>CAWUFW010005814.1:0-1265499 GCA_963921515.1 Calotriton arnoldi
GAGCATTACCGTGTGTTTACCGTAGCACACTACACTTCCACTTCTGATTACTAAAAATGCCTCACTTCCGGAGCATTACCGGTGTGTTTACCGTGGCACACTACGCTTCCAGTTCTGGAGCATTACCGGTGTGTATACCATGGACACTATGCTTACAACTCTGGAGCATTACCGGTGTATACCATGGTACAATAGGCTTTTACTTCCTGAGTATTACCGGTGTGTATACCATGGCACACTATGCTTCCACTTCCGGAGCATACCGGTGTGTATACCATGGACACTACGCTTCCACTTCTGG
Organism: Calotriton arnoldi; assembly: GCA_963921515.1. Lineage (NCBI taxonomy): Eukaryota > Metazoa > Chordata > Amphibia > Caudata > Salamandridae > Calotriton > Calotriton arnoldi. The sequence goes on from CAWUFW010005814.1 coordinate 302, forward strand.
AGCATTACCGGTGTGTATACCATGGCACACTAGGCATTTACTTCCGGAGCATTACTGGGTTTATACCATGGCACATTATGCTTCCACTTCCGGATAACTACCGGTGTGTATACCATGGCACACTACGCTTCCACTTCAGGAGCATTACCGATGTGTATACCATGGCACACTATGCTTCCACTTCCGGAGCATTACCGGTGTGTATACCATGGCACACTACACTTCCACTTCTGGAGCATTACCGTTGTGTATACCATGGCACACTACGCTACAACTTTTGGAGCATGACCGGTGTGTTTACCATGGCACACTACGCTTCCACTTCCGGAGCATTACCGGTTTATACCATGGCATACTAGGCTTTTACTTCCAGAGTATTACTGGTGTGTTTAACATGGCACACTATGCTTCCTATTCCGGAGCATTACAGGTGTATACCATGGTACATTAGGCTTTTACTTCCAGAGTACTACTGGTGTGTTTACCATGGCACACTACGCTTCCACTTCTGGAGCATTACCGGTGTGTATACCATGGCACACTATGCTTCTACATTTGGAGCATTACCGTTGTGTTTACCATAGCACACTACGCTTCCACTTCCAATTACTAAAAATGCCTCACTTCCGGAGCATTACCGGTGTGTTTACCATGGCACACTACTCTTCCAGTTCCGGAGCATTACCGGTGTGTATACCATGGACACTATGCTTCCAATTCCGGAGCATTACCAGTGTATACCATGGTACAATAGGCTTTTACTTCCTGAGTATTACTGGTCTGTATACCATGGCAACCACGCTTCCGCTTCCGGAGCATTACCGGTGTGTATACCATGGACACTACGATTCCACTTCCGGAGCATTACCGGTGTGTATAACATGGCACACTACGCTTCCACTTTCGGAGCATTACCAGTGTGTATACCATGGACACTATACTTCCAATTCTGGATCATTACCGGTGTATACCATGATACACTAGGCTTTTACTTCAGGGGTATTACCGGTGTGTATACCATGGCACACTACGCTTCCGGAGCATTACCGGTGTGTATACCATGGACACTACGCTTCCACTTCTGGAGCATTACCGGTGTGTATTCCATGGCACACTAGGCATTTACTTCTGGAGCATTACCGGTGTGTATACCATGGCACCTTATGCTTCCACTTCCAGAGCATTACCGGTCTGTAGACCATGGCACACTACGCTTCCACTTCCGAAGCATTACCGGTGTGTATACCATGGCACACTACGCTCCCACTTCCGGAGCATTACCGGTGTGTATACCATGGCACACTACACTTCCACTTCTGGAGCATTACCGGTGTGTATACCATGGCACACTATGCTTCAACCTTTGGAGCATTATCGCTGTCTTTACCATGGCACACTACGCTTCCACTTCCGGAGCATTACCGGTCTTATACCATGGCACACTAGGCTTTTACTTCCGGAGTATTACTGGTGTGTTTAACATGGCACGCTATGCTTCCTATTCCGGAGCATTACCGGTGTATACCATGGCACACTACGCTTCCACTTCAGGAGCACTACCGGTGTGTATACCATGGCACACTATGCTTCTACTTTTGGAGCATTACCGGTGTGTTTACCATGGCACACTACGCTTCCACTTCCAATTACTAAAAATGCCTCACTTCCGGAGCATAACCGGTGTGTTTACCATGGCACACTATGCTTCCAGTTCGGGAGCATTACCGGTGTGTATACCACGGACACTATGCTTCCAATTCCGGAGAGTTACCGGTGTGTATACCATGGCACACTACGCTTCCACTTCTGGAGCATTACCGTGTGTATACCATGGCACACTAGGCATTTACTTCCGAGCATTACCCGTGTCTATACCATGGACACTATGCTTCCAATTCCGGACAATTACTGGTGTTGACCATGGTACACTAGGCTTTTACTTCCGGAGTTTTAACGGTGTGTATACCATGGCACACTATGCTTCCACTTCTGGAGCATTACCGGTGTGTATACCATGGCACACTACGATTATACTTTTGGAGCATTACCTGTGTGTATACCATGGACACTATGCTTCCACTTCTGGAGCATTACCGGTGTGTATACCATGGCACACTACACTTCCACTTCTGGAGCATTACCGGTGTGTATACCATGAGACACCATGCTTCCAATTCGGGAGCATTACCGGTGTATAGCATGGCACAATAGACTTTTACTTCCTGAGTATTACCGTGTGTATACCATGACACACTACTCTTCCACTTCCGGAGCATTACCGGTGTGTATACCATTGATACTATGCTTCCAATTCTGGGGCATTACCGGTGTATACCATGGTACACTAGGCTTTTACTTCCAGAGTATTACCGGTGTGTATACTATGGCACACTATGCTTCCACTTATGGAGCATTACCGGTGTGCAAACCAGGGACACTGTGCTTCCAATTCCGGAGCATTACCGGTGTGTATACCATGGCACACTACGCTTCCTCTTCCGGAGCATTACCGGTGTGTATACCATGGCACACTAGGCTTTTACTGCCGGAGCATTACCCATGTGTATACCAATGCACATTATGCTTCCACTTCCGGAGCATTACCGTGTGTGTATACCATGGCACACTACGCCTCCACTTCCGGAGCATTACCGGTGTGTATACCATGGGCACTATGCTTCCCATTCCAGAGCATTACCGGTGTATACCATGGAACACTAGGCTTTTACTTCCGGAGTATTACCGGTGTGTATACCATGGCACACTATGCTTCCAATTCCGGAGCATTACCGTTGTGTACCATGGTACACTAGGCTTTTACTTACGGAGTATTACTGGTGTGTTTACCATGAAACACTATGCTGCCTATTCCGGAGCATTACCGGTGTATACCATGGTACACTAGGCTTTTACTTCCAGAGTATTACCGGTATGTTTACCATGACACACTACGCTTCCACTTCTGGAGCACTACCGGTGTGTATACCATGGCACACTACGCTTCTACTTTTGGAGCATTACCGGTGTGTTTACCATGGCACACTATGCTTCCACTTCCAATTACTAAAAATGCCTCACTTCCAGAGCATAACCGGTGTGTTTACCATGGCACACTACGCTTCCAGTTCGGGAGCATTACCGGTGTGTATACCATGGACACTATGCTTCCAATTCCGGAGCATTACCAGTGTGTATACCATGACACTAGCTTCCACTCGGGATACGTGTATACCATGGACATAGCTTTACTTCCAGGTCATGTACTAGCCGGTGTGTATACCATGGCACACTATGCTTCCAACTCCATGGCATTACCAGTGTAGACCATGGTACACTAGACTTTTAATTCCGGGGTACTACCGGTGTGTATACCATGGCACACTACACTTCCATTTCTGGAGCATTACCGATGTGTGTACCATGGCACACTACGCTTCAACTTTTGGAGCATTACTGGTGTGTTTACCATGGCACACTACGCTTCCACTTCCGGAGCATTACCGGTTTATACCATGGCACACTACGCTTCTACTTTTGGAGCATTACCGGTGTGTTTACCATAGCACACTACGCTTCCAGTTCCGGAGCAGTACCGGTGTGTATACCATGGACACTATGCTTCCGATTCCAGAGCATTACCGGTGTGTATACCATGGACACTATGCTTCCAATTCCGGAACATTACCGGTCTATACCATGGTACAATAGACTTTTACTTCCTGAGTATTACCGGTGTGTATACCATGGCACACTATGTTTCCAACTCGGAGCATTGCCAGTGTATACCATGGTACACTAGGCATTTCCTTCCGGAGCATTACCCGTGTGTATACCATGGCATATTATGCTTCCACTTCTGGAGCATTACCGGTGTGTATACCATGGCACACTCACGCTTCCACTTCCGGAGCAATACCAGTGTGTATACCATGGACACTATGCTTCCAATTCCGGAGCATTACCGGTGTATAGCATGGTACAATAGACTTTTACATCCTGAGTATTACCGGTGTGTATACGATGGCACACTATGCTTCCACATCTGGAGCATTACCGGTGTGTATACAATGGCACACTTCGCTTCCACTTCCGGAGAATTACTGGTGTGTATATCATGGACACTACGCTTCCACTTCCTGAGCATTACCGGTACATATACCATGGCACACTAGGCTTTTACTGCCGGAGCATTACCCATGTGTATACCATGGACACGACGCTTCCACTTCCGGAGCATTACAGGTGTGTATACCATGGCACACTACGCTTCTACTTCCGGAGCATTACCGGTGTGTATACCATGGACACTACGCTTCCACTACCAGAGCATTACCGTGTGTATACCATGGCACACTAGGCATTTACTTCCGGATCATTACCCGTGTGTATACCATGGCACATTATGCTTCCACTTCCGGAGCATTACCGGTGTGTATACCATGGCACACTACGCTTCCACTTCCGAAGCATTACCAGTGTGTATACCATGGCACACTAGGCTTTTACTTCCGGACTATTACTGGTGTGTTTACCATGGCACACTATGCTTCCTATTCTGGAGCATTACCGGTGTATACCATGGTACACTAGACTTTTACTTCCAGAGTATTACTGGTGTGTTTACCATGGCACACTACGCTTCCACTTCTGGAGCACTACCGGTGTGTATACCATGGCACACTACGCTTCTACTTTTGGAGCATTACCGGTGTGTTTACCATGGCACACTACGCTTCCACTTCCAATTACTAAAAATGCCTCACTTCCGGAGCATAACTGGTGTGTTTACCATGGCACACTACGCTTGCAGTTCGGGAGCATTACCGGTGTGTATACCACGGACACTATGTTTCCAATTCCGGAGAATTTCCGGTGTGTATACCATGGCACACGACGCTTCCACTTCCGGAGCATTACCGGTGTGTATACCATGGACACTATGCTTCCAATTCCGGAGCATTATCGGTGTATACCATGGTACAATAGACTTTTACTTCCAGAGTATTACCGGTGTGTATACCATGGCACACTATGCTTCCAACTCCAGAGCATTACCAGTGTATACCATGGTACTCTAGACTTTTAATTCCGGAGTACTACCGGTCTGTATACCATGGCACACTACACTTCCACTTCTGGAGCATTACCGGTGTGTTTACCGTGGCACACTACGCTTCAACTTTTGGAGTATTACTTGTGTGTTTACCATGGCACACTACGCTTCCACTTCTGGAGCATTACTGGTTTATACCATGGCACACTACGCTTCTACTTTTGGAGCATTACCGGTGTGTTTACCATAGCACACTCCGCTTCCACTTCCAATTACTAAAAATGCCTCACTTCCGGAGCATTACTGGTGTGTTTACCATGGCACACTACGCTTCCAGTTCCGGAGCATTACCGGTGTGTATACCATGGACACTATGCTTCCAATTCCGGAGCATTACCGGTGTATACCATGGTACAATAGGCTTTTACTTCCTGAGTATTACTGGTGTGTATACCATGGCACACTACGCTTCCGTTTCCAGAGCATTACCGGTGTGTATACCATGGACACTATGCTTCCACTTTCGGAGCATTACCAGTGTGTATACCATGGCACACTACGCTTCTACTTTTTGATCATTACCGGTGTGTATACCACGGACACTATGCTTCCAATTCCGGAGCATTACCGGTGTGTATACCATGGCACACTATGCTTCCACTTCCGGAGCAATACCGGTGTGTATACCATGGACACTATGCTTCCAATTCCGGAGCATTACCGGTGTATAGCATGGTACAATAGACTTTTACATCCTGAGTATTACCGGTGTGTATACCATGGCACACTACGCTTCCACTTCCGGAGCATTACCGGTGTGTATACCATGGCACACTATGCTTCGACTTCTGGAGCATTACCGGTGTGTATACCATGGCACACTACGCTTCCACTTCCGGAGAATTACAGGTGTGTATACCATGGACACTACGCTTCCACTTTCGGAGCATTACCGGTGCATATACCATGGCACACTAGGCTTTTACTGCAGGAGCATTACCCATGTGTATACCATGGACACGACGCTTACTCTTCCGGAGCATTACCGGTGTGTATACCATGGCACACTACGCTTCCACTTACAGAGCATTACCGGTGTGTATACCATGGACACTACGCTTCCAGTTCCGGAGCATTACCGGTGTATATACCATGGACACTACGCTTCCAGTTCCGGAGCATTACCGGTGTATATACCATGGACACTATGCTTCCAATTCCGGAGCATTACCAGTGTATACCATGGTACAATAAGCTTTTATTTCCTGAGTATTACTGGTGTGTATACCATGGCACACTACGCTTCCGTTTCCGGAGCATTACCGGTGTGTATACCATGGCACACTACGCTTCCACTTCTGGAGCATTACCGGTGTGTATACCATGGACACCACGCTTCCACTTCTGGAGCATTACTGGTGCATATGCCATGGCACACTAGGCTTTAACTGCCGGAGCATTACCCATGTGTATACCATGGACACAATGCTTCCACTTCCGGAGCATTACCGGTGTGTATACCATGGCACACTACGCTTCCACTTCCGGAGCATTACAGGTGTGTATACCATGGACACTACGCTTCCACTTCCGGAGCATTACCGGTGTGTATACCATGGTACACTAGGCATTTACTTCCGGAGCATTACCCGTGTGTATACCATGGCACACTATGCTTCCACTTCCGAAGCATTACCAGTGTGTATACCATGGCACACTTCACTTCCACTTCCAGAGCATTACCGATGTGTATTCCATGGCACACTACACTTCCACTACTGGAGCATTACCGGTGTGTATACCATGGCACACTACGCCTCAACTTTTGGAGCATTACCGCTGTGTTTACCATGGCACACTACGCTTCCACTTCCGGAGCATTACCGGTTTATACCATGGCACACTAGGCTTTTACTTCCGGAGTATTACTGGTGTGTTTACCATGGCACACTACGCTTCTACGTTTGGAGCATTACCGGTGTGTTTACCATGGCACACTACGCTTCCACTTCCAATTACTAAAAATGCCTCACTTCCAGAGCATAACCGGTGTGTTTACCATGGCACACTACGCTTGCAGTTCGGGAGCATTACCGGTGTGTATACCACGGACACTATGCTTCCAATTCCGGAGAATTACCGGTGTGTATACCATGGCACACTACGCTTCCACTTCCGGAGCATTACCGGTGTGTATACCATGGACACTATGCTTCCAATTCCGGAGCACTATCGGTGTATACCATGGTACAATAGACTTTTACTTCCAGAGTATTACCGGTGTGTATACCATGGCACACTATGCTTCCAACTCTGGAGCATTACCAGTGTATACCATGGTACACTAGACTTTTAATTCCGGAGTACTACCGGTGTGTATACCATGGCAAACTACACTTCCACTTCTGGAGCATTACCAGTGTATACCATGGTACACTAGACTTTTAATTCCGGAGTACTACCGGTGTGTATACCATGGCAAACTACACTTCCTCTTCTGGAGCATTACCGGTGTGTATACCATGGCACACTACGCTTCCACTTCCGGAGCAATACCGGTGTGTATACCATGGCACACTACGCTTCCACTACGGGAGCATTACCGGTTTATACCATCGCACAACTAGGCTTTTAATTCCAGAGTATTACTGGTGTGTTTACCATGGCACACTATGCTTCCAATTCCGGAGCATTACCGGTGTATACCATGGTACACTAGGCTTTTACTTCCAGAGTATTACCGGTGTGTATACCATGGCACACTATGCTTCCACTTCTGGAGCATTACCGGTGTGTATACCATGGACACTTTCTTTCCAATTCCGGAGCATTACCGGTGTGTGTACCATGGCACACTAGGCTTTTACTGCCGGAGCATTACCCATGTGTATACCATGGACACTATGCTTCCTATTCCGGAGCTTTACCGGTGTATACCATGGTACATTAGGCTTTTACTTCCAGAATATTACCAGTGTGTTTACCATGGCACACTACGCTTCCACTTCTGGAGCATTACCGGTGCGTATACCATGGCACACTAGTCTTTTACTGCCGGAGCATTACCCATGTGTATACCATGGACACGACGCTTCCACTTCTGGAGCATTACCGGTGTGTATACCATGGCACACTACACTTCCACTTCCGGAGCATTACCGGTGCGTATACCATGGCACACTAGGCATTTACTTCCGGAGCATTATCCGTGTGTTTACCATGGCACATTATGCTTCCACTTCCGGAGCATTACCGGTGTGTATACCATGGCACACTACACTTCCACTTCCGGAGCATTACCGGTGTGTATACCATGGACACTAAGCTTCCAATTCCGGAGCATTACTGCTGTATACGATGGTACAATAGACTTTTACTTCCGGAGTATTACCGGTGTGTATACCATGGCACACTATGCTTCCAGTTCTGGAGCATTACCGGTGTGTATACCATGGCACACTACGCTTCAACTTTTGGAGCATTCCCGGTGTGTTTACCATGGCACACTACGCTTCCTATTCCGGAGCATTACCGGTGTATACCATGGTACACTAGGCTTTTACTTCCAGAGTATTACCGGTGTAGTTACCATGGCACACTATGCTTCTACTTTTGGAGCATTACCTGTGTGTTTACCATAGCACACTACGCTTCCAATTACTAAAAATGCCTCACTTCTGGAGCATTACCGGTGTGTTTACCATGGCACACTACGCTTCCAGTTCCGGAGCATTACCGGTGTGTATACCATGGACACTATGCTTCCAATTCAAGAGCATTACCGGTGTACACCACGGACACTACGCTTCCGCAGCATTACCGGTGTATACCATGGACACTACGCTTCCGGAGCATTACCGGTGCATACCATGGCACACTAGGCATTTACTTCCGAAGCATTACCTGTGTCTATACCATGGACACTATGCTTCCAATTCCGGACCATTACTGGTGTATACCATGGTACACTAGGGTTTTACTTCCGGAGCATTACCGGTGTGTATACCATGGCACACTACGCTTCCACTTCTGGAGCATTACCGGTGTGTATACCATGGACACTATGCTTCCAATTCGGGAGCATTACCTGTGTATAGCATGGTACAATAGACTTTTACTTCCTGAGTATTACCGGTGTGTATACCATGGCACACTACTCTTCCACTTCCGGAGCATTACCGGTGTGTATACCATTGATACTATGCTTCCAATTCTGGGGCATTACCGGTGTATACCATGGTACACTAGGCTTTTACTTCCGGAGCATTACCGGTGTGTATACCATGGCACACTACGCTTCCTCTTCCGGAGCATTACCGGTGTGTATACCATGGCACACTAGGCTTTTACTGCCGGAGCATTACCCATGTGTATACCATTGCACATTATGCTTCCACTTCCGGAGCATTACCGGTGTGCATACCATGACACACTACGCTTCCACTTCCGCAGCATTACCGGTGTGTATACCATGGGCACTATGCTTCCCATTCCGGAGCATTACCGGTGTATACCATGGTACACTAGGCTTTTACTTCCGGAGTATTACCGGTGTGTATACCATGGCACACTATGCTTCCAATTCCGGAGCATTACCGGTGTGTACCATGGTACACTAGGCTTTTTCTTACGGAGTATTACTGGTGTGTTTACCATGGCACACTATGCTTCCTATTCCGGAGCATTAATGGTGTATACCATGGTACACTAGGCTTTTACTTCCAGAGTATTACCGTTATGTTTACCATGGCACACTACGCTTCCACTTCTGGAGCACTACCGGTGTGTATACCATGGCACACTACGCTTCTACTTTTGGAGCATTACCGGTGTGTTTACCATGGCACACTATGCTTCCACTTCCAATTACTAAAAATGCCTCACTTCCGGAGCATAACGGTGAGTTTACCATGGCACACTACGCTTCCAGTTCGGGAGCATTACCGGTGTGTATACCACGGACACTATGCTTCCAATTCCGGAGAATTACCGGTGTGTATTCCATGGCACACTACGCTTCCACTTCTGGAGCATTACCGGTGTGTATACCATGGACACTATGCTTCCAATTCCGGAGCATTACCGGTGTATACCATTGTACACTAGACTTTTACTTCCGGAGTATTACCGGAGTGTATACCATGGCACACTATGCTTCCAACTCCATGGCATTACCAGTGTATACCATAGTACACTAGACTTTTAATTCCGGAGTACTACCGGTGTGTATACCATGGCACACTACACTTCCACTTACAGAGCATTACCGGTGTGTATAACATGGACACTACGCTTCCAGTTCCGGAGCATTACAGGTGTATATACCATGGACACTACGCTTCCAGTTCCGGAGCATTACCGGTGTATATACCATGGACACTATGCTTCCAATTCCGGAGCATTACCAGTGTATACCATGGTACAATAAGCTTTTATTTCCTGAGTATTACTGGTGTGTATACCATGGCACACTACGCTTCCGTTTCCGGAGCATTACCGGTGTGTATACCATGGACACTATGCTACCAATTCCGGAGCATTACCGGTGTGTATACCATGGCACACTACGCTTCCACTTCTGGAGCATTACCGGTGTGTATACCATGGACACCACGCTTCCACTTCTGGAGCATTACCGGTGCATATGCCATGGCACACTAGGCTTTAACTGCCGGAGCATTACCCATGTGTATACCATGGACACAATGCTTCCACTTCCGGAGCATTACCGGTGTGTATACCATGGCACACTACGCTTCCACTTCCGGAGCATTACAGGTGTGTATACCATGGACACTACGCTTCCACTTCCGGAGCATTACCGGTGTGTATACCATGGTACACTAGGCATTTACTTCCGGAGCATTACCAGTGTGTATACCATGGCACACTATGCTTCCACTTCCGAAGCATTACCAGTGTGTATACCATGGCACACTTCACTTCCACTTCCAGAGCATTACCGATGTGTATTCCATGGCACACTACACTTCCACTACTGGAGCATTACCGGTGTGTATACCATGGCACACTACGCCTCAACTTTTGGAGCATTACCGCTGTGTTTACCATGGCACACTACGCTTCCACTTCCGGAGCATTACCGGTTTATACCATGGCACACTAGGCTTTTACTTCCGGAGTATTACTGGTGTGTTTACCATGGCACACTACGCTTCTACGTTTGGAGCATTACCGGTGTGTTTACCATGGCACACTACGCTTCCACTTCCAATTACTAAAAATGCCTCACTTCCAGAGCATAACCGGTGTGTTTACCATGGCACACTACGCTTGCAGTTCGGGAGCATTACCGGTGTGTATACCACGGACACTATGCTTCCAATTCCGGAGAATTACCGGTGTGTATACCATGGCACACTACGCTTCCACTTCCGGAGCATTACCGGTGTGTATACCATGGACACTATGCTTCCAATTCCGGAGCACTATCGGTGTATACCATGGTACAATAGACTTTTACTTCCAGAGTATTACCGGTGTGTATACCATGGCACACTATGCTTCCAACTCTGGAGCATTACCAGTGTATACCATGGTACACTAGACTTTTAATTCCGGAGTACTACCGGTGTGTATACCATGGCAAACTACACTTCCACTTCTGGAGCATTACCAGTGTATACCATGGTACACTAGACTTTTAATTCCGGAGTACTACCGGTGTGTATACCATGGCAAACTACACTTCCACTTCTGGAGCATTACCGGTGTGTATACCATGGCACACTACGCTTCCACTTCCGGAGCAATACCGGTGTGTATACCATGGCACACTACGCTTCCACTACGGGAGCATTACCGGTTTATACCATCGCACAACTAGGCTTTTAATTCCAGAGTATTACTGGTGTGTTTACCATGGCACACTATGCTTCCAATTCCGGAGCATTACCGGTGTATACCATGGTACACTAGGCTTTTACTTCCAGAGTATTACCGGTGTGTATACCATGGCACACTATGCTTCCACTTCTTGAGCATTACCGGTGTGTATACCATGGACACTTTCTTTCCAATTCCGGAGCATTACCGGTGTGTGTACCATGGCACACTAGGCTTTTACTGCCGGAGCATTACCCATGTGTATACCATGGACACTATGCTTCCTATTCCGGAGCTTTACCGGTGTATACCATGGTACATTAGGCTTTTACTTCCAGAGTATTACCAGTGTGTTTACCATGGCACACTACGCTTCCACTTCCGGAGCATTACCGGTGCGTATACCATGGCACACTAGTCTTTTACTGCCGGAGCATTACCCATGTGTATACCATGGACACGACGCTTCCACTTCTGGAGCATTACCGGTGTGTATACCATGGCACACTACACTTCCACTTCCGGAGCATTACCGGTGCGTATACCATGGCACACTAGGCATTTACTTCCGGAGCATTATCCGTGTGTTTACCATGGCACATTATGCTTCCACTTCCGGAGCATTACCGGTGTGTATACCATGGCACACTACACTTCCACTTCCGGAGCATTACCGGTGTGTATACCATGGACACTAAGCTTCCAATTCCGGAGCATTACCGCTGTATACGATGGTACAATAGACTTTTACTTCCGGAGTATTACCGGTGTGTATACCATGGCACACTATGCTTCCAGTTCTGGAGCATTACCGGTGTGTATACCATGGCACACTACGCTTCAACTTTTGGAGCATTCCCGGTGTGTTTACCATGGCACACTACGCTTCCTATTCCGGAGCATTACCGGTGTATACCATGGTACACTAGGCTTTTACTTCCAGAGTATTACCGGTGTAGTTACCATGGCACACTATGCTTCTACTTTTGGAGCATTACCTGTGTGTTTACCATAGCACACTACGCTTCCAATTACTAAAAATGCCTCACTTCTGGAGCATTACCGGTGTGTTTACCATGGCACACTACGCTTCCAGTTCCGGAGCATTACCGGTGTGTATACCATGGACACTATGCTTCCAATTCAAGAGCATTACCGGTGTATACCACGGACACTACGCTTCCGCTTCCGGAGCATTACCGGTGTATACCATGGACACTACGCTTCCGGAGCATTACCGGTGCATACCATGGCACACTAGGCATTTACTTCCGAAGCATTACCTGTGTCTATACCATGGACACTATGCTTCCAATTCCGGACCATTACTGGTGTATACCATGGTACACTAGGGTTTTACTTCCGGAGCATTACCGGTGTGTATACCATGGCACACTACGCTTCCACTTCTGGAGCATTACCGGTGTGTATACCATGGACACTATGCTTCCAATTCGGGAGCATTACCTGTGTATAGCATGGTACAATAGACTTTTACTTCCTGAGTATTACCGGTGTGTATAGCATGGCACACTACTCTTCCACTTCCGGAGCATTACCGGTGTGTATACCATTGATACTATGCTTCCAATTCTGGGGCATTACCGGTGTATACCATGGTACACTAGGCTTTTACTTCCGGAGCATTACCGGTGTGTATACCATGGCACACTACGCTTCCTCTTCCGGAGCATTACCGGTGTGTATACCATGGCACACTAGGCTTTTACTGCCGGAGCATTACCCATGTGTATACCATTGCACATTATGCTTCCACTTCCGGAGCATTACCGGTGTGCATACCATGACACACTACGCTTCCACTTCCGGAGCATTACCGGTGTGTATACCATGGGCACTATGCTTCCCATTCCGTGCATTACCGGTGTATACCATGGTACACTAGGCTTTTACTTCCGGAGTATTACCGGTGTGTATACCATGGCACACTATGCTTCCAATTCCGGAGCATTACCGGTGTGTACCATGGTACACTAGGCTTTTTCTTACGGAGTATTACTGGTGTGTTTACCATGGCACACTATGCTTCCTATTCCGGAGCATTAATGGTGTATACCATGGTACACTAGGCTTTTACTTCCAGAGTATTACCGTTATGTTTACCATGGCACACTACGCTTCCACTTCTGGAGCACTACCGGTGTGTATACCATGGCACAGTACGCTTCTACTTTTGGAGCATTACCGGTGTGTTTACCATGGCACACTATGCTTCCACTTCCAATTACTAAAAATGCCTCACTTCCGGAGCATAACGGTGAGTTTACCATGGCACACTACGCTTCCAGTTCGGGAGCATTACCGGTGTGTATACCACGGACACTATGCTTCCAATTCCGGAGAATTACCGGTGTGTATTCCATGGCACACTACGCTTCCACTTCTGGAGCATTACCGGTGTGTATACCATGGACACTATGCTTCCAATTCCGGAGCATTACCGGTGTATACCATTGTACACTAGTCTTTTACTTCCGGAGTATTACCGGAGTGTATACCATGGCACACTATGCTTCCAACTCCATGGCATTACCAGTGTATACCATGGTACACTAGACTTTTAATTCCGGAGTACTACCGGTGTGTATACCATGGCACACGACACTTCCACTTACAGAGCATTACCGGTGTGTATACCATGGACACTACGCTTCCAGTTCCGGAGCATTACCGGTGTATATACCATGGACACTACGCTTCCAGTTCCGGAGCATTACCGGTGTATATACCATGGACACTATGCTTCCAATTCCGGAGCATTACCAGTGTATACCATGGTACAATAAGCTTTTATTTCCTGAGTATTACTGGTGTGTATACCATGGCACACTACGCTTCCGTTTCCGGAGCATTACCGGTGTGTATACCATGGACACTATGCTACCAATTCCGGAGCATTACCGGTGTGTATACCATGGCACACTACGCTTCCACTTCTGGAGCATTACCGGTGTGTATACCATGGACACCACGCTTCCACTTCTGGAGCATTACCGGTGCATATGCCATGGCACGCTAGGCTTTAACTGCCGGAGCATTACCCATGTGTATACCATGGACACAATGCTTCCACTTCCGGAGCATTACCGGTGTGTATACCATGGCACACTACGCTTCCACTTCCGGAGCATTACAGGTGTGTATACCATGGACACTACGCTTCCACTTCCGGAGCATTACCGGTGTGTATACCATGGTACACTAGGCATTTACTTCCGGAGCATTACCCGTGTGTATACCATGGCACACTATGCTTCCACTTCCGAAGCATTACCAGTGTGTATACCATGGCACACTTCACTTCCACTTCCAGAGCATTACCGATGTGTATTCCATGGCACACTACACTTCCACTACTGGAGCATTACCGGTGTGTATACCATGGCACACTACGCCTCAACTTTTGGAGCATTACCGCTGTGTTTACCATGGCACACTACGCTTCCACTTCCGGAGCATTACCGGTTTATACCATGGCACACTAGGCTTTTACTTCCGGAGTATTACTGGTGTGTTTACCATGGCACACTACGCTTCTACGTTTGGAGCATTACCGGTGTGTTTACCATGGCACACTACGCTTCCACTTCCAATTACTAAAAATGCCTCACTTCCAGAGCATAACCGGTGTGTTTACCATGGCACACTACGCTTGCAGTTCGGGAGCATTACCGGTGTGTATACCACGGACACTATGCTTCCAATTCCGGAGAATTACCGGTGTGTATACCATGGCACACTACGCTTCCACTTCCGGAGCATTACCGGTGTGTATACCATGGACACTATGCTTCCAATTCCGGAGCACTATCGGTGTATACCATGGTACAATAGACTTTTACTTCCAGAGTATTACCGGTGTGTATACCATGGCACACTATGCTTCCAACTCTGGAGCATTACCAGTGTATACCATGGTACACTAGACTTTTAATTCCGGAGTACTACCGGTGTGTATACCATGGCAAACTACACTTCCACTTCTGGAGCATTACCAGTGTATACCATGGTACACTAGACTTTTAATTCCGGAGTACTACCGGTGTGTGTACCATGGCAAACTACACTTCCACTTCTGGAGCATTACCGGTGTGTATACCATGGCACACTACGCTTCCACTTCCGGAGCAATACCGGTGTGTATACCATGGCACACTACGCTTCCACTACGGGAGCATTACCGGTTTATACCATCGCACAACTAGGCTTTTAATTCCAGAGTATTACTGGTGTGTTTACCATGGCACACTATGCTTCCAATTCCGGAGCATTACCGGTGTATACCATGGTACACTAGGCTTTTACTTCCAGAGTATTACCGGTGTGTATACCATGGCACACTATGCTTCCACTTCTGGAGCATTACCGTGTGTATACCATGGACACTTTCTTTCCAATTCCGGAGCATTACCGGTGTGTGTACCATGGCACACTAGGCTTTTACTGCCGGAGCATTACCCATGTGTATACCATGGACACTATGCTTCCTATTCCGGAGCTTTACCGGTGTATACCATGGTACATTAGGCTTTTACTTCCAGAATATTACCAGTGTGTTTACCATGGCACACTACGCTTCCACTTCCGGAGCATTACCGGTGCGTATACCATGGCACACTAGTCTTTTACTGCCGGAGCATTACCCATGTGTATACCATGGACACGACGCTTCCACTTCTGGAGCATTACCGGTGCGTATACCATGGCACACTAGGCATTTACTTCCGGAGCATTATCCGTGTGTTTACCATGGCACATTATGCTTCCACTTCCGGAGCATTACCGGTGTGTATACCATGGCACACTACACTTCCACTTCCGGAGCATTACCGGTGTGTATACCATGGACACTAAGCTTCCAATTCCGGAGCATTACCGCTGTATACGATGGTACAATAGACTTTTACTTCCGGAGTATTACCGGTGTGTATACCATGGCACACTATGCTTCCAGTTCTGGAGCATTACCGGTGTGTATACCATGGCACACTACGCTTCAACTTTTGGAGCATTCCCGGTGTGTTTACCATGGCACACTACGCTTCCTATTCCGGAGCATTACCGGTGTATACCATGGTACACTAGGCTTTTACTTCCAGAGTATTACCGGTGTAGTTACCATGGCACACTATGCTTCTACTTTTGGAGCATTACCTGTGTGTTTACCATAGCACACTACGCTTCCAATTACTAAAAATGCCTCACTTCTGGAGCATTACCGGTGTGTTTACCATGGCACACTACGCTTCCAGTTCCGGAGCATTACCGGTGTGTATACCATGGACACTATGCTTCCAATTCAAGAGCATTACCGGTGTATACCACGGACACTACGCTTCCGCTTCCGGAGCATTACCGGTGTATACCATGGACACTACGCTTCCGGAGCATTACCGGTGCATACCATGGCACACTAGGCATTTACTTCCGAAGCATTACCTGTGTCTATACCATGGACACTATGCTTCCAATTCCGGACCATTACTGGTGTATACCATGGTACACTAGGGTTTTACTTCCGGAGCATTACCGGTGTGTATACCATGGCACACTACGCTTCCACTTCTGGAGCATTACCGGTGTGTATACCATGGACACTATGCTTCCAATTCGGGAGCATTACCTGTGTATAGCATGGTACAATAGACTTTTACTTCCTGAGTATTACCGGTGTGTATACCATGGCACACTACTCTTCCACTTCCGGAGCATTACCGGTGTGTATACCATTGATACTATGCTTCCAATTCTGGGGCATTACCGGTGTATACCATGGTACACTAGGCTTTTACTTCCGGAGCATTACCGGTGTGTATACCATGGCACACTACGCTTCCTCTTCCGGAGCATTACCGGTGTGTATACCATGGCACACTAGGCTTTTACTGCCGGAGCATTACCCATGTGTATACCATTGCACATTATGCTTCCACTTCCGGAGCATTACCGGTGTGCATACCATGACACACTACGCTTCCACTTCCGGAGCATTACCGGTGTGTATACCATGGGCACTATGCTTCCCATTCCGGAGCATTACCGGTGTATACCATGGTACACTAGGCTTTTACTTCCGGAGTATTACCGGTGTGTATACCATGGCACACTATGCTTCCAATTCCGGAGCATTACCGGTGTGTACCATGGTACACTAGGCTTTTTCTTACGGAGTATTACTGGTGTGTTTACCATGGCACACTATGCTTCCTATTCCGGAGCATTAATGGTGTATACCATGGTACACTAGGCTTTTACTTCCAGAGTATTACCGTTATGTTTACCATGGCACACTACGCTTCCACTTCTGGAGCACTACCGGTGTGTATACCATGGCACACTACGCTTCTACTTTTGGAGCATTACCGGTGTGTTTACCATGGCACACTATGCTTCCACTTCCAATTACTAAAAATGCCTCACTTCCGGAGCATAACGGTGAGTTTACCATGGCACACTACGCTTCCAGTTCGGGAGCATTACCGGTGTGTATACCACGGACACTATGCTTCCAATTCCGGAGAATTACCGGTGTGTATTCCATGGCACACTACGCTTCCACTTCTGGAGCATTACCGGTGTGTATACCATGGACACTATGCTTCCAATTCCGGAGTATTACCGGTGTATACCATTGTACACTAGACTTTTACTTCCGGAGTATTACCGGAGTGTATACCATGGCACACTACGCTTCAACTTTTGGAGCATTACTGGTGTGTTTACCATGGCACACTACGCTTCCACTTCCGGAGCATTACCGGTTTATACCATGGCACACTATGCTTCTATTTTTGGAGCATTACCGGTGTGTTTACCATAGCACACTACGCTTCCACTTCCAATTACTAAAAATGCCTCACTTCCGGAGCATTACCGGTGTGTTTACCATGGACACTATGCTTCCAATTCCGGAGCATTACCGGTGTATACCATGGTACAATAGGCTTTTACTTCCTGAGTATTACTGGTGTGTATACAATGGCACACTACTCTTCCAGTTCCGGAGCATTACCGGTGTGTATACCATGGACACTATGCTTCCAATTCCGGAGCATTACCGGTGTATACCATGGTACAATAGGCTTTTACTTCCTGAGTATTACTGGTGTGTATACAATGGCACACTACGCTTCCGGAGCATTACCGGTGTGTATACCATGGACATTACGCTTCCACTTCCGGAGCATTACCGGTGTGTATACCATGGCACACTACGCTTCTACTTTTAGAGCATTATCAGTGTGTATACCATGGACACTATGCTTCCACTTCCGGAGCATTACCGGTGTGTATACCATGGCACACTACGCTTCCACTTCCGGAGCAATACCGGTGTGTATACCATGGAGACTATGCTTCCAATTCCGGAGCATTACCGGTGTATAGCATGGTACAATAGACTTTTACATCCTGAGTATTACCGGTGTGTCTACCATGGCACACTACGCTTCCACTTCCGGAGCATTACCGGTGTGTATACCATGGCACACTATGCTTCCACTTCTGGAGCATTACCGGTGTGTATACCATGGACACTACGCTTCCACTTCCGGAGCATTACCGGTGCATATACCATGGCACACTAGGCTTTTATTGCCGGAGCATTACCCATGTGTATACCATGGACACTACACTTCCACTTCCGGAGCATTACCGCTGTGTATACCATGGCACACTACGCTTCCAATTCCAGAGCATTACAGGTGTGTATACCATGGCACACTACGCTTCCACTTCCGGAGCATTACCGGTGTGTATACCATGGACACTGTGCTTCCAATTCCGGAGCATTACTGGTGTGTATACCATGGCACACTACGCTTCCACTTCCGGAGCATTACCAGTGTGTATACCATGGACACTACGCTTCCCATTCCGGAGCATTACCATTGTGTATACCATGGCACACTAGGCTTTTACTTCTGGAGCATTACCCGTGTGTATATCATGGCACCCTACGCTTCCATTTCCGGAGCATTACCGGTGTGTATACCATGGACACTACACTTCCACTTCCGGAGCATTACCAGTGTGTATACCATGGCACACTACGCTTCCACTTCCGGAGCATTACCCGTGTGTATACCATGGTACACTAGGCTTCCACTTCTGGAGCATTACCGGTGTGTATATCATGGCACCCTACGCTTCTACTTTTGGAGCATTACCGGTGTGTATACAATGGCCTTTAGGCTTCCACTTCTGGAACATTACCGGTGTGTTTACCATGGCACAGTACATTTCCATTTTTGGAGCATTACCGTTGTGTTTATCTTGGCACATTATGTTTCCACTTCTGGAGCAATACCGGTGTGTTTACCATGGCACACTATGCTTTTGAAGCATTACCAGTGTGCATACCATAGCACACTCCGCTTCCAATTCCGATTACTGGAAATGCTCCACTTCCAGAGCATTACCGGTGTGTTTACTATGGCACACTACGCCTCCACTTCCGGAGCATTATCGGTGTGTATACCATGTACACTATGCTTCCAATTCCGGAGCATTACCAGTGTATACCATGGTACACAAGACTTTTAATTCCAGAGTACTACCGGTGTGTATACCATGGCACACTATGCTTCCACTTCTGGAGCATTACCGGTGTGTATACCATGGCACACTACGCTTCAACTCTTGGAGCATTACTGGTGTGTTTACCATGGCACACTACGCTTCCACTTCCGGAGCCTTACCGGTTTATACCATGGCACATTAGACTTTTACTTCCAGAGTATTACTGGTGTGTTTACCGTGGCACACTACGCTTCCATTTCTGGAGAATTACTGGTGTGTAAACCATGGCACACTACGCTTCTACTTTTGGAGCATTACCGGTGTGTTTACCGTAGCACACTACACTTCCACTTCCGATTACTAAAAATGCCTCACTTCCGGAGCATTACCGGTGTGTTTACCGTGGCACACTATGCTTCCAGTTCTGGAGCATTACCGGTGTGTATACCATGGACACTATGCTTACAATTCTGGAGCATTACCGGTGTATACCATGGTACAATAGGCTTTTACTTCCTGAGTATTACCGGTGTGTATACCATGGCACACTATGCTTCCACTTCCGGAGCATTACCGGTGTGTATACCATGGACACTACGCTTCCACTTCTGGAGCATTACCGGTGTGTATACCATTGCACACTAGGCATTTACTTCCGGAGCATTACTGGGTTTATACCATGGCACATTATGCTTCCACTCCGGATAACTACCGGTGTGTATACCATGGCACACTACGCTTCCACTTCAGGAGCTTTACCGATGTGTATACCATGGCACACTATGCTTCCACTTCCGGAGCATTACCGGTGTGTATACCATGGCACACTACACTTCCACTTCTGGAGCATTACCGTTGTGTATACCATGGCACACTACGCTTCAACTTTTGGAGCATGACCGGTGTGTTTACCATGGCACACTACGCTTCCACTTCCGGAGCATTACCGGTTTATACCATGGCATACTAGGCTTTTACTTCCAGAGTATTACTGGTGTGTTTAACATGGCACACTATGCTTCCTATTCCGGAGCATTACAGGTGTATACCATGGTACATTAGGCTTTTACTTCCAGAGTACTTCTGGTGTGTTTACCATGGCACACTACGCTTCCACTTCTGGAGCATTACCGGTGTGTATACCATGGCACACTACGCTTCTACATTTGGAGCATTACCTTTGTGTTTACCATAGCACACTACGCTTCCACTTCCAATTACTAAAAATGCCTCACTTCCGGAGCATTACCGGTGTGTTTACCATGGCACACTACTCTTCCAGTTCCGGAGCATTACCGGTGTGTATACCATGGACACTATGCTTCCAATTCCGGAGCATTACCAGTGTATACCATGGTACAATAGGCTTTTACTTCCTGAGTATTACTGGTGTGTATACCATGGCAAACTACGCTTCCGTTTCCGGAGCATTACCGGTGTGTGTACCATGGACACTACGATTCCACTTCCGGAGCATTACCGGTGTGTATAACATGGCACACTATGCTTCCACTTTCGGAGCATTACCAGTGTGTATACCATGGACACTATACTTCCAATTCTGGAGCATTACCGGTGTATACCATGATACACTAGGCTTTTACTTCAGGGGTATTACCGGTGTGTATACCTTGGCACACTACGCTTCCACTTCTGGAGCATTACCGGTGGGTATTCCATGGCACACTAGGCATTTACTTCCGGAGCATTACCGGTGTGTATACCATGGCACCTTATGCTTCCACTTCCAGAGCATTACCGGTCTGTAGACCATGGCACACTACGCTTCCACTTCCGAAGAATTACCGGTGTGTATACCATGGCACACTACACTTCCACTTCTGGAGCATTACCGGTGTGTATACGATGGCACACTATGCTTCAACTTTTGGAGCATTACCGCTGTGTTTACCATGGCACACTACGCTTCCACTTCTGGAGCACTACCGGTGTGTATACCATGGCACACTATGCTTCTACTTTTGGAGCATTACCGGTGTGTTTACCATGGCACACTACGCTTCCACTTCCAATTACTAAAAATGCCTCACTTCCGGAGCATAACCGGTGTGTTTACCATGGCACACTACGCTTCCAGTTCGGGAGCATTACCGGTGTGTATACCACGGACACTATGCTTCCAATTCCGGACAGTTACCGGTGTGTATACCATGGCACACTACGCTTCCACTTCTGGAGCATTACCGGTGTGTATACCATGGACACTATGCTTCCACTTCCGGAGCATTACCGGTGTATACCATGGTATACTAGGCTTTTACTTCCGGAGTATTACCGGTGTGTATACCATGGCACACTATGCTTCCAATTCCGGAGCATTACCGGTGTGTACCATGGTACACTAGGCTTTTTCTTACGGAGTATTACTGGTGTGTTTACCATGGCACACTATGCTTCCTATTCCGGAGCACTAATGGTGTATACCATGGTACACTAGGCTTTTACTTCCAGAGTATTACCGGTATGTTTACCATGGCACACTACGCTTCCACTTCTGGAGCACTACCGGTGTGTATACCATGGCACACTACGCTTCTACTTTTGGAGCATTACCGGTGTGTTTACCATGGCACACTATGCTTCCACTTCCAATTACTAAAAATGCCTCACTTCCGGAGCATAACGGTGTGTTTACCATGGCACACTACGCTTCCAGTTCGGGAGCATTACCGGTGTGTATACCACGGACACTATGCTTCCAATTCCGGAGAATTACCGGTGTGTATACCATGGCACACTACGCTTCCACTTCGGGAGCATTACCGGTGTGTATACCATGGACACTATGCTTCCAATTCCGGAGCATTACCGGTGTATACCATGGTACACTAGACTTTTACTTCCGGAGTATTACCGGAGTGTATACCATGGCACACTATGCTTCCAACTCCATGGCATTACCAGTGTATACCATGGTACACTAGACTTTTAATTCCGGAGTACTACCGGTGTGTATACCATGGCACACTACACTTCCACTTCTGGAGCATTACCGGTGTGTATACCATGGCACACTATGCTTCAACTTTTGGAGCATTACTGGTTTGTTTACCATGGCACACTACGCTTCCACTTCCAGAGCATTACCGGTTTATACCATGGCACACTATGCTTCTACTTTTGGAGCATTACCGGTGTGTTTACCATAGCACACTACGCTTCCACTTCCAATTACTAAAAATGCCTCACTTCCGGAGCATTACCGGTGTGTTTACCATGGACACTATGCTTCCAATTCCGGAGCATTACCGGTGTATACCATGGTACAATAGGCTTTTACTTCCTGAGTATTACTGGTGTGTATACAATGGCACACTACGCTTCCGTTTCCAGAGCATTACCGGTGTGTATACCATGGACACTACGCTTCCACTTCCGGAGCATTACCGGTGTGTATACCATGGCACACTACGCTTCCACTTCCGGAGCAATACCGGTGTGTATACCATGGAGACTATGCTTCCAATTCCGGAGCATTACCGGTGTATAGCATGGTACAATAGACTTTTACTTCCTGAGTATTACTGGTGTGTATACCATGGCACACTATGCTTCCACTTCTGGAGCATTACCGGTGTGTATACCATGGCACACTATGCTTCCACTTCTGGAGCATTACCGGTGTGTATACCATGGACACTACGCTTCCACTTCCGGAGCATTACCGGTGCATATACCATGGCACACTAGGCTTTTATTGCCGGAGCATTACCCATGTGTATACCATGGACACTACACTTCCACTTCCGGAGCATTACCGCTGTGTATACCATGGCACACTATGCTTCCAATTCCAGAGCATTACAGGTGTGTATACCATGGCACACTACGCTTCCACTTCCGGAGCATTACCGGTGTGTATACCATGGACACTGTGCTTCCAATTCCGGAGCATTACTGGTGTGTATACCATGGCACACTACGCTTCCACTTCCAGAGCATTACCAGTGTGTATACCATGGACACTACGCTTCCCATTCCGGAGCATTACCATTGTGTATACCATGGCACACTAGGCTTTTACTTCTGGAGCATTACCCGTGTGTATATCATGGCACCCTACGCTTCCATTTCCGGAGCATTACCGGTGTGTATACCATGGACACTACACTTCCACTTCCGGAGCATTACCAGTGTGTATACCATGGCACACTACGCTTCCACTTCCGGAGCATTACCCGTGTGTATACCATGGCACCCTACGCTTCTACTTTTGGAGCATTACCGGTGTGTATACCATGGCCTTTACGCTTCCACTTCCGGAACATTACCGGTGTGTTTACCATGGCACAGTACATTTCCATTTTTGGAGCATTACCGTTGTGTTTATCTTGGCACATTATGTTTCCACTTCTGGAGCAATTCCGGTGTGTTTACCATGGCACACTATGCTTTTGAAGCAGTACCAGTGTGCATACCATAGCACACTCCGCTTCCAATTCCGATTACTGGAAATGCTCCACTTCCAGAGCATTACCGGTGTGTTTACTATGGCACACTACGCCTCCACTTCGGGAGCATTATCGGTGTGTATACCATGGACACTATGCTTCCAATTCCGGAGCATTACCAGTGTATACCATGGTACACAAGACTTTTAATTCCAGAGTACTACCGGTGTGTATACGATGGCACACTATGCTTCCACTTCTGGAGCATTACCGGTGTGTATACCATGCACACTACGCTTCAACTCTTGGAGCATTACTGGTGTGTTTACCATGGCACACTACGCTTCCACTTCCGGAGCCTTACCGGTTTATACCATGGCACACTAGACTTTTACTTCCAGAGTATTACTGGTGTGTTTACCGTGGCACACTACGCTTCCATTTCTGGAGAATTACTGGTGTGTATACCATGGCACACTACGCTTCTACTTTTGGAGCATTACCGGTGTGTTTACCGTAGCACACTACACTTCCACTTCTGATTACTAAAAATGCCTCACTTCCGGAGCATTACCGGTGTGTTTACCGTGGCACACTACGCTTCCACTTCTGGAGCATTACCGGTGTGTATACCATTGCACACTAGGCATTTACTTCCGGAGCATTACTGGGTTTATACCATGGCACATTATGCTTCCACTTCCGGATAACTACCGGTGTGTATACCATGGCACACTACGCTTCCACTTCAGGAGCTTTACCGATGTGTATACCATGGCACACTATGCTTCCACTTCCGGAGCATTACCGGTGTGTATACCATGGCACACTACACTTCCACTTCTGGAGCATTACCGTTGTGTATACCATGGCACACTACGCTTCAACTTTTGGAGCATGACCGGTGTGTTTACCATGGCACACTACGCTTCCACTTCCGGAGCATTACCGGTTTATACCATGGCATACTAGGCTTTTACTTCCAGAGTATTACTGGTGTGTTTAACATGGCACACTATGCTTCCTATTCCGGAGCATTACAGGTGTATACCATGGTACATTAGGCTTTTACTTCCAGAGTACTTCTGGTGTGTTTACCATGGCACACTACGCTTCCACTTCTGGAGCATTACCGGTGTGTATACCATGGCACACTACGCTTCTACATTTGGAGCATTACCTTTGTGTTTACCATAGCACACTACGCTTCCACTTCCAATTACTAAAAATGCCTCACTTCCGGAGCATTACCGGTGTGTTTACCATGGCACACTACTCTTCCAGTTCCGGAGCATTACCGGTGTGTATACCATGGACACTATGCTTCCAATTCCGGAGCATTACCAGTGTATACCATGGTACAATAGGCTTTTACTTCCTGAGTATTACTGGTGTGTATACCATGGCAAACTACGCTTCCGTTTCCGGAGCATTACCGGTGTGTGTACCATGGACACTACGATTCCACTTCCGGAGCATTACCGGTGTGTATAACATGGCACACTATGCTTCCACTTTCGGAGCATTACCAGTGTGTATACCATGGACACTATACTTCCAATTCTGGAGCATTACCGGTGTATACCATGATACACTAGGCTTTTACTTCAGGGGTATTACCGGTGTGTATACCATGGCACACTACGCTTCCACTTCTGGAGCATTACCGGTGGGTATTCCATGGCACACTAGGCATTTACTTCCGGAGCATTACCGGTGTGTATACCATGGCACCTTATGCTTCCACTTCCAGAGCATTACCGGTCTGTAGACCATGGCACACTACGCTTCCACTTCCGAAGCATTACCGGTGTGTATACCATGGCACACTACACTTCCACTTCTGGAGCATTACCGGTGTGTATACGATGGCACACTATGCTTCAACTTTTGGAGCATTACCGCTGTGTTTACCATGGCACACTACGCTTCCACTTCTGGAGCACTACCGGTGTGTATACCATGGCACACTATGCTTCTACTTTTGGAGCATTACCGGTGTGTTTACCATGGCACACTACGCTTCCACTTCCAATTACTAAAAATGCCTCACTTCCGGAGCATAACCGGTGTGTTTACCATGGCACACTACGCTTCCAGTTCGGGAGCATTACCGGTGTGTATACCACGGACACTATGCTTCCAATTCCGGAGAGTTACCGGTGTGTATACCATGGCACACTACGCTTCCACTTCTGGAGCATTACCGGTGTGTATACCATGGACACTATGCTTCCACTTCCGGAGCATTACCGGTGTATACCATGGTATACTAGGCTTTTACTTCCGGAGTATTACCGGTGTGTATACCATGGCACACTATGCTTCCAATTCCGGAGCATTACCGGTGTGTACCATGGTACACTAGGCTTTTTCTTACGGAGTATTACTGGTGTGTTTACCATGGCACACTATGCTTCCTATTCCGGAGCATTAATGGTGTATACCATGGTACACTAGGCTTTTACTTCCAGAGTATTACCGGTATGTTTACCATGGCACACTACGCTTCCACTTCTGGAGCACTACCGGTGTGTATACCATGGCACACTACGCTTCTACTTTTGGAGCATTACCGGTGTGTTTACCATGGCACACTATGCTTCCACTTCCAATTACTAAAAATGCCTCACTTCCGGAGCATAACGGTGTGTTTACCATGGCACACTACGCTTCCAGTTCGGGAGCATTACCGGTGTGTATACCACGGACACTATGCTTCCAATTCCGGAGAATTACCGGTGTGTATACCATGGCACACTACGCTTCCACTTCGGGTGCATTACCGGTGTGTATACCATGGACACTATGCTTCCAATTCCGGAGCATTACCGGTGTATACCATGGTACACTAGACTTTTACTTCCGGAGTATTACCGGAGTGTATACCATGGCACACTATGCTTCCAACTCCATGGCATTACCAGTGTATACCATGGTACACTAGACTTTTAATTCCGGAGTACTACCGGTGTGTATACCATGGCACACTACACTTCCACTTCTGGAGCATTACCGGTGTGTATACCATGGCACACTATGCTTCAACTTTTGGAGCATTACTGGTTTGTTTACCATGGCACACTACGCTTCCACTTCCAGAGCATTACCGGTTTATACCATGGCACACTATGCTTCTACTTTTGGAGCATTACCGGTGTGTTTACCATAGCACACTACGCTTCCACTTCCAATTACTAAAAATGCCTCACTTCCGGAGCATTACCGGTGTGTTTACCATGGACACTATGCTTCCAATTCCGGAGCATTACCGGTGTATACCATGGTACAATAGGCTTTTACTTCCTGAGTATTACTGGTGTGTATACAATGGCACACTACGCTTCCGTTTCCAGAGCATTACCGGTGTGTATACCATGGACACTACGCTTCCACTTCCGGAGCATTACCGGTGTGTATACCATGGCACACTACGCTTCCACTTCCGGAGCAATACCGGTGTGTATACCATGGAGACCATGCTTCCAATTCCGGAGCATTACCGGTGTATAGCATGGTACAATAGACTTTTACTTCCTGAGTATTACTGGTGTGTATACCATGGCACACTATGCTTCCACTTCTGGAGCATTACCGGTGTGTATACCATGGCACACTATGCTTCCACTTCTGGAGCATTACCGGTGTGTATACCATGGACACTACGCTTCCACTTCCGGAGCATTACCGGTGCATATACCATGGCACACTAGGCTTTTATTGCCGGAGCATTACCCATGTGTATACCATGGACACTACACTTCCACTTCCGGAGCATTACCGCTGTGTATACCATGGCACACTATGCTTCCAATTCCAGAGCATTACAGGTGTGTATACCATGGCACACTACGCTTCCACTTCCGGAGCATTACCGGTGTGTATACCATGGACACTGTGCTTCCAATTCCGGAGCATTACTGGTGTGTATACCATGGCACACTACGCTTCCACTTCCAGAGCATTACCAGTGTGTATACCATGGACACTACGCTTCCCATTCCGGAGCATTACCATTGTGTATACCATGGCACACTAGGCTTTTACTTCTGGAGCATTACCCGTGTGTATATCATGGCACCCTACGCTTCCATTTCCGGAGCATTACCGGTGTGTATACCATGGACACTACACTTCCACTTCCGGAGCATTACCAGTGTGTATACCATGGCACACTACGCTTCCACTTCCGGAGCATTACCCGTGTGTATACCATGGCACCCTACGCTTCTACTTTTGGAGCATTACCGGTGTGTATACCATGGCCTTTACGCTTCCACTTCCGGAACATTACCGGTGTGTTTACCATGGCACAGTACATTTCCATTTTTGGAGCATTACCGTTGTGTTTATCTTGGCACATTATGTTTCCACTTCTGGAGCAATTCCGGTGTGTTTACCATGGCACACTATGCTTTTGAAGCAGTACCAGTGTGCATACCATAGCACACTCCGCTTCCAATTCCGATTACTGGAAATGCTCCACTTCCAGAGCATTACCGGTGTGTTTACTATGGCACACTACGCCTCCACTTCGGGAGCATTATCGGTGTGTATACCATGGACACTATGCTTCCAATTCCGGAGCATTACCAGTGTATACCATGGTACACAAGACTTTTAATTCCAGAGTACTACCGGTGTGTATACGATGGCACACTATGCTTCCACTTCTGGAGCATTACCGGTGTGTATACCATGCACACTACGCTTCAACTCTTGGAGCATTACTGGTGTGTTTACCATGGCACACTACGCTTCCACTTCCGGAGCCTTACCGGTTTATACCATGGCACACTAGACTTTTACTTCCAGAGTATTACTGGTGTGTTTACCGTGGCACACTACGCTTCCATTTCTGGAGAATTACTGGTGTGTATACCATGGCACACTACGCTTCTACTTTTGGAGCATTACCGGTGTGTTTACCGTAGCACACTACACTTCCACTTCTGATTACTAAAAATGCCTCACTTCCGGAGCATTACCGGTGTGTTTACCGTGGCACACTACGCTTCCACTTCTGGAGCATTACCGGTGTGTATACCATTGCACACTAGGCATTTACTTCCGGAGCATTACTGGGTTTATACCATGGCACATTATGCTTCCACTTCCGGATAACTACCGGTGTGTATACCATGGCACACTACGCTTCCACTTCAGGAGCTTTACCGATGTGTATACCATGGCACACTATGCTTCCACTTCCGGAGCATTACCGGTGTGTATACCATGGCACACTACACTTCCACTTCTGGAGCATTACCGTTGTGTATACCATGGCACACTACGCTTCAACTTTTGGAGCATGACCGGTGTGTTTACCATGGCACACTACGCTTCCACTTCCGGAGCATTACCGGTTTATACCATGGCATACTAGGCTTTTACTTCCAGAGTATTACTGGTGTGTTTAACATGGCACACTATGCTTCCTATTCCGGAGCATTACAGGTGTATACCATGGTACATTAGGCTTTTACTTCCAGAGTACTTCTGGTGTGTTTACCATGGCACACTACGCTTCCACTTCTGGAGCATTACCGGTGTGTATACCATGGCACACTACGCTTCTACATTTGGAGCATTACCTTTGTGTTTACCATAGCACACTACGCTTCCACTTCCAATTACTAAAAATGCCTCACTTCCGGAGCATTAAGGTTGTGTTTACCATGGCACACTACTCTTCCAGTTCCGGAGCATTACCGGTGTGTATACCATGGACACTATGCTTCCAATTCCGGAGCATTACCAGTGTATACCATGGTACAATAGGCTTTTACTTCCTGAGTATTACTGGTGTGTATACCATGGCAAACTACGCTTCCGTTTCCGGAGCATTACCGGTGTGTGTACCATGGACACTACGATTCCACTTCCGGAGCATTACCGGTGTGTATAACATGGCACACTATGCTTCCACTTTCGGAGCATTACCAGTGTGTATACCATGGACACTATACTTCCAATTCTGGAGCATTACCGGTGTATACCATGATACACTAGGCTTTTACTTCAGGGGTATTACCGGTGTGTATACCATGGCACACTACGCTTCCACTTCTGGAGCATTACCGGTGGGTATTCCATGGCACACTAGGCATTTACTTCCGGAGCATTACCGGTGTGTATACCATGGCACCTTATGCTTCCACTTCCAGAGCATTACCGGTCTGTAGACCATGGCACACTACGCTTCCACTTCCGAAGCATTACCGGTGTGTATACCATGGCACACTACACTTCCACTTCTGGAGCATTACCGGTGTGTATACGATGGCACACTATGCTTCAACTTTTGGAGCATTACCGCTGTGTTTACCATGGCACACTACGCTTCCACTTCTGGAGCACTACCGGTGTGTATACCATGGCACACTATGCTTCTACTTTTGGAGCATTACCGGTGTGTTTACCATGGCACACTACGCTTCCACTTCCAATTACTAAAAATGCCTCACTTCCGGAGCATAACCGGTGTGTTTACCATGGCACACTACGCTTCCAGTTCGGGAGCATTACCGGTGTGTATACCACGGACACTATGCTTCCAATTCCGGAGAGTTACCGGTGTGTATACCATGGCACACTACGCTTCCACTTCTGGAGCATTACCGGTGTGTATACCATGGACACTATGCTTCCACTTCCGGAGCATTACCGGTGTATACCATGGTATACTAGGCTTTTACTTCCGGAGTATTACCGGTGTGTATACCATGGCACACTATGCTTCCAATTCCGGAGCATTACCGGTGTGTACCATGGTACACTAGGCTTTTTCTTACGGAGTATTACTGGTGTGTTTACCATGGCACACTATGCTTCCTATTCCGGAGCATTAATGGTGTATACCATGGTACACTAGGCTTTTACTTCCAGAGTATTACCGGTATGTTTACCATGGCACACTACGCTTCCACTTCTGGAGCACTACCGGTGTGTATACCATGGCACACTACGCTTCTACTTTTGGAGCATTACCGGTGTGTTTACCATGGCACACTATGCTTCCACTTCCAATTACTAAAAATGCCTCACTTCCGGAGCATAACGGTGTGTTTACCATGGCACACTACGCTTCCAGTTCGGGAGCATTACCGGTGTGTATACCACGGACACTATGCTTCCAATTCCGGAGAATTACCGGTGTGTATACCATGGCACACTACGCTTCCACTTCGGGAGCATTACCGGTGTGTATACCATGGACACTATGCTTCCAATTCCGGAGCATTACCGGTGTATACCATGGTACACTAGACTTTTACTTCCGGAGTATTACCGGAGTGTATACCATGGCACACTATGCTTCCAACTCCATGGCATTACCAGTGTATACCATGGTACACTAGACTTTTAATTCCGGAGTACTACCGGTGTGTATACCATGGCACACTACACTTCCACTTCTGGAGCATTACCGGTGTGTATACCATGGCACACTATGCTTCAACTTTTGGAGCATTACTGGTTTGTTTACCATGGCACACTACGCTTCCACTTCCAGAGCATTACCGGTTTATACCATGGCACACTATGCTTCTACTTTTGGAGCATTACCGGTGTGTTTACCATAGCACACTACGCTTCCACTTCCAATTACTAAAAATGCCTCACTTCCGGAGCATTACCGGTGTGTTTACCATGGACACTATGCTTCCAATTCCGGAGCATTACCGGTGTATACCATGGTACAATAGGCTTTTACTTCCTGAGTATTACTGGTGTGTATACAATGGCACACTACGCTTCCGTTTCCAGAGCATTACCGGTGTGTATACCATGGACACTACGCTTCCACTTCCGGAGCATTACCGGTGTGTATACCATGGCACACTACGCTTCCACTTCCGGAGCAATACCGGTGTGTATACCATGGAGACCATGCTTCCAATTCCGGAGCATTACCGGTGTATAGCATGGTACAATAGACTTTTACTTCCTGAGTATTACTGGTGTGTATACCATGGCACACTATGCTTCCACTTCTGGAGCATTACCGGTGTGTATACCATGGCACACTATGCTTCCACTTCTGGAGCATTACCGGTGTGTATACCATGGACACTACGCTTCCACTTCCGGAGCATTACCGGTGCATATACCATGGCACACTAGGCTTTTATTGCCGGAGCATTACCCATGTGTATACCATGGACACTACACTTCCACTTCCGGAGCATTACCGCTGTGTATACCATGGCACACTATGCTTCCAATTCCAGAGCATTACAGGTGTGTATACCATGGCACACTACGCTTCCACTTCCGGAGCATTACCGGTGTGTATACCATGGACACTGTGCTTCCAATTCCGGAGCATTACTGGTGTGTATACCATGGCACACTACGCTTCCACTTCCAGAGCATTACCAGTGTGTATACCATGGACACTACGCTTCCCATTCCGGAGCATTACCATTGTGTATACCATGGCACACTAGGCTTTTACTTCTGGAGCATTACCCGTGTGTATATCATGGCACCCTACGCTTCCATTTCCGGAGCATTACCGGTGTGTATACCATGGACACTACACTTCCACTTCCGGAGCATTACCAGTGTGTATACCATGGCACACTACGCTTCCACTTCCGGAGCATTACCCGTGTGTATACCATGGCACCCTACGCTTCTACTTTTGGAGCATTACCGGTGTGTATACCATGGCCTTTACGCTTCCACTTCCGGAACATTACCGGTGTGTTTACCATGGCACAGTACATTTCCATTTTTGGAGCATTACCGTTGTGTTTATCTTGGCACATTATGTTTCCACTTCTGGAGCAATTCCGGTGTGTTTACCATGGCACACTATGCTTTTGAAGCAGTACCAGTGTGCATACCATAGCACACTCCGCTTCCAATTCCGATTACTGGAAATGCTCCACTTCCAGAGCATTACCGGTGTGTTTACTATGGCACACTACGCCTCCACTTCGGGAGCATTATCGGTGTGTATACCATGGACACTATGCTTCCAATTCCGGAGCATTACCAGTGTATACCATGGTACACAAGACTTTTAATTCCAGAGTACTACCGGTGTGTATACGATGGCACACTATGCTTCCACTTCTGGAGCATTACCGGTGTGTATACCATGCACACTACGCTTCAACTCTTGGAGCATTACTGGTGTGTTTACCATGGCACACTACGCTTCCACTTCCGGAGCCTTACCGGTTTATACCATGGCACACTAGACTTTTACTTCCAGAGTATTACTGGTGTGTTTACCGTGGCACACTACGCTTCCATTTCTGGAGAATTACTGGTGTGTATACCATGGCACACTACGCTTCTACTTTTGGAGCATTACCGGTGTGTTTACCGTAGCACACTACACTTCCACTTCTGATTACTAAAAATGCCTCACTTCCGGAGCATTACCGGTGTGTTTACCGTGGCACACTACGCTTCCAGTTCTGGAGCATTACCGGTGTGTATACCATGGACACTATGCTTACAATTCTGGAGCATTACCGGTGTATACCATGGCACAATAGGCTTTTACTTCCTGAGTATTACCGGTGTGTATACCATGGCACACTAGGCATTTACTTCCGGAGCATTACTGGGTTTATACCATGGCACATTATGCTTCCACTTCAGGAGCATTACCGATGTGTATACCATGGCACACTATACTTCCACTTCCGGAGCATTACCGGTGTGTATACCATGGCACACTACACTTCCACTTCTGGAGCATTACCGTTGTGAATACCATGGCACACTACGCTTCAACTTTTGGAGCATGACCGGTGTGTTTACCATGGCACACTACGCTTCCACTTCCGGAGCATTACCGGTTTATACCATGGCATACTAGGCTTTTACTTCCAGAGTATTACTGGTGTGTTTAACATGGCACACTATGCTTCCTATTCCGGAGCATTACAGGTGTATACCATGGTACATTAGGCTTTTACTTCCAGAGTACTACTGGTGTGTTTACCATGGCACACTACGCTTCCACTTCTGGAGCATTACCGGTGTGTATACCATGGCACACTACGCATCTACATTTGGAGCATTACCGTTGTGTTTACCATAGCACACTACGCTTCCACTTCCAATTACTAAAAATGCCTCACTTCCGGAGCATTACCGGTGTGTTTACCATGGCACACTACTCTTCCAGTTCCGGAGCATTACCGGTGTGTATACCATGGACACTATGCTTCCAATTCCGGAGCATTACCAGTGTATACCATGGTACAATAGGCTTTTACTTCCTGAGTATTACTGGTGTGTATACCATGGCAAACTACGCTTCCGTTTCCGGAGCATTACCGGTGTGTATACCATGGACACTACGATTCCACTTCCGGAGCATTACCGGTGTGTATAAGATGGCACACTACGCTTCCACTTTCGGAGCATTACCAGTGTGTATACCATGGACACTATACTTCCAATTCTGGAGCATTACCGGTTTATACCATGATACACTAGGCTTTTACTTCAGGGGTATTACCGGTGTGTATACCATGGCACACTACGCTTCCACTTCCGGAGCATTACCGGTGTGTATACCATGGACACTACGCTTCCACTTCTGGAGCATTACCGGTGTGTATTCCATGGCACACTAGGCATTTACTTCCAGAGCATTACCAGTGTGTATACCATGGCACCTTATGCTTCCACTTCCAGAGCATTACCGGTCTGTAGACCATGGCACACTACGCTTCCACTTCCGAAGCATTACCGGTGTGTATACCATAGCACACTACGCTCCCACTTCCGGAGCATTACCGGTGTGTATACCATGGCACACTACACTTCCACTTCTGGAGCATTACCGGTGTGTATACCATGGCACACTATGCTTCAACTTTTGGAGCATTACCGCTGTGTTTACCATGGCACACTACGCTTCCACTTCCGGAGCATTACCGGTTTATACCATGGCACACTAGGCTCTTACTTCCGGAGTATTACTGGTGTGTTTACCATGGCACGCTATGCTTCCTATTCCGGAGCATTACCGGTGTATACCATGGTACACTAGGCTTTTACTTCCAGAGTATTACCGGTGTGTTTACCATGGCACACTACGCTTCCACTTCTGGAGCACTAACGGTGTGTATACCATGGCACACTATGCTTCTACTTTTGGAGCATTAATGGTGTGTTTACCATGGCACACTACGCTTCCACTTCCAATTACTAAAAATGCCTCACTTCCAGAGCATAACCGGTGTGTTTACCATGGCACACTAAGCTTCCAGTTCGGGAGCATTACCGGTGTGTATACCACGGACACTATGCTTCCAATTCCGGAGAGTTACCGGTGTCTATACCATGGCACACTACGCTTCCACTTCTGGAGCATTACCGCTGTGTATACCATGGACACTATGCTTCCACTTCCGGAGCATTACCGGTGTGTATACCATGGGCACTATGCTTCCCATTACGGAGCATTACCGGTGTATACCATGGTACACTAGGCTTTTACTTCCGGAGTATTACCGGTGTGTATACCATGGCACACTATGCTTCCAATTCCGGAGCATTACCGGTGTGTACCATGGTACACTAGGCTTTTTCTTACGGAGTATTACTGGTGTGTTTACCATGGCACACTATGCTTCCTATTCCGGAGCATTAATGGTGTATACCATGGTACACTAGGCTTTTACTTCCAGAGTATTACCGGTATGTTTACCATGGCACACTACGCTTCCACTTCTGGAGCACTACCGGTGTGTATACCATGGCACACTACGCTTCTACTTTTGGAGCATTACCGGTGTGTTTACCATGGCACACTATGCTTCCACTTCCAATTACTAAAAATGCCTCACTTCCGGAGCATAACGGTGTGTTTACCATGGCACACTACGCTTCCAGTTCGGGAGCATTACCGGTGTGTATACCACGGACACTATGCTTCCAATTCCGGAGAATTACCGGTGTGTATACCATGGCACACTACGCTTCCACTTCGGGAGCATTACCGGTGTGTATACCATGGACACTATGCTTCCAATTCCGGAGCCTTACCGGTGTATACCATGGTACACTAGACTTTTACTTCCGGAGTATTACCGGAGTGTATACCATGGCACACTATGCTTCCAACTCCATGGCATTACCAGTGTATACCATGGTACACTAGACTTTTAATTCCGGAGTACTACCGGTGTGTATACCATGGCACACTACACTTCCACTTCTGGAGCATTACCGGTGTGTATACCATGGCACACTACGCTTCAACTTTTGGAGCATTACTGGTGTGTTTACCATGGCACACTACGCTTCCACTTCTGGAGCATTACCGGTTTATACCATGGCACACTATGCTTCTACTTTTGGAGCATTACCGGTGTGTTTACCATAGCACACTACGCTTCCACTTCCAATTACTAAAAATGCCTCACTTCCGGAGCATTACCGGTGTGTTTACCATGGACACTATGCTTCCAATTCCGGAGCATTACCGGTGTATACCATGGTACAATAGGCTTTTACTTCCTGAGTATTACTGGTGTGTATACAATGGCACACTACTCTTCCGTTTCCGGAGCATTACCGGTGTGTATACCATGGCACACTACGCTTCTACTTTTTGAGCATTACCGGTGTGTATACCATGGACACTATGCTTCCAATTCCGGAGCATTACCGGTGTGTATACCATGGCACACTACGCTTCCACTTCCGGAGCAATACCGGTGTGTATACCATGGAGACTATGCTTCCAATTCCGGAGCATTACCGGTGTATAGCATGGTACAATAGACTTTTACATCCTGAGTATTACTGGTGTGTGTACCATGGCACACTACGCTTCCACTTCCGGAGCATTACCGGTGTGTATACCATGGCACACTATGCTTCCACTTCTGGAGCATTACCGGTGTGTATACCATGGACACTACGCTTCCACTTCCGGAGCATTACCGATGCATCTACCATGCCACACCAGGCTTTTATTGCCGGAGCATTACCCATGTGTATACCATGGACACTACACTTCCACTTCCGGAGCATTACCGCTGTGTATACCATGGCACACTACGCTTCCAATTCCAGAGCATTACAGGTGTGTATACCATGGCACACTACGCTTCCACTTCCGGAGCATTACCGGTGTGTATACCATGGACACTGTGCTTCCAATTCCAGAGCATTACTGGTGTGTATACCATGGCACACTACGCTTCCACTTCCGGAGCATTACCAGTGTGTATACCATGGACACTACGCTTCCCATTCCGGAGCATTACCATTGTGTATACCATGGCACACTAGGCTTTTACTTCTGGAGCACTACCCGTGTGTTTATCATGGCACCCTACGCTTCCATTTCCGGAGCATTACCGGTGTGTATACCATGGACACTACACTTCCACTTCCGGAGCATTACCAGTGTGTATACCATGGCACACTACGCTTCCACTTCCGGAGCATTACCCGTGTGTATACCATGGCACCCTACGCTTCTACTTTTGGAGCATTACCTGTGTGTATACCATGGCCTTTACGCTTCCACTTCCGGAACATTACCGGTGTGTTTACCATGGCACAGTACATTTCCATTTTTGGAGCATTACCGTTGTGTTTATCTTGGCACATTATGTTTCCACTTCTGGAGCAATTCCGGTGTGTTTACCATGGCACACTATGCTTTTGAAGCAGTACCAGTGTGCATACCATAGCACACTCCGCTTCCAATTCCGATTACTGGAAATGCTCCACTTCCAGAGCATTACCGGTGTGTTTACTATGGCACACTACGCCTCCACTTCGGGAGCATTATCGGTGTGTATACCATGGACACTATGCTTCCAATTCCGGAGCATTACCAGTGTATACCATGGTACACAAGACTTTTAATTCCAGAGTACTACCGGTGTGTATACGATGGCACACTATGCTTCCACTTCTGGAGCATTACCGGTGTGTATACCATGCACACTACGCTTCAACTCTTGAGCATTACTGGTGTGTTTACCATGGCACACTACGCTTCCACTTCCGGAGCCTTACCGGTTTATACCATGGCACACTAGACTTTTACTTCCAGAGTATTACTGGTGTGTTTACCGTGGCACACTACGCTTCCATTTCTGGAGAATTACTGGTGTGTATACCATGGCACACTACGCTTCTACTTTTGGAGCATTACCGGTGTGTTTACCGTAGCACACTACACTTCCACTTCTGATTACTAAAAATGCCTCACTTCCGGAGCATTACCGGTGTGTTTACCGTGGCACACTACGCTTCCAGTTCTGGAGCATTACCGGTGTGTATACCATGGACACTATGCTTACAATTCTGGAGCATTACCGGTGTATACCATGGCACAATAGGCTTTTACTTCCTGAGTATTACCGGTGTGTATACCATGGCACACTAGGCATTTACTTCCGGAGCATTACTGGGTTTATACCATGGCACATTATGCTTCCACTTCAGGAGCATTACCGATGTGTATACCATGGCACACTATACTTCCACTTCCGGAGCATTACCGGTGTGTATACCATGGCACACTACACTTCCACTTCTGGAGCATTACCGTTGTGAATACCATGGCACACTACGCTTCAACTTTTGGAGCATGACCGGTGTGTTTACCATGGCACACTACGCTTCCACTTCCGGAGCATTACCGGTTTATACCATGGCATACTAGGCTTTTACTTCCAGAGTATTACTGGTGTGTTTAACATGGCACACTATGCTTCCTATTCCGGAGCATTACAGGTGTATACCATGGTACATTAGGCTTTTACTTCCAGAGTACTACTGGTGTGTTTACCATGGCACACTACGCTTCCACTTCTGGAGCATTACCGGTGTGTATACCATGGCACACTACGCATCTACATTTGGAGCATTACCGTTGTGTTTACCATAGCACACTACGCTTCCACTTCCAATTACTAAAAATGCCTCACTTCCGGAGCATTACCGGTGTGTTTACCATGGCACACTACTCTTCCAGTTCCGGAGCATTACCGGTGTGTATACCATGGACACTATGCTTCCAATTCCGGAGCATTACCAGTGTATACCATGGTACAATAGGCTTTTACTTCCTGAGTATTACTGGTGTGTATACCATGGCAAACTACGCTTCCGTTTCCGGAGCATTACCGGTGTGTATACCATGGACACTACGATTCCACTTCCGGAGCATTACCGGTGTGTATAAGATGGCACACTACGCTTCCACTTTCGGAGCATTACCAGTGTGTATACCATGGACACTATACTTCCAATTCTGGAGCATTACCGGTGTATACCATGATACACTAGGCTTTTACTTCAGGGGTATTACCGGTGTGTATACCATGGCACACTACGCTTCCACTTCCGGAGCATTACCGGTGTGTATACCATGGACACTACGCTTCCACTTCTGGAGCATTACCGGTGTGTATTCCATGGCACACTAGCCATTTACTTCCAGAGCATTACCGGTGTGTATACCATGGCACCTTATGCTTCCACTTCCAGAGCATTACCGGTCTGTAGACCATGGCACACTACGCTTCCACTTCCGAAGCATTACCGGTGTGTATACCATAGCACACTACGCTCCCACTTCCGGAGCATTACCGGTGTGTATACCATGGCACACTACACTTCCACTTCTGGAGCATTACCGGTGTGTATACCATGGCACACTATGCTTCAACTTTTGGAGCATTACCGCTGTGTTTACCATGGCACACTACGCTTCCACTTCCGGAGCATTACCGGTTTATACCATGGCACACTAGGCTCTTACTTCCGGAGTATTACTGGTGTGTTTACCATGGCACGCTATGCTTCCTATTCCGGAGCATTACCGGTGTATACCATGGTACACTAGGCTTTTACTTCCAGAGTATTACCGGTGTGTTTACCATGGCACACTACGCTTCCACTTCTGGAGCACTAACGGTGTGTATACCATGGCACACTATGCTTCTACTTTTGGAGCATTAATGGTGTGTTTACCATGGCACACTACGCTTCCACTTCCAATTACTAAAAATGCCTCACTTCCAGAGCATAACCGGTGTGTTTACCATGGCACACTAAGCTTCCAGTTCGGGAGCATTACCGGTGTGTATACCACGGACACTATGCTTCCAATTCCGGAGAGTTACCGGTGTCTATACCATGGCACACTACGCTTCCACTTCTGGAGCATTACCGCTGTGTATACCATGGACACTATGCTTCCACTTCCGGAGCATTACCGGTGTGTATACCATGGGCACTATGCTTCCCATTCCGGAGCATTACCGGTGTATACCATGGTACACTAGGCTTTTACTTCCGGAGTATTACCGGTGTGTATACCATGGCACACTATGCTTCCAATTCCGGAGCATTACCGGTGTGTACCATGGTACACTAGGCTTTTTCTTACGGAGTATTACTGGTGTGTTTACCATGGCACACTATGCTTCCTATTCCGGAGCATTAATGGTGTATACCATGGTACACTAGGCTTTTACTTCCAGAGGATTACCGGTATGTTTACCATGGCACACTACGCTTCCACTTCTGGAGCACTACCGGTGTGTATACCATGGCACACTACGCTTCTACTTTTGGAGCATTACCGGTGTGTTTACCATGGCACACTATGCTTCCACTTCCAATTACTAAAAATGCCTCACTTCCGGAGCATAACGGTGTGTTTACCATGGCACACTACGCTTCCAGTTCGGGAGCATTACCGGTGTGTATACCACGGACACTATGCTTCCAATTCCGGAGAATTACCGGTGTGTATACCATGGCACACTACGCTTCCACTTCGGGAGCATTACCGGTGTGTATACCATGGACACTATGCTTCCAATTCCGGAGCCTTACCGGTGTATACCATGGTACACTAGACTTTTACTTCCGGAGTATTACCGGAGTGTATACCATGGCACACTATGCTTCCAACTCCATGGCATTACCAGTGTATACCATGGTACACTAGACTTTTAATTCCGGAGTACTACCGGTGTGTATACCATGGCACACTACACTTCCACTTCTGGAGCATTACCGGTGTGTATACCATGGCACACTACGCTTCAACTTTTGGAGCATTACTGGTGTGTTTACCATGGCACACTACGCTTCCACTTCTGGAGCATTACCGGTTTATACCATGGCACACTATGCTTCTACTTTTGGAGCATTACCGGTGTGTTTACCATAGCACACTACGCTTCCACTTCCAATTACTAAAAATGCCTCACTTCCGGAGCATTACCGCTGTGTTTACCATGGACACTATGCTTCCAATTCCGGAGCATTACCGGTGTATACCATGGTACAATAGGCTTTTACTTCCTGAGTATTACTGGTGTGTATACAATGGCACACTACTCTTCCGTTTCCGGAGCATTACCGGTGTGTATACCATGGCACACTACGCTTCTACTTTTTGAGCATTACCGGTGTGTATACCATGGACACTATGCTTCCAATTCCGGAGCATTACCGTTGTGTATACCATGGCACACTACGCTTCCACTTCCGGAGCAATACCGGTGTGTATACCATGGAGACTATGCTTCCAATTCCGGAGCATTACCGGTGTATAGCATGGTACAATAGACTTTTACATCCTGAGTATTACCGGTGTGTGTACCATGGCACACTACGCTTCCACTTCCGGAGCATTACCGGTGTGTATACCATGGCACACTATGCTTCCACTTCTGGAGCATTACCGGTGTGTATACCATGGACACTACGCTTCCACTTCCGGAGCATTACCGATGCATCTACCATGCCACACCAGGCTTTTATTGCCGGAGCATTACCCATGTGTATACCATGGACACTACACTTCCACTTCCGGAGCATTACCGCTGTGTATACCATGGCACACTACGCTTCCAATTCCAGAGCATTACAGGTGTGTATACCATGGCACACTACGCTTCCACTTCCGGAGCATTACCGGTGTGTATACCATGGACACTGTGCTTCCAATTCCAGAGCATTACTGGTGTGTATACCATGGCACACTACGCTTCCACTTCCGGAGCATTACCAGTGTGTATACCATGGACACTACGCTTCCCATTCCGGAGCATTACCATTGTGTATACCATGGCACACTAGGCTTTTACTTCTGGAGCACTACCCGTGTGTTTATCATGGCACCCTACGCTTCCATTTCCGGAGCATTACCGGTGTGTATACCATGGACACTACACTTCCACTTCCGGAGCATTACCAGTGTGTATACCATGGCACACTACGCTTCCACTTCCGGAGCATTACCCGTGTGTATACCATGGCACCCTACGCTTCTACTTTTGGAGCATTACCTGTGTGTATACCATGGCCTTTACGCTTCCACTTCCGGAACATTACCGGTGTGTTTACCATGGCACAGTACATTTCCATTTTTGGAGCATTACCGTTGTGTTTATCTTGGCACATTATGTTTCCACTTCTGGAGCAATACCGGTGTGTTTACCATGACACACTATGCTTTTGAAGCATTACCAGTGTGCATACCATAGCACACTCCGCTTCCAATTCCGATTACTGGAAATGCTCCACTTCCAGAGCATTACCGGTGTGTTTACTATGGCACACTACGCCTCCACTTCCGGAGCATTATCGGTGTGTATACCATGGACACTATGCTTCCAATTCCGGAGCATTACCAGTGTATACCATGGTACACAAGACTTTTAATTCCAGAGTACTACCGGTGTGTATACCATGGCACACTATGCTTCCACTTCTGGAGCATTACCGGTGTGTATACCATGGCACACTACGCTTCAACTCTTGGAGCATTACTGGTGTGTTTACCATGGCACACTACGCTTCCACTTCCGGAGCCTTACCGGTTTATACCATGGCACACTAGACTTTTACTTCCAGAGTATTACTGGTGTGTTTACCGTGGCACACTACGCTTCCATTTCTGGAGAATTACTGGTGTGTATACCATGGCACACTACGCTTCTACTTTTGGAGCATTACCGGTGTGTTTACCGTAGCACACTACACTTCCACTTCTGATTACTAAAAATGCCTCAATTCCGGAGCATTACCGGTGTGTTTACCGTGGCACACTACGCTTCCAGTTCTGGAGCATTACCGGTGTGTATACCATGGACACTATGCTTACAATTCTGGAGCATTACCGGTGTATACCATGGTACAATAGGCTTTTACTTCCTGAGTATTACCGGTGTGTATACCATGGCACACTATGCTTCCACTTCCGGAGCATTACCGGTGTGTATACCATGGACACTACGCTTCCACTTCTGGAGCATTACCGGTGTGTATACCATGGCACACTAGGCATTTACTTCCGGAGCATTACTGGGTTTATCCCATGGCACATTATGCTTCCACTTCCGGATAACTACCGGTGTGTATACCATGGCACACTACGCTTCCACTTCAGGAGCATTACCGGTGGGTATACCATGGCACACTACACTTCCACTTCTGGAGCATTACCGTTGTGTATACCATGGCACACTACGCTTCCACTTCCGGAGCATTACCGGTTTATACCATGGCATACTAGGCTTTTACTTCCAGAGTATTACTGGTGTGTTTAACATGGCACACTATGCTTCCTATTCCGGAGCATTACAGGTGTATACCATGGTACAATAGGCTTTTACTTCCAGAGTAATACTGGTGTGTTTACCATGGCACACTACGCTTCCACTTCTGGAGCATTACCGGT
Source organism: Calotriton arnoldi (assembly GCA_963921515.1). NCBI lineage: Eukaryota > Metazoa > Chordata > Amphibia > Caudata > Salamandridae > Calotriton > Calotriton arnoldi. The sequence goes on from CAWUFW010005814.1 coordinate 44,865, forward strand.
GTGTATACCATGGCACACTATGCTTCTACATTTGGAGCATTACCGTTGTGTTTACCATAGCACACTACGCTTCCACTTCCAATTACTAAAAATGCCTCACTTCCGGAGCATTACCGGTGTGTTTACCATGGCACACTACTCTTCCAGTTCCGGAGCATTAGCGATGTGTATACCATGGACACTATGCTTCCAATTCCGGAGCATTACCAGTGTATACCATGGTACAATAGGCTTTTACTTCCTGAGTATTACTGGTGTGTATACCATGGCAAACTACGCTTCCGTTTCCGGAGCATTACCGGTGTGTATACCATGGACACTACGATTCCACTTCCGGAGCATTACCGGTGTGTATAACATGGCACACTACGCTTCCACTTTCGGAGCATTACCAGTGTGTATACCATGGACACTATACTTCCAATTCTGGAGCATTACCGGTGTATACCATGATACACTAGGCTTTTACTTCAGGGGTATTACCGGTGTGTATACTATGGCACACTACGCTTCCGGAGCATTACCGGTGTGTATACCATGGACACTACGCTTCCACTTCTGGAGCATTACCGGTGTGTATTCCATGGCACACTAGGCATTTACTTCCGGAGCATTACCGGTGTGTATACCATGGCACCTTATGCTTCCACTTCCAGAGCATTACCGGTCTGTAGACCATGGCACACTACGCTTCCACTTCCGAAGCATTACCGGTGTGTATACCATGGCACACTACGCTCCCACTTCCGGAGCATTACCGGTGTGTATACCATGGCACACTACACTTCCACTTCTGGAGCATTACCGGTGTGTATACCATGGCACACTATGCTTCAACTTTTGGAGCATTACCGCTGTGTTTACCATGGCACACTACGCTTCCACTTCCGGAGCATTACCGGTTTATACCATGGCACACTAGGCTTTTACTTCCGGAGTATTACTGGTGTGTTTAACATGGCACGCTATGCTTCCTATTCCGGAGCATTACCGGTGTATACCATGGCACACTACGCTTCCACTTCAGGAGCACTACCGGTGTGTATACCATGGCACACTATGCTTCTACTTTTGGAGCATTACCGGTGTGTTTACCATGGCACACTACGCTTCCACTTCCAATTACTAAAAATGCCTCACTTCCGGAGCATAACCGGTGTGTTTACCATGGCACACTATGCTTCCAGTTCGGGAGCATTACCGGTGTGTATACCACGGACACTATGCTTCCAATTCCGGAGAGTTACCGGTGTGTATACCATGGCACACTACGCTTCCACTTCTGGAGCATTACCGGTGTGTATACCATGGACACTATGCTTCCAATTCCGGAGCATTACCGGTGTATACCATGGTACAATAGGCTTTTACTTCTTGAGTATTACTGGTGTGTATACCATGGCACACTACGCTTCCGCTTCCGGAGCATTACCGGTGTATACCATGGACACTACGCTTCAGCTTCCGGAGCATTACCGGTGTGTATACCATGGCACACTAGGCATTTACTTCCGAAGCATTACCCGTGTCTATACCATGGACACTATGCTTCCAATTCCGGACCATTACTGGTGTTGACCATGGTACACTAGGCTTTTACTTCCGGAGTTTTAACGGTGTGTATACCATGGCACACTATGCTTCCACTTCTGGAGCATTACCGGTGTGTATACCATGGCACACTACGATTATACTTTTGAAGCATTACCTGTGTGTATACCATGGACACTATGCTTCCAATTCTGGAGCATTACCGGTGTGTATACCATGGACACCATGCTTCCAATTCGGGAGCATTACCGGTGTATAGCATGGTACAATAGACTTTTACTTCCTGAGTATTACCGGTGTGTATACCATGACACACTACTCTTCCACTTCCGGAGCATTACCGGTGTGTATACCATTGATACTATGCTTCCAATTCTGGGGCATTACCGGTGTATACCATGGTACACTAGGCTTTTACTTCCAGAGTATTACCGGTGTGTATACTATGGCACACTATGCTTCCACTTATGGAGCATTACCGGTGTGCAAACCATGGACACTGTGCTTCCAATTCCGGAGCATTACCGGTGTGTATACCATGGCACACTACGCTTCCTCTTCCGGAGCACTACCGGTGTGTATACCATGGCACACTACGCTTCTACTTTTGGAGCATTACCGGTGTGTTTACCATGGCACACTATGCTTCCACTTCCAATTACTAAAAATGCCTCACTTCCGGAGCATAACCGGTGTGTTTAACATGGCACACTACGCTTCCAGTTCGGGAGCATTACCGGTGTGTATACCACGGACACTATGCTTCCAATTCCGGAGAATTACCAGTGTGTATACCATGGCACACTAGCTTCCACTTCCGGAGCATTACCGGTGTGTATACCATGGACACTATGCTTCCAATTCCGGAGCATTACCGGTGTATACCATGGTACAATAGACTTTTACTTTCGGAGTATTACCGGTGTGTATACCATGGCACACTATGCTTCCAACTCCATGGCATTACCAGTGTAGACCATGGTACACTAGACTTTTAATTCCGGGGTACTACCGGTGTGTATACCATGGCACACTACACTTCCATTTCTGGAGCATTACCGGTGTGTGTACCATGGCACACTACGCTTCAACTTTTGGAGCATTACTGGTGTGTTTACCATGGCACACTACGCTTCCACTTCCGGAGCATTACCGGTTTATACCATGGCACACTACGATTCTACTTTTGGAGCATTACCGGTGTGTTTACCATAGCACACTACGCTTCCACTTCCAATTACTAAAAATGCCTCACTTCCGGAGCATTACCGGTGTGTTTACCATGGCACACTACGCTTCCAGTTCCGCAGCAGTACCGGTGTGTATACCATGGACACTATGCTTCCGATTCCAGAGCATTACTGGTGTGTATACCATGGACACTATGCTTCCAATTCCGGAACATTACCGGTCTATACCATGGTACAATAGACTTTTACTTCCGGAGTATTACCGGTGTGTATACCATGGCACACTATGTTTCCAACTCCGGAGCATTGCCAGTGTATACCATGGTACACTAGGCATTTCCTTCCGGAGCATTACCCGTGTGTATACCATGGCATATTATGCTTCCACTTCTGGAGCATTACCGGTGTGTATACCATGGCACACTACGCTTCCACTTCCGGAGCAATACCAGTGTGTATACCATGGACACTATGCTTCCAATTCCGGAGCATTACCGGTGTATAGCATGGTACAATAGACTTTTACATCCTGAGTATTACCGGTGTGTATACCATGGCACACTATGCTTCCACTTCTGGAGCATTACCGGTGTGTATACCATGGCACACTTCGCTTCCACTTCCGGAGAATTACCGGTGTGTATATCATGGACACTACGCTTCCACTTCCTGAGCATTACCGGTACATATACCATGGCACACTAGGCTTTTACTGCCGGAGCATTACCCATGTGTATACCATGGACACGACGCTTCCACTTCCGGAGCATTACCGGTGTGTATACCATGGCACACGACGCTTCCACTTCCGGAGCATTACCGGTGTGTATACCATGGCACACGACGCTTCCACTTCCGGAGCATTACAGGTGTGTATACCATGGCACACTACGCTTCTACTTCCGGAGCATTACCGGTGTGTATACCATGGACACTACGCTTCCACTACCAGAGCATTACCGGTGTGTATACCATGGCACACTAGGCATTTACTTCCGGATCATTACCCGTGTGTATACCATGGCACATTATGCTTCCACTTCCGGAGCATTACCGGTGTGTATACCATGGCACACTACGCTTCCACTTCCGAAGCATTACCAGTGTGTATACCATGGCACACTAGGCTTTTACTTCCGGACTATTACTGGTGTGTTTACCATGGCACACTATGCTTCCTATTCTGGAGCATTACCGGTGTATACCATGGTACACTAGACTTTTACTTCCAGAGTATTACTGGTGTGTTTACCATGGCACACTACGCTTCCACTTCTGGAGCACTACCGGTGTGTATACCATGGCACACTACGCTTCTACTTTTGGAGCATTACCGGTGTGTTTACCATGGCACACTACGCTTCCACTTCCAATTACTAAAAATGCCTCACTTCCGGAGAATTTCCGGTGTGTATACCATGGCACACGACGCTTCCACTTCCGGAGCATTACCGGTGTGTATACCATGGACACTATGCTTCCAATTCCGGAGCATTATTGGTGTATACCATGGTACAATAGACTTTTACTTCCGGAGTATTACCGGTGTGTATACCATGGCACACTATGCTTCCAACTCCAGAGCATTACCAGTGTATACCATGGTACTCTAGACTTTTAATTCCGGAGTACTACCGGTGTGTATACCATGGCACACTACACTTCCACTTCTGGAGCATTACCGGTGTGTATACCGTGGCACACTACGCTTCAACTTTTGGAGTATTACTGGTGTGTTTACCATGGCACACTACGCTTCCACTTCTGGAGCATTACTGGTTTATACCATGGCACACTACGCTTCTACTTTTGGAGCATTACCGGTGTGTTTACCATAGCACACTCCGCTTCCACTTCCAATTACTAAAAATGCCTCACTTCCGGAGCATTACTGGTGTGTTTACCATGGCACACTACGCTTCCAGTTCCGGAGCATTACCGGTGTGTATACCATGGACACTATGCTTCCAATTCCGGAGCATTACCGGTGTATACCATGGTACAATAGGCTTTTACTTCCTGAGTATTACTGGTGTGTATACCATGGCACACTACGCTTCCGTTTCCAGAGCATTACCGGTGTGTATACCATGGACACTACGCTTCCACTTCCGGAGCATTACCGGTGTGTATACCATGGCACACTATGCTTCCACTTTCGGAGCATTACCAGTGTGTATACCATGGCACACTACGCTTCTACTTTTTGAGCATTACCGGTGTGTATACCACGGACACTATGCTTCCAATTCCGGAGCATTACCGGTGTGTATACCATGGCACACTATGCTTCCACTTCCGGAGCAATACCGGTGTGTATACCATGGACACTATGCTTCCAATTCCGGAGCATTACCGGTGTATAGCATGGTACAATAGACTTTTACATCCTGAGTATTACCGGTGTGTATACCATGGCACACTATGCTTCCACTTCTGGAGCATTACCGGTGTGTATACCGTGGCACACTAGGCATTTACTTCCGGATCATTACCCGTGTGTATACCATGGCACATTATGCTTCCACTTCCGGAGCATTACCGGTGTGTATACCATGGCACACTACGCTTCCACTTCCGAAGCATTACCGGTGTGTATACCATGGCACACTACGCTTCCACTTCCGGAGCATTACCGTTGTGTATACCATGGCACACTATGCTTCCACTTCTGGAGCATTACCGGTGTGTATACCGTGGCACACTAGGCATTTACTTCCGGATCATTACCCGTGTGTATACCATGGCACATTATGCTTCCACTTCCGGAGCATTACCGGTGTGTATACCATGGCACACTACGCTTCCACTTCCGAAGCATTACCAGTGTGTATACCATGGCACACTAGGCTTTTACTTCCGGACTATTACTGGTGTGTTTACCATGGCACACTATGCTTCCTATTCTGGAGCATTACCGGTGTATACCATGGTACACTAGACTTTTACTTCCAGAGTATTACTGGTGTGTTTACCATGGCACACTACGCTTCCACTTCTGGAGCACTACCGGTGTGTATACCATGGCACACTACGCTTCTACTTTTGGAGCATTACCGGTGTGTTTACCATGGCACACTACGCTTCCACTTCCAATTACTAAAAATGCCTCACTTCCGGAGAATTTCCGGTGTGTATACCATGGCACACGACGCTTCCACTTCCGGAGCATTACCGGTGTGTATACCATGGACACTATGCTTCCAATTCCGGAGCATTATCGGTGTATACCATGGTACAATAGACTTTTACTTCCGGAGTATTACCGGTGTGTATACCATGGCACACTATGCTTCCAACTCCAGAGCATTACCAGTGTATACCATGGTACTCTAGACTTTTAATTCCGGAGTACTACCGGTGTGTATACCATGGCACACTACACTTCCACTTCTGGAGCATTACCGGTGTGTATACCGTGGCACACTACGCTTCAACTTTTGGAGTATTACTGGTGTGTTTACCATGGCACACTACGCTTCCACTTCTGGAGCATTACTGGTTTATACCATGGCACACTACGCTTCTACTTTTGGAGCATTACCGGTGTGTTTACCATAGCACACTCCGCTTCCACTTCCAATTACTAAAAATGCCTCACTTCCGGAGCATTACTGGTGTGTTTACCATGGCACACTACGCTTCCAGTTCCGGAGCATTACCGGTGTGTATACCATGGACACTATGCTTCCAATTCCGGAGCATTACCGGTGTATACCATGGTACAATAGGCTTTTACTTCCTGAGTATTACTGGTGTGTATACCATGGCACACTACGCTTCCGTTTCCAGAGCATTACCGGTGTGTATACCATGGACACTACGCTTCCACTTCCGGAGCATTACCGGTGTGTATATCATGGCACACTATGCTTCCACTTTCGGAGCATTACCAGTGTGTATACCATGGCAAACTACGCTTCTACTTTTTGAGCATTACCGGTGTGTATACCACGGACACTATGCTTCCAATTCCGGAGCATTACCGGTGTGTATACCATGGCACACTATGCTTCCACTTCCGGAGCAATACCGGTGTGTATACCATGGACACTATGCTTCCAATTCCGGAGCATTACCGGTGTATAGCATGGTACAATAGACTTTTACATCCTGAGTATTACCGGTGTGTATACCATGGCACACTACGCTTCCACTTCCAGAGCATTATCGGTGTGTATACCATGGCACACTATGCTTCCACTTCTGGAGCATTACCGGTGTGTATACCATCGCACACTACGCTTCCACTTCCGGAGAATTACAGGTGTGTATACCATGGACACTACGCTTCCACTTTCGGAGCATTACCGGTGCATATACCATGGCACACTAGGCTTTTACTGCCGGAGCATTACCCATGTGTATACCATGGACACGACGCTTCCACTTCCGGAGCATTACAGGTGTGTATACCATGGCACACTACGCTTCCACTTACGGAGCATTACCGGTGTGTATACCATGGACACTACGCTTCCAGTTCCCCAGCATTACCGGTGTATATACCATGGACACTACGCTTCCAGTTCCGGAGCATTACCGGTGTATATACCATGGACACTATGCTTCCAATTCCGGAGCATTACCAGTGTATACCATGGTACAATAAGCTTTTATTTCCTGAGTATTACTGGTGTGTATACCATGGCACACTACGCTTCCGTTTCCGGAGCATTACCGGTGTGTATACCATGGACACTATGCTACCAATTCCGGAGCATTACCGGTGTGTATACCATGGCACACTACACTTCCACTTCCGGAGCAATACCAGTGTGTATACCATGGACACTATGCTTCCAATTCCGGAGCATTACCGGTGTATAGCATGGTACAATAAGCTTTTATTTCCTGAGTATTACCGGTGTGTATACCATGGCACACTACGCTTCCACTTCTGGAGCATTACCGGTGTGTATACCATGGACACCACGCTTCCACTTCTGGAGCATTACCGGTGCATATGCCATGGCACACTAGGGTTTAACTGCCGGAGCATTACCCATGTGTATACCATGGACACAATGCTTCCACTTCCGGAGCATTACCGGTGTGTATACCATAGCACACTACGCTTCCACTTCCGGAGCATTACAGGTGTGTATACCATGGCACACTACGCTTCCACTTCCGGAGCATTACAGGTGTGTATACCATGGACACTACGCTTCCACTTCCGGAGCACTACCGGTGTGTATACCATGGTACACTAGGCATTTACTTCCGGAGCATTACCCGTGTGTATACCATGGCACACTATGCTTCCACTTCCGAAGCATTACCAGTGTGTATACCATGGCACACTTCACTTCCACTTCCAGAGCATTACCGATGTGTATTCCATGGCACACTACACTTCCACTACTGGAGCATTACCGGTGTGTATACCATGGCACACTACGCCTCAACTTTTGGAGCATTACCGCTGTGTTTACCATGGCACACTACGCTTCCACTTCCGGAGCATTACCGGTTTATACCATGGCACACTAGGCTTTTACTTCCGGAGTATTACTGGTGTGTTTACCATGGCACACTACGCTTCTACGTTTGGAGCATTACCGGTGTGTTTACCATGGCACACTACGCTTCCACTTCCAATTACTAAAAATGCCTCACTTCCAGAGCATAACCGGTGTGTTTACCATGGCACATTACGCTTGCAGTTCGGGAGCATTACCGGTGTGTATACCACGGACACTATGCTTCCAATTCCGGAGAATAACCGGTGTGTATACCATGGCACACTACGCTTCCACTTCCGGAGCATTACCGGTGTGTATACCATGGACACTATGCTTCCAATTCCGGAGCACTATCGGTGTATACCATGGTACAATAGACTTTTACTTCCAGAGTATTACCGGTGTGTATACCATGGCACACTATGCTTCCAACTCTGGAGCATTACCAGTGTATACCATGGTACACTAGACTTTTAATTCCGGAGTACTACCGGTGTGTATACCATGGCAAACTACACTTCCACTTCTGGAGCATTACCGGTGTGTATACCATGGCACACTACGCTTCTACTTTTTGAGCATTACCGGTGTGTATACCATGGACACTATGCTTCCAATTCCGGAGCATTACTGGTGTGTTTACAATGGCACACTACGCTTCCACTTCCGGAGCATTACTGGTTTATACCATGGCACACTACGCTTCTACTTTTGGAGCATTACCGGTGTGTTTACCATAGCACACTACGCTTCCACTTCCAATTACTAAAAATGCCTCACTTCCGGAGCATTACCGGTGTGTTTACCATGGCACACTACGCTTCCAGTTCCGGACCATTACCGGTGTGTATACCATGGCACACTACGCTTCCACTTCCGGAGAATTACCGGTGTGTATACCATGGACACTACGCTTCCACTTCCGGAGCATTACCGGTGCATATACCATGGCACACTAGGCTTTTACTACCGGAGCATTACCCATGTGTATACCATGGACACGACGCTTCCACTTCCGGAGCATTACCGGTGCATATACCATGGCACACTAGGCTTTTACTGCCGGAGCATTACCCATGTGTATACCATGGACATGACGCTTCCACTTCCGGAGCATTACCGGTGTGTATACCATGCTACACTACGCTTCCACTTCCGGAGCATCACAGGTGTGTATACCATGGCACACTACGCTTCCACTTACGGAGCATTAATAGACTTTTACATCCTGAGTATTACCTGTGTTTATACCATGGCACACTACGCTTCCACTTACGGAGCATTACCGGTGTGTATACCATGGCACACTACGCTTCCACTTCCGGAGAATTACCGGTGTGTATACCATGGACACTACGCTTCCACTTCCGGAGCATTACAGGTGTGTATACCATGGACACTACGCTTCCACTTCCGGAGCATTACCGGTGTGTATACCATGGTACACTAGGCATTTACTTCCGGAGCATTACCCGTATGTATACCATGGCACACTATGCTTCCACTTCCGAAGCATTACCAGTCTGTATACCATGGCACACTTCACTTCCACTTCCAGAGCATTACCGATGTGTATTCCATGGCACACTACACTTCCACTACTGGAGCATTACCGGTGTGTATACCATGGCACACTACGCCTCAACTTTTGGAGCATTACCGCTGTGTTTACCATGGCACACTACGCTTCCACTTCCGGAGCATTACCGGTTTATACCATGGCACACTAGGCTTTTACTTCCGGAGTATTACTGGTGTGTTTACCATGGCACACTACGCTTCTACGTTTGGAGCATTACCGGTGTGTTTACCATGGCACACTACGCTTCCACTTCCAATTACTAAAAATGCCTCACTTCCAGAGCATAACCGGTGTGTTTACCATGGCACACTACGCTTGCAGTTCGGGAGCATTACCGGTGTGTATACCACGGACACTATGCTTCCAATTCCGGAGAATTACCGGTGTGTATACCATGGCACACTACGCTTCCACTTCCGGAGCATTACCGGTGTGTATACCATGGACAATATGCTTCCAATTCCGGAGCACTATCGGTGTATACCATGGTACAATAGACTTTTACTTCCAGAGTATTACCGGTGTGTATACCATGGCACACTATGCTTCCAACTCTGGAGCATTACCAGTGTATACCATGGTACACTAGACTTTTAATTCCGGAGTACTACCGGTGTGTATACCATGGCAAACTACACTTCCACTTCTGGAGCATTACCGGTGTGTATACCATGGCACACTACGCTTCTACTTTTTGAGCATTACCGGTGTGTATACCATGGACACTATGCTTCCAATTCCGGAGCATTACTGGTGTGTTTACCATGGCACACTACGCTTCCACTTCCGGAGCATTACTGGTTTATACCATGGCACACTACGCTTCTACTTTTGGAGCATTACCGGTGTGTTTACCATAGCACAATACGCTTCCACTTCCAATTACTAAAAATGCCTCACTTCCGGAGCAATACCGGTGTGTTTACCATGGCACACTATGCTTCCAGTTCCGGACCATTACCGGTGTGTTTAGCATGGACACTATGCTTCCAATTCCGGAGCATTACCGGTGTGTATACCATGGCACACTACACTTCCACTTCCGGAGAATTACCGGTGTGTATACCATGGACACTACGCTTCCACTTCCGGAGCATTACCGGTGCATATACCATGGCACACTAGGCTTTTACTGCCGGAGCATTACCCATGTGTATACCATGGACACGACGCTTCCACTTCCGGAGCTCTACCGGTGCATATACCATGGCACACTAGGCTTTTACTGCCGGAGCATTACCCATGTGTATACCATGGACACGACGCTTCCACTTCCGGAGCATTACCGGTGTGTATACCATGCTACACTACGCTTCCACTTCCGGAGCATCACAGGTGTGTATACCATGGCACACTAGGCTTCCACTTACGGAGCATTAATAGACTTTTACATCCTGAGTATTACCTGTGTTTATACCATGGCACACTACGCTTCCACTTCCGGAGCATTACCGGTGTGTATACTATGGCACACTACGCTTCCACTTCCGGAGAATTACCGGTGTGTATACCATGGACACTACGCTTCCACTTCCGGAGCATTACCGGTGCATATACCATGGCACACTAGGCTTTTACTGCCGTAGCATTACCCATGTGTATACCATGGACACAACGCTTCTACTTCCGGAGCATTACCGGTGTGTATACCATGGCACACTACGCTTCCACTTCCGGAGCATCACAGGTGTGTATACCATGGCACACTACGCTTCCACTTACGGAGCATTACCGGTGTGTATACCATGGACACTACGCTTCCACTTCCGGAACATTACCGGTGTGTATACCGTGGCACACTAGGCATTTACTTCCGGAGCATTACCCGTGTGTATACCATGGCACATTATGCTTTGACTTCCGGAGCATTACCGGTGTGTATACCATGGCACACTACGCTTATACTTTTGGAGCATTACCGGTGGCACACTACGCTTCCACTTCCAATTACTAAAAATGCCTCACTTCCGGAGCATAACCGGTGTGTTTACCATGGCACACTACACTTCCACTTCCGGAGCATTACCGGTGTGTATACCATGGCACACTTCGCTTCCACTTCCGGAGAATTACCGGTGTGTATATCATGGACACTACGCTTCCACTTCCTGAGCATTACCGGTACATATACCATGGCACACTAGGCTTTTACTGCCGGAGCATTACCCATGTGTATACCATGGACACGACGCTTCCACTTCCGGAGCATTACCGGTGTGTATACCATGGCACACGACGCTTCCACTTCCGGAGCATTACAGGTGTGTATACCATGGCACACTACGCTTCTACTTCCGGAGCATTACCGGTGTGTATACCATGGACACTACGCTTCCACTACCAGAGCATTACCGGTGTGTATACCATGGCACACTAGGCATTTACTTCCGGATCATTACCCGTGTGTATACCATGGCACATTATGCTTCCACTTCCGGAGCATTACCGGTGTGTATACCATGGCACACTACGCTTCCACTTCCGAAGCATTACCAGTGTGTATACCATGGCACACTAGGCTTTTACTTCCGGACTATTACTGGTGTGTTTACCATGGCACACTATGCTTCCTATTTTGGAGCATTACCGGTGTATACCATGGTACACTAGACTTTTACTTCCAGAGTATTACTGGTGTGTTTACCATGGCACACTACGCTTCCACTTCTGGAGCACTACCGGTGTGTATACCATGGCACACTACGCTTCTACTTTTGGAGCATTACCGGTGTGTTTACCATGGCACACTACGCTTCCACTTCCAATTACTAAAAATGCCTAGCTTCCGGAGCATAACCGGTGTGTTTACCATGGCACACTACGCTTGCAGTTCGGGAGCATTACCGGTGTGTATACCCTGGCACACTACGCTTCTACTTTTTGAGCATTACCGGTGTGTATACCACGGACACTATGTTTCCAATTCCGGAGAATTTCCGGTGTGTATACCATGGCACACGACGCTTCCACTTCCGGAGCATTACCGGTGTGTATACCATGGACACTATGCTTCCAATTCCGGAGCATTATCGGTGTATACCATGGTACAATAGACTTTTACTTCCGGAGTATTACCGGTGTGTATACAATGGCACACTATGCTTCCAACTCCAGAGCATTACCAGTGTATACCATGGTACTCTAGACTTTTAATTCCGGAGTACTACCGGTGTGTATACCATGGCACACTACGCTTCCACTTCTGGAGCATTACTGGTTTATACCATGGCACACTACGCTTCTACTTTTGGAGCAGTACCGGTGTGTTTACCATAGCACATTCCGCTTCCACTTCCAATTACTAAAAATGCCTCACTTCCGGAGCATTACTGGTGTGTTTACCATGGCACACTACGCTTCCAGTTCCGGAGCATTACCTGTGTGTATACCATGGACACTATGCTTCCAATTCCGGAGCATTACCGGTGTATACCATGGTACAATAGGCTTTTACTTCCTGAGTATTACTGGTGTGTATACCATGGCACACTACGCTTCCGTTTCCAGAGCATTACCGGTGTGTATACCATGGACACGACGCTTCCACTTCCGGAGCATTACCGGTGTGTATACCATGGCACACTACGCTTCCACTTCCGGAGCATTACAGGTGTGTATACCATGGCACACTACGCTTCCACTTACGGAGCATTACCGGTGTGTATACCATGGACACTACGCTTCCAGTTCCGGAGCATTACCGGTGTATATACCATGGACACTACGCTTCCAGTTCCGGAGCATTACCGGTGTATATACCATGGACACTATGCTTCCAATTCCGGAGCATTACCAGTGTATACCATGGTACAATAAGCTTTTATTTCCTGAGTATTACTGGTGTGTATACCATGGCACACTACGCTTCCGTTTCCGGAGCATTACCGGTGTGTATACCATGGACACTATGCTACCAATTCCGGAGCATTACCGGTGTGTATACCATGGCACACTACACTTCCACTTCCGGAGCAATACCAGTGTGTATACCATGGACACTATGCTTCCAATTCCGGAGCATTACCGGTGTATAGCATGGTACAATAGACTTTTACATCCTGAGTATTACCGGTGTGTATACCATGGCACACTACGCTTCCACTTCTGGAGCATTACCGGTGTGTATACCATGGACACCACGCTTCCACTTCTGGAGCATTACCGGTGCATATGCCATGGCACACTAGGCTTTAACTGCTGGAGCATTACCCGTGTGTATACCATGGACACAATGCTTCCACTTCCGGAGCATTACCAGTGTGTATACCATGGCACACTACGCTTCCACTTCCGGAGCACTATCGGTGTATACCATGGTACAATAGACTTTTACTTCCAGAGTATTACCGGTGTGTATACCATGGCACACTATGCTTCCAACTCCGGAGCATTACCAGTGTATACCATGGCACATTATGCTTTGACTTCCGGAGCATTACCGGTGTGTATACCATGGCACACTACGCTTATACTTTTGGAGCATTACCGGTGGCACACTACGCTTCCACTTCCAATTACTAAAAATGCCTCACTTCCGGAGCATAACCGGTGTGTTTACCATGGCACACTACACTTCCACTTCCGGAGCATTACCGGTGTGTATACCATGGACACTATGCTTCCAACTCCGGAGCATTACCAGTGTATACCATGGTACACTAGACTTTTAATTCCGGAGTACTACCGGTGTGTATACCATGGCACACTACGCTTCCACTTCCGGAGCATTACCGGTGTGTATACCATGGACACTATGCTTCCAATTCCGGAGCACTATCGGTGTATACCATGGTACACTAGACTTTTAATTCCGGAGTACTACCGGTGTGTATACCATGGCAAACTACACTTCCACTTCTGGAGCATTACCGGTGTGTATACCATGGCACACTACGCTTCTACTTTTTGAGCATTACCGGTGTGTATACCATGGACACTATGCTTCCAATTCCGGAGCATTACTGGTGTGTTTACCATGGCACACTACGCTTCCACTTCCGGAGCATTACTGGTTTATACCATGGCACACTACGCTTCTACTTTTGGAGCATTACCGGTGTGTTTACCATAGCACACTATTCTTCCACTTCCAATTACTAAAAATGCCTCACTTCCGGAGCATTACCGGTGTGTTTACCATGGCACACTACGCTTCCAGTTCCGGACCATTACCGGTGTGTATAGCATGGACACTATGCTTCCAATTCCGGAGCATTACCGGTGTGTATACCATGGCACACTACGCTTCCACTTCCAGAGAATTACCGGTGTGTATACCATGGACACTACGCTTCCACTTCCGGAGCATTACCGGTGCATATACCATGGCACACTAGGCTTTTACTGCCGGAGCATTACCCATGTGTATACCATGGACACGACGCTTCCACTTCCGGAGCATTACCGGTGCATATACCATGGCACACTAGGCTTTTACTGCCGGAGCATTACCCATGTGTATACCATGGACACGACGCTTCCACTTCCGGAGCATTACCGGTGTGTATACCATGCTACACTACGCTTCCACTTCCGGAGCATCACAGGTGTGTATACCATGGCACACTACTCTTCCACTTACGGAGCATTAATAGACTTTTACATCCTGAGTATTACCTGTGTTTATACCATGGCACACTACGCTTCCACTTCCGGAGCATTACCGGTGTGTATACCATGGCACACTACGCTTCCACTTCCGGAGAATTACCGCTGTGTATACCATGGACACTACGCTTCCACTTCCGGAGCATTACCGGTGCATATACCATGGCACACTAGGCTTTTACTGCCGGAGCATTACCCATGTGTATACCATGGACACAACGCTTCTACTTCCGGAGCATTACCGGTGTGTATACCATGGCACACTACTCTTCCACTTCCGGAGCATCACAGGTGTGTATACCATGGCACACTACGCTTCCACTTATGGAGCATTACCGGTGTGTATACCATGGACACTACGCTTCCACTTCCGGAACATTACCGGTGTGTATACCGTGGCACACTAGGCATTTACTTCCGGAGCATTACCCGTGTGTATACCATGGCACATTATGCTTTGACTTCCGGAGCATTACCGGTGTGTATACCATGGCACACTACGCTTATACTTTTGGAGCATTACCGGTGGCACACTACGCTTCCACTTCCAATTACTAAAAATGCCTCACTTCCGGAGCATAACCGGTGTGTTTACCATGGCACACTACACTTCCACTTCCGGAGCATTACCAGTGTGTATACCATGGACACTATGCTTCCAACTCCGGAGCATTACCAGTGTATACCATGGTACACTAGACTTTTAATTCCGGAGTACTACCGGTGTGTATACCATGGCACACTACACTTCCACTTCTGGAGCATTACCGGTGTGTATACCATGGCACACTACGCTTCAACTTTTGGAGCATTACTGGTGTGTTTACCATGGCACACTACGCTTCCACTTCCGGAGCATTACCCGTTTATACCATGGCACACTAGGCTTTTACTTCTGGAGTATTACTGGTGTGTTTACCATGGCACACTATGCTTCCTATTCCGGAGCATTACCGGTGTATACCATGGTACACTAGGCTTTTACTTCCAGAGTATTACCGGTGTGTATACCATGGCACACTATGCTTCCAATTCCGGAGCATTACCAGTGTATACCATGGTACACTTGACTTTTAATTCTGGAGTACTACCAGTGTGTATACCATGGCACACTACACTTCCACTTCTGGAGCATTACCGGTGTGTTTACCATAGCACACTACACTTCCACTTCCGGAACATTACCGGTTTATACCATGGCACACTAGGCTTTTACTTATGGAGTATTACTGGTGTGTTTACCATGGCACACTATGCTTCCTATTCCGGAGCATTACCGGTGTATACCATGGTACACTAGGCTTTTACTTCCAGAGTATTACCGGTGTGTATACCATGGACACTATGCTTCCAATTCCGGAGCATTACCGGTGTATACCATGGCACACTACGCTTCCACTACCGGAGCAATACCGGTGTGTATACCATGGACACTATGCTTCCAATTCCGGAGCATTACCGGTGTATAGCATGGTACAATAGACTTTTACATCCTGAGTATTACCGGTGTGTATACCATGGCACACTACGCTTCCACTTCCGGAGCATTACCGGTGTGTATACCATGGCACACTATGCTTCCACTTCCAGAGTATTACCGGTGTGTTTACCATGGCACACTATGCTTCCACTTCTGGAGCACTACCGGTGTGTATACCATGGCACACTACGCTCCTACTTTTGGAGCATTACCGGTGTGTTTACCATGGCACACTACGCTTCCACTTCCAATTACTAAAAATGCCTCACTTCCGGAGCATAACCTTGTGTTTACCATGGCACACTATGCTTCCAACTCCGGAGCATTACCAGTGTATACCATGGTACACTAGACTTTTAATTCCGGAGTACTACCGGTGTGTATACTATGGCACACTACACTTCCACTTCTGGAGCATTACCGGTGTGTTTACCATGGCACACTACGCTTCCACTTCCGGAGCATTACCGGTTTATACCATGGCACACTAGGCTTTTACTTCCGGAGTATTACTGGTGTGTTTACCATGGCACACTATGCTTCCTATTCCGGAGCATTACCAGTGTATACCATGGTACACTAGGCTTTTACTTCCAGAGTATTACCGGTGTGTTTACCATGGCACACTACGCTTCTACCTTTGGAGCATTACCGGTGTGTTTACCATAGCACACTACGCTTCCAATTACTAAAAATGCCTCACTTCCGGAGCATTACCGGTGTGTTTACCATGGCACACTACGCTTCCAGTTCCGGAGCATTACCGGTGTGTATACCATGGACACTATGCTTCCAATTCCGGAGCATTACCGGTGTATACCATGGTACAATAGGCTTTTACTTCCTGAGTATTACCGGTGTGTATACCATGGCACACTACGCTTCCGCAGCATTACCGGTGTGTATACCATGGACACTACGCTTCCACATCCGGAGCATTACCGGTGTTTATACCATGGCACACTAGGCATTTACTTCCGGAGCATTACCCGTGTGTATACCATGGCATATTATGCTTCCACTTCTGGAGCATTACCGGTGTGTATACCATGGCACACTACGCTTCCACTTCCAGAGCATTACCAGTGTGTATACCATGGACACTATGCTTCGAATTCCGGAGCATTAGCAGTGTATACCATGGTACACTAGGCTTTTACTTCCGAAGTTTTAACGGTGTGTATACCATGGCACACTATGCTTCCACTTCTGGAGCATTACCGGTGTGTATACCTTGGCACAATACGCTTCCACTTCCGGAGCATTACCGGTTTATACCATGGCCCACTAGGCTTTTACTTCCGGAGTATTACTGGTGTGTTTACCATGGCACACTATGCTTCCTATTCCGGAGTATTACCGGTGTATACCATGGTACACTAGGCTTTTACTTCCAGAGTATTACCAGTATGTTTACCATGGCACACTACGCTTCTACTTTTGGAGCATTACCTGTGTGTTTACCATAGCACACTACGCTTCCAATTACTAAAAATGCCTCACTTCCGGAGCATTACCGGTGTGTTTACCATGGCACACTACGCTTCCAGTTCCGGAGCATTACCGGTGTGTATACCATGGACACTATGCTTCCAATTCCGGAGCATTACCGGTGTATACCATGGTACAATAGGCTTTTACTTCCTGATTATTACTGGTGTGTATACCATGGCACACTACGCTTCCGCTTCCGGAGCATTACCGGTGTGTATACCATGGACACTACGCTTCCACTTCCGGAGCATTACCGGTGTGTATACCATGGCACACTAGGCATTTACTTCCGGAGCATTACCCGTGTGTATACCATGGCATATTATGCTTCCACTTCTGGAGCATTACCGGTGTGTATACCATGGCACACTACGCTTCCACTTCCAGAGCATTACCAGTGTGTATACCATGGACACTATGCTTACAATTCCGGAGCATTACCGGTGTATACCATGGTACACTAGGCTTTTACTTCCGGAGTTTTAACGGTCTGTATACCATGGCACACTATGCTTCCACTTCTGGAGCATTACCGGTGTGTATACCATGGCACACTACGATTCTACTTTTGGAGCATTACCGGTGTGTATACCATGGACACTATGCTTCCAATTCTGGAGCATTACCAGTGTGTATACCATGGCACACTACGCTTCCACTTCTGGAGCATTACCGGTGTGTATACCATGGACACTATGCTTCCAATTCGGGAGCATTACCGGTGTATAGCATGGTACAATAGACTTTTACTTCCTGAGTATTACCGGTGTGTATACCATGGCACACTATGCTTCCACTTCCGGAGCATTACCGGTGTGTATACCATGGACACTATGCTTCCAATTCTGGGGCATTACCGGTGTATACCATGGTACACTAGGCTTTTACTTCCAGAGTATTACCGGTGTGTACACCATGGCACACTATGCTTCCCCTTCCGGAGCATTACCAGTGTGTATACCATGGCACACTACGCTTCCACTTCCGAAGCATTACCAGCGTGTATACCATGGACACTACGCTTCCACTTCCAGAGCATTACTAGTGTGTATACCATGGCACACTAGGCTTTTACTTCTGGAGCATTACCCGTGTGTATACCATGGCACACTACGCTTCCACTTCCGGAGCATTACCCGTGTGTATACCATGGCACACTAGGTTTCCACCTCCGGAGCATTACCGGTGTGTATATCATGGCACCCTACGCTTCTACTTTTGCAGCATTACCGGTGTGTATACCATGTCCTTTACGCTTCCACTTCCGGAACTTTACCGGTGTGTTTACAATGGCACACTACATTTCCATTTTTGGAGCATTACCGTTGTGTTTATCTTGGCACATTATGTTTCCACTTCCGGAGCATTACCGGTGTGTTTACCATGGCACACTATGCTTTTGAAGCATTACCAGTGTGCATACCATAGCACACTCCGCTTCCAATTCCGATTACTGGAAATGCTCCACTTCCAGAGCATTACTGGTGTCTTTACTATGGCGTACTACGCCTCCAGTTCCGGAGCATTACCGGTGTGTATACTATGGCATACTATGCTTCCACTTCCGGAGCATTACCGGTGTGTATACCATGGACACTATGCTTCCAATTCCGGAGCATTACCAGTGTATACCATGGTACACAAGACTTTTAATTCCAGAGTACTACCGGTGTGTATACCATGGCACACTATTCTTGCACTTCGGGAGCATTACCGGTGTGTATACCATGGCACACTACGCTTCAACTCTTGGAGCATTACCGGTGTGTTTACCATGGCACACTACGCTTCTACTTCCGGAGCCTTACCGGTTTATACCATGGCACACTAGGCTTTTACTTCAGAAGTATTACTGGTGTGTTTACCATGGCACACTATGCTTCCTATTCTGGAGCATTACCGGAGTATACCATGGTACACTAGACTTTTACTTCCAGAGTATTACTGGTGTGTTTACCATGGCACACTACGCTTCCATTTCTGGAGTATTACCGGTGTGTATACCATGGCACACTACGCTTCCACTTCTGGAGCATTACCGGTGTGTATACCATGGCACACTAGGCATTTACTTCCGGAGCATTACCGGTGTGTATACCATGGCACACTATGCTTCCACTTCCGGAGCATTACCGGTGTATACCATTGCACACTAGGCTTTTACTTCCGGAGTATTACTGGTGTGTTTACCATGGCACACTATGCTTCCTATTCCGGAGCATTACCGGTGTATACCATGGTACACTAGGCTTTTACTTCCAGAGTATTACCAGTGTGTATACCATGGCACACTACGCTTCCACTTCCAATTACTAAAAATGCCTCACTTCCGAAGCATTACTGGCGTGTTTACCATGGCACACTACGCTTCCAGTTCCGGAGCATTACCGGTGTGTATATCATGGACACTATGCTTCCAATTCCGGAGCATTACCGGTGTATACCATGGTACAATAGGCTTTTACTTCCTGAGTATTACTGGTGTGTATACCATGGCACACTACGCTTCCGTTTCCGGAGCATTACCGATGTGTATACCATGGACACTACCCTTCCACTTCCGGAGCATTACCGGTGTGTATATCATGGCATACTACCCTTCCACTTTCGGAGCATTACCAGTGTGTATACCATGGACACTATAATTCCAATTTCGGAGCATTACCGGTGTATACCATGATACACTAGGCTTTTACTTCCAGAGTATTACCGGTGTGTATACCATGGCACACTATGCTTCCACTTCTGGAGCATTACCTGTGTGTATACCATGGCACACTACGCTTCTACTTTTTGAGCATTACCGGTGTATATACCATGGACACTATGCTTCCAATTCAAGAGCATTACCGGTGTGTATACCATGGCACACTATGCTTCCAATTCCGGAGCATTACCAGTGTATACCATGGTACACTAGACTTTTCATTCCGGAGTACTACCGGTGTGTATACCATGGCACTCTACACTTCCACTTCTGGAGCATTACCGTTGTGTATACCATGGCACACTACGCTTCAACTTTTGGAGCATTAACGGTGTGTTTACCATGGCACACTACGCTTCCACTTCCGGAGCATTACCGGTTTATACCATGGCACACTAGGCTTTTACTTCCAGAGTATTACTGCTGTGTTTACCATGGCACACTATGCTTCCTATTCCGGAGCATTACCGGTGTATACCATGGTACACTAGGCTTTTACTTCCGGAGTATTACCGGTGTGTATACCATGGCACACTATGCTTCCACTTCTGGAGCATTACCGGTGTGTATACCATGGCACACTTCGCTTCTACTTTTTTAGTGTTACCGGTGTGTATACCATGGACACTATGCTTCCAATTCCGGAGCATTACCGGTGTGTATACCATGGCACACTACACTTCCACTTCCGGAGCAATACCGGTGTATAGTATGGTACAATAGACTTTTACATCCTGAGCATTACCAGTGTGTATACCATGGCACACTATGCTTCCACTTCTGGAGCACTACCGGTGTGTATACCATGGCACACTACGCTTCTACATTTGCAGCATTACCGGTGTGTTTACCATGGCACACTACGCTTCCACTTCCAATTACTAAAAATGCCTCACTTCCGGAGCATTACCGGTGTGTTTACCATGGCACACTACGCTTCAGTTTCCGGAGCATTACCGGTGTGAATACCATGGACACTACGCTTCCACTTCCGGAGCATTACAGGTGTGTATACCATGGCACACTACGCTTACACTTCCGGAGCATTACCGGTGTGTATACCATGGACACTGTGCTTCCAATTCCGGAGCATTACTGGTGTGTATACCATGGCACACTACGCTTCCACTTCCGGAGCATTACCAGTGTGTATACCATGGACACTACGCTTCCACTTCCGGAGCATTACCAGTGTGTTTACCATGGCACACTAGGCTTTTACTTCTGGAGCATTACCCGTGTGTATATCATGGCACCCTACGCTTCCACTTCCTGAGCATTACCGGTGTGTATACCATGGACACTACGCTTCCACTTCCGGAGCATTTCCCGTGTGTATACCATGGTACACTAGGATTCCACTTCCGGAGCATTACCGGTGTGTATATCATGGCACCCTACGCTTCTACTTTTGGAGCATTACCGGTGTGTACACCATGGCCTTTACGCTTCCACTTCCGGAACATTACCGGTGTGTTTACAATGGCACAGTACATTTCCATTTTTGGAGCATTACCGGTGTGTTTACCATGGCACACTATGCTTTTGAAGCATTACCAGTGTGCATACCATAGCACACTCCGCTTCCAATTCCGATTACTGGAAATGCTCCACTTCCAGAGCATTACCGGTGTGTTTACTATGGCACACTACGCCTCCACTTCCGGAGCATTATCCGTGTGTTTACCATGGCACATTATGCTTCCACTTCCGGAGCATTACCGGTGTGTATACCATGGCACACTACACTTCCACTTCCGGAGCATTACCGGTGTGTATACCATGGACACTATGCTTCCAATTCCGGAGCATTACCGCTGTACACGATGGTACAATAGACTTTTACTTCCGGAGTATTACCGGTGTGTATACCATGGCACACTATGCTTCCAGTTCTGGAGCATTACCGGTGTGTATACCATGGCACACTACGCTTCAACTTTTGGAGCATTACCGGTGTGTTTACCATGGCACACTACTCTTCCTATTCCGGAGCATTACCGGTGTATACCATGGTACACTAGGCTTTTACTTCCAGAGTATTACTGGTGTGTTTACCATGGCACACTATGCTTCTACTTTTGGAGCATTACCTGTGTGTTTACCACAGCACACTACGCTTCCAATTACTAAAAATGCCTCACTTCTGGAGCATTACCGGTGTGTTTACCATGGCACACTACGCTTCCAGTTCCGGAGCATTACCGGTGTGTATACCATGGACACTATGCTTCCAATTCCAGAGCATTACCGGTGTATACCATGGTACAATAGGCTTTTACTTCCTGAGTATTACCGGTGTGTATACCATGGCACACTATGCTTCCACTTCCGGAGCATTACCGGTGTGTATACCATGGACACTACCCTTCCACTTCTGGAGCATTACCGGTGTGTATACCATGGCACACTAGGCATTTACTTCCGGAGCATTACTGGGTTTATACCATGGCACATTATGCTTCCACTTCCGGATAACTACCGGTGTGTATACCATGGCACACTACGCTTCCACTTCAGGAGCATTACCGATGTGTATACCATGGCACTCTATGCTTCCACTTCCGGAGCATTACCGGTGTGTATACCATGGCACACTACACTTCCACTTCTGGAGCATTACCGTTGTGTATACCATGGCACACTACGCTTCAACTTTTGGAGCATGACCGGTGTGTTTACCATGGCACACTACGCTTCCACTTCCGGAGCATTACCGGTTTATACCATGGCATACTAGGCTTTTACTTCCAGAGTATTACTGGTGTGTTTACCATGGCACACTACGCTTCCACTTCTGGAGCATTACCGGTGTGTATACCATGGCACACTACGCTTCCAGTTCCGGAGCATTACCGGTGTGTATACCATGGCACACTACTCTTCCAGTTCCGGAGCATTACCGGTGTGTATACCATGGACACTATGCTTCCAATTCCGGAGCATTACCAGTGTATACCATGGTACAATAGGCTTTTACTTCCTGAGTATTACTGGTGTGTATACCATGGCAAACTACGCTTCCGTTTCCGGAGCATTACCGGTGTGTGTACCATGGACACTACGATTCCACTTCCGGAGCATTACCGGTGTGTATAACATTGCACACTACGCTTCCACTTTCGGAGCATTACCAGTGTGTATACCATGGACACTATACTTCGAATTCTGGAGCATTACCGGTGTATACCATGATACACTAGGCTTTTACTTCAGGGGTATTACCGGTGTGTATACCATGGCACACTACGCTTCCACTTCCGGAGCATTACCGGTGTGTATACCATGGACACTACGCTTCCACTTCTGGAGCATTACCGGTGTGTATTCCATGGCACACTAGGCATTTACTTCTGGAGCATTACCGGTGTGTATACCATGGCACCTTATGCTTCCACTTCCAGAGCATTACCGGTCTGTAGACCATGGCACACTACGTTTCCACTTCCGAAGCATTACCGGTGTGTATACCATGGCACACTACGCTCCCACTTCCGGAGCATTACCGGTGTGTATACCATGGCACACTACACTTCCACTTCTGGAGCATTACCGGTGTGTATACCATGGCACACTATGCTTCAACTTTTGGAGCATTACCGCTGTGTTTACCATGGCACACTACGCTTCCACTTCCGGAGCATTACCGGTTTATACCATGGCACACTAGGCTTTTACTTCCGGAGTATTACTGGTGTGTTTACCATGGCACGCTATGCTTCCTATTCCGGAGCATTACCGGTGTATACCATGGTACACTAGGCTTTTACTTCCAGAGTATTACCGGTGTATTTACCATGGCACACTACGCTTCCACTTCTGGAGCACTACCGGTGTGTATACCATGGCACACTATGCTTCTACTTTTGGAGCATTACCGGTGTGTTTACCATGGCACACTACGCTTCCACTTCCAATTACTAAAAATGCCTCACTTCCGGAGCATAACCGGTGTGTTTACCATGGCACACTACGCTTCCAGTTCGGGAGCATTACCGGTGTGTATACCACGGACACTATGCTTCCAATTCCGGAGAGTTACCGGTGTGTATACCATGGCACACTACGCTTCCACTTCTGGATCATTACCGGTGTGTATACCATGGACACTATGCTTCCACTTCCGGAGCATTACCGGTGTGTATACCATGGGCACTATGCTTCCCATTCCGGAGCATTACCGGTGTATACCATGGTACACTAGGCTTTTACTTCCGGAGTATTACCGGTGTGTATACCATGGCACACTATGCTTCCAATTCCGGAGCATTACCGGTGTGTACCATGGTACACTAGGCTTTTTCTTACGGAGTATTACTGGTGTGTTTACCATGGCACACTATGCTTCCTATTCCGGAGCATTAATGGTGTATACCATGGCACACTACGCTTCCAGTTCGGGAGCATTACCGGTGTGTATACCACGGACACTATGCTTCCAATTCCGGAGCATTACCGGTGTGTATACCATGGCACACTACGCTTCCACTTCGGGATCATTACCGGTGTGTATACCATGGACACTATGCTTCCAATTCCAGAGCATTACCGGTGTATACCATGGTACACTAGACTTTTACTTCCGGAGTATTACCGGAGTGTATACCATGGCACACTATGCTTCCAACTCCATGGCATTACCAGTGTATACCATGGTACACTAGACTTTTAATTCCGGAGTACTACCGGTGTGTATACCATGGCACACTACACTTCCACTTCTGGAGCATTACCGGTGTGTATACCATGGCACACTACGCTTCAACTTTTGGAGCATTACTGGTGTGTTTACCATGGCACACTACGCTTCCACTTCCGGAGCATTACCGGTTTATACCATGGCACACTATGCTTCTACTTTTGGAGCATTACCGGTGTGTTTACCATAGCACACTACGCTTCCACTTCCAATTACTAAAAATGCCTCACTTCCGGAGCATTACCGGTGTGTTTACCATGGACACTATGCTTCCAATTCCAGAGCATTACCGGTGTATACCATGGTACAATAGGCTTTTACTTCCTGAGTATTACTGGTGTGTATACAATGGCACACTACGCTTCCGTTTCCGGAGCATTACCGGTGTGTATACCATGGACACTACGCTTCCACTTCTGGAGCATTACCGGTGTGTATACCATGGCACACTACGCTTCTACTTTTGAGCATTACCGGTGTGTATACGATGGACACTATGCTTCCAATTCCGGAGCATTACCGGTGTGTATACCATGGCCCACTTCGCTTCCACTTCCGGAGCAATACCGGTGTGTATACCATGGAGACTATGCTTCCAATTCCGGAGCATTACCGTGTGTATAGCATGGTACAATAGACTTTTACATCCTGAGTATTACCGGTGTGTATACCATGGCACACTACGCTTCCACTTCCGGAGCATTACCGGTGTGTATACCATGGCACACTATGCTTCCACTTCTGGAGCATTACCGGTGTGTATACCATGGACACTACGCTTCCACTTCCGGAGCATTACCGGTGCATATACCATGGCACACTAGGCTTTTATTGCCGGAGCATTACCCATGTGTATACCATGGACACTACACTTCCACTTCCGGAGCATTACCGCTGTGTATACCATGGCACACTACGCTTCCAATTCCAGAGCATTACAGGTGTGTATACCATGGCACACTACGCTTCCACTTCCGGAGCATTACCGGTGTGAATACCATGGACACTGTGCTTCCAATTCCGGAGCATTACTGGTGTGTATACCATGGCACAATACGCTTCCACTTCCGGAGCATTACCAGTGTGTATACCATGGACACTACGCTTCCCATTCCGGAGCATTACCATTGTGTATACCATGGCACACTAGGCTTTTACTTCTGGAGCATTACCCGTGTGTATATCATGGCACCCTACGCTTCCATTTCCGGAGCATTACCGGTGTGTATACCATGGACACTACACTTCCACTTCCGGAGCATTACCAGTGTGTATACCATGGCACACTACGCTTCCACTTCCGGAGCATTACCCGTGTGTATACCATGGCACCCTACGCTTCTACTTTTGGAGCATTACCGGTGTGTATACCATGGCCTTTACGCTTCCACTTCCGGAACATTACCGGTGTGTTTACCATGGCACAGTACATTTCCATTTTTGGAGCATTACCATTGTGTTTATCTTGGCACATTATGTTTCCACTTCTAGAGCAATACCGGTGTGTTTACCATGGCACACTATGCTTTTGAAGCATTACCAGTGTGCATACCATAGCACACTCCGCTTCCAATTCCGATTACTGGAAATGCTCCACTTCCAGAGCATTACCGGTGTGTTTACTATGGCACACTACGCCTCCACTTCCGGAGCATTATCGGTGTGTATACCATGGACACTATGCTTCCAATTCCGGAGCATTACCAGTGTATACCATGGTACACAAGACTTTTAATTCCAGAGTACTACCGGTGTGTATACCATGGCACACTATGCTTCCACTTCTGGAGCATTACCGGTGTGTATACCATGGCACACTACGCTTCAACTCTTGGAGCATTACTGTTGTGTTTACCATGGCACACTACGCTTCCACTTCCGGAGCCTTACCGGTTTATACCATGGCACACTAGACTTTTACTTCCAGAGTATTACTGGTGTGTTTACCGTGGCACACTACACTTCCATTTCTGGAGAATTACTGGTGTGTATACCATGGCACACTACGCTTCTACTTTTGGAGCATTACCGGTGTGCTTACCGTAGCACACTACACTTCCACTTCTGATTACTAAAAATGCCTCACTTCCGGAGCATTACCGGTGTGTTTACCGTGGCACACTACGCTTCCAGTTCTGGAGCATTACCGGTGTGTATACCATGGACACTATGCTTACAATTCTGGAGCATTACCGGTGTATACCATGGTACAATAGGCTTTTACTTCCTGAGTATTACCGGTGTGTATACCATGGCACACTATGCTTCCACTTCCGGAGCATTACCGGTGTGTATACCATGGCACACTACACTTCCACTTCTGGAGCATTACCGGTGTGTATACCATGGCACACTACGCTTCAACTTTTGGAGCATTACTGGTGTGTTTACCATGGCACACTACGCTTCCACTTCCGGAGCATTACCGGTTTATACCATGGCACACTATGCTTCTACTTTTGGAGCATTACCGGTGTGTTTACCATAGCACACTACGCTTCCACTTCCAATTACTAAAAATGCCTCACTTCCGGAGCATTACCGGTGTGTTTACCATGGACACTATGCTTCCAATTCCAGAGCATTACCGGTGTATACCATGGTACAATAGGCTTTTACTTCCTGAGTATTACTGGTGTGTATACAATGGCACACTACGCTTCCGTTTCCGGAGCATTACCGGTGTGTATACCATGGACACTACGCTTCCACTTCTGGAGCATTACCGGTGTGTATACCATGGCACACTACGCTTCTACTTTTGAGCATTACCGGTGTGTATACCATGGACACTATGCTTCCAATTCCGGAGCATTACCGGTGTGTATACCATGGCCCACTTCGCTTCCACTTCCGGAGCAATACCGGTGTGTATACCATGGAGACTATGCTTCCAATTCCGGAGCATTACCGGTGTATAGCATGGTACAATAGACTTTTACATCCTGAGTATTACCGGTGTGTATACCATGGCACACTACGCTTCCACTTCCGGAGCATTACCGGTGTGTATACCATGGACACTACGCTTCCACTTCCGGAGCATTACCGGTGCATATACCATGGCACACTAGGCTTTTATTGCCGGAGCATTACCCATGTGTATACCATGGACACTACACTTCCACTTCCGGAGCATTACCGCTGTGTATACCATGGCACACTACGCTTCCAATTCCAGAGCATTACAGGTGTGTATACCATGGCACACTACGCTTCCACTTCCGGAGCATTACCGGTGTGAATACCATGGACACTGTGCTTCCAATTCCGGAGCATTACTGGTGTGTATACCATGGCACAATACGCTTCCACTTCCGGAGCATTACCAGTGTGTATACCATGGACACTACGCTTCCCATTCCGGAGCATTACCATTGTGTATACCATGGCACACTAGGCTTTTACTTCTGGAGCATTACCCGTGTGTATATCATGGCACCCTACGCTTCCATTTCCGGAGCATTACCGGTGTGTATACCATGGACACTACACTTCCACTTCCGGAGCATTACCAGTGTGTATACCATGGCACACTACGCTTCCACTTCCGGAGCATTACCCGTGTGTATACCATGGCACCCTACGCTTCTACTTTTGGAGCATTACCGGTGTGTATACCATGGCCTTTACGCTTCCACTTCCGGAACATTACCGGTGTGTTTACCATGGCACAGTACATTTCCATTTTTGGAGCATTACCGTTGTGTTTATCTTGGCACATTATGTTTCCACTTCTGGAGCAATACCGGTGTGTTTACCATGGCACACTATGCTTTTGAAGCATTACCAGTGTGCATACCATAGCACACTCCGCTTCCAATTCCGATTACTGGAAATGCTCCACTTCCAGAGCATTACCGGTGTGTTTACTATGGCACACTACGCCTCCACTTCCGGAGCATTATCGGTGTGTATACCATGGACACTATGCTTCCAATTCCGGAGCATTACCAGTGTATACCATGGTACACAAGACTTTTAATTCCAGAGTACTACCGGTGTGTATACCATGGCACACTATGCTTCCACTTCTGGAGCATTACCGGTGTGTATACCATGGCACACTACGCTTCAACTCTTGGAGCATTACTGTTGTGTTTACCATGGCACACTACGCTTCCACTTCCGGAGCCTTACCGGTTTATACCATGGCACACTAGACTTTTACTTCCAGAGTATTACTGGTGTGTTTACCGTGGCACACTACACTTCCATTTCTGGAGAATTACTGGTGTGTATACCATGGCACACTACGCTTCTACTTTTGGAGCATTACCGGTGTGCTTACCGTAGCACACTACACTTCCACTTCTGATTACTAAAAATGCCTCACTTCCGGAGCATTACCGGTGTGTTTACCGTGGCACACTACGCTTCCAGTTCTGGAGCATTACCGGTGTGTATACCATGGACACTATGCTTACAATTCTGGAGCATTACCGGTGTATACCATGGTACAATAGGCTTTTACTTCCTGAGTATTACCGGTGTGTATACCATGGCACACTATGCTTCCACTTCCGGAGCATTACCGTGTGTATACCATGGCACACTACACTTCCACTTCTGGAGCATTACCGGTGTGTATACCATGGCACACTACGCTTCAACTTTTGGAGCATTACTGGTGTGTTTACCATGGCACACTACGCTTCCACTTCCGGAGCATTACCGGTTTATACCATGGCACACTATGCTTCTACTTTTGGAGCATTACCGGTGTGTTTACCATAGCACACTACGCTTCCACTTCCAATTACTAAAAATGCCTCACTTCCGGAGCATTACCGGTGTGTTTACCATGGACACTATGCTTCCAATTCCAGAGCATTACCGGTGTATACCATGGTACAATAGGCTTTTACTTCCTGAGTATTACTGGTGTGTATACAATGGCACACTACGCTTCCGTTTCCGGAGCATTACCGGTGTGTATACCATGGACACTACGCTTCCACTTCTGGAGCATTACCGGTGTGTATACCATGGCACACTACGCTTCTACTTTTTGAGCATTACCGGTGTGTATACCATGGACACTATGCTTCCAATTCCGGAGCATTACCGGTGTGTATACCATGGCCCACTTCGCTTCCACTTCCGGAGCAATACCGGTGTGTATACCATGGAGACTATGCTTCCAATTCCGGAGCATTACCGGTGTATAGCATGGTACAATAGACTTTTACATCCTGAGTATTACCGGTGTGTATACCATGGCACACTACGCTTCCACTTCCGGAGCATTACCGGTGTGTATACCATGGCACACTATGCTTCCACTTCTGGAGCATTACCGGTGTGTATACCATGGACACTACGCTTCCACTTCCGGAGCATTACCGGTGCATATACCATGGCACACTAGGCTTTTATTGCCGGAGCATTACCCATGTGTATACCATGGACACTACACTTCCACTTCCGGAGCATTACCGCTGTGTATACCATGGCACACTACGCTTCCAATTCCAAAGCATTACAGGTGTGTATACCATGGCACACTACGCTTCCACTTCCGGAGCATTACCGGTGTGAATACCATGGACACTGTGCTTCCAATTCCGGAGCATTACTGGTGTGTATACCATGGCACAATACGCTTCCACTTCCGGAGCATTACCAGTGTGTATACCATGGACACTACGCTTCCCATTCCGGAGCATTACCATTGTGTATACCATGGCACACTAGGCTTTTACTTCTGGAGCATTACCCGTGTGTATATCATGGCACCCTACGCTTCCATTTCCGGAGCATTACCGGTGTGTATACCATGGACACTACACTTCCACTTCCGGAGCATTACCAGTGTGTATACCATGGCACACTACGCTTCCACTTCCGGAGCATTACCCGTGTGTATACCATGGCACCCTACGCTTCTACTTTTGGAGCATTACCGGTGTGTATACCATGGCCTTTACGCTTCCACTTCCGGAACATTACCGGTGTGTTTACCATGGCACAGTACATTTCCATTTTTGGAGCATTACCGTTGTGTTTATCTTGGCACATTATGTTTCCACTTCTGGAGCAATACCGGTGTGTTTACCATGGCACACTATGCTTTTGAAGCATTACCAGTGTGCATACCATAGCACACTCCGCTTCCAATTCCGATTACTGGAAATGCTCCACTTCCAGAGCATTACCGGTGTGTTTACTATGGCACACTACGCCTCCACTTCCGGAGCATTATCGGTGTGTATACCATGGACACTATGCTTCCAATTCCGGAGCATTACCAGTGTATACCATGGTACACAAGACTTTTAATTCCAGAGTACTACCGGTGTGTATACCATGGCACACTATGCTTCCACTTCTGGAGCATTACCGGTGTGTATACCATGGCACACTACGCTTCAACTCTTGGAGCATTACTGTTGTGTTTACCATGGCACACTACGCTTCCACTTCCGGAGCCTTACCGGTTTATACCATGGCACACTAGACTTTTACTTCCAGAGTATTACTGGTGTGTTTACCGTGGCACACTACACTTCCATTTCTGGAGAATTACTGGTGTGTATACCATGGCACACTACGCTTCTACTTTTGGAGCATTACCGGTGTGCTTACCGTAGCACACTACACTTCCACTTCTGATTACTAAAAATGCCTCACTTCCGGAGCATTACCGGTGTGTTTACCGTGGCACACTACGCTTCCAGTTCTGGAGCATTACCGGTGTGTATACCATGGACACTATGCTTACAATTCTGGAGCATTACCGGTGTATACCATGGTACAATAGGCTTTTACTTCCTGAGTATTACCGGTGTGTATACCATGGCACACTATGCTTCCACTTCCGGAGCATTACCGGTGTGTATACCATGGACACTACGCTTCCACTTCTGGAGCATTACCGGTGTGTATACCATGGCACACTAGGCATTTACTTCCGGAGCATTACTGGGTTTATACCATGGCACATTATGCTTCCACTTCCGGATAACTACCGGTGTGTATACCATGGCACACTACGCTTCCACTTCAGGAGCATTACCGATGTGTATACCATGGCACACTATGCTTCCACTTCCGGAGCATTACCGTGTGTATACCATGGCACACTACACTTCCACTTCTGGAGCATTACCGTTGTGTATACCATGGCACACTACGCTTCAACTTTTGGAGCATGACCGGTGTGTTTACCATGGCACACTACGCTTCCACTTCCGGAGCATTACCGGTTTATACCATGGCATACTAGGCTTTTACTTCCAGAGTATTACTGGTGTGTTTAACATGGCACACTATGCTTCCTATTCCGGAGCATTACAGGTGTATACCATGGTACATTAGGCTTTTACTTCCAGAGTACTACTGGTGTGTTTACCATGGCACACTACGCTTCCACTTCTGGAGCATTACCGGTGTGTATACCATGGCACACTACGCTTCTACATTTGGAGCATTACCGTTGTGTTTACCATAGCACACTACGCTTCCACTTCCAATTACTAAAAATGCCTCACTTCCGGAGCATTACCGGTGTGTTTACCATGGCACACTACTCTTCCAGTTCCGGAGCATTACCGGTGTGTATACCATGGACACTATGCTTCCAATTCCGGAGCATTACCAGTGTATACCATGGTACAATAGGCTTTTACTTCCTGAGTATTACTGGTGTGTATACCATGGCAAACTACGCTTCCGTTTCCGGAGCATTACCGGTGTGTATAACATGGCACACTACGCTTCCACTTTCGGAGCATTACCAGTGTGTATACCATGGACACTATACTTCCAATTCTGGAGCATTACCGGTGTATACCATGATACACTAGGCTTTTACTTCAGGGGTATTACTGGTGTGTATACCATGGCACACTACGCTTCCACTTCCGGAGCATTACCGGTGTGTATACCATGGACACTACGCTTCCACTTCTGGAGCATTACCGGTGTGTATTCCATGGCACACTAGGCATTTACTTCCGGAGCATTACCGGTGTGTATACCATGGCACCTTATGCTTCCACTTCCAGAGCATTACCGGTCTGTAGACCATGGCACACTACGCTTCCACTTCCGAAGCATTACCGGTGTGTATACCATGGCACACTACGCTCCCACTTCCGGAGCATTACCGGTGTGTATACCATGGCACACTACACTTCCACTTCTGGAGCATTACCGGTGTGTATACCATGGCACACTATGCTTCAACTTTTGGAGCATTACCGCTGTGTTTACCATGGCACACTACGCTTCCACTTCCGGAGCATTACCGGTTTATACCATGGCACACTAGGCTTTTACTTCCGGAGTATTACTGGTGTGTTTAACATGGCACGCTATGCTTCCTATTCCGGAGCATTACCGGTGTATACCATGGTACACTAGGCTTTTACTTCCAGAGTATTACTGGTGTGTTTACCATGGCACACTACGCTTCCACTTCTGGAGCACTACCGGTGTGTATACCATGGCACACTATGCTTCTACTTTTGTAGCATTACCGGTGTGTTTACCATGGCACACTACGCTTCCACTTCCAATTACTAAAAATGCCTCACTTCCGGAGCATAACCGGTGTGTTTACCATGGCACACTACACTTCCAGTTCGGGAGCATTACCGGTGTGTATACCACCGACACTATGCTTCCAATTCCGGAGAGTTACCGGTGTGTATACCATGGCACACTACGCTTCCACTTCTGGAGCATTACCGGTCTGTATACCATGGACACTATGCTTCCAATTCCGGAGCATTACCGGTGTATACCATGGTACAATAGGCTTTTACTTCCTGAGTATTACTGGTGTGTATACCATGGCACACTACGCTTCTGCTTCCGGAGCATTACCGGTGTATACCATGGACACTACGCTTCCGCTTCCGGAGCATTACCGGTGTGTATACCATGGCACACTAGGCATTTACTTCCGAAGCATTACCCGTGTCTATACCATGGACACTATGCTTCCAATTCCGGACCATTACTGGTGTTGACCATGGTACACTAGGCTTTTACTTCCGGAGTTTTAACGGTGTGTATACCATGGCACACTATGCTTCCACTTCTGGAGCATTACCGGTGTGTATACCATGGCACACTACGATTATACTTTTGGAGCATTACCTGTGTGTATACCATGGACACTATGCTTCCAATTCTGGAGCATTACCGGTGTGTATACCATGGCACACTACGCTTCCACTTCTGGAGCATTACCGGTGTGTATACCATGGACACCATGCTTCCAATTCGGAAGCATTACCGGTGTATAGCATGGTACAATAGACTTTTACTTCCCGAGTATTACCGGTGTGTATACCATGACACACTACTCTTCCACTTCCGGAGCATTACCGGTGTGTATACCATTGATACTATGCTTCCAATTCTGGGGCATTACCGGTGTATACCATGGTACACTAGGCTTTTACTTCCAGAGTATTACCGGTGTGTATACTATGGCACACTATGCTTCCACTTATGGAGCATTACCGGTGTGCAAACCATGGACACTGTGCTTCCAATTCCGGAGCATTACCGGTGTGTATACCATGGCACACTACGCTTCCTCTTCCGGAGCATTACCGGTGTGTATACCATGGCACACTAGGCTTTTACTGCCGGAGCATTACCCATGTGTATACCATTGCACATTATGCTTCCACTTCCGGAGCATTACCGGTGTGTATACCAAGGCACACTACACTTCCACTTCCAGAGCATTACCGGTGTGTATACCATGGGCCCTATGCTTCCCATTCCGAAGCATTACCAGTGTATACCATGGTACACTAGGCTTTTACTTCCGGAGTATTACCGATGTGTATACCATGGCACACTATGCTTCCAATTCCGGAGCATTACCGTTGTGTACCATGGTACACTAGGCTTTTACTTACGGAGTATTACTGGTGTGTTTACCATGGCACACTATGCTGCCTATTCCGGAGCATTACCGGTGTATACCATGGTACACTAGGCTTTTACTTCCAGAGTATTACCGGTATGTTTACCATGACACACTACGCTTCCACTTCTGGAGCACTACCGGTGTGTATACCATGGCACACTACGCTTCTACTTTTGGAGCATTACCGGTGTGTTTACCATGGCACACTATGCTTCCACTTCCAATTACTAAAAATGCCTCACTTCCAGAGCATAACCGGTGTGTTTACCATGGCACACTACGCTTCCAGTTCGGGAGCATTACCGGTGTGTATACCACGGACACTATGCTTCCAATTCCGGAGAATTACCAGTGTGTATACCATGGCACACTAGCTTCCACTTCCGGAGCATTACCGGTGTGTATACCATGGACACTATGCTTCCAATTCCGGAGCATTACCGGTGTATACCATGGTACAATAGACTTTTACTTCCGGAGTATTACCGGTGTGTATACCATGGCACACTATGCTTCCAACTCCATGGCTTTACCAGTGTAGACCATGGTACACTAGACTTTTAATTCCGGAGTACTACCGGTGTGTATACCATGGCACACTACACTTCCATTTCTGGAGCATTACCGGTGTGTGTACCATGGCACACTACGCTTCAACTTTTGGAGCATTACTGGTGTGTTTACCATGGCACACTACGCTTCCACTTCCGGAGCATTACCGGTTTATACCATGGCACACTACGCTTCTACTTTTGGAGCATTACCGGTGTGTTTACCATAGCACACTACGCTTCCACTTCCAATTACTAAAAATGCCTCACTTCCGGAGCATTACCGGTGTGTTTACCATGGCACACTACGCTTCCAGTTCCGGAGCAGTACCGGTGTGTATACCATGGACACTATGCTTCCGATTCCAGAGCATTACCGGTGTGTATACCATGGACACTATGCTTCCAATTCCGGAACATTACCGGTCTATACCATGGTACAATAGACTTTTACTTCCGGAGTATTACCGGTGTGTATACCATGGCACACTATGTTTCCAACTCCGGAGCATTGCCAGTGTATACCATGGTACACTAGGCATTTCCTTCCGGAGCATTACCCGTGTGTATACCATGGCATATTATGCTTCCACTTCTGGAGCATTACCGGTGTGTATACCATGGCACACTATGCTTCCACTTCCGGAGCAATACCAGTGTGTATACCATGGACACTATGCTTCCAATTCCGGAGCATTACCGGTGTATAGCATGGTACAATAGACTTTTACATCCTGAGTATTACCGGTGTGTATACCATGGCACACTACGCTTCCACTTCAGGAGCATTACCGGTGTGTATACCATGGCACACTATGCTTCCACTTCTGGAGCATTACCGGTGTGTATACCATGGCACACTTCGCTTCCACTTCCGGAGAATTACCGGTGTGTATATCATGGACACTACGCTTCCACTTCCTGAGCATTACCGGTACATATACCATGGCACACTAGGCTTTTACTGCCGGAGCATTACCCATGTGTATACCATGGACACGACGCTTCCACTTCCGGAGCATTACCGGTGTGTATACCATGGCACACGACGCTTCCACTTCCGGAGCATTACAGGTGTGTATACCATGGCACACTACGCTTCTACTTCCAGAGCATTACCGGTGTGTATACCATGGACACTACGCTTCCACTACCAGAGCATTACCGGTGTGTATACCATGGCACACTAGGCATTTACTTCCGGATCATTACCCGTGTGTATACCATGGCACATTATGCTTCCACTTCCGGAGCATTACCGGTGTGTATACCATGGCACACTACGCTTCCACTTCCGAAGCATTACCAGTGTGTATACCATGGCACACTAGGCTTTTACTTCCGGACTATTACTGGTGTGTTTACCATGGCACACTATGCTTCCTATTCTGGAGCATTACCGGTGTATACCATGGTACACTAGACTTTAACTTCCAGAGTATTACTGGTGTGTTTACCATGGCACACTACGCTTCCACTTCTGGAGCACTACCGGTGTGTATACCATGGCACACTACGCTTCTACTTTTGGAGCATTACCGGTGTGTTTACCATGGCACACTACGCTTCCACTGCCAATTACTAAAAATGCCTCACTTCCGGAGCATAACCGGTGTGTTTACCATGGCACACTACGCTTGCAGTTCGGGAGCATTACCGGTGTGTATACCACGGACACTATGTTTCCAATTCCGGAGAATTTCCGGTGTGTATACCATGGCACACGACGCTTCCACTTCCGGAGCATTACCGGTGTGTCTACCATGGACACTATGCTTCCAATTCCGGAGCATTATCGGTGTATACCATGGTACAATAGACTTTTACTTCCGGAGTATTACCGGTGTGTATACCATGGCACACTACACTTCCACTTCTGGAGCATTACCGGTGTGTATACCACGGACACTATGCTTCCAATTCCGGAGCATTACCGGTGTGTATACCATGGCACACTACGCTTCCACTTCCGGTGTGTATACCATGGACACTACGCTTCCACTTCCGGAGCATTACCGGTGCATATACCATGGCACACTAGGCTTTTACTGCCGGAGCATTACCCATGTGTATACCATGGACACGACGCTTCCACTTCCGGAGCATTACCGGTGTGTATACCATGGCACACTACGCTTCCACTTCCGGAGCATTACAGGTGTGTATACCATGGCACACTACGCTTCCACTTACGGAGCATTACCGGTGTGTATACCATGGACACTATGCTTCCAGTTCCGGAGCATTACCGGTGTATATACCATGGACACTACGCTTCCAGTTCCGGTGCATTACCGGTGTATATACCATGGACACTATGCTTCCAATTCCGGAGTATTACCAGTGTATACCATGGTACAATAAGCTTTTATTTCCTGAGTATTACTGGTGTGTATACCATGGCACACTACGCTTCCGTTTCTGGAGCATTACCGGTGTGTATACCATGGACACTATGCTACCAATTCCGGAGCATTACCGGTGTGTATACCATGGCACACTCCACTTCCACTTCCGGAGCAATACCAGTGTGTATACCATGGACACTATGCTTCCAATTCCGGAGCATTACCGGTGTATAGCATGGTACAATAGACTTTTACATCCTGAGTATTACCGGTGTGTATACCATGGCACACTACGCTTCCACTTCTGGAGCATTACCGGTGTGTATACCATGGACACCACGCTTCCACTTCTGGAGCATTACCGGTGCATATGCCATGGCACACTAGGCTTTAACTGCCGGAGCATTACCCATGTGTATACCATGGACACAATGCTTCCACTTCCGGAGCATTACCGGTGTGTATACCATGGCACACTACGCTTCCACTTCCGGAGCATTACAGGTGTGTATACCATGGCACACTACGCTTCCACTTCCGGAGCATTACAGGTGTGTATACCATGGACACTACGCTTCCACTTCCGGAGCATTACCGGTGTGTATACCATGGTACACTAGGCATTTACTTCCGGAGCATTACCCGTGTGTATACCATGGCACATTATGCTTCCACTTCCGGAGCATTACCGGTGTGTATACCATGGCACACTACGCTTCCACTTCCGAAGCATTACCAGTGTGTATACCATGGCACACTTCACTTCCACTTCCAGAGCATTACCGATGTGTATTCCATGGCACACTACACTTCCACTACTGGAGCATTACCGGTGTGTATACCATGGCACACTACGCCTCAACTTTTGGAGCATTACCGCTGTGTTTTCCATGGCACACTACGCTTCCACTTCCGGAGCATTACCGGTTTATACCATGGCACACTAGGCTTTTACTTCCGGAGTATTACTGGTGTGTTTACCATGGCACACTACGCTTCTACGTTTGGAGCATTACCGGTGTGTTTACCATGGCACACTACGCTTCCACTTCCAATTACTAAAAATGCCTCACTTCCAGAGCATAACCGGTGTGTTTACCATGGCACACTATGCTTGCAGTTCGGGAGCATTACCGGTGTGTATACCACGGACACTATGCTTCCAATTCCGGAGAATTACCGGTGTGTATACCATGGCACACTACGCTTCCACTTCCGGAGCATTACCGGTGTGTATACCATGGACACTATGCTTCCAATTCCGGAGCACTATCGGTGTATACCATGGTACAATAGACTTTTACTTCCAGAGTATTACCGGTGTGTATACCATGGCACACTATGCTTCCAACTCCGGAGCATTACCAGTGTATACCATGGTACACTAGAATTTTAATTCCGGAGTACTACCGGTGTGTATACCATGGCAAACTACACTTCCACTTCTGGAGCATTACCGGTGTGTATGCCATGGACACTACGCTTCCACTTCCGGAGCATTACCGGTGTGTATACCATGGCACACTATGCTTCCACTTTCGGAGCATTACCAGTGTGTATACCATGGCACACTACGCTTCTACTTTTTGAGCATTACAGGTGTGTATACCACGGACACTATGCTTCCAATTCCGGAGCATTACCGGTGTGTATACCATGGCACACTACGCTTCCACTTCCGGAGCAATACCGGTGTGTATACCATGGACACTATGCTTCCAATTCCGGAGCATTACCGGTGTATAGCATGGTACAATAGACTTTTACATCCTGAGTATTACCGGTGTGTATACCATGGCACACTACGCTTCCACTTCCGGAGCATTACCGGTGTGTATACCATGGCACACTATGCTTCCACTTCTGGAGCATTACCGGTGTGTATACCATCGCACACTACGCTTCCACTTCCGGAGAATTACAGGTGTGTATACCATGGACACTACGCTTCCACTTCCGGAGCATTACCGGTGCATATACCATGGCACACTAGGCTTTTACTGCCGTAGCATTACCCATGTGTATACCATGGACACGACGCTTCCACTTCCGGAGCATTACCGGTGTGTATACCATGGCACACTACGCTTCCACTTCCGGAGCATTACAGGTGTGTATACCATGGCACACTACGCTTCCACTTACGGAGCATTACCGGTGTGTATACCATGGACACTATGCTTCCAGTTCCGGAGCATTACCGGTGTATATACCATGGACACTACGCTTCCAGTTCCGGAGCATTACCGGTGTATATACCATGGACACTATGCTTCCAATTCCGGAGTATTACCAGTGTATACCATGGTACAATAAGCTTTTATTTCCTGAGTATTACTGGTGTGTATACCATGGCACACTACGCTTCCGTTTCCGGAGCATTACCGGTGTGTATACCATGGACACTATGCTACCAATTCCGGAGCATTACCGGTGTGTATACCATGGCACACTACACTTCCACTTCCGGAGCAATACCAGTGTGTATACCATGGACACTATGCTTCCAATTCCGGAGCATTACCGGTGTATAGCATGGTACAATAGACTTTTACATCCTGAGTATTACCGGTGTGTATACCATGGCACACTACGCTTCCACTTCTGGAGCATTACCGGTGTGTATACCATGGACACCACGCTTCCACTTCTGGAGCATTACCGGTGCATATGCCATGGCACACTAGGCTTTAACTGCCGGAGCATTACCCATGTGTATACCATGGACACAATGCTTCCACTTCCGGAGCATTACCGGTGTGTATACCATGGCACACTACGCTTCCACTTCCGGAGCATTACAGGTGTGTATACCATGGCACACTACGCTTCCACTTCCGGAGCATTACAGGTGTGTATACCATGGACACTACGCTTCCACTTCCGGAGCATTACCGGTGTGTATACCATGGTACACTAGGCATTTACTTCCGGAGCATTACCCATGTGTATACCATGGCACATTATGCTTCCACTTCCGGAGCATTACCGGTGTGTATACCATGGCACACTACGCTTCCACTTCCAAAGCATTACCAGTGTGTATACCATGGCACACTTCACTTCCACTTCCAGAGCATTACCGATGTGTATTCCATGGCACACTACACTTCCACTACTGGAGCATTACCGCTGTGTTTACCATGGCACACTACGCTTCCACTTCCGGAGCATTACCGGTTTATACCATGGCACACTAGGCTTTTACTTCCGGAGTATTACTGGTGTGTTTACCATGGCACACTACGCTTCTACGTTTGGAGCATTACCGGTGTGTTTACCATGGCACACTACGCTTCCACTTCCAATTACTAAAAATGCCTCACTTCCAGAGCATAACCGGTGTGTTTACCATGGCACACTACGCTTGCAGTTCGGGAGCATTACCGGTGTGTATACCACGGACACTATGCTTCCAATTCCGGAGAATTACCGGTGTGTATACCATGGCACACTACGCTTCCACTTCCGAAGCATTACCGTGTGTATACCATGGACACTATGCTTCCAATTCCGGAGCACTATCGGTGTATACCATGGTACAATAGACTTTTACTTCCAGAGTATTACCGGTGTGTATACCATGGCACACTATGCTTCCAACTCCGGAGCATTACCAGTGTATACCATGGTACACTAGACTTTTAATTCCAGAGTACTACCGGTGTGTATACCATGGCAAACTACACTTCCACTTCTGGAGCATTACCGGTGTGTATACCATGGCACACTACGCTTCTACTTTTTGAGTATTACCGGTGTGTATACCATGGACACTATGCTTCCAATTCCGGAGCATTACTGGTGTGTTTACCATGGCACACTACGCTTCCACTTCCGGAGCATTACTGGTTTATACCATGGCACACTACGCTTCTACTTTTGGAGCATTACCGGTGTGTTTACCATAGCACACTACGCTTCCACTTCCAATTACTAAAAATGCCTCACTTCCGGAGCATTACCGGTGTGTTTACCATGGCACACTACGCTTCCAGTTCTGGACCATTACCGGTGTGTATACCATGGACACTATGCTTCCAATTCCGGAG
The DNA here is from genome assembly GCA_963921515.1 of Calotriton arnoldi. Lineage (NCBI taxonomy): Eukaryota > Metazoa > Chordata > Amphibia > Caudata > Salamandridae > Calotriton > Calotriton arnoldi. The sequence goes on from CAWUFW010005814.1 coordinate 87,489, forward strand.
CATTACCGGTGTGTATACCATGGCACACTACGCTTCCACTTCCGGAGAATTACCGGTGTGTATACCATGGACACTACGCTTCCACTTCCGGAGCATTACCGGTGCATATACCATGGCACACTAGGCTTTTACTGCCAGAGCATTACCCATGTGTATACCATGGACACGACGCTTCCACTTCCGGAGCATTACCGGTGCATATACCATGGCACACTAGGCTTTTACTGCCGGAGCATTACCCATGTGTATACCATGGACACGACGCTTCCACTTCCGGAGCATTACCGGTGTGTATACCATGGCACACTACGCTTCCACTTCCGGAGCATTACAGGTGTGTATACCATGGACACTACGCTTCCACTTCCGGAGCATTACCGGTGTGTATACCATGGTACACTAGGCATTTACTTCCGGAGCATTACCCGTGTGTATACCATGGCACATTATGCTTCCACTTCCGGAGCATTACCGGTGTGTATACCATGGCACACTACGCTTCCACTTCCGAAGCATTACCAGTGTGTATACCATGGCACACTTCACTTCCACTTCCAGAGCATTACCGATGTGTATTCCATGGCACACTACACTTCCACTACTGGAGCATTACCGGTGTGTATACCATGGCACACTACGCCTCAACTTTTGGAGCATTACTGCTGTGTTTACCATGGCACACTACGCTTCCACTTCCGGAGCATTACCAGTTTATACCATGGCACACTAGGCTTTTACTTCCGGAGTATTACTGGTGTGTTTACCATGGCACACTACGCTTCTACGTTTGGAGCATTACCGGTGTGTTTACCATGGCACACTACGCTTCCACTTCCAATTACTAAAAATGCCTCACTTCCAGAGCATAACCGGTGTGTTTACCATGGCACACTATGCTTGCAGTTCGGGAGCATTACCGGTGTGTATACCACGGACACTATGCTTCCAATTCCGGAGAATTACCGGTGTGTATACCATGGCACACTACGCTTCCACTTCCGGAGCATTACCGGTGTGTATACCATGGACACTATGCTTCCAATTCCGGAGCACTATCGGTGTATACCATGGTACAATAGACTTTTACTTCCAGAGTATTACCGGTGTGTATACCATGGCACACTATGCTTCCAACTCCGGAGCATTACCAGTGTATACCATGGTACACTAGAATTTTAATTCCGGAGTACTACCGGTGTGTATACCATGGCAAACTACACTTCCACTTCTGGAGCATTACCGGTGTGTATACCATGGACACTACGCTTCCACTTCCGGAGCATTACCGGTGTGTATACCATGGCACACTATGCTTCCACTTTCGGAGCATTACCAGTGTGTATACCATGGCACACTACGCTTCTACTTTTTGAGCATTACCGGTGTGTATACCACGGACACTATGCTTCCAATTCCGGAGCATTACCGGTGTGTATACCATGGCACACTACGCTTCCACTTCCGGAGCAATACCGGTGTGTATACCATGGACACTATGCTTCCAATTCCGGAGCATTACCGGTGTATAGCATGGTACAATAGACTTTTACATCCTGAGTATTACCGGTGTGTATACCATGGCACACTACGCTTCCACTTCCGGAGCATTACCGGTGTGTATACCATGGCACACTATGCTTCCACTTCTGGAGCATTACCGGTGTGTATACCATCGCACACTACGCTTCCACTTCCGGAGAATTACAGGTGTGTATACCATGGACACTACGCTTCCACTTCCGGAGCATTACCGGTGCATATACCATGGCACACTAGGCTTTTACTGCCGTAGCATTACCCATGTGTATACCATGGACACGACGCTTCCACTTCCGGAGCATTACCGGTGTGTATACCATGGCACACTACGCTTCCACTTCCGGAGCATTACAGGTGTGTATACCATGGCACACTACGCTTCCACTTACGGAGCATTACCGGTGTGTATACCATGGACACTATGCTTCCAGTTCCGGAGCATTACCGGTGTATATACCATGGACACTACGCTTCCAGTTCCGGAGCATTACCGGTGTATATACCATGGACACTATGCTTCCAATTCCGGAGTATTACCAGTGTATACCATGGTACAATAAGCTTTTATTTCCTGAGTATTACTGGTGTGTATACCATGGCACACTACGCTTCCGTTTCCGGAGCATTACCGGTGTGTATACCATGGACACTATGCTACCAATTCCGGAGCATTACCGGTGTGTATACCATGGCACACTACACTTCCACTTCCGGAGCAATACCAGTGTGTATACCATGGACACTATGCTTCCAATTCCGGAGCATTACCGGTGTATAGCATGGTACAATAGACTTTTACATCCTGAGTATTACCGGTGTGTATACCATGGCACACTACGCTTCCACTTCTGGAGCATTACCGGTGTGTATACCATGGACACCACGCTTCCACTTCTGGAGCATTACCGGTGCATATGCCATGGCACACTAGGCTTTAACTGCCGGAGCATTACCCATGTGTATACCATGGACACAATGCTTCCACTTCCGGAGTACTACCGGTGTGTATACCATGGCAAACTACACTTCCACTTCTGGAGCATTACCGGTGTGTATACCATGGACACTATGCTTCCAATTCCGGAGCATTACCGGTGTGTATACCATGGCACACTACGCTTCCACTTCCGGAGAATTACCGGTGTGTATACCATGGACACTACGCTTCCACTTCCGGAGCATTACCGGTGCATATACCATGGCACACTAGGCTTTTACTGCCAGAGCATTACCCATGTGTATACCATGGACACGACGCTTCCACTTCCGGAGCATTACCGGTGCATATACCATGGCACACTAGGCTTTTACTGCCGGAGCATTACCCATGTGTATACCATGGACACGACGCTTCCACTTCCGGAGCATTACCGGTGTGTATACCATGGCACACTACGCTTCCACTTCCGGAGCATTACAGGTGTGTATACCATGGACACTACGCTTCCACTTCCGGAGCATTACCGGTGTGTATACCATGGTACACTAGGCATTTACTTCCGGAGCATTACCCGTGTGTATACCATGGCACATTATGCTTCCACTTCCGGAGCATTACCGGTGTGTATACCATGGCACACTACGCTTCCACTTACGAAGCATTACCAGTGTGTATACCATGGCACACTTCACTTCCACTTCCAGAGCATTACCGATGTGTATTCCATGGCACACTACACTTCCACTACTGGAGCATTACCGGTGTGTATACCATGGCACACTACGCCTCAACTTTTGGAGCATTACTGCTGTGTTTACCATGGCACACTACGCTTCCACTTCCGGAGCATTACCGGTTTATACCATGGCACACTAGGCTTTTACTTCCGGAGTATTACTGGTGTGTTTACCATGGCACACTACGCTTCTACGTTTGGAGCATTACCGGTGTGTTTACCATGGCACACTACGCTTCCACTTCCAATTACTAAAAATTCCTCACTTCCAGAGCATAACCGGTGTGTTTACCATGGCACACTACGCTTGCAGTTCGGGAGCATTACCGGTGTGTATACCACGGACACTATGCTTCCAATTCCGGAGAATTACCGGTGTGTATACCATGGCACACTACGCTTCCACTTCCGGAGCATTACCGGTGTGTATACCATGGACACTATGCTTCCAATTCCGGAGCACTATCGGTGTCTACCATGGTACAATAGACTTTTACTTCCAGAGTATTACCGGTGTGTATACCATGGCACACTATGCTTCCAACTCCGGAGCATTACCAGTGTATACCATGGTACACTAGACTTTTAATTCCGGAGTACTACCGGTGTGTATACCATGGCAAACTACACTTCCACTTCTGGAGCATTACCGGTGTGTATACCATGGCACACTACGCTTCTACTTTTTGAGCATTACCGGTGTGTATACCATGGACACTATGCTTCCAATTCCGGAGCATTACTGGTGTGTTTACCATGGCACACTACGCTTCCACTTCCGGAGCATTACTGGTTTATACCATGGCACACTACTCTTCTACTTTTGGAGCATTACCGGTGTGTTTACCATAGCACACTACGCTTCCACTTCCAATTACTAAAAATGCCTCACTTCCGGAGCATTACCGGTGTGTTTACCATGGCACACTACGCTTCCAGTTCCGGACCATTACCGGTGTGTATACCATGGACACTATGCTTCCAATTCCGGAGCATTACCGGTGTGTATACCATGGCACACTACGCTTCCACTTCCGGAGAATTACCGGTGTGTATACCATGGACACTACGCTTCCACTTCCGGAGCATTACCGGTGCATATACCATGGCACACTAGGCTTTTACTGCCAGAGCATTACCCATGTGTATACCATGGACACGACGCTTCCACTTCCGGAGCATTACCGGTGCATATACCATGGCACACTAGGCTTTTACTGCCGGAGCATTACCCATGTGTATACCATGGACACGACGCTTCCACTTCCGGAGCATTACCGGTGTGTATACCATGCTACACTACGCTTCCACTTCCTGAGCATCACAGGTGTGTATACCATGGCACACTACGCTTCCACTTACGGAGCATTAATAGACTTTTACATCCTGAGTATTACCTGTGTTTATACCATGGCACACTACGCTTCCACTTCCGGAGCATTACCGGTGTATACCATGGCACACTACGCTTCCACTTCCGGAGAATTACCGGTGTGTATACCATGGACACTACGCTTCCACTTCCGGAGCATTACCGGTGCATATACCATGGCACACTAGGCTTTTACTGCCGGAGCATTACCCATGTGTATACCATGGACACAACACTTCTACTTCCGGAGCATTACCGGTGTGTATACCATGGCACACTACGCTTCCACTTACGGAGCATTACCGGTGTGTATACCATTGACACTACGCTTCCACTTCCGGAACATTACCGGTGTGTATACCGTGGCACACTAGGCATTTACTTCCGGAGCATTACCCGTGTGTATACCATGGCACATAATGCTTTGACTTCCGGAGCATTACCGGTGTGTATACCATGGCACACTACGCTTATACTTTTGGAGCATTACCGGTGGCACACTACGCTTCCACTTCCAATTACTAAAAATGCCTCACTTCCGGAGCATAACCGGTGTGTTTACCATGGCACACTACACTTCCACTTCCGGAGCATTACCGGTGTGTATACCATGGACACTATGCTTCCAACTCCGGAGCATTACCAGTGTATACCATGGTACACTAGACTTTTAATTCCGGAGTACTACCGGTGTGTATACCATGGCACACTACACTTCCACTTCTGGAGCATTACCGGTGTGTATACCATGGCACACTACGCTTCAACTTTTGGAGCATTACTGGTGTGTTTACCATGGCACACTACGCTTCCACTTCCGGAGCATTACCGGTTTATACCATGGCACACTAGGCTTTTACTTCTGGAGTATTACCGGTGTGTATACCATGCTACACTACGCTTCCACTTCCGGAGCATCACAGGTGTGTATAACATGGCACACTACGCTTCCACTTACGGAGCATTAATAGACTTTTACATCCTGAGTATTACCTGTGTTTATACCATGGCACACTACGCTTCCACTTCCGGACCATTACCGGTGTATACCATGGCACACTACGCTTCCACTTCTGGAGAATTACCGGTGTGTATACCATGGACACTACGCTTCCACTTCCGGAGCATTACCGGTGCATATACCATGGCACACTAGGCTTTTACTGCCGGAGCATTACCCATGTGTATACCATGGACACAACGCTTCTACTTCCGGAGCATTACCGGTGTGTATACCATGGCACACTACGCTTCCACTTACGGAGCATTACCGGTGTGTATACCATTGACACTACGCTTCCACTTCCGGAACATTACCGGTGTGTATACCGTGGCACACTAGGCATTTACTTCCGGAGCATTACCCGTGTGTATACCATGGCACATTATGCTTTGACTTCCGGAGCATTACCGGTGTGTATACCATGGCACACTACGCTTATACTTTTGGAGCATTACCGGTGGCACACTACGCTTCCACTTCCAATTACTAAAAATGCCTCACTTCCGGAGCATAACCGGTGTGTTTACCATGGCACACTACACTTCCACTTCCGGAGCATTACCGGTGTGTATACCATGGACACTATGCTTCCAACTCCGGAGCATTACCAGTGTATACCATGGTACACTAGACTTTTAATTCCGGAGTACTACCGGTGTGTATACCATGGCACACTACACTTCCACTTCTGGAGCATTACCGGTGTGTATACCATGGCACACTACGCTTCAACTTTTGGAGCATTACTGGTGTGTTTACCATGGCACACTACGCTTCCACTTCCGGAGCATTACGGTTTATACCATGGCACACTAGGCTTTTACTTCTGGAGTATTACTGGTGTGTTTACCATGGCACACTATGCTTCCTATTCCGGAGCATTACCGGTGTATACCATGGTAAACAAGGCTATTACTTCCAGAGTATTACCGGTGTGTTTACCATGGCACACTACGCTTCTACTTTTTAGCATTACCGGTGGGTTTACCATAGCACACTATGCTTCCAATTATTAAAAATGCCTCACTTCGGGAGCATTACCAGTGTGTTTACCATGGCACACTACGCTTCCAGTTCTGGAACATTACCGGTGTGTATACCATGGACACTATGCTTCCAATTCCGGAGCATTACCAGTGTGTATACCATGGCACACTAGGCATTTACTTCCGGAGCATTACCCGTGTGTATACCATGGCATATTATGCTTCCACTTCTGGAGCATTACCGGTGTGTATACCATGGCACACTACGCTACCACTTCTGGAGCATTACCAGTGTGTATACCATAGACACTATGCTTCCAATTCCGGAGCATTACCAGTGTATACCATGGTACACTACGATTCTACTTTTGGAGCATTACCGGTGTGTATACCATGGACACTATGCTTCCAATTCCGGAGCATTACCTGTGTGTATACCATGGCAACTATGCTTCCACTTCTGGAGCATTACCGGTGTGTATACCATGGACACTATGCTTCCAATTTGGGAGCATTACCAGTGTATAGCATGGTACAATAGACTTTTACTTTCTGAGTATTACCGGTGTGTATACCATGGCACACTACGCTTCCACTTCCGGAACATTGCCAGTGTGTATACCATGGACACTATGCTTCCAATTCTGGGGCATTACTGGTGTATACCATGGTACACTAGGCTTTTACTTCCAGAGTATTACCGGTGTGTATACCATGGCACACTATGCTTCCACTTCTGGAGCATTACCGGTGTGTATACCATGGACACTATGCTTCCAATTCCGGAGCATTACCAGTGTGTATACCATGGCACACTACGCTTCCACTTCCGGAACATTACCAGTGTGTATACCATGGCACACTAGGCTTTCACTGCCGGAGCATTACCCATGTGTATACCATGGCACATTATGCTTCAACTTCCGGAGCATTACCGGTGTGTATACCATGGCACACTATGCTTCCACTTCCGGAGCATTACCGGTGTGTATACCATGGGCACTATGCTTCCCATTCCGGAGCATTACCGGTGTATACCATGGTACACTAGGCTTTACTTCCAGAGTATTACCGGTGTGTATACCATGGCACACTATGCTTCCACTTCTGGAGCATTACTGGTGTGTATACCATGGACACTCTGCTTCCAATTCCGGAGCATTACCAGTGTGTATACCATGGCACACTACGCTTCCACTTCCGGAGCATTACCGGTGCGTATACCATGGCACACTAGGCTTTTACTTCCAGAGTATTACCGGTGTGTATACCATGGCATACTATTCTTCCACTTCTGGAGCATTACCGGTGTGTATACCATGGACACTGTGCTTCCAATTTCGGAGCATTACCGGTGTGTATAATATGACACACTACGCTTCCACTTCTGGAGCATTACCGGTGTGTATACCATGGCACACTAGGCTTTTACTGCCGGAGCATTACCCATGTGTATACCATGGCACATTATGCTTCCACTTCCGGAGCATTACCGGTGTGTATACCATGGCACACTACGCTTCCACTTCCGGAGCATTACCGGTGTGTATACCATGGGCACTATGCTTCCCATCGCACTTGAATTGGTACGTGCCAGCCAGAAATCTCAGATCCTCTCATTTAAAACTGCTACAATTACCCAAGTACAGGCAGGTTCGCTGGGGAGGAAGAAGTTTCATATTGGGAACAGCTAAAATTTGGAACCGTCTGCCAATGCCGATAAAGAACAGTACCTCACTCATGTCCTTCAGAAGACTACTGAAAACTTGGCTCTTCGCCGACTGAGCTTTGGAAATCCATTACGCATCGCTCAACCCAACCACCTCATATGTTCTGCCAAACCCTAGCGACAAAGACGCCTTCGGGCATAAGTGCGCTATATAAGTCGACAAATCAAATCAATCAAATCAAATCATTCCGGAGCATTACCGGTGTATACCATGGTACACTAGGCTTTTACTTCCGGAGTATTACCGGTGTGTATACCATGGCACACTATGCTTCCAATTCCGGAGCATTACCAGTGTATACCATGGTACACTTGACTTCCACTTCTGGAGCATTACCGTTGTGTATACCATGGCACACTACGCTTCAACTTTTGGAGCATTACCGGTGTGTTTACCATGGCACACTACGCTTCCACTTCCGGAGCATTACCGGTTTATACCATGGCACACTAGGCTTTTACTTCCAGAGTATTACTGCTGTGTTTACCATGGCACACTATGCTTCCTATTCCGGAGCATTACCGGTGTATACCACGGTACACTAGGCTTTTACTTCCGGAGTATTACTGGTGTGTATACCATGGCACACTATGCTTCCACTTCTGGAGCATTACCGGTGTGTATACCATGGCACACTTCGCTTCTACTTTTTAGCGTTACTGGTGTGTATACCATGGACACTATGCTTCCAATTCCGGAGCATTACCGGTGTGTATACCATGGCACACTACACTTCCACTTCCGGAGCAATACCGGTGTATAGTATGGTACAATAGACTTTTACATCCTGAGCATTACCAGTGTGTATACCATGGCACACTATGCTTCCACTTCTGGAGCATTACCGGTGTGTATACCATGGCACACTACGCTTCCACTTCCGGAGTATTACCGGTGTGTATACCATGGCACACTACGCTTCCACTTCCAGAGCATTACCGGTGTGTATACCATGGCACACTATGCTTCCACTTCAAGAGCATTACCGGTGTGTATACCATTGGCACTGTGCTTCCAATTCCGGAGCATTACCGGTGTGTATACCATGGCACACTACGCTTCCACTTCTGGAGCATTACCGGTGCATATACCATGGCACACTAGGCTTTTACTGCCGGAGCATTACCCATGTGTATACCATGGACACTATGCTTCCAATTCCGGAGCATTACCGGTGTGTATACCATGGCACACTACGCTTCCACTTCCGGAGCAATACCGGTGTATAGTATGGTACAATAGACTTTTACATCCTGAGTATTACCGGTGTGTTTACCATGGCACACTACGCTTCCACTTCCGGAGCACTACCGGTGTGTATACCATGGCACACTACGCTTCTACATTTGCAGCATTACCGGTGTGTTTACCATGGCACACTACGCTTCCACTTCCAATTACTAAAAATGCCTCACTTCCGGAGCATTACCGGTGTGTTTACCATGGCACACTACGCTTCAGTTTCCGGAGCATTACCGGTGTGAATACCATGGACACTACGCTTCCACTTCCGGAGCATTACAGGTGTGTATACCATGGCACACTACGCTTCCACTTCTGGAGCATTACCGGTGTGTATACCATAGACACTGTGCTTCCAATTCCGGAGCATTACTGGTGTGTATACCATGGCACCCTACGCTTCCACTTCCGGAGCATTACCGGTGTGTATACCATGGACACTACGCTTCCACTTCCGGAGCATTACCAGTGTGTATACCATGGCACACTACGCTTCCACTTCCGGAGCATTACCCGTGTGTATACCATGGTACACTAGGCTTCCACTTCCGGAGCATTACCGGTGTGTATATCATGGCACCCTACGCTTCTACTTTTGGAGCATTACCGGTGTGTACACCATGGCCTTTACGCTTCCACTTCCGGAACATTACCGGTGTGTTTACAATGGCACAGTACATTTCCATTTTTGGAGCATTACCGGTGTGTTTACCATGGCACACTCCGCTTCCAATTCCGATTACTGGAAATGCTCCACTTCCAGAGCATTACCGGTGTGTTTACTATGGCACACTACGCCTCCACTTCCGGAGCATTATCCGTGTGTTTACCATGGCACATTATGCTTCCACTTCCGGAGCATTACCGGTGTGTATACCATGGCACACTACACTTCCACTTCCGGAGCATTACCTGTGTGTATACCATGGACACTATGCTTCCAATTCCGGAGCATTACCGCTGTATACGATGGTACAATAGACTTTTACTTCCGGAGTATTACCGTGTGTATACCATGGCACACTATGCTTCCAGTTCTGGAGCATTACCGGTGTGTATACCATGGCACACTACGCTTCAACTTTTGGAGCATTACCGGTGTGTTTACCATGGCACACTACGCTTCCTATTCCGGAGCATTACCGGTGTATACCATGGTACACTAGGCTTTTACTTCCAGAGTATTACCGGTGTGTTTACCATGGCACACTATGCTTCTACTTTTGGAGCATTACCTGTGTGTTTACCACAGCACACTACGCTTCCAATTACTAAAAATGCCTCACTTCTGGAGCATTACCGGTGTGTTTACCATGGCACACTACGCTTCCAGTTCCGGAGCATTACCGGTGTGTATACCATGGACACTATGCTTCCAATTCCAGAGCATTACCGGTGTATACCATGGTACAATAGGCTTTTACTTCCTGAGTATTACTGGTGTGTATACCATGGCACACTACGCTTCCGCTTCCGGAGCATTACTGGTGTATACCATGGACACTACGCTTCCGCTTCCGGAGCATTACCGGTGTGTATACCATGGCACACTAGGCATTTACTTCCGAAGCATTACCCGTGTCTATACCATGGACACTATGATTCCAATTCCGGACCATTACTGGTGTATACCATGGTACACTAGGCTTTTACTTCCGGAGTTTTACCGGTGTGTATACCATGGCACACTACGATTATACTTTTGGAGCATTACCTGTGTGTATACCATGGACACTATGCTTCCAATTCTGGAGCATTACCGGTATGTATACCATGGCACACTACGCTTCCACTTCTGGAGCATTACCGGTGTGTATACCATGGACACTATGCTTCCAATTCGGGAGCATTACCGGTGTATAGCATGGTACAATAGACTTTTACTTCCTGAGTATTACCGGTGTGTATACCATGGCACACTACTCTTCCACTTCCGGAGCATTACCGGTGTGTATACCATTGATACTATGCTTCCAATTCTGGGGCATTACCGGTGTATACCATGGTACACTAGGCTTTTACTTCCAGAGTATTACCGGTGTGTATACTATGGCACACTATGCTTCCACTTATGGAGCATTACCGGTGTGCATACCATGGACACTGTGCTTCCAATTCTGGAGCATTACCGGTGTGTATACCATGGCACACTACGCTTCCTCGTCCGGAGCATTACCGGTGTGTATACCATGGCACACTAGGCTTTTACTGCCGGAGCATTACCCATGTGTATACCATTGCACATTATGCTTCCAATTCCGGAGCATTACCGGTGTGTATACCATGGCACACTACGCTTCCACTACGGAGCATTACCGGTGTGCATACCATGGGCACTATGCTTCCCATTCCGGAGCATTACCGGTGTATACCATGGTACACTAGGCTTTTACTTCCGGAGTATTACCGGTGTGTATACCATGGCACACTATGCTTCCAATTCCGGAGCATTACCGGTGTGTACCATGGTACACTAGGCTTTACTTACGGAGTATTACTGGTGTGTTTACCATGGCACACTATGCTTCCTACTCCGGAGCATTACCGGTGTATACCATGGTACACTAGGCTTTTACTTCCAGAGTATTACCGGTATGTTTACCATGGCACACTACGCTTCCAGTTCTGGAGCACAACCGGTGTGTATACCATGGCACACTACGCTTCTACTTTTGGAGCATTACCGGTGTGTTTACCATGGCACACTATGCTTCCACTTCCAATTACTAAAAATTCCTCACTTCCGGAGCATAACCGGTGTGTTTACCATGGCACACTACGCTTCCAGTTCGGGAGCATTACCGGTGTGTATACCACGGACACTATGCTTCCAATTCCAGAGAATTACCGGTGTGTATACCATGGCACACTACGCTTCCACTTCCGGAGCATTACCGGTGTGTATACCATGGACACTATGCTTCCAATTCCGGAGCATTACCGGTGTATACCATGGTACAATAGACTTTTAATTCCGGAGTACTACCGGTGTGTATACCATGGCACACTACACTTCCACTTCTGGAGCATTACCGGTGTGTATACCATGGCACACTACGCTTCAACTTTTGGAGCATTACTGGTGTGTTTACCATGGCACACTACGCTTCCACTTCCGGAGCATTACCGGTTCATACCATGGCACACTACGCTTCTACTTTTGGAGCAATACTGGTGTGTTTACCATAGCACACTACGCTTCCACTTCCAATTACTAAAAATGCCTCACTTCCGGAGCATAACCGTGTGTTTACCATGGCACACTATGCTTCCAACTCCGGAGCATTACCAGTGTGTACCATGGTACACTAGACATTTAATTCCGGAGTACTACCGGTGTGTATACTATGGCACACTACACTTCCACTTCTGGAGCATTACCGGTGTGTATACCATGGCACACTACGCTTCAACTTTTGGAGCATTACTGGTGTGTTTACCATGGCACACTACGCTTCCACTTCCGGAGCATTACCGGTTTATACCATGGCACACTAGGCTTTTACTTCTGGAGTATTACTGGTGTGTTTACCATGGCACACTATGCTTCCTATTCCGGAGCATTACCGGTGTATACCATGGTAAACAAGGCTATTACTTCCAGAGTATTACCGGTGTGTTTACCATGGCACACTACGCTTCTACTTTTTTAGCATTACCGGTGGGTTTACCATAGCACACTATGCTTCCAATTATTAAAAATGCCTCACTTCCGGAGCATTACCAGTGTGTTTACCATGGCACACTACGCTTCCAGTTCTGGAACATTACCGGTGTGTATACCATGGACACTATGCTTCCAATTCCGGAGCATTACCAGTGTGTATACCATGGCACACTAGGCATTTACTTCCGGAGCATTACCCCTGTGTATACCATGGCATATTATGCTTCCACTTCTGGAGCATTACCGGTGTGTATACCATGGCACACTACGCTACCACTTCTGGAGCATTACCAGTGTGTATACCATAGACACTATGCTTCCAATTCCGGAGCATTACCAGTGTATACCATGGTACACTAGGCTTTTACTTCCGGAGTTTTAACGGTGTGTATACCATGGCACACTATGCTTCCACTTCTGGAGCATTACCGGTGTGTATACCATGGAACACTACGATTCTACTTTTGGAGCATTACCGGTGTGTATACCATGGACACTATGCTTCCAATTCCGGAGCATTACCTGTGTGTATACCATGGCAACTATGCTTCCACTTCTGGAGCATTACCGGTGTGTATACCATGGACACTATGCTTCCAATTTGGGAGCATTACCAGTGTATAGCATGGTACAATAGACTTTTACTTTCTGAGTATTACCGGTGTGTATACCATGGCACACTACGCTTCCACTTCCGGAACATTGCCAGTGTGTATACCATGGACACTATGCTTCCAATTCTGGGGCATTACTGGTGTATACCATGGTACACTAGGCTTTTACTTCCAGAGTATTACCGGTGTGTATACCATGGCACACTATGCTTCCACTTCTGGAGCATTACCGGTGTGTATACCATGGACACTATGCTTCCAATTCCGGAGCATTACCAGTGTGTATACCATGGCACACTACGCTTCCACTTCCGGAACATTACCAGTGTGTATACCATGGCACACTAGGCTTTCACTGCCGGAGCATTACCCATGTGTATACCATGGCACATTATGCTTCAACTTCCGGAGCATTACCGGTGTGTATACCATGGCACACTATGCTTCCACTTCCGGAGCATTACCGGTGTGTATACCATGGGCACTATGCTTCCCATTCCGGAGCATTACCGGTGTATACCATGGTACACTAGGCTTTTACTTCCAGAGTATTACCGGTGTGTATACCATGCCACACTATGCTTCCACTTCTGGAGCATTACTGGTGTGTATACCATGGACACTCTGCTTCCAATTCCGGAGCATTACCAGTGTGTATACCATGGCACACTACGCTTCCACTTCCGGAGCATTACCGGTGCGTATACCATGGCACACTAGGCTTTTACTTCCAGAGTATTACCGGTGTGTATACCATGGCATACTATTCTTCCACTTCTGGAGCATTACCGGTGTGTATACCATGGACACTGTGCTTCCAATTTCGGAGCATTACCGGTGTGTATAATATGACACACTACGCTTCCACTTCTGGAGCATTACCGGTGTGTATACCATGGCACACTAGGCTTTTACTGCCGGAGCATTACCCATGTGTATACCATGGCACATTATGCTTCCACTTCCGGAGCATTACCGGTGTGTATACCATGGCACACTACGCTTCCACTTCCGGAGCATTACCGGTGTGTATACCATGGGCACTATGCTTCCCATCGCACTTGAATTGGTACGTGCCAGCCAGAAATCTCAGATCCTCTCATTTAAAACTGCTACAATTACCCAAGTACAGGCAGGTTCGCTGGGGAGGAAGAAGTTTCATATTGGGAACAGCTAAAATTTGGAACCGTCTGCCAATGCCGATAAAGAACAGTACCTCACTCATGTCCTTCAGAAGACTACTGAAAACTTGGCTCTTCGCCGACTGAGCTTTGGAAATCCATTACGCATCGCTCAACCCAACCACCTCATATGTTCTGCCAAACCCTAGCGACAAGACGCCTTCGGGCATAAGTGCGCTATATAAGTCGACAAATCAAATCAATCAAATCAAATCATTCCGGAGCATTACCGGTGTATACCATGGTACACTAGGCTTTTACTTCCGGAGTATTACCGGTGTGTATACCATGGCACACTATGCTTCCAATTCCGGAGCATTACCAGTGTATACCATGGTACACTTGACTTCCACTTCTGGAGCATTACCGTTGTGTATACCATGGCACACTACGCTTCAACTTTTGGAGCATTACCGGTGTGTTTACCATGGCACACTACGCTTCCACTTCCGGAGCATTACCGGTTTATACCATGGCACACTAGGCTTTTACTTCCAGAGTATTACTGCTGTGTTTACCATGGCACACTATGCTTCCTATTCCGGAGCATTACCGGTGTATACCACGGTACACTAGGCTTTTACTTCCGGAGTATTACTGGTGTGTATACCATGGCACACTATGCTTCCACTTCTGGAGCATTACCGGTGTGTATACCATGGCACACTTCGCTTCTACTTTTTAGCGTTACTGGTGTGTATACCATGGACACTATGCTTCCAATTCCGGAGCATTACCGGTGTGTATACCATGGCACACTACACTTCCACTTCCGGAGCAATACCGGTGTATAGTATGGTACAATAGACTTTTACATCCTGAGCATTACCAGTGTGTATACCATGGCACACTATGCTTCCACTTCTGGAGCATTACCGGTGTGTATACCATGGCACACTACGCTTCCACTTCCGGAGTATTACCGGTGTGTATACCATGGCACACTACGCTTCCACTTCCAGAGCATTACCGGTGTGTATACCATGGCACACTATGCTTCCACTTCGAGAGCATTACCGGTGTGTATACCATAGACACTGTGCTTCCAATTCCGGAGCATTACCGGTGTGTATACCATGGCACACTACGCTTCCACTTCTGGAGCATTACCGGTGCATATACCATGGCACACTAGGCTTTTACTGCCGGAGCATTACCCATGTGTATACCATGGACACTATGCTTCCAATTCCGGAGCATTACCAGTGTGTATACCATGGCACACTACGCTTCCACTTCCGGAGCAATACCGGTGTATAGTATGGTACAATAGACTTTTACATCCTGAGTATTACCGGTGTGTTTACCATGGCAGACTACGCTTCCACTTCCGGAGCACTACCGGTGTGTATACCATGGCACACTACGCTTCTACATTTGCAGCATTACCGGTGTGTTTACCACGGCACACTACGCTTCCACTTCCAATTACTAAAAATGCCTAACTTCCGGAGAATTACCGGTGTGTTTACCATGGCACACTACGCTTCAGTTTCCGGAGCATTACCGGTGTGAATACCATGGACACTACGCTTCCACTTCCGGAGCATTACAGGTGTGTATACCATGGCACACTACGCTTCCACTTCTGGAGCATTACCGGTGTGTATACCATAGACACTGTGCTTCCAATTCCGGAGCATTACTGGTGTGTATACCATGGCACCCTACGCTTCCACTTCCGGAGCATTACCGGTGTGTATACCATGGACACTACGCTTCCACTTCCGGAGCATTACCAGTGTGTATACCATGGCACACTACGCTTCCACTTCCGGAGCATTACCCGTGTGTATACCATGGTACACTAGGCTTCCACTTCCGGAGCATTACCGGTGTGTATATCATGGCACCCTACGCTTCTACTTTTGGAGCATTACCGGTGTGTACACCATGGCCTTTACGCTTCCACTTCCGGAACATTACCGGTGTGTTTACAATGGCACAGTACATTTCCATTTTTGGAGCATTACCGGTGTGTTTACCATGGCACACTATGCTTTTGAAGCATTACCAGTGTGCATACCATAGCACACTCCGCTTCCAATTCCGATTACTGGAAATGCTCCACTTCCGAGCATTATCCGTGTGTTTACCATGGCACATTATGCTTCCACTTCCGGAGCATTACCGGTGTGTATACCATGGCACACTACACTTCCACTTCCGGAGCATTACCTGTGTGTATACCATGGACACTATGCTTCCAATTCCGGAGCATTACCGCTGTATACGATGGTACAATAGACTTTTACTTCCGGAGTATTACCGGTGTGTATACCATGGCACACTATGCTTCCAGTTCTGGAGCATTACCGGTGTGTATACCATGGCACACTACGCTTCAACTTTTGGAGCATTACCGGTGTGTTTACCATGGCACACTACGCTTCCTATTCCGGAGCATTACCGGTGTATACCATGGTACACTAGGCTTTTACTTCCAGAGTATTACCGGTGTGTTTACCATGGCACACTATGCTTCTACTTTTGGAGCATTACCTGTGTGTTTACCACAGCACACTACGCTTCAATTACTAAAAATGCCTCACTTCTGGAGCATTACCGGTGTGTTTACCATGGCACACTCACGCTTCCAGTTCCGGAGCATTACCGGTGTGTATACCATGGACACTATGCTTCCAATTCCAGAGCATTACCGGTGTATACCATGGTACAATAGGCTTTTACTTCCTGAGTATTACTGGTGTGTATACCATGGCACACTACGCTTCGCTTCCGGAGCATTACTGGTGTATACCATGGACACTACGCTTCCGCTTCCGGAGCATTACCGGTGTGTATACCATGGCACACTAGGCATTTACTTCCGAAGCATTACCGTGTCTATACCATGGACACTATGATTCCAATTCCGGACCATTACTGGTGTATACCATGGTACACTAGGCTTTTACTTCCGGAGTTTTACCGGTGTGTATACCATGGCACACTACGATTATACTTTTGGAGCATTACCTGTGTGTATACCATGGACACTATGCTTCCAATTCTGGAGCATTACCGGTATGTATACCATGGCACACTACGCTTCCACTTCTGGAGCATTACCGGTGTGTATACCATGGACACTATGCTTCCAATTCGGGAGCATTACCGGTGTATAGCATGGTACAATAGACTTTTACTTCCTGAGTATTACTGGTGTGTATACCATGGCACACTACTCTTCCACTTCCGGAGCATTACCGGTGTGTATACCATTGATACTATGCTTCCAATTCTGGGGCATTACCGGTGTATACCATGGTACACTAGGCTTTTACTTCCAGAGTATTACCGGTGTGTATACTATGGCACACTATGCTTCCACTTATGGAGCATTACCGGTGTGCATACCATGGACACTGTGCTTCCAATTCTGGAGCATTACCGGTGTGTATACCATGGCACACTACGCTTCCTCGTCCGGAGCATTACCGGTGTGTATACCATGGCACACTAGGCTTTTACTGCCGGAGCATTACCCATGTGTATACCATTGCACATTATGCTTCCAATTCCGGAGCATTACCGGTGTGTATACCATGGCACACTACGCTTCCACTACCGGAGCATTACCGGTGTGCATACCATGGGCACTATGCTTCCCATTCCGGAGCATTACCGGTGTATACCATGGTACACTAGGCTTTTACTTCCGGAGTATTACCGGTGTGTATACCATGGCACACTATGCTTCCAATTCCGGAGCATTACCGGTGTGTACCATGGTACACTAGGCTTTTACTTACGGAGTATTACTGGTGTGTTTACCATGGCACACTATGCTTCCTACTCCGGAGCATTACCGGTGTATACCATGGTACACTAGGCTTTTACTTCCAGAGTATTACCGGTATGTTTACCATGGCACACTACGCTTCCAGTTCTGGAGCACAACCGGTGTGTATACCATGGCACACTACGCTTCTACTTTTGGAGCATTACCGGTGTGTTTACCATGGCACACTATGCTTCCACTTCCAATTACTAAAAATTCCTCACTTCCGGAGCATAACCGGTGTGTTTACCATGGCACACTACGCTTCCAGTTCGGGAGCATTACCGGTGTGTATACCACGGACACTATGCTTCCAATTCCAGAGAATTACCGGTGTGTATACCATGGCACACTACGCTTCCACTTCCGGAGCATTACCGGTGTGTATACCATGGACACTATGCTTCCAATTCCGGAGCATTACCGGTGTATACCATGGTACAATAGACTTTTAATTCCGGAGTACTACCGGTGTGTATACCATGGCACACTACACTTCCACTTCTGGAGCATTACCGGTGTGTATACCATGGCACACTACGCTTCAACTTTTGGAGCATTACTGGTGTGTTTACCATGGCACACTACGCTTCCACTTCCGGAGCATTACCGGTTCATACCATGGCACACTACGCTTCTACTTTTGGAGCAATACTGGTGTGTTTACCATAGCACACTACGCTTCCACTTCCAATTACTAAAAATGCCTCACTTCCGGAGCATAACCGTGTGTTTACCATGGCACACTATGCTTCCAACTCCGGAGCATTACCAGTGTGTACCATGGTACACTAGACTTTTAATTCCGGAGTACTACCGGTGTGTATACTATGGCACACTACACTTCCACTTCTGGAGCATTAGCGGTGTGTTTACCATGGCACACTACGCTTCCACTTCCGGAGCATTACCGGTTTATACCATGGCACACTAGGCTTTTACTTCCGGAGTATTACTGGTGTGTTTACCATGGCACACTATGCTTCCTATTCCGGAGCATTACCGGTGTATACCATGGTACACTAGGCTTTTACTTCCAGAGTACTACCGGTGTGTTTACCATGGCACACTACGCTTCTACCTTTGGAGCATTACCGGTTAGTTTACCATAGCACACTACGCTTCCAATTACTAAAAATGCCTCACTTCCGGAGCATTACCGGTGTGTTTACCATGGCACAATACTTTTCCAGTTCCGGAGCATTACCGGTGTGTATACCATGGACACTATGCTTCCAATTCCGGAGCATTACCGGTGTATACCATGGTACAATAAGCTTTTACTTCCTGAGTATTACCGGTGTGTATACCATGGCACACTACGCTTCCGCAGCATTACCGGTGTGTATACCATGGACACTACGCTTCCACATCCGGAGCATTACCCTGTGTGTATACCATGGCACACTAGGCATTTACTTCCGGAGCATTACCGGTGTGTATACCATGGCATATTATGCTTCCACTTCCAGAGCATTACCAGTGTGTATACCATGGACACTATGCTTCGAATTCCGGAGCATTAGCAGTGTATACCATGGTACACTAGGCTTTTACTTCGAGTTTTAACGGTGTGTATACCATGGCACACTATGCTTCCACTTCTGGAGCATTACCGGTGTGTATACCTTGGCACACTATGCTTCCACTTCCGGAGCATTACCGGTTTATACCATGGCCCACTAGGCTTTTACTTCCGGAGTATTACTGGTGTGTTTACCATGGCACACTATGCTTCCTATTCCGGAGCATTACCGGTGTATACCATGGTACACTAGGCTTTACTTCCAGAGTATTACCGGTGTGTTTACCATGGCACACTACGCTTCTACTTTTGGAGCATTACCTGTGTGTTTACCATAGCACACTACGCTTCCAATTACTAAAAATGCCTCACTTCCGGAGCATTACCGGTGTGTTTACCATGGCACACTACGCTTCCAGTTCCGGAGCATTACCGGTGTGTATACCATGGACACTATGCTTCCAATTCCAGAGCATTACCGGTGTATACCATGGTACAATAGGCTTTTACTTCCTGATTATTACTGGTGTGTATACCATGGCACACTACGCTTCCGCTTCCGGAGCATTACCGGTGTGTATACCATGGACACTACGCTTCCACTTCCGGAGCATTACCGGTGTGTATACCATGGACACTACGCTTCCACTTCCGGAGCATTACCAGTGTGTATACCATGGCACACTACGCTTCCACTTCCGGAGCATTACCCGTGTGTATACCATGGTACACTAGGCTTCCACTTCCGGAGCATTACCGGTGTGTATATCATGGCACCCTACGCTTCTACTTTTGGAGCATTACCGGTGTGTACACCATGGCCTTTACGCTTCCACTTCCGGAACATTACCGGTGTGTTTACAATGGCACAGTACATTTCCATTTTTGGAGCATTACCGGTGTGTTTACCATGGCACACTATGCTTTTGAAGCATTACCAGTGTGCATACCATAGCACACTCCGCTTCCAATTCCGATTACTGGAAATGCTCCACTTCCAGAGCATTACCGGTGTGTTTACTATGGCACACTACGCCTCCACTTCCGGAGCATTATCCGTGTGTTTACCATGGCACATTATGCTTCCACTTCCGGAGCATTACCGGTGTGTATACCATGGCACACTACACTTCCACTTCCGGAGCATTACCGGTGTGTATACCATGGACACTATGCTTCCAATTCCGGAGCATTACCGCTGTATGCGATGGTACAATAGACTTTTACTTCCGGAGTATTACCGGTGTGTATACCATGGCACACTATGCTTCCAGTTCTGGAGCATTACCGGTGTGTATACCATGGCACACTACGCTTCAACTTTTGGAGCATTACCGGTGTGTTTACCATGGCACACTACGCTTCCTATTCTGGAGCATTACCGGTGTATACCATGGTACACTAGGCTTTTACTTCCAGAGTATTACCGGTGTGTTTACCATGGCACACTATGCTTCTACTTTTGGAGCATTACCTGTGTGTTTACCACAGCACACTACGCTTCCAATTACTAAAAATGCCTCACTTCTGGAGCATTACCGGTGTGTTTACCATGGCACACTACGCTTCCAGTTCCGGAGCATTACCGGTGTGTATACCATGGACACTATGCTTCCAATTCCAGAGCATTACCGGTGTATACCATGGTACAATAGGCTTTTACTTCCTGAGTATTACTGGTGTGTATACCATGGCACACTACGCTTCCGCTTCCGGAGCATTACTGGTGTATACCATGGACACTACGCTTCCGGAGCATTACCGTGTGTGTATACCATGGCACACTAGGCATTTACTTCCGAAGCATTACCCGTGTCTATACCATGGACACTATGATTCCAATTCCGGACCATTACTGGTGTATACCATGGTACACTAGGCTTTTACTTCCGGAGTTTTACCGGTGTGTATGCCATGGCACACTACGATTATACTTTTGGAGCATTACCTGTGGTATACCATGGACACTATGCTTCCAATTCTGGAGCATTACCGGTATGTATACCATGGCACACTACGCTTCCACTTCTGGAGCATTACCGGTGTGTATACCATGGACACTATGCTTCCAATTCGGGAGCATTACCGGTGTATAGCATGGTACAATAGACTTTTACTTCCTGAGTATTACCGGTGTGTATACCATGGCACACTACTCTTCCACTTCCGGAGCATTACCGGTGTGTATACCATTGATACTATGCTTCCAATTCTGGGGCATTACCGGTGTATACCATGGTACACTAGGCTTTTACTTCCAGAGTATTACCGGTGTGTATACTATGGCACACTATGCTTCCACTTATGGAGCATTACCGGTGTGCATACCATGGACACTGTGCTTCCAATTCTGGAGCATTACCGGTGTGTATACCATGGCACACTACGCTTCCTCGTCCGGAGCATTACCGGTGTGTATACCATGGCACACTAGGCTTTTACTGCCGGAGCATTACCCATGTGTATACCATTGCACATTATGCTTCCAATTCCGGAGCATTACCGGTGTGTATACCATGGCACACTACGCTTCCACTACCGGAGCATTACCGGTGTGCATACCATGGGCACTATGCTTCCCATTCCGGAGCATTACCGGTGTATACCATGGTACACTAGGCTTTTACTTCCGGAGTGTTACCGGTGTGTATACCATGGCACACTATGCTTCCAATTCCGGAGCATTACCGGTGTGTACCATGGTACACTAGGCTTTTACTTACGGAGTATTACTGGTGTGTTTACCATGGCACACTATGCTTCCTATTCCGGAGCATTACCGGTGTATACCATGGTACACTAGGCTTTTACTTCCAGAGTATTACCGGTATGTTTACCATGGCACACTACGCTTCCAGTTCTGGAGCACAACCGGTGTGTATACCATGGCACACTACGCTTCTACGTTTGGAGCATTACCGGTGTGTTTACCATGGCACACTATGCTTCCACTTCCAATTACTAAAAATTCCTCACTTCCGGAGCATAACCGGTGTGTTTACCATGGCACACTACGCTTCCAGTTCGGGAGCATTACCGGTGTGTATACCACGGACACTATGCTTCCAATTCCAGAGAATTACCGGTGTGTATACCATGGCACACCTCACGCTTCCACTTCCGGAGCATTACCGGTGTGTATACCATGGACACTATGCTTCCAATTCCAGAGCATTACCGGTGTATACCATGGTACAATAGACTTTTTATTCGGAGTACTACCGGTGTGTATACCATGGCACACTACACTTCCACTTCTGGAGCATTACCGGTGTGTATACCATGGCACACTACGCTTCAACTTTTGGAGCATTACTGGTGTGTTTACCATGGCACACTACGCTTCCACTTCCGGAGCATTACCGGTTCATACCATGGCACACTACGCTTCTACTTTTGGAGCAATACTGGTGTGTTTACCATAGCACACTACGCTTCCACTTCCAATTACTAAAAATGCCTCACTTCCAGAGCATAACCGTGTGTTTACCATGGCACACTATGCTTCCAACTCCGGAGCATTACCAGTGTGTACCATGGTACACTAGACTTTTAATTCCGGAGTACTACCGGTGTGTATACTATGGCACACTACACTTCCACTTCTGGAGCATTAGCGGTGTGTTTACCATGGCACACTCACGCTTCCACTTCCGGAGCATTACCGGTTTATACCATGGCACACTAGGCTTTTACTTCCGGAGTATTACTGGTGTGTTTACCATGGCACACTATGCTTCCTATTCCGGAGCATTACCGGTGTATACCATGGTACACTAGGCTTTTACTTCCAGAGTATTACCGGTGTGTTTACCATGGCACACTACGCTTCTACCTTTGGAGCATTACCGGTTAGTTTACCATAGCACACCTACGCTTCCAATTACTAAAATGCCTCACTTCCGAGCATTACCGGTGTGTTTACCATGGCACAATACTTTTCCAGTTCCGGAGCATTACCGGTGTGTATACCATGGACACTATGCTTCCAATTCCGGAGCATTACCGGTGTATACCATGGTACAATAAGCTTTTACTTCCTGAGTATTACCGGTGTGTATACCATGGCACACTACGCTTCCGCAGCATTACCGGTGTGTATACCATGGACACTATGCTTCCACATCCGGAGCATTACCCTGTGTGTATACCATGGCACACTAGGCATTTACTTCCGGAGCATTACCCGTGTGTATACCATGGCATATTATGCTTCCACTTCTGGAGCATTACCGGTGTGTATACCATGGCACACTACGCTTCCACTTCCAGAGCATTACCAGTGTGTATACCATGGACACTATGCTTCGAATTCCGGAGCATTAGCAGTGTATACCATGGTACACTAGGCTTTTACTTCCGAAGTTTTAACGGTGTGTATACCATGGCACACTATGCTTCCACTTCTGGAGCATTACCGGTGTGTATACCTTGGCACACTATGCTTCCACTTCCGGAGCATTACCGGTTTATACCATGGCCCACTAGGCTTTTACTTCCGGAGTATTACTGGTGTGTTTACCATGGCACACTATGCTTCCTATTCCGGAGCATTACCGGTGTATACCATGGTACACTAGGCTTTTACTTCCAGAGTATTACCGGTGTGTTTACCATGGCACACTACGCTTCTACTTTTGGAGCATTACCTGTGTGTTTACCATAGCACACTACGCTTCCAATTACTAAAAATGCCTCACTTCCGGAGCATTACCGGTGTGTTTACCATGGCACACTACGCTTCCAGTTCCGGAGCATTACCGGTGTGTATACCATGGACACTATGCTTCCAATTCCGGAGCATTACCGGTGTATACCATGGTACAATAGGCTTTTACTTCCTGATTATTACTGGTGTGTATACCATGGCACACTACGCTTCCGCTTCCGGAGCATTACCGGTGTGTATACCATGGACACTACGCTTCCACTTCCGGAGCATTACCGGTGTGTATACCATGGCACACTAGGCATTTACTTCCGGAGCATTACCCGTGTGTATACCATGGCATATTATGCTTCCACTTCTGGAGCATTACTGGTGTGTATACCATGGCACACTACGCTTCCACTTCCAGAGCATTACCAGTGTGTATACCATGGACACTATGCTTCCAATTCCGGAGCATTACCGGTGTATAACATGGTACACTAGGCTTTTACTTCCGGAGTTTTAACGGTGTGTATACCATGGCACAGTATGCTTCCACTTCTGGAGCATTACCGGTGTGTATACCATGGCACACTATGCTTCCACTTCTGGAGTATTACCGGTGTGTATACCATGGCACACTACGCTTCCACTTCCGGAGCATTACCGGTGTGTATACCATGGACACTATGCTTCCAATTCTGGGGCATTACGGTGTGTACCATGGTACACTAGGCTTTTACTTCAGAGTATTACCGGTGTGTACACCATGGCACACTATGCTTCCACTTCTGGAGCATTACCGGTGTGTATACCATGGACACTGTGCTTCCAATTCCGGAGCATTACCGGTGTGTATACCATGGCACACTACGCTTCCACTTCCGAAGCATTACCAGTGTGTATACCATGGACACTACGCTTCCACTTCCGGAGCATTACTAGTGTGTATACCATGGCACACTAGGCTTTTACTTCTGGCGCATTACCCGTGTGTATACCATGGCACACTAGGTTTCCACTTCCGGAGCATTACCGGTGTGTATATCATGGCACCCTACGCTTCTACTTTTGCAGCATTACTGGTGTGTATACCATGTCCTTTACGCTTCCACTTCCGGAACATTACCGGTGTGTTTACAATGGCACACTACATTTCCATTTTTGGAGCATTACCATTGTGTTTATCTTGGCACATTATGTTTCCACTTCCGGAGCATTACCGGTGTGTTTACCATGGCACACTATGCTTTTGAAGCATTACCAGTGTGCATACCATAGCACACTCCGCTTCCAATTCCGATTACTGGAAATGCTCCACTTCCAGAGCATTACTGGTGTCTTTACTATGGCATACTATGCCTCCAGTTCCGGAGCATTACCGGTGGGTATACTATGGCATACTATGCTTCCACTTCCGGAGCATTACCGGTGTGTATACCATGGACACTATGCTTCCAATTCCGGAGCATTACCAGTGTATACCATGGTACACAAGACTTTTAATTCCAGAGTACTACCGGTGTGTATACCATGGCACACTATTCTTGCACTTCGGGAGCATTACCGGTGTGTATACCATGGCACACTACGCTGCAACTCTTGGAGCATTACCGGTGTGTTTACCATGGCACACTACACTTCTACTTCCGGAGCCTTACCGGTTTATACCATGGCACACTAGGCTTTTACTTCAGAAGTATTACTGGTGTGTTTACCATGGCACACTACGCTTCCATTTCTGGAGAATTACCGGTGTGTATACCATGGACACTATGCTTCCAATTCTGGAGCATTACCGGTGTATACCATGGTACAATAGGCTTTTACTTCCTGAGTATTACCGGTGTGTATACCATGGCACACTACGCTTCCACTTCTGGAGCATTACCGGTGTATATACCATGGCACACTATGCATTTACTTCCGGAGCATTACCCGTGTGTATACCATGGCACATTATGCTTCCACTTCCGGATAATTACCGGTGTGTATACCATGGCACACTATGCTTCCACTTCCGGAGCATTACCGGTGTATATCATGGCACATTAGGCTTTTACTTCTGGAGTATTACTGGTGTGTTTACCATGGCACACTATGCTTCCTATTCCGGAGCATTACCGGTGTATACCATGGTACACTAGGCTTTTACTTCCAGAGTATTACCAGTGTGTTTACCATGGCACACTACGCTTCCACTTCCAATTACTAAAAATGCCTCACTTCCGGAGCATTACCGGTGTGTTTACCATGGCACACTACGCTTCCAGTTCCGGAGCATTACCGGTGTGTATACCATGGACACTATGCTTCCAATTCCAGAGCATTACCGGTGTATACCATGGTACAATAGGCTTTTACTTCCTGAGTATTACTGGTGTGTATACCATGGCACACTACGCTTCCGTTTCCGGAGCATTACCGATGTGTATACCATGGACACTACGCTTCCACTTCCGGAGCATTACCGGTGTGTATATCATGGCATACTACGCTTCTACTTTCGGAGCATTACCAGTGTGTATACCATGGACACTATACTTCCAATTTCGGAGCATTACCGGTGTATACCATGATACACTAGGCTTTTACTTCCAGAGTATTACCGGTGTGTATACCATGGCACACTATGCTTCCACTTCTGGAGCATTACCTGTGTGTATACCATGGCACACTACGCTTCTACTTTTTGAGCATTACCGGGGTGTATACCATGGACACTATGCTTCCAATTCCGGAGCATTACCAGTGTATACCATGGTACACTAGACTTTTAATTCTGGAGTACTACCGGTGTGTATACCATGGCACACTACACTTCCACTTCTGGAGCATTACCGTTGTGTATACCATGGCACACTACGCTTCAACTTTTGGAGCATTACCGGTGTGTTTACCATGGACCACTATGCTTCCACTTCCGGAGCATTACCGGTTTATACCATGGCACACTAGGCTTTTACTTCCAGAGTATTACTGCTGTGTTTACCATGGCACACTATGCTTCCACTTCCAATTACTAAAAATGCCTCACTTCCAGAGCATAACCGGTGTGTTTACCATGGCACACTACGCTTCCACTTCCAATTACTAAAAATGCCTCACTTCCAGAGCATAACCGGTGTGTTTACCATGGCACACTACGCTTGCAGTTCGGGAGCATTACCGGTGTGTATACCACGGACACTATGCTTCCAATTCCGGAGAATTACCGGTGTGTATACCATTTCACACTACGCTTCCACTTCCGGAGCATTACCGGTGTGTATACCATGCACACTATGCTTCCAACTCCGGAGCATTACCAGTGTATACCATGGTACACTAGACTTTTAATTCCGGAGTACTACCGGTGTGTATACCATGGCAAACTACACTTCCACTTCTGGAGCATTACCGGTGTGTATACCATGGACACTATGCTTCCAATTCTGGAGCATTACCGGTTTATACCATGGCACACTAGGCTTTTACTTCCGGAGTATTACTGGTGTGTTTACCATGGCACACTACGCTTCTACGTTTGGAGCATTACCGGTGTGTTTTACCATGGCACACCACGCTTCCACTTCCAATTACTAAAAATGCCTCACTTCCAGAGCATAACCGGTGTGTTTACCATGGCACACTATGCTTGCAGTTCGGGAGCATTACCGGTGTGTATACCACGGACACTATGCTTCCAATTCCGGAGAATTACCGGTGTGTATACCATGGCACACTACGGCTTCCACTTCCGGAGCATTACCGGTGTGTATACCATGGACACTATGCTTCCAATTCCGGAGCACTATCGGTGTCTACCATGGTACAATAGACTTTTACTTCCAGAGTATTACCGGTGTGTATACCATGGCACACTATGCTTCCAACTCCGGAGCATTACCAGTGTATACCATGGTACACTAGACTTTTAATTCCGGAGTACTACCGGTGTGTATACCATGGCAAACTACACTTCCACTTCTGGAGCATTACCGGTGTGTATACCATGGCACACTACGCTTCTACTTTTGAGCATTACAGGTGTGTATACCATGGACACTATGCTTCCAATTCCGGAGCATTACTGGTGTGTTTACCATGGCACACTATGCTTCCACTTCCGGAGCATTACTGGTTTATACCATGGCACACTACTCTTCTACTTTTGGAGCATTACCGGTGTGTTTACCATAGCACACTACGCTTCCACTTCCAATTACTAAAAATGCCTCACTTCCGGAGCATTACCGGTGTGTTTACCATGGCACACTACGCTTCCAGTTCCGGACCATTACCGGTGTGTATACCATGGACACTATGCTTCCAATTCCGGAGCATTACCGGTGTGTATACCATGGCACACTACGCTTCCACTTCCGGAGAATTACCGGTGTGTATACCATGGACACTACGCTTCCACTTCCGGAGCATTACCGGTGCATATACCATGGCACACTAGGCTTTTACTGCCAGAGCATTACCCATGTGTATACCATGGACACGACGCTTCCACTTCCGGAGCATTACCGGTGCATATACCATGGCACACTAGGCTTTTACTGCTGGAGCATTACCCATGTGTATACCATGGACACGACGCTTCCACTTCCGGAGCATTACCGGTGTATATACCATGCTACACTACGCTTCCACTTCCGGAGCATCACAGGTGTGTATACCATGGCACACTACGCTTCCACTTACGGAGCATTAATAGACTTTTACATCCTGAGTATTACCTGTGTTTATACCATGGCACACTACGCTTCCACTTCCGGAGCATTACCGGTGTATACCATGGCACACTACGCTTCCACTTCCGGAGAATTACCGGTGTGTATACCATGGACACTACGCTTCCACTTCCGGAGCATTACCGGTGCATATACCATGGCACACTAGGCTTTTACTGCCGGAGCATTACCCATGTGTATACCATGGACACAACGCTTCTACTTCCGGAGCATTACCGGTGTGTATACCATGGCACACTACGCTTCCACTTACGGAGCATTACCGGTGTGTATACCATGGACACTACGCTTCCACTTCCGGAACATTACCGGTGTGTATACCGTGGCACACTAGGCATTTACTTCCAGAGCATTACCCGTGTGTATACCATGGCACATTATGCTTTGACTTCCGGAGCATTACCGGTGTGTATACCATGGCACACTACGCTTATACTTTTGGAGCATTACCGGTGGCACACTACGCTTCCACTTCCAATTACTAAAAATGCCTCACTTCCGGAGCATAACCGGTGTGTTTACCATGGCACACTACAATTCCACTTCCGGAGCATTACCGGTGTGTATACCATGGACACTATGCTTCCAACTCCGGAGCATTACCAGTGTATACCATGGTACACTAGACTTTTAATTCCGGAGTACTACCGGTGTGTATACCATGGCACACTACACTTCCACTTCTGGAGCATTACCGGTGTGTATACCATGGCACACTACGCTTCAACTTTTGGAGCATTACTGGTGTGTTTACCATGGCACACTACGCTTCCACTTCCGGAGCATTACCCGTTTATACCATGGCACACTAGGCTTTTACTTCTGGAGTATTACTGGTGTGTTTACCATGGCACACTATGCTTCCTATTCCGGAGCATTACCGGTGTATACCATGGTACACTAGGCTTTTACTTCCAGAGTATTACCGGTGTGTTTACCATGGCACACTACGCTTCTACTTTTTAGCATTACCGGTGGGTTTACCATAGCACACTATGCTTCCAATTATTAAAAATGCCTCACTTCCGGAGCATTACCAGTGTGTTTACCATGGCACACTACGCTTCCAGTTCTGGAACATTACCGGTGTGTATACCATGGACACTATGCTTCCAATTCCGGAGCATTACCGGTGTGTATACCATGGCACACTAGGCATTTACTTCCGGAGCATTACCCCTGTGTATACCATGGCATATTATGCTTCCACTTCTGGAGCATTACCGGTGTGTATACCATGGCACACTACGCTACCACTTCTGGAGCAGTACCAGTGTGTATACCATAGACACTATGCTTCCAATTCCGGAGCATTACCAGTGTATACCATGGTACACTAGGCTTTTACTTCCGGAGTTTTAACGGTGTGTATACCATGGCACACTATGCTTCCACTTCTGGAGCATTACCGGTGTGTATACCATGGAACACTACGATTCTACTTTTGGAGCATTACCGGTGTGTATACCATGGACACTATGCTTCCAATTCCGGAGCATTACCTGTGTGTATACCATGGCTACTACGCTTCCACTTCTGGAGCATTACCGGTGTGTATACCATGGACACTATGCTTCCAATTTGGGAGCATTACCAGTGTATAGCATGGTACAATAGACTTTTACTTTCTGAGTATTACCGGTGTGTATACCATGGCACACTACGCTTCCACTTCCGGAACATTGCCAGTGTGTATACCATGGACACTATGCTTCCAATTCTGGGGCATTACTGGTGTATACCATGGTACACTAGGCTTTTACTTCCAGAGTATTACCGGTGTGTATATCATGGCACACTATGCTTCCACTTCTGGAGCATTACCGTGTGTATACCATGGACACTATGCTTCCAATTCCGGAGCATTACCAGTGTGTATACCATGGCACACTACGCTTCCACTTCCGGAACATTACCAGTGTGTATACCATGGCACACTAGGCTTTCACTGCCGGAGCATTACCCATGTGTATACCATGGCACATTATGCTTCAACTTCCGGAGCATTACCGGTGTGTATACCATGGACACTATGCTTCCAATTCCGGAGCATTACCAGTGTGTATACCATGGCACACTACGCTTCCACTTCCGGAACATTACCAGTGTGTATACCATGGCACACTAGGCTTTCACTGCGGAGCATTACCCATGTGTATACCATGGCACATTATGCTTCAACTTCCGGAGCATTACGGTGTGTATACCATGGCACACTATGCTTCCACTTCCGGAGCATTACCGGTGTGTATACCATGGGCACTATGCTTCCCATTCGGAGCATTACCGGTGTATACCATGGTACACTAGGCTTTTACTTCCAGAGTATTACCGGTGTGTATACCATGGCACACTATGCTTCCACTTCTGGAGCATTACCGGTGTGTATACCATGGACACTATGCTTCCAATTCCGGAGCATAACCAGTGTGTATACCATGGCACACTACGCTTCCACTTCCGGAACATTACCAGTGTGTATACCATGGCACACTAGGCTTTCACTGCCGGAGCATTACCCATGTGTATACCATGGCACATTATGCTTCAACTTCCGGAGCATTACCGGTGTGTATACCATGTCACACTATGCTTCCACTTCCGGAGCATTACCGGTGTGTATACCATGGGCCCTATGCTTCCCATTCCGGAGCATTACCGGTGTATACCATGGTACACTAGGCTTTTACTTCCAGAGTATTACCGGTGTGTATACCATGGCACACTATGCTCCCACTTCTGGAGCATTACTGGTGTGTATACCATGGACACTCTGCTTCCAATTCCGGAGCATTACCGGTGTGTATACCATGGCACACTACGCTTCCACTTCCGGAGCATTACCGGTGCGTATACCATGGCACACCATAGGCTTTTACTTCCAGAGTATTACCGGTGTGTATACCATGGCATACTATTCTTCCACTTCTGGAGCATTACCGGTGTGTATACCATGGACACTGTGCTTCCAATTTCGGAGCATTACCGGTGTGTATAACATGACACACTACGCTTCCACTTCTGGAGCATTACCGGTGTGTATACCATGGCACACTAGGCTTCTTACTGCCGGAGCATTACCCATGTGTATACCATGGCACATTATGCTTCCACTTCCGGAGCATTACCGGTGTGTATACCATGGCACACTACGCTTCCACTTCCGGAGCATTACCGGTGTGTATACCATGGGCACTATGCTTCCCATCGCACTTGAATTGGTACGTGCCAGCCAGAAATCTCAGATCCTCTCATTTAAAACTGCTACAATTACCCAAGTACAGGCAGGTTCGCTGGGGAGGAAGAAGTTTCATATCATGGGAACAGCTAAAATTTGGAACCGTCTGCCAATGCCGATAAAGAACAGTACCTCACTCATGTCCTTCAGAAGACTACTGAAAACTTGGCTCTTCGCCGACTGAGCTTTGGAAATCCATTACGCATCGCTCAACCCAACCACCTCATATGTTCTGCCAAACCCTAGCGACAAGACGCCTTGGGCATAAGTGCGCTATATAAGTCGACAAATCAAATCAATCAAATCAAATCATTCCGGAGCATTACCGGTGTATACCATGGTACACTAGGCTTTTACTTCCGGAGTATTACCGGTGTGTATACCATGGCACACTATGCTTCCAATTCCGGAGCATTACCAGTGTATACCATGGTACACTTGACTTCCACTTCTGGAGCATTACCGTTCTGTATACCATGGCACACTACGCTTCAACTTTTGGAGCATTACCGGTGTGTTTACCATGGCACACTACGCTTCCACTTCCGGAGCATTACCGGTTTATACCATGGCACACTAAGCTTTTACTTCCAGAGTATTACTGCTGTGTTTACCATGGCACACTATGCTTCCTATTCCGGAGCATTACCGGTGTATACCACGGTACACTAGGCTTTTACTTCCGGAGTATTACTGGTGTGTATACCATGGCACACTATGCTTCCACTTCTGGAGCATTGCGGTGTGTATACCATGGCACACTTCGCTTCTACTTTTTAGCGTTACTGGTGTGTATACCATGGACACTATGCTTCCAATTCCGGAGCATTACCGGTGTGTATACCATGGCACACTACACTTCCACTTCCGGAGCAATACCGGTGTATAGTATGGTACAATAGACTTTTACATCCTGAGCATTACCAGTGTGTATACCATGGCACACTATGCTTCCACTTCTGGAGCATTACCTGTGTGTATACCATGGCACACTACGCTTCCACTTCCGGAGTATTACCCGTGTGTATACCATGGCACACTACGCTTCCACTTCCAGAGCATTACCGGTGTGTATACCATGGCACACTATGCTTCCACTTCAAGAGCATTACCGGTGTGTATACCATAGACACTGTGCTTCCAATTCCGGAGCATTACCGGTGTGTATACCATGGCACACTACGCTTCCACTTCTGGAGCATTACCGGTGCATATACCATGGCACACTAGGCTTTTACTGCCGGAGCATTACCCATGTGTATACCATGGACACTATGCTTCCAATTCCGGAGCATTACCGGTGTGTATACCATGGCACACTACGCTTCCACTTCCGGAGCAATACCGGTGTATAGTATGGTACAATAGACTTTTACATCCTGAGTATTACCGGTGTGTTTACCATGGCACACTACGCTTCCACTTCCGGAGCACTACCGGTGTGTATACCATGGCACACTACGCTTCCACCTTCCAATTACTAATAATGCCTAGCTTCCGGAGCATTACCGGTGTGTTTACCATGGCACACTACGCTTCAGTTTCCGAGCATTACCGGTGTGAATACCATGGACACTACGCTTCCACTTCCGGAGCATTACAGGTGTGTATACCATGGCACACTACGCTTCCACTTCTGGAGCATTACCGGTGTGTATACCATAGACACTGTGCTTCCAATTCCGGAGCATTACTGGTGTGTATCCCATGGCACACTACGCTTCCACTTCCGGAGCATTACCAGTGTGTATACCATGGACACTACGCTTCCACTTCCGGAGCATTACCAGTGTGTATACCATGGCACACTAGGCTTTTACTTCTGGAGCATTACACGTGTGTATATCATGGCACCCTGCGCTTCCACTTCCGGAGCATTACCGGTGTGTATACCATGGACACTACGCTTCCACTTCCGGAGCATTACCAGTGTGTATACCATGGCACACTACGCTTCCACTTCCGGAGCATTACCCGTGTGTATACCATGGTACACTAGGCTTCCACTTCCGGAGCATTACCCGTGTGTATATCCATGGCACCCTACGCTTCTACTTTTGGAGCATTACCGGTGTGTACACCATGGCCTTTACGCTTCCACTTCCGGAACATTACCGGTGTGTTTACAATGGCACAGTACATTTCCATTTTTGGAGCATTACCGGTGTGTTTACCATGGCACACTATGCTTTTGAAGCATTACCAGTGTGCATACCATAGCACACTCCGCTTCCAATTCCGATTACTGGAAATGCTCCACTTCCAGAGCATTACCGGTGTGTTTACTATGGCACACTACGCCTCCACTTCCGGAGCATTATCCGTGTGTTTACCATGGCACATGATGCTTCCACTTCCGGAGCATTACCGGTGTGTATACCATGGCACACTACACTTCCACTTCCGGAGCATTACCGGTGTGTATACCATGGACACTATGCTTCCAATTCCGGAGCATTACCGCTGTATACGATGGTACAATAGACTTTTACTTCCGGAGTATTACCGGTGTGTATACCATGGCACACTATGCTTCCAGTTTTGGAGCATTACCGGTGTGTATACCATGGCACACTACGCTTCAACTTTTGGAGCATTACCGGTGTGTTTACCATGGCACACTACGCTTCCTATTCCGGAGCATTACCGGTGTATACCATGGTACACTAGGCTTTTACTTCCAGAGTATTACCGGTGTGTTTACCATGGCACACTATGCTTCTACTTTTGGAGCATTACCTGTGTGTTTACCACAGCACACTACGCTTCCAATTACTAAAAATGCCTCACTTCTGGAGCATTACCGGTGTGTTTACCCATGGCACATTACGCTTCCAGTTCCGGAGCATTACCGGTGTGTATACCATGGACACTATGCTTCCAATTCCAGAGCATTACCGGTGTATACCATGGTACAATAGGCTTTACTTCCTGAGTATTACTGGTGTGTATACCATGGCACACTACGCTTCCGCTTCCGGAGCATTACTGGTGTATACCATGGACACTACGCTTCCGCTTCCGGAGCATTACCGGTGTGTATACCATGGCACACTAGGCATTTACTTCCGAAGCATTACCGTGTCTATACCATGGACACTATGATTCCATTCCGGACCATTACTGGTGTATACCATGGTACACTAGGCTTTTACTTCCGGAGTTTTACCGGTGTGTATACCATGGCACACTACGATTATACTTTGGAGCATTACCTGTGTGTATACCATGGACACTATGCTTCCAATTCCTGGAGCATTACCGGTATGTATACCATGGCACACTACGCTTCCACTTCTGGAGCATTACCGGTGTGTATACCATGGACACTATGCTTCCAATTCGGGAGCATTACCGGTGTATAGCATGGTACAATAGACTTTTACTTCCTGAGTATTACCGGTGTGTATACCATGGCACACTACTCTTCCACTTCCGGAGCATTACCGGTGTGTATACCATTGATACTATGCTTCCAATTCTGGGGCATTACCGGTGTATACCATGGTACACTAGGCTTTACTTCCAGAGTATTACCGGTGTGTATACTATGGCACACTATGCTTCCACTTATGGAGCATTACGGTGTGCATACCATGGACACTGTGCTTCCAAATTCCTGGAGCATTACCGGTGTGTATACCATGGCACACTACGCTTCCTCGTCCGGAGCATTACCGGTGTGTATACCATGGCACACTAGGCTTTTACTGCCGGAGCATTACCCATGTGTATACCATTGCACATTATGCTTCCAATTCCGGAGCATTACCGGTGTGTATACCATGGCACACTACGCTTCCACTTCCGGAGCATTAGCGGTGTGCATACCATGGGCACTATGCTTCCCATTCCGGAGCATTACAGTGTATACCATGGTACACTAGGCTTTTACTTCCGGAGTATTACCGGTGTGTATACCATGGCACACTATGCTTCCAATTCCGGAGCATTACCGGTGTGTACCATGGTACACTAGGCTTTTACTTACGAGTATTACTGGTGTGTTTACCATGGCACACTATGCTTCCTATTCCGGAGC
The DNA here is from genome assembly GCA_963921515.1 of Calotriton arnoldi. Taxonomy (NCBI): domain Eukaryota; kingdom Metazoa; phylum Chordata; class Amphibia; order Caudata; family Salamandridae; genus Calotriton; species Calotriton arnoldi. The sequence goes on from CAWUFW010005814.1 coordinate 124,481, forward strand.
ATTGCCGGTGTATACCATGGTACACTAGGCTTTTACTTCAGAGTATTACCGGTATGTTTACCATGGCACATTACGCTTCCAGTTCTGGAGCACAACCGGTGTGTATACCATGGCACACTACGCTTCTACTTTTGGAGCATTACCGGTGTGTTTACCATGGCACACTATGCTTCCACTTCCAATTACTAAAAATTCCTCACTTCCGGAGCATAACCGGTGTGTTTACCATGGCACACTACGCTTCCAGTTCGGGAGCATTACCGGTGTGTATACCACGGACACTATGCTTCCAATTCCAGAGAATTACCGGTGTATACCATGGCACACTACGCTTCCATTTCCGGAGCATTACCGGTGTGTATACCATGGACACTATGCTTCCAATTCCGGAGCATTACCGGTGTATACCATGGTACAATAGACTTTTAATTCCGGAGTACTACCGGTGTGTATACCATGGCACACTACACTTCCACTTCTGGAGCATTACCGGTGTGTATACCATGGCACACTACGCTTCAACTTTTGGAGCATTACTGGTGTGTTTACCATGGCACACTACGCTTCCACTTCCGGAGCATTACCGGTTCATACCATGGCACACTACGCTTCTACTTTTGGAGCAATACTGGTGTGTTTACCATAGCACACTACGCTTCACTTCCAATTACTAAAAATGCCTCACTTCCGGAGCATAACCGTGTGTTTACCATGGCACACTATGCTTCCAACTCCGGAGCATTACCAGTGTGTACCATGGTACACTAGACTTTTAATTCCGGAGTACTACCGGTGTGTATACTATGGCACACTACACTTCCACTTCTGGAGCATTAGCGGTGTGTTTACCATGGCACACTCGCTTCCACTTCGCGAGCATTACCGGTTTATACCATGGCACACTAGGCTTTTACTTCGGAGTATTACTGGTGTGTTTACCATGGCACACTATGCTTCCTATTCCGGAGCATTACCGGTGTATACCATGGTACACTAGGCTTTTACTTCCAGAGTACTACCGGTGTGTTTACCATGGCACACTACGCTTCTACCTGTGGAGCATTGCCGGTTAGTTTACCACCTCCAGCACACTACGCCCAATTACTAAAAATGCCTCACTTCCGGAGCATTACCGGTGTGTTTACCATGGCACAATACTTTTCCAGTTCCGGAGCATTACCCGTGTGTTTACCATGGCACACTATGCTTCCAACTCCGGAGCATTACCAGTGTGTACCATGGTACACTAGACTTTTAATTCCGGAGTACTACCGGTGTGTATACTATGGCACACTACACTTCCACTTCTGGAGCATTAGCGGTGTGTTTACCATGGCACACTACGCTTCCACTTCCGGAGCATTACCGGTTTATGCCATGGCACACTAGGCTTTTACTTCCGGAGTATTACTGGTGTGTTTACCACTGGCACACTATGCTTCCTATTCCGGAGCATTACCGGTGTATACCATGGTACACTAGGCTTTTACTTCCAGAGTACTACCGGTGTGTTTACCATGGCACACTACGCTTCTACCTTTGGAGCATTACCGGTTAGTTTACCATAGCACACTACGCTTACAATTACTAAAAATGCCTCACTTCCGGAGCATTACCGGTGTGTTTACCATGGCACAATACTTTTCCAGTTCCGGAGCATTACCGGTGTGTATACCATGGACACTATGCTTCCAATTCCAGAGCATTACCGGTGTATACCATAGTACAATAGGCTTTTACTTCCTGAGTATTACCGGTGTGTATACCATGGCACACTACGCTTCCGCGCATTACCGGTGTGTATACCATGGACACTATGCTTCCACATCCGGAGCATTACCCTGTGTGTATACCATGGCACACTAGGCATTTACTTCCGGAGCATTACCCGTGTGTATACCATGGCATATTATGCTTCCACTTCTGGAGCATTACCGGTGTGTATACCATGGCACACTACGCTTCCACTTCCAGAGCATTACCAGTGTGTATACCATGGACACTATGCTTCGAATTCGGAGCATTAGCAGTGTATACCATGGTACACTAGGCTTTTACTTCCAAGTTTTAACGGTGTGTATACCATGGCACACTATGCTTCCACTTCTGGAGCATTACCGGTGTGTATACCTTGGCACACTACGCTTCCACTTCCGGAGCATTACCGGTTTATACCATGGCCCACTAGGCTTTTACTTCCGGAGTATTACTGGTTGTGTTTACCATGGCACACTATGCTTCCTATTCCGTATGACATTACCGGTGTATACTCATGGTACAATAGGCTTTTACTTCCTGATTATTACTGGTGTGTATACCATGGCACACTACGCTTGCCGCTTCCGGAGCATTACCGGTGTGTATACCATGGACACTACGCTTCCACTTCCGAAGCACTACGGTGTGCATACCATGGCACACTAGGCATTTACTTCGGAGTACTACCGGTGTGTTTACCATGGCACACTACGCTTCTACTTTTGGAGCATTACCTGTGTGTTTACCATAGCACACTCGCTTCCAATTACTAAAAATGCCTCACTTCCGGAGCATTACCGGTGTGTTTACCATGGCACACTACGCTTCCAGTTCCGGAGCATTCCGGTGTGTATACCATGGACACTATGCTTCCAATTCCGAGCATTACCGGTGTATACCATGGTACAATCAGGCTTTTACTTCCTGATTATTACTGGTGTGTATACCATGGCACACTACGCTTCCGCTTCCGGAGCATTACCGGTGTGTATACCATGGACACCTACGCTTCTCACTTCCGGAGCATTACCGGTGTGTATACCATGGCACACTAGGCATTTACTTCCGGAGCATTACCTGTGTGTATACCATGGCATATTATGCTTCCACTTCTGGAGCATTACCGGTGTGTATACCATGGCACACTACGCTTCCACTTCCAGAGCATTGCCAGTGTGTATACCATGGACACTATGCTTCCAATTCCGGAGCATTACCGGTGTATAACATGGTACACTAGGCTTTTACTTCCGGAGTTTTAACGGTGTGTATACCATGGCACAGTATGCTTCCACTTCTGGAGCATTACCGGTGTGTATACCATGGCACACTATGCTTCCACTTCTGGAGTATTACCGGTGTGTATACCATGGCAGACTACGCTTCCACTTCCGGAGCATTACCAGTGTGTATACCATGGACACTATGCTTCCAATTCTGGGGCATTACCGGTGTATACCATGGTACACTAGGCTTTTACTTCCAGAGTATTACCGGTGTGTACACCATGGCACACTATGCTTCCACTTCTGGAGCATTACCGGTGTGTATACCATGGACACTGTGCTTCCAATTCCGGAGCATTACCGGTGTGTATACCATGGCACACTACGCTTCCACTTCCGAAGCATTACCAGTGTGTATACCATGGCACACTAGGGTTTTTCTTCTGGCGCATTACCCGTGTGTATACCATGGCACACTACGCTTCCACTTCCGGAGCATTACCCGTGTGTATACCATGGCACACTAGGTTTCCACTTCCGGAGCATTACCGGTGTGTATATCATGGCACCCTACGCTTCTACTTTTGCAGCATTACTGGTGTGTATACCATGTCCTTTACGCTTCCACTTCCGGAACATTACCGGTGTGTTTACAATGGCACACTACATTTCCATTTTTGGAGCATTACCATTGTGTTTATCTTGGCACATTATGTTTCCACTTCCGGAGCGATTACCGGTGTGTTTACCATGGCACACTATGCTTTTGAAGCATTACCAGTGTGCATACCATAGCACACTCCGCTTCCAATTCCGATTACTGGAAATGCTCCACTTCCAGAGCATTACTGGTGTCTTTACTATGGCATACTATGCCTCCAGTTCCGAAGCATTACCGGTGTGTATACTATGGCATACTATGCTTCCACTTCCGGAGCATTACCGTGTGTATACCATGGACACTATGCTTCCAATTCCGGAGCATTACCAGTGTATACCATGGTACACAAGACTTTTAATTCCAGAGTACTACCGGTGTGTATACCATGGCACACTATTCTTGCACTTCGGGAGCATTACCGGTGTGTATACCATGGCACACTACGCTGCAACTCTTGGAGCATTACCGGTGTGTTTACCATGGCACACTACGCTTCTACTTCCGGAGCCTTACCGGTTTATACCATGGCACACTAGGCTTTTACTTCAGAAGTATTACTGGTGTGTTTACCATGGCACACTACGCTTCCATTTCTGGAGAATTACCGGTGTGTATACCATGGACACTATGCTTCCAATTCTGGAGCATTACCGGTGTATACCATGGTACAATAGGCTTTACTTCCCTGAGTATTACCGGTGTGTATACCATGGCACACTACGCTTCCACTTCTGGAGCATTACCGGTGTGTATACCATGGCACACTATGCATTTACTTCCGGAGCATTACCCGTGTGTATACCATGGCACATTATGCTTCCACTTCCGGATAATTACCGGTGTGTATACGATGGCACACTATGCTTCCACTTCTGGAGCATTACCGGTGTATATCATGGCACATTAGGCTTTTACTTCTGGAGTATTACTGGTGTGTTTACCATGGCACACTATGCTTCCTATTCGGAGCATTACCGGTGTATACCATGGTACACTAGGCTTTTACTTCCAGAGTATTACCAGTGTGTTTACCATGGCACACTACGCTTCCACTTCCAATTACTAAAAATGCCTCACTTCCGGAGCATTACCGGTGTGTTTACCATGGCACACTACGCTTCCAGTTCCGAGACATTACGGTGTGTATACCATGGACACTATGCTTCCAATTCCGGAGCATTACCGGTGTATACCATGGTACAATAGGCTTTTACTTCCTGAGTATTACTGGTGTGTATGCTCATGGCACACTACGCTTCCGTTTCCGGAGCATTACCGATGTGTATACCATGGACACTACGCTTCCACTTCCGGAGCATTACCGGTGTGTATATCATGGCATACTACGCTTCCACTTTTGGAGCATTACCAGTGTGTATACCATGGACACTATACTTCCAATTTCGGAGCATTACCGGTGTATACCATGATACACTAGGCTTTTACTTCCAGAGTATTACCGGTGTGTATACCATGGCACACTATGCTTCCACTTCTGGAGCATTACCTGTGTGTATACAATGGCACACTACGCTTCTACTTTTTGAGCATTACCGGGGTGTATACCATGGACACTATGCTTCCAATTCAAGAGCATTACCGGTGTATATACCATGGCACACTAGACTTTTAATTCTGGAGTACTACCGGTGTGTATACCATGGCACACTACACTTCCACTTCTGGAGCATTACCGTTGTGTATACCATGGCACACTACGCTTCAACTTTTGGAGCATTACCGGTGTGTATACCATGGCACACTACACTTCCACTTCTGGAGCATTACCGTTGTGTATACCATGGCACACTACGCTTCAACTTTTGGAGCATTACCGGTGTGTTTACCATGGCACACTATGCTTCCACTTCCGGAGCATTACCGGTTTATACCATGGCACACTAGGCTTTTACTTCAGAGTATTACTGCTGTGTTTACCATGGCACACTATGCTTCCTATTCCGGAGCATTACCGGTGTATACCATGGTACACTAGGCTTTTACTTCCAGAGTATTACCGGTGTGTTTACCATGGCACACTAAACTTCTACTTTTTAGCATTACCGGTGGGTTTACCCATAGCACACTACGCTTCCAATTACTAAAAATGCCTCACTTCCGGAGCATTACCAGTGTGTTTACCACGGCACACTCACGCTTCCAGTTCTGGAACATTACCGGTGTGTATACCATGGTAAACCCTACGCTTCAACTTTTGGAGCATTACCGGTGTGTTTACCACAGCACACTAACGCTTTCACTTCCAATTACTAAAAATGCCTCACTTCTGGAGCATTACCGGTGTGTTTACCATGGCACACTATGCTTCCACTTCCGGAGCACTACCGGTGTGTATACCATGGACACTATGCTTCCAATTCTGGAGCATTACTGGTGTATACCATGGTACAATAGGCTTTTACTTCCTGAGTATTACTGGTGTGTATACCATGGCACACTACGCTTCAGTTCCAGAGCATTACCGTGTGTATACCATGGCACACTACGCTTCCAATTCCGGAGCATTACCGGTGTATACCATGATACACTAGGCTTTTACTTCCGGAGTGTGCCGGTGTGTATACCATGGCACACTATGCTTCCACTTCTGGAGCATTACCAGTGTGTATACCATGGCACGCTTCGCTTCTACTTTTTAGCGTTACCGGTGTGTATACCATGGACACTATGCTTCCAATTCCGGAGCATTACCGGTGTGTATACCATGGCACACTACACTTCCACTTCCGGAGCAATACCGGTTGTATAGTAATAAGTACAATAGACTTTACATCCTGAGCATTACCAGTGTGTATACCATGGCACACTATGCTTCCACTTCTGGAGCATTACCGGTGTGTATACCATGGCACACTACGCTTCCACTTCCAGAGCATTACCGGTGTGTATACCATGGCACACTATGCTTCCACTTCGAGAGCATTACCGGTGTGTATACCATGGACACTGTGCTTCCAATTCCGGAGCATTACCGGTGTGTATACCATTGCACACTACGCTTCCACTTCTGGAGCATTACCGGTGCGTATACCATGGCACACTAGGCTTTTACTGCCGGAGCATTACCCATGTGTATACCATGGACACTATGCTTCAATTCAGGAGCATTACAGTGTGTATACCATGGCACACTACGCTTCCACTTCCGGAGCAATACCGGTGTATAGTATGGTACAATAGACTTTTACATCCTGAGTATTACCGGTGTGTTTACCATGGCACACTATGCTTCCACTTCCGGAGCACTACCGCTGTGTATACCATGGCACACTACGCTTCTACTTTTGCAGCATTACCAGTGTGTTTACCATGGCACACTACGCTTCAGTTTCCGGAGCAATACCGGTGTGAATACCATGGACACTACGCTTCCACTTCTGGAGCATTACCGGTGTGTATACCATGGCACACTATACTTCCACTTTCGGAGCATTACCAGTGTGTATACCATGGACACTATACTTCCAATTCCAGAGCATTACCGGTGTATACCATGATACACTAGGCTTTTACTTCCGGAGTATTACCGTTGTGTATACCATGGCACACTATGCTTCCACTTCTGGAGCATTACCGGTGTGTATACCATGGCACACTACGCTTCTACTTTTGAGCATTACCGGTGTGTATACCATGGACACTATGCTTCCATTTCCGGAGCATTACCGGTGTGTATACCATGGCACACTACGCTTCCACATCCAGAGCAATACCGGTGTGTATACCATGGCACACTACGCTTCCACTACGGGAGCATTACCGTTTATACCATCGCACAACTAGGCTTTTAATTCCAGAGTATTACTGGTGTGTTTACCATGGCACACTATGCTTCCTATTCCGGAGCATTACCGGTGTATACCATGGTACACTAGGCTTTTAATTCCAGAGTATTACCGGTGTGTATACCATGGCACACTACGCTTCCACTTCCGGAGAATTACCGGTGTGTATACCATGGACACTATGCTTCCAATTCCGGAGCATTACCGGTGTATACCATGGTACACTAGGCTTTTACTTCCAGAGTATTACCGGTGTGTATACCATGGACACTGTGCTTCCAATTCCGGAGCATTACCGGTGTGTGTACCATGGCACACTAGGCTTTTACTGCCGGAGCATTACCCATGTGTATACCATGGACACTATGCTTCCTATTCCGGAGCATTACTGGTGTATACCATGGTACATTAGGCTTTTACTTCCAGAGTATTACCAGTGTGTTTACCATGGCACACTACGCTTCCACTTCCGGAGCATTACCGGTGTGTATACCATGGCACACTAGTCTTTTACTGCCAGAGCATTACCCATGTGTATACCATGGACACGACGCTTCCACTTCCGGAGCATTACCGGTGTGTATACCATGGCACACTACGCTTCCACTTCCGGAGCATTACCGGTGCGTATACCATGGCACACTAGGCATTTACTTCCGGAGCATTATCCGTGTGTTTACCATGGCACATTATGCTTCCACTTCCGGAGCATTACCGGTGTGTGTACCATGGCACACTACACTTCCACTTCCGGAGCATTACCGGTGTGTATACCATGGACACTATGCTTCCAATTCCGGAGCATTACCGCTGTATACGATGGTACAATAGACTTTTACTTCCGGAGTATTACCGGTATGTATACCATGGCACACTATGCTTCCAGTTCTGGAGCATTACCGGTGTGTATACCATGGCACACTACGCTTCAACTTTTGGAGCATTACCGGTGTGTTTACCATGGCACACTACGCTTCCTATTCCGGAGCATTACCGGTGTATACCATGGTACACTAGGCTTTTACTTCCAGAGTATTACCGGTGTGTTTACCATGGCACACTATGCTTCTACTTTTGGAGCATTACCTGTGTGTTTACCATAGCACACTACGCTTCCAATTACTAAAAATGCCTCACTTCTGGAGCATTACCGGTGTGTTTACCATGGCACACTACGCTTCCAGTTCCGGAGCATTACCGGTGTGTATACCATGGACACTATGCTTCCAATTCCAGAGCATTACCGGTGTATACCATGGTACAATAGGCTTTTACTTCCTGAGTATTACTGGTGTGTATACCATGGCACACTACGCTTCCGCTTCCGGAGCATTACTGGTGTATACCATAGACACTACGCTTCAGCTTCCGGAGCATTACTGGTGTATACCATGGACACTACGCTTCCGCTTCCGGAGCATTACCGGTGTGTATACCATGGCACACTAGGCATTTACTTCGAAGCATTACCCGTGTCTATACCATGGACACTATGATTCCAATTCCGGACCATTACTGGTGTATACCATGGTACACTAGGCTTTACTTCCGGAGTTTTAACGGTGTGTATACCATGGCACACTATGCTTCCACTTATGGAGCATTACCGGTGTGTATACCATGGCACACTACGATTATACTTTTGGAGCATTACCTGTGTGTATACCATGGACACTATGCTTCCAATTCTGGAGCATTACCGGTGTGTATACCATGGCACACTACGCTTCCACTTCTGGAGCATTACCGGTGTGTATACCATGGACACTATGCTTCCAATTCGGGAGCATTACCGGTGTATAGCATGGTACAATAGACTTTTACTTCCTGAGTATTACCGGTGTGTATACCATGGCACACTACTCTTCCACTTCCGGAGCATTACTGGTGTGTATACCATTGATACTATGCTTCCAATTCTGGGGCATTACCGGTGTATACCATGGTACACTAGGCTTTTACTTCCAGAGTATTACCGGTGTGTATACTATGGCACACTATGCTTCCACTTATGGAGCATTACCGGTGTGCATACCATGGACACTGTGCTTCCAATTCCGGAGCATTACCGGTGTGTATACCATGGCACACTACGCTTCCTCTTCCGGAGCATTACCGGTGTGTATACCATGGCACACTAGGCTTTTACTGCCGGAGCATTACCCATGTGTATACCATTGCACATTATTCTTCCACTTCCGGAGCATTACCAGTGTGTATACCATGGCACACTACGCTTCCACTTCCGGAGCATTACCGGTGTGTATACCATGGGCACTATGCTTCCCATTCCGGAGCATTACCGGTGTATACCATGGTACACTAAGCTTTTACTTCCGGAGTATTACCGGTGTGTATACCATGGCACACTATGCTTCCAATTCCGGAGCATTACCGGTGTGTACCATGGTACACTAAGCTTTTACTTATGGAGTATTACTGGTGTGTTTACCATGGCACACTATGCTTCCTATTCCGGAGCATTACCGGTGTATACCATGGTACACTAGGCTTTTACTTCCAGAGTATTACCGGTATGTTTACCATGGCACACTACGCTTCCAGTTCTGGAGCACAACCGGTGTGTGTACCATGGCACACTACGCTTCTACTTTTGGAGCATTACCGGTGTGTTTACCATGGCACACTATGCTTCCACTTCCAATTACTAAAAATGCCTCACTTCCGGAGCATAACCGGTGTGTTTACCATGGCACACTACGCTTCCAGTTCGGGAGCATTACCGGTGTGTATACCACGGACACTATGCTTCCAATTCCAGAGAATTACCGGTGTGTATACCATGGCACACTACGCTTCCACTTCCGGAGCATTACCGGTGTGTATACCATGGACACTATGCTTCCAATTCCGGAGCATTACCGGTGTATACCATGGTACAATAGACTTTTACTTCCGAGGTATTACCGGTGTGTATACCATGGCACACTATGCTTCCAACACCATGGCATTACCAGTGTATACCATGGTACACTAGACTTTTAATTCCGGAGTACTACCGGTGTGTATACTATGGCACACTACACTTCCACTTCTGGAGCATTACCAGTGTGTATACCATGGCACACTACACTTTAACTTTTGGAGCATTACTGGTGTGTTTACCATGGCACACTACGCTTCCACTTCCGGAGCATTACCGGTTTATACCATGGCACACTAGGCTTTTACTTCCAGAGTATTACTGCTGTGTTTACCATGGCACACTATGCTTTCTATTCCGGAGCATTACCGGTGTATACCATGGTACACTAGGCTTTTACTTCCAGAGTATTACCGGTGTGTTTACCATGGCACACTACGCTTCTACTTTTTTAGCATTACCGGTGGGTTTACCCTAGCACACTACGCTTCCAATTACTAAAAATGCCTCACTTCCGGAGCATTACCAGTGTGTTTACCATGGCACACTACGCTTCCAGTTCTGGAACATTACCGGTGTGTATACCATGGTAAACTACGCTTCAACTTTTGGAGCATTACCGGTGTGTTTACCACAGCACACTACGCTTTCACTTCCAATTACTAAAAATGCCTCACTTCTGGAGCATTACCGGTGTGTTTACCATGGCACACTATGCTTCCACTTCCGGAGCATTACCGGTGTGTATACCATGGACACTATGCTTCCAATTCTGGAGCATTACTGGTGTATACCATGGTACAATAGGCTTTTACTTCCTGAGTATTACTGGTGTGTATACCATGGCACACTACGCTTCAGTTTCCGGAGCATTACCGGTGTGTATACCATGGCACACTACGCTTCCAATTCCGGAGCATTACCGGTGTATACCATGATACACTAGGCTTTTACTTCCGGAGTATTACCGGTGTGTATACCATGGCACACTATGCTTCCACTTCTGGAGCATTACCAGTGTGTATACCATGGCACACTTCGCTTCTACTTTTTTAGCGTTACCGGTGTGTATACCATGGACACTATGCTTCCAATTCCGGAGCATTACCGGTGTGTATACCATGGCACACTACACTTCCACTTCCGGAGCAATACCGGTGTATAGTATGGTACAATAGACTTTTACATCCTGAGCATTACCGGTGTGTATACCATGGCACACTACGCTTCCACTTCCAGAGCATTACCGGTGTGTATACCATGGCACACTATGCTTCCACTTCGAGAGCATTACCGGTGTGTATACCATGGACACTGTGCTTCCAATTCCGGACATTACCGGTGTGTATACCATTGCACACTACGCTTCCACTTCTGGAGCATTACCGGTGCGTATACCATGGCACACTAGGCTTTTACTGCCGGAGCATTACCCATGTGTATACCATGGACACTATGCTTCCACCCGGAGCATTACCGGTGTGTATACCATGGCACACTACGCTTCCACTTCCGGAGCAATACCGGTGTATAGTATGGTACAATAGACTTTTACATCCTGAGTATTACCGGTGTGTTTACCATGGCACACTATGCTTCCACTTCCGGAGCACTACCGCTGTGTATACCATGGCACACTACGCTTCTACATTTGCAGCATTACCAGTGTGTTTACCATGGCACACTACGCTTCCACTTACTAAAAATGCCTCACTTCCGGAGCATTACCGGTGTGTTTACCATGGCACACTACGCTTCAGTTTCCGGAGCAATACCGGTGTGAATACCATGGACACTACGCTTCCACTTCTGGAGCATTACCGGTGTGTATACCATGGCACACTATGCTTCCACTTTCGGAGCATTACCAGTGTGTATACCATTGACACTATACTTCCAATTCCAGAGCATTACCGGTGTATACCATGATACACTAGGCTTTTACTTCCGGAGTATTACCGTTGTGTATACCATGGCACACTATGCTTCCACTTCTGGAGCATTACCGGTGTGTATACCATGGCACACTACGCTTCTACTTTTTGAGCATTACCGGTGTGTATACCATGGACACTATGCTTCCATTTCCGGAGCATTACCGGTGTGTATACCATGGCACACTACGCTTCCACATCCAGAGCAATACCGGTGTGTATACCATGGCACACTACGCTTCCACTACGGGAGCATTACCGGTTTATACCATCGCACAACTAGGCTTTTAATTCCAGAGTATTACTGGTGTGTTTACCATGGCACACTATGCTTCCTATTCCGGAGCATTACCGGTGTATACCATGGTACACTAGGCTTTTAATTCCAGAGTATTACCGGTGTGTATACCATGGCACACTACGCTTCCACTTCCGGAGAATTACCGGTGTGTATACCATGGACACTATGCTTCAATTCCGGAGCATTACCGGTGTATACCATGGTACACTAGGCTTTACTTCCAGAGTATTACCGGTGTGTATACCATGGACACTGTGCTTCCAATTCCGAGCATTACTGGTGTGTGTACCATGGCACACTAGGCTTTTACTGCCGGAGCATTACCCATGTGTATACCATGGACACTATGCTTCCTATTCCGGAGCATTACTGGTGTATACCATGGTACATTAGGCTTTTACTTCCAGAGTATTACCAGTGTGTTTACCATGGCACACTACGCTTCCACTTCCGGAGCATTACCGGTGTGTATACTATGGCACACTAGTCTTTTACTGCCAGAGCATTACCCATGTGTATACCATGGACACGACGCTTCCACTTCCGGAGCATTACCGTGTGTATACCATGGCACACTACGCTTCCACTTCCGGAGCATTACCGGTGCGTATACCATGGCACACTAGGCATTTACTTCCCGGAGCATTATCCGTGTGTTTACCATGGCACATTATGCTTCCACTTCCGGAGCATTACCGGTGTGTGTACCATGGCACACTACACTTCCACTTCCGGAGCATTACCGGTGTGTATACCATGGACACTATGCTTCCAATTCCGGAGCATTACCGCTGTATACGATGGTACAATAGACTTTTACTTCCGGAGTATTACCGGTATGTATACCATGGCACACTATGCTTCCAGTTCTGGAGCATTACCGGTGTGTATACCATGGCACACTACGCTTCAACTTTTGGAGCATTACCGGTGTGTTTACCATGGCACACTACGCTTCCTATTCCGAGCATTACCGGTGTATACCATGGTACACTAGGCTTTTACTTCCAGAGTATTACCGGTGTGTTTACCATGGCACACTATGCTTCTACTTTTGGAGCATTACCTGTGTGTTTACCATAGCACACTACGCTTCCAATTACTAAAAATGCCTCACTTCTGGAGCATTACCGGTGTGTTTACCATGGCACACTACGCTTCCAGTTCCGGAGCATTACCGGTGTGTATACCATGGACACTATGCTTCCAATTCCAGAGCATTACCGGTGTATACCATGGTACAATAGGCTTTTACTTCCTGAGTATTACTGGTGTGTATACCATGGCACACTACGCTTCCGCTTCCGGAGCATTACTGGTGTATACCATAGACACTACGCTTCAGCTTCCGGAGCATTACTGGTGTATACCATGGACACTACGCTTCCGCTTCCGGAGCATTACCGGTGTGTATACCATGGCACACTAGGCATTTACTTCCGAAGCATTACCCGTGTCTATACCATGGACACTATGATTCCAATTCCGGACCATTACTGGTGTATACCATGGTACACTAGGCTTTTACTTCCGGAGTTTTAACGGTGTGTATACCATGGCACACTATGCTTCCACTTCTGGAGCATTACCGGTGTGTATACCATGGCACACTACGATTATTCTTTTGGAGCATTACCTGTGTGTATACCATGGACACTATGCTTCCAATTCTGGAGCATTACCGGTGTGTATACCATGGCACACTACGCTTCCACTTCTGGAGCATTACCGGTGTGTATACCATGGACACTATGCTTCCAATTCGGGAGCATTACCGGTGTATAGCATGGTACAATAGACTTTTACTTCCTGAGTATTACCGGTGTGTATACCATGGCACACTACTCTTCCACTTCAGGGGCATTACCGGTGTGTATACCATTGATACTATGCTTCCAATTCTGGGCATTACCGGTGTATACCATGGTACACTAGGCTTTTACTTCCAGAGTATTACCGGTGTGTATACTATGGCACACTATGCTTCCACTTATGGAGCATTACCGGTGTGCATACCATGGACACTGTGCTTCCAATTCCGGAGCATTACCGGTGTGTATACCATGGCACACTACGCTTCCTCTTCCGGAGCATTACCGGTGTGTATACCATGGCACACTAGGCTTTTACTGCCGGAGCATTACCCATGTGTATACCATTGCACATTATTCTTCCACTTCCGGAGCATTACCGGTGTGTATACCATGGCACACTACGCTTCCACTTCCGGAGCATTACCGGTGTGTATACCATGGGCACTATGCTTCCCATTCCGGAGCATTACCGGTGTATACCATGGTACACTAGGCTTTTACTTCCGGAGTATTACCGGTGTGTATACCATGGCACACTACGCTTCCACTTCCGGAGCATTACCGGTGTGTATACCATGGACACTATGCTTCCAATTCCGGAGCATTACCGGTGTATACCATGGTACAATAGACTTTTACTTCCGGAGTATTACCGGTGTGTATACCATGGCACACTATGCTTCCAACACCATGGCATTACCAGTGTATACCATGGTACACTAGACTTTTAATTCCGGAGTACTACCGGTGTGTATACTATGGCACACTACACTTCCACTTCTGGAGCATTACCAGTGTGTATACCATGGCACACTACGCTTTAACTTTTGGAGCATTACTGGTGTGTTTACCATGGCACACTACGCTTCCACTTCCGGAGCATTACTGGTTCATACCATGGCACACTACGCTTCTACTTTTGGAGCATTACCGGTGTGTTTACCATAGCACACTACGCTTCCACTTCCAATTACTAAAAATGCCTCACTTCCGGAGCATTACCGGTATGTTTAACATGGCACACTACGCTTCCAGTTCCGGAGCATTACCGGTTTGTATACCATGGACACTATGCTTCCAATTCCGGAGCATTACCGGTGTATACCATGGTACAATAGGCTTTTACTTCCTGAGTATTACTGGTGTGTATACAATGGCACACTACGCTTCCGTTTCCGGAGCATTACCGGTGTGTATACCATGGACACTACGCTTCCACTTCCGGAGCATTACCGGTGTGTATACCATGGCACACTACGCTTCTACCTTTTGAGCATTACCGGTGTGTATTCCATGGACACTATGCTTCCAATTCCAGAGCATTACCGGTGTGTATACCATGGCACACTACGCTTCCACTTCCGGAGCAATACCGGTGTGTATACCATGGAGACTATGCTTCCAATTCCGGAGCATTACCGGTGTATAGCATGGTACAATAGACTTTTACATCCTGAGTATTACCGGTGTGTATACCATGGCACACTACGCTTCCACTTCCGGAGCATTACCGGTGTGTATACCATGGCACACTATGCTTCCACTTCTGGAGTATTACCGGTGTGTATACCATGGACACTGTGCTTCCAATTCCAGAGCATTACTGGTGTGTATACCATGGCACACTACGCTTCCAATTCCAGAGCATTACAGGTGTGTATACCATGGCACACTACGCTTCCACTTCCGGAGCATTACCGGTGTGTATACCATGGACACTGTGCTTCCAATTCCAGAGCATTACTGGTGTGTATACCATGGCACACTCACGCTTCCACTTCCGGAGCATTACCAGTGTGTATACCATGGACACTACTCTTCCACTTCCGGAGCATTACCAGTGTGTATACCATGGCACACTAGGCTTTTACTTCTGGAGCATTACCCGTGTGTATATCATGGCACACTACGCTTCCACTTCCAGTGCATTACAGGTGTGTGTACCATGGCACACTACGCTTCCACTTCCGGAGCATTACCGGTGTGTATACCATGGACACTGTGCTTCCAATTCTGGAGCATTACTGGTGTGTATACCATGGCACACTACGCTTCCGTTCCAGAGCATTACTGGTGTGTATACCATGGACACTACGCTTCCACTTCCGGAGCATTACCAGTGTGTATACCATGGCACACTACGCTTCCACTTCCGGAGCATTACCCGTGTGTATACCATGGTACACTAGGCTTCCACTTCCGGAGCATTACCGGTGTGTGTATCATGGCACCCTACGCTTCTACTTTTGGAGCATTACCGGTGTGTATACCATGGCCTTTACGCTTCCACTTCCGGAACATTACTGATGTGTTTACCATGGCACAGTACATTTCCATTTTTGGAGCATTACCGTTGTGTTTATCTTGGCACATTATGTTTCCACTTCTGGAGCATTACCGGTGTGTTTACCATGGCACACTATGCTTTTGAAGCATTACCAGTGTGCATACCATAGCACACTCCGCTTCCAATTCCGATTACTGGAAATGCTCCACTTCCAGAGCATTACCGGTGTGTTTACTATGGCACACTACGCCTCCACTTCCGGAGTTTTATCGGTGTGTATACCATGGACACTATGCTTCCAATTCCGGAGCATTACCAGTGTATACCATGGTACAATAGGCTTTTACTTCCTGAGTATTACTGGTGTGTATACAATGGCACACTACGCTTCCGTTTCCGGAGCATTACCGGTGTGTATACCATGGACACTACGCTTCCACTTCCGGAGCATTACCGGTGTGTATACCATGGCACACTACGCTTCCACTTTCGGAGCATTACCAGTGTGTATACCATGGCACACTACGCTTCTACCTTTTGAGCATTACCGGTGTGTATTCCATGGACACTATGCTTCCAATTCCAGAGCATTACCGGTGTGTATACCATGGCACACTACGCTTCCACTTCCGGAGCAATACCGGTGTGTATACCATGGAGACTATGCTTCCAATTCCGGAGCATTACCGGTGTATAGCATGGTACAATAGACTTTTACATCCTGAGTATTACCGGTGTGTATACCATGGCACACTACGCTTCCACTTCCGGAGCATTACCGGTGTGTATACCATGGCACACTATGCTTCCACTTCTGGAGTATTACCGTGTGTATACCATGGACACTACGCTTCCACTTCCGGAGCATTACCGGTGCATATACCATGGCACACTAGGCTTTTATTGCCGGAGCATTACCCATGTGTATACCATGGACACTACGCTTCCACTTCCGGAGCAATACCGCTGTGTATACCATGGCACACTACGCTTCCAATTCCAGAGCATTACAGGTGTATACCATGGCACACTACGCTTCCACTTCCGGAGCATTACCGGTGTGTATACCATGGACACTGTGCTTCCAATTCCGGAGCATTACTGGTGTGTATACCATGGCACACTACGCTTCCACTTCCGGAGCATTACCAGTGTGTATACCATGGACACTACTCTTCCACTTCCGGAGCATTACCAGTGTGTATACCATGGTACACTAGGCTTCCACTTCCGGAGCATTACCGGTGTGTGTATCATGGCACCCTACGCTTCCAATTCCGGAACATTACCGATGTGTTTACCATGGCACAGTACATTTCCATTTTTGGAGCATTACCGTTGTGTTTATCTTGGCACATTATGTTTCCACTTCTGGAGCATTACCGGTGTGTTTACCATGGCACACTATGCTTTTGAAGCATTACCAGTGTGCATACCATAGCACACTCCGGCTTCCAATTCGATTACTGGAAATGCTCCACTTCCAGAGCATTACCGGTGTGTTTACTATGGCACACTACGCCTCCACTTCCGGAGTTTTATCGGTGTGTATACCATGGACACTATGCTTCCAATTCCGGAGCATTACCAGTGTATACCATGGTACAATAGGCTTTTACTTCCTGAGTATTACTGGTGTGTATACCACGGCAAACTACGCTTCCGTTTCCAGAGCATTACCGGTGTGTATACCATGGACACTACGATTCCACTTCCGGAGCATTACCGGTGTGTATAACATGGCACACTACACTTCCACTTTCGGAGCATTACCAGTGTGCATACCATGGACACTATACTTCCAATTCTGGAGCATTACCGGTGTATACCATGATACACTAGGCTTTTACTTCAGGGGTATTACCGGTGTGTATACCATGGCACACTACGCTTCCACTTCCGGAGCATTACCGGTGTGTATACCATGGACACTACGCTTCCACTTCTGGAGCATTACCGGTGTCTATTCCATGGCACACTAGGCATTTACTTCCGGAGCATTACTGGTGTGCATACCATGGCACCTTATGCTTCCACTTCCAGAGCATTACCGGTCTGTATACCATGGCACACTACGCTTCCACTTCCGGAGCATTACCGGTGTGTATACCATGGCACACTACGCTCCCACTTCCAGAGCATTACCGGTGTGTATACCATGGCACACTACACTTCCACTTCTGGAGCATTACCGGTGTGTATACCATGGCACACCACGCTTCAACTTTTGGAGCATTACCGCTGTGTTTACCATGGCACACTACGCTTCCACTTCCGGAGCATTACCGGTTTATACCATGGCACACTAGGCTTTTACTTCCGGAGTATTACTGGTGTGTTTACCATGGCACGCTATGCTTCTATTCGAGAGCATTACCGGTGTATACCATGGTACACTAGGCTTTTACTTCCAGAGTATTACCGGTGTGTTTACCATGGCACACTACGATTCCACTTCTGGAGCATTACCGGTGTGTTTACCATGGCACACTACGCTTCCACTTCCAATTACTAAAAATGCCTCACTTCCGGAGCATACCCGGTGTGTTTACCATGGCACACTACGCTTCCAGTTCGGGAGCATTACCGGTGTGTATACCACAGACACTATGCTTCCAATTCCGGAGAGTTACCGGTGTGTATACCATGGCACACTACGCTTCCACTTCTGGAGCATTACCGGTGTGTATACCATGGACACTATGCTTCCAATTCCGGAGCATTACCGGTGTATACCATGGTACAATATACTTTTACTTCCGGAGTATTACCGGTTTGTATACCATGGCACACTATGCTTCCAACTCCGGAGCATTACCAGTGTATACCATGGTACACTTAGACTTTTAATTCGGAGTACTACCGGTGTGTATACCATGGCACACTACACTTCCACTTCTGGAGCATTATCGGTGTGTATACCATGGCACACTACGCTTCAACTTTGGAGCATTACTGGTGTGTTTACCATGGCACACTACGCTTCCACTTCCGGAGCATTACCGGTTTATACCATGGCACACTATGCTTCTACTTTTGGAGCATTACCGGTGTGTCTACCGTGGCATACTATGCTTCCACTTCCGGAGCATTACCGGTTTATACCATGGCACACTAGGCTTTTACTTCCGGAGTATTACTGGTGTGTTTACCATGGCACACTATGCTTCCTATTCCGGAGCATTACCGGTGTATACCATGGTACACTAGGCTTTTACTTCCAGAGTATTACAGGTGTGTTTACCATGGCACATTACGCTTCCACTTCTGGAGCATTACTGGTGTGTATACCATGGCACACTACGCTTCCACTACCAATTACTAAAAATGCCTCACTTCCGGAGCATTACCGGTGTGTTTACCATGGCACACTACGCTTCCAGTTCCGGAGCATTACCGGTGTGTATACATGGACACTATGCTTCCAATTCTGGATGTTACCGGTGTATACCATGGTACAATAGGCTTTTACTTCCTGAGTATTACTGGTGTGTATACCATTGTGGTGGTGAGCCTCAACAAGGCCTACCAGTGCTTAGGAGTTCACCCTTCCTTGCACAGAGTCCTCAGACCGCTAAGAAGAAGTTGGCACAGAAACTGGGAATAGAAAAGACAGAGTTTATTAAACCTCATGAGGTGGAGCTACATTTACACACCACCCTTCGGTAATGCATGAAGTAGCACACTGAATGGAAGGACCTTGGTCCTTTTATACCCACACAGGGCTCAAATGAAGGCGGTACAAACACAAATGCTGGTTTTAGGTACATATAAGGTCATACAAGAAATGCACAGTCGACAAGTGGGTGGAGCTAACAGTTTCTACTTCTAGTAGACACATCCTGACATTTATAAACTCGGAACAGCTGCAAGCTCAACTGAGCATGTGCAAAGCAAAAGAACTAAATATAACTTGTCTCTAGGCAGATTTCAAGAGCAGTTAACAGGAAGGTAGGACAGAGCACATGGCGAGCACATGGCAGCACATGGCAACCAAAATGGCTGCCAGAAATACAAAATGGATTCCACAAAGCGGACAATTTAGCCTCTGAATACAGGCTGTCTTCAGCTAATGCTTAATTTAAGTGCTGCCAAATTACAACACCATGGCACACTACGCTTCCGCTTCCGGAGCATTACCGGTGTGTATACCATGGACACTACGCTTCCACTTCCGGAGCATTACCGGTGTGTATACCATGGCACACTATGCTTCCACTTTGGAGCATTACCAGTGTGTATACCATGGACACTATACTTCCAATTCTGGAGCATTACCGGTGTATACCATGATACACTAGGCTTTTACTTCCGGAGTATTACCGGTGTGTATACCATGGCACACTATGCTTCCACTTCTGGAGCATTACCGGTGTGTATACCATGAGACACTACGCTTCTACTTTTTGAGCATTACCGGTGTGTATACCATGGACACTATGCTTCCAATTCCGGAGCATTACCGGTGTGTATACCATGGCACACTGCGCTTCCATTTCCGGAGCAATACCGGTGTGTATACCATGGTCACTATGCTTCCAATTCCGGAGCATTACCGGTGTATAGCATGGTACAATAGACTTTTACATGGCACACTATGCTTCCACTTCTGGAGCATTACCGGGTGTGTATACCATGAGACACTACGCTTCTACTTTTGAGCATTACCGGTGTGTATACCATGGACACTATGCTTCCAATTCCGGAGCATTACCGGTGTGTATACCATGGCACACTGCGCTTCCATTTCCGGAGCAATACCGGTGTGTATACCATGGTCACTATGCTTCCAATTCCGGAGCATTACCGGTGTATAGCATGGTACAATAGACTTTTACATCCTGAGTATTACCGGTGTGTATACCATGGCATACTACAGTTCCACTTCTGGAGAATTACCGGTGTGTATACCATGGCACACTACGCTTCCACTACCGGAGAATTACCGGTGTGTATACCATGGACACTATGCTTCCAATTCCGGAGCATTACCGGTGTATAGCATGGTACACTAGGCTTTTACTTCCAGAGTAATACCGGTGTGTATACCATGGCACACTATGCTTCCACTTCTGGAGCATTACTGGTGTGTATACCATGGACACTGTGCTTCCAATTCCGGAGCATTACCGGTGTGTATACCATGGCACACTACGCTTCCACTTCCGGAGCATTACCGGTGCGTATACCATGGCACACTAGGCTATTACTGCCGGAGCATTACCCATGTGTATACCATGGACACGACGCTTCCTATTCCGGAGCATTACCGTTGTATACCATGGTACATTAGGCTTTTACTTCCAGAGTATTAGCGGTGTGTTTACCATGGCACACTACGCTTCCACTTCCGGAGCATTACCGGTGTGTATACCATGGCACACTACGCTTCTACTTTTGGAGCATTACCGGTGTGTTTACCATGGCACACTACGCTTCCACTTCCAATTTCTAAAAATGCCTCACTTTCGGAGCATTACAGGTGTTTATCATGGCACACTACGCTTCCAGTTCCGGATCATTACCGGTGTGTATACCATGGTACAATATGCTTTTACTTCCTGAGTATTAATGGTGTGTATACCATGGCACACTACACTTCCGTTTCTGGAGCAATACCGGTGTGTATACCATGGACACTACGCTTCCACTTCCGGAGCATTACCGGTGTGTATACCATGGCACACTACGCTTCCACTTTCGGAGCATTACCAGTGTGTATACCATGGACACTATACTTCCAATTCCGGAGCATTACCGGTGTATACCATGATACACTAGGCTTTTACTCAGAGTATTACCGGTGTGAATACCATGGACACTATGCTTCCAATTCCGGAGCATTATCGGTGTATAGCATGGTACAATAGACTTTACATCCTGAGTATTACCGGTGTGTATACCATGGACACTACGCTTCCACGTCCGGAGCATTACCGGTGTGTATACCATGGATACTACTCTTCCACTTCCGGAGCATTACCGGTGTGTATACCATGGCACACTAGGCATTTACTTCCGGAGCATTACCCGTGTGTATACCATGGCACACTATGCTTCCACTTCCGGAGCATTACCGGTGTGTATACCATGGCACGCCACGCTTCCACTTCCGGAGAATTACCCGTGTGTATACTATGGACACTATGCTTCCAATTCCGGAGCATTACCAGCGTATACCATGGTACACTAGGCTTTACTTCCAGAGTATTACCGGTGTGTTTACCATGGCACACTACGCTTCCACTTCTGGAGCACTACTGGTGTGTATACCATGGCACACTACGCTTCCACTTCTGTAGCACTACCTGTGTGTATACCATTGCACACTAAGCTTCCACTTCCAATTACTAAAAATGCCTCACTTCCGGAGCATAACTGGTGTATTTACCATGGCACACTACGCTTCCAGTTCCGGAGCATTACCGGTGTGTATACCATGGACACTACGCTTCCACTTCCGGAGCATTACCGGTGTGTATACCATGGATACTACGCTTCCACTTCCGGAGCATTACCGGTGTGTATACCATGGACACTATGCTTCCAATTCCGGAGCATTACCGGTGTATACCATAGTACACTAGGCTTTTACTTCCAGAGTATTACCGGTGTGTATACCATGGCACACTATGCTTCCAATTCCGGAGCATTACCGGTGTATACCATGGCACACTAGGCATTTACTTCCGGAGCATTACCCGTGTGTATACCATGGCACACTATGCTTCCACTTCCGGAGCATTACCAGTGTGTATACCATGGCACACTACGCTTCCACTTCCGGAGCATTACCGGTGTGTATACCATGGACACTATGCTTCCAATTCTGGAGCATTACCGGTGTATACCATAGTACACTAGGCTTTTACTTCCAGAGTATTACCGGTGTGTATACCATGGCACACTATGCTTCCAATTCCGGAGCATTACCGGTGTATACCATGGTACACTAGGCTTTTACTTCCAGAATATTACCGGTGTGTATACCATGGCACACTATGTTTCCACTTCTGGAGCATTACCGGTGTGTATATCATGGACACTGTGCTTCCGATTCCTGAGCATTTCCGGTGTGTATACCATGGCACACTACGCTTCCACTTCCGGAGCATTACCGGTGCATATACCATGGCACACTAGGCTTTTACTGCCGGAGCATTACCCATGTGTATACCATGGACACGACGCTTCCAATTCCGGAGCATTACCGGTGTGTATACCATGGCACACTACGCTTCCACTTCCGGAGCATTGCCGGTGTGTACACCATGGACACTATGCTTCCAATTCCAGAGCATTAGCGGTGTATACCATAGTACAATAGACTTTTACTTCCTGAGTATTACCGGACTGTATACCATGGACACTACGCTTCCACTTCCGGAGCATTACCGGTGTGTATACCATGGGTACTATGCTTCCACTTCCGGAGCATTACCGGTGTGTATACCATGGCACACTAGGCATTTACTTCCGGAGCATTACCCGTGTGTATACCATGGCACACTACGCTTCCACTTCCGGAGAATTACTGGTGTGTATACTATGGACACTATGCTTCCAATTCCGGAGCATTACCGGTGTATACCATGGTACACTAGGCTTTTACTTCCAGAGTATTACTGGTGTGTATACCATGGCACACTATGCTTCCGATTCCTGAGCATTACCGGTGTGTATACCATGGCACACTACGCTTCCACTTCCGTAGCATTACCGGTGCGTATACCATGGCACACTAGGCTTTTACTGCAGGAGCATTACCCATGTGTATACCATGGACACGAGCGCTTCCAATTCCGGAGCATTACTGGTGTGTATACCATGGCACACTACGCTTCCACTTCCGGAGCATTACCGGTGTGTACACCATGGACACTATGCTTCCAATTCCAGAGCATTACCATGGTACAATAGACTTTTACTTCCTGAGTATTACCGGACTGTATACCATGGCTCACTACACTTCTGGAGCATTACCGGTGTGTATACCATGGCACACTACGCTTCCACTTCCGGAGCATTACCGGTGTGTATACCAAGGACACTATGCTTCCAATTCCGGAGCATTACCACTGTGTATACTATGGCACACTAGGCTTTTACTTCTGGAGCATTACCAGTGTGTATACCATAGCACACTACGCTTCCATTTCCGGAGCATTACCCGTTTGTATACCATGGCACACTACGCTTCTACTTTTGGAGCACTACCGGTGTGTTTACTATAGCACACTACGCTTCCACTTCCGATTACTAAAAATGCCTCACTTCCGGAGCATTACTGGTGTGTTTACCATAGCACACTATGCTTCCAGTTCCGGAGCATTACCAGTGTGTATACCATGGACACTATGCTTCCAATTCCGGAGCATTACCGGTGTATACCATGGTACAATAGGCTTTTACTTCCTGAGTATTAACGGTGTGTATACCATGGCACACTACGCTTCCACTTCCGGAGCATTACCGGTGTGTATACTATGGACACTACGCTTCCACTACCGGAGCATCACTGGTGTGTATACCATGGCACACTATGCATTTACTTCCCGAGCATTACCCGTGTGTATACCATGGCACACTATGCTTCCACTTCCGGAGCATTACCGGTGTGTATACCATGGCACACTACGCTTCTACTTTTGGAGGATTACCAGTGTGTTTAACATAGCACACTACGCTTCCACTTCCGGAGCATTCCCAGTGTGTATACCATGGACACTATGCTTTTTCTTCCAGAGTATTACCGGTGTGTATACCATGGCACACTATGCATTTATTTCCGGAGCATTACCCGTGTGTATACCATGGCACACTATGCTTCCACTTCCGGAGCATTACCGGTGTATACCATGGCACACTAGGCTTTTTCTTCCAGAGTATTACTGGTGTGTTTACCATGGCATACTATGCTTCCAAAGCATTATCGGTGTGCATACCATAGCACACTACGCTTCCGCTTCCTATTACTGAAAATGCTCCACTTCCGGAGCATTACCGGTGTGTTTACCATAGCACACTTTGCTTCCGGAACATTACCGGTTTATACCATGGCACACTAGGCTTTTACTTCCGGAGTATTACTGGTGTGTTTACCATGGCACACTATGCATTTACTTCCCGAGCATTACCCGTGTGTATACCAAGGCAAACTATGCTTCCACTTCCGGAGCATTACCGGTGTGTATACCATGGCACACTACGCTTCTAGTTTTGGAGCATTACCGGTTTGTTTACCATAGCACACTACGCTTCCACTTCCGGAGCATTCCCAGTGTGTATACCATGGACACTATGCTTCCAAGTCCGGAGCATTACCGGTGTATACCATGGAACACTAGGCTTTTACTTCCAGAGTATTACCGGTGTGTTTACCATGGCACACTATGCTTCCAAAGCATTATCAGTGTGCATACCATAGCACACTACGCTTCCACTTCCAATTACTGAAAATGCTCCACTTCCGGAGCATTACTGGTGTGTGTTTACCATAGCACACTTCGCTTCCGTAACATTACCGGTTTATACCATGGCACACTAGGCTTTTACTTCCGGAGTATTACTGGTGTGTTTACCATGGCACACTATGCTTCCTATTCCGGAGCATTACCGGTGTATACCATGGTACACTAGGCTTTTACTTCTAGAGTATTACCAGTGTGTTTACCATGGCACACTACGCTTCCACTTCTGGAGCACTACCGGTGTGTATACCATGGCACACTACGCTTCCACTTCTGGAGCACTACCGGTGTGTATACCATAGCACACTACGCTTCCACTTCCAATTACTAAAAATGCCTCACTTCCGGAGCATAACCGGTGTGTTTACCATGGCACACTACGCTTCCAGTTCCTGAGCATTACCGGTGTGTATACCATGGACACTATGATTCCACTTCTGGAGCATTACCGGTGTGTATACCATGGACACTATGCTTTCAATTCCAGAGCATTACCGGTGTATACCATGGTACAATAGACTTTTACTTCCTGAGCAGTACCGGTGTATATACCATGGCACACTACGCTTCCACTTCCGGAGCATTACCGGTCTGTATACCATGGACACTACGCTTCCACTTCAGGATCATTACTGGTGTGTATACCATGGCACACTAGGCATTTACTTCCGGAGCATTACCCGTATGTATACCATGGCACACTATGCTTCCACTTCCGGAGCATTACCGGTGTGTATACCATGGCACACTACGCTTCCACTTCCGGAGAATTACCGGTGTGTATACCATGGACACTGTGCTTCCGATTCCTGAGCATTACCGGTTTGTATACCATGGCACACTACGCTTCCACTTCCAGAGCATTACCGGTGTGTTTACCATGGCACACTAGGCATTTACTTCCGGAGCATTACCCATGTGTATACCATGGCACACTATGCTTCCACTTCCGGAACATTACCGGTGTGTATACCATGGACACTGTGCTTCCAATTCCGGAGCATTACCGGTGTATACCATAGTACACTAGGTTTTTACTTCCGGAGTATTACCGGTGTGTATACCATGGCACACTATGCTTCCACTTCCGGAGCATTACTGGTGTGTACACCATGGCACACTACGCTTCCACTTCCGGAGCATTACCGGTGTGTATACCATGGACACAACGCTTCCACTTCCGGAGCATTACCACTGTGTATACCATGACACACAAGGCTTTAACTTCTGGAGCATTAGCCGTGTGTATACCATAGCACACTATGCTTCCACTTCCGGAGCATTACCCGTTTGTATACCATGGCACACTACGCTTCAACTCTTGGAGCATTACCGGTGTGTTTACCATGGCACACTACGTTTCCACTTCCGGAGCCTTACCGGTTTATACCATGGCACACTAGGCTTTTACTTCCGGAGTATTACCGGTGTGTTTACCATGGCACACTATGCTTCCTATTCCGGAGCATTACCGGAGTATACCATGGCACACTAGGCTTTTACTTCCGGAGTATTACCGGTGTGTTTACCATGGCACACTACGCTTCCATCTCTGGAGAATTACAGGTGTGCATACCATGGCACACTATGCCTCTACTTTTGGAGCATTACCGGTGTGTTTACCGTAGCACACTACACTTCCACTTCTGATTAATAAAAATGCCTCACTTCCGGAGCATTACCGGTGTGTTTACCGTGACACAATACGCTTCCTGTTCTGGAGCATTACCGGTGTGTATACAATGGACACTATGCTTCCAATTCTGGAGCATTACCGGTGTATACCATGGTACAATAGGCTTTTACTTCCTGAGTATTACCGGTGTGTATACCATGGCACACTATGCTTCCACTTCCGGAGCATTACCGGTGTGTATACCATGGACACTACGCTTCCACTTCTGGAGCATTACCGATGTGCATACCACGGCACACTATGCTTCCAATTCCGGAGCATTACCAGTGTATATCATGGTTCACTAGACTTTTAATTCCGGAGTACTACCGGTGTGTATACCATGGCACACTACACTTCCACTTCTGGAGCATTACTGTTGTGTATACCATGGCACACTACGCTTCAACTTTTGGAGCATTACCGGTGTGTTTACCGTGGCATACTATGCTTCCACTTCCGGAGCATTACCGGTTTATACCATGGCACACTAGGCTTTTACTTCCGGAGTATTACTGGTGTGTTTACCATGGCACACTATGCTTCCTATTCCGGAGCATTACCGGTGTATACCATGGTACACTAGGCTTTTACTTCCAGAGTATTACAGGTGTGTTTACCATGGCACATTACGCTTCCACTTCTGGAGCATTACTGGTGTGTATACCATGGCACACTACGCTTCCACTACCAATTACTAAAAATGCCTCACTTCCGGAGCATTACCGGTGTGTTTACCATGGCACACTACGCTTCCAGTTCCGGAGCATTACCGGTGTGTATACATGGACACTATGCTTCCAATTCTGGAGCATTACCGGTGTATACCATGGTACAATAGGCTTTTACTTCCTGAGTATTACTGGTGTGTATACCATTGTGGTGGTGAGCCTCAACAAGGCCTACCAGTGCTTAGGAGTTCACCCTTCCTTGCACAGAGTCCTCAGACCGCTAAGAAGAAGTTGGCACAGAAACTGGGAATAGAAAAGACAGAGTTTATTAAACCTCATGAGGTGGAGCTACATTTACACACCACCCTTCGGTAATGCATGAAGTAGCACACTGAATGGAAGGACCTTGGTCCTTTTATACCCACACAGGGGCTCAAATGAAGGCGGTACAAACACAAATGCTGGTTTTAGGTACATATAAGGTCATACAAGAAATGCACAGTCGACAAGTGGGTGGAGCTAACAGTTTCTACTTCTAGTAGACACATCCTGACATTTATAAACTCGGAACAGCTGCAAGCTCAACTGAGCATGTGCAAAGCAAAAAGAACTAAATATAACTTGTCTCTAGGCAGATTTCAAGAGCAGTTAACAGGAAGGTAGGACAGAGCACATGGCGAGCACATGGCAGCACATGGCAACCAAAATGGCTGCCAGAAATACAAAATGGATTCCACAAAGCGGACAATTTAGCCTCTGAATACAGGCTGTCTTCAGCTAATGCTTAATTTAAGTGCTGCCAAATTACAACACCATGGCACACTACGCTTCCGTTTCCGGAGCATTACCGGTGTGTATACCATGGACACTACGCTTCCACTTCCGGAGCATTACCGGTGTGTATACCATGGCACACTATGCTTCCACTTTCGGAGCATTACCAGTGTGTATACCATGGACACTATACTTCCAATTCTGGAGCATTACCGGTGTATACCATGATACACTAGGCTTTTACTTCCGGAGTATTACCGGTGTGTATACCATGGCACACTATGCTTCCACTTCTGGAGCATTACCGGTGTGTATACCATGAGACACTACGCTTCTACTTTTGAGCATTACCGGTGTGTATACCATGGACACTATGCTTCCAATTCCGGAGCATTACCGGTGTGTATACCATGGCACACTGCGCTTCCATTTCCGGAGCAATACCGGTGTGTATACCATGGTCACTATGCTTCCAATTCCGGAGCATTACCGGTGTATAGCATGGTACAATAGACTTTTACATGGCACACTATGCTTCCACTTCTGGAGCATTACCGGTGTGTATACCATGAGACACTACGCTTCTACTTTTTGAGCATTACCGGTGTGTATACCATGGACACTATGCTTCCAATTCCGGAGCATTACCGGTGTGTATACCATGGCACACTGCGCTTCCATTTCCGGAGCAATACCGGTGTGTATACCATGGTCACTATGCTTCCAATTCCGGAGCATTACCGGTGTATAGCATGGTACAATAGACTTTTACATCCTGAGTATTACCGGTGTGTATACCATGACATACTACGGTTCCACTTCTGGAGAATTACCGGTGTGTATACCATGGCACACTACGCTTCCACTACCGGAGAATTACCGGTGTGTATACCATGGACACTATGCTTCCAATTCCGGAGCATTACCGGTGTATAGCATGGTACACTAGGCTTTTACTTCCAGAGTAATACCGGTGTGTATACCATGGCACACTATGCTTCCACTTCTGGAGCATTACTGGTGTGTATACCATGGACACTGTGCTTCCAATTCCGGAGCATTACCGGTGTGTATACCATGGCACACTACGCTTCCACTTCCGGAGCATTACCGGTGCGTATACCATGGCACACTAGGCTATTACTGCCGGAGCATTACCCATGTGTATACCATGGACACGACGCTTCCTATTCCGGAGCATTACCGTTGTATACCATGGTACATTAGGCTTTACTTCCAGAGTATTAGCGGTGTGTTTACCATGGCACACTACGCTTCCACTTCCGGAGCATTACCGGTGTGTATACCATGGCACACTACGCTTCTACTTTTGGAGCATTACCGGTGTGTTTACCATGGCACACTACGCTTCCACTTCCAATTTCTAAAAATGCCTCACTTTCGGAGCATTACAGGTGTTTATCATGGCACACTACGCTTCCAGTTCCGGATCATTACCGGTGTGTATACCATGGTACAATATGCTTTTACTTCCTGAGTATTAATGGTGTGTATACCATGGCACACTACACTTCCGTTTCTGGAGCAATACCGGTGTGTATACCATGGACACTACGCTTCCACTTCCGGAGCATTACCGGTGTGTATACCATGGCACACTACGCTTCCACTTTCGGAGCATTACCAGTGTGTATACCATGGACACTATACTTCCAATTCCGGAGCATTACCGGTGTATACCATGATACACTAGGCTTTTACTTCCAGAGTATTACCGGTGTGAATACCATGGACACTATGCTTCCAATTCCGGAGCATTATCGGTGTATAGCATGGTACAATAGACTTTTACATCCTGAGTATTACCGGTGTGTATACCATGGACACTACGCTTCCACGTCCGGAGCATTACCGGTGTGTATACCATGGATACTACGCTTCCACTTCCGGAGCATTACCGGTGTGTATACCATGGCACACTAGGCATTTACTTCTGGAGCATTACCCGTGTGTATACCATGGCACACTATGCTTCCACTTCCGGAGCATTACCGGTGTGTATACCATGGCACGCTACGCTTCCACTTCCGGAGAATTACCCGTGTGTATACTATGGACACTATGCTTCCAATTCCGGAGCATTACCGGCGTATACCATGGTACACTAGGCTTTTACTTCCAGAGTATTACCGGTGTGTTTACCATGGCACACTACGCTTCCACTTCTGGAGCACTACTGGTGTGTATACCATGGCACACTACGCTTCCACTTCTGTAGCACTACCTGTGTGTATACCATTGCACACTAAGCTTCCACTTCCAATTACTAAAAATGCCTCACTTCCGGAGCATAACTGGTGTATTTACCATGGCACACTACGCTTCCAGTTCCGGAGCATTACGGTGTGTATACCATGGACACTACGCTTCCACTTCCGGAGCATTACCGGTGTGTATACCATGGATACTACGCTTCCACTTCCGGAGCATTACCGGTGTGTATACCATGGACACTATGCTTCCAATTCCGGAGCATTACCGGTGTATACCATAGTACACTAGGCTTTTACTTCCAGAGTATTACCGGTGTGTATACCATGGCACACTATGCTTCCAATTCCGGAGCATTACCGGTGTATACCATGGCACACTAGGCATTTACTTCCGGAGCATTACCCGTGTGTATACCATGGCACACTATGCTTCCACTTCCGGAGCATTACCAGTGTGTATACCATGGCACACTACGCTTCCACTTCCGGAGCATTACCGGTGTGTATACCATGGACACTATGCTTCCAATTCTGGAGCATTACCGGTGTATACCATAGTACACTAGGCTTTTACTTCCAGAGTATTACCGGTGTGTATACCATGGCACACTATGCTTCCAATTCCGGAGCATTACCGGTGTATACCATGGTACACTAGGCTTTTACTTCCAGAATATTACCGGTGTGTATACCATGGCACACTATGTTTCCACTTCTGGAGCATTACCGGTGTGTATATCATGGACACTGTGCTTCCGATTCCTGAGCATTTCGGTGTGTATACCATGGCACACTACGCTTCCACTTCCGGAGCATTACCGGTGCGTATACCATGGCACACTAGGCTTTTACTGCCGGAGCATTACCCATGTGTATACCATGGACACGACGCTTCCAATTCCGGAGCATTACCGGTGTGTATACCATGGCACACTACGCTTCCACTTCCGGAGCATTGCCGGTGTGTACACCATGGACACTATGCTTCCAATTCCAGAGCATTAGCGGTGTATACCATAGTACAATAGACTTTTACTTCCTGAGTATTACCGGACTGTATACCATGGACACTACGCTTCCACTTCCGGAGCATTACCGGTGTGTATACCATGGATACTATGCTTCCACTTCCGGAGCATTACCGGTGTGTATACCATGGCACACTAGGCATTTACTTCCGGAGCATTACCCGTGTGTATACCATGGCACACTACGCTTCCACTTCCGGAGAATTACCGGTGTGTATACTATGGACACTATGCTTCCAATTCCGGAGCATTACCGGTGTATACCATGGTACACTAGGCTTTTACTTCCAGAGTATTACTGGTGTGTATACCATGGCACACTATGCTTCCACTTCTGGAGCATTACCGGTGTGTATACCATGGACACTGTGCTTCCGATTCCTGAGCATTACCGGTGTGTATACCATGGCACACTACGCTTCCACTTCCGTAGCATTACCGGTGCGTATACCATGGCACACTAGGCTTTTACTGCAGGAGCATTACCCATGTGTATACCATGGACACGACGCTTCCAATTCCGGAGCATTACTGGTGTGTATACCATGGCACACTACGCTTCCACTTCCGGAGCATTACCGGTGTGTACACCATGGACACTATGCTTCCAATTCCAGAGCATTACCATGGTACAATAGACTTTTACTTCCTGAGTATTACCGGACTGTATACCATGGCTCACTACACTTCCGGAGCATTACCGGTGTGTATACCATGGCACACTACGCTTCCACTTCCGGAGCATTACCGGTGTGTATACCAAGGACACTATGCTTCCAATTCCGGAGCATTACCACTGTGTATACTATGGCACACTAGGCTTTTACTTCTGAGCATTACCCGTGTGTATACCATAGCACACTACGCTTCCATTTCCGGAGCATTACCCGTTTGTATACCATGGCACACTACGCTTCTACTTTTGGGGCACTACCGGTGTGTTTACTATAGCACACTACGCTTCCACTTCCGATTACTAAAAATGCCTCACTTCCGGAGCATTACCGGTGTGTTTACCGTGGCACACTACGCTTCCAGTTCTGGAGCATTACCGGTGTGTATACCATGGACACTATGCTTCCAGTTCCGGAGCATTACCGGTGTATACCATGGTACAATAGGCTTTTACTTCCTGAGTATTAACGGTGTGTATACCATGGCACACTACGCTTCCACTTCCGGAGCATTACCGGTGTGTATACTATGGACACTACGCTTCCACTTCCGGAGCATCACTGGTGTGTATACCATGGCACACTATGCATTTACTTCCCGAGCATTACCCGTGTGTATACCATGGCACACTATGCTTCCACTTCCGGAGCATTACCGGTGTGTATACCATGGCACACTACGCTTCTACTTTTGGAGGATTACCAGTGTGTTTAACATAGCACACTACGCTTCCACTTCCGGAGCATTCCCAGTGTGTATACCTTGGACACTATGCTTCCAAGTCCGGAGCATTACCTGTGTATACCATGGTACACTAGGCTTTTACTTCCAGAGTATTACCGGTGTGTATACCATGGCACACTATGCATTTACTTCCGGAGCATTACCCTTGTGTATACCATGGCACACTATAGGAACAGGGGTGGGAGCACACCGCTTCACCTCCCAGGCAAGGTTCGCCCCAGGCATTATGGTAAATGCAGTCTCTTGTTTCTTTGCTTTGCTAAAATATTTTCGAGTGTTCCGCCAGAGTTGGCGCAGATAGTGCTGATCTCTAGACACGTGTTTCTGGTTCTTTAACCGTCATCAGTAGAGATTACAGTCTTCAAATTATGGGTTTGCTGGGTAGGCTGCCAAACATCACATCAGGTCAAGTACCTCTCACTGGCGCGCGGGTGCTTCTTCCACGAGCTCGTCAGCTCAAATGACTCACGGGAGTACTTTTAAACAGGAACAGGGGTGGGAGCACACCGCTTCACCTCCCAAGCAAGGTTCGCCCCAGGCATTATGGTAAATGCAGTCTCTTGTTTCTTTGCTTTGCTAAAATATTTTCGAGTGTTCCGCCAGAGTTGGCGCAGATAGTGCTGATCTTTAGACACGTGTTTCTGGTTCTTTAACCGTCATCAGTAGAGATTACAGTCTTCAAATTAGGGGTTTGCTGGGTAGGCTGCCAAACATCACATCAGGTCAAGTACCTCTCACAGGCGCGCGGGTGCTTCTTCCACGAGCTCGTCAGCTCAAATGACTCACGGAGTACTTTTAAACAGGAACAGGGGTGGGAGCACACCGCTTCACCTCCCAGGCAAGGTTCGCCCCAGGCATTATGGTAAATGCAGTCTCTTGTTTCTTTGCTTTGCTAAAATATTTTCGAGTGTTCCGCCAGAGTTGGCGCAGAAAGTGCTGATCTCTAGACACGTGTTTCTGGTTCTTTAACCGTCATCAGTAGAGATTACAGTCTTCAAATTAGGGGTTTGCTGGGTAGGCTGCCAAACATCACATCAGGTCAAGTACCTCTCACTGGCGCGCGGGTGCTTCTTCCATGAGCTCGTCAGCTCAAATGACTCACGGGAGTACTTTTAAACAGGAACAGGGGTGGGAGCACACCGCTTCACCTCCCAGGCAAGGTTTGCCCCAGGCATTATGGTAAATGCAGTCTCTTGTTTCTTTGCTTTGCTAAAATATTTTGCTCCCACCCCTGTTCCTACCATGGCACACTATGCTTCCAGTTCTGGAGCATTACCGGTATGTATACCATGGCACACTATGCTTCTACTTTTGGAGCATTACCGGTGTGTTTACCATGGTACACAACGCTTCCACTTCCGGAGCATTACCGGTGTGTACCATGGCACACTATGCTTTTTCTTCCAGAGTATTAACGGTGTGTTTACCATGGAACACTATGCTTCCAAAGCATTATCGGTGTGCATACCATAGCACACTACGCTTCCACTTCCGATTACTGAGAATGCTCCACTTCCGGAGCATTACCGGTGTGTTTACCATAGCACACTTCGCTTCCGGAACATTACCGGTTTATACCATGGCACACTAGGCTTTTACTTCCGGAGTATTACTGGTGTGTTTACCATGGCACACTATGCTTCCTATTCCCGAGCATTACCGGTGTATACCATGGTACACTAGGCTTTTACTTCTAGAGTATTACCGGTGTGTTTACCATGGCACACTACGCTTCCACTTCTGGAGCACTACCGGTGTGTATACCATGGCACACTATGCTTCCACTTCTGGAGCACTACCGGTGTGTATACCATAGCACACTACGCTTCCACTTCCAATTACTAAAAATGCCTCACTTCCGGAGCATAACCGGTGTGTTTACCATGGCACACTACGCTTCCAGTTCCGGAGCATTACCGGTGTGTATACCATGGACACTATGATTCCAATTCCATAGAATTACCGGTGTGTATACCATGGCACACTACGCTTCCACTTTCGGAGCATTACCGGTGTGTATACCATGGACACTATGCTTTCAATTCTGGAGCATTACCGGTGTATACCATGGTACAATAGACTTTTACTTCCTGAGTATTACCGGTGTGTATACCATGGCACACTACGCTTCCACTTCCGGAGCATTACCGGTGTGTATACCATGGACACTACGGGCCTTATTCACAGAACTAACTTACATCAAAATCCTAAACTTACAACAATTTTGGTATTCACAGAATGAACTTACACATTTGGGTATTCACAGATTGAATTTACACATATGGGTATTCACAGAATGAACTTACACATATGGGTATTCACAGAATGAACTTACACATATGGGTATTCACAGAATGAACTTACACATCCTAACTTTATGTCCGCACTCGGGCCCGAATTTCCGGCCCAGTGGCGGAGATTCCGGCACAATGGCGGAGATTCCGGCACAATGGCGGAATCTCCGCCTCCGGCCCGGAATCTCTGCCTCCGGCCCGGAATCTCCGCTCCCGGGCCGGAATATCCGCCTATCGGCCGTTTGAGCATTACCTCAATGCCATACACCTGTCCAACTGCCTACCATCCCCCATGATGAATCATCTGACACACTGCAGCCAATCCCAGCTCTGCTGCACATATGAAAGCAGCGCAGACGCACAGAAACACTTTCAACATGTCGCTGAATGTATTTGTTGCTCTGCCCCTTGCCATGCAGCAAGAAGACTTGAGGAGGAGAGAGAGGATCTTCAGACAGAGGATCAACATATTTGGGATGTCCACTCGAGAAGTAAGGGCCAGATACCGCTTCCCTCCAGAAGTCATCTTGGAGATGGTATGTGATTGGGAGGAGGAACTTGACTCACCTACATGCTGCTCCCATGCCATCCCAGCCTATCTGAAGGTCCTTTCTGCCCTCCATTTTTTCGCTACGGGGTCATTCCAAAGGGTCACCAGTGATGTTGTGGGCATCTCCCAGGCTAGCCAGTCCCGGTGCCTGCATCAGGTACTGCGCTGCATCAATTCTAGAGCCCACCTTCACATACAAATGCCCCATACACTGGCCAGCGGACAAAGGGCAGCTAGGGAATTTTTGGGCATCTCCGGCTTCCCGCGTGTGCTGGGTGCAATTGACTGTACCCATGTGGCCCTTCAGCCACCCCGCCACATTGCACACATATACTGCAACAGACACTGATGGTATTCCATCAATGTGCAGGCTGTCTGTGATGCCAGTGGGAGATTCTCAGATGTGCATGCAGCGTTTCCAGGCAGTACCCATGACAGCTTCGTATTCCGTATGTCACCTCTTGCCCGGCGGTTGGCTGCGGGAGAATATGGCAACATGTGGTTACTGGGTAAGTACCAAGTACTAAAAAAGAGTGATGTGTGCTTATGAAAGGGCTCAGTTACAATACCCTTGCGCTGCCAGTACGTCACTGTATCACATACGAAAAGTGACGCACTGGTGGCACAAGGGGCCTGTCAAGAAGCCCAGTAATGAATGAATGCCACCTTATATCAACAACCATTCTACAATAAGAATCACCAAGCCACATACACAGTCACAACAGACACTGCATGTACTAAGTAAAGATCATGTTCTGTTCAAATTTCATTTGGAAATGTAACCTATTGCCCTATCTTCCCTCCTTAGGCGATGCTGGCTATGCACTCTCCCCTCAACTCCTCACACCGTACAGACATCCAACCACTGTACCTCAGCGTAGGTACAATCGGGCACACATACGAACTCGAGCCATCATAGAGCGCACTTTTGGTCTGTTGAAGTCGCGTTTCAGATGTCTCAGCCGTACAGGGGTGTGCTGACGTACTCCCCTGAAGTTGTGTGCAAGATCATTATGGCCTGTTGTGTGTTGCACAATATTGCTTTAACACATGGCTTACAGATACCTCTTGAACCTCGGCTAGCTCTGAATCCGGACAACCGGGCCATTGCACATAACCGAGGTCAGGGTATGCAAGTCCGTGATCAGCTGTTTGCCACGTTTTTCACGTGAGCAACCTGATGTGTCATGGACAAGATGTGGTTTGCTGTCTGTTGTCAATGATGAAAAATGGATATTTACCACTCTGTCCAAAAAATCCATCCTGAGACAACTTTGCAAACCACACTAACTGTATGTCAGCCACAACTGTTGACATGAGTCAAAAGATTGACCGTGCTTCAGGTCATGTGCCAATGTCAGCAATCAGTGTAGTGGATTTCCCAAGGAGTCTATTGACTCTGAGGATGAGATGTACATGTTCTGAGAGACCCTCCTGTACCTTTTGACAATGGGAGTCTGTATGTAAAAAGTGCATGACTATAGGATTTTTGATAGTTGGCCCCCAAATGATTAGCATACACCAATTATGTTGGTCCCACAACGTGAGTGATGATGTTGTGGCTGAATATGCCACTATGTGTCTGGGAAGTACAGCACTGCTACCCCCTAATACACTGTAACACAACAGACAACTCTTGTGTTGATCACTAAATATGGACTACATGTACCATAATGCAAAGCATTTGAGAAGTAAACTGGGGTGTGATGTTGTGCCAGCCCCCCTTACCCCCTTGTCCCAGCCCAAATCTCATTACATGGTCTGTTCTCCCTTTTGTTTCATGTGTAAGAATTAATCTTACACA
Organism: Calotriton arnoldi; assembly: GCA_963921515.1. NCBI lineage: Eukaryota > Metazoa > Chordata > Amphibia > Caudata > Salamandridae > Calotriton > Calotriton arnoldi. The sequence goes on from CAWUFW010005814.1 coordinate 163,071, forward strand.
GTCATTACATTTTTATCTGCTACAGAATAATAGGATGGCAGTGGATTTGTTCTGTGGTTGTGGATGACTCAGAATGAACACAAAATGGCTGACAACTACTTCCTGTGATGTATTTCTGTCTCCCACTTCCTGTATGTGATTTCCTAAATGAAAATTTGGGTTCTGGGTAGTTTTCGGAGTTTACGGCCCGAAAACGCAATTTCCCGCATGCGCAGCGTAATCTGCGATAGCGTAGCGTACTTTGCGCATGCGCAGAGTACTTTGCGATAGCGTTGCGTACTCTGCGCATGCGGAAAGTCCGTTTTCGGGCCGTAAACTCCGAAATTTGACCAGAAGCCTAATTTTCATATAGGAAATCACATACAGGAAGTGGGGGACAGGAAATACATCACAGGAAGTTGATGACAGACATTTAGTGTTCATTCTGAGTCATCCTCTCTCACCGATAAGATCCTGTGACATCCTGCTGCTCTCATCAACCTCATTTCCCCAAAATGGCTGAGGGTTATGAAGAGAAAGCACACCCTTTCAGTGAAAGGGAATTGGACATGCTATCTGAGGGGTGATAGAGAAATATCCTCAGCTATATGGGGGCCAGAGGAACAGCTGAGCAATGCAGCGCGGACCAGATTGTGGGCCAGAATTGGTGAGCGCTGCAGTACAGTGGGTGTGCACACCAGGAACGCGAGGGCATGCCGCAAGCGCTGGGAGGACCTGAAACGCTGGGCCCGGATCAAGGCTGAAGAGCTACTGGGCCAGTCTTCCCAGCACCATGTGCATCGTCCTCGCCTCTCGCCACTGTATAGGAGGGTCCTGCGTGCAGCTCTTCCGACCCTCCATGCTCAGCTGGAGGAGCAAGAGCAGCAGAGACATGGTAAGTGCATTATAGGCTAAATGTGTCTGGAAGTATGATGCAAGTGCAGACAGAGCTGTACCATTCTGAGTCCCATGCCTCCAGTCTCCTAATCTGTGTGTATGCAGCACTCATCATGCAGCAAAAAGCTCAATGTAGCCCATTTTCTGGACTTGGCTGAGTGCATCCTGGGACTTGTGGTGTCATCATGACAATTGGGGATTTGAGACACACATTTGCATTACTGATGAAAGTTCCACTGCCAGCACCACTAACTGTGAAACAAGGGAATCATGACTGATGTGTGCATTGGATGATGTATGGTACAGACACTGTCCAGTGTGTGTTTGTGAGGCCAATGGGAATTGTATGCTGTGACTTACATTGCTGTTGCTGAGTTTGGGTTCTGATAGAGACAGATCATCATGTGCCATTGAGTCAAGACAGACTTTGAGAGCCTTGCCACACTCATAAGTGTTGCAAATCTAGACAAGTGTGTCCACAGACACACGTCGTACCCCCAGGAGCTTGAATGCCATTTCCCATGTACAGGTCGCTGTAACAACGAGCCACTACTGTTCATCAGTGCACAGCACTACCTGCTCAACCTCCAAAGGCAATATGTGGCAGTGGATTGTCAGCTTGTGAGAGAGGATATCAAAAGCTCAGATTCACAACTTAACAAACATATTTGCTCAGACCCTAAATGGATGTGTTACCCCCAATCGGCCTTAGTGTTGTCCCATCCGATACTACACAGCAGATAACATATGTCCAGACGTGAAAGTGCAGACACTCCATATCACAGGCTTTTTACAATTTCATCTGGACTCTCTCTGAGCTCCTTTAGTGGATAGTGTTGTAGAACCTGCACATGTCGCAGTGACAGGACACACAGGTCACAACAATCCCATAACTGAGGGTTGGCAGTACAGATGTGCTAACCACCAATGATCTTGTGAGGTGTCCATGTCAGGCTCAAATCAGGAGATGGCAGTGAACATGCACGTAATTTAAGTTTGTAAACACACACAACTCGATAGTGTGATCAGAGGAGAACAAAGTCTGACCTTGGCTCATCTTGATATGTGTTTGAAGTTGATTTTATTGTACAGTTAATTAACACCTTTACAATCATGCATTACATCATTTGGCATTTTCTATGACTTAAAACAGATCAGTATTAAAACAACATAAAATGTCAATAATATGTGGCCCACAAGTGATGTAAAACAGCTGAAAAAGAAAATTATAAAGTGAAGTGCAGAGTGCAAGGCAGCAGTTGTTGCCTCTGCTTGATTCTTGTTAAAGCCAATAGTGTTCTACTTGTCTAACGGCAAAAAAGGAATACTGGTCACTTGCTTGCTGAGGTTTTACTGTGTAGTAAAGCGATGTACGCATAGGGCCATGGGGTGCTTGGGGGAGCTGAGAGCTGGGCGGCTATGGCTGTGAACTTGCTATGGAGAGAGACAAGGGAGCAGTGCATGCTTTAAAAGGCAGTGTAGGTTGCCTGGCTACGTTGGTCTAGTGCCAGGCAGCGAGTTAGAGTGGAGGGGCGGAGATGGATAAGTTGCTTCGTGCAGATAGAAAGTGGAAAGTGCTAGGCATCTGCAATGTGTTGTTGAGGGACGTCAGTTTTCAGCCTAACTAGCTGCAGAGTAAAGTGCTGAGTGCTGGATGAGTGCTGAGAATACTGTTTTCCAGATATCTCACAGTAGGGTAGGAAACAGTGCGTTAATTGGAGATTGTTGGATAATAAATGCTATGATATATACAAGGACTTACAGTAGGATAATAGGACTTTGGGTGTTGGAGGAGGGTGATTTGAGCATCATAAAAGGGAGTTGAAGAGGGCTTTCTGCCTGGTGCAAAACCCTGAAAGTGCATGGTGTGCCAGTCTTTGACATTAATCAAGGTTCCCATTTGCTGCGCCTGCTCAGTTCTTTAAGATGCGTGAAGTACCAATCTTGACATGCTAAAATTCCCATATAGGGCAGCAGCACAGGCAGTGACTAATAAGAATTCCTTCAAAGAACCATAGTCTGTTCAGCTGTAGTGCAGTCTGCTAACTGGATGGCCTGCCTTTTTATGGTAGTTACTGCATCGGATAGGTATTTTACCAGCCGGCAGGTTAGTTGAACATCCTCGCCAGAAAAGGATGCTAACACTGCTTGTCTGCAAGTTCTAATGGATGTCGTATTGAAGAGGGGTCTTAGCAAGATCCGTCATTCCCCTTTTAGGGCCTTGCAAATAGTCAGCAGGTGCACTATATCCTCCTTCCCCTCCCCGCAGAGTCTGCAGATTGCTGGCATCTGTGGGCGTAGCCAGGCGGCATGTGATATGCAGATGGTAGTATGACTAGGCGGAATCTCAGGAATTTCTCTTTTGTTGCACTGGAAAAGCTGGTAAGAAGATAGGCTTGCGGTGCTGCCTTGCTGTAAGTCTGCAAGGTGACCCAGCCATGAGCGCGCTCTGTCAGGGCAGCTTTGTCCTGTATGAGTGATTCTTTTGTGATCACATCATTTACTATATTTTGTTAAGCTTAGGATGGTCGCTGGTAGCTACCAAAGTTTCTGCAGTCCCAGTTGATTAAGTGAGTTGTCCAAGTAGGGTTGGGCTGGACATGCCATCTTACTGTTCAGTTCTTCACACAGATGCATGTTTAGTGTGTCAGGTGGACCCCTTTTGAATTTGATCCAACTTTTGATGAACGGCCCTTTGCTGGCAAGCTCTTGCCTTTGTATCCCGAGCTCCAGACTTCATTGTGTGGGGGATGTGTATCCTGGTAGGCCAAAATTGCATTTGAATTGCTCTTGTTATTGTACGATCCAGATTTTCAGTTTCTCTCCCTCGCATAGCTTCGCTTACATAACTGATTGATGGTATAAGTTTTGCCTGATTCACTTTGCTTAAGGGGAGAAGATTTGGACCAGAGATATTAATCTTGAGGTTTCTTAGTGCCACAGCGGTCGTTACGCTTGATATGTGTCTTAACCTGATGTGTACACCAACTACATAATGATTTGTCTCACATTTCAGTGGACTCAGCTGGCCAAGAGGACCGGGTTCGGAGCAGGACATCTGTGGTGCGCCGGCGGTTATGACCTCTTTCCAGTACTGAGGAAGAGGACGATGAGGCGGGACCCTCAACATCAGCAGGCATGGGGATTGCGCCCACCCGGACTGACCATGAGGATAAATCTGGTGCCACAGACCGGGTGGAGGCTGAGGACAGTGAAGGGGGGGGGGGGTGGTGATGAACTGGACACCTCTGGCCAGGCTGGGGTGGAGAGCCACTCACCCACGGACCATGCAGAACATATTTATTCCGAGGTGTCTACAGGGAAGGCCACTATGCAACCTGGTCCTGCCTTCAGCCCCTCCCTAACTCCTGGGGGCTAATTCGATGGGGGCCTCCAGCTGCATCCTCTGCAATCTGTCCCCCTCATCATAGCTGCCAGGTCGACACCCACATTGACTCCGAACCTGAGGCACCACACCCCCCACGTGCGACCCAAAACCCTCCCTCTGTTGTTCCGTCTGCGGATGTACCAGAGGACTTGATATGGGCATGTGAGGGTCAGCCAGACATGTCCTCTCGCATCTTGCTGCAACTGTGTCTAGAGGTGCGCATGATGCGAGAGGAAATTTTACGCGCTCTGGCCACCCTCACTGCCGGTTTCACTTCCCTGAGTGCAGTCATGTCTTCTGTTGTGTCCCAACTCTCCTCCCACACCACCGTCAATGTCTCCTCCTGTCCGTTGCCCCACACTCTTTCCCCCTACTCCTCATGTATCCCGACCCCGTGTGGTGCCTGTCCATGCACCGGCCAGCCCGGAGCAGGCATGTGATTCACAGGATCTGGACATTGTGGTCCTAGAGGATGACCAGAAGGACAATTGAACAGTTTGACAGACACTCTGTTTTTGGACAATGATTTACTTTTCCCCTTGTAAATAGACTGGTTTCCCTGACGCTCCCTGACGTGTTATATTTATGTTGCTCCATCCTAATCCAAGTTCCCTTCTCCTTCTGCAGTAAGGACATCATTTGTTTTCCTTTCTCCCTTCCAGACGGACTGTTGTTTTATTTCTATCCTTATATATTTGTTCTTTAAACACTTATTTTTATTCATACATTGTCTATCTTGTTTTGCTTCATTGTGAATGTCTTGTACAAAAAATGCCAAGGTATTTGGGTACTCATCTGCTCTGCACATGAGGGCTTGCTGCAATGATGGGGTTCAACTTGCAGATGTGTCACACACACACATACATCCTCTCATCTCTACGCCAACTCACTTGGTGAACATTAGTCTATCAGGACATGATACACAACAGAGATTTTACTTGGGATCTGATATTTTTTTATTTAAACATATTCACACTGGACAACAAGTTCCTGGGATGTGGTCACTGGGGATTGTGCTTTTGACTGCGCAATTTCCTGGGTGATGATCGCTGTGAGGGATTAAGTCTGGGTTGACGCCGAGGTGCAGGTTGGTCTCCGGCATGTGCCTGTACAGGGTGAAGTCCATGTGCAGGGGCGGATTGTGTCTGTACACTTGGTGTATGTGCATGGACAGGGTGTTGTTGTGCAGGTGGTGGTAGTGCCTGTTCAGGGGGTGGTCGTGGATGTGCATGTGGGGGGGCGGTGGTGGATGGGGGTGGTGGTGGATGTGTACCCATGCTGTGGTCCTGTGCAGTTTGTGGTACAGGTGTGTGGGTGTGATGTGATGTAGGCATATGTGATGGCTCCCTCCCTGCGTTGCCCGTGAAGGTAGACTTTGGAACACTGTCATCATGCCGTCCATCATCTTCATGGCCAAGGAATGGTGCCTTAAACTCTCTTCCCTTTGGAAAGATATCATGTCTCTGATATTCTTGGACATGTCTTGCAAGGTTCTATCCAACCTATCCAAAACATGGGTCTGTCGGTCCACCACCTGAGGGAATTGGCGCAGGGCCTCAGACATGTCTGACAGGGCGGCCCCTATGGCACGTATGTCCTGCCTCACATCTGCCTGCTGTTGGAAGAAGTCCTGCTGCCACTGGCCACCACGGACATGTGCAGGCCCTCCATGCAGGGCCCGGCCATGGATGAGTCCACCAGGTCCAAGAGCAGGGGGATGTTGGCATGTGGAAGCCTGTGGACAGGTGAATGGTGCCCAGGGGATGCCTGCACCACAGCAGGGTTGGTACTTCCCGCAGATGGCGAAGATAATGCCTGGGATACACTGTCTGGGGAGGAGTGTGTAGGGTAACCACCATGTCTGTCCCGGATGTGAGGGCTGTGAGGGAGTGAGGTCTGTGTTGGGGTGGGGCTGAACTGTGGCTGGTTATCTCTATGCTGGGGACAGGCAACCTTTTTCATTGCACGAGGCTGACACACTTTGCTGGGGGAGGGTGTGAGACCTTGCTAAATGTGGGCGATCGGTGCAAATTACTGTCCATGGCATCAGATTCTCCATCCCCTGAGTGGATGCGCAGACACTCACTATCGTCCGATACTTCATCCTCCTCAGGTAGTTCCTCTCCTCCTCCTCCTTGCACATGACTTGCAGCTGACATTACTGCCTGGAGGAGCAGTGGATTCTCACCTCTAATTGCCCGTCGCCCAACACTGGTGGAAGGTCCTTCCTCCTCATCTCATCATCACCTGGAACACAGAGGTAGCAACAGGATAAGTAATTGACCGAGTATGAGATATCGTGAAACACAAGGGTTGGTTCTACTGTACTTTGCATCGACAGATGATGCACATGTGACCTGGTTTTGGTACCCCTACAAGTGACAGCTCACACAATGGCACTGAGGTGTGAAACGTAGATGTACACTCAAAAGCACACTTACCAGCTCCATCCACAACTTTGTGTCCTTTTCTGCTCCCCCTGTTGTAGGTTTTGTTGACAAAGTGGTCCCCGATCCAGCAGCTGTAGTGGGAAGTGACACCAATGTCAATCATCTGCATTACCAATTTACAAAGAGGCACATGTGACACTTATGATATGGATGGAACTTTGTTAACAACAACTGCAGGTTATCTGCAGAAGGGGATTTTCATCTTTGTCATGGTTTACATAGGGTAACACTTCACACCACATTTACCTGATGTACATGTGCGAGCGGGTTTCACTGCTGCAGCCAGGATGTCATGCATTCCCGGGATGATGTTGTACGCTGCACTGGCGTCATTCTCTCCAAAGCTGTGTTGAGACATACATATCCATATTTCAGTACACCAGATAATAGCTATGAGCTAACATGTATATGTCATTGTCAATGACCACTGATAGGATATTCCTGGACAATGTGCAGCATGTTTACCTCATGGACTTTACATGTGTGCCCCTGCTGACATGCAGCAGTTGCCAGCTGTTACATGCACACAGCACTGACATCAATGAGATGACACATCAACAGACAAACGTATATGAGAAGGTTACTGGTATAGGAAGGGAGGGAAAAATGATCTGGACGCCAGCATATTGCAATGCTTACACCTTCACCGTTAAGACTAATATGTCTCATGAGTATGATGTTGTGTGTTGACAAGTTGAAAGGAGTGTACATCCACAGGCTGAGCAGTTGCACATTTGCACATCAGTTCAAACATTGCATAGCAGAGTTCATATGTGAGATGTGCAATAATCACGTACATTTTGTGTGTCATTTGTGCTTCCCTACCAATGGATTCACAAAGCTCATTTTGGCTTGAGAGATCACACATTTGTTATGTCCAGCATTTGAGTGTCATCTGTTCCCATTATCCATTTCCTACATCATGGTTGAACTAAGCTGACAACGGATGATGTTTTGTACAGCAGACATCCTTACCTCACATACCATACACTCAATTATATAGGTGGACACAGTAGAAGAGGAGGCAAGCAGAGTGCAACAATTGACTAGGATAACACATTGTGGTTAAGTTGTGAATCTTTCATGGTTGACGCCTACACTGGATTTGGTTTTGGCCTTTCAGCCACGAGATCTTGGACTGTGACTTCCTGATGATTCACCTTGGCAGCCCATACATCCATCACAAATGTACAGAACTGGCATCATTGCAAGCATCATCCACACCAATTTCAAAATGTTTTTGTCCTTTGGAATTCTGCTACGGAGTTATCATATCATTGATTTACAATCCAGTTGTGTCTAGTACACTTCATGTGACACTATATACTATTTTTATGTCCATTCTACACTCACTTGTCATATGTTTTGTGACATCCTTTCACTAGCCACCATGGTGTGACCTGGTATATGTTTCAATGCCATATGGAGGCATTTCGGCCTGATTCACAGAACTAACTTACGTGAAATACGTAAAGTTAGTAATTTTCGGTATTCACAGAATACACTTACCAATACTAACTTTATGTCCGCTCCGGGCCGGAGATTCCGGCCCTGTGGCGGAATTTCCGCCTCTGGGCCGGAATCTCCGCCTCCCAGCCGGAATACCCTCATTTAGGCCGTTTGAGCATTGAAACGGCCTAAATGAGGGTATTCCGGTCCGGAGGCGGAGATTCTGGCCCAGAGGCAGAAATTCCGCCACAGGGCCGGAATCTCCGGCCCGGGAGCGGACATAAAGTTAGTATTGGTAAGTGTATTCTGTGAATACCGAAAATTACTAACTTTACGTATTTCACGTAAGTTAGTTCTGTGAATCAGGCCCATTGTGATGCAGGAAAACAGTTATGTGATACACATACAACATACAGCAGATATTAGAGGCACATTCATGGGTATGGGCATTCAGGTTCATTGTTCCTGAGTTTCCTTACCATGGCCCCGCACCTGCCTAGTGTGTGGTCCCCGACCAGATGTCACAGGCAACCTTGTAGCAGAAGTCAATGTGTGTCTTGGACTCTGGGAGGACATCATTGGACCTACAATGCTAAGTGTGTTTGCAACTTTACATACCGGCTGCCACATGTGAAGCACTCAATTTGAGGCACAAAGGATGAGCACAAGCAGTGTGGGCACTACCGTTGCAGACGTGTCTACCACAAATTATAATTAGTGATCCCATATTCAACTTATTATGGCCCCACTGCCTAGTAGCAACGTCTATCAAATTGACACAACAACAGTTCCTGGCGTAAGGTCCACAATCATGACAAAACATGATTGTGGACCAGAAGACATACCCTACAATTATGACATCTATGACCAGCTGGTTGGACTTTACAGATTCATGTATGGAAAAGGAACTTTGTAAGTTGGACAGAGGACGCATACTCTATTACTGGTTTATGAATCTCACTTCTTGTTCATCATTGTCATATTTGTTCTCATTGGATTTTTTAAATTTAGTCTACTGATATTTTTGCAATTTAGAGGTGGATACATTCAGAGTTGGTCTGGCACTCAATTCCACAATCGAGTTCCCAGTCCTGGAGCAGTTGGTGGAATACATGTGATGTTCATAACACACAATGACATAAAGAGCCTAGATATGTTATAATTTTTATTTTGCTATTCCCAGATCTATTTTGCTGAAGGTAAATGTCCTTTGAGGATTCCTATAGTTGTAAGGCTAGTTTTACCTCTCCAGTTGCCTTTGAGATGCAGACCACCATGGTCACTCCTAGGAGACTCATCCCTCCTGGCTGGCCCCTGACCCACTGGTTCTTCCACTGGGGACTCTCTCCCCCTCTCACCCCTCAATCTGGACTTCTGCACCCTCCACTTAGGAGTGGCACTGCCAGACACCAGAACTGATGGAGGCCTGCTTACAGACACTCCACGTTCTCCTGACACTAGGAGATCCCCCTCAAATGGACTACTAGTACAGCTTAGGCTCCCTACCTGGTGTTCCCTTAAGGAACCATCCAGGCCCTGAGACTGAGGTTGGGCACTATCGGGACGCATCCCAGTCTCACTCCCTCTCCTCGAAGACAGGACGTGAGGCCCTACAACCCTCCCACTACAACGGGACCTAGCTGGGCTACTCTGAACCTCTTCCACCACTCTGGGCTGGAAGATACCTGAGCCACTCCTCTTAGGGTCACTCCCCAATGCCTCTTCAGAACCTCTAGTTACCACCCAGAGGTCTGACTCCCGTGCAAGCTCCCTGGGATCAGAGAACTCACACTCCAACAGGTGTTGGCTCAACCCCAGAAAACAATTACTGAACATGTGCTCTCTGACAACCAGATTGAACAGCCCTTCACAATCATTTGCCGTGCTACCCATCACCCAATCCTCCAGTGCATCACAACACACATCCACAAACTCCCCCAAGACTGGTGAGACAGTTTTCTACTGCCCCTGAACCTCACCCTGTACCCCTCTTCCTGGGAACTAGGCACCATACTCTGGGATCTGGGAGTGGGACTTCCTGCACTGGACTCCATATTGCTGCCACCACTGGACCCCACCCTCACTGGTGAATCCAGACAACTAAAACTGTACTCAGGGGATAATCTACCCTCCAGAGCTAGTTTCTCCCTGACGAAGGCCCTCTCTGCCTCCGCCATCCTCTCCTGCGCTAAGACCCTCTCAGTCTCTAGCTTTTTCTCTTCAAGGCCCAACGCCTTGAGACTCAACTCCTGGGCCAACAAGGCCTTTTCCTCCTCTAATGCTAACTTCCTATTCTCCAACTCCAATTTCTGAGCCTCCATGTTCTCATGGCTCTCCTTCTGGAGCTTCTGTAAAGCTAGCTGATACTCCCCTTCTTCCCTCCTATCCACCCACTCCTCTGGGGACAGAGAAAGGGATGTGGCACTCCCCCTGGCACCGGACCCAGCAAGGGACTCCCTATCTATGGGGTCCTCACTCTCTACTGGCGTCCCTGCCCTGTCATTTTCTTCCTCCTCTTCAGACTCTTCAGGCCCTATCTCAAAACCACCACTTTGGTATGCAGAGGGATAATCAGACAGGTCCCCGCCACACGCTAAGGGTTCTCCCCTAAGGAGTGCTTCATAAAGGAAAAGCTTTCTGAGGATGTTACCCACTATTGGTATCCCCCTCTCTCTGCAAAATTCCTCTAACTCCTCCCGGGTATACTCCCAAAGGTCATCCTCATTATAGATTACTCCCATCTTGGCAGAATACACAACCACAGTGCAACAGAAGAGACCTAGGCGTCTGAGCTGAAGCAGGAATACACAGTTCAAAAATGACACTTTTAAGAAGAAATAAAACTCAGGAAAAATAATCCCTAAACATGTGATTTCTCTAAATGCAGAGTTTGTAGTGCAACCAGTTGTCGCTGTGGTACTGCGTAAACGCAAGTCCTATCCTCACCGCTCACAACTAATGTTAGAAATGGGATTTCTGGTTGGCTAGAGCTTGCGCCTAAGCCAGGCAGAAACCACCACTCTAGTCTGGGCAAGGGAGTTACACACTGAAGATAACCCCTGCTGGCCCCCTTGGTAGCTTGGCACAAGCAGTCAGGCTTATCCCAGAGGCAATGTGTAAATCGTTTGCGCAACACACACATACAGCAGCAACACACTAGGCACACCACAAAAGAAACTCCACACAAGGTTATATGAAAATAGCCTTTGTATTATCCAAAACACATTAGAATCATAATCACACATTTACACTGTGCCAACTGGCGCTAGGCAATATTTACAGGGGATTATATATAGGACAGGGCCAATCGGGCCACTGTCAGAACCTTTAGAACGCACTAGTAGCACACATAAAACACAACCAGTGACTACTGGTAAAATATTGTACTTGGCAATATCTCTAGCAACATAAACGCATTATGTCTGCATCACATTAGGCATCAAACTCATATGCATAATCACATTACGCAACCTCTGTAGGCATAAACACACTATGCAATAGGCATCATAAGCATAAACATATTATGCAATAACTCACAATTAGGAGGGCACCTTAGTGACACTCCACAGGTGCATACATCTCCTTAGGGCCTTGCGCCCTATCACCACCATAAAGCTGAACCCAGGCCAACTGCCCTTTCTAGGGGGCCCAATGCCCTTTGTCCATACTGTCAGGGCTTGTACTGGGGCCTTCCACTGGCCCTTTTGCTGCCAATGCAGCCAAAACCACGGTGGGCAATGCACTGGGGCAGGGGGTATGTATCTCACTCCCTCCTTGTTCCTCCAGAAAGGCTAGTTTTTCCTCTCCAGTTGCCTTTGAGATGCAGACACTATGTTTCGCCCTCTGTTCTCTGCTGCCTATGTATGCATTTTGACCATCTCCTGCCACGTTTGACTTACCAGTTAGTGAGGGTGGTCTGCGTTGCTCTGGATGAGGTCTCCGCCCAGAAGATGCTGGGACCTCTGCTACTGTGGCTGTCTGTACTCTGGCTGAATGTGTGAATGGGTGAGAAGAGATACACATCAACACATGGAAAATGTACATGTTGCACTTGTCAGACATTTCCTCGTATCTTCTGCATGCTAACAGTATTGTGAAGTACTGCCACGGCCGGTGCAGGTAGGAGCGGTGGGGTGTTGGTGATGTAATGGCATGGCAGAGTGGGAATTAAACAATTGATTCTGGGACTGACATTTTTAAATAAGGATTCTCTCACCTTCTGTTTTGGGATTTTGGAAGGGCCAGGGTGAGTTGTTTTTATGTTTATTTGGACTTATTTTCTCCATTCCGTTGTGTGTTGATTTGCCTCTGCACTGCACCCCCACCCCCTTACGTTCTTGACTGACCCAGCCGTGTCTGGATTAGTGGAAGGGGCACTTTGACAATTGCTACTTAGCACTGTTCGGTATATACGGCTTCAGGCCTGGGCCTTTGTATTTCATAGTGTGAAAGGTATTTGCCATTTCTAATACAAAGGATTCTGGGACTTGTGGTGCAACATACAGAGAGAAACACATGAGCCTCTGACTGACTATATTTGTATATGGAATTTGGACAACTTCCTTACTCACAATGGCTGTGCGACACAGACATACATTTTGTATACTTGTTCTTGTCATCCCACTTACCTGGTGCCACGTTGCGGACATCACTCACAGGCAGCCCATGGAGCATGTGGGGGTGGATTGTAGTGAAGATATCCTCCTCTTGTGGGGTGAGACGGAGGCGGGATCGAGAGTGTGAGGCAGGGAGAACTCTGTTCAGCTGGACCCTGGAGTACTTCTCCTTTGCACTCATCTTTTCATCGTGCCACTTCCTCTTTATTTCATGGACTGTGCGCACATCCTCCCCCAATGCAGTGACAGCAGTGGCTAACTGCTGCCAGAGAGCTGCTTTCTGTGTGCCACTGGTGGAGTAAGGTGGGAGACCATATAGGCGTTTGTGGTGCCTCACAACAAACTCCACAATCATGGTGGTCTCCTCAGTTGTGAAGTTCTTCTTCCTCCTCACAATGTACATTTTGCAGTGGCGATGAACAGCAAAGCAAACAGGAACTCTCTGTGGCCAAAGCTGGTCCCTGAATGTGTGCTGCTTTTATGTGGTACTGGTTTTGCAGTTGGTCTTAATTGACTTCAGCTGGAGCATGGTGGGGGATGGTAGGCACTTGAAATGCTGAAAAGGGAGAAATTGCTGGCTTTCCGGGCCGGAGGCGGAGTTTCCGGCCCGGAGGCGGAGATTCCGGGCCGGAGGCGGAGATTCCGCCATTGTGCCGGAATCTCCGCCAGTGGGCCGGAAATTCCGGCCCGGGTGCGGACATAAAGTTAGGATGTGTAAGTTCATTCTGTGAATACCCATATGTGTAAGTTCATTCTGTGAATACCCATATGTGTAAGTTCATTCTGTGAATACCCATATGTGTAAGTTCAATCTGTGAATACCCAAATGTGTAAGTTCATTCTGTGAATACCAAAATTGTTGTAAGTTTAGGATTTTGACGTAAGTTAGTTCTGTGAATCAGGCCCTTTGCTTCCACTTCCGGAGCATTACCGGTGTGTATCCCATGGCACACTAGGCATTTACTTCCGGAGCATTACCCGTGTGTATACCATGGCACACAATGCTTCCACTTCCGGAGCATTACCAGTGTGTATACCATGGCACACTATGCTTCCACTTCCGGAGCATTACCGGTGTGTATACCATGGCACACTACGCTTCCACTTCCGGAGAATTCCCGGTGTGTATACCATGGACACTGTGCTGCCGATTCCTGAGCTTTTACTTCCAGAGTATTACAGGTGTGTATACCACGGCACACTTCCGGAGCATTACCGGTGTGTATACCATGGCACACTAGGCTTTTACTTCCGGAGCATCACCCATGTGTATACCCTGGACACTACGCTTCCACTTCCAGAGCATTACCGTGTGTATACCATGGCACACTAGGCTTTTACTTCCTGAGCATTACCCGTGTGTATACCATGGCACACTACGCTTCCACTTCCGGAGCATTACCAGTGCGTATACCATGGACACTACGCTTCCACTTCCGGAGCATTACCAGTGCATATACCCTGGACACTACGCTTCCACTTCCAGAGCATTACCGTGTGTATACCATGGCACACTAGGCTTTTACTGCCGGAGCATTACCCATGTGTATACCATGGACACGACGGTTCCACTTCCGGAGCATTACCGGTGTGTATACCATGGCACACTACCCTTCCACTTCCGGAGCATTACCGGTGTGTATACCATGGACACTACGCTTCCACTTCCGGAGCATTACCACTGTGTATACCATGGTACACTAGGCTTTTACTTCTGAAGCATTACCCGTGTGTATACAATAGCACACTACGCTTCCGCTTCCGGAGCATTACCCGTGTGTATACCATGGCACACTACGCTTCTACTTTTGGAGCATTACCGGTGTGTTTACCATAGCACACTACGCTTCCACTTCCGATTACTAAAAAAGCCTCACTTCCGGAGCATTACCGGTGTGTTTACCATAGCACACTACGCTTCCAGTTCCGGAGTATTACCGGTGTGTATAGCATGGACACTATGCTTCCAATCCCTGAGCATTACCGGTGTATACCACAACTGGAAGCATAGTGTGCCATGGTATACACACGGGTAATGCTCCGGAAGTAAATGCATAGTGTGCCATGGTATACACACCGGTAATACTCTGGAAGTAAAGCCTAGTGTACCATGGTATACACCGATAATGCTCCGGACTTGGAAGCATAGTGTCCATGGTATACACACTGGGAATGCTCCGGAAGTGGAAGCGTAGTGTGCTATGGTAAACACACCTGTAATCCCCAAAGTAGAAGCGTAGTGTGCCATGGTATACACACGGGTAATGCTCGAGAAGTAAATGCATAGTGTGCCATGGTATACACACCAGTGATTCGGTATTCGGCCTGTATGGCCTCCAGCCAGTGTGCCATGGTATACGCACCGGTAATGCTCCGGAAGTGGAAGCGTAGTGTGCCATGGTATACACACCGGTAATGCTCAGGAATCGGAAGCATAGTGTAACATGGTAAACACACCAGTAATGCTTCCTTTTCCGGAGCATTACCGGTGGAAGCGTAGTGTGCCATGGTATACACACCGGTAATGCTCCGGACCTGAAAGCATAGTGTGCCATGGTATACACACGGTAATGCTCTGGAAGTGGAGCGTAGTGTCCATGGTATACACACCGGTAATGCTCCGGAAGGAAGCGTAGTGTGCCATGGTCATACACGCAGGTAATACTCAGGAAGTAAAGCCTATTGTACCATGGTATACACCGGTAATGCTCAGGAATTGGAAGCATAGTGTCCATGCTATACACACCGGTAATGCTCCGGAAGTGGAAGCATAGTGTGCCATGGTATACACACGGTAATGCTCCGGAAGGGAAGCGTAGTGTGCCATGGTATACACATGGGTAATACTCTGGAAGTAAAAGCCTATTGTACCATGGTATACACCGGTAATGCTCAGGAATTGGAAGCATAGTGTCCATGCTATACACACCGGTAATGCTCAGGAAGTGGAAGCGTAGTGTGCTATGGTAAACACACCGGTAATGCTCCAAAAGTAGAAGCGTAATGTGCCATGGTATACACACGGGTAATGCTCCGGAAGTGGAAGCGTAGTGTGCTATCGTATAAACACGGGTAATGCTTCAGAAGTAAAAGCCTAGTGTGCCATGGTATACACACCGGTAATTCTCCCGGAAGTGGAATCGTTGTGTCCATGGTATACATACCGGTAATGCTCTGGAAGTGGAAGCGTAGTGTGCCATGGTATACACACCGGTAATGCTCCGGAAGTGGAAGCGTTGTGTCCATGGTATACACATGCGTAATGCTCCGGCAGTAAAAGCCTGGTGTGCCATGGTATACGCACCGGTAATGCTCCGGAAGTGGAAGCGTAGTGTGCCATGGTATACACATGGGTAATGCTCAGGAAGTAAAAGCCTAGTGTGCCATGGTATACACACGGTAATGCTCTGGAAGTGGAAGCGTAGTGTCCATGGTATACCATGGGTGATACTCCGGAAGTAAAAGCCTAGTGTGCCATGGTATACACACCGGTAATGCTCCGGAAGTGGAAGCATAGTGTGCTATGGTATAGACACCGGTAATGCTCCGGAACTGGAAGCATAGTGTGCCATGGTATACACAAGGGTAATGCTCCGGAAGAAAATGCATAGTGTGCCATGGTATATACACCAGTAATGCTCCGGAAGTGGAAGCGTAGTGTCCATGGTATACACACCGGTAATGCTCCAGATGTGGAAGCGTAGTGTCCCATGGTATACACACCGGTAATACTCAGGAAGTAAAAGCCTGTTGTACCACGGTATACACCGGTAATGCTCCGGAATTGAAAGCATAGTGTCCATGGTCTACACACCGGTAATGCTCTGGAATTGGAAGCGTAGTGTACTATGGTAAACACACCGGTAATGACCGGGAGTGAGGCATTTTTAGCAATCGGAAGTGGAAGCGTAGTGTGCTATGGTATACACACCGGTAATGCTCCGGAAGTGGAAGCGTAGTGTGCCATGGTATACACACCGGTAATGCTCCGGAACTGAAAGCATAGTGTGCCATGGTATACACACCGGTAATGCTCCGGAAGTAAATGCATAGTGTGCCATGGTATACACACCGGTAATGCTCCGGAAGTGGAAGCGTAGTGTCCATGGTATACACACTGGTAATGCTCCGGAAGGGGAAGCATAGTGTGCCATGGTATACACACCGGTAACACTCAGGAAGTAAAAGCCTATTGTACATTGGCTTCCACTTCAGGAGTATTACTAGTGTGTATACAATGGACACTACGCTTCCACTTCCGGAGCATTACCACTGTGTATACCATGGCACACTAGGCTTTTACTTCTGAAGCATTACCCGTGTGTATACAATAGCACACTACACTTCCACTTCCGGAGCATTACCCGTGTGTATACCATGGCACACTACGCTTCTACTTTTGGAGGATTACCGGTGTGTTTACCATAGCACACTACGCTTCCACTTCCGGAGCATTACCAGTGTGTATACCATGGACACTATGCTTCCAATTCCGGAGCATTACCGGTGTATACCATGGTACACTAGGCTTTTACTTCCAGAGTATTACCGGTGTGTATACCATGGCACACTATGCATTTACTTCCGGAGCATTACCCGTGTGTATACCATGGCACATTATGCTTCCAGTTCCGGAGCATTACCGGTGTGTATACCATGGCACACTACGCTTCTACTTTTGGAGCATTACCGGTGTGTTTACCATGGTACACTACGCTTCCTTTTCCGGAGCATTACCGGTGTATACCATGGCACACTAGGCTTTTACTTCTGGAGCATTACCCATGTGTATACCATAGCACACTACGCTTCCACTTACGGAGCATTACCCGTGTGTATACCATGGCACACTACGCTTCTACTTTTGAAGCACTACCGGTGTGTTTACTATAGCACACTACGCTTCCACTTCCGATTACTAAAAATGCCTCAATTCCGGAGCATTACCGGTGTGTTTACCATAGCACACTACGCTTTTAGTTCCGGAGCATTACCAGTGTGAATACCATGGACACTATGCTTCCAATTCTGGAGCATTACCGGTGTATACCATGGTACAATAGGCTTTTACTTCCTGAGTATTAACGGTGTGTATACCATTGCACACTATGCTTCCACTTCCTGAGTATTAACGGTGTGTATACCATGGCACACTACGCTTCCACTTCCGGAGCATTACCGGTGTGTTTACCATAGCACACTAGGCTTCCACTTCCGGAGCATTACCGGTGTGTATACCATGGCACAATAGTCTTCCACTTCCGGAGTATTACCAGTGTGTATACAATGGACACTACGCTTCCACTTCCGGAGCATTACCACTGTGTATACCATGGCACACTAGGCTTTTACTTCTGAAGCATTACCCGTGTGTATACAATGGACACTACACTTCCACTTCCGGAGCATTACCACTGTGTATACCATGGCACACTAGGCTTTTACTTCTGAAGCATTACCCGTGTGTATACAATAGAACACTACGCTTCCACTTCCGGAGCATTACCAGTGTGTATACCATGGACACTATGCTTCCAATTCCGGAGCATTACCGGTGTATACCATGGTACACTAGGCTTTTACTTCCAGAGTATTACCGGTGTGTATACCATGGCACACTATGCATTTACTTCCGGAGCATTACCCGTGTGTATACCATGGCACACTACGCTTCTACTTTTGGAGCATTACCGGTGTGTTTACCATGGTACACTACGCTTCCTTTTCCGGAGCATTACCGTGTATACCATGGCACACTAGGCTTTTTCTTCCAGAGTATTACCGGTGTGTTTACCATGGCACACTATGCTTCCAAAGCATTATCGGTGTGCATACCATAGCACACTACGCTTCCACTTCCGATTACTGAAAATGCTCCACTTCAGGAGCATTACCGGTGTGTATACCATAGCATACTACGCTTCCACTTCCGGAGCATTACCGGTGTGTATACCATAGCATACTACGCTTCCACTTCCGGAGCATTACCGGTGTGTATACCATGGACACTATGCTTCCAATTCTGGAACAATACCGGTGTGTATACCAAGTAACACTAGGCTTTTACTTCTGGAGCATTACCGGTGTGTATACCATGGCACAGTACGCTTCCACTTCCGGAGCATTACCGGTGTGTATACCATAGCATACTACGCTTCCACTTTCGGAGCATTACCGGTGTGTATACCATGGACACTATGCTTCCAATTCTGGAACAATACCGGTGTGTATACCAAGTCACACTAGGCTTTTACTTTCGGAGCATTATCGGTGTGTATACCATGGCACACTACGCTTCTACTTCCGGAGCATTACCGGTGTGTATACCATGGTACACTAGGCTTTTACTTCTGGAGTATTACTGGTGTGTATACCATGGCACACTATGCATTTACTTCCAGAGCATTACCCATGTGTATACCATGGCACACTATGCTTCCACTTCCGGAGCATTACCGGTGTGTATACCATGGCACACTATGCTTCTACTTTTGGAGCATTACCGGTGTGTATACCATAGAATACTATGCTTCCACTTCCGGAGCATTACCGGTGTGTATACCATGGTACACTAGGCTTTTACTTCTGGAGTATTACTGGTGTGTATACCATGGCACACTATGCATTTACTTCCAGAGCATTACCCATGTGTATACCATGGCACACTATGCTTCCACTTCCGGAGCATTACCGGTGTGTATACCATGGCACACTATGCTTCTACTTTTGGAGCATTACCGGTGTGTATACCATAGAATACTATGCTTCCACTTCCAGAGCATTACCCATGTGTATACCATGGCACACTAGGCTTTTACTTCCGGAGCATTACCGGTGTGTATACCATTGCACACTACGCTTCTACTTCCGGAGCTTTACCGGTGTCTATACCACAGCACACTACGCTTCCACTTCCGGAGCATTACCGGTGTGTATACCATGGCACACTAGGCTTTTACTTCCGGAGCATCACCCATGTGTATACCCTGGACACTACGCTTCCACTTCCAGAGCATTACCGTGTGTATACCATGGCACACTAGGCTTTTACTTCCTGAGCATTACCCGTGTGTATACCATGGCACACTACGCTTCCACTTCCGGAGCATTACCAGTGCGTATACCATGGACACTACGCTTCCACTTCCGGAGCATTACCAGTGCGTATACCCTGGACACTACGCTTCCACTTCCAGAGCATTACCGTGTGTATACCATGGCACACTAGGCTTTTACTGCCGGAGCATTACCCATGTGTATACCATGGACACAACGTTCCACTTCCGGAGCATTACCGGTGTGTATATCATGGCACACTACGCTTCCACTTCCGGAGCATTACCGGTGTGTATACCATGGACACTACGCTTCCACTTCCGGAGCATTACCACTGTGTATACCATGGCACACTAGGCTTTTACTTCCTGAGCATTACCGGTGTGTATACCATGGCACACTACGCTTCTACTTTTGGAGCATTACCGGTGTGTTTACCATAGCACACTACGCTTCCACTTCCGATTACTAAAAAAGCCTCACTTCCGGAGCATTACCGGTGTGTTTACCATAGCACACTACGCTTCCAGTTCCGGAGTATTACCGGTGTGTATAGCATGGACACTATGCTTCCAATCCCTGAGCATTACCGGTGTATACCAATGTACAATAGGCTTTTACTTCCTGAGTATTACCGGTGTGTATACCATGGCACACTATGCTTCCCCTTCCGGAGCATTACCAGTGTGTATACCATGGACACTACGCTTCCACTTCCGGAGCATTACCGGTGTGTATACCATGGCACACTATGCATTTACTTCCGGAGCATTACCGGTGTGTATACCATGGCACACTATGCTTTCAGTTCCGGAGCATTACCGGTGTGTATACCATGGCACACTACGCTTCCACTTCCGGAGCATTACCGGTGTGTATACCATAGCACACTACGCTTCCACTTCCGATTGCTAAAAATGCCTCACTTCCGAAGCATTACCGGTGTGTTTACCATACTACACTACGCTTCCAATTCCGGAGCATTACCGGTGTGTATACCATGGACACTATGCTTTCAATTCCGGAGCATTACCGGTGTATACCGTGGTACAACAGGCTTTTACTTCCTGAGTATTACCGGTGTGTATACCATGGGACACTACGCTTCCACATCTGGAGCATTACCGGTGTGTATACCATGGACACTATGCTTCCACTTCCGGAGCATTACTGGTGTATATACAATGGCACACTATGCATTTTCTTCCGGAGCATTACCCGTGTGTATACCATGGCACACTATGCTTCCAGTTCCGGAGCATTACCGGTGTGTATACCATGGCACACTAGGCTTTTACTTCCGGAGCATTACCGGTGTGTATACCATGGCACACTACGCTTCCACTTCCGGAGCTTTACCGGTGTCTATACCATAGCACACTATGCTTCCACTTCCGGAGCATCACCCATGTGTATACCATGGACACTACGCTTCCACTTCCAGAGCATTACCGTGTGTATACCATGGCACACTAGGCTTTTACTTCCTGAGCATTACCCATGTGTATACCATGGCACACTACGCTTCCATTTCCGGAGCATTACCGGTGCATATACCATGGCACACCAGGCTTTACTGCCGGAGCTTTACGCATGTGTATTCCATGGACACAACGCTTCCACTTCCGGAGCATTACCGGTGTGTATACCATGGCACACTACGCTTCCACTTCTGGAGCATTACCGGTGTGTATACCATGGACACAACGCTTCCACTTCCGGGAGAATTGCCGGTGTGTATACCATGGCACACTAGGCTTTTACTTCTGAAGCATTACCCGTGTGTATACCATGGCACATTATGCTTCTACTTTTGGAGCATTACTGGTGTGTTTACCATAGCACACTACGCTTCCACTTCCGGAGCATTACCGGTGTGTATAGCATGGACACTATGCTTCCAATTCCTGAGCATTACCGGTGTATACCATGGTACATTAGGCTTTTACTTCCTGAGTATTACCGTGTGTATACCATGGCACACTACGCTTCCCCTTCCGGAGCATTACCGGTGTGTATACCATGGACACTACGCTTCCACTTCCGGAGCATTACCGGTGTGTATACCATGGCACACTATGCATTTACTTCCAGAGCATTACTGGTGTGTATACCATGGCACACTATGCTTTCAGGTCCGGAGCATTACCTGTGTGTATACCATGGCACACTACGCTTCCACTTCCAGAGCATTACCGGTGTGTATACCATAGCACACTACGCTTCCACTTCCGATTACTAAAAATGCCTCACTTCCGGAGCATTACCAGTGTGTTTACCATAGCACACTACTCTTCCAGTACCGGAGCATTACCGGTGTGTATACCATGGACACTATGCTTCCAATTCCGGAGCATTACCGGTGTGTACCATGGTACAATAGGCTTTTACTTCCTGAGTATTACTGGTGTGTATACCATGGGACACTACGCTTCCACATACGGAGCATTACCGGTGTGTATACCATGGACACTACGCTTCCACTTCCGGAGCATTACTGGTGTATATACCATGGCACACTATGCATTTACTTCCGGAGCATTACCCGTGTGTATTCCATGGCACACTATAGTTCCGGAGCATTACCGGTGTGTATACCATGGCACACTACGCTTCCACTTCCGGAGCATTACTGGTGTGTTTACCATAGCACACTACGCTTCCACTTCCGATTACTAAAAATGCCTCACTTCCAGAGCATTACCGGTGTGTTTACCATAGCTCACTACGCTTCCAGTTCCGGAGCATTACCGGTGTGTATACCATGGACACTATGCTTCCAATTCCGAGCATTACCGGTGTATACCATGGTACAATAGACTTTTACTTCCTGAGTATTACCGGTGTGTATACCATGGCACACTATGCTTCCACTTCCGGAGCATTACCGGTGTGTATACCATGGCACACTACGCTTCCACTTCAGATTGCTAAAAATGCCTCACTTCCGAAGCATTACCGGTGTGTTTACCATACTACACTACGCTTCCAATTCCGGAGCATTACCGGTGTGTATACCATGGACACTATGCTTTCAATTCCGGAGTATTACCGGTGTATACCGTGGTACAACAGGCTTTTACTTCCTGAGTATTACCGGTGTGTATACCATGGGACACTACGCTTCCACATCTGGAGCATTACCGGTGTGTATACCATGGACACTATGCTTCCACTTCCGGAGCATTACTGGTGTATATACAATGGCACACTATGCATTTTCTTCCGGAGCATTACCCGTGTGTATACCATGGCACACTATGCTTCCAGTTCCGGAGCATTACCGGTGTGTATACCATGGCACACTAGGCTTTTACTTCCGGAGCATTACCGGTGTGTATACCATGGCACACTACGCTTCCACTTCCGGAGCTTTACCGGTGTCTATACCATAGCACACTATGCTTCCACTTCCGGAGCATCACCCATGTGTATACCATGGACACTACGCTTCCACTTCCAGAGCATTACCGTGTGTATACCATGGCACACTAGGCTTTTACTTCCTGAGCATTACCCATGTGTATACCATGGCACACTACGCTTCCATTTCCGGAGCATTACCGGTGCATATACCATGGCACACCAGGCTTTTACTGCCGGAGCTTTACGCATGTGTATTCCATGGACACAACGCTTCCACTTCCGGAGCATTACCGGTGTGTATACCATGGCACACTACGCTTCCACTTCTGGAGCATTACCGGTGTGTATACCATGGACACAACGCTTCCACTTCCGGGAGAATTACCGGTGTGTATACCATGGCACACTAGGCTTTTACTTCTGAAGCATTACCCGTGTGTATACCATGGCACATTATGCTTCTACTTTTGGAGCATTACTGGTGTGTTTACCATAGCACACTACGCTTCCACTTCCGGAGCATTACCGGTGTGTATAGCATGGACACTATGCTTCCAATTCCTGAGCATTACCGGTGTATACCATGGTACATTAGGCTTTTACTTCCTGAGTATTACCCGTGTGTATACCATGGCACACTACGCTTCCCCTTCCGGAGCATTACCGGTGTGTATACCATGGACACTACGCTTCCACTTCCGGAGCATTACCGGTGTGTATACCATGGCACACTATGCATTTACTTCCAGAGCATTACTGGTGTGTATACCATGGCACACTATGCTTTCAGGTCCGGAGCATTACCTGTGTGTATACCATGGCACACTACGCTTCCACTTCCAGAGCATTACCGGTGTGTATACCATAGCACACTACGCTTCCACTTCCGATTACTAAAAATGCCTCACTTCCGGAGCATTACCAGTGTGTTTACCATAGCACACTACTCTTCCAGTACCGGAGCATTACCGGTGTGTATACCATGGACACTATGCTTCCAATTCCGGAGCATTACCGGTGTGTACCATGGTACAATAGGCTTTACTTCCTGAGTATTACTGGTGTGTATACCATGGGACACTACGCTTCCACATACGGAGCATTACCGGTGTGTATACCATGGACACTACGCTTCCACTTCCGGAGCATTACTGGTGTATATACCATGGCACACTATGCATTTACTTCCGGAGCATTACCCGTGTGTATTCCATGGCACACTATAGTTCCGGAGCACTACCGGTGTGTATACCATGGCACACTACGCTTCCACTTCCGGAGCATTACTGGTGTGTTTACCATAGCACACTACGCTTCCACTTCCGATTACTAAAAATGCCTCACTTCCAGAGCATTACCGGTGTGTTTACCATAGCTCACTACGCTTCCAGTTCCGGAGCATTACCGGTGTGTATACCATGGACACTATGCTTCCAATTCCGGAGCATTACCGGTGTATACCATGGTACAATAGACTTTTACTTCCTGAGTATTACCGGTGTGTATACCATGGCACACTATGCTTCCACTTCCGGAGCATTACCGGTGTGTATACCATGGACACTACGCTTCCACTTCCAGAGCATTACCAGTGTGTATACCATGGCACAATATGCATTTACTTCCAGAGCATTATCGGTGTGTATACCATGGCACACTATGCTTCCAATTCCGGAGCATTACCAGTGTGTATACCATAGCACACTACGCTTCCACTTCCGGAGCATTACCGGTGTGTATACCATGGACACTATGCTTCCAATTCCGGAACAATACCGGTGTGTATACCAAGGCACACTAGGCTTTTACTTCCGGAGCATTACCGGTGTGTATACCATGGCACGCTACGCTTCCACTTCCGGAGCATTACTGGTGTCTATACCATAGCACACTATGCTTCCACTTCCGGAGCATTACCGGTGTGTGTACCATGGCACACCAGGCTTTTACTTCCGGAGCATTACCCATGTGTGTACCATGGACACTACGTTTCCACTTCTGGAGCATTACCATGTGTATACCATGGCACACTAGGCTTTTACTTCCGGAGCATTACCCATGTGTATACCATGGCACACTATGCTTCCACTTCCGGAGCATTACCAGTGTGTATACCATGGCCGGCAAGGTACGTGGAAGTTGGTAAAAAGCAGCAATCCGTACACTCCATGGGGCTGTTCATGTAATTAATCAAACAGGAGCACAAGCCACTGTCTCCGGTCTCTCCAGCAGCCTTAAGCAGCATCTTACACTTTCACTGTCAAAGTGTAAGATGCTGCTTAACGTTGCTGGAGGGAGCGGAGTCGGACAGTTTGACCACATACATATTCCACTCTAGTCTATTTGCTGTCGCTAGCATTGCAGCAGTCTGCTATGAACTGCTTTTCTCTGTGGCCAGTATTGAAAAGACTAATTGCATAGCAACAGCTGAATTATTGAATATGCATGGGATTGCACTTCTGCAGTACAGCCTGATTAAAAAAAAAAAAACAGACCGACGTGAATAGGTTCCTACTGTGTGAGAGGTAATAATCGGGGCCACCGGAATTATGTGGCAGGGAGGGCAAAATATGCAGCAGGGTTGAGTAAATTATGTGGCAAGAAAAGGCAAATTACGAGGCACAATGCCGCACATTTTGTGCGGCATTGAGTATGCTTACACAGAAGTCCAGTTGACCACATCCATGGGCACTTTCTAATCATGACACTGCTGCCCATAGCCCTGCCAATGCAATCCAGGCCTGCACAGATTAAATACTTGACTGTATCCTGCCCATCATATATCGTCTGAGGTCCACCGAAACCGTTGGCAAGATATTGCTGGCCACAGAAAATACATGTACCTGCCCAGTAAACAAAATGCATGTCTGGACCTAAGGGCGAAGCTTGCAGAAGAAACCATTCTTTTGCCAGATGCATCAATCCTCTTGGATTCTCTAAATGGAGGATTGTTCGGGTAGTAATTAGGATTGATGTTGCTAGTGGAAGCCTGCACAATGAGGCTCTCATGTGTAGGTGTTTGATTAGGAAGTTTAGATCACTGGGTCCTGGCCTAAGTTGCCAGGCTACTGGTCGGCTGACTGGTGGGCAAGACAAAGGCTTGGACCATAAAGCCATCGAAGCATCAGTGAGGACATCATTAAATGTTAGTAATGGCCAAGATGGCATTAACCCATTTTGGAGACTTTCTGTGAGAATATTTGTTTTTGACCTACTGGAAGGCAACTGCAGATCTAGCACCTCAGGTGTCCCCCGGACCGCCGCTATAAATAAGGCACTTTCTTCCATTGGTGGACCATTTGGCGAATGAATCTCTATTTCAGGGGAGATGTCTAGTCCACTGACATTTTATAAATCCAAGTACAGTGCATCATCCATATTGTGTGTGTGTGTGTGTGTGGGAGGATGAGGGTAACCCATACCCCTCCTAATCATCACTGTCCTGAGGTACCCTATGTGTTTCATGTGTAAGGTCAGACTCAGTGAAAAATAGAATGGAACCTCTGCTGATGTGTCGTGGCAAAGGCATAAGGTTAGGATCAGTCAGGCACTATAACAACGGATTGTGCTTTCATGACGTTGCCACCAGATCTTCTATATATGCTAGTGGGTTTGATATCGATGTGATGATAACCGGCGAGGATCATGGAGCCAGTGTGGGAGTCTATTCTGGAGTCAGTACGCTGGTAATGGGTTCCAAGAGGACAGATGGCGTCAGGTGAGGACCTACTAGCAGTAATCTGACTGGAGGTTCCTATGCCTCCGTGGGGCCAAAGGCGCACCAAAGAGAATCAGTATTGTACCAACAATTTACAGTAGGGCCTCATTAAAAGCTACCTACCTGCTGTGGGGTCAGTAACAGCTGGGAGAATTTGGGGCCTCATTTACAAGACCATTGTGCTGCTGGTGCATCACTTTTATTGACGCACATGTGGCGCAGTGTGCCTGCCCATATTTACTTGGCCATGTAAAGTCACTTTTCTTGGCCTGGTAAATATGGGCCCTTTTCATGTATTACTCTTGTTGAAAGGTGCGTTCCATGGGTGTTGCTGTGGGTGTTCCCAATCAACATCCATGGAATCTGACACATTCCTAGATTTACAAAGTGTCGTAACCTGGGAATGCGTCAGTGGCGCAACGAGGAGAAATACTTTTATTTCTCCTCGTTTTTAGGTCTTTCTATGTGTGCTGCATTCTTCAGCACACATAGAAGGAGCAAAATAAGTGGTCCTCGACATCTCCCTCTGCAGCCACATAACACAACACCTCTGACAACTCCACTGGCTCACAATCAACACGAGAATCACCTTTAAGCACCTCACACACGCCTACAAAGCTCTCCACTATGCAGGACAAGCATATCTGAACCACCGCCTTGTGTTCCATGTACCCGCCAGACAACTTCGCTCCGCGCAGCTTGCCCTGGCCACCATTCCTAAAATTCACAAGACCAGAACCGGAGGAAGAGCCTTCTCCTACCATGCCGCCAAGACCTGGAACACCCTGCCCCTACTCCTCAGGCAATCCCCATTGCTGACCCAATTTAGGAAGAACCTCAAGACCTGGCTCTTTGACTGAACCCCATAACCAGATGGATCAGCAGCCTCTCCCCCCCCCACCCTGAGACCCTCACGGGTGAATAGCCCCGCTATACAAACTCCTGATTGATTGAACACCATTAATGATCGTTTTTGTGCCGGAAGGCGTCCCTTCCTACACAACAACAATCATCCCTGCAACGCAGGCACCCTTGCACAATGGTGCACGGGTGACTGCGTTGGCGCACGGCTGCAGTTTGTGCGTCGCCGTAAGGGAGAAGGGCAGGAATGTGCCGTTATCTTGTAGGTACGGCGCACTCCTGCCCTTTTATTTTGACGTGCAGCAGGAAGGCTTTCTGCACTACTGTGCATCAAAATATTGTAAATGAGGCCCTTGGTGTGTGCAGAGATCAGCTTTGGAATCAATTATGGCACTGGGAACTTTGAAGGGGTGCGATTTTCACCTTGATGCCTTCACATCTTCTCTTTCGAGCTGGAGGGGTGGGATGTGGTCAAGTCCTGCTTTGTCTTTTTCTATTTGCACTTTGTCAAAGACTTCGAGCAGGAAGTGCATTGTTCATGGGAAAAGCCTTGCGACCTGGATCAAAACCGGTCTTCCTATCACCTTTTGTGTGTTTGTTTGTCCATAGTGTTTCATTCTTTTACCATTCAAGGACAGCCACCAAGTTTAGAAGTATTACATTACGTTGGTCACTTTGGTTTTGGTTTTGTATCACAAGCATATGCCTGCCAAATTTATGTGACAGTTTGTTAAGTTTGTGGGCGTGTTTTATTGGTGATCGGTAAGAGCAATGCAATTCAGCGGGTGGATGAATGGATGTATGAGGGCAAAGATGAGTGACCGAATGAAAGTATGTTGCTTACTGAGGGCGTCATTTACAAGCCCATTGCGCCGCCCGTGCGTCGCTTTTTTTGACGCACCGGCAGCACAATGAGCTTGTCAATATTTACAAGGCCACGTAAAGTCACCCTGTGTGACTTTTCATGGCCTTGTAAATATGCACTCCTTTCACGCATTACTCTGCGTGAAAGGGGCGTTCCATGGGTGTTCCCACGCAACATCCATGGAACCTGACACATTCCCAGATTTACAAATTTTGTAAAGCTGGGAATGCGTCAGAATCATACGCCTCTCCAGGGGCGCAACGAGGAGAAATACTTGTATTTCTCCTCGTTTTTCCTCTTTCTATGCGTGCTGCTTTGGATGCAATGTGCCCAAGGTACAGCATGAAGTCTGCGTTTGGGTTTAGGGTAACAGCTGGCAAGCGCCGTCTTTGAGATGGGGCTGCCTAGGTGTGGTTATGCAAACATAATAAAAATGTTTTTTCGTTTTCTTGATGACCAGATAAGGTTCACGCAGTACATGATAGTTCTTCGCACATTTAAAATAGGACGTGCTTTTCCCCTAACAAATGCGACTGAGAGAAAAAGGAGGGTAAATGGAAGGATTGGGGTACATGGAATGGAAGTCGACTTTTAGCACGAAACGAGGATGTTTTCTCAGCATGCCTTGGCCTTTGTGTACCTGCATGAAGGGTTCTTAACACTGACAAAGTGTAAATTCACAACTCTGGGGCAGATTTACAAGCCACTTGCGCCACCGGTGCGCCACTTTTTGTGACGTACCGGTGGCCCATTTTACTTGTCCATATTTACAAGGACAGGAAAAGCCACCCTTCGTGACTTTTCCTGTCCTTGTAAATATGGCCCCTTTGCACGCAGCACTTTGTGTGAAATGGGTGTTCCATGGGTGTTGCTGTGGGTGTTCCCACGCAACACCCATGGAACCAGACATATTTCCACATTTATGAGGAATCGTAAATCTGGAAATGCGTGTGAATGCTGCGCCTCCCCAGGGGAGGCGTAGAGAGGCGCAACGAGGAGAAATGTATTCATTTCTCCTCGTTTGTTTTCCTCTTTCTATGCGTGCTGCATTCTGCAGCACACATAGAAAGAGGAAATCACCTCTAATGATTGTTTTTGTTCAGGAAGAGTTCCCTTCCTGCACATAAACAATCATTGAAAAAATGCCGTTTTTCAACTTCTATGTGTGCTAATGCAGCACACATAGAAGTTGAAAAACAGCATTTCAGATTGTTTTTGTGCAGGAAGGGAACCTTTCCTGAACAAAGACAATCTCCCCACGACGCAGGCATCGGCGCATGGCAGCAGTTTGTGCGCCAGTGCAGGGGGAAGCACAGAGATGCGACATGTTGTTGTAAATATGTCGCATCCCTGTGCTTTGAAAGTCGCAAATGGCTTGCGGCACGCACTAAGTCACTTTCATTGTAAATCTGCCCCTTTTTGTTCAGAGTGATTGCCACAAGCAACCCTACCTTTTAAGTGAGGAAATGGAGTGGACACTAATGAAGTACCTCAAAGGGCGCCCCCTTGAGTCCAGTAAGAACAAAATTAAGGTCCCAAAGAGGAACTAGTGGCAGTCCCGGAGGCAGGTCAATGAAGGACTGCTGGATGTCTGAAGAGAAGCCTGTGGAGTCAGTGTATCCTTTTAAGACCTTCCATGAAGGCAGTAACGATGGGAAGTTTGAGGATCACCTGATCTTCATTTTATTTGCCCGCAGGGATTGGTGCCCGGTTTATCTGTATGTACGTGGAGGCTAGCTTTCTTCTGCAGTTGTAACAGATAGCAGCGAATGTGTTGGGACTTTAACTGCCAAGGGCTCTATGTTGTGATCGGTACAGTCAAATATAAAGTGTTCACATTTAGCTCATAACACGTACATGTGCTGTTTCAGGGATGTGGCCGTCTGAAGACGTTTGGGCACCATCATGTGGATGGCAAACAGTTAGGCACCATCATGTGGCTGGCAAACAGACCCACAGTGGGGGGCCCAAATGCAAATGCTGGAACTAGGGAGGTATGTACAATAGAAGTGGCGGAGTGAGGCGTTAGCCGTCATGGCTGAACGCCTCACTCCGCCACTTCAGAAATGCAAGGCTGCACCATATTTACAATGATATGGTGCATTCTTGCGTTTCCCTCTGCGATGGCGCTACACTTAGCTGTGAAGCGCCAACGCAGGCACCCTTGCACCACAGTGCAAGGGTGTCTGCAAGCAGGGGAGAATTGTTTATTTGCAGGAAGGGGCACCTTCCTACACATAAACAATCCTGAAATGCCATTTTGTCACTTTCATGTGTGGCATTTTTTTTTTAATATTGTTTATGTACAGGCATTTTTTTTTAAAGATTGTTTATGTACAGGAAGGGAACTTTCCTGTACATAAACAATCCATGGCATTTTGCTTTTTGCACAAGGCAGCACACATGGAAAAAGCAAAAACGAGGAGAAATAATGCATTTCTCCTCGTTTCGCCAACTTAAGACCAGGTTTCACCTGGTCTTAATTTTGATGCTGCCTCCTATGTACGCTGCCCTTGTATATAGGGGGCAGCGTCAAAATCAATGGGTGTTGCGGTGGAACGCGACCACAACACCCACTGCATGCCCCTTTCACGCTAACCATAGCGTGAAAGGGGGCCTTATTTACAAGGCAGCGTTAAGCCACGTTAAGTGGCTTAACGCTTCCTTGTAAATAAGGCTAAGCCCCTATCGCCACCACAACGTTGATAAAAGTGACGTTGTGGTGGCGATAGGGGCTTGTACGTGTGCCCTTAGCAGTTCAGAACTTGGAAGTTAATCTTCCTTTCGTGAGTCTCTTGGTGCCTTTTGCTGAGGCCAAGTCAAGATCCATTCTTGGGAGATACTTTGCTGACACGTATATTATATAGTGTAACCCCTTGCTTTTAATGTAATACATGACACTCATTGACTGTTTGGATTATGACCCCTTTGTTGCGAAGACTGGTCTGAAAGGCTTCAAGCGCTAACTGTACCACCATGAGCTCAATCAATCAATCAATCAATCAAGCATTTGTATAGCGTGCTACTCACCCGGAGGGTCTCAAGGCGCTAGGGGGAGGGGGGTCCGCTACTGTTCGAACAGCCAGGTCTTGAGTTGCTTCCTGAAGGAGAGGTGGTCTTGGGTCAGGCGGAGGTGGATGGGTAGGGAGTTCCACGTTTTGGCAGCCAGGTAGGAGAAGGATCTTCCTCCCGTTGTGGCTCTTCGGATGCGGGGGACGGCGGCGAGGGCGTGGTTGGTCGATCGTAGCTGGCGGGTGGGAGTGTAGAAGGTCAGACGGTCGTTGAGGTATCTGGGGCCTTGGTTGTGGAGAGCTTTGTGTGCGTGGGTGAGGAGTCGGAACGTGATTCTCTTGCTGACGGGGAGCCAGTGCAGGTCTCTCAGGTGTCCGGCGATGTGGCTGTGTCGGGGGATGTCCAGGATGAGTCGAGCTGAGGCGTTCTGGATGCGTTGGAGTCTTTTCTGAAGTTTGGCTGTGGTTCCGGCGTAGAGGAGTTGCCGTAGTCCAGTCGGCTGGTGCCGAGGGCCTGGGTGACCGTCTTCCTGGTTTCGGTGGGGATCCACCGGAAGATCTTCCGCAGCATGCGTAGGATGTTGAAGCAAGACGAGGAGACGGCGTTGACTTGTCTGGTCATTGAGAGGGAGGAGTCCAGGATGAAGCCCAGGTTGCGTGCGTGGTCCGTTGGTTTGGGTGCGTTGCCCAGGGCAGGGGGCCACCAGGAGTCGTCCCAGGCGGAGGGTGATGATCCTAGGATGAGGACTTCCGTCTTATCTGAGTTCAGTTTCAGGCGGCTGTTCCTCATCCACTCGGCTACGTCCTTCATCCCTTCATGTAGGTTGGTTTTGGCGGTTGTGGGGTCGTTGGTGAGGGAGAGGATCAGCTGGGTGTCGTCGGCGTAGGAGATGATGTTGAGGTTGTGTTGGCGTGCGATGGCTGCGAGGGGTCTCATGTAGGCGTTGAAGAGGGTGGGGCTGAGTGATGATCCTTGTGGTACGCCGCAGATGACTTCGGTGGCCTCGGAACTGAACGGGGGAGGCGGACTCTCTGGGTTCTTCCGGCGAGGAAGGAGATGATCCACTCCAGTGCCTTCTCTTGGATTCCGACGTTGTTCAGGCGTTGCACTAGGGTGCGGTGGCAGACTGTGTCGAACACTGCGGAGAGGTCCAGGAGGATGAGGGCCGCTGTTTCCCCGTTGTCGAGCAGGGCTCGGATGTCGTCGGTGGCTGCGATGAGGGCGGTCTCGGTGCTGTGGTTGGCCCGGAAGCCGGACTGTGAGTGGTCGAGGGATCCATTCGTCTCGATGAAGGCGGCCAGTTGTCTGTTGACGGTCTTCTCGATGACTTTGGCAGGAAAAGGAAGGAGCGAGATGGGGCGGTAGTTTTTGAGGTCGGTGGGGTCCGCTGACGGTTTCTTCAGTAGGGCGCAGAGTTCGGCGTGCTTCCAGCTCTCTGGGAAGGTGGCGGTGTCGAAGGAGGTGTTGATGATGTCCCGGAGGTGGGGTGCGATGACGGCGTCGGCCTTGTTGAAGATGTGGTGAGGGCAGGGGTCGGTTGGTGATCCGGAGTGGATGGAGTTCATCGTGCGGATAGTGTCTTCGGTGTTGATCGGGGTCCAGGCTCGGAGGGTGGAGGTGGGGGACGTTGGAACGGTTGTAGGGTACGTCGGCTGTGTGCTGAAACTGTTGTGAATGTCTGCGATCTTGCTGTGGAAGAACGAGGTGAGCGAGTTGCAGAGGTCTTGCGAGGGGGTGATGTCGTTCAACACGCTGATATTCCAGTAGGACCCACTGACTCTGCATGTCACCCACATGAGCTCCTTA
Organism: Calotriton arnoldi; assembly: GCA_963921515.1. NCBI lineage: Eukaryota > Metazoa > Chordata > Amphibia > Caudata > Salamandridae > Calotriton > Calotriton arnoldi. The sequence continues at coordinate 196,534 of CAWUFW010005814.1, forward strand.
ACCTGTGAGGGACTCGTTTGTGTTGATGATCAACTGCAGCTGTGGGTCAAACTACCTGGCCAGTAACTACTTGTGCTAGCTCCAACATTGTCGTTTTTTGGTGAATGCGAGGCGCTACCAACACTAGATCCTTGCAGACTCGTGAGCTTATGACCGCCAGGCAAGCTATTAATGTAGACTACACATGTAAACTTGCAATCGGAACTAGAGCAATACATGACACCATAATTCCCACTTGTTTCATTATTGTTCTCACTATCAGAGGACACAATGGGGCATATGTACAAGGAAATGGCGCAGCGCTGCAGCAAATCTTGCAGCGCTGCGTCATTATAAAAAAACAAAAACAGGGATGGGCCGCATTTACAAGAATATGGTGCACTTCTGTGTTTTCCCTTGCACTGGTGCTAAAAATAGATGCCTAGTGACAAACACAGACGCCCTGCCGCCATTGTGCAAGGGTGCCTGCATTGCAGGGGTGATTGTTTATGCGCAGGAAAGTGTCCGTTGATGCACATAAACAATCAATAATGGTGTTTTGCTTTTTCCATGTGTGCTGCAGAATGCATCTCACATAGAAAAAGCAAAAACAAGGAGAAATAAAAGTATTTCTCCGCAATGCGCCAATCTAATGCCTGCTTTTGCATGGTGTTAGTTTTTGGCACTGCCTCAGATTTACGCATCCTCGTAAATCTGGGGCAGCATCAAAAAGCAATGGGTGTTGTGGTGGAACGCCCACAGCAACATTCATTGCACGCCCCTTTCATGCAGATACCTGCGTGAAAGGGTACCATATTTACAAAGCGGCGTTAAGCAAAAACATTTAGGGGCATATTATCAAGGAATAGCGATATTTATCGCTAACCGCGCTTAGCGCGAATTCTTTTAACGCCGCCTATCGCTGGAAAATATCGCTGAGATAACACCCTATTAACAAGGTTTATCTCCATAGCGATAAAATTTCCAGCGATAAGCGGCTAAAATGTGAGAATATCGCTGGAAAAGCAGCGATATTCTCGCATTAACGCAAGGATGGATTCAGCCTGACAATCCACCTCCTATACCTTAAACAGGTAAGTCATCTTCAGTAGCAGGTGTTAAAAACTAGCGATAAACGCGCTTAGCGCGATTTATTTTATCGCTTCGCCTGCCTTGTTAATAGGGGTTAGTTGTGTTAGCGACTGTTTACAGTCGCTTTTAGTGGGGAACGCCTACCTTGCATGTCATTAGCGATAATTATCGCTGACATGCAAGGCGATGTAAAACCCGGCCACTAACGCCTGAAAGCTGTCGCTAACGCCTGTTAGCGACAGCTTGCTAATAGGGCGTTAAAAATATCGCCGCTTTAGCGGCAAAAAGTGCCGCTAAAGCGGCGATAAAGCCCTTGATAATATGCCCCTTAGTATTTTAAAGAAAGTGAATACGAATGAGAATAATACTCGATAGGAAGGTTTTAAGTTGTTTTAGGGTACATTAACTGCTTATTAGGAAATAAATATTGAAATGATTCTGGAATTAATAATGTTGCAATTGAATTTGGATTCTAAATACCTGTAGCACGCAGTAAGGAACTCAAGAGCAATCGCGAGTGCTACTCCTGACCTTACTTTATCTTGTTAGAGCTGCTTGACGGCTGCCATTTTGGGGTCATCGAAGAGAGCGGTCTAGTTGTTTTAGCAGAATCAAGGAAGAAGGGCTACATAAATGGAATGGTGGTGCGCCAAAGGCAAACCCGTCAGCATCCCGGAAGCGGCCAGCACCAGACTTGCTTCGGGTTTTCGACCACATCCTATACAAGGTAAAATGAGAATCACCTTGGCAAGACCTCTGACCTCCTGGTCAGAGTAACTACTCTCCCCTCGCGCAGCTCCGCCGTTAAGGCACTGCCCTTAGCGCCTTCTTGTGTCCCAGGTAGGTGTTCGAGGCCCTCCTCCACCCCCAGGCTGCTGCCTGCGCCTTATCCCGGGTGGTCTAGTAGAAGAGCCTGCTCTTCTGCTAGTCTGCTCTGTGGGTGTCAGCCTTTTCTGTCTTTTCTGTTTTGCCTTTCTCTTCTGCCTTTTTTAATTCTTTGCCTTTTTCTCTCTTTGCCTCTTTTTCCAGTTTTTTTCCCGCCGCTGCTGCCCCACGGCCCCTCCCTCCAGCGTGTTCCTGCACCCCCTCCCAGCTGCTCGCCCTCTCCCGACCCCTACTTAATGGCGGCTGCGCGCAGCGGGTGTGCCAAAGGCAAGCCCATCTGCGCCTGTCCGCGATCATCGCCAGAGACCCTGGTCCGCCGACCCCTCGCCGCTACGACCCCAGCACTCTCCACACACACAACCCTGGACACAACATCTGCCAACTCTCAACGTCGAGCAACACCCACGGCCCGATATCCTGCCGACACTGCCGCCGCACCTTCACCCACCTCCGGACCCAGACAGCCACCCCCAATCCACCGGATGCCACGGCACACAAGCCCCTGAGCTGCATCCTCCTCAACGTACTCTCCATGCACAGACATGCCGTAGAAATTTGGGACCTTCTCAACACTCACTCGCCCGACGTCGCCTTCCTCATAAAGACCTGGACCAACGCCACCTCCGCTCCAGTCTTCGCAACCGCCATCCCTGATGGATACAAGATCCTGAGAAAAGACCGCCCCAACTGCCCAGGAGGAGGCCTTGCCATCGTCCACATAAGCTCCCTCCGACTAACAACCTCCAACTCGGGCGAGGCCTCACCCCTCATGGAACACATCCACTTCCAGATCCAGCCCAACCCCAGAATGACACTTCGCGGAACACTCGCCTACAGACCTCCCGGACCCCGCTCCCCTTTTACCAACGGCATCGCAGACTACATCACTCTCCACTCCCTCGCCTCCACGGACTACATACTGCTCTGAGACCTGAACTTCCACCTAGACAACCTCAGTGATCCCAACACCACTGCCCTCCTGGAGAACCTCACCAACATAGGACTGAAGCAACTTATCTCCACCCCCTCACACATGGCAGGATACACACTCGACCCCATCTTCGCCAGAGGAAACAACATTCCCTTTAGCCACACCACGGAACTGCTCTGGACAGACCACCACTGCATCCATTTCTACTTCTCGAAACCCACCGTACTCAAGCGCACGCCACGCCTCCCACGCAGAAACTGGAACAAAGTCTCAGAAGAACACCTCACCTCCGCCTTCAGCTGCACTCCTCCCCCTACTATGACAGATGCCAACACAGCAGGAAGCAACCTCCACCATTGGATTGCCAACTGCACCAACACTCTCGCCCCCCTCCAGAACACCACCAGACGACACAACACGAAAGCCACCATGGACCTCCGAGAATCCAAGAGCTCTTGCAGACGACTGGAGAAAACGTGGAGAAACAGCAAAACCCCGGAAGCACGCTCCGCCTAAAAGGCCGCCACCACGGCACACCACTAACTCATCAAATCAACAAAGAGAAACTTCATCCAAGACAAAATCCTCTCCAACTCCCACAACTCCAAGGAACTCTTCGCCATCATACAAGCATTCACCAGACCCAACAGCGAAACTACTGACGTCCCTCCCTCCCAAGACCTGCAACGCACTCAGCTCCTTCTTCCACTGCAAGATTAAGACGCTCTTCGACGACCAAGAACACGGCACCGCCCCAACACCCCCCACCAAGCGACGCACCCCCCAGCGACGCCATCCAACAGACCCTCCTCACCTGGACCCCTCTCACCACAGAAGATACTGCATTGACAATGAAAAGCATCCACTTCGGAGCACCTACTGACCCCTGCCTGCCGCACGTCTTCCACAGGGCCGCCATCCAACCCGAACTACGCCAAACTAACAACTGCTCCCTCGAGACCGCCACATTCCCCGACAACTGAAAATGCACCGAAGTCAAAACCCCTCCTCAAGAAGCCCTCCGCAGACCCGACAGATCTCAAGAACTTCAGGCCTATCTCACTACTCCCTTTCGCTGCCAAAGTCATCGAGTAAGCACACTTCATAGAAACCGACAGCATCCTAGACACCTCTCAATCTGGATTCTGCAGCAACCACAGCACCGAGACCGCCCTCATAGCCGCCACCGATGACATCCGCGCCCTCCTCTACCAATTCCACACAGCGGCCCTCATCCTCCTGGACCTTTCAGCAGCTTTTGACACCGTCTCCCACGGCACATTAGCCGCCAGACTCCACGACGCCGGCATCCAGGGAACAGCCTTAGACTGGTTCGATCTTTCCTCTCAGGCAGACCAATAAGAATAAGACTCCTGCCCTACCTCTCCGAACCAACAGAGATCAGATGCGGAGTACCCCAAGGATCCTCCCTCAGCACCACGCTCTTCAACGTCTACATGGCTCCCCTCGCAACCATTGTCAGAAAACACGGACTCAACATATGCCGACGACACCTAGCTCATCCTCTCCCTCACCAAGGAACCCGACATCACCAGGCGCAGTTTCCAAGAAGGGATGAAATACGTCACAACCTGGATGAGCAGCAGCTGCCTGAAGCTCAACTCAGAGAAAACAGAAGTCCTCATCCTCGGCTCCAACCCCTCCGCCCTCGGAAACCCACCCACACCAATGGACCACGCTCACAATCTCAGCATCATACTCGACTCTTCACTCACCATGAACCGCCAGATCAACGCCGTGTCCTCCACTTGCTTCAAAACCCCTCTGCATACTTCGCAAGACCTTCAAATGGATCCCCCCGGCTCCAGGAAGACCGTTACACATGCACTCATCCCAGCAGACTGGACTACGGAAACGCCCTAAACGCTGGAATCAACAAAAAACTCCTCCGCAAACTCCAGACCGTCCAGAACGCCGCAGCCAGACATCCTTGACATCCCGAGACATGACCACATCACCCAACACCACCGCGACCTCCCACTGGCTCCCCGCCAAAAGAAAAATAACCTTCAAACTGCTCACACACGCCTACAAAGCCCTCCATAACACCGGACCCCAATACTGCAACGAACGAATCTCCTTCCAAGCCCCCAAGAGAAACCTCCGCTTGCCGACCTAGTCCTAGCCACGGTCCCCCTCATCCACAGGGCCAGAGCGGGTGGCAGATCCTTCTCCTACTTCGCGGCCAAGACCTGGAACGGACCCCCCACCACATCCGACGAAGCCCGACACTGCACCAATTCAGAAAGGACCTCAAGACCTGGCTCTTCAAATGGCCTACGAAGCTGCTCGCACCCCGCCCCCAGCGCCTTGACACCCTCACGGGTGAGTGACGAGCTTTAAAAACCCTGATTTATTGACCTTTACTAGCAAAGAACTGCATGAACTAAACCCCAACATCACTCGCACTCAGCGCACTCATGTAGATTCAGAGGTCGTAATTTTTAATAACAAAAACAGCCCAAGAAACTCACAATATACCATTGAGACGCATAGCAATAGCATATCCTGTGGGCTGCTCAATACTAGGTCCATGGGGAAGCAAGTAGCCGAGGTAAACCTGCTAATAACCTCTAATGACTGGGACTTGGTCTTTATCACAGAAACCTGGCTCTTCCAGGAACCGGAGGTTACATTGGAAAGTGTATCATCTCCACCCCCACCACCCTGGGCTAAAAAAAAAAAAGCGGGCAGGGTTGCAATTATCTTTAAGGATAAATGGGCCTTAACAAAACTGGAGGTGGAGCAAAGTCAAGGAACAGAGATACTCGGCTTCTCAATTAGAGAAAAGGAAGGTGCTATTCTTTCTGGGCTATTATGTTATAGACCCCCAGGCAAGCTAATGGAATTTACCCAACCTTTTCTAGAGGCAACAGCTACTTTTGTACTGTCCCACTCCATCTGTCTAATTTTGGGTGACTTTAATATCTGGGCCTAAAACACCCTTCAAAATCAAATGGTCGATTTTTAAAAATCCTGCGAGAGTATGGGTCTCATACAACAGGTCAACGGCCTAACTCATGTAGGCAGATACACTCTGGACTTAATTTTCGCCACCTCAGATAAGGTAACAGTAAATAACTCCATCTCTATCAACTGGACAGACCACTACATGGTCACTTTTAATTTTAAAATACCCACCAAAGGAAACAAGGACAATAAAACTAACAGAAACCCATCATTGAAACTGCCAACATGGCGCATTTGCCGCAGTGGGGGTCAGATCTAACCAAGGCTCTCCCCACTCTTGAAAGAGACCTTGCACCATCTTCGGGTGGCGACACAATTAGTTAGTCTGCCCTGGCATTCAGGGAGCCCGCCAGATGCTGAACCACCAGTTAAATGGCCTGATGTTCCGGCCATCACCAGAGACTAAGGGCCTCTTGACAAAGGGTCCACAACCCCACCCTGTATGTTGTAGTAACACATGGCAGTGGTGTTGTCTGTTAACACCTGCACCAGTCTTCTACCGAATGAAGGAAGGTGCCAATCGGATCACCTGAAGCTCCATTAGGTTAATGTGGAGCCCAGACTCCGCCAGAGACCAAAGTCCTCTGATCTGCACCTCTCCCAGGTGGCAAGCCCTGCTCCGAAGTGACACATTTGTCACTAGAGTCAGCTGTGGCTGGGGAAAGGGAGAGGGGTCTGATGCTGTCCCAATCGCAGTTTGTCAGTCATCACTGCAGGTCTTTTGTGGTCCCCTACCAGATCTGGACCATGTCGAAGAGATTCCCCTGATGCTGCGGCCATTGGAATTTCAAGTCGCACTGCGGAGCCTGCATATGCCAACAGGCATGTGTCATTAACAGGGTGCAGGAGGTCAAAAGGCTGAGTCAGTTTCATCGAAATCCAGGATAGAGGCTGAAACATCATAAGCATAGCCTGAATATCCTGGACTCACCATTCAGGAGGGTAGGCCCGAAACTGCACTGTGTCCAGAACAGCTTCGATGAAGGGGAGCATCTGTGAGGGAGTCAGGTGTGACTTCAGCACGTTTATAGTGAACCCCAGCGAGTGCAAGAGGTCCACTATAGTCTGGAGGTGGGAGACGACAGCCTGGGGCGAACTCGCCTTCAACAGCCAGTCGTCGAGATAATGGAAGACTGGAACCCCTGATCTGCGCAGATGAGCTGCAACCACCGCCATCACCTTCATGAACACCGGAGGGGCACTGGTAAGGCCAAAGGGGAGCACGGTGAACTGAAAGTGCTCGTGGCCCACTGTGAACTGTAGCTAGCGTCTGTGGGCTGGCAAGACGGGAATAAGGAAATAGGCGTTCTGCAAGACCAATGCCACCATCCAGTCTCCGGGTTCGAGGGCAGACAGGACCTAAGCCAACGTGAGCATTTTGAACTTCTCCTTCCGATGGAAGCGGTTGAGTGCCCTGAGGTCTAGAATAGGACGCAGGCCTTTGTCCTTCTTGGGCACCAGAAAGTAGCTGGAAGAACAACCGTGACCTACTTCTGGCGCAGGGACCGTCTCTTTAGCCCCCTTGGCCAAGAGAGCTGAAACTTCCTGGCGGAGAAGGGCCAAATGATCCTCCGACATGCGATTGAAAGACGGTGCCATGGAGGGAGGGGTAGTCTCGAAGGGGAGGGAGTAGCCCCTTCGTACTATTTGCAAAAACACACCTGTCCGACTTGATGGATTGCCAGTGAAGGAGGTGATGGCGAATCCTGCCTCCCACTGGCCGTTGATGGGCCTGAGACGTGGGACTAGGAAGGTTTGGAGGCTGCGGCAGGGGGGGAAATGGTCTCTGGGTCCCACGTCCGTGGCCACGCAGAGGCTGGGCAGCTTGCATCAGCTGGTGGCTATACTAGGCCAGCTGCGGTTGGGTGCCCCTTATGTAGCTACAAAAGGGACGAAAATCAGACTGGAGTGGGCGAGAAGGTGCAGCGAAGCCCAAAGATCTGGCCGTAGCCCGAGAATCTTTAAAGCGCTCCAGTGCCGAGTCTGCCAAAAAGACAACGGCCATCAATGGGCATGTCCATCTAGGTTGACTGGACATCCCCCGAAAAGCCAGATGTCCTCAACCAGGCGTAGCGCCTAAGGGCTACCAACGTGGCAATCGTTCTTCCCAGTGAGTCGGTGGTATCGAGTCCACATCTGATCGTGAATTTGGCAGCGTCGCTCCCATCCGCCACTGCCTGGGAGAGAACGGCCCAGGCCTCCTCCGGGCACTGAGGCAGCACCTGCTCAACCGTATTCTGAGGCAGCACCTGCTCAACTGTATCCCTGATGGTATGAGAGTATCGGCCCAAGAGGCACGCAGTATTCACGGACCAAGTGCCAAGCTGAAGGAAGAGAACATATGCTTCCCAAGATGGTCCAGCTTCTTGGATTCCCTATCTGGAGGGCAGAAGGGAATGCACTCTTTGAAGAAGAAAGCAAACACAAGGAGATGATGGACGGAGTGCTGAAACTTTTCAAACACTCACTCCCAGTCACAGATCTGGGTTGAATCCATCATCATTCTTTAGCTCACTTTGCCACCCCAGTTCAGACATAGCTATATGCAAATCAGTCTTGACCCTGTGCCTCATGGGAACAGTCCAGACCGAACTGCCAATCCATGTCTTCCCTGGACCGGAATCAAGCATCTTGGAACTGGTTTCGGGCTAACAGCCCTCATCAGCCAGGATAGCTTGAATCCAGTGGCAAAGTGAGCAAGGGACCCACATCTGGGCATACCCTGCCAACTTAGGGCGAACAAAGCAAACACAAGGAGATGATGTACGGAGTGCTGAAACTTTCCAAAACCCTCACCCCCAGACACAGATCTGGGTTGAATACATCATCATTATTTAGCTCACTTTGCCACCCCAGTTCAGACATAGCTATATGCAAATCAGTCTTGACCCTGTGCCTCATTGGAACAGTCCAGACCGAACTGCCAAGCCATGTCTTCCCTGGACCGGAATCAAGCATCCTAGGAAAGAATCCATCATCGTACTTTAGCTCACTTCGCCACCCCAGTTCAGACGCAGCTATATGCAAATCAGTCTTGACCCTGTGCCTCATGGGAACAGTCTAGCCCGAACTGCCAAGCCATGTCTTCCCTGGACCAGAAACAAGCATCCTGGGACCGGTTTTGGGCTAACAGCCCTCATCAGCCAGGCTAGCTTGAATCCAGTGGCAAAGTGAGCAAGGGACCCACGTCTGGGCATACCCAGCCATCTTAGGGCGAACAAAGCAAACACAAGGAGATGATGGACGGAGCGCTGAAACTTTTCAGACACTCACCCCCAGTCACAGATCTGGGTTGAATCCATCATCGTTCTTTAGCTCACTTCGCCACCCCGGTTCAGACGCAGCTATATGCAAATCAGTCTTGACCCTGTGCCTCATGGGAACAGTCCAGTCCGAACTGCCAAGCCATGTCTTCCCTGGACCGGAAACAAGCATCCTGGGACCGGTTTCGGGGTAACAGCCCTCATCAGCCAGGCTAGCTTGAATCCAGTGGCAAAGTGAGCAAGGGACCCACGTCTGGGCATACCCTGCCAACTTTGGGCGAACAAAGCAAACACAAGGAGATGATGGACGGAGCGCTGAAACTTTTCAGACACTCACCCCCAGTCACAGATCTGGGTTGAATCCATCATCGTTCTTTAGCTCACTTTGCCACCCCAGTTCAGACATAGCTATATGCAAATCAGTCTTGACCCTGTGCCTCATGGGAACAGTCCAGACGAACTGCCTAAGATGGCAGGGTATGCCCAGACGTGGGTCCCTTGCTCACTTTGCCACTGGATGCAAGCTAGCCTGGCTGATGAGGGCTGTTAGCCCGAAACCGGTCCCAGGATGCTTGTTTCTGGTCCAGGAAAGACATGGCTTGGCAGTTCGGGCTGGACTGTTCCCATGAGGCACAGGGTCAAGACTGATTTGCATATAGCTGCGTCTGAACTGGGGTGGCGAAGTGAGCTAAAGAACGATGATGGATTCAACCCAGATCTGTGACTGGGGGTGAGTGTCTGAAAAGTTTCAGCGCTCCGTCCATCATCTCCTTGTGTTTGCTTTGCTCGCCCAAAGTTGGCAGGGTATGCCCAGACGTGGGTCCCTTGCTCACTTTGCCACTGGATTCAAGCTAGCCTGGCTGATGAGGGCTGTTACCCGAGACCGGTCCCAGGATGCTTGTTTCTGGTCCAGGGAAGACATGGCTGGCAGTCGGGCTGGACTGTTCCCATGAGGCACAGGAGTCAAGACTGATTTGCATATACCTAGCGTCTGAACCGGGTGGCGAAGTGAGCTAAAGAACGATGATGGATTCAACCCAGATCTGTGACTGGGGGTGAGTGTCTGAAAAGTTTCAGCGCTCCGTCCATCATCTCCTTGTGTTTGCTTTGTTCGCCCTAAGATGACTGGGTATGCCCAGACGTGGGTCCCTTGCTCACTTTGCCACTGGATTCAAGCTAGCCTGGCTGATGAGGGCTGTTAACCCGAAACCTGTCCCTGGATGCTTGATTCCGGTCCTGGGAAGACATGGCTTAGCAGTTTGGTCTGGACTGTTCCCATGAGGCACAGGGTCAAGACTGATTTGCATATAGCTATGTCTGAACTGGTGTGGCAAAGTGAGCTAAAGAATGATGATGGATTCAACCCAGATCTGTGACTGGGGGGTGAGAGTTTGAAAAGTTTCAGCACTCCGTCCATCATCTCCTTGTGTTTGCTTTGTTTGCCCTAAGTTGGCAGGGTATGCCCAGACGTGGGTCCCTTGCTCACTTTGCCACTGGATTCAAGCTAGCCTGGCTGATGAGGGCTTTTAGCCCGAAACCGGTCCCAGGATGCTTGATTCCGGTCCAGGGAAGACATGGCTTGGCAGTTCGGTCTGGACTGTTCCCATGAGGCACAGGGTCAAGACTGATTTGCATATAGCTATGTCTGAACTGGGGTGGCAAAGTGAGCTAAAGAATGATGATGGATTCAACCCAGATATGTGACTGGGGGTGAGTGTTTGAAAAGTTTCAGCACTCCGTCCATCATCTCCTTGTGTTCCCTTTGAAGAAGAGGCTTGGACCACCAAGCTATCGGGGGAAGGGTGTTGGGTTAGAAACACTGGGTTGCCTGGGGCCAGGCGGTGGGCAATCGTCCTCTCCACAGGAGCCCCTATGTTGGGCTTGGACCAGGTGCCCAGGAGCACGTCACTGAGGGCTTCGTTAAATGGCAATAGGGGTTCAGAAGTTGAAGCCGCAGGTTGAAGCATCTCTGTCAGGATTTTAGTCCTGACGGCCACCGAAGGGAGCTCAAGGCCCAAGACCTCGGCCGCCCTTCTCACCACCACAGCATAGGATTCTCCCCCCTCTGTAGCCACGGTAGGGGGAGAAAGCAAGCCAGTGTCCGGAGAAGTGTCCAGACTACTAGCGCCACCCAGGTCCCCTCGCCAGTCCGGTTACTTCCAGCTGGTCAGTTAAAGGGTCCAGTAACCCCTCCCAGTCCTCATCAACATCCTCTGGTCGATAGAGGACACCAGGGATGAACAGGGGAACAAAATTACCCTCCGGCATCAGTCCGGCTCTGAGTCCAACTCGGGGATGAGGATGGGGACGGCATCGGTCAGGGGCATGACCGGCACCGTGGGTGTCGTTGTCGTCAGGATCAGCATCGGGGAAGGTCGAGTGAGATCGACTGGTGTCGATCCAGATCCAGGCCTGGATCCGCGGGGGCCTGGCGGCACCGCGGCCGGACCCACTGGCATCAAAGGCCCAGGACCCCCAACCCGCTCCATGGGGCCCGAAGGTGCACCGGCGGAGTCGGGCTGCCCAAAGACGAGGTGTAAGGCCTCGTAAACATGTCGAAGTTTGGCAGGGGACGCTCCGGCTCCCGCAAATGGGAGGAGGCACGGAGTGGCTCCGCGAATGGCCTCGCGACCTTCCTCTCGAACAAGAATGACACAGAGCCGGCCGCCGGGCCTCCAACGACTTTTGGGACCACTACCGCAAAGTCTTCGGATGTATGACCCGGCAGTCGTAGCACAACTTCGGGTCGTGATTGCGCTCCAGACACCACAAGCACACAAGGTGCGGGTTCGTCACTGACATCATCTTGTGGCAGGACCTGCAAGGCTTGAAACAGGTCCGACGTTGGGCCATCCCTCGCACACCAGGAGTCGATAGACTCGAAAAGAAGTCGACAAAACGTCACAAAAAGGCTAGCCAAAAAGAGGCCAAGGGGTAGGTCTCTCCGGATCTGCGGTAGGCTGGCGCGGAAAAAGAAAGAACTGACAGCAGCGCACCGGGGTGGCGTCTAAATAGGCACTGCGACGTCATCCCGGTGACCACGACGCCGACAACGGACATGGAGTCAAACGATGCCACCTACTGACGCACAGGGGTACTGCTAAGAAAAATCTCTGGATCCAGTCTGACGCCTTCGGTAACGCATTATCTGGGAGAGACTCTATCTAGCTGCAGGTTCCTTACCTTTGAATTTCCCAGGTGTCAAGTTGGATCCGGAAACTTTTGCTGAGCAATATCCCTTGCTCGCGACATTGGGTGGCTCATTCGGCTCCGTGTGACATCGTCAGCGTCAGTTGTGAAGTTGCGGTGCCTATATAGGCGCCACCCAGGCACGTGGACGTCAGTACTTTTTGCCTTTTCCACGCCAGATGCGCAGAGCCACGAAGTAACTGATGTAGTCATGTGCAAAACTAGGGTCCTGGAAGGGGCAAACAACACTAGTACTACAATATCAGTCGGCAAAGTGGGGGGGCATGGGTGGAGCTGTAAGGAATCTGCAGCTAGATAGAGTCTCTACCAGATAATGCGTTACTGAAGGTAAGTAACTTGTTCATCTGATAGAGACTTTTAGCTGCAGATTCCTTACCTTTGAATCAGATACCTAAGCCATATCATCCCGGCAGTGGGTTGCAGACCCATATCCTAAACTAAAAAGTCTTGCAGGACTGAACGGGCAAAATGCCCATCCCAGCACACTTGGCCATGAAGGCAGTAATGTTTTGAGAACGTGTGCAAGGAAGCCCACGTTGCTGTCTGACAAATGTCTTGGACTGGGACACCCCGAGCCAGGGCCGTAGTCACAGCTTTTTCCCTGGTGGAATGGGCCCTTAATCCTTCAGGGGGCTGTTTCTTTGCCAAGGCATAACGGATCTTGATGCAGAAAATGACAAAGCGAGAGATGGTCCTTTTCTGCACTACCCTTCCCTTCTTTGCTCCCACGTACCCCACAAAGAGTTGATCATCCACCCGGAACTCTTTTGTGCGGTCAAGGTAGAAAGACAACGCTCTTTTTGGGTCCAGCCTGTGGAGACGCTCCTCTCCCTTAGAGGGATGCGGGGGAGCAAAGAAGGTGGGCAAAGTGATGGACTGACCCAGATGGAATGGGGTCACAACATTTGGTAAAAAGAATTCCCTGGTGCGAGGCACCACCGTTTCCGGAAAGGATATAAGATAAGGAGGCAAGCAAGATGACGCCTGCAACTCACTCACCCTCCGGGCAGAAGTGGGCTGTTTTGATGGTCAACAGCCGGAGGGGACAATTGTGCAAAGGCTCGAAGGGAGCACACATCAAGTAGGTAAGGACCAAATTAAGGTCCCACTGCGGCATAACAAAGGACGTGGGTGGAAATAAGTGAGCCAGCCCTTTTAGAAATCTATTTACAATAGGAGATTTGAAGAGAGAGGGCTGGTCTGGCAGCCGCAATAAAGCAGACAGAGCAGAGAGGTAACCCTTGAGAGTTCCCAAGGCAGAGCCCTGCTGGGCAAGGGTTAGGATGAATAAAAGTACAATAGAAAGAGGGTCAATTGATCTTTCTGTACAGTATAATACAAATTTCTGCCAACGGCAGGCGTATACCGTCTTAGTGGAGGGCCGCTTGGCTGCCAGAATAATGTTACAGACTTCGGGAGGAAGGTCAAAAGTTATCAACTGTTGCTGCTCAATCTCCACACATGGAGGCGCAGAGTTGACAGGTTCGGGTGAAGAACCCTCCCCTGTTGCTGTGACAGAAGATCCTCCCGAAGGGGCAGCCTGATCGGAGGATCGATACTCATTCTCAGAAGCTCTGGATACCAGACTCTCCTTGCCCAGTCCGGAGCCACAAGAATGACTTGGGCCTGGTCGCTCCTGATCTTCTTCAGAACCCTGGGCAGGAGCGGTATGGGCGGAAAGGCATACAGCAGGCCTGAGCTCCACTCACGACGAAAAGCGTCGCAGAGCGAAAGCCGCCTTGGAAACTCCAGTGCTCAGTACTGCTGACACTACGCTTTCTCTTTGGAGGTGAACAAATCTAACCAGGGTTCTCCCCACTGCTGAAAGAGATCTTGCGCCACCTCCGACTGGAGACGCCATTCGTGATCTGCTAGGCATCGACAGCTGAGTTTGTCCGCCCTGGCATTCAGGGAACTTGCCAAGTGTTGAACCACCAGGGTTATGCCCTGCTGTTCCAGCCATGACCAGAGACGAAGAGCCTCTCAACAAAGTGTCCACGACCCCACCCCATCCTGTTTGTTGCAGTACCATATGGCAGTGGTGTTGTCCGTGAACACCTGCACTAGCTTCTCCTTGACAGAGGGAAGAAATGCTTTCAATGCCAACTGAATAGCTCGGGGCTCCAACAAATTTATGTGGAGCCCCGTCTCCGCCGGAGACCAGTGTCCCCTGATCTCCACCTCTCCCAGGTGGCTGCCCCATCCCAGAAGTGACGCATCTGTCATGACTGTGAGATCTGGTTAGGGAAGCGAGAGGGGTCTGCCGTTGACCCAATCGTGGTTCGTTAACCACCACTGCAGATCTTTTGCAGTTCCTTCCGAGATCTGAACCACGTCGGTTAGATTTCCCGATGCTGTGCCCATTGGAACTTCAAGTCCCACTGCAGAGCCCACATATGCCATCTGGCGTGTCTTACAACAGGATGCAGGAGGCCATGAGGCCCAACAGCCTCATAGTCAGACTCACTGAAATCCAGGATAGAGGCTGAAATATCGGAATCATAGCCTGAATATCCTGGACTCGCTGCTCGGGAGGATTATCCCGAAACTGCACTGCGTCCAGAACAGCTCCGATGAAAGGGAGCATCTGAGAAGGAGTCAGGTGTGACTCCGGCACGTTTATTAAGAACCCCAGCGTATGCAGAAGGTTCGCCGTAGTCTGAAGGTGGGCGAGGATGCCTTCAACAGCCAGTCGTCGAGGTAGGGGAAGGCTGACACCCCTAACCTCTGCAGATGAGCTGTGACCACCGGCATCACCTTGGTGAACACCCCAGGGGCACTGGTAAGGCTGAAGGAGAGCACAGTAAACTGAAAGTGCTCGTGGCCTACCTTGAACCGCAGGTAACGCTTGTGGCCCGGTAGGATGGGAATGTGAAAATACGCGTCCTGCAGGTTCAACACTACAGTCTTCCTGGTCTAGGGCAGACAAGACCAGAGACAGAGTGAGCATTTTGAATTTCTCAAAGAGATTGACGGTCCGAAGATCTAAAATGGGCCGTAGCCCCTTGTTCCTCTTCGGGATCAGAAAGTAGCAGGAATAACAGACACAGCCTACTTCTGAAATCTAGATCCTTTCTATAGCTCCCTTGCCCAAGAGAGCTCTAACTTCCTCTTGGAACTACTTTAAATGATCCTCCATCAGCCGTTCCTGATTTGGCAGAATAGGAGAAGAAAAAGAAAGAAAAGGCAGAGAATAGCCCTCCTGGACTATCTGCAAGACCCACTTGTCCGATGTTATGGCTCTCCAGTGGGGGAGATGATGACAAATTCTCCTACCAAATGGAGTAGTGTGGCCCTGCAGAATCAGCCTAGGAGTGCTTGGCGGCGGCGGCGGTGGCTGCTGGGGGCAGTGTGGTCGACGACTTCTGCCTCCATTCCAAACTCGGAATGCACCGCGTCCATGTCTTCGCATGGCTTGGGCAGTCTGTGCGGGATGGTGGCTGGGATAGGGCTGACGCGGCTGGAAACCCCTTCCGTTGTCACAAAAGGGGCGAAAGGAAGACTAGCCACGGGGGATGGAGGAGAGGCCCAAGAATCTGGCCGTAGCTCGAGAGTCCTTGAACCTGACCAGGGCCACGTCTGCCTTTTCCTAAAAAGGCGGTTTTCATCAAAGGGCATGTCCATCAAATTGGCTTGGACATCGTCCAAGAAGCCGGTTGTTCGAAGCCAGGCGTTGCGCCTCAAAGCTACCGTAGTTGAAATCGATCTACCCAGCGAATCGGTCGTATCTAGGACACAACGTATGGTGAATTTTGGTGCATCTCTCCCATCCTTGACAGCTTGGGAGAGCACAGCCTGGGCCTCCTCCGGGACTTGTGGCAGCACTTGCGCAACCGTCTCCCAAAGGGAATGGGAGAAACGGCCCAAAAAGCATGCAGTATTCCCCGACTACAATGCCAGACTGGAGGAAGAAAACAACTTCTTTCCAAAAGAATCCAGCCTCTTGGATTCCCTATCCGGAGGGGCCGAAGGGAATGTGCCTTGGGATGTAGAGGCCTGCACCACCAAACTCTCTGGGGTGGGTGTTGGCTGAGGAACTTCGGGTCGCCTGGTGCTGGGCGATGGCAGCGTGCAATCGTTCTATTCACAGGAGCCCCTGTGCTAGGTTTGGACCAAGTTCCTAGAAGGACGTCCGTAAGTGCCTCATTAAAGGGCACTAAGGGTTCGGAAGTGGAAGCCCCTGGTTGAAGCACCTCAGTCAGGAGATTAGTCCTGACCTGGACCGAGGGCAGCTCCAGTCCAAGGACCTCGACTGCCCTCTTAATCACCATGGCATAGGATGCCCCCTCCTCCGTAGCCACTGTTGGCGAAGAGAGCATGCCAGTATCTGGAGAACTATCCAGTCCACTGGCCTCCCCAAGTTTCCTATACCAGTCCAAATTCTCCTCAGAGACTTCCTGGGTTTCAAGAGGGTCCCCAGACCCCTCCCAATCTTTACCTGAGCCTAGCACATCTTCAAAGTGCTCATGCGACAACATAGAACCTCTGGGGTCCGTCGACGACGGAATCGGCATCGATTGACGTCATTCTGGCTCCGTGCCGTCGGGGATGAGGATTGGGCTTGCGCCACCGACCGACATTGGTGACGTCGCAGGCACCGACATTGGGTCCGACACCAGGAAAGGTCGCAGTGGCATGACCGGCATCGGATCCTTGAGGCCCCACCGGGGTCGTGGCCGAAGCAGACAGCGTCGAACCCGATGGGGCCCCATCCAACCGCGCGGGGCCCGAGGTATCAGCAGCGGGGTCGTTCTGCTCAAATACGCAGCGCATGGCCTTGTAAAACTCTTATCTGAGCGGGAGTCGTTCCGGCTCCCGGAAAGGGGGGAGGTGCAAAGTCGACTTTGGCTCCGCGGAACCGTGCCTAGAGCATCGGTGCTCCTTACCTCTCTCGACGACGGATGCCAGTTGAGATGAAGACGAAGTCCACTTGGACTTCTTTTTCTTATGCCTCTTTCTAGAGTGTCCCGAGGACCTCACATGGGAGGAAGGACTTAGGGCTCCAGGAGCGGTCCTGCGACCTCCTCTTCTTCGATCGGTACCGTGACCTCGGAGTCTTGCTGGACGGTGTCGACTACCAGGCCGCGAGTAACTTCATTACCCGCTCCCTCAAGTTCATCGGAGCCATCACCCGACAGTCTGAACACGACTTCGTATCGTGGTCGCACTCGAGACACCAAAGACATACGCGGTAGGGGATCAGTGACCGACATCATGCAGGAACAAGTCCCGCACAGGTGAAACCTGTCTCTCTCGAAGACATCCCTTGCACACGAAGTCGGAAAAAATCAAACATTTCGACAAAAGTCGAGAAAAAGCCTGCCAAAAAGCGGCAGAGGGGTAGCTCTTCCCGGATCGGAGCTTAACTGGCGCAGAAAGAAAAGAACTGATGTTCGCGTGCCTGGGCGGCGCCTATATAGGCACCACGACGTCATAACCAATGCTGACGTGCCGACGTCATGCGGAGCCGAATGGAGCCAACCGACGTCGCGCGCAAGAGGTATTGCACAGCAATGTTTCCAGATCCAGCCTGCAGCCTAGGAAATTCAAAGGTAAGGAATCTGCAGCTAGAAGTCTCTATCAGATAATTTAAATAACCCTTTGTACAAAAATAAACTGAAATGTATTATCTGAAAATAGCTGCATCAAAAGTTCACATATGGTTTTGTTTCGTCTCAAAACTCCATTCCCAACGGAAGTAGGAAGGAGGGTGAGCATTTGTCAGTTACACCGGGACATCTGTCTTTAAAACTGTTTGCGGACCGGTGTTTATAATCATCTGTATCCCGATGTGTACCATTCAAACAGATACCCACGTACCCCCATCAGCTGAGCACTTCTAGACGGTCTTGGATTCATAGCCAGCATTTTCTGTAAAGCCTGCATATGCTTACAGTTCATTCACCACCTCTAAAACACATCGTCCAAAATTCCCTGGCAAACCAAACTAACAAAGGAGTCCGGCGAAAACAACAAACACACAGGAGAAAAAAAACACATGTGAAAGGGCCAGTCGCCATGGGCGGAAACAAAAACAACAAAGGCGGGACAAATGGCACAGTTTCACCACCCAAAATACACGAAGGTTAAAAGACCCACAAAAGCACTAATTAAAAGGGAGGGTGTGCAAGGGGTGTGATGAAACTCAACAGTATCAGATACAGCATGTCTCGGTTCGAGAAAGGGCATGCGCGCCGTCTAGAGCAGAGACCTAAAAGGAATAGCAACCACAACCTACTTCTGGCATCAGCACCCTCCCTGTAGCTCCCTTGGCCAAGAGAAGTCACTTCATGGCAGAGTGAGGCAATATGGTCCTCCATCAGCCTGTCACAAGCAGGAGGCATGGGTGGAGGGGGAGTCACGTAAGGGGAGGGAGTAGCCCCTTTGGACAATTTAAAGAACCCATTGGTTTACAGTGGGCAGGTGATGGCGTATCCTGCCTCCCACTGAGTGCCCATGATGGTAAGAGGGTAATCTATAAGGGTTTGGAGGCTGCAGCTGGTGGGGGGATTTGACTGGCCCGATCTCTGCCTGCCCAACCCATGTGGTCTGTGGGTACCACGTCCTCAGCCATGCAGAGGCTGGGAAGCTTCTGCGTGGCTGTGGCTCGCGGGTATAGACGCAGCTGGCAACCCCTTCCATTGCTGCAAAAGGCGGATTGGGGATGGCGAGGGGCCATGGAAAGGCACATGGACCTGGCCGTTGCCCTGCTGTCCGTAAAGCACTCCAGCGCTGAAACCACCTTGTCTCCAGAGAGTCGTGATCCATCAAAAGGCATGTCCATAAGCGATGCTTGGACATCCACTGAAAAGCCAGATATCCTCAGCCAGGCATGGCGCCTTAAGGCCACTGTTGATAAAAAACCACTCTGCCTCGTGAGTCGGTGGTATCCAGTCCAGATCTGGACATGAACTTTGCTGCATCTCTCCTGTCAGCAGCCACCTGGGAGAGTATGATCTGGGCCTCCACTGGGACCATGGCCAGCACCTACCCAACCGAATCCCATAGAGCATGGGAGTAACGGCCCAAAAGGCATGCGGTGTTCACAGACTACAGTTCCAGCCTGGTAGAAGAAAACATCATCTTCCCTAAGGCGTCCAGCTTCTTGGATTCCCTTTTGGGGGGAGGGAGCATGCCAGTATCTGGAGAAGTGTTCAGTTCACTAATCTCCACCAAGTCCTCCCAACCCTTCCAGAGTCCTAGCGCATAGGAATAGGGCTCAGGCCCCGGCTGGGAAGCGAATGGCTCAGTTGGCGCAGGAGTTGGCGTCTGACGATGCCCCTCCGGCTCCAGTCGAGGCTCAGATTGGGCACGGTGCCAGGAGCATCAACATCTGGATCCGTGCAGGGGATGGTCGAATGACGCTCCTTCGTATCATCGGCCGACAGACAAGGTGAAGTCAAAGACTGATTCGACTTCTTAGTTTTTTCTTTTTGAAAGACTTACTTGAGTGGCCCGACGGCTTGGAATGCAACGAAAATCTTGGATTCCATGACCGATTCCCGGAACCTTCCTCTCGACCGGAATCGAGACTGTTGTGGCGTCGCTAATCAAGCAGCAAGGAGCTTGAGGGACCACTCCCTCAAGGGAATGGGGTGATGATGCGGCAATAAGAGCAGGTTTTCGTGCCTTGGTCGCGTTCCAGGCACCAGAGGCAAACAAGATGCGGGTCAGTCACCGACATCTGTGACGAAAGGCACCACAGGGCTTGAAGTCCGTCTTCCTAGTGGGCATCCTTGCCACACCTGGAGAAGAAAGCTTAAAAAAATCTTCGACAAAACGTAAAAGAACCACTCTGTCAAAAAGTGACCGTTTGGGTAGCTCTCTCTAGGTCTGCGCTGACTGGCGTGGAAAGAAAAGAACTATATAGGCACTGCACATGTCACTTGTGGGGCGGATAACGCAGACCCTATGCAGGGCTGATTGACGCCCCCTACCGGCGCGCAGGTGTACTGCTCACGGAAAATTACCGGATCCAGTCACCTGGGGACAACTCTAAGGTAAGGAATCTGCAGCTAGAAGTCTATCAGATGCAGTTGATAGTCCCTACCGTAGTCAAGGGAGGGCCGAAAGGCAGACTAAGATTGGGAAGGGGCCATGGACCTGGTCGTAGCTCTGCTGCCCTTAAAGTGCTCCAGTGCCGAATCTGCCTTCTCACCAAAAAGGCAAGAGCCATCAAAGGGTATGTCCATGAACAATGCTTGGACATGCCCTGAAAAGCCAGTGGTTCTCAGCCAGGTTTGGCGTCTAAGTGCCACAGATTAAGCAATTGCTGTGCCCAGCGTGTCAGTCATATCCAGTTCACATCTGACTTTGCTGCATCTCGCCCGTTAGCAATAATTTGGGAGAGTATGGCTCTGGCAATCCTGAGACCATAGGCAGCACTTGCACAACCGAATCCCAGCCAGTGTGGGTTTATCGACCCAAAAGGCATGCGATGTTCACCGACCACAGTGCTAGGCTGGCAGAAGAGAACCTCCTCTTACCAAAGGTTGGATTCCCTGTCCAGTGAAGTGGTAGGGATCACACTGGGGTTGATCCTGGAAAGTGGAGGCTAGACTATCAAGCTCTCCGAGGTGGGCTGCTGGGTGAGAAAATTGGGGTCCTCCGGAGCAGGGCGGTGGGCAATTGTCCTGTTTACAGTAGCCCCTGTGTAGGAAGCTGGCTCTGTATATACTATACCAAAGTAAGGTATAGTGTGCACAGAGTCCAGTGGAACCCCAAAGGTAGGCAGAGGTAAAAGTAGATATCACCTTACTCTCTATTTGTGGTAGTGTGGGCGGGCAGTAAGGCTTTATCAGAGAGTAGTGTTAAGCATTTGTTGTACACACTCAGGCAAGAAATGATTTCACACACTCAAAGACTGAACTCAGACTAAGGGGCATATTCACAAGGAGCTATCGCCGAATTAACGGCACTTTATCACAGCCAAAGTCGTGATAAATTTACCCCCCCATTCACAAGCCGGTGTAAACAGCCCACAGCACCAGTTTACCCACGATAGCAGCCGCAAAAAACATCGCCACAGAGGACCCCCGCAAATATCACTAATGAGATGCAGAGTAGGCGTTCCCGTGCCAAAAGTCGAGACAACATCACACCTCAACATTCTCAACGACCAGCCACATCGGCGATAAAAACACAAAACAGGCGATGAGGTGCGGTAGCCGCAGGTATTTAACATCTGCCTCAAGCAGGTGTAAAGAAGGACGTCTACCTGCAGTAGGCAACGGAGTCCCGCACACAGCCATACCCGAAGAACAAACGATGCCATGGAGCTACTCTACATGCAGCTCGGAGCCACAACAGGGCCACAACACCCCCCGCCACCACCCCCTGGACCGCCAACCCCCCAGGACCCGGAACCCGGACCTGCTCCCTCCCCCCCCTCCCCCGGACCACCACAGAGGCAGCGTAGGGCAAGACAGCGGAGCTACCGTAAACGCACCACTCTCACAGACCTAATGCCCGCGGAAGTCATTGCCCACTACAGGCTCAAAAGGACAACCATCCTCCGCATCCTGACCCACATCGCCCACAGGCTGACGGTCCCAACACAGTGGAGAACAAACATCCCTCCGCAGACAAAGCTGCTGGCAGTGCTGGACCTGTTGGCCTCTGGGACCTTCCAACCAACAACTGCCAGAGTCGGAGGAGTCTCACAGCCAGCCCTATCAAAGTTCATCACACCCGTCCTGGATGCCATCATCAGCTTCATACCCCAGTACCTTCACTTCCCCCACACTGCGCAGGAACAGCTGGAGACTAAGCAAGGCTTCTACGCCATAGCCGGATTCCCAGCCGTGTTGGGGGCAATCGACTGCACACATGTCCCATTTGTGCCCCCTGCGGATACTGCACACCACTACCGCAACAGGAAGCACACACATTCCATCAATGTACAGACAATAGTGGACCACCGGGGAATGTTCACCAATGTCGTCGCCAACTACCCAGGCAGTGTGCATGATTCCTTCATCTTCCGACAGTCCATCATCAACCAGCGCTTCCAGGATGGCACATATGGGACGGGACTGCTTGTTGGTAAGTACCAACTCAACACACCACACATCCCACAGCCACCAACGCACAAGGCACAACTGTGGGGATGCACACGTGACCTAACCACATCCGACATGTTAAACTACATGACCCCCTACCAGACACGACTACACCACTCCATGGTCATCCTGGGCTACCCCTGCACCCAATACAGACTCCACATGGCACCACAGCCACACAACAGCTGAACGTGTGGAGATGCGGAATGCCGCCATGACGCATGAAAGGCACTGCTCTGCCCCCATGACCCTACCCCGGACTCCCGCAGGTCAGCGTCCCGTGGTGGTGGGCCCATGTCGGCCGCTGTGCATCCGGGGCGACTAGCCCTGTGCGACTCGAGTCATCCCCCCTTGTCGTTCAGACATTGCATGTCTGTGTGCCTGATGACTGTTGGTGTAGTTGCCAGCACATGCTACTCCCTGAGGGCTGGCTTACACTCACCCCCCCCACAGCCAGCAAAGGCCTCACTGAATTGGTGGGCCTGCCATCACAACCTGCCGAAGCAAGTATTGACTCTTTTCTCCCTGCACTGTCACAGGTGATCGAGGATATGCACTCTGCCCTTGGATGATGACACCCCTCCGAGACCCGAACACACCCGCCCAGAGACAGTACAATGCGGCCCACATACGCACCAGGGGCATCGTTGAACGCACATTTGGCGTGTTGAAGTCACGTTTCAGGTGCCTGGACGGCACTGGTGGGAAGCTCCTGTACAGCCTGGACGTCATGTGCAAGATGATCATTGCATGTTGTGTGTTGCACAACATCTGTGTTCGCACCAGGGCCCCATGGATCCCAGTTCCAGAGGTACCGGTTGATGATGGTGGTGATGTGGCAGGTGGCCCACATCCCACTGCAGCTGCGGCAGGAATGGCCCGTAGGGACTCCATCATTGCCACTTACTTCTCATGAGCACGTCACATTGTGACCATCCGTGGCATTCATGGGACAGTAGTAGATGTCCAATTGCACTGCATGTGTGAATAAAACATATTTGCAGGTCACAGGTTGGAATTGTACATTGTCATGTTACATGCCCCTGGGGTTTCAGATGTGATTTGCCATGTTGTGCACATTTTCCGAACCAGTTGTGTCCTGTGTTCAGTTGTGGAGGTGTTGCTGTTTGTACCGGGATGTTGTCACTGTCCGGGTGCACTTCTGCTTATGTGCGTATGCTGCACGGTGGGTGTGTCGCTCCTGCGGCTCTGATTTGTCTGCCACTGGTCTCTTTCATGTGGTGTGCCTGTAGGTTCTGTTCTTCCACTGTGCTTGGATGTTGTGGTGTGCATGTTGTCCTCTGCAGTTGGCCAGGGTGCATCCGTGGTACTCGGCTGTTGATGTATTTTGTTCTGTGGCATTTTCCGTATGCTGCTCTTGTGCTTTTTCCCGCATTGCGCATGTGTATTGCTGCCCTCGCGCTGGTTGTCACTCTTTTCTTATCGCGCTTTGGCCCATCGCAGCTTTTTTCGCGTTGTGGTTTGTGTTTTTATCTCCGTCGAGGTGGTTGTATCGCGAGCATTGGCCGCGGTGTCGGCCAACTATCGCATGGTACCGCCTTGTTGTGAATTCCACGTTGACACGGGGTTATTTTCCCATGATAGGCTGCGTTATTGAAAGTTGCGTTACGCTACTCTTGCGGTAGTTATCACACGTTCTTGTGAATATACCCCTAATTTGTTTGTATAAAAATATTTAGTTATTTTATTTCTAGAGCCAAGCCAAGCCTGGTGAAGGTAAGTGAAATAATACTTTGCAATACGTATGCAATAAATTACAGTTGAATGCAGGTTCAAATGCAGTTGGTTGATTTACAGGTAAGTCAATAATCAGAATTACTTTTCAGTTACTTTGTAGATTACAGTACACGTTACTTCTTGGATTACTTTTTAAGTTACTTTTGCTAACCAGTGTGATAGGCCTAGATATTACACTGGGACATCTCCTAGACAAAAGGTAAGTAATACAGTTTTTGTATATTTACAGTTTTTCAAGTTTTCATACAAACCAACTCCACACTTAGAAGAATTTTCAAAGAAAAGCAGTCAATGCAATCCTATGGGAAGAAATTAAGTTATCGGTTTACAGGTAAGTATCTGTTTGTGGGAGTTGGTATTCTGGGGTTAGAACCAGGGTTCCCCCAGAGTCAAGGATCCACTCTCAAAGCACCCGCAGCGGCTCTAGGGTGGCCGATGAGAAAACTGTGACTATACCAGTGTTACGTGCAAAAATCTTTGAAACTGATTTTTATTGTTTTAACGTGGTAATTGTTTTATGTTTGCCCGCTAGATCCACTCAGGCTTTTAGGCTCCTTTTTAGCCCTTCCGCTCCCAGCACGGTGGTTTTCGCCGGTGAGCGGTCTAGTCTTCTCTGTGACTCAGCTGCTGCACAGCAGAGCTGAGTGAAGGGTTGAGGGGGGCATGCTATTTTAAGGAGGCTGGAGCAGACGTGCAGCTGATAAGAAAGCTGCGACTATACCAGTGTTACATGTGTGAGAAGGTGGCTTGGTATATGGTGTACACTTATGTAAGTGGGCACCTTGCACCAATCCAGACAACCCTTATCGTGATTTTAGTGGCCTTAGACAACCTTAGAAAGCTCTCTAAGTGGTAGCTGTGGAGAGCAGGCTTAGTCCAGAAGGAGCTGCTTGTTTTACCAGAACATAATCTTATAGGTATAGATTAAGTGAAAATAAACCACACAGTGTATTTATAAAAATATGTATTTATTATAAGACACTCACTAACACATACAGATATCTCCTAGCCGGAGATATACACAATGCACACAATACTTTTCAATAGAAACAGGTAAGTAGCACGTAATACACAGTGGTCACCAGGGGGAGACCAAACCATATACTAAATAGTGGTATGCGAACCACGACTCGAGTCAAGACTATACCCAGAAGATGTAGAAGTGCCGGGGACCCAAGGTAAGTAACCAGGAGCCCCACGGAGGGCGTGTGAAGAGTGGGAACACGACCGCGGGATCAATGCAAGTCAATGGGTAAGTCGCGGTTGCAATTTTAAAGAAGAAGGACCCTTCCCAGTGGACCCTGAAGAAGCCCTGTTGAAGATAGAAGGTTCGGGAGCCACCCCACCCGTGGATACCCTAGGAACCAGGATACCTACACCAGGGAAACCGGGTGCATAGGTGTGAAGTGACGTACGAAAACGCTGTCGAACCCAATGGAGGACTTCAGGAAGATGCCGCTGCTGGGGAAGGTGAAAGTGTCGGGTGGAACCCAAAGGTGGATTCAAGTTGAGAAGTACCTGCAAGCAGAGGGGACAGAGTCTATGCCACTCAGGAGTGACGAGGAGACACGGAAGACGAATGCCCATCGATGTCGGGTGTTGCAGGAGAGATGACGGTGACCTTGCAGTTGCAGCTGTGAGGACCAGGCGACGTTGTGGAAGACCAGGAGCCGTTCACGAGCTGTCCCACGTCGGATGTCGAGAGTTGAGGGGTCGGTGTCCGTCGGGAGCACCAATAAACCTTGGCAACTGCAAACAAGGTGGAAAGCGAAGAAGGTGCAGTGTCAGGACCAGCAAGGTCCAGATGACTCACCACAAGCAGGGGAGTCAGGGCAGACCCCGAGCAATCAGGGGAGCCCAAAGAATTCAAAGATGACACTCAAGAGGACCCACAGGGCCGAGGCAGCTCACCGAAGATGCAGGCCCACGGTGCAAGTGATGTGGTGAGGACGAAGATCTTGGTCACTGGAGATGCTTGAGGTTAGGGCTACTTGGAGCCCAAAGATCTTGGTGGAAGGAAGCCAACAAGCCTTTGCAACTGCAAGTTGACGCGGTGCACAAGGGTTCAGTTCCTGCGGCTCCGACGAGGGATACTGGCCTTAAACTTGGTGAGAGGACAGGGCAGGCCTCAAGGGATGTGAAGAACCACAACCTGTGTTGCTGAGCCTTTCAGAGTCCGCGGGAGCTCAGGATCAGCAGACCGGTCAGCTTAGTTGCGGTGCCTGCAGATGCGGGGAAGTGACTCCTTCACTTCAAGGGCGATTCCTTCAGGTGTCTTGGATGCCCACAGGCCTTGGAAGGTTCTTGTATGGTGCACAGGCACAGACGTTGCAGCAGACGAGCAGGGCGACGAGATCAGGAGTCTTCCCAGTTGCAGCCTTGATGCCCAGAGTGAAGTCCAGCGAAGTCCAGAGTGCCCAGACAGTTGAAGAAGTAGTGTCTTGAAATGAATCTTGTCCCACAACTAATCCAGGGACCCACCCTCAGGTACCCTCAGGCTCCCTCCCAGGGGATGGGTCGGACAGTGGGGAGGATACTTTGTCCAGTTTCGCGCCAGAGCGGGAGCCAACAGCCCCCTGAGCTGGTTTGGACTGGACTATGCAAGGAGGGCACCAAGTGTGCCTTTCAAGCAGATTGAGTGGCGCTAGAAAGTGCTCCCACCTGGCCCAATACACTAAACCCTGTCTGGGAGGGGGTCACACCTCCCTGTGACAGAATACCTATTGTTCTGCCTTCCCCTGCTCGAGCCTGGCTCAGCAGCAGGAGGGCAGAATCGTGTCTCTGGTAGGCAGCAGCCATGTTCTGCTGTCCAGGTCTAGAAGACTGGTACCAGGAGCACTGAGGGCCTCCTAGAGGAGCTTTACAGTGCATGGAATCATACCCCCACATCATTGACAGTGTGGGGGTATGATTCCAACATGTTTGATACCAAACATGATATAGTTCTTTACAGCAATTTCCGAGATGGTCATCACGTAAAGACGTGGTGCCCCTCTATATGTTATATGGCTGTCTCACAACCCGGGAGAATGGACTCCGTAGGCTGAAGGGGTGTCCTGCTCATGCAGGGGCACCTTCACACTTAGAACCGAGCACCCTGCCTTCAGGATTGAAAGGCCTGCTTTAGGGGTGACATAGGTTTTAAGTGCAGTGACCTTAGATATAGGGAAACCTATATCTTTCGTAAGTGGTGCTAGCACCAGCTTACACAGGCTGCAATGGCAGGCCTGTAGTTACAAATTGAGTGATCTCCCATGGGTGGCATAATATATGCTTCAGCCCCTGGTGTACCTATGCCCTGGGCACCTTAGTACCATATACTAGGGACTGGTAAGTGTACACCAGTGTCCAATCTGGGATGTACCCAAGTACTTAATATACCAATTTAGGGGAGAAAGCACGGAGACTGGGGTCCTGATTAGCAGGATCCCAGTCAGACTGATCAGAAACAGCATTACATCAAGCAAAAAGTAGGGGTAACCATAAAAGCAGATCCTACTTTCCTACAACGTGCAATAATCTTTGAAACTGATTTTTATTGTTTTAACGTGATAATTGTTTTATGTTTGCCCGCTAGATCCGCTCCGGCTTTTAGGCTCCTTTTTAGCCCTTCTGCTCCCAGCTCGGTGGTTTTCGCCGGTGAGCGGTCTAGTTTTCCACGTGACTCAGCTGCTGCACAGCAGGGCTGATTGGAGGGCTGAGGGGGGCGTGCTAATTTAAGGAGGCTTGGGAGGACGTGCAGCGGGCGCGCCTAAGGCAAGCCTGTCTGCACCCGTCCGCATCCGACCTGGTCCAGGGGCCAGGACACCTGGTCAAAGGCTGGTCTATTCGGCGGAGGAACTGTGGGTGCTGAAAGGTATGGACAGGTTACTGTCACTGCATGAATTGGTGGAAGGGAAGTTAAAGGCGGATAATTTGTTACTTAGCAAGGGGGGAGGCAGAGAGGAAATATACTCAGGGTCAGAGATTAAGGGGTGTGGGGACCATCGATTCGACCTGGATTAGGAAGCAGGACGACCTAGGGAAGGGCTTTAGGGCCTTGGTGTTGAACACTCGCTCCCTACAGAAACATAACCTGGAAGTCTTCTCGTTACTGCAGGAAGAAGAGCCAGATATTCTAGCAGTAACAGAAACTTGGTAAGCGGAGGCCTCAGTGCCTGATATAGTGGCTGGTCTACCCCCCCACAGACTACGATATTTTGATGCATAACCGGCAGGGCAGAAAAAGAGGGGAGAGGTGGCAGTGTAGCAGAAAGCCTGGATGGGGCGGAGGTCTTAGGTGTAAAAATAAGCCTAAAGTCTTCCTGCGAGATAGTGGTGGTAGTATACCGCCCCCCACCTACCTCTTTATTTAATGATCTGTGTATGAAAGGGGTCAGTGATCTGTGCTCTAGATACCAACAGATTTTGGTGGTGGGGGACTTCAACTATCATTGGGACCAGGAACCAAGAGACCCCCAGGCAAGTAGGTTTGGAGAGGAGATGACCATGTTGGGGCTACATCAACTTGTGAAGACCCCTACCCACGATAAGGGCCATACTTATGACCTTATCTGGACAACCTTGCCTTCTGGAAAGTTAATGGAGATTGAACCCTGTAGCTGATCAGATCATTATCTGATCAGACTCACTATCCCACTGCCCAGTCGATCAAGGTTCCAACCCCCAGAGTGGCGGACGGAACTGGAATAAAATATAGGAAACCTGGCTAGGGGAGGCACTAAAAGAGACTATGCATCCAGGGAGATATGCGGAGGATTTATATCAGGAGAGTGAGAGGTTCACAAGAAGGATGACAGAAGCCACTGACAAGGTGGCCCCTGCGCAGACAGAAAGAGTAAGGAATAGAGGTAAGGGCGCCCCCTGGTATACGGAGGAACTAAGAGGAAAGAAACAAACACTACCCCCGTATGAAAGGAAATGGCGAAAGCTGTATGAACCAGAGGCCTTTGAGGAATATAAAGTAATGTTAGCCTTATATAAAAAAAGCTATCACTGCAAGGACGTTGGCGTTCTATGAGCCGAGGATTAGGGAGGCAAGTGACACACAAAAGGAGACCTTTAAAGTGCGGAGGGAACTTAGCCAGTGGCAGGAGCAGAAGGCTACTGCTATTTGGAGGACTGTAATAAGATACAAAACTTCTTCCTAAAGAAAGTTAGGGATATCTTAACGGAAATAAGTAACACCTGCATCAGTCCATGCCCCTGCTTGTGGAGGAGATACCTGACCTTCAGGGTGAGAAGCCCTCAGTATTCCAAACACTGGATCTAGACTCCCTATCACGCATTATGGCTAGAGTCAAATCGGGTTCACCAGAAGATCCTTGCCCACTGAAGATGTTCAAAATGGCACTCCCTGTGGTGGGGGTGGAGCTGCTTTCCTTTTTAAATCACTCCCTGGCAACCGGGAAGATTCCACTTAAGTTTAAGGAAGCCATGGTAACTCCACTACTCAAGAAAGCAGGGGCAGACCCTAAAAACCTGAAGAACTGTCAGCCAGTATCTAGGCTCCCCTTTCTAGCAAAAGTAGAGGAACAACATGTGCTCAGAATCCTCTCCCTATTTATAGAGGAACATTAGCTGCTTCATGCATGGCAGGCGGGCTTCAGGGCCCACCATAGTACTGAATTGGTGATGCTCTTGGTACTGGATGAGCTTAGGTTAGCGGCTGATGAGAAGAAGCCTTCAGTGCTGATCCTACTGGATCTCACAGCCGCGTTTGACACGTGTACTTTCCCAAAACTGTACCTTGTACCCCCAACTGACACCTCTCTGGCCTTGTCAGTCCCTTGTAAAAGGTGCCATGGGTACTAAGGGCACTGTGGCCAGGGAAGGCCCTTAAGGGCTGCAGCACTTGTCCCACCCTTAGAGGCCCTGTACCTTTACACACACTGCCATTGCAGGCTGCGTGTTTTGGTGCAGAACAAAGTGAAGAGTCGACATGGCACATATCCCTGTGTGCCATGCCTACAACCCACTGCCCTGGCATAGGTCAGCTACCCCTCTAGCTGGGTGCACTATACCAGTGGTGAGGGTACAGGTGCATGAGCCCTGTACCCCTACAGTGTCTAGACCAATTCTTAGACATTGTAAGTGCAGTAATGCCATTAAGAGTATATGGTGCTGGGAGTTTGTCATTACGAACTCCACAGCACCATAATGGCTTTACTGAAAACTGGGAAGTTTGGTATCAAACTTCTCAGCACATTAAACCCACACTGATGCCAGTGTGGAATTTAATGAAAAATGCACTCAGAGGGCATCTTAGAGATGCTTCCTGTGTAAAACGACCAGCCTCTGGTGGGTTCCCAGACTGGTACACACCAGCCTGCCACCACGAGATATGTTTCTGGATCCCTGGGGTGGGAGCCTTCGCTGCCTGAGCCCAGAAACAAAGCCATTCCTGGACGGATATGGTCACACCTCTCCCAGGCCAGGAAGAGCCATCTGTGGCAGGGGCGCTTCAAAGGCCTTGCTGCCTTTGTCGCGCGACCCCCAGCCTCTCCTACTATCAGTCTCCCCTCCTTTTCGGCGGGAAGACAGGTGGGGAAAATTTGCACAGCCCAGAAGGTGTGCCCACCTCTGCCAACCCCACCCCTCAGGTGGGGGAGGCGAGGTGAAGCCCACTCTTCAGTGCCCGCCATCTTGCAGATGGCAGGCACTCTCCAATCAGAAGTAGGGATTGTGCCCACTCCCCCACGTGGGGTGAACACCAAGGGTGTAGTCACCCTAAGGTCAGTAGCACTTTGGCTACTGATCTCGAGACCCCTAAAATGCCCCTAATTACAGTATTTAGGGGTCAGATGTGAACCAGGAAGACAGATTCCCGCAACCTACGAAGAAGAAGGATGAAAGAAGATGCCGAGCAGAGGAGACTGCAGAGAAGAACTGACTTGGCCCCAGCCCTACCGGCCCCACTGCAGTATCCAGAGATCCTGTGCCAAAAGTCGCCTTGTCCTGCAGCCAGCGACCTCCAGAACCCCTGGGAGGACTGACTGCCTTCAACAAAGGGGAGAGGAGTTGGCCTAACGGCTAGGGCGTCCGACCTCGAATCTGGGGAACTGGGTTCGAGTCTCGGTGATTCTGGGCAAATCACTTAATCTCCCCGTGCCTAACAAAAATTAATGTGTGTCCTAATGTAACGTAACTGTTGCTATGTAAAGCGCTCTGATACCCGATTCGGGTCAAGTTCGCACTATATAAAACTGCAAAAAAAAAAAAAAAAACGGATCTCCTGTGAACAGCAGCTCTGTTCAAAAGAAACTCCCAAGACAGACTCTGAGCCTGCTGAGGACAAAGAAATCCGACGCCTGGAACCACCACTGCACCGGACGCTTTCGGCCTTAATCCTGGTGGCCTAACAGTCCCAGCGAGGTCCCCCAGCGCTCCAGAGTCAGAGTTCACTGTGGATTGACCCCTCCAGGACTCCCCGACGTCGCCTGCAGGCTCTGCACGGAGACCCCCCCCAATCGCGAGTGGCCTGGTAAGGTAAAATCTGACCCCAAAAGACACCCCTGCATCCAGCTGCCCTGCACCCAGGAGAAGAGAACCCGAGGTGCACCTACATCCCCAAGCCCTCCAACTTACCTGCCCAGCTGGACCGAGCCTGCAGCCAAAATCCAAAACCAGCAACTCCCATTGAAAACAACAGGGCACCCAACGCCAAAACAGCACCATGCACCCAGCCGCCCTGCGGGTGCACCTTGTGTGCTAACTTGGATCCCCTTTGCCCTGAGCCTAACACCAGGAGCTTTGCTCCCACAACCTTGTGGCCTTCTCGTGAGCAGCCACCAACCGGAGGCCCCCTATCCCCCTTTGGATAACATTGGGACTCTGCACTAGGCCGCCCTAGTGCCGCTAAGGGTGTTCTGAGAGTGCATCCTCGACCCTGGGGAACCCAGGTTCTAACCCCAGAATACCAACTCCCACAAATAAGTACTCACCTGCAAACTGTTAACTTCATTTCCTTCCATAGGATTTCATTGACTGCTTTTCGTTGAAAATTCTTCTAAGTGTGGAGTTGGTTTGTATGAAACATTGAAAAACTGCATTTGAACTAAAAGTGAATTACTTACCTTTTGTCTAGGAGATGCCTGTGTGTGATATCTAGGCATATCACACTGATTAGCAAAAGTAATTTGAAAAGTAATCCAAAAAAAAGTAACGTACATAGTAATCTGTAAAGTAATTAAAAAAGTAATTCCGAACTGTTCACTTACCTGTAATTCAACCAACTGCATTTGAACCTGCATTCAACTGTAAAACAAGATTTTGCAAAGTTATCTCACTTACCTGCACCAGGCTTGGCTTGGTTCTAGAAATAAAATAACGAAATAATATTTTTTATACAAACAAATTGGTCTGAGATCAGTCTTTGAGTGTGTAACATCATTTCTTGCCTGAGTGTGTACAACAAATGCTTAACACTACCCTCTGATAAAGCCTTACTGCTCGCCCACACTACCACAAATAGAGAATAAGGTGGTATCTACTTTTACCTCTGCCTACCTTTGGAGTTCCACTGGACTCTGTGCACATTATACCTCACTTTGGTATAGTATATACAGAGCCAGCTTCTTACAGCCACTCTCCTTCCATTCAGGGAAACACTGAAAACTCTTCTGTTTACGCAGGCTTTCAGGCAAAAGAAGTTCTGACCGAGTGGGTATTGTGGCAGGTAAAAGTTGGTGTTGTCTGTAATTTTCTCACAGGCGCTACGATGATTATGCACTATCAAATGACACTTAACATTAACACTGCTATCCAATGGGGGATAGGGGTCTCCGGTTGGTGGCTGCTAACGAGCAGGCCACAAGGTTGTGGGAGCAAAGCTCCGGGTGTTAGGCTCAGGGCAAAGGGGGATCCAAATTAGCAACCAAAGTGCACCTGCAGTGGCACAGGGGCAGCTGGGTGCAGGGTGCTTTTGCAACAAACACTGCAGGCTCAGGACGAAGATCTTCTGGAGGTGACCCCGGTTGGAGAGGTAAGTTTGGGATGCCTTTGGATGCTGAGACAACGTCGGTTGGGCCACTCAAGGCCGCAGTTCGTCGGGTGCAGGGGTGTCTTTAGGCATCTGGTGTTTCTTGTAAGCTCCGGTCGCGGTCAGGGGGGTCCTCCAGAAAGGGGCTGCAGGTGTCGATTGGAGAATCGAGGCAGGTCAGAGATCACCAAATCTCAGGTCAGGATCACCGGGGAGACCTCCTCGTGGTGTTGGGTCATTCGAACTTGGGCTGTGGGCGTCGCGTGCAGACTAGCGGATTTGGCCAGAGTCTGTGGGTGAGCAAATCCGATGCTCACTGGAGACAACTAGATTGAAGCCACAAGTTTGCAGTCTGCCGCTGCATTATCCTTTTGCTTTAGGATGGCAGGGCAGGTCCTCCGGGTTCTTGGGGGCTGCTGGCTGTAGGACACACCGGGATTTCGCTGGAGGAGATTCAAGTTGGACAGGGCCAAGTCAGTGGGCATCCTCCTCCTCTTCTTAACTCAGCACGGCTTCTTCGGTCCTTCTTCTGGTCGGTTCTTGTCTGAGGAGGCAAGGTCCGGGGTAGCCCCTAAATAATAGATTTAAGGGCGTTACAGGTAAGTAAAGGTCGGGTTCAATGGCTCCCTTCCTTGGGGTGGGTACACACCCTACTGTGCCACCCTCCAGTGGGATGCCGCTCTCTGGTTGGCTGGGTCACCCCATCTGCAAAATGGCGGGGACTGAGAGTTGTGCTTCACCTCACCTCCCCCACCTGAGGGGTGGGGTTGGCAAAGGTGGGCACACCTCTCCTAACTTGGTTTTCCCGCCGATTCTCCTGCCCAAAGTGCGGGTCAGAACCGGTGGGGGCCAGTTGCTGGAAGCAGAAAATGACTGGGGTAGCTCACAAAGGCGGCCTACCCGTCCTGGGGGAGGAGGTTTGGCATCTCGTCCCAGAATGTGCATTGTTTCAGACCCCCGAGAGCTTCAGGCTCTCGACCCAGGTGTAGAAGAAAAAACCTTTCTAGGGGTTCACTGATGCACCTGGTCCTTAAACCAACAAAGAAGAGATTGGCACGGAAGCTGGAATATCAAAATAACAACTTTATTAACCTCACATGAGGGAGACTGTGTCAATACAATACCCTCAGGCCACTGTATGAGACAGTCTAAGGAGTACGAACACTCTGGGTCTTTTATGCCCAGTTTATAGCTGAGCTAGCATGTAGACTCAAAAAGAGGCAGTACAAGTGTGCACATGAATAGCTAGTTACATATAAGGATACATAAGAATTGCTTACTCAACAGAGTGGGAGGGCTTATAATATTGCTAACATTAGTTTAAATAGCCTGACAGTTACTCTAAGAGCAGGTGCATTCTAGCAGCTAGACCTTTCTGAGCATGTGCAGTGCTCTGGCTCAGTACTGAAGGAGTTAATTATAGTTCCTGACTCAAGTGAAATACAAGAGCAGGCAACAGTGAAGAGGGAGAAAGCACATGGCGAGCACATGGCTAACTAAAATGGCTGCCAAAAACAAAATGGCTTCAGCTGATGCTAACAGCCATTTCAGCTAGTTTTCCACAGATGGCCGTTTTCAGGTGACCTTCTGTCGAATGAGGGGAAGAGATTAGGGAGATTAGCTCCTGGGCAAATTAAGGGTAAGCAAAATTAAGAATTAAGTAATACATTGTTCCAGAATCATGTCTGGTGGTGGCAGCTGGCGAACAACCACTCAGCCAGGACACTAGAGTTAGGTCATTTTTCAAGGGGCATCTCTAAGATGCCCTCTGAGTGCATTTTTCATTAAATCCCACACTGGCATCAGTGTGGGTTTAATGTGCTGAGAAGTTGGATACCAAACTTCCCAGTTTTCTGTAAAACCATCATGGTGCTGTGGAGTTCGTA
This sequence comes from Calotriton arnoldi, assembly GCA_963921515.1. Lineage (NCBI taxonomy): Eukaryota > Metazoa > Chordata > Amphibia > Caudata > Salamandridae > Calotriton > Calotriton arnoldi. The sequence goes on from CAWUFW010005814.1 coordinate 231,570, forward strand.
ATGACAAACTCCCAGCACCATATACTCTTAATGGCATTACTGCACTTACAATATTTAAGAATTGGTTTAGACACTGTAGGGGTACAGGGCTGATGCACCTGTACCCTCACCACTGGTAGTGCACCCAGCTAGAGGGGTGGCTGACCTATGCCAGGGCAGTGGGTTGAAAGCATGGCACACTGGGACGTGTGATTTGTCGACTCTTCACTTTGTTCTGCACCAAAACATGCAGCCTGTAATGGCAGTGTGTGTCAAGGTACTGGGCGTCTAAGGGTGGCACAAGAAGTGCTGCAGCCCTTAGAGGCCTTTCCTGGCCACAGTGCCCTTGGTACCTAGGGTACCATTTACAAGGGACCGACGTGTGGCCAAAGAGTGCCAATTGGGTTTTGTATTAATGCAGTTTTAGGGGAAGAACATAGGCCCTGGGTACCTAGTTGGCAGGGACCCAGGGCACACTCAGTCAAAGTACATCAACAGTTTGGCAAAAAGTGGGGGGCAACCATGCAAAAAGAGGGATTTTCTTACACCCTGTGCAAGGCTTGGACCAGGACCCAAGCAGGACATTTATAAGTGCTTCATTAAATGGGAACAAGTGTTCAGGTCGAAGCACCTCTGTCAAAGACAGTCTTGCCTGCCACCAAAAGCAGCTGAAGGTCCAAGACCTCAGTCGCCCTTCGCACCACCACTGCGAAAGAAATGCCAGTAGCCATGGAAAGGGGACGAGGCCAAGTCAGTGTCTGGTGAGGTATCCAATCCACTGGCATCCACCAATTCCTTGTATTAGTTGTCCTTCTGTTAATCTATGGGACACTAGTAACCATAAGAGTCCCCAGACCCCCTCCTAATTGCCATCCTCTCCAGGCCTATCAAATTAAAAAGGCACTGCCTCAAATTTTGAAGAACATGGTACCGGTCAGCACCGAACTCCCCCATCCAACTGCATGTCGGAGTCAGGTAGGACGATGGGACTTGTGCTGCCATGGGTCTGCGCCACCGGGAGCAACGGCAATGGAGCGGGTGCCGAAGAAGGTTGCTGACTCACAAGCATCACTACTGGATCCAAGGGGTTCGACAGACACGCTGGTGGAAATCAAATAGGGGCCCCTCTCATACCTGTGGGGTCCGAAGGCACCCAGAGGGGTCAGGCATCCCAAATATGAGGTGCATAGCCTCAAAATTCCTTCAGTTGGGTGGGGGTCGCTCTGGATAACTCTGGGAGACATGTAGCAGACCCTGGCACAGGTTCCACTGCAGAGTAAGACCTTGAGTGCTGATGCTCCCGCATCTCGTCTGATGACTTGGACTGGCACGGGGATGCTGAAGACAACTTCAACTTCTTGGAATCCCTCTTGTGGGACTTACCCAATAACTTGGAGTGTGATGATGTAGGAAGCTGACTCTTTATATAGTATATCAAAAATAGGTATACCGTGCAAAGAGTCCATGGTATTTCCTCATGATTGGACAGGGGCTTGCTCTAGCAAACTTAAGGTGCTCTTCTAGGGGGAAGTGCGGTTGAGCAGCCTTAGGCTTATCAGAGAGGAGTGTTAGACATCTGCAAATACACACACAGTCAATAAATGATGCACACAACTCAATAAGGAGAACCACACTAATTTTTTTTTAAATAAAAAAAAACACGTATCTTTATATATATTTAGGCACCAGAATCAATATGATCAGGTAAGTGTATTTCGAGATAGAAGGAACAGTTTCTTACCTGTAACTCCAGTTCTCTCGTCGGGGTATTTCCATGATAAGTCATAAGCACTTGAATACTTCCGCCCACCTACGGGGACCCCGAGCACTTCTTTAGATATATCTTCTTAAGTGGAATTTTTTCACCTTTCTTTAGTAAGGCCTGCAAAGACACTTAAGAGATAAAGAGACAATAATGCAGCCTAAATAAATAGGCTACACTGGCCGTATCTTCATCTTGAATTGAAAAAAGGGAGCCAGTATACTATATTTTGAATCATTTTTTAAGTGTTTTACACAGAAGAATCCGCTTCACAAAACTCCTTTTTTCATGATAGAGATGAAAGGAGAGGACAGAATAGCCCCATAGGCTGCCATTATATGTCTTAAAAATAGAAGCTGTGCCTTTAGGAATCCAGAGACCACCAGTATCCCATCATGCACAGCTAGTGGCAGTTACTTCAGTTCTTTTTGAGGGCGATGAGAAGTGAATGCATGTTCTATGTTATGGATCCCTCTGTCTTTTCCACCAGGGAGGAGAGAGGGTTGCTTATGACTTATCATGGAAATACCCCTACGAGAGAACTGGAGTTACAGGTAAGAAACTGTTCCTTCTCTTGTAGGGGATTTCCATGAACAGTCATAAGCACTTGAATAGACTAACATGCCCATCCCTATAGAACGCGGTGGAAGAGACAGAGATAAAATGATATGCAGATTTAAGCAAATAGGTTCCGAAGGAAAGCCTGCCCTACTTGAGCATCTGTCTTGGCATCCGAGTCCAGGCAGCAGTGTTTAGTGAATGTATGAACTGATTTCCAGGTAGCAGCCTAGCATATCTCAGCAATGGGTATATTACGAAGCAAAGCCGGAGTAGCTGCCTTCCCTCTGGTGGAGTGAGCTTTAGGCTTACTGGCTAGAGATTTATTAGCTTTTTGGTAACACAGTAAGATGCAGGAAACAATCCATCTGGAGATGGCCTGCTTGGAAGTAGCTAGACCTGTACAGAGGGAGCCATAGTTTACAAGTAACTGGTCATATCTCCGTATATCCTTAGTTTTATCCAGATAGAATTTAAAAACCCTTCTAACATCCAGGGAACGAAGAGATCTCTCCGCTGGAGTAGATGTATGCTGGAAAAAGGTAGGTAAAGAAATCCTCTGGTTTACATGAAAATCTGAAACCACCTTAGGGAGGACTTTCGGAGGAGTCCTCATGACTACTTTAGATGCATGAAACACTGTGTATGGCTCTTGACAGCAAAGTACCTGGATTTCACTAACCCTGCGGGCCGAAGTAATAGTCACAAGGAAAGCCGTCTTCCAAGACAGATGCTGAAGAGATGCCTTATGTATGGGTTCAAAAGGTTCCTGCATAAGACGAGAGAGGACCACATTAAGCTCCCAAGGATGAGAAGGACTTCTAATGGGAGGAAAAAACTTCTTCAAACCCTCCAGGAAATCTCTGATAACAAGAATTCTGAAAAAGGAAGTTTGTGAAGGGCATTTCCTGTAGACAGCTAGGGCTGCTAAGTGAACCCTAATAGAAGAAGATTGAAGGCCAGATTGTGCCAGATGGAGCAAATATGGAAGGATGACATCTTGCTGACAAGAGGTAGGATCCTCATTCTTCGATGAGCACCAAATACAGAATCTCTTCCATTTATGAGCATAAGCGGAACGTGTGGACGTCCGGTTTGCTTCCTTGAGTATGTCCATGCAGCTCTGAGGTAAGTTCAAGTGTTCATACTGTACTGCAAAATTCAAAGAGGAGAGTTTGGGGTGCACCACCTGGTTTCTGAACTTAGTTAGTAGGTCTGATCTGCATGAAAGCCTGTGATGTGGACGGATAGACCAGTGAAGGAGGTCCGTGAACCACTACTGACGTGGCCACTCCGGGGCTATGAGTATCATTTTGGCCCGTGACTGCGACAGCTTGATGAGGACTGCCAGGATTAGGGGAACTGGAGGAAAGGCGTAGAGAAATCTGCCTGACCAGTTGATCCACAGGGCATTCTCCAGGGTTCCCAGTTGGTAGTACCTCCACGCAAAACTTTGGCATTTGTGGTTTTTTCTGGGGGCAAACAAGTCGACTTCCGGAGTACCCCATCTTCCGAAGATATCCTGGACCACGTCGTCGTTTAAGACCCACTCGTGGTTTTTCTGGAGGAGCCTGCTGAGAGAATCGGCCTGAGCATTCGGAACACCTGGGAGGTGAGTTGCTGTTATGGTCAAGTTTGTCTGGGCTTCCCGAGATAATGGTCTGGACTTCGAGCCTCCCTGCTTGTTGAGATAGTACATTGTTGTTGTATTGTCCGTCTGGACAAGAAGTGAGTTGGAGCGGAGTGATGGCTGAAAGGCTTTCAGCACCATATGAACTGCTCATAGCTCTAGCAGATTGATGTGGTGAGTGGATTCTCTGTGTGACCATTTGCCCTGAATTTGAAGTTGACCTGTGTGGCTCCCCTTCCCTGGAGAGCGGAATCCGTGCCTATGATCTGAACAGGTATCTCCTTGTGGAAAGGGAGCCCTCGTAGGAGATTGGCGGGATAGCACCACCATTTGATGGACTGGATGGCATGCTGAGACAATTGAATCTGGTCTTCCCAATCTCCTGTTCGCTGGTCCCATTGGTCTTCCAGACATTTCTGCAGGGGTCTCATGTGGAGACGTGCATTCGGTGTGAGGAATATACAGGATGTCATCGAGCCCAGGAGCGAGGAGACCTTCCTCACGGTTGGGAGAGACATTGCCATGAGAGCCTGAGCCTTCCTAAGGATCGATAAGCGTCTCTCCTCTGAAGGACACACGTTTGCCGTGCGAGGATCTATGGATGTTCCCAGATATTGCAGGCACTGTACAGGAATAGAGCTTGACTTCACCTGGTTGACATGAAGACCCCACCGAAGGGGAAGATCGGAGGTCCAATTAAAGTGTAGTTGAGCCTCTTGAGACGTGGATGCCTTGACTAGCCAATCGTCTAGATAGGGATGAACGAACTTTGTTTCCTCAGATGGGCCGCTACCACCGCCATGCATTTGGAGAAAGTCCTGGGTGCTGACTTCAGGCCAAATGGAAGTACACAGTATTGATAGTGGTTGTTCCCCACTGCAAACCTCAAGAACCCGTGATGCTTCCTTATGATGGGAATGTGGAAGTATGCATCTTGAAGGTCGATTGCGCATAACCAATCCCCTCGATGTAGCTGAGGGCAAATTTGGTACAATGCTAGCATCCGGAAACTTTCTCTTCAAATACACTTGTTGGCCGTCCTTAGGTCGAGAATGGGTCTGAACTCGTTCTTGCCTTTCTTTTTGAGTATAGCCCCGTGCCTCGTTGTAAAGGAGGAACGGGTTCCACTGCCTGTTTCTGCAAGAGAATGTTCGCTTCCAGTTGTAATTGGTGCAGTTGGAATCTGGATTGTTTCACAGGTATTGACAGTGGAGGGCTGATGAATCTGAGAGAATATCCATTGCGTACAATATTCAGAACTCAATTGTCTTGTGTGATTTTTTGCCACTCTGTCAGGTAATGTTGGATGCTTCCCCCTACCAGAGCGGGAAACAGAAGAGGGGGGAAGACAGGATTCAGATTTTTGACCCAGCTGGCATCTTGCCTCCTTGAGCAGGTTGCTGGCCTGACCACTTCGGATCTTCCTCTTGCTTGTCTTTTCTGATAAGGCTGGTAGGAGCGTTGGTACTGTTGTTGCGTACCTGACTGGTGGCCCTGATACTACAGAGGGGTTAGAATCCTCTGTTTAGAATAGCAGTGTTGAAAAGGTCTGAAAGATTTACGCTGCTCCTTAGAACTTTCCAGGCAAACAGCTTTTAGCGTCTCCATTTCTGCCTTCATCCTGGCCATGTCCTTGTCTGCATGAGTGCCGAAAAGAGTCGTGCCTGAAAACAGGAGATTCAGGATGCGCTGCTGTGATTCAGGTTTAAGTGATGGAAGACGTAGCCATGAGTGCTGCCGCAGTGCCACGCTGTGGCAATACCCATGCGCAGCAAGAAGGGATGTGGCTGCTGTTGTGCTTATAACTTGATTAGACACCATAAGACTTTCTGTCAAGATCTCATTAAAGTCTTCTCTTTTGTCTCTAGGGCGGTAGTCTGCAAACTGTTGGTGCGATTCCCACAGTGCCTGGTCATATTTGTCTAATAAGGCTGTGGCACTAGCAGCTTTCATGGTAGTCGCTGTTGTGTTGCAAACCTTCCTCCCCACTGAGTCTATTTTTCGGCTCTCTTTACCTGGTGGCACTGTCGAGGTTGGAGCCGTGGCATGTTGCTTTTTCACAGCCGCCGCCACCACAATAACAGAATCCGGAGCTGGGTCCGTCCATAGGAAAGCAGCGTCCTGCTCTGGAGGCCGGTATTTCTTCTGCTGGAGCTGACTTAATTGAAGAGGGTGTCAAAAAAAGTTCCATTGCCGGTTCTAAGAGGCCCGGCAACAGAGGAAGCAAGGGACGTGAAGCTTGTTTTTGTTGAAGAGTATCAAATATGATGGAAGTTGTAGGTGTAGGAGTGGACACTGGAATATTTAATTTTTAAGCACCCCCCACCAGAACCTCTTGACAGGTCGAAATATCATCAACTGGTGAAATCCGCGGGGAGGCGAATCCAACAGTGTAGGAGTGTATCTCCCTGTGCTTGAAGAGGTGGTGTCCCTGGTGTGTCTGGAATGAGACCTTCCTCCGCGACGTTGACGATGTGAAGGAGTAGAGGAGCGTCTATGACTGAGACGATGCCCGTGTGAGACCTAGACCTTGGTCTTGGTGGTGGTGGTGGTGGAGGAAGCGTTGGAGAAGGAACCGTCCTAGATGGAGGTTCGGGAGTACTCCCAATCCAAAGTAAATAAGTCTTCTCCTTTTTAGCGCCTCCCGAAGTCTTGAAGAGGCTGACTAACTCCCTGAGGAAGATCTTTCCGTCCCTCTCGACGTCAATCTACTAGCCGATGGAGACCTTTGATGTCGCCTCGAAGGAAGATCTCGTATCGAGGTCGCACAATGGTGTCTCGACGTCGAGCGTCAGCCTCTTGGCGTCGACCGACAGTGGGAGTACGTCGGCGATCGACGGTGGTGTCTCGACATCGAACAATTGTGGCGGTGCGATAAGTTCCTAGACGGCAACCTGCGAGGTTTCACCTTCTGTGGTGGTCTTCCTGACACCGACCGAGTTGTTCTCGTCGTCAGCTTCATAATCGACGAAGATCTTCTTCTTGATGTGGAACGTCGACGCCGTTTAGACCCAGAGCACTGAGTCGAATGCGAGCAGGTCGGCGCTGTACCTCCTCTGTATGTCATCGTCCTCGACCAGCACCGTTTTTCAGCTCTTCCTCTGCTGGGGAGCCCCCCAGAGGCTGAAGATAGAGCCCTGGTAGAGGACTGACGCTCTCCTCGCTCTGAAGTCCCACCTGAAGAGTGGGCCTGCTGTCTTCTGCTCCTTGAAGCCAAATCTGTCACGTAGAGCACACTTAGAGAAAGTTTTACAGATGGAACAGGAGTCAGGAATATGAGTAGCAGGTAGACATAGTATACACACTCTGTGAGGATCATTCTTGGCTTCTTCCTACCACTGTCTGGGCACTTATCAAAAAGACAAGGCATTTTTGAGCAAAAACTGCAAAATTTCCTGTCAGAACAACATAGAGAAAGGCCAAACAAGTCGAGTGAAGCAGCTATTTGTTAAATTCTGAAGTGAATTTTGAAGAAAAAAACCAATTTGGTAGAGTTCAATGCTCCAGGGTCCTGATAGGAGCCGGAAAAAGAACTGAAGTAACTGCCACTAGCTGTGCATGATGGGATACTGGTGGTCTCTGGATTCTTAAAGGCACAGCTTCTATTTTTAAGACATAATGGTAGCCTATAGGCTATTCTGTCCTCTCCTTTCATCTCTATCATGAAAAAAAGGAGTTTTGTGAAGGGCATTCCTCTGTGTAAAACACTTCAAAAATGATAAAAAATATAGTACATATATACTGGCTCCCTTTTTTCACTTCAAGATGAAGATGCGGCCCGTGTAGCCTATTTATTTAGGCTGCATTATTGTCTCTCTATCTCTTAAGTGTCTTTGCAGGCCTTCCTGAAGAAAGGCGAAAAAATTCCACTTAAGAAGATAGATCTAAAGAAGTGCTCCGGGGTCCCCGCACGTGGGCGGGACTATTCGAGTGCTTATGACTATACATGGAAATCCCCTACGAGAGTAATTCATTTACGTTTCAAAAGTCGACAGTGCAATTTTCAGAGGCAGCAATGTTATCCTATGGAGGAAAAACAAATACTGCATACAAGTTCTTCACAGTGACTTACGAGACCAATCCTCAGGACTTAAAGTGATTACAGGGCAAGGTCAAAGGCAACACAGCATCGTCTCCTGTGAGGGGAGCCAGATTTGCATAACAAAGGCGATGGGCTCTTTGAAGATTCCTGCCTTAGAATGCTAATTCACAGGTCATCATTTGGGGGGGTAGTAAACTCCCTCTGCCCGTGCAGGCTTTGTTCCTGACCTCCTGAGAGCAGAGTCCCTCACCCCTGGGGGTCAGAAATTAGTCTGTGGAATCATACCGGTTAAGACCAGTCAGTCAGCACACTAATAGTTGGTAGGTTTTCAAGGAACACCTCTAAGGTGCCCTCTGGTTGCATGTATTAATAAATCCATTACTGGAATCAGTGTGGGTTTATTAATACAAGATGTTTGATACCAAACAGCTAGGGTTTCAGTGAACCCATCATGTAGATGGAGAACTCGTTTTCAACAGTGTCCAGCACATGTACTTTAAAATGGCTTCCCTGATCACTTGCACAGGCAGCAATTGAGCTGACCAGAACAGGGGCATATCTGCACCTGCAGATATATCCACACATGTAGTATAGTGCACCCTGCCTTAGGGCTGCCAGTCCTGCTGTAGGGGTGACTTACCTATACTGCATGCAGTGTCTTGCAGGCATGGCACACAGGGCTGTGTGCCATGTTGTGTTTCCACTTTTGTCTGCACCAAGACACACAGCCTGCAATGGCAGTCTGTATGTGTTTGGTGAGGGTCCCTTAGGGTGGGACAATATGCGCTGCAGCCCTTAGGGACCCTCTTTGATACCCATGCCCTAGGTATCTGGGATACCCTTTACTAGGGACTTACAGGGGTGCCAAAGGTTTTGCCAACTGGTGGAACAAATGTACAGTTTTGGGAAAGAGATCTGGCACTGGGGACCTGGCTAGCAGGAACACAGTGGACTTCCAGTCAAAACGGCATCAAATACCAGGCAAAAAGTGGGGGTGACCATGTCAAAAAGGGCACTTTCCTACAGATTACTATCATCAGGAGCGGCTCCACAAGAGGTCCTGGGACCTTCCGCGGGATTGTAAGCGTCACAGGGTTGTCCAACGCGGCATTTCTAGAGTGCACAGCTGACTCTGGAGAGGCGTGCCGGCACTAGTGGAGAGTTAAAGGCAGAAAAAGCCTAAAAAGATCAGGATCAATTAGCCTACTAGGCAGGAGTCAAAAAGCAGGGTCTTAAGACTCTAAAGCAGGGTTCAGAAGGGCTGCACCGCAAACTAATAGGCAGTGCATTACAAAGTCTGGGAGCCAGATATGAGAATGAACTCCCACCTCTTCTAGCTTTGTAAATGCAAGGGACTTGGAGCAGGTGCAGCTTATTCGATCTTAAGGATCTGGTGTGCGAATAGAGCTATAATCTTGTCCCGAAATAAAGAGTACCTTTATGAGCAAAGGCTCTGAAAGCAAAAGTGAGAGCCCTTCATTGAATCCTCTTGATGACAGGGAGCCAATGAAGATGGTGGAGGTGCTGAGAGACTGACAAACGCTGGGGATTTTGGGGATTAGGCGAGCAGCAGAATTTTGGATAGTTTGGAGCTGTTGAATTAGGAAAGAGGGCAGGCCTAAATACAGGCTACTGGCAGTCTAATTTGGATGTGACCAAGGCATGAATAATAGTTTTCCGACAGTCCTCAGGAATCAGGTGGAGCATCCTCCGGAGAGCCCTCAAAGTGGCAGATAATGACTTGAGGCTCAAAAGTGAGATTGGAATCAAATTTTATCCCCAGGTTCCTCACAACTGGAACCGGGGAGAGATGAACATCCAATTCCGGTGGCCACCAAATGTTAGCCTATGGAGAAGACTTGGTGCCAAAAAAGATCTCAGTTTTTAAGAATTAAGTTTCAGGCAGCTTCCATTCATCCATTCCAAAATAGCCTTCAGGCAGGGTTTGAGAGAGCACAATATTGCTGGTGCATTTTCAAGAAAGGCCAAGAGAAGCAGGGTGCCATCTGCATAGGTGACCACCCGCACCCCCAAAGACACCGCAAGTTTAGCCAGAGGCTCCAGAGAGATATTAAAAAGGGTGAGCCCTGAGGCACTCTGCACTTTAGAGGCTTAGATGAAGAGGTGAAAGAGGCAGGAAGACTGCCTGTGAAAGAGCTTTCAAAAAAGAGTTGAGCCAGAGTAAAGCCTGATCTCTGATTCCAATATTCTCAAGCCTGTCTAACAATACAGTATGAGAAACCGTATCGAACGCCGAAGACAAATCCAAAAGCATGACCATAACTGGCGTACTCCAATCAAAATTTTCCTTGATGAATTCAGAAACCTCGAATAAGGCAGATTCGGCGCTATAGCCCGCCCAAAAACCTGATTGAGGGTCGTGAAAAAGGAGGTCAGACTCTAGAAAATGAGATAGCTGCCTGTTGATCCTTTTCTCCAAAATGTTAGCAATTGTAGGGAGAAGGGAAATTGGTCTGAAATTGCTTAAGACTTTAGGGTCGGCTGACTTTTCTTTTTTCACAGATGGAGCAATAATTCTGGTTTACAGTTTTTTGGAACCACTGCGGATTTAAGAGAAGTATTCATGAGTTTATTAAAAATGGGGTTGATAGCGGTGGCACAACTTAAAATGGAAGGAGGGGTAGGGATCCAAAGGGGAGCCTGATTTGCATTGTGTAAGTTCAGCCGCTGAGTTTAAGGGAGATAGGGGCAAACCTCGAGAGAACAGGACCAGGTTGAGCAGAAATTAGATGGACCGGCCAAGGCGGTACCTACATAGTGAATTGCTTGTAGATGATCTGGATCTTATTAGAGAAGAAATCAGACAGCTCTCGGCATAGCTCCACCGAAGGGTAGGAACATTTTATTTGGCAGTCGGAGAGAAGAAGGAATTGACAATTTTGAAGAGCTCATGAGGTTTGTTAGCTCCCTCTGAAATGTAGGAGGCAATTCATGATTTTTGGGCTTTACGAATGGTGGAGTGGTAGCTTTTCAATGCGGCCTGGTATATTGCTTTAGCTTCTGTATCGTTAGCCAGCCTCCATCTCCGCTCTAGTCTTTTACAATGGGATTTTTCTGCCTTGAGAGAATCAGAAAACCATGGTGCAGACGGTTTGGATTTGTTAGACTTGAGGGCTTTATGGGGCGCGATATCATCCAGTGCAACAGTCAGCCATTTATTAAGGCTGGTAGCGTCAACTTGCAGATCACCGCTACCCTTAAAAGGGGAGATTGAAGCGATTCAACAAGCAAGGCTTCAGTGATTTTATGCCATGGCTTGGTTTGTTTTCCTGATCAGCCCCTGCCCCTCAGCAGGGGTAAGAATGTTAAAAGGAACCAGAAAATAGTCTGACCAAGTGAGTTTAAGTGCAGGACCAACCCTAACTGTAGAAGGGTTAGAAAGAACCAGATCAAGGGTGTGACCTGCTTTGTGAATAGGATCCATTACTAGTTGTTCCAAATTAAAGCCTTCGAGTGATGTCAGGAAGTGCTGAGCTTGTCTGTTATTCTGGTCATCCACATGTAAATTAAAGTCACCAAGAAGCACAAAATTGGCATGCAAAGGTGACAGTTGACCCAGAGCATCAGAGAGTAAGTGTAAGGAGTCAGCCGAAACTTCAGTGGGGCGATAGATGCTAGTGAAGGCCATCCCATCAATATTATTGATGTTCATCAATTTAGTAGTGGAGCAAGAGTAAGAGGAGCGATGTATAATTGCCACCCACCCCCATTTTTCTGAAGCTTGTCAATGTGATTAATAGAGAAGTTAGGGGGATATAGCCAAGGCTCTGTCAGCAGCCGACCAATCTTTGAGCCAAGTTTCAGTAAGAAACAACAGGTCCCAATGGTCCTCATCAAGTAGCTTGAAAATATCTAAAGCATGTCTGGGTAGGGATCGACAGTGAATAAGGCAGGCAGTAGAAGGGCCAGGAGGGGCAGAAGACAGGGTGTCTAAACCAATACAAAGGTAGGTAACACCATCTCCCCCCCGGGGACCAACTAGATTTCCTAAAAGCATGAACGGTAAAGCCACAGGCAGGGCAAAGGAATTCACCCTGCTCAACTATCCTAGTCAGCTCGCAGGCATGATTACAGGATGTAGTGTGGAGATTGAGCAACTAATTTCTAGCCTACGATAGCAAGGGGGAATTGTGTCATAACTGACCAGCAGCGTGGCTGGCCGCGATCCGGACGTGGACGGGCAAAGACGGGCTTGCCTTAGGTGCGCCAGCGGCATGCGTCCGCTGAGCAACCACGGGATTGAAGGCATTCATAGGAGGAGGAAAGAGCAGTTTCGGAAACACAAGAGCACGCCACAAGCAAAAATGGCGGCTCACAGTGAGATTCAATGGAAGGCGGAAGTAGGAGCAGGAGCAACTCGGCACAGGTAAGGATGTAAGCAGTCTGAACAAGGACTGCTAAAACATATTAATTACAATTGTTTCCGATTAAAAGCTCAGTGCATCAACACCCCAGTTAATGAAACAGCACCCAAATTAGTGCCTATTAAGTGCAAATTCACACATTCCAGTTCAACCTCCAAATTCAACCCCCAACATAAAAATTCAGTGCAAACAGAACATAAAAACGTTTTAAAAATGAATAAAAGCAGATTTTAGAGAGTAGCAAATAGCAGAACTAACCGCTGTGCGACTGTGGCGTTGAAGGCATTTATAGGAGGAGGAAAGAGCAATTCCAGAAACACTAGAGCATGCCACGAGCAAAAAATGGTGGCTCACAGTGGGATTCAATGAAATGCGGAAGTAGGAACGGAAGCAACGCGGCGCTGGCAAGGATAAAAGCAGTCTGAAAAGGACTGCTAAAGATTTGAGAGAGTAGCAAATAGAAGAACTAACCTTCAGGTAACTGGAATATTAACAATGTGTTTTTAGACTTCAGGACAACTCAGAAATAAGCAACTATGGATGGTGGAGCACTATTAATCTGGTAGAGTAAGCTACCTGCGAGCAGTATCACCTGAATCACAAGACCAGGGACAAGTGCTTGCAATCTGCATCTCCTCAATGGCGTTTGCCTACATTTGTGCTCTTCAGTTAATTTTTCTAACTGGTGGAGGATCAGTAGTAGATGCCAGGTCAACCTCTTACTCTGTAATTGAATTCTGCTTTGAAAGATTGACTTTCCTGTTGTATGATATGTTTCAACAGTGGTAGAAGCTGTGTTGCAAGGAAAATGTTACTTACCCAGTAAGCATCTGTTCTTGGCACGTAGAGCTGTAGATTCACATGCTTTGCATACTCCTGCCATCTAGTGTTGGGTCCAGATGTTTGCAAGTTGTTTTTCTTCGAAGAAGTCTTTCCAGTCACGAGGTAAGGTGACTCCTCCTTTCGGTGATAGTGCGCATGGGCATCGACTCCATTGTTAGATTGTTTTCCCACAGAGGGTGAGAATGGAGTTAGTACGTGTAGAATAAAGATGTCCATGCGTATGTATAGGAGTAAGAAACTGCAACAGGTATAGGTACCCGGGGAGGCGGGTGGGCGCATGTGAATCTACAGCTCTACATGCCAAGAACAGGTGCTTACTGGGTAACATTTTCCGTTCGAGGCATTTGAGCTGTAGATCACATGCTTTGCACAGACTATACAGCAGTATTCTCCCAAAGCAGTGGCTAACCTGTAGCTGTTGCAGTTGTCTGAAAGAGTGTTCTAAGTACTGCCTGGCCTACATTAGCTTGCTGCCTCGCTAACACATCTACACAATAGTGCTTGGTGAATGTGTGCGGTGTAGACCATGTTGCAGCCTTACAGATGTCAGCTATGGGAAGGTTTCCTAAGAAAGCCATAGTAGCCCTATTTTGCAAGTTGAATGCGCTCTAGGGGGTATTGGTAAAGTTCTTTTTGCTTTCGCATAAGATGTCTGAATACATTTGACAATCCATCTAGCAATACCCGATTTAGATATAGGATTGCCTTTTTTGTGGTGGAGAAAAAGCAACAAAGTTGTTTTGCGAAATGGTTTTGTTCTTTCTATGTAATATAGCAAAGCTCTTCTAACATCTAAGGTGTGTAGAGCTCGTTCTGCCAGTGAATCTGGTTGAGGAAAAAACACAGGTAACTCAATCGATTGATTGATGTGAAAGGCAGATACTACTTTAGGTAGAAATTTAGGGTTAGTACGAAGAACCACTTTGTCTTTGTGGAGCTGGAAAAAAGGTTCTTCTTTTGTTAGTGCCTGTAGCTCACCCACTCTCCTCAGTGAGGTAATTGCAATGAGGGAAGCGACTTTCCATGAAAGAAATTGCAGTTCACATTTATGCATTGGTTCAAAAGGTGGACCCATTAATCGTGTAAGGACTATGTTAAGATTCCACACTGGGGCAGGTGGAAGACTTGGTGGTATTACCCTTTTTAATCCTTCCATAAATGCTTTGATAACTGGTACTCTAAACAGAGACAAATGCTGTCTATTTTGTAGGTACGCAGCTATTGCAGCGAGATGTAAGCAGATGGATGTGTACGCTAATCCTGACTACTGCAAGTGTAGTAAATAAGAGATGATATTTTGTATGGAATCATCCAAAGGATTGATATGGTTATTATTAGAATATATAACAAATCGTTTCCATTTAGCTGCATAACAAGCTCTTGTAGTAGGCCTTCTGGCCTCTTTTATGATGTTCATACAGTCTGGTGGAAGATTCAGATAACCAAACTCTATGACTTCAGGAGCCAGATCGCTGAGTTGAGTTCTTTGGGATCTGGATGTGTGATTTCTCCATGGCTCTGAGTGAGGGGACTGGATGTGAGATGCAGCTTTTGATGTGGAACTACTGATAGCTCCAACAGGGTTGTGAACCGAGGTTGAGGGGCCCATGTGGAAGCTACTAGGATTAGTGTGAGGGATGTTTGCCTGAGCTTCCGAACCACTAGTGGAATGAGTGGGAGAGGCGGAAAAGCGTAGGCAAATATCCCTGACCAGTTCATCCGTAGTGCATTGCCTTTGGAGAATGGGTGTGGATACCTGGAGGCAAAGCTTACGCAGTTTGCGTTTTCGTATGTGGGGAATAG
The DNA here is from genome assembly GCA_963921515.1 of Calotriton arnoldi. Classification (NCBI taxonomy): domain Eukaryota; kingdom Metazoa; phylum Chordata; class Amphibia; order Caudata; family Salamandridae; genus Calotriton; species Calotriton arnoldi. The sequence continues at coordinate 246,572 of CAWUFW010005814.1, forward strand.
ATCTATTTGGGGAAAACCCCAACTTTGAATGTATGGGAGAACTTGAAGGGTGAAGTCCCCACTCGTGGATTTGTTGCCTGGAAGGTGTTCTGCTAGGAGATAAATTCTGTGGTGTATGGCCCCCCTCCAAATGGTTTGTGCTAGTAGTGACAGTTGGAGTGTGTGTGTGTCCCCTGTTTTTGTATACATTACATGGCTGTCATGTTGTCGGTGCGGACTAGGGCAGCTTTGCCTACAAGGTGAATTTGAAAGGCTTTGAGCGCTAGAAACACTGCTAGCAGCTCTAGGTGATTTATGTGGAGATGTATTTGCTTTTGACTCCACAAGCCTTGACCTGTGTGATCTTGAAGATGAGCTCCCAAACCAGTGAGCGACACATCTGCTGTTAGCAATGTCTGTGGAACAGAGTCGATAAAGGGCTGCCTTTTGGACAGGCTTTGTGGGTTCCACCACAGCAGAGAGCGATGGGTAGGGCAGTTTACCAACACTAGATCGGTTACTTGACCCTGCGACTGGTTCCACTGACTCGCTAAGCATTGTTGAAGGGGACGCATGTGAAGCCTTGCATGAGGGACAATCATGATGCAAGACGCCATCATTCCCAGCAGTTGCATGAACACTTGAGGTGGTAATGAGTGGGTGGGATGAAACGGAGCGATTAGAGCCTAAATATTGCGAATTCTGGCTGCATTGGGACAAGCTAGAGCTTTTTGAGTAGCTAAGGTGGCTCCCAGATAGGTTTGTGTGTTGGAAGGTTGGAGATGAGACTTTAACACATTTACTGTAAACCCCAGTCGATGCAGTAACTGGAGTGTTATTTGAGTGTGCTGGAGACACTTTGGGTAAGTGCTGGCTTTGATGAGCCAGTCGTCCAAATACGGGAAGACATGAATATGTTGTCTTCCTAGGTGAGCGACTACTGCTAGGCATTTGGTGAATACTCAGGGAGCAGTGGTGACTCCAAATGGAAGCACTTTGTTTCAAATTCTGTTTATTGAGTTTTTAGATTGATACAGAAATGCAGTACACACGCAACAGTTGTCAAGCTAGGCCAAGAGTTATAGAAATCACATGTATGTTACAGCTTGTTTACGAGCTCTGTGGCATGAAAAAACTTATTGAAAGTTGCATTCATATCTTGTTGCATTTGGTGCTCTACAACCTTCCGTTAATCCGCCCTCTAAGAAGAGGAACATAGAAAGGAAACTTAACATATCTAAGAAAAACTAACAAAACCGTGATGTCATGGTGCAAATAATAATAAAGTGGTCATGAGGGATGAATGCCTGAGCCCAAGACGAGGCCTCCTCCTAGCTGCAAACTGCCACCCATGCGGCTTTGGCGTCAAATATGAAACAGATTAAGGGCCCTTAGCCGTGGGGCGCACGCCGTCAGCGGGAGCCCTTCCGATAAGTAGCTCACCAGCGGGGACCATATATATTCAAATCCTTTTCTGGTATCGTCTACAATGTCGGCTGTGCGCTCCAGAGCCAACGCCCTCCATAGCCGCGCATGCCATTGGGTTAAAGACAGTGCCTCTTGTTTTTTCCATGCGGCAGCTACTTCCATTTTAGCTGCCCCCAGGCAGAGCCACATGACAGACCTATCACTATGCGTCTGACGTTTCAGGGTTGTCTCTCTCACCCCCAACAAGGTGTGTTCCATGGACTGGGGAATTGGGTAACCTAACATGAGTTTAATTTGGGACAAGATCTCTTTCCAAAAAGGCTGTATGGAGGGGTAGACCCACCAGATATGACGGAAGTCGCCCAATAGACCACATCCCCTCCAGCATCTATCCGAGGTGCTTGGGAAGATCTTGTGCAGTTTCTGGGGATACAGGTACCAGTCATACATGATTTTGTAGTGCACCTCCCTTAGGTACATCGAGCGGTAACATTTCACTATGTCTCTACTTGAATGCTCCCACTGTTTGTCCACCAAAGGAGTATCTAGAATTGCATCCCAGAAGCGTTTAAATCGCGGGGTCTTCTTGGGGCTCAGAGCTTGTATGAGAGCATACATGAAGGAAATGCGTCCCTTGGAGGAGGACTCAGATTGAGCAAATTTTTCTATGGGGAGCAGGTCCCTGGTGGCAGCCAGCCGCACCAGGGGCTGCTGTGCCCAATGTTTAAGCTGCAAATAGTGAAATTCCTCCTTGGCAGGGAGTGAGAATTGTTTCATGCATTCTTGGAAGGTGAGAATCTCTCCCTTGTGAAAGAGGTGGGCAATCGAGAGACCCCCCCCCCCCCCACCTGCCAAGCTTCGAAGGGTCCCTCTTGGAGCGCAGGGGGTAAGGCAGCATTAAAATGTATGGGCATGTAGGTTTATGGAAAGGTGGTCAGCTGCATCCTCCTAGTGAGGGCATCCCATGCCCTTAATGTGGTGGATGTGGGTGTACTGATGTAGGCGTTAGGCGGTCTGTCGTGTTTTGGCTTTCACAATAAATCCCATATAGTGCGGCCGGTTATCTGTCTGTCCATATGAAGCCAATGCTTCTCAGTGGCACGCAACGACCATTCTGTGATGACACGCAGCGGAGCCGCCCTATAGTATCCCTGAAAATCCAGCAGTGCCAGCCTTCCCCCCCGCGTGAGCAGGTGATAGGGCAAACGGGATCTCTTCCCCAGCCAAATAAATTTAGTAATCATTTGTTGCAACTCCTTGAAGAGGCCTTTTTCCACTGGAATGGGTAGCCCCTGAAAGAGATAAAGCAATCGAGGGAGTGCGTTCATTTTGATGGCGTTAATCCTGCCCAGCCATGAGATGTATGCAGCACTCCATTTGCCCAGATCACTCCTCAATTGGCATAGCAGGGGAGGGAAATTGGCCTTGTAGAGGTCTGAAATACAGGGGGTGAGCTTGATTCCTAAATAGGTAATCTCTTTAGCTGTGCAGCGAAATAGTGACTCGCTCTCCACCCGTCGCCACTCCTCTCTAGAAAGGGTCAGATTAAGTAAGAAGGACTTGGTCAAATTGATCTTAAACCCCGCTTCCCGCTCAAACAGGGCCAGCTCCTCCTGAATAGCCGGGCGAGAGGTCAAGGGTTCTGTGACCGGGAGAAGCACGTCGTCAGCAAAGAGCGATATTTTATGATCTGTGCCAAATCGCATTCCCCGAATGTCCGGGTTTTCTCTAATTTTATGCGCTAGGGGCTCTATGCTTAAGGCGAAAATGAGAGGGGACAGCGGGCATCCCTGCCTCGTCCCAAGCGCCAAGCTAAAAGAGGGGGAAGCAGTTCCATTGACCAGGACCCGGGAGCTAGGAGAGTGATAATTGGCGCGAATCATCCCAATAAAGGCCTCGTTAAATCCAAAGCGCTGGAGCACTTGGAACAAAAAGGACCATTCCACGCGGTCAAATGCTTTCTCCGCGTCTAGCGAGAGAAGAGCTACTGGGATGTTTTTCTTCCGGGCCTTCTTGATCATATGGATGATGCGCCGCAAATTGTCATGGGTTTGCCGACCCTTGATAAAGCCTGATTGGTCCGGGTCAATAAGGCCTGGGAGCACAGATTCAAGGCGAGTAGCCAAGATTTTGTAATAAATCTTGGCGTCGAGATTCAGAAGGGCGATAGGGCGGTAAGAGGAACAAGCTGTAGGATCCTTCCTCGGTTTGGGAATTACCGCCACGAGCGCCTCTCCCATGGAGGAGGTGACCTGCTGGGTGGAGGCGATGACGTTAAAAAAGGTAGTTAAAAAGGGGACTAGTTCCGGAGCGAAGGTGCGGTAGAAGTGCGCCGTGAACCCGTCCGGCCCGGTGCTTTCTGTAGTTTAAGTGCGTCAACCGCCTGTTGCACCTCCTCAGGGATAATGGGTTTAGCCAAGTCCTCATTGGTGTTGGCCGGGACCTGTGGGAGATCTAAGGGTTCCAGGTACCCCATTTGGTCTTGCGCCCGTGGGTGTTCTGAAGTGTAAAGGGAGCGGTAAAACTCTTCAAAGGCCTGCGCCTTTCCCTCTTCTGTCTTATGTGAGACGCTCGCGCCATCTACTATGAGTCTAATGTATTCCCTTTCCTGTTTGGCCCTGAGTTGGCGTGCAAGTAGAGACCCCACTTTGTTCCCTCCCTCATAACCCCTGACCTGTAGACATAAGATGTTTTTTTCCGCCCCGTTAGTGTATATGGCCTGCAACTTCCCTTTGAGGGCAGTAACTTTCCTCAACGCCGGAGCTGAGGGGCTAGTCTTATGCACCTATTCTGCGGACTGTAGTTCCCTTTCCAGCATGAGGTGCTCCTCTCGTTGATGTGTTTTCAGGGTAGTGGCCAATTCGATGCACTTACCCCGGACTATCGCTTTGAGTGCGTCCCAGGTGGTGGCATGCGAGGTAAGCTCGGGATCATTCTGCTCAAAAAAATCTTTAATGGTTTGCCTAAGGTCATCTCGCAATAACCTGCCCCTGCAGAGGAAGTTGGGAAAGTACCAACGCATGTGTTTTGAGCGTGGGTTCGGCCAGGTGAGGGTCATCTCGAGAGGGGCATGGTCAGACAGGCATATCGGGTGGAAGTGTGTTTGTAGTATCGAGGGGAGCAGAGATTGGCTCGCAAATATGCAATCGATGCGGGAGTACGTCCTGTGGGAGTGGGAGAAGAAAGAATAGTGACGAACGGTGGGATTACTGTCCCTCCACACGTCCACCAGGCCCAGGAGTTGGAGTTGCGATCTAAGTGCCTGGCCGCTCCCCCTCGGTGTCTTGTGAAGATGCCATGTCGCCGGGTGAGGAGATCTCGATTCCCAGCAGGTCCGCCGTCTCCTTTAGTTCGGTGCAGTGGAGATGTTTGTTGTCCCATTGGAAAGCAATGCCGAAGGGATACGTCCATCGGTATCTGGTTTTCCTCTCTCTTAGGAAGTCGGTGACCGGGCGGAATTGCTGGCGTCGCACGAGCGTGGCTTGCGCCACCTCTTGGTAGAGTGCGCATGTGGCATTCTGGAAGGTGATCTTGTCGGTGATCCTCGCTTTTTGTAGGACCAGTTCCTTAGTTTTGAACGAACTGAATTTTGCCAGAACATCACGAGGCTTTCGGTTCTCCCCAGGTAGTCGCGGCCCCACTCTATGGACACTCTCTAGCCGGACTTCAGGGCCGCCCTCCCCCAAGACCGAGGAGAACAGGCCCACCATGAATGCCTCCAGGTCCGGGCCTTCGAAGTCTTCCTCCAGCCCTCGTGCTCAAATATTGTGTCAGCGGGAGCGATTTTCTAAATCCTCGCACTTAAGCAAGGTGGCACGCAGCTGTCCACTCAGGTCCGCTGAACCTTCTTCCAGGGGCGTAAGACGATCGGCCAACTCCTGATATTTCGCTTCAAGATCTAGCGTTCGGGTGCCCACCGAATCCACATCCACCTGCATGGTCACCATCTTCTCCCTCATCTCTGCACGGAATGACTCAAAGGAGGCGTCCATATCCGCCTTGATGTCTGCACGGAGCTACTTTTTGAACTCCCGCAGGGAAGACATGAGGTCCTCTCTAGTTAGCGCCATGGTTCCTAGCGGAGGTGTCGCCTCCTCGCTTGCCGCCCCTGAAGTGGCGAAGTAGTTTGAGACCTTGTTATTGGGGGCCTTTTTGGGTGGCATAAGGGGACCCGCTCACCGGTCAGCTCCTGGCCGCCCCTCCTGTCTCGCTGAACCAGTACGGATTGTCCGTGGATAGGTGAGGGCCCAACGCCGCCTCTCCTCCCCGCAGGGGACTCCCCTGACCCCAGTCGCAGCAGCTACGCGGTCTTCTTGGTGGGCCCCCTTGGCTTCCTCGCGGTGAACGCCACGCTGATGTGGCTCACGGGTTGCCGCACCCTTCTGTGCCCCAAATTCGTTGCCGCTCAAGACTTGAGCTCCCCGCCGGGTTCAGCAAGACAAGCGCCCGCCCTACTGCTTATCTGCGGCTCACCGAACCTGTACGGCCCACGGGCTCCGCTGCATCTCGCTTCAGGGTCCTTTCTGGGGACGCGGTCCGTTTTCAGGAAGCCCGGTTCTGGGCAGTCTCAGCCCCCTCCGCGCCTCACCCCTGCACGGGGTGGCTCACAGCCTGTCACAAGTGAGCCCGAGGGTGCACCGGCCGTCCCGCCTTCGCCCGGGCTCCACTGCGAATATCGCTCTCCACATCCGACGGGCTGCGCCGCCATTTTAGGAAGGGTCCGGGCTCTGGTGCGCATCACGGCGATATCCCGCAGGCTCCTCAGTTCGCCCTCGTCTCGCCGGGCAGCGAGAAAAGCTTCCAGCGGGTCTCAACCGGGGCCCACGCTGCTTCGCTCACCGCCTCTCTTCACAGGGAGCCCGTCCGCACTGTGTTAAGGTGGATCCGATGGGAAGAGCCGCCATCTTGTGCAACTCGCCCCAAAGCGGCCTCGGTCCCCCGAAGCTCACCCGCTTCCCCTCGTAGGCTCCTCCGCTCCTAGCTCCATTGCGTCGCTGTTTCCCCACTTCTGGCTGCTCCTTGGGGCGGTCGGGATGCGCTCCAATACGCCTTAGGACATGTGAACTACGGGGCTTGGGACGGAGCCGGTCGGATTCACATCCGATCGGCCATGTTGGCTGGCCACGCCCCCCATGGAAGCACTTTGAACTGGTAATGCTGCCCCGCTATCACAAATCTGAGATATTTGCGATGAGCGGGATGTATTGGAATATGAAAATATGCGTCCTTTAAGTCTAGAGTAGACAAAGTCACCTTGCTGCAGAAGTGGGAGCACTTGTTGAAGTGTCACCATGTGAAAATTATCTGATTGTATGCAATGTTTTAGTTCTCGGAGGTCTAGTATGGGTCTGAGAGAGCAGTCCTTTTTGGGTATTAGAAAATATAGGGAGTGCAAGCCCAACCCTTGATATTGTAGCGGTACGGGCTCTATGGCTCCCTTTAGTAGGAGGGACTGAATCACTTTTTTGAGGAGGTGTAGATGCTGTGGTGAGCGTGGAAGAATGTTTGGAGGATCGTTTGTAAGCTCCAGGCAATAACCAGACTGGATAATTCCTAGCACCCATGTGTCTGTAGTTATTGATTGCCAGACAGGAAGGAATTGAGAAAGACGTCCCCCAACAGGTGTTGAATGATTGGGGGGAAGCGGAGGCAAGTCACTGCTTGTTAGGAGAGGGGGAGGTAAGTGTTGTGGAACCTTTACCCCTACCCTTCCCGTTGTTGCCTCTGTACCCTTCTCTAAAGAAACCTCTTTAAGAGGTGGACTGATTGTTGCCTTTGTATGGTGTAGAGGCAGTGTCTGACGAGACTTTTTGCCCCCCACGATAGAAGGAGCGACAAAAGGAACCCCGATTGGATGGGGACTGTAGGGCTCCCATAGATTTTGCAACGTCTGTGTCCTTTTTCATTTTCTCTAAGGAAGGGTCTACAACGGGACCAAAGAGATGTTGTTTGTCGAACAGTGTGTTCAGAATGGAAGCTTGGACTTCGGGTTTAAACCCGGAAATATTTAACCATGGGTGTCTTAATAAAACACTGGTATTAATGGCCCTAGCTGCAGTGTCAGCGGCACCTAAAGCACACCTAATTGACGAATTAGAGATGAGCTTCCCTTCTTGTATTAAGTCTTGAGCTTTGGATTTATGTTCATCTGGTAGAAATTGGAGCAATTGCTCCATTTCGTGACAGTGCGCTCTGTCGTACCTGGCTAGAAGGGACTGGGTGTTAGCAATACGCCAGTAATTTGCTGCTTGGGCGGCTACTCTTTTCCCGGATCCGTCTATTAGTTTAGATTCTTTGTCTGGAGGGGGCATCTCCTGACGATTGGGAGTTTGCCCGTTTACGAGCATTAGAAACCACTAAAGATCTAATGGTAATTGGCCTTTAATGAAAGCTGGATGTGATGGTGCAGGTTTATATTTCTTATCTATTCTAGGGGTGAGAATGCGTGCACGAACCGGGTCTTTAAATATGTCGTCCGCATGTCTCAACATACCTTTGAGCATGAGGAGTGTGTAGTTTGATCTTTGGGAAGTTCTAAGTGTCTCAAAGAGAAAGTCCTCCTCTAGGGATTCCTTATGTAATTGAACCCCTAGCTCTATATAGCCTACATTATCATCTGGTGGAGAAGGCTTTGTAGGATAAAGGTCAGGATCATTATCTGTCAGTGAATCAGTATTATAATCCGTCCAGGGGTCTGCAGGCATAGTATCACCTCCCCCATCACCATCATCCTGGTCATCAGGTGTTTGTGGTGAATTAGTAGGTGCCATCAGTACATTTTAGTTTTGTGGGGAAGGAGGTGATAGAGGAGGAGGAGGAGGAGGGTTAGTACCAACATGCTTCTTTTTAAGAGGAATGTGATACGTGTCCTCTGGCTCTGGTTTGCGTTTAAGTGGCAATTTGGTGGAAATATGTCCAGTTTTAGGGTTATTAAACAGTTTTTTGTTTCGGGTCTGGATTGGAATGCGGGACGTCGAAACGGGGCTCCTGCTGCGGTAAAGGAGCATTTTTGTGTCTAGGTGCCAAGATTTTCGGTGGCGGTGTTTTCGGTGCCGAAGCTTTCGGATCCGAAGAAGCTTTCGATTTTGTTGAAGGAGCCAGCTCCGAGACTCATTTCGGTTTCAAGGTATCGGCTCGGTGCCCGACTCCATCCCGAGCCGGAAGGCTTTTGTGTGTGTTTCGGTGCCGAGCCGGAAGGAGGGGCGTTGGAAACATTTTCTCGGTGCCGACCATGGCCCGAAGGCGGAGGTGGGACCATAGCTTTTTTCTTGGGCTGACTTGGACTTTGGGGCAAGGGAGGATCGGTACTAACGATACACTGACATTGCGGAATCTCTTAGTCCACATCAGAGCCGGATTCTGAGACAGAAACGATCTCCTCCTGTTCTTCTTCTTCTTCCTCGGCTCCTAGTGCGTCGTAAGTCTCTTGTTCGCAATCTTCTCCGAAGAGGTCCGGAATGGAGCTGATGTTTTGACTTTGCATTTCATGACGTTGAGCCAGATGGTCACGCAGCGTTTTCTTCGATCGGAAAGATCTACACGCGTCGCAGTCCTGTTCGTTGCGCTCTGGGGATAGGCACAAGTTGCACACTTCGTGTGAGTCGGTGCGCGGAAACTTTGCATGGCACCTGGGACAGAATTCAAATGGAATCCGATCCATGGATTGCGAGGTGGACCGACGCGGCTAGGCCCGATGGCCTTCCACGAATTTCCCAATCGAAAAGAGTTTTATAAACCGATACGCGAAGAATGGAAACGCGATCGAAAACAATACCGTCGAGGGTAAGTGGATTGCGCACCGAGGGGAACCCGAGGAACGGTTTCGAACCGAAGCACAGCAATATACGTCCGAACCCGATGGAGGATAAAACAATCTAACAATGGAGTCGATGCCCATGCGCACTTTCACCGAAAGGAGGAGTCACCTTACCTCGTGACTGGAAAGACTTCTTCAAAGAAAAACAACTTGCAAACATCTGGACCCAACGCTAGATGGCAGGAGTATGCAAAGCATGTGATCTACAGCTCACATGCCTCAAACAATAATTACTTACAAAAAATACCTAAACTTCCTCATACTCTACACCCCGTTTGTGGTGTCCACTGTAACATATTGTCACATACCCAAACTTCAACGAACTGGAGATGCATGCAACAGGTAGGATTAATAATCCTCTGAAGGAAGGTCAATCTGATAATTCTATGCTCTCTTCTTCGGTCTCATCGCCCTTCATATACTTGCTAAGCTTCTGTGTCTTGCAAAGAGGTGTACTCAAGAACAGCAGTATTGTCCTAATCTAACTGTAGCGGGTCATGTGGAACTTTCTAAGAGACTAAGGCTTTCTCATAATTAACTTTTGTCATGTGTAAAGTTTTAGCTATTCATGGGCCTCAACCAGATTTAGTAGATACTGAATATTTTCCCCACTTTGAAGGCATTGTTTTAGGTATAAGGCCGTCTGCTTTTTATTTCCACCCCAGTTTTTGGACAAATCAGTCCATGTTTTGGTACATGCTCAAAGACTGGTTCTTTTTGGGCATTGTGAGGATTCTGGTGCAGAACTACTGGTGTATACTGTGTTGATATGGCACCAGAGAGGGTCGCCGCCACATTCAGTGGCATTTAGTACTATAAAGGTCTATCTTTGTGGGATGCTGTAGATGTTAGATTCTCATGGTCAATTAAAATAAGCTTGGGGACAATCTAAGGTGGGTTAACAAACTAGTAATTTTCATTCTGTTGGTCACAGAATTAAAAATCTGCACTCTGCTTTTTCAATAAACATACATCTCTGCATGAGTTTAAGCGCACATCTTGCACCACTAGCAGCAATAGTGGAGTACCACGCAGGCCCATAACAGATGCCATCATCTCTCTCAAACATACATACATTGTCTTTCTCTAGGGTACTAGAAGTGAAATTGCAGCCAGAAGTTACGGCATTCCATGAATAGAAAATTACAATTTTGGGAATCATTCTATATGACTTATACCAATTATTCAAATGTTTTCAGGCACGGATGAGTGTCGTGTTAGATACATCTTCAGTTCTGACAGTCTACAAGTCTCTCCCGTGGTGCCTGTATCTCTAGTTATAAATCTTGGAAGTGCATATGATTTCAAACTAGTTGGAGAAATATACAATCTAAAGATGGTGCCTATCGTGTGGGCCATTGTGAGTCATAGAGGCTCAGCTTGAGGCAGACGCCCAAAATTATTTATGTAAAACAAGATGCTTCCTTGATCCAAACAACTATAGGGGAAGATAGTACACAGGATTTAAATCTAGAATACTTTAAAACTGCAGAATTACACTTGCAGTAATCGTGGGATGCATCACTTCTCAATCATCAAAGGCTGATTGCCAAAAGCTAGATTTGCCAGTTATTTTATACGTTTGTAGCTGAACAAGTCTAACACTGATTGCTAACAAAGGGTGTCCAAATGATCAAAACCAATAAGCAAAAGATGCAGTAAATGATTTTCCAGATATTTATTTCTGGAACTGTACAACGGTTATTAAAATACAACAAAAATACGAAATAATGTTGAAAAATCAGTGTTTATGTACAAGTATTAAAATCAATGCAACAGAGGCCCTTCTGAACATAGTAGCTATTAAAAGGTGTACTGATTGTCACTAATTCATATCTAGATATTCATATGGGACTTGATTTTAACTGGGCAAAATTATACTCTGATAATGCTATTACTAGATTAATGGTCTGTATTTCAACAATATATGTGGTATTGATTGAAACAGTTTAGTATAAAAATAAAACACAACCGTAGCATACCATCTAAATTGGTATGTAACCTGATCGTAGTTTGTGGGTAATGCTGGGATTTGTTTCCTCCTTACGCAAATTAACAGTATGCTTACATTCAAAACATAAAAACATGACTTTGGTTAACTTATATAATGTTACAGTGCTCTTGCAAACTAGAAGAACACAAGAATGATTTGCGGATAAATTAGGCTACCTAGAGTAAACAGTTGCACAATTCAATGACAGACATCATTTTAAGCAATATTGTACATCCTTCAAATAAATTCAACATGACACGCATGAGGGAGGACAATTAAAAAGCCAATATGTATAACTAAAAGGCAACCAACAAAATAAGTATTGCTATATTCACAGCACCAGTTCTACTTCTGAATGAATTATAGAGCCTCTTTGCATTCCCTGTCAATCACCGGTAACCAAAATTATCTACCAAACCTGCAACGGTGCACCATGGATTTTTGGTTTGCTTACATGAAAATATGCTGCAAAGAACAAAGAATTCAGCAGACTACAATAAGAATAATTGTGCTTTAAGGTATCAGAATTAAAAGGCAAAATATATTCTTCACATCTGCAGTTATCGCCAGCTAATACTAAAATGCAACTCTTAGTAAACAGTAACAATTTGAACAGAAAAAAAACAACAAGTCCAGCTTTAAAGAAAAATAAAATTAATAAATAGCTATTTTACATTGGAGACATCAGTGGTACACTTGGAGTCACAATAGGCATGCACAAAAATGTTACTGTACAACGCAGAAGTAATTGTAAAACAATACTGAAATAGAGATCTAGAAAGATACATAAATGTACAGAAATTTACAAAATGTAAATTATTGCCTTAAAGAGTTACAAGTAAACTATCTGATTGCTAGCTCTGCTAATGTAACAAGAATAGATTAGAATAACATTGAAAATCTAACTTGTCAGGCTGAATTAATTTTCTCATACAATTTTTAGACATTTTGGTCAAAAAAGTGTCATTAAATAAAGTGTCCGTAGAACCTGCCAACAATCAGAACTTTAGACTAGAAACAAAACAGTCTCCCATCTATGTTGTGATCCCAGCAATGCATAGATAGATCAACTGAATATATTACTGCAACAACTATTGGAAATGGGAATCTTCATTTAAGTGCAACTGGCTTAAGCACTCCGTCATCCTTTGTGTAATGATTTTCGAAACACCAATTCACTGTAAACCCAGTTAAACTGTATAAAAAGGATAGCTATAAAACAAGAACAACGTTTGACGGTTGGATAATCTGAACAAGCTAAGTTCAGAGAAAATCAGCAAGAAGCTGATCCATGTTAATAAAGGATCCTTACTTAACAGATGTACTTGAAGGAATTAACAAAAATTTATAAAGTTTACCACAATAACAATGTGTACACGTCTTAAAATTATCTTCATATAAAGGAAATCCTAAATATATGCTTCCCAAAGTGATGTTAATTCAGTTCACAGTATGGAGAATAAATACCCTCCCCCTTTACGTTCTACATCTTAATTATTCAACACAACATTTAAGTGGTGAATAATTACTAACATTCCCACCGCAGTCAATCATATGAACGCGTTATGCTAATAGACAGTGGAAAGCATTTTGGACTTGAGACAGTGCAATCAGTGATAAAAATAGATTATTCTGTGATGAATATGTGCTCTGGTGAACCGTTCTACGGTTATATGGATGAATAACGCAAACATGTTTCTTATATCTAGCCCACACTTGTAACAGCAATTTCTGGCATCAAAATATTTTGATTAAAATAAATTAAAATGTCAAAAGTAGGCATTTTAGATGCTTAAACATAACAATGGTAGCATCTACTTTAGCAGTCCAAAATTGCACACCGACACTTTTAAGCACAGCTCCTCCCATTTCTCCAAGCACCACATCTCTTCTGCTAGACCCTTCTAAAGCATTCATACATACATGAAAAACATTGACACAGGTGTAGACTGCCCATTTTGTTGGCATCTTCGATAAATTAAATAGGATCCATATACAAAGTTTATCATCACACATTTTTAAGCACTAACTCCTATTTACAGCGTTGGCATGAAATGTTCCAAAAGATTAAATGCAAAACTTAAATACGAAACGTGCTTGAAATGCAGTCAATCCCTCAATTCCTAAAAACTTGGTTTTTCAAGGCAATGATTTACAGAATTCCCGGTGTTTACAGTGGGAGAAATCTTTATTAAGTGAGTTGCTACACGGCAAAATCAAGATAGTACCTCTTCAGCACTAGTAATAGGCTTTAAACTTCTCATGTTAATTTCCAAAATATGGAGCATTCAATGATAAAGCCAACAAGTGCTACCTGAAGTTGTGGACAACACTGGCGGTTTCAATGAGTAAAACACCATGTTAAAATTGTCGGAGCTGTGAACGAAGCACAGGCAAAATAAATTACAAGGAGTATACAAAAAAAAACAGGATTGCTACTCATGCTGAGAAACACGACCATCCAAGCAGTAGAATTACGTTATCTGTGTAAGGTAGTCCTGCCTGGAATCTTCCAACAAAAATGCAAGCGTAGAGCCTTCATACTGTATTTCTGCACATCCATCTTCTATGCGCAGGTTTCAGTAAAGTTGAACTTGTGGTGTAAACCGAAGTGCTTTAGTATCCCAAGAGACAGCATAAACAAAAAATATTTGCACGTTTGTGCAGTTTAAATAAATGAAAACCACAGCCATGTTTTCATTAAAAAATGCTACATTTAACAGGGTCATCAGCCTTGGTACCTGTAAACACAAATTCCAATGCACCAATCTGCTTAGATGTGGATGGACGAAGGAAAGCAGATCCTCTAAATTTAGAACTTCATGCTAAGTTTGGGCTAGTAATCCAATGTCCACAGGCTTGGTCAGAAAAATCAAAACAGATGCAGAGCTTAAAGCTGTACTAGAGTTTCCCACTGCCAAATATTGTAAGCCATTTCCACGTCCATGGACTAAAAGTAATTCTTGATAAAATCAAGAAATAGTTCTGTACATACAAAGACATCACTGATGTCATAGTGTAAACTGTCCAGTGAAAGACTAGGCAACCCCAATCAGACTTACCACACCTACATAATAATTGCTGATGAAGTTTGTAGTGGGTTTTACTCAGATTGAAGAGCTGTGTGGTGTAGTGCACGAGAGTTCATAAAACTATTTGTTTCATTTGAAGATAAACTGTTGAAGTCCGCCACAGAGACAGCCAACTTGGCACTGGTAATGTGATGTGTGTGATTCTCAAAGTCCATAGCCAGGGTATTTACAGAAACATCATTCAGGAAGGATTCAGGGACTGAGATTCCCATTTTTAATCTCTTTGAAGGCCTTTCTGGCTCCTCACTGCATAGGTTCATAGAATTGAGCTCCGAGTGATAAAACCCAGCATCAAATAAATTAAAACAATCATTTTCGCCATTGATAGGTAAGTTAATCAAGTCTTCTGTTGCAACAGGCACATGATTGGCCGGTACGCGGGGTAAATTGTCCAGCGGAGAAAAGCTGCCAGACAAGCAGTTCACATTAGTCGTTACACTATTTGTCAATGCTAAAAAGAGAAGAAACAATATTCAGGTCACAAAATCATAGTTTACAAAATGCAAACAGTTTTTTAAAATACCTTCCCAATGCTTAACATAGGGATGACGATTAGAGCAGACTGAGTTTGCAAACTTAAGGGAAGTTAACCTCCCCAAACCCATCCATCGTCAATTACCAACTGCTGCAAGAATTATAGGTCACAGAGTTGATACTAAATCCACCACCCTTTGTAAAGCCTGAAATCAGAGTTGAGAAAGTAAAAGCTACTTATTCCTAATTCTCCATCGATTTAATCTGACTTGACATCTGGATTGTGCCGCTCGTGTGCAAAGCATTTTATAATAAAACTGCATTTTTAAAACTGGTCTTTTTAAATATGGAACTTTAGAGGGATCTGAGGCTGTATGCTTAACTAATTTGCTTTTCATTTTTAAAAATAGCTAATTCAGCATTAAAACATTAAACACAAGGAACTACTTTTCTTTGCGTCAGCTGCTCCAACATCTCATCAGGGCTCACAATGCTAGTCCCTTCTGGTAATTTTTCCATTGAATAAGGATCCCTACATTATATGATTTAACATACTAAGGCACTCAAGGGGCAGAAGGGGGAGTTTTATAGGACTTCTATGAATAGTTACACAGTGAAGAAGTAGGACTACAAGTGACATTTCCATCTCTGTTGAGTGATCTTCATGGATAGTCAAATACTGGAATAGGTTAGCAAAAGAAGCTACTGGAGTTTAAAAAGAGGTAGGAATGAGCTAACTAAAAGGCCTTGTTAAAGCGGCTTGACCCACATGGGCCCCAAACCTGGAATCCAAATCTAGTTGATTATGGCCTGTGATCATATGCGTGGACTTCCCATAGTCTCTGCTAAAAGTATTTAACAGACCATCTAGTCACCATTTAACAAATATTATCAATACAAAAATTTCGTAATAAAGATGAAAACTGGCAAAGGCATGGTTTTCTCATAAAAATGCCACATGCTTCTCTAGCAGTTAATCTTTTTAACGTTTTAAGCAGTTTAGGGTTTGTGGCTTTCACTGTTGCCAAGATAACAAACAACTAGTTAACAGATTCAAGAAGGCAAGTGGCCAGTGGAATTAGCAGTTAAATACAGTTAAACTCTAGGTTGTAAACAACCAAAGCCAAGCGATGAAGTCTGAGGGGCCTTCTATTAGGACGTTAGATTTGGCTGCACCCTTAGCAATGATGTCATGGAACGTGTTAAGGTCAATGACTGGACAAACTCTAGACAGTGACCTTGAAGGAGATGTCGGGTGAAAGATAAGGTGCCTGAATCCTGATCAGATGTGGTATCTGTAGAACAAGTATTTTTTCTTTGCAGAAACTATTTTTATGGATTACATCTCTTTCTGTGGAAACTCTATGGACCCATGGAGTAGAAACGATAATCTCTCCGGACTCTTATCCCATTAGGTCTAAGGCATCACTAGTCTTTGTTCTTATTCATGTGGGAGTCTCAGACTGTTGTCTCAGAGAAAAACAAGTTACTTACCTCCAGTAATGCCCTTTCTGGTGGATACTCTAATTGCAGATTCCTCACCTTGGGAATTTTTCCCAGGCATCAGATTAGATCTGGAAACCTTAAAGCAGTACTCCTGTGCGCCAGTAGGTGATAAGCGACTCTTCGCCAATGTCGCTTCACTTTGAACGTCGCAAGCGGAGCCGCATATAAACCAACGCAAGCATATTGACGTCTGTTACTTTCCCAGGCTGTCACAGCTCTCAGACAAGCAGCCCATCAGCAAATTGTTATGACTAGTGTGCGGATCTCTAGACTGGAAGCTTTTAGATGGAATAAGAACCCAGTTCACAGAAAGGGGACATGGAAGGGTCTGTGAAGAATCTGCTGTTAGATAAGAGCATTCACCAGAAAGAGAGTTAACATTAAGTAACTTTTTGTTCTCCTGATGGATACTTCTAACCGCAGATTCCACCCTTTGTGAATAGATACCATAGCAGTACCTTCCCAGGTGGTGGGTATGTGAACTGGCTCAGACAAAAAATTCCAGCAGGACCAAGCGGGCAAAATGCCCTTCTCGATGGACCTGGATGTGAAGGCAGTAGTTCGTCGTGAACGTATGTACCAATACCCACGTAGATGCCTGACGAATGTCCAGGACAAATACTCCACCGTGCTAGCCTTAGATCTGCTGAAATGAGCCCTTAAACCCATTGAGGTCGCTTCTTCACCAATGGGTAGCCGGTCTTTCTGCATAGAACAATCCATCAGGAGATGGTCTGTTTTTGCACTGCCTTGCCTTTCTTTGCCCTGGAGAACACACGAAGAGCTGATGGTCCACCCTGTGTTCCTTGATGTCATTGATTTAAAAGCTTGGTGCCCTCTTAATCGCCAACTGAAGAACTCGCTCGCCCTCCTTAGAGGGATGAAGTCTGGCAAAGAATGTCAGAAGAGTGGTAGCCTGCCCGACATGAAATAGAGTGACCACTTTCGGTAGAAAGGAAGCTTAGGTCCTCAACACCAACTTATCTAGAGAGGATATTGTGTAAGTTGGAATGACATAAAGAGCCTGCCGCTCGCACACATGCCTAGTTGATTTTATGGAGACGAGAAAGTCAGTTTTCAATGTCAGAAGTTTTAATAGCCAACTGTGCAATGCCTCAAAAGGGGTGCACATAAAAAAGGGAGAACTAAGTTCAAGTCAAATGTGGCATCACAAAGGGTTTTAGTAGAAATACACATTGCAAACCAAATCTCATCACAATAGGTGATTTAAATAAAGAAGGCTGATCCAGCGAAATCAAAAAAGCCGAAAGAGCTGACAAACAGCTATTAACAGTGCTAAAAGAAAGCCCTTGCTAGGCCAGAAACAAAACAAATAATGAAACTTCATAAGACTTGGCTTGCTGGGGGGGGGGGGATCGATTTGATGGGTGCTGCACAAAGCCACAAATTTATCCCAACAACTGGTGTGCACTAATTTTGTGAAGGAATGCTTTGCCCCCGAAGGAGGAAGGTTGAAAGAGCGCAACTCCCACCGCTCAATCTCCTGCCATGAAGATGCAACTTGTGCAGGCATGGGTGCAGGACCCTGCCCTGCTGTGACAAAAGATCGTTCTGAAGCTGCAGCTTGATTGTAGGACAAACGTTCATGCCCAGGAGTTTTAAGTACCACCCTCCCCTGGCCCTATTCGGCACCAACAGGATGACTTGTGCCCGGTCATTGCTAATGATCTTCAGAATTCGGGGCAGGAGAGGCAGCAGCGGAGGGGCATACAGGAGTCTAGAGTTCCACTCTAGACTAAAAGCGTCTCAGAGAGAGAACTGCCTTGGAAACTCCAATGAGCTAAAGTGCCGACACTGCACATACTAGGAAGAAATGGGAGGGCGTAGCTTCGATGTACAGTTTGCAGGATCTAATTGTCTCAAGTGGTGGCCTGCCTCCCTTGGAAGAAATATCGCCCCCTAGCGCCTTTTTAAAACCCTTAAGGGGGTGATATGTTCGCGCTTTACAAATAGGAATTATTATTATAAATATCGGATCCTGCCTCTAATAGGATGACTGTGTCCCTGCTCTCCTGGGCATTGTTTTTGGAAGCCATGGGATCGGCCATGAAAATTCTTTATGGCTTACTGGGGTGATGGAGGGGTCTGGTGTTGGCCAAATTGAAAACTCCTACCGTAGTTCCGGAGAGGGAGAAATTGTTGGTGGAATTGTCTGGTGGGGGCAGAAGGAGCCAAGCAATGTGTTGTGGCCCTACTCTCCTTAAACTGTTTCAGGGCCAAATCCGCTTTTTCACTAAAGCCATCAAACTGCATGTCCATCAGAGATGCTCGGGCATCCTCAGAGAAGCCTGAAGACCTCATCCAGGCATGGCACGGAAGTGCCACATTGGTGCCTATTACTCGACCTAAGCAGACAGTCATGTCCAAAGCACAATCTATGATGAATTTTGCTGCGTCACAACCATCCTGAATAGCTTGAGTAAGGGACGCCCGAAGGTTGTTTGGAACAGCAGGTAAAATTTGTGTTCCCGTGTCCCAAAATGATTGGGAGTAGCGGCCTAAAAGACAGCTGGCATTCACTGACCTCAGAACGAGGCTTGTAGAGGAAAAAATCTATTTGCCAAATATCTCTATTTTTTCTACTATCAGGTAGAGTGGAAAAGTCTTCGTTGAACCCAATAGGAGTTCAAGGGACATATACGGCACAGAGGGCAGATCAACCGGCAGAAGTCCGACTGGAGGCTTATGCAGATCCTTCGGGCCTAAAAGACACGCCAGAGGGATGCGGTGAAGTGTCAAAAATGTGCAGCATAGCCTCTCTGAAGGCCTCTACTTGCTGCGATGTCGCTGAAACATCAGGGAACTCGAGGTTTGCTGGGATTAGACTAATAATTGGCTCTGATGGAGATCGGGGGTGAGTTCAGGGAGCATGTTAACACCGTCTAGGACTCACTGAGTGGGTGAGGGCAGTATTTACAACCCTGTGGGACTCCCAAATTGGGTAATTAATTTGCAGCTCTTGCCTCTCTTTTGTGTGGGTGAAGACATTTTTATTGAAAACAATATTTTTTTGTAGCAGGAGGGGGCCGGCTGGCCCACGTCCTAGAGGGTAATATATATAGAAAAATTGTTTGAGTTATTACCTTTAGTTACTAGTCCTCGTGCAGTGAGTAGTACAGTTTGAGGGAAGGCTTAATCTTTCTTCTCTTTTTCTGTGGAATAAGCATGTTAACACCCTCACGCCCTCTCTGGAGTTCAACAGTGGGGGGGGTGGGGGAGAACGGACTCCTGCTTAAACTTGTTTTTTTCCTTGTACTGAACTGAAGGCTTCGACTTTGACAAAAATCTGGCGTGGGAACAAGACCTTGGTTTCCTATGCTTGGCGATGTAAAGTTTGGCCTTGCGGTCCCGAATGACCTTTGGTTTCATCTGGGCGCAGTCCTCACAGGCCCTCGAATCATTCTCCGACCCCAGGCACCTAAAACATACTTTGTGAGGGTCCGGCACAGACATTTGTTTGCAACAGTCCCTACACAGTTTAAACTCTGTTGTCCTAGGGGGCGACATTTTTCCTTGCACACTGGTAGACGTTTGACAAGAAATAGGATGTAAAGGCAAAGGAGAAGGTCTGTATCCACATCTGAAGGCACATAAATAATGCAATCAACGTCAGCATGCATGGGTGGCACCCAAATGGTACGGTGTGCTAGACTACAGCTTTAAAACTTTCAGAAAAGAAATCAGACTCCTGGGGAATAATTACAAGATGAGGAATCGGCTGTGAGAAGTATTCATCAGAAAATGCTGTTATTGTTCAGATAATCAAACTCTCCTCTTAAGGAACTTCCACTGAAACCTGAGGAAAAGCTGGGACAGACTTCATATTTGAAGCCAATATGATAGAAGGGGTGCCTTTGATGTGTTGGAGATATGAAATAGGCAGTAGTTTGATGTTAAGGGCTCTGATGATTAATGTGTTGACATCTGGGTGCCTCTCTAAGTGGATGCTGTTCTTTACTTCATGAACCAAACTCCAGAGTTTGTAACTCAAATAGGTTATCAAGGAGACGTATGACTGCAAGTATGTTGAAGGAGTACCTCTGTTCAGACTCAAAGCAGCGGGAATAATATGATTTTTTCACAGCGCTTTTCCCTTTGTTTTGCACCTCTGGAAGTCCTTGGAAAAAGGATAATGTTACTTACCCAGTAAGCATCTGTTCTTGGCATGTAAAGCTGTAGATGAACATGCTTTGCATACTCCTGTCATCTAGTGTCGGGTCCAGATGTTTGCAAGTTGTTTTTGTTCGAAGCAGTCTTTCCTGTCACGAGGTAGGTGGTGACTCCTTTCGGTGATAGTGCGCATGGCCATCGACTCCATTGTTAGATTGTTTTCCCGCAGGGGGTGAGAATGGAGTTAGTATGTGCAGAATAGAGAGGTCCATGTGTATGAATGTGAATTAAGAACTACAACAACTACAGGAGACCAGGGAGGTGGGTGGGCGCATGTGGATCTACAGCTCTACATGCCAAGAACAGATGCTTACTGGGTAAGTAACATTATCCGTTCGAGGAACGTGAGCTGTAGATCTTTGCATAGACTATATAGGAGTAAACTCCCAAAGTGGTGGCTAACCTGTAGTAGTTGTAACACAGTTTTAAGTACTGCTTGGCCTACATTTGCCTGTTGTCTTGCTAACACATCTACACAATAGTGCTGGGTGAATGTGTGCGTGTAGACCATGTTACTGCCTTACAAATATCAGCTATGGGAATATTTCCCAAGAAGGCCATGGTGGCCCCTATTTTGCAAGTAGAATGTGCTCTAGGGGGTACTAACAAAGTTCTCTTTGCTTTAACATAACATGTTTGGAAACATTTAACAATCCATCTTGCAATACCTGACTTAAATATAGGATTGCCCTTGTGAGGTGGAGAAAAAGCAACAAATAGTTGCTTTGTTTTCCTAAATTCTTTGGTTCTTTCTATGTAGTAAAGTATAGCACATCTAACATCAAGTGTGTGTAGAGCTCGTTCTGCTACAGAATCAGGTTGAGGAAAGAACACAGGTAACTCAACCGATTGATATGAAAAGCAGAAACTACTTTAGGGAGACATTTAGGATTGGTACGAAGAACTACTCTATCCTTGTGAAGTTGAAAGAAAGGCTCTTGTATAGTTAATACCTGAAGTTCACCAACTCTGCTTAATGAGGTTATCGATATGAGGAAAGCAACTTTCCATGATAGGAATTGTAACTGACATTTGTGCATTGGTTCAAAAGGTGGACCCATTAATCGTGTAAGGACTATGTTAAGCTTCCACACTGGGGCAGGTGGAAGTCTTGGTGGTATTACTCTTTTCAATCCTTCCATAAATGCTTTGATAACTGGTACTCTAAACAGAGACAAATGCGGTCTATTTTGTAGGTACGCAGCTATTGCAGCGAGATGTAAGCGGATGGATGTGTACGCTAATCCTGACTGCTGCAAGTGTAGTAAATAAGAGATGATATTTTGTATGGAATCATCCAAAGGATTGATATTGTTATTATTAGAATATATAACAAATCGTTTCCATTTAGCTGCATAACAAGCTCTTGTAGCAGGCCTTCTGGCCTCTTTTATGATGTTCATACAGTCTGGTGGAAGATTCAGATAACCAAACTATATGACTTCAGGAGCCAAATCGTTAGGTTGAGCTCTCTGGGATTTGGATGTCCGATTTCTCCAAGGCTATGAGTGAGGAGACAGGGTGTGAGATGTAGCTTTTGATGTGGAACCACTACGAGTTCTAACAGGGTGGTGTACCAAGGTTGACGAGCCCATGTGGGGGCTACTAAGATCAGTGTGAGGGACGTTTGTCTGAGCTTCCGAACCAGTAATGGAATTAGTGGGAGAGGCAGAAAAGGTTAAGCAAATATCCCTGACCAGTTCATCCATAGGGCATTGCCTTTGGATGCTGGGTGTGGGAACCTGGATGCGAAGTTTGGGTATTTTGCGTTGTGTACTGTGGCAAACAGATCTATCTATGGAAAACCCCAATTTTGAAAGTAGGGAAGAAGAACTTGGGGATGAAGTTCCCACTTGTGTACTTGCTGCCTGTCTCTGCTGAGCATGTCTGCAATCTGATTGTCTACTCCTGGAAGGTGTTCTGCTAGGAGATAGATTTTGCGGTGAATCGCCCAATTCCAAATGCTTTGTGCAAGGCGCGACAACTGGAGGGAGATAGTCCCTCCCTGTTTCTGTAGGTAGTACATTGCTGTCATGTTGTCCGTGCAAACTAAGACCGTCTTGCCTACAAATTGGGTGAGAAAAGCTTTGAGTACTAGGAACACTGCTAGAAGTTCCAGGTAGTTGATGTGGAGACGTTTGTGATTGTTCGACCAAAGCCCCTGTACTGTGTAATGTTGGAGATGGGCACCCCAACCGGTTAACGATGCGTCTGCTGTCAGTACAGTCTGTGGAATCAGGTCTATGAAAGGCCGCCCTTTTGCTAAGATTTGAGGGTTCCACCACTGCAGAGAGCGATGGGTGCAGCTGTCTACCAACACTAGATCAGTTAATAGACCCTGTGATTGATTCCACTGACGCGCTAGGCATTCTTGCAGAGGACGCATGTGAAGCCTTACATGAGGTACGATTGCAATGCAGGATGCCATCATTCCCAGCAGTTGCATGAAGACTCTGGCTGGTAATGATTGATTGGGTTGAAATTGTAAGTGTGGCCTGAATATTGTGAATCCTGGCTATATTGGGAGTGGCTAGAGCTTTGAGAGTGTTGAGGGAAGCTCCCAGATAAGATTGCACTTGTGCCGGACACAGGGGAGATTTTTGTGCATTTATTGTAAAACCCAAGTGGTGAAGTAGGTGTACTGTTGTCCGAGTGTGTAGTATACAGTTCTGGTAAGTGCCCGCTTTGATAAGCCAGTCGTCCAGGTAAGGGAAGACATGCATGCATTGTCTTCTGAGATGAGCAGCTACTACTGCGAGATATTTGGTGAACACGCTGGGGGCTGTGGTGACGCCAAATTGAAGTACCTTGAACTGGTAATGTTTGCCTGCTATCACAAACCTGAGGTATTTGCGATGAGCCGGATGAATTGGAATATGAAAGTATGCGTCTTTTAGATCTAGAGTAGACATAAAGTCGCCCTGCTGCAAGAGGGGAAGTACTTGTTGAAGAGTTACCATGTGAAAGTGCTCTGACACTATGTATTTGTTTAACTCTCTGAGATCTAGAATTGGTCTCAAGGAGCCTTCCTTTTTGGGAATCAGAAAGTAAAGGGAATAAACCCCTGACCCTTGGTACTGAAGTGGGACTCGTTCTATAGCCCCTTTGAGTAATAAAGATTGCACTTCTTGTTGAAGCAAGTGCTGGTGGTCTGGTGATACTTTGTGAGATCGAGGAGGAATGTTTGGAGGATTGTTGATAAGCTCCAGGCAATAACCATGTTGGATAATTCCAAGCACCCATTTGTCTGTTATTGATTTCCATATGGGGAGAAAGTCTTGACGTCTTAATCCGACAGGTGTGGAATAGTCAGAGGGAAGTGTTGGGAAGTCACGGTTTACTTGAGGAAGGGGAAGTGCGAGGTGTGGTGTTTTTTACCTCTGCCCCTGGGACTGTTTCCCCTATAACCTCCTCTGAAAAATACTCTTGTAAAAGATGATTGGGAATTGCCTTTGTAGGAGGAAGTGTTCTGGTCAGTGCCTGTGGACTTGGACCCTCCCCTATAAAAAGAGCACCGAAAGGAACCTCTATTTGAGGGAGATTGAAGCGCTCCCATCGATTTTGCTACATCGGTGTCCTTTTTCATTTTTTCAAGCACTAGATCGACTTTAGGGCCAAAAAGATGTTTTTTATCAAAAGGTATATTCATGATGAATTGTTGGACTTGAGGTCTGAACCCGGATATCCGTAGCCATGCACGTCGTCGTAGTAAGATGCTAGTATTTACCTCTCTAGCAGCGGTGTCAGCTGCATCTAGAGCGCATCTGATAGAGGCATTAGAAATTAGTTTGCCTTCTTGGACTAAATCCTGAGCCTTTGCCTTATGCTCCTCTGGGAGAAACTGAAGTAATTGTTACATTTCGTCCCAATGGGCTCTAGCGTATCTTGCTAGTAAGCCCTGCGTATTAGCAATACGCCGTTGGTTAGCCGCTTGCGCAGCTACCCGTTTGCCAGAAGCATCAATAAGCTTCGATTGTTTATCTGGGGGAGAGGCATCCCCAGATGCTTGAGAGTTAGCTCTCTTTCTAGCATTTGATACCACTAAAGAGTCAAGTGGTAACTGACCCTCAATAAAAATAGGATCTGTGGGGGAACATTTATATTTTTTATCTACTCCAGGAGTAAGGATTCTGGCATGGACAGGATCTTTAAAAATATCGTCTGTGTGCCTTAACATACCCTTGAGCATAGGCAGTGTCCGACTGGACTTATGGGATCCTAGAGAGTCAAAAAGAAAATCTTCCTCTAAAGACTCTTTATGTAGCTCCACCAAATGGTATTCTGTTGCTCTAGCAATAAGCTGTTGGTACGACAGATTGTCATCAGGTGGAGATGGCCTGGCAGGATAAAGATCTGGGTCTGTATCCTGTGGAGGTTCAGTTGTGTAGTCCATCCAAGGATCTGGTAATTGTGCATCGTCATCGTCCGTGTCACCTGTGTGAACATGAGGTAGAGGAGACTGACTAGGTGTAATCAGTAATGGATCAAGCTGTGGTGGAGAGGGAGGAGGAGGAGATGAAAGTGTATGGAAAGGACTAGTGCCTACACTTTTTTCTTCAGAGGAATTTTGCATGGGCTATGATGATCTGAAAGCTTATGCTTCGATGGTGTTTTAGCATGGATATGCCCTGTATCAGGGTGAATGGAAAATGCTACTTACCAGTATGCATCTGTTCTTGGCATGTAGAGCTGCAGATCCTCACACTGTGCATTAGATCGCCATCTGGTGTTGGGCTCGGATGCTTGCACTTTGTTGTTGTCTTCGAAGAAGTCTTTGTAGTCATGTGATAGGTGACTCCTCCTTAGGACAATAGTGCGCATGGGCATCGACTCCATCCTCAGATTGTTTTTCGCCATATTGGGGAGTGATGGAGTTAGTAGAAAAGAAAAGAGATGTCCATGTGTGTGTATCTAATTAAGATAGGACTGGAGCACATACAGGTCCCGGGGAGGTGGGTGGGCGTGTGAGGATCTGCATCTCTACATGCCAAGAACAGATGCATACTGGTAAGTAGCATTTTCCGTTCGAGGCATGTGAGCTGCAGAGCTCACACTGTGCATAGACTGTACAGCAGTATCTCCCCTAGCGGTGGTCACCTGTATGTGTTGCAGTAGTTTGAAAAAGGGTTTTAAGGACAGCTTGGCCCACAGAAGCTTGTTGCTTGGCTTGCACATCAACACAATAGTGTTTAGTGAAGGTGTGTGTTGTAGACCATGTGGCTGCCTTACATATGTCTTCTAGGGGAATGTTCCCTAAGAATGCCATGGATGCCCCTAGTTTGCGTGTTGAGTGCGCTCTAGGGGGAACTGATAATGTGCGTTTGGCTTTTTGGTAGCAGATTTGGATACATTTAACAATCCACCTTGCAACCCCGGCTTTTGAGATGGGATTACCTTTGTGTGGTGGAGAGAAAGCCACAAACAATTGTTTGGTTTTGCGAAAGGATTTGGTTCTGTCAATGTAATACATAAGGGCTCTTTTGACATCTAGGGTGTGGAGAGCTCTTTCTGCCACGGAATCTGGGTTTTGGAAGAACACGGGTAGTTCTACTGATTGGTTAAGGTGGAAAGGCGAAATGACTTTGGGAAGGAATTTTGGGTTTGTTCTGAGAACTACCTTTTTATGATGTATTTGTAAGAAAGGCTCTTGTATAGTTAGAGCTTGTAGTTCACTGACTCTCCTTAGAGAAGTGATTGCAATTAGAAACGCAACTTTCCATGTAAGGAATTGAAGTTCACATTTATGTAAGGGTTCGAAAGGTGGACCCATGAGCCTGGTAAGTACTATATTAAGATTCCACACTGGGGAAGGTGGTAATCTGGGAGGTATGATCCGCTTAAGGCCTTCCATGAAGGCTTTAATGGCGGGAACTTTGAATAGTGATAAGTGTTGCCTGTTTTGCAAGTAAGAAGCAAGGGCTGCGAGGTGCAGACGTATGGATGAGTATGCAAGACTACATCTTTGCAAATGTAGCAAATAGCAAATGATGTTTTGCGTAGAGGCTTGTAATGGTTGGATGTTATTATTAGTGCAGTAAATAGCGAATCTTTTCCATTTAGCTGCATAGCAGGCTCTGGTAGTTGGGCGTCTAGCTTCTTTTATAACGTCCATGCAGTCTGGGGGGAAGGTTAAGGTAACCGAATTCTAGGACTTCAGGAGCCAAATTGCAAGGTTCAGCTGAGATGGATCTGGGTGCATTATCTCTCCATGGCTCTGCATTAGCATTGTTGGGGAGAGGTGTAGTCTTTGGTATGGGACTACTGATAGCTCCAGTAGTGTGGTGAACCACGGTTGGCGTGCCCATGTAGGGGCTACTAGTATCATTTTGAGAGACTGTTGTCGAAGCTTGCGTACTACAAGTGGGATGAGTGGGAGCGGTGGAAAAGCGTACACAAATCTGCCGGACCAGTTCATCCATATCGCATTGCCCTTGGACTGCGGGTGTGGAAGCCTGGCGGCGAAGGTTGGGCATTTGGCGTTTTGGTGTGTGGCGAACAGATCCAAGTCTGGCTGGCCCCACATCTGGAAGAAAGGTAGAAGAACTTGTGGATGTAGTTCCCACTCGTGAATCTGTTGTGCCTGTCGACTTAACAGATCTGCAATCTGATTGTGAACCCCTGGTAGGTGTTCTGCTAGAAGGTAAATGTTTTGTGGAATGGCCCACCTCCAAATGTCCTGTGCTAGTTGGGACAGTTGTGGAGAGTGTGTCCCCCCTGTTTTTGTATATAGTACATAGCTGTGATGTTGTCTGTTCGGATCAGGACAGCTTTGTTTTGTACGTGGAGTTGAAAGGACTTGAGAGCTAGGAATATGGCTAGTAACTCTAGGTGGTTGATGTGGAACCGCTTCTGCTGAGTGGTCCACTTGCCCTGTGTTGTATGGTGTAACAGGTGTGCTCCCCATCCTGTAAGGGATGCGTCCGTGGTTAGTACTACTTGTGGAACCGGCTCTAGGAACGGCCGCCCCTTGGACAAATTGTTGGTGTTCCACCACTGCAGAGAGCGATGTGTGCGGCTGTCTACCAACACCAGATCTGTAAGATGTCCGTGAGCCTGGTTCCATTGGCGCGCTAGGCACTCTTGTAGAGGACGCATTTGAAGTTTTGCATGAGGGACGAGAAAAATGCAGGATGCCATCATGCCGATGAGCTGCATAAACACTCTGGCTGGAAGAGAGTGTTGCATTTGAAACCTGGGGACAAGGGTTTGTATACTGGCTATCCTGGCTGGGCTGGGGTAAGCTAGAGCAGTGGAAGTGTTTATCGTAGCTCCCAGATATTGAAGGACATGGGAGGGCTGAAGGTGGGACTTGGTATAGTTTATTGTCAAGCCCAAGTTGTGTAATGTTTGTATCGTTTGGTGAGTGTGTTGGACACACTGGTTGAATGATTTGGCTTTGATAAGCCAGTCGTCCAGGTATGGGAAGACATGTATTTGTTGTCTTCGTAGATGCGCTGCTACTACTGCAAGGCATTTGGTAAACACTCTTGGAGCAGTGGTGACTCCGAATGGCAGTACTTTGAACTGGTAGTGCTGCCCATTGAGAACGAACCTTAGATACTTCCTGTGAGCAGGATGTATGGGAATGTGGAAGTAGGCGTCCTTGAGGTCTAATGTGGCAAGGAAGTCTTGTTGTTGTAGTAAGGGAAGCACTTGTTGGAGAGTGATCATGTGAAAATGATCTGAGTGTATGTATTGATTGAGAGGTCTGAGGTCTAAAATAGGCCTGAGAGTGCCGTCCTTTTTGGGAATGAGGAAGTACAGGGAGTAAACCCCTGTGCCCTGCTGTAGCAGAGGCACTGGCTCTATGGCGTGCTTTTGAAGCAGGGAAAGTACCTCTTGTTGTAAAAGTGTAAGATGGTCTGTGGACATTGGACGCTGCCTGGGTGGTATGGTGGGGGGGTAGCTGTTAGCTCCAGGCAGTAGCCATGTTGGATAATCTGTCTCACCCACCTGTCTGTTGTAATGGAGTTCCAGACAGGCAGGAACTGTGATAGTCTTCCCCCGACATGGGTGTTGTGGTCGGGGGAAGTGGAGGAAAGTCACTGTTTGGGAGTG
Organism: Calotriton arnoldi; assembly: GCA_963921515.1. NCBI lineage: Eukaryota > Metazoa > Chordata > Amphibia > Caudata > Salamandridae > Calotriton > Calotriton arnoldi. The sequence continues at coordinate 275,109 of CAWUFW010005814.1, forward strand.
GTGGAGGTACGGGTGTTGTTATTATTACCTCGACCTCTGCCCTTAGAGTTGTTGCCTCTGTAACCACCCTAAAGTATCCCCTATTAGGGGAGGTTTGGGTGTTTGTTCGATAGGAAGAGGAACTGTCTGCGGTGGTATTCCTGGAGCCCCCTCTGTAAAAGGAGCGGCGAAAGGAGCCACGTTGCTGCGGGGACTGCAATGCTCCCATTGATTTGGCAGTGTCAGTATCCTTCTTCATCTTTTCTAGTGCTGTGTCGACAGCAGGACCAAATAGTTGGTTTTGGTTAAAGGGCTGGTTTAGTATAGTAGTCTGAACCTCTGGCTTAAAACCTGAAATGCGAAGCCAGGCGTGTCGTCTGATAAGCACGCTAGTGTTAACTGACCTAGCGGCGGTGTCGGCTGCGTCTAAGGCGCACTTAATGGAGGCATTGGAAATAAGTTTGCCTTCTTGAATGAGGTCAGTGGCTTGTGTTTTGTATTGATCAGGTAGATGTTGAAGAAGGGTTTCTAGCTGATCGTAGTGTGCCCTGTCGTACCTAGCTAGTAGAGCTTGGGTGTTAGCGATGCGCCAGATGTTGGTGGCTTGTGCAGCTGCGCGTTTGCCAGAGGAATCTAACAATTTGGATTCTTTATCAGGGGCGGAGCATCCCCTGAAGTTTGGGAATTGGCGCGTTTTCTGGCATTAGAAACGACCAGTGAGTCAAGGGGAGCTGACCTTTGATGTAGGTGGGGTCATCGGGGGCAGGTCTATACTTTTTATCCACTCTAGGATTAAGGATCCTGGCTCTGACCGGGTCGTTAAAAATTTCAGGTGCATGTTTAATGACACCCTTGATCATGGGCAAAGTTTGAACCGTTTTTGAGACCGTTCAAAAGTGTCTAGAAGAAAATCTTCCTCTGGTTGGTCGGTGTGAATATGCACCCCATGAAAAACGGCCGCCCTATGTATGAGTTGCCCAAAACCTATGTGATCATCTGGTGGAGATGGTTTTGTGGGATAAGGTGGAGGGCTGGGGAGGTCTGTAGGGTCTGGGGGTCATTATAACCCCAGTCATCCTGTGGTGGATTATCTGGATCCAGATATAAATTATGAGGGTCATCCCCGTACCCCATGTTGTCCTCATACTCATGTGGGGGAGAATCCGCAGGTTGAGGAGGTGTGATAGGGATGTGGAGAGGAGGGGTGTTAGAGAGAGGTATAGGGGAAGAAGGAGGCATAGGGGAAGTGGAAGAGTCTTTCTTCTTCGGAGGGACAGGCTTGTGACGTGGCACAGAGGAAATATGTCCTGTTTTAGGATTGATATAAAGTTTGTGTTGATTAGGATCGATGGGATCCGGTGTAAACAGTTCCTCTCCTTGAATATTAGTTTTCGGCGCCGACTTTTCGGTTCCGAACGTGGTGATGGCTTCTTTAAATGTTCCTTTGCTTTAGAAGGCGTCGAGACGTCCTTCGGTTTAGCTACAGGCTCGACCGGCTTTAGTTTAGGGGTGTGTCGAGTAGCTTCGGTTTCGGTGCCGAGGGATCCGCGTGCTTGGAGGCGGATTTGGGGACCGAGCTGGATTTCGGCGCCGGGTGGTCTTTGTGTTTCGGCGCCGAAGGTGCCGGTGTAACGGGCACATGAGGTTTGGTCGGTGCCGAGGAACTAGAAGGCTTTGTTTTCTTGTTCGGTGCCGAGCCCGAAGGCGGGGCGTCCGAAACACGTTCACGGTCTCGACTGGGGCCCGTAGGCGAAGTACTGACCGGTGCCTTCGATTTTGCAGGGAGGGTTGGGGCAGGGGCAGTAGTACTCACACGCTGCCCTGAAGGGATGGAACTGTCGGAGTCCTCTGCCTCGGAGATGATAGCGAGGTCTTCGGAGTCTTCTTCCGGAACATCGGGACCCTCGTCGAAGATGTTGACGGGTTCCGGAGCGGACCTGTGCGCCATGATGTGCCTTCGGGCTCGACGATCTCGGATTGTCTTCTTGGAGCGGAAGGAGGCGCAGGCCGGACAAGTGGCCTCGTTATGGTCTGGTGAGAGGCACCGATTACAGACCTGGTGGTGGTCACTATGTGGAAACTTTGCTCCACATTGGGGGCATTTTCGGAATGGCGTCCTTTCCATGGGCAGTAGGCCTTACGGCGTCGATGGGCCCAACGGCCCGCGTCGACGGCTGGAAAGGAGATCGAGGAAGGGACGTCGAGATGTGGATGTCGGTATTAGGCGTTGAAAAGTGGAAAACGCTGCAAAAAAACGAGTTTTGAACCGGAGTGTCGAAATGCATCCGAACCCGATGGCGGAAAAAAACAATCTGAGGATGGAGTCGATGCCCATGCGCACTATTGTCCTAAGGAGGAGTCACCTATCACATGACTACAAAGACTTCTTCGAAGACAACAACAAAGTGCAAGCATCCGAGCCCAACACCAGATGGCGATCTAATGCACAGTGTGAGCTCTGCAGCTCACATGCCTCGAACATACAGTTTTTTTCTGTTTTAGATCCAGTTTAGGAGGTACAGTGTCTATGTCTGGATCCGGTTGTGTTACAGGCAAGTCTTTGCTTTTCGGCACCAGAGCTTTCGGAGCCGAGCCAGAATGTCCTTTCGGTGCTGGGGGTTTCGACTCTGAGGGATGCTTCTTGAGTTTCGGTGTCGAAGGTTTCGGTTTAGAACCCATCTTGGATTTAGAGCTCGAAGATTTCGGCTCGGAAGGGGGTTTGGCCGACTCGGTCCCGAGCCGGAAGGCTTTTCAGAGAGTTTTGGTGCCGAGCCATGAGGCGGAGCGTTGGAAACCTTCTCGGTGCCGACCTTGGCCTTAAGGCGGAGGTGGTGCCGAAGCCTTAGATTTCTTAGGGACGTTGGGAGGGGGGGAGAAGGTGTCTTCGGTACTCGCGTCCCCTTGTCCCTGCAGCACATCATCGTCCTCGAGGTCGATCTGTAAGTCTGATTCGGAGTCAGACGCAGCTGAAGCCAGCTCCTCCTCTGCCGCTGATACCTCTTCCTGTTCGGAGTCTTCGCCGAAGAGGTCCAGTGTGACATCCAATCGCTGCATCTCTCGACGTCGAGCCCGACAATTACGGAGAGTTTTTTTTTATATGAAGGATCGGCACGCGTCGCAGTCTTGCTCTTTGTGCTCAGGGGACAAGCACAAATTACACACCGGATGAGAGTCCGCACGCGGATATCTCTCGTGGCAAAGGGGACAGAATTTAATGGAGTCCGTTCCATCAAAGAGGAGCCGAACGGACGCGGATGGGCCGGAAGGCCGCCCGCAGATCTTCCGGTCGAAATGTCGAAGTTTCTTGAAATTCGAATCGAACTGCTGAAAAAGAAAGTGTGTTCGAAAACAATACCGTCGAGGTAGATAGAAGTACGCACCGAGTGGGAACCACAGGATCGATTCCGAAGCGGAGCGCAGCAAAACCAGTCTGAACCTGATGCCGGAAAAAAACAATCTAACAATGGAGTCGATGCCCATGCGCACTATCACCAAAAGGAGGAGTCCCCTATCAAGTGACTGGAAAGACTTCTTCGAAGAAAAACAACTTGCAAACGTCCGGACCTAAAAAACTAGATGCCAGGAGTATGCAAAGCATGTGATCTACAGCTCACATGCCTTGAACATACAGTTTTTATGGGGGGTCTTCAGCATGCAGAATCTTCTTACCGCATGTGCCACATGACCTGAAAAGACCTTTCTTTGAAGAATCTGATATTTTCAAGAAGATACCTGGTAATTTTGAAGAAAAAACTGAGCAGAGCTCAGGGAGACTCTCCGTCACATCATGCGGTAGAGTATCTGAGGAACTTAGCCTCTCTTGGGAGTGTTCTGCAGGGTGCGGTCGCCTGATTAGCTATTACTTAAGATTGTTTTTTTTTTTTTTTTTTTTTACAAAAGTAGAAAGGCTTTTGCAGTGTCTGTTCTTTGCATTATAGACCATGATAGTATTATCTACTGCTTTTATAAGGCTCCCACTACAACGACGGGATGATTCAAGCATGTGAATCTATGAAAGATCCAATACTGGAGAAACGTTGCTATGTCTTTTGAATGGACTTAGTACAGTTAGTGTGATACATGAGGGATCTTTTGATATCTAAACCATATAAGGCCTGCATCTCAGGAGTTTCGGGGACGAAAAACAGCAAGTCATTGTTTTGGCCAACATGGAATTGGACAACGATCTTATGCAGAAAACAAGGATTTGTTCTGGGAACAGCCTGATCTTTGTTCACCTAAGAATATGTTCCTCCACAGTTGGGACTTGCAATACACTAACTTTAAGCAAGGAAGTGATTTTATGAAGGCGGCTACTTTCCACAAAAGTAGTGGGCAAGAATGTAAAAACTCAAAAGGGGATCCCATGCGCCAGAAAGAGCAGCATTAGGATCCCATGAAGGTAAAGGCGGTGTTCTTGGTGGGAGAACTCGTTAGACCCTCCATGAACACCTTCACAACAAAAGCTTTAAATAAAGACTGGTGTGGTCTATTCTGCATTCTACAGCTGCCAAATGTCCCCTAATAGAGGTGTATGTGAGATCAGATTTCTGCAGATACAGCAAACAGCAGATTATGTTCTGTACTGAAGCCTGCAGGGGTCTACTGCTCCTACTGAGATAGCAGTGCACAAACATTTTCCATTTGGCAGGGTAACACTTTCTTATGGTGGGACTGCAAGCCTTGTTCAGAACGAGTCCGCTTCAAACTCTAAGACGTCACATGCCAAAATTGTTAGACCAGTCCCTTGAGGTTTGGGCATCAGAACTGACACTAATGATGTGCTAGTAGGTCAGTTTACAGGGGTACCTTCTTATGTAGATGAGCTGACATGCCCAACAGTAGGGAGAATCCTGGTTGCCTCACACAGATGTGAGCAAACTGAATGAGTCTCACAGGTGCCTGCCTCCTTTTCCTGTCTACATAGAAAATCAATGGTAGTGGAGGAAAAGTGTAGGTAAATCTCCCTGACCAGCTAATCTGCAGAGCATTGCTTAGCTACTGCGTGTGTGCGCATGTTGAGCTGAATTACGGGCATTTTGTGTTTTCGGAGGTGGGGAAAAGATAGACTGTGGGTGTTTCTCATTGCTGAAAATACTAACAAAGTACTAGGGAGTTTATGCGTCTGCTTAGCATGTCCACAAAGGCCTTGTCCACTTTCGCTAGAACAAAGACTTGATGATGAATGGCCCAATGTCATATTGTCTGTGCTAATGTAGACAGCTGGGGTGAGTGTGTAACTCCCTGCGTTTGATGGAGTGCATGATGGTCATGGTGTGTCTAACCATGACCATCGTCTTTTTGCGAATCGTAGTGTAAAATGCTCATAGTGATAGCTGCACTGCCATCAGCTGCAGAAGATTTATGCGACGTTGCTGTTGGAGAGACCCAAAGGCCCTGAATGGAAGGCTGTTCAAATGGACTCCCCACCCTGTCAAAGAGGCATCTGTGGTAAAGGTCAACTACGACTGAGGTTTGAGAAACTATCTGTCCAACACAGGGGCGACTCCTCCATTTGAGCGGAGGAGTGTCGCCCCAAAAGCCCTAGAGCTGACAAATAAAATGGTAAAGTTTATTACCATTTTATTTTTCAGCAACCTGCCCCAAACTAAGTTTCAGGACGGGGCAGTAGCAGGGAGCTGTGTGCTTTAAAATGCGCATGTCACTTTGGCCTTCCGTTTTGGGACGGCCAGCCAGGCATGCGCATTTTTAAGTTCTCTAACCTGCGGTCTTGGACAGAAGGGTTAGAGAAAGCGCAGGCATCTAATGCTCTTAGGAGCTCTGAGAGAGCCTGTACTATACAATCCTGGCACTGCTCTCATGCTGTGAGAGCAGTGCCAGGATTGGGTAGTGCAGTTTCCTGCATCCGAAGCTTCCTGAAGACACCAGAGGAAAGAGGACGTCGCGCTGCAAAGGCAAGTCAATTTATGTATTTATTTATTATTGTGCCCTCACCACCCTCGGTACAAGCCAGCCGCCACTGGTAAAATTACACCTTTTTGTTGTTCTACTATTTAATGTGTGATGAACTCTGGGCTTTACCAAAACAAAATCCTCTCACCATACATTTGCTTATGACCACTGTCTGGCCGCACACCGTTGTAGCAGGGGCACGTGTAAACAAGCATTTAAAAATTATCACAATGCAATGCACGAAACCATTCACCCCTGTAGTTTGATGGGCATTCTCTTCTCTCTACCAGTGGATGTGAGGTTTGGTAAAGGGGAAGCAGCCTTTGAACCACCAACACGATCTGCTTGATAGGATAGGTGTTTCCTGTCTGTGTTCAGCATCGCTCCCAAGAAAAGCTGCGTTTGTTGAGGAGAGAAATGTGATGCTTTTGGCATTTACTGTGAAGCCTGAGAGAAGCAACACCAGTTGCTGAGTGAAGGCTCTGCATTACTGTCAGATGTTGCTCTCTATCAGCTAGTCGCCCAGATAAGGAAAGATATAAATCGCGCTGACACAGAAGAAAGAAATTAGTTATCGGCAACTCCAGTTCTCCAGGGAAGTATCTTTCATGTACTCACATGCTTGAATCATTCCCAGTCGTCGCAACCCAAACTTTAGCCAATGAGATGAAGGTGCTGAGCTCTCCTCCTAGTGGCCACCATCGTTCAGATTTCTACCACACGTGTGAGGGAGTCCGAGAACAGCTCTGCTCTAACCTATGTTTAACCATTAAACAGTTACTTTTCAACCTTTATCTCATTCTCCCTGAACTTCAGCCAGCACTATCTTCAGCTTTCACCAAACAGCAAGTTGTTTTCAGGGAATTTGAGATATGTACCTCATTACTGGCCCAGGGGGCATGCAACTGCCACAAATTGTCATAATGACTTAAAAGGAACAGAGGGCTCCTCTTCAAATCTTGTGGCCAAATGAAGATTTACACTGAAAATACTCATGACCAGTCTACTGCCAGTGGTACCTGTCATATCTAGGCAATAGGTTAATTGAGCTAGCAATGTGCTCACAGCAACCCACTTACCAGCTGCTTCAACCTTCCGGCTTTCCTTGTCCAGTGGTGGGGCATTTTCCTAGCTTTTTGAACTAGAGAATCTGGTTGTACATGGCCCCTAATGTACAAGGGATCTTCTGGATGCTCTGGTATTTTTTAGACCTTTTGGCTAGCAATCCATGTCTTCCCAGGTCACCTAAACATTTTGTAATGCTTTTTAGCATACGAAGGATATGAACTGAGTGTTTTGTCTGTGAAAACGTCTACACTAGGAAGTACTCTTTGTCCTCCAGCACCATGTGTACCTTAACCTTGAGATGGTCAGCTGCTCTTTGGATGATAGCATGGGATGTTGTGGAGTCATCTGCTTGGAAAGGTTTCATTGGATAGGGGTCATCATCTGTAAGTGCTTTCTGTACAGATTACTGATCAGGAAATCTGTGTTCAGTGAAAGTGTCAGTGGCAGTAGGCTGGGATCTCTAGGAGTATGCTTTTTGAGATAGGTATTGATGTAGGTTTCCCAGATATGGCCTTTTTAAATGTGAGCTTTCCGTTTTCTGGTTGTGTTACTATGGCTGGAATCTGCTGTGGGAGACGTGGAAGTAAGTGTCCTTTTACATGAGGGCTTTTAAGATTTCTCTGCCTGACATCCAGCCTCTTTGGCTGTTCCTGTACCTGTGCAAGCTCGCTAGGTGTCAAGGCCAAGTTTGCCTTTGACCTCTGTTCCAAAGTGGGTCTCTGGATTTTTGTGCTGAGAAGGGGTCTCTTGGCATCATGGCTTAGTAGGCTGGTGTGGAGACCTTTTCTGGAGCAGGTATTTGTTTTTGAGGTAGAGCTGTTTCAGAGAGAGTGGTTGGTGCCTACTGTTGAGATCTTTTTGGCATGGTCTCAGGAATAGAACCACAAATCTATTGATGCAGATGCTTGCCCTGAAGTCAAGACACTTGATAAGGTCCAACCCAAGATCCTCTGATGGGATGGGCAGTTTAAGAGCAGTCTGTGTCCTAGATGTAGGTTTCACTGGGTGCTATGGTATGGTTCCTCTCCAAAGTCTGAGTCCTTTGAGAAAAACATATTTTGGACTCCGATCTCTCTGGCCTCTGCTCTCTCTGTTGCAGTATGTCCTCTCGATATCTTCGACACAGGTCTCAGTCACATGCTCAGGACAGCTCAAGCTAATTTTTTCAGTACTCTGATCGATGTTTCCTCCTGTAACTGATGGTGGTATTTTTCCTAAAGGCCTGCCAGTGAAGTCGCCTCCGAAACAGTCAACAGTCAAAGTGACTTTGTATCTTGTAAGAGGATTCTGGTGCTTGGAGTCGAACGATTGGCTTTTGAGCATGACTGTCCTGGAGCTCCAAAAAAGAACGTCCAAACTCAGAGGAACTTCTGCACTTGTAGGTTTCAGACAGTGATCAGGAGTAACTTTGAAACCAAAACCTCTACTTCAAAGAAAAACAACTTGCAATGTTGGCGCCCAACACTTGATGAGAGGAGTGTGCCTAGAATGTGATCTACTGTGGCACATGCTGCAAACAAATTTTCACCAGACATATGTGGCAAAGAAGAATCATCATGGCTAAAGAGATTACTTAATAAGTAACACCAACTGTGCTCACAGCAATTATGGGAAAGCATTCTGCTGGATTAGATTTGAACTCTTAATTCAGTAATAAATACCTGTCAAATCATTCGTAGTTATAGAACTCAGTATGCTGAGTTGTGGGTCAGGAATGTTTTCAGTTCTGCTGTTGGGATTTAAGGCTGACGAATGTTCTGCTACTCCAAGAGCTTCCGCTTCATCTACTAAACGATCCATGTAATCCCTAGAAAGAACAAAAAGTAAACTTATCGACAGAGTCACCCCATAACAGGAGGTACACATATGCAAATACCTTTAGACATGTTGCACATCTCATTTCTGCCCAGCAGAACTTACTGTCCACTGAATTTATGAAGTGTAAGTGATGATAACCTGAAGGAAAGTCAGCATGTGTGTTGAACTTAAATCTAACCCCTTTCAGTAAGATGAAGATTAAATATAAATTCATAGCACAACACATCTAACTATAGGAGCATAAATGGTCAAATGGCAAAAAAAGACATGCAAACCTGTTCGGCTTTCCTGTCTGCTCTGTGTTTACCTAGCTCAATGTTATGTGTAACAACGGCCAGGGCATGATTTAGTGAAGTGGGGCTATTCTGCCCTGTAACCTTGTATCAAGGCTACACTACGTTTCTCCCTCGTTTTGGTTGTGTTTAACCTTTGTCAAATATACCATTTTATGACTGACGTTGGGTACAGTTCCCTCAACTCAGCATATGTAGTAAAAGTAAGTTGTGTGATTTAATCCTATGGCACATGACATTTTACTGGATTCACTGGGGAAAGGTTGGCTTCTGTAACTTTCCATAACTGGAGTCTTAAATGACACTATTGACAACTGCGGTCCTAAATTATGCAGTTATACACACAGTTCTAAACTTTGAAACCTTCCATGGCCAAACCGCTCTGTGACCATTATCGCTAAAGTTCACAGGATTGCTTTTTCTACAAATCCCAAACTACCTTCCTAGCATTATGTAGGGCAGACGCTGTTTTGGGGCATACCTTCCAGAACTCTATTGCTCCTAACTTGAGGCTTAATAACGTAGGTATTCAGTTGGTTCAAAAAACTAGATAGCTCTTCACTAAAATGTTAAGATCCTACCAATTTACCACTGGGCGACATGTTGATCTGATCTTCCCTAAGGGCCACAAAACTCATCGGTGTACAAGTTATTTTATAAGAGATTACAACAAATTTTCAGCTATCTATGGGAGACTATAGTGGAAACTTGTCCAATATTTTAATTCTTTCCCAAAAAAGCACGGAAACCAGTTGATTCCTCAATAGGCTCCTTACCTCCAGTGACTAGACTGTGCCCCCTCCCAGGCACTAGTGACTGACTAGCCACTGGGCCATAAGGACAGCACCCATGAGAAGACATCAGATGCTTGATAAACACTTTTTGTGGAAGGGATCATAGTTATCTGGGTGGTGAATGTTTGGGGCCTACCATTTTAGATGCTCCCTTTTTATTTTGGGCACTATTTGGGAAAGACAGCTTCATCGACTTCTAGTACCAAAGAGGTAATCAACTTGGGCACTATTTGGGAAAGACAGCTTCATCGACTTCTAGTACCAAAGAGGTAATCAAAAGAACAGATTTGTGCCCAGACCACACAACTGTATCTTTTACCAACCTTTCAAGTCTGATGGCAGGACTTTAGCCCTGTCTAACAAACAGAGACCCAAATGCTTCCAGAGAGCCTTGTTGCACCAAACCAAGCAACAGATATTGGGGATAGAATGAATGGTAAGGAGCTACAAACATTTGAGGTTGTAAGTCGACAAGATGATACAAGCATCTTCTGTTTTTTGTGCGACTTAGTCTAATTGTTCCGTTTTGCTTACCTGTTCAGCGTCCTCTCTTTTCTAGAGTAAATAACTGACTAGACATTGATGTTATTGAATGCTATTGAGTTTCAGTGCGTCTAACCCTGTCCAACTACCGGACTAAGCCTTCATTGTTCACACTCGTCACCCCGAGAACCACGTGCGTAAAAGGAGTAACATAGCTAACCAATTGGACTGAACCACTATTGAGCCCCATGAACACTAGTAACCAAAACGTGTGCAGCCCAGTAGTCATTCACCATCTCATGACTCCTAGAATACAATCCGAATTTTTTTTTTTTCTAGAGGTGAAGTTATTGACCACAGAATCAAAAAGTCAGAGCTTTAATGTTACATCCTGCACTTAACATAACAGTCACCTTGGTCAGGCCCTTTCACTGCCTGTGGTCGGGGGCCCTTTCACTGCCTGGTTCTTCAGTTTCTTTATTTGAAAGAATTTGCAGATCTCAGGTGTGTTAAGTGCTGTGAAACATTTTTTGGGGTGGGCAGTTACTTCCTTTATGCACTTCTCTCTCCTCGGGTACTGATGTCAAAGCTTACTCTTTGAGGTAGTAGGGACTAGAAACTGATTCAGAATGACATAATAACAATCAAACATAATGTCCAGCCAGTGACAACTTCAAAGAGGAACAGAGCCTTTATTCACAGATAAGTGAGACAAGCAGTAGAAAATATGGCATTTAAATAACACCATGAGTTGCTAGTAACTCTGAAGGGCAAGGATCAATAAATTCTGTCATATATAAGATGATACATTGTCTTACAATGACCCTATGTGGAATTGTATATATAAAGCTGCACTGAGGCTCATTGATATCTTTGTGACTTGCTGGATCTTTTATTGCGCAGCTCCAGTGTAGCAATTTTACCAAGATATGTCTGCCTCTCCGTTTGAAAGGCTTTGGATACAAGGCTTGACAGCTCCAATAACAATGAGGTCCCATACTCCAAAATACTATCGTCCAAATAGTAAGGCTACCACTCAAGAAAGGTGATGCAGTTCAGAGGTCTGTTCAAGTGAATTGTGGCCTGGGGTCTGGTCACTGATGCCCAGGCAGGGCATCATTCAGATTTTGTTGCCATCACTCTTAGCTTTCAGCGAGGTGGGAGATATTGTAGTTTTATCTGCACTCAGTCATTCCCACTGGTAGTACTTAATTTTAGAGGCCTACACATCAAACTACTAGTTGCAGTTGGAATTGGTTGTGGGACTGGTGGGACGCTCACCAGTGGGTTTCAAGATTTCAATAGTACGAGTTATGATTGAACAACAACTGTAAATCATAGTATCTTCAAACCAGTAAAGCCTAGAAAGACTGTTCAATGTGTTCCATATCAAGACAGCTGGCTCCAGTCAAAAAGCCCAAAGACAGAGTGTGAAGACCCTCCTTAACCTGCTGACCACAGTACCTCACTTTTATGCATTCCTTCCACAGCTAAGCAAAGGCAGGAGTACAAAGCAGGTCAGGAAGATGCAGGATAATTCAGCTGACAAAAGGGGCTCTGGCCACGACAGCACACATGCGATGCTCGTCTGTGGTGTTGCTTTTCCTATACAACAAGAAATTTACTCCGAAGAAAAGAGGGTGCTAAACCTTCCATGCTCTACCCAAAAGTTAAGATTTGTTTCACTGGAGAAGTGGTCTCAAATGCATGGATATACAGGATGTCTTTTACATCATGGTCCAAGCCTCAACAAGAGCATCTTCCACAATGATGAGCACAATGTACCTAATTGAAGCAAGAATTGACTGTTATTGTGGAACAAACCGCCATACTCTGTCCATTTCATGTCCAGGAGGATAAGCAAGGATCCAGGCTGACTTCTTATTGGTAAAAAAAAAAAATCTTTTCATTAATGAGCCTCTCAAAAGGAAATACACAACATCACTAGGTACTAAATGCCCAAAGAAAACCTTCTCTGTCATCGTCTAATAGCAAGCCTCAGAACATCAATGATCAAGTGGCTGCATAGAGAGAATGGAGGGCGAAAACGGAGAATAAATACAATAATACAAAAAAGTAACGCTGAAATGAAATTCCCCCAGGCCACTGGCTTAATAAGATGCATCACCACTCTACAAATGAGTGCAACCCAAAATGCTCAAGCACTGGAGCCTTTTGGGCCCCTGGGTTACTTCTAGACATCCTACTATCTATTAAGGCTCTGACTGATCTGTGTAAAGTGTAGTCGTTGTATAAAGCATGGAGCTTGGCTGGAAATCAAATTGAAGCATCCATATTAATAGACAGCATTTCCCTCTTCATCTATAGTAGTTCTTCAATGCTCTTCCATACTCTTCCTAGCTGCATGATTCAGATCTAGGAAAATAATTTTACATCTCCAGAGACCAAGGTACGTTTGTTTGGTAGCTACTCTCTTCTTCCTGAGAGGGCTCACCCAGTTCTAAGATGATAGACCTGGGACCCGACATCTTAGAGCTCAAACTCCTGATCGGTAACCCTCAGCTCTCTGCGAATGCAGCCTTAGGACCATCCGCAAAGATCTGTTCGCTCAGGAACTTTCTCAAAATTGTCATCAAGCATTCACCCATGGAGGGTGGAACACTTAAGATCCTGACGTAGTGGGCCCCCCCAGGAACGTCCAATCATTCCGCCTCCTGCTTCATCTCTAGCACTGAAGTGATGGCACAGTCCTGAACTGCCAGAGCAGCATTCACAGCGAACGCACCATAGCCCAAAATGCACAGCCTTCTGGCTCAACTCCATGGCCTGCGGTTCCATCTTCCCCATCACTGATTCTGCAGGGTCAGAATGGCCAATCGTGAACCCGTGTCATTCTAGATTATGTGACGGGGTGGAATGTGAATAGAAGCCCTTCTTGTTTTTCTTCACTTGCCGTTTCTTCTTCTTCTTAGGAGGCATTTTGGAGCACGAAGGTTAGTCCAAAGCAATTTGATGGGGAAAGTCCTCCCAGGCACTGCCCAGACTCTACTCATGTAGTGTATTCACAGATAAACAGAAGAGTGGTAAAGAAGCAGGAATCCACAGCCAGGCCAATCAATTCAGTTGCCTTTACTGCTACCTCACTCGGTATGTGTCGAAATCTGTTCAGGGGGTCCACTGGGGAAGAAGAGGTAGTGAGACCTAACCATCATAGTTCAAGGCCTTTTATCTCTTGTCCTAGGGATGATTCTGCAAACTGAACACCAAGTACACTCCCTACAGCACCTGAACTTCAGTGGTAGCAAGGTGAGCAGTCCTAAGCTTCTCAAGAAGGTAATGTGGGAGCAGATACTCAGAACTCAAAAGTCATCTAACATACACAGTAATTACTATCCAGCCGTGCGTTTCTTTTGTGAAAATAACTTTAATATACCCTAAAACTTGATAAGGCATAATGTTCTCATATACTACAGGGATTTCTACAAAAAAACTAATCAGGTAAATTGTAAGCACAGAACATGCAAACAACTTCCCTGGTTCGGTGACCCTTTGGTCAGTCCTTACAAGTGTCTCAGGCTACGCAGAACCCCACAAGAGTGTAGTTTGGGCCGTCAAACTTTGTGAAAAGAAAAAGCTAAATTTCAGGCCAGTCACACTGGGTGAATGAGAAACAACTCAAAATGATTGGGGGGGGGGGGGGTTACATGTTAGATATCAGGCAAAGAGCAAACCTCAAAATGTAGTGGTAGACCGCAGTTTATGGGAGGAAAACATACACAGCAGGAAAGCTTACCAGTGCAGAGGACTGCGTCACCAACAAATACTGAATATTAAAATGAAATAAATTTAATGGAAAGGCACACTATACCTTTATGTTAACTACTGTATGGCAAGTTGCTAATATTTTCAGTGCAATTATTTCATACTTACGTTACACCTGGATGGTGGTTATACCTCTTCTTTCCAAATCTTGTTTGCTGAGCAAAATAATCATAACGTTCTGATTTCTTCCACATATAATAAAACGAAACACATTCTGCAACAGTTCTGGTAACCACCTGTTAAAAAAAGCAACATGTACATTTTAACGGAAGAGGCTAAGCTTTACTTTAAAAGAGGCTCATCTTGCACTTCAGAATGCAAAACAGAAGACTGACTTTCGGGCAATTTTTAAACATTCACAATTACTGTATTTTAAAGCCTAATTCTGCAAGAGAACAGGCAAACCATACTATAGGATGGGCGATTTGTCGAACGTGGTCATCAATAGGAATATCCTTTCTTAAATGGTAGCGGTTGGAAGTTGGTTCTGTATATACTATACCAAAGTATATACAATCCCAAAAGGCCTATAGAGGTTAAAGTAGATAATACCTTACTCTCCATTTGTGGTAGTGTGCGCGAGCAGTAAGGCTTTATCAGAGGGTAGTGTTAAGCATTAATTGTACACACTCAGGCAAGGAATGATTTCAAACACTCAAAGACTCAACTCTGACCAATTGTTTTGTATGAAAATTGTTCTTTGTTGTATTTTATTTTTAGAACCAAGCCAGACTTGGTGCAGGTAAGCAAAATAATACTTTTCTCATGTAATACAGTTGAATGCAGTTACAGGTAGGTCAAAGGTTCAGAAACAGTTGAAATTACTTTGTAGTTACTTTGCAATTACCTTTTAAGTTACTTTTCAGATTACTTTTTCTACTCAGTGTGATATGCCTAGATATCACACAGACATTTCCTGGATAAAAGGTGAGTAAAACAGTTTTTATCAAAACACAGTTTAAGTTTCCATACAAAACACCCTCAAAGTTTTCAGAGGAAAACAGACATTGCAATCCTATGGAGAAAAATGAGGTTATCGTTTTGCAGGTAAGAAAACTGTCTTGAGGGTTGAGTTTCTGGGGTTAGAAAAACGGTTCCTCAAGGATCGAGGATGCACTCAAAAAGTACCCTCAGCGGCTCTAGGGTGGCCAGGTGCAGCGCGCTGAGGCCCAATGTTATCAAATGGGGGATAGGGGGCCTCTGGTTGGTGGCTTGGCTGCTCACGGGCACACCACTTGGATGTGGGAGCAAAGCTCCTAGAGTTTAGCTCAAGGGAAAGGGGGATCCAAGATAGCATACAAAGTGCACCCACAGCGGCACTGGGGTGGCGGGGTGGCTGGGTGCAGGGTGCCGATTTGGCGTCGGGTGCCCTGTTTTCAATGGGAGTTGCCAGTTTTTGGTTTTGGCTGCAGGCTCGGTCCAGGAAGTCTCCTGGGAGGAACCAACAGCAGGGCAGGTAAGTTGGAGGGCTCGGAACGTAGGTTCACCTCAGGTCCTCTTCTCCAGGGCGCACGGCGGGCGGATACAGGGGTGTCTTTTTAGGTCGGATTTCCCCTTACCGGGCCACTCGCGGTTAAGGGGAAAGGGGGTCTCTGAGCAGAGGCAACCTACGGTGGACTCGGACTCTGGAGCACTGGGGGACCTCGCTGGGACCGGTGGGCCACTCAGACTCGGGCCGTAGGGTGCAGTGGTGGTTCCAGGTGTTGGATTTCTTTGTCCTATACAGGCTCAGAGTCTTTCTTTAGTGATTCTTTTGAACTGAGATGCTGTTCACAGGCGATCCGGTCTTTGTTGAAGGCAGTCAGTCCCCCCAGGGATTCTGGAGGTCGCTGGCTGTAGGACAAGGCAACTTTTGGCGCAGGATCTCTAGAAAATGCATTCGGGCCGGTAGGGCTGGGGCCAAGTCAGTTCTTCTCTGCAGTCTCCTCTGCTGGGCGTCTTCTTTCATCCTTATTCTTCGTAGGTTGTGGGAATCTCCCTTCTTGGTTCAGGGCTGCCTCCTAAATACTGTATTTAGGGGGCGTTTTAGGGGTCTTGAGGTCAGTAGGCAATGGGCTACTGACCTTAGGGCGACTACACCCTTGGTGTGCTCACCCCACGTGGGGGAGTGGGCACAATCCCCAATACTGATTGGAGAGTGTCTGCCATCTGCAAGATGACGACATTCAGAGACTCAACAACACTCTCAGAGAAGTACAACATTGGCTATCAACAAACCACCTCAAACTCAACCAAGACAAAACTGAAATCCTCCTCATCTCCAACAAAGAAGAAAACCCTCAAATCGTAGAATGGCTAAAAGCAATCGATGCTCTCAATGGTAACCTCACCCTGGCTAACTCTGTAAAATCACTTGGAATCACCCTAGACCCAAAATTGACCATGGCCAAACACATTAAGATCTCCGCAAAGAGTGCCTTCCTCAATCTAAAGCTACTCAACAAAATAAAACCCTTCATTCCACCCTAGGACCTCAAGCAAGCCACCCAATCACTGGTGCTATCTAGACTCGACTATGGGAATGCTGTCCTCACCGGTACAGCAAAATCCCACCTAGCCCCCCTCAAAACAACTCTCAATGCTGCTGCCAGAATGGTCACCGGAGTTAAGAAATTCGATCACATATCACCCGCACTCAGAGAACTAAACTGGTCCCCATTGAAATGCGAGACAGCTTTAGAACTGCCTGCCTCACGCACAAAGCCTTGCACACTGGGAAGCCTGAATACCTGGCCTCCAAACTCAAGAAAGCCGGGCAGACAAGAAACCTCAGGAGCTCCAACAACCTACTACTCATCCCTATGAAAACACGTAAACAAAAAACCGCTACACAATCATTTGCTGGAAACGCGCCCAAAATCTGGAACTCCATCCCAGCTGATATCAGGACTATCCCCTCCTTTGTAAAATTCAAAAGACTCCTAAAAGACCTCTTCCTCAACCGTGCCTTCCTGAACCGAGAAAACGCCACCGAAATGCACAAGCCTACACTCTGCAATCCCCTGACAATGTTTCACCAAGACCTTCCTCTTCCCCTCTCTCCGATCCATTCCTCGTTCCCCCTCCCCGAATGAGGTTCAGCCCAAGACATCGTGCAGTCATTGAGGTTATCTCGGGACTTCCTTACCTCAATGTTGCTCAGCACGCCGGGCTTTATGAACCAATATGCATACCTATGCCTTTTTCTGTGATTCCCGCTTGAATCTGCTGTAAAGCGCTCCGATACCCTCGGGTCTGGCCAGCGCTATATAAAACTCCTAATAAATAATTTAAAAAAAAAAAAAAAATGGCGGGCACTGAAGAGTGGGCTTCACCCCGCCTCCCCCACGTGAGGGGTGGGGTCGGCAGAGGTGGGCACACCTTCTGGGCTGTTCTAATTTTTTTGCCGCCTGTCATCCCGCCAAAAAGAGGGTGAGACAGGAAGGGGGCCTGCTCCTGATAGCAGGAGAGGCTGGGGGTCGCGTTACAAAGGCGGCAAGGCCTTTGAAGCTCCCCTGACACAGATGGCTCTTCCTGACCTGGGGGAGGCGTGACCACCTCCGCCCAGGAAAGGCTTTGTTTCTGGGCCTAGGGAGCAAAAGCTCCCACCCCAGGGGTCCAGAAGGAAAATGCTACTTACCCAGTATGCATCTGTTCTTCGCATATAGGGCTGTAGAGTCATATGCTGTGCATAGATAGCCATCTAGTGTTGGGTCCGGAGGTCTGCACTTTGTTTTTCTTCGAAGAAGTCTTTCCAGTCGCAAGGTAGGTGACTCCTCCTTTTGGTGATAGTGCGCATGGGCATCGACTCCATTGTTAGATTGTTTTCCCGCAGAGGGTGATAATGGAGTTAGTAAGAGTAGTAAAAGGAGATGTCCATGAATGCATGTATCTAAGTAAGTATCCAAGTAAGATGTTACTGCAACAGGTGTAGGTACCCGGGGAGGCGGGTGGGCGCATATGACTCTACAGCTCTATATGCCAAGAACAGATGCATACTGGGTAAGTAGTATTTTCCGTTCAAGGCATATGAGCTGTAGATCATATGCTGTGCATAGACTACATAGCAGTTATCTCCCAAAGCGGTGGCTAACCTGTATCTGTTGCAGTGGTCTGAAATAGTGTACGTAAAACTGCCTGGCCCACTCTAGCTTGCTGTCTTGCTAACACATCTACACAATAGTGTTTTGTGAATGTGTGAGGTGTAGACCATGTTGCAGCTTTGCATATGTCATCTATGGGTATATTTCCTAAGAATGCCATAGAAGCCCCCAGTTTTCGTGTAGAGTGTGCTATAGGGGGAACTGTTAACGTTCATTTTGCTTTTGCATAGCATATTTGAATGCACTTGACTATCCACCTTGCAATACCTGATTTTGATATGGGATTGCCTTTGTGTGGTGGAGCAAAAGCGACAAATAGTTGATTTGTATTACGGAAAGGTTTTGTCCTTTCTATGTAATAAAGCAATGCTCTCTTCACATCTAATGTGTGTAGGGCACGTTCTGCCACTGAATCTGGTTGAGGGAAGAACACCGGTAACTCAACAGATTAATTGATATGAAAAGCAGAAATGACTTTAGGAAGGAATTTAGGATTAGTCCGAAGAACCACTTTATTTTGGTGCATTTGTAAAAAGGGTTCTTCTATAGTTAACGCGTGAAGCTAACCCACTCTTCTGGGTGATGTGATGGCAACGAGGAAAGCAACTTTCCATGTGAGAAATTGCAGTTCACATTTGTGCAATGGTTCAAAGGGTGGACCCATTAGTCTGGTGAGGACAATGTTGAGATTCCACACTGGAGCAGGAGAACGTCTCGGGGGAATAACTCTTTTGAGTCCCTCCATAAATGCTTTAATAACATGTACTCTGAAAAGAGATAGATGTTGCCTATTTTGGAGGTATGCAGCTATTGCAGCTAGACGTAAACGTATGGATGTGAATGCTAAATTGGAACGTTGTAGATGTAACAAATAGCATATAATGTTTTGGACAGAAGCATCAAGCTGATTGATGTGGTTATTACAGTAAATCACAAACCGCTTCCACTTTGCTGCATTGCAGGCTCTTGTGGTAGGACGTCTAGCTTCCTTGATAATATTCATACAGTCTGGCGGTAGATTAAGATAGCCAAATTCTAGGACTTCAGGTGCCAGATCGCCAGATTGAGTTGACTGGGGTCTGGGTGTCTTATCTCTCCATGGCTCTGTGTGAGAAGATTGGGAGTAAGACGTAGTTTTTGATGAGGAACTACCGAGAGCTCCAATAGGGTTGTGAACCAGGGTTGACGTGCCCATGTGGGAGCAACTAGGATTAGTGTCAGGGATGCCTGTTTGAGTTTCCGAACCACTAATGGAATGAGTGGGAGAGGCGGAAAAGCGTAAGCAAATATCCCTGACCAGTTCATCCATAGTGCATTGCCTTTGGACAATGGGTGTGGATACCTGGACGCGAAGTTTGGGCATTTTGCGTTGAGGTGTGTGGCGAACAGGTCTATGTCTGGGAAGCCCCACATTTGAAAGAATGGGAGGAGAACTTGAGGGTGAAGTTCCCATTCGTGGATTTGCTGTGTCTGACGACTTCGCAGATCTGCTATCTGATTGTTTACTCCTGGGAGGTGTTTCGCTAGGAGATCTATTTTGTTACGTATGGCCCATCTCCAGATGGTCTGTGCTAACTTTGACAGCTGGAGAGAGTGCGCCCCCCCCTGTTTTTGAATGTAGTAAATGGCTGTCATGTTGTCTGTACGAATTAGGACAGTCTTGCGTACTAGCTGAGCTTGAAATGCTTTCAGAGCCAGAAAAATCTATAACAGCTCTAGATGATTTATATGAAGCTGTTTTTGTTGCGAGGTCCACCTGCCCTGGAATTGTGTGGGTTTGCAGATGCGCTCCCCAACCTGTCAGTGATGCGTCTGCTGTCAGTACTATCTGTGGAACCGGGTTGCTGAAGGGTCGCCCTTTTAAAAGGTTTTGTGTGTTCCACCACTGCAGAGAGCGATGGGTGCGGCCGTCTACCAACACTAGATCTGATAACTGACCTTGAGCTTGGTTCCACTGACATGCTCAGCATTCCTGTAGGGGACGCATTTGAAGACTTGCGTAGGGAACTATGAAAATGCAAGATGCCATCATTCCCAGTAATTTCATGAACACTCGAGCTGGTAAGGAGTGTTGAGGCTGAAACTGAGACATCAGTCTGGCTGGAGTTGGGTATGCTAGAGCCTTTTGTGTGTCTATAGTAGCTCCTAGATATGCTTGAGACATGGATGGTTGGAGATGGGATTTGGCTAGATTTACTGTGAATCCTAGCTCGTGAAGCAGTTGCACAGTCTTTTGTGTGTGGCGTAGACAGCTGTTGTGCGAACTGGCCTTCATGAGCCAGTCATCTAAGTATGGGAAGACGTGAACATGTTGTCTTCTTAGACGGGCTGTGACTACTGCCAAACATTTTGTGAAAACCCTGGGAGAGGTTGTCACTCCGAAGGGAAGGATTTGAATTGATAATGTTGGCCTGCTACCACAAACCTGAGGTATTTGCGGTGCGCATGGTGTATTGGAATATGAAAGTAAGCGTCCTTTAAATCCAGAGTGGAAAGAAAGTCGCCTTGCTGAAGGAGAGGAAGCACTTGTTGGAGTGTTACCATATGAAAATGGTCCGACTGAATGTATAGATTTAATTCTCGGAGGTCCAATATAGGCCTGAGAGAGCCGTCCTTTTTGGGAATTAGGAAGTAAAGGGAGTACACCCCTGTTCCCTGGTATTGTAAAGGGACTGGTTCTATTGCACTCTTTTGCAACAAAGAAAGAACCTCTTGCTTTAGAAGGGTGAGATGTTCTTGTGACATGAGGTGTGACCTTGGAGGAATGTTCGGTGGAGTGCTTGTAAGCTCCAGGCAATAACCAGATTGGATAATTTGTAGAACCCATTTGTCTGATGTAATCGTATTCCAAATGGGTAGAAATTGAGAAAGACGTCCCCCGACAGGAGTGGAATGATCTGGGGGTATGGGAAAGAAGTCACTGTTTGGTGTTTGCAGGGGAGGTGCGTGTTGATTTACCTCTGCCTCTTCCCTTGCCGTTGTTTCCTCTATATCCTCCTCTAAAATAACCTCTTGAAGAGGACAATTGACTGTTGCCCTTGTAAGAGGAGGAAGGATTCTCTGTAGACACATTTTTGGAGCCGCCCCTATAGAATGAGCGACGAAAGGAACCTCTGTTAGAAGGTGACTGCAAGGCCCCCATGGACTTAGCAACTTCGGTATCTTTCATCTTTTCTAGTGATACATCGACAGCTGGACCAAAGAGATGTTCTTTATCAAAAGGTTGATTAAGAAGAGAGGCTTGGACCTCAGGCTTGAACCCTGAAATCCTTAGCCAAGCATGTCAACGGAGTCGTACACTAGTGATTACAGCCCGAGCTGCTGTATCTGCCTGATCAAACGCACACCTGAAAGAGGTAAAGTTATTAATTTACCTTCTTGAATAAGGTCAGAGGCTTTATTCTTATGCTCATCAGGAAGGAATTCAATGAGCTTTTCGAGTTCATCATAATGAGCTCTATCATACCTTGCCAACAATGCTTGGGCATTGGCAATGCACCAATGATTAGCCGCTTGTGAGGCTATCCTTTTGCCCGAAGCATCTATTAATTTGGACTCCTTATCAGGAGGAGGGGCATCACCTGTTTGAGAATTCACTCTCTTACGAGCATTGGAAACAACCAGAGTCTCTAAGGGTAACTGACCTTTGATATATACAGGGTCATTAGGTGCAGGTTTGTATTTTTTCTCTACCCTGGGAGTGATGATCCTACCTCTTACAGGGTCTTTAAAGATGTCCTCAGTGTGTTTGAGCATCCCCTTTGTCTGTGTAGCCCTTTGAGATTAACTCAGTGTCTCAAATAAAAATCCTCCTCTAAACTCTCTTTATGAAGCTCTACTCCATGATATTGTGCAGCTCTGTTAAGGAGCTCAATGTACCCAATGTTATCATCTGGAGGAGAAGGCCTGGATGGGTATAAGTCAGGGTCATTATCTGGTTGAGGGACATTATAATGATCCCATGGATCAGGATCCTGTGGTGCATAGTCATCCATATCCCCATCCCCTGTATCTTGTGGGTCAGGTGATGGTGGTGTAGGGGAATGTGTAGGTGCAATCAGTAAATTTGGATCAATGGGTGAAGAAGGTGGAATATATGGTTGAGAAGGGTTAGTGCCCACATTTTTCTTTTTTTAGAGGAATGTGCTTGTCTTGTAATCCCATTTTCCTCTTCTCAGGAAGTTTGACATAAATATGCCCAGTTTCTGGGTTAATCACGATCTCCCTGTTTCGGATCCGAAGGTGGAATATCGATGAGGCTCTTTAGTTGCAGTACTTTCTTTAGATGCCGGTTTTGGCGTCAAAAGTTTCGGCTCCGAAGTTTTCGGCTCCGAAGATTTAGGTTTATGCAACGGTGGCACGGAAACCAGAAGGTGTTTAGTCTTGGCCGAAGGATTCGGGTCGGTACCGGCGTGGGGACGGGTAGAGCCCGAGCTGGAAGGCTGTTGTTTATGTTTCGGCGCAAAGCTCGAAGGCGGGACGCTCGAAACCTTTTCTCGGTGCCGACCTTGGCTCGAAGGCAGAGGAGGGACCGGAGCCTTTTTATGAAGGAGGTGGCATGGGAAGGAAGTCTCTTTACTCACGATCCGTTGTCCCGGTGTGAGGTCCTCGGCATCGGAGTCGGCTTCGGACAAGGAGATGTGCTCCCCTTCCATTTCGGCTTCCTGCGCTTGCGATTCTTCGTGTTCGGACTCGTCTTCGAGGAGGTCCGGTGCAGAGCCGCTTTGTTGGTACATTTCGTGACGTCGAGCCCGACGATCACGGAGGGTTTTCTTCGACCGAAACGACCGACACGCCTCGCAGTCTTTCTCATCGTATTCCGGGGACAGACAAAGGTTGCATACTTCGTGCAAGTCGGTGCGCGGGAACTTAGCACGACATCCTGGACAGAACTTGAATGGAGTCCGTTCCATCGGCTGCTACCGACCCCGGCGCGGGTAGGCCCAACGGGCCTTCCACGAGTCTTCCGATCAAAGGTTTTCGAAAGTAAACGATACGTGTAGAATGGGAAACGCGATCGATAAACAATACCGTCGAGGGTAGTGGATTGCGCGTCGAAGTGGGCCCGAGGAAACAGTGCCGAACCGGAGCGCAACAATTCACATCCGAACCCGATGGCGGAAAAAAACAATCTAACAATGGAGTCGATGCCCATGCGCACTATCACCGAAAGGAGGAGTCACCTACCTTGTGACTGGAAAAGACTTCTTCGAAGAAAAACAAAGTGCAAACATCCGGACCCAGCACTAGATGGCGATCTATGCACAGCATATGATCTACAGCTCATTTGCCTTGAACATAATGTTATTGGTTTTAAGGTAAGTATTTGGTAGTGGGAGTTGAGGTTCTGGGGGTAGACTCAGGGGTCCCCCAGGGTCAGGGATGAACTCTTGTTACACCCTCAGCGGCACTAGGGCGGCCGGGTGTAGAGTGCTGAGGCCCAATGTTATCCAATGGGGATAGGGGGCCTCCGGTTGGTGGCTGCAAACGAGCAGGCCACTTGGTTGTGGGAGCAAAGCTCCTGGACTTTAGCTCAGGGCAAATGGGGAAACAACGTAGCACCAAAGGTGCACCCTCAGCGGCACTAGGGAGGCCGGGTGCAGGGTGCGGTTTCGACGTCTGGCGCCCTGTTGTTTGCAATAGGGAACCTCTGGTTTGCAAGGGCACTGCAGGCTTGGGGACGAAGGTCTTCTGGGTGCGACCCCCACTTCAAGAGGTAAGTTGGGGGTTGGTTAGGCACCGTCGGTTTGGCCACCCAAGGCCGTGGGGCGTTGGGTGCAGGGGTGCCGTTTGGGGTCAGATCTTCTTACATGCTCCTGGTCGCGGTTTGGGGGACCTTCCGGATTTAGGCTGCAGGCGTCGGCTGGAGGTTTGAGGCAGGTCAGGGGTCGCCGGATCTCGGGTTAGGATCGCCGGGGAGACCTCCTCGTGGTGTTTGCCCACTCGAGCTCGGGCTGTGGACGGCGGGTGCAGAGTGGTGCGGATTTGCGGTGTCCGGCCGGAGCCAGAGGTTGCAGATTAACAAATCCGGTGTTCACGAGAGACACAGTCTTTGTGGTTGAAGACAGGCAGGTCCTCCGGGGTTTTCGAGGTTGCTGGCTGCAGGACACACCGGGATTTCGCAGGAGCAGGTTCGAGGTGGAGACAGGCCGGTAGGGCTGGGGCCAAGTCAGTGGGCGTCGTCTTCTTGTTAGCTTCGGCACGGCTGTTCGGTCCTTCTTTTCTTGTAGTTTCTTCTGGCCTGAGGAAGCAAGGTTCAGGGGTGCCCCTAAATACATTTAGGGGCGTTACAGGTAGGTAAAAAGGTTGGGACCAATGGGTTCCTTCCCTGGGGTGGGTACACCCCCTATTATGCCACCCTCCAGTGGGAGGGGGGCATAAGCCTTTCCCTGGTTGGCTGAGTCCCCCCACCTGCAAGATGGCAGGGACAGAGTTGCGCTTCACCTCGCCTCCCCCACCTGAGGGGTGGAATTGGCAGAGGTGGGCACACCTCTCTTCCTCACTTGTTTTTCCCGCTGGCTCTTCCGCCCAAAGTGGGGGTCAGAACCACTGGGGACCAGTTGCTGAAAGCAGCAAGTGGCCTGGGGAAGCTCACAAAGGCGGCAAGCCTTTGAAGCTTCCCCTTCGTGAACCCTGCTTATCCTGGGGGAGGAGGCTTGGCACCTCGTCCCAGGATGTGCATTGTTTCAGCCCCCCAAAAGCAGCAGTGGTCCAGAAACATGTCTGGTGGTGGCAGTTGAAAGCAGCCACTCAGCCTGGACACTAGTGGTAGGTTAGTTTTCAGGGGGCATCTCTAAGATGCCCTCTGTGTGCATTTTTCATTAAATCCCACACTGGCATCAGTGTGGGTTTAATGTGCTGAGAAGTTTGATACCAAACTTCTCAGGTTTTAGTGTAGCCATTATGGAGCTGCGGAGTTCGTAATGACAAACTCCCAGCACCATATACTCTTAATGGCAGCACTGCACTTACAATGTCTAAGAATGGACTTAGACACTGTAGGGGTACAGGGCTCATGCACCTGTACCCTCACCACTGGTATAGTGCACCCAGCTAGAGGGGTGACTGACCTATGCCAGGGCAGTGGGTTGTAGGCATGGTGTGCCATGTCGACCCTTCACTTTGTTCTGCACCAAAAGACGCAGCCTGCAAAGGCAGTGTGTGAGTGTAATGGTACAGGACCTCTAAGGGTGGCACAATAAGTGCTGCAGCCCCTAAAGGCCTTCTCTGGTCACAGTGCCCTGGGTAAATGTGGTACCATTTACCAGGGGCTGACCTGTGGCCAGAGATGCCAATTGAGTTTAGGCATTAATGCAGTTTTAGGGAAAGAACATAGGCCCTGGGTACCTGATTAGCAGGAGCCCAGGGCACACTCTGTCAAAGCACATCAGCAATTCAGCAAAAAGTGGGGGCAACCATGCAGAAAGAGGGCACTTTCTCACAGTAGGTGACTCCTCCTTTCGGTGATAGTGTGCATGGGCATCGACTCCATTGCTAGATTGTTTTCCCGCAGAGGGTGAGAATGGAGTTAGTAAAGGTAGAATAGAAATGACCATGCGTATGTATACAAGATAAGAAGGAACTGCAACAGGTATAGGTACCCGGGGAGGGGGTTGGGCGCATGTGAATCTACAGCTCTACATGCCAAGAAAAGATGCGTACTGGGTAAGTAACATTATCCGTTCGAGGCATGTGAGCTGTAGATCATATGCTTTGCATAGACTATACAGCGGTATTCTCCCAAAGCGGAGGCTAACCTGTAGCTGTTGCAGTTGTCTGAAAGAGTGTTTTAAGTACTGCTTGGCCTACATTAGCTTGCTGCTTTGCTAACACATCTACACAATAGTGTTTGGTGAATGTGTGTAGTGTAGACCATGTTGCAGCTTTACAAATGTCAACTATGGGAATCTTTCCTAAGAAAGCCATAGTATCTCCTATTTTGTAAGTGGAATGCGCTCTAGTGGGAATTGGTAAAGTTCTCTTTGCTTTTCAATCAAAATAACAGACTAACATGTTCACTTCTCAAATTCCATATTCCACTATACTAATTCACCACTAATCCTTTATGGGTTCCAGAGTAGCGTGCTACTCGCCAATAAAGTGTTTCAACACCCCATCAGGGTTACCAGTGCTATATAAAAGCAAACATTTTTCCCTTTTCTACCCCTCCCCAACCCTTCTCAATCCAAATAACTGACTAACATATCCACCACTCAAATTACTTTCATGTTTCGCCATACTAATTCAACAGTAATCCTTATGGGTTCCAGAGTAGCGTGCTACTCGCCAACAAAGCGCTTCAAAACCCCATCAAGGGGTAGCAAGCGCTATATAAATACAAACCTCTTTCCCTCTTCTATCCCGCAACCTACCCTTCTCTATCCAAATAACTGAATAACATATCCACCACTCAAATTACTTCATAATTCACTATACTAATTTTCAACACTAATCCTTTATGGGTTCCGGAGTAGCGTCCTACTCGCCAGAAAAGCGCTTCAACATCCATCAGGGGTAACAGGTGCTACATGAATGCAAACCTTTCTTCCCTTTTATCCCCCCGCTACCTCTCACTCCAAATAACTGACTAATATCCACCACTCAAATTACTTTCATATTTCACCATACTAATTCAGCACTAATCCTTTATGGGTTTCCGGAGTAGCGTGCTTCAACACCCCATCAGGGGTAACAAGCGCTATATAAATACAAACCTTTTTTTCCTCTTCTATCCTTCTGCTATCCTTCCGAATCCAATTAACTGACTAACCTATCCACCACTTAAAATTTACTTGCATGTTTCATTATACTAATTCAACACTAATCTTCTATGGGTCCCGGAGTAGCGTGCTACTCGCCGAAAAAGCGCTTTGACGCCTCGTCAGGGGTAGTAAGCGCTATATAAATGCAATTACCATACAATACAATATGCTGTGCATAGATCGCCATCTAGTGTTATGTCGGGATGTTTGCACTTTGTTTTTCTTCGAAGAAGTCTTTCCAGTCACGAGGTAGGTGACTCCTCCTTTCGGTGATAGTGCGCATGGGCATCGACTCCATTGTTCGATTGTTTTCCCGCAGAGGGTGATAATGGAGTTAGTAAGAGTAGTAAAAGGAGATGTCCATGAATGCATGCATCTTAGTAAGATGTTACTGCAACAGATATAGGTACCCGGGGAGGCGGGTGGTCGCATACGACTCTACAGCTCTCTATGCCAAGAACAGATGCATACTGGGTAACTAGCATTTTCCGTTCGAGTCATATGAGCTGTAGATCATATGCTGTGCATAGACTACAGAGCAGTTATCTCCCAAAGCGGTGGCTAACCTGTAGCTGTTGCAGTTGTTTGAAATAGTGTATGTAAAACTGCTTGGCCCACACTAGCTTGCTGTCTTGCTAACACATCTACACAATAGTGTTTTGTGAATGTGTGAGGTGTAGACCATGTTGCAGCTTTGCATATGTCTTCTATGGGTATATTTCCTAAGAATGCCATAGAGCCCCCAGTTTGCGTGTAGAGTGTGCTCTAGGGGGAACTGTTAATGTTCGTTTTGCTTTTGCATAGCATATTTGAATGTATTTGACTATCCACCTTGCAATACCCGATTTTGATATAGGATTGCCTTTATGTGGTGGAGCAAATCGACAAAAAGTTGGTTTGTCTTACGGAAAGGTTTTGTCCTTTCTATGTAATAAAGTAATGCTCTCTTCACATCTAAAGTGTGTATGGCACGTTCTGCCACAGAATCTGGTTGAGGGAAGAACACAGGTAACTCAACAGATTGATTGATATGAAAGGCAGAAATGACTTTAGGAAGGAATTCTGGATTGGTCCGAAGAACTACTTTATGTTGATGCATCTGTAAAAAGGGTTCTTCTATAGTTAGTGCCTGAAGCTCACCGACTCTCCTCAGTGATGTAATAGGTATGTGAAAAGCTACTTTCCACGTGAGAAATTGCAGTTCACATTTGTGCAATGGTTCGAAGGGTGGACCCATTAGCCTGGTGAGAACAATGTTGAGATTCCACACTGGAGCAGGTGGATGTCTTTGGGGAATGACTCTTTTGAGGCCTTCCATAAAAGCTTTGATGACAGGCACTCTAAAGAGAGATAGATGTTGTCTATTCTGGAGGTATGCTGCTATTGCAGCCAAATGTAAGCGTATGGATGTGTACTCTAAATTGGAACGCTGTAGATGTAACAAATAACATATGTTTTGAACAGAAGCATCAAGCGGGTGTAGGAAGCTGGCTCTGTATATACTATACCAAAGTGAGGTATAGTGTACACAGAGTCCAGTAGAACCCCAAAGGTAGGCAGAGGTAAAGTTAGATAGCACCTCACTCTCTATTTGTGGTAGTGTGGTCGAGCAGTAAGGCAGTATCAGAGGACAGTATTAAGCATTTGTTGTACCCACTAAATCAGCAAATGATTTCACACACTCAAAGACTGAACTTCAGACCAATTGGTTTTGTATAAAAAATATTCTTTTAGTTATTTTAATTTTCCTAGAACCAAGCAAGCCTGGCACAGGTAGGTTGATAAATACTTTGCAGTAAATATACAGTTTGGAATGCAGTTGTGAATGTACTTTGAAATGGTTACAGTTTGAATTACTGGTAATGCAATACTGTGGAATGCTGTACATATACTTTGTATCGATTTTGCAGTAAAAATTACAGGTAAGTTACTTTTACGTTACTTTTGAGATTACTTTTTAGATTACTTTTTCTACTCAGTGTGATAT
Organism: Calotriton arnoldi; assembly: GCA_963921515.1. Taxonomy (NCBI): domain Eukaryota; kingdom Metazoa; phylum Chordata; class Amphibia; order Caudata; family Salamandridae; genus Calotriton; species Calotriton arnoldi. Next base: position 304,071 of record CAWUFW010005814.1, read on the forward strand.
GCCTAGATATCACAATGGGACATTTCCTAGAGAAAAGGTAAGTAAAATCAGTTTTGAACAATTGTTATTTTTCAGGTTTCCACACTTAGAACATTTTTCAGGGTTCCTATGGAGAGAAATGAAGTTAACTCTTACCAGGTAAGTAATCGGTCTTTGGAATTGAGCTTCTGGGGTTAGAGCAAGGGTTCCCCCAGGGTCAAGGGTGCACTCTCGTTACACCCTCAGCGGCACTAGGGCGGCCGGGTGCAGAGTGCTGAGGCCCAATGTAATCCAATGGGGGATAGGGAGCCTCCGTTTGGTGGCTGCTGGCAAGTAGGCCCCTTAGGTGTGGGAGCGAAGCTCCTGGACTTTAGCTCAGGGCAAATGGGGAAACAAAGTAGCACCAAAGGTGCATCCTCAGCGGCACTAGGGCGGCCGGGTGCAGGGTGCTGTTTCGACGTCGGGCGCCCTGTTGGTTTCAATGGGGAACCTCCGGTTTGCAAAGGCACTGCAGGCTCGGGGACGAAGGTCTTCTGGGTGCGACCACCACTTCGAGAGGTAAGTTGGGAAAGTTAGGTGTTGGTTAGGCACCGTCGGTTTGGGCACAAAAGGCTGTGGGGCGTCGGGTGCAGGGGTGCCTTTTGGGGTCAGATCTTCTTACCAGCTCCTGGTCGCGGTTGGGGGGACCTTCTGGGTTTAGGCTGCAGGCGTAGGCTGGAGGCTTGAGGCAGGTCAGGGGATCTCGGGTCAGGATCGCCGGGGTGACCTCCTCGTGGTGTTTGCCCACTCGAGCTCGGGCCGCGGGTGCAGAGTGGGGCGGATCCGCGATGTCCGGCCGGAGCCAGAGGTTGCAGATGAACAATCCGGTGTTCACAGGAGACAGAGTCTTTGTAGTTGAAGGCAGGCAGGTCCTACGGGGCTTTCGAGGTTGTTGGCTGCAGGACACACTGGGAGTTCGCAGGAGCAGGTTCGAGGGGGAGACAGGCCGGTAGGGCTGGGGCCAAGTCAGTGGGCGTCTTCCTCTTGTTAGCTGCTGCACGGCTGTTCGGGCCTTCTTCTTCTTGTCTGAGGAAGCAAGGTTCAGGGGGGCCCCTAAATACTAGATTTAGGGGCGTTACAGGTAGGTAAAAGGCAGGGACCAATGGGTCCCTTCCCTGGGGAAGGTACACCCCCTATTATGCCACCCTCCAGTGGGAGGGGGGCATGAGCCTGTCCCTGGTTGGCTGAGTCCCCCCATCTTCAAGATGGCGTGGACTGAGAGTTGTGCTTCACCTCGCCTCCCCCACCTGAGGGGTGGAGTTGGCAGAGGTGGGCACACCTCTCTTCCTCACGTTTTTCCTGCCGGTTCTCCCGCCCAAAGTGGGGGTCAGAACCAGTGGGGACCAGTTGCTGAGAGCAGCAAGTTGCCTGGGGAAGCTCACAAAGGCGGCAATGCACACAGAGGGCATCTTAGAGATGCCCCCTGAAAACTAACCCACCTCTAGTGTCCTGGCTGAGTGGCTGCTTTCAGCTGCCACCACCAGAAATGTTTCTGGACCCCTGGGTCGAGAGCCTGCTGCTCTCGGGGGCCTGAAACAATGCACATCCTGGGATGAGGTGCCAAGCCTCCTCCCCCAGGATGGGCAGGGTCACAAGGGGGAAGCTTCAAAGGCATGCCACCTTTGTGAGCCTCCCCAGACCATTTGCTGCTCCCAGCCACTGGTCCATAATGGTTCTACCCCCCACTTTGGGCGGGAGAACCGGCTGGAAAAACAAGTGAGGGAAAGAGGTGTGCCCACTTCTGCCAACTCCACCCCTCAGATGGGGGCGGCGAGGTGAAGCACAACTCTGAGTCCCCGCCATCTTGAGGATGGGGGGGGGACCTATCCAACTAGGGACAGGCTCCTGCCCCCCTCCCACTGGAGGGTGGCACGATAGGGGGTGTACCCATTGGTCCCTGCCCTTACCTACCTGTAACGCCCCAAAATCTAGTATTTAGGGGGCACCCTGAACCTTGCTTCCTCTGATCCAGACAAGAAACAAGAAGAAAATAAGTAGGACGAAGAGCCGTGCAGAGCTAACAAGAGGATGACGCCCACTGACTTGGCCCCAGCCCTACAGGCCTGTCTCCCCTCGAACCTGCTCCTGCGAAATCCCGGTGTGTCCTGCAGCCAGCAACCTCAAAAACCCCGGAGGACCTGCCTGCCTTCACTTCCAAGCCTGCTTCTCCCGTGAACACCGGACTTGTTCAAACTGCAGCTTCTGGTTCCGGCCGGACACCGCGAAACTAGCCCACTCTGCACCCGCCGAACCCGGCCCGAGCTCGGGTGGAAAAACACCACGAGGAGGTCACCCCGGCGATCCTGACCCGAGATCCGGCGACTCCTGACCTGCCCCCAGCCGACGCCTGCAGCCTCAATCCAGAGGATCCCCTCTACCGCGACCAGAGCAGGTAAGACTTTCCGACGTCCCAAGGCACCCCTGCACCCGACGCCCCATGGCCTTGTGTGCCCAAACCAACGGTGCCTAACCAACCCAAGACATCCCAACTTACCCCTCGAAGTGGTGGTCGCACCCTGAAGATCCTCGTCCCAGAGCCTGCAGCGTTTCTTCTAACCGGAGGTGCTCCATTGAAAACAACAAGGCACCCGACCTCAAAACAGCCCCCTGCACCCGGCCGCCCTAGTGCCGCTGAGGGTGCACCTTTGGTGCTAATTTGGTTCCCTATTTGCCCCGACCTAAACCCTAGGAGCTTTGCTCCCACAACCCAGTGGCCTGCTTGCCAGCAGCCACCAACTGGAGACCCCCTATCCTCCATAGGATAACATTTGGCCTTAACACTCTGCACCCGGCCGCCCTAGTGCCGCTGAGGGTGAAACAAAAGTGCATCACTGACCCCGGGGGACCCCTGAGTCTAACCCCAGAACCTTAACTCCCACAGTCGATTACTTACCTACAAACCGATAACCTGTTTTTCCTCCATAGGATAACATTGACACTTTTTCTCCAAGAAGTTTTTAAGTGTGGACTTTTGAAATCTAAAAATATTCTTTAAAAATCGCACAAATAACCAAAACGTGTTTACTTACCTGTTTGCAGGAAATGTCCCAGTGCTGAATCTAGGTATCCAGCACTGAGTTAGAAAAGTAACGTGAAAAGTAACTTACCTGCAATTTACAGGAAAAGCCTATTCATTTCAATGTACTGTATTTGCTAAGTGTTGCATACTACTGCATCCCCTGTAAATCAAACAAAGTCCAATTTCTATTGCATTTTCAAACTGTTCTATATCCAGCAACTTATTACTGCAAAGTATTTTATGCTTACCTGTGCCAGGCTTGCTTGGTTCTAAAATAAAACAGTATATTTTTATACAAAAACAATTGGCCTAGAGTTCAGTTCTTGAGTGTGTGAATTCATTTGCTGGCTGAGTGTGTACATCAAATGCTTAACACTGTCCTCTGATACTGCCTTACTGCTCGACCACTCTACCACAATTAGAGAGTAAGGTTCTATCTAACTTTAACCTCTGCCTACCTCTGGGGTCACTTGGACTCTATACACACTATACCTCATTTTGGTGTAGTATATATAGAGCCAGTTTCTTACAGTGACTGATCTATGCCAGGGCAGTGGGTTGTAGGCATGGCACCCAGAGATGTGTGCCATGTCGACTCTTCACTTTGTTCTGCACCAAAACACGCAGCCTGCAAAGGCAGTGCGTGTGTGTAAGGGTACAGGACCTCTAAGGGTGGCACAAGAAGTGCTGCAGCCCTTAGAGGCCTTCTCTGTTCACAGTGCCCTGGGTACCTGTGGTACCATTTACCAGGGGCTGACCTGTGGCCAGAGATGCCAATTGGGTTTAGGCTTCAATGCAGTTTTAGGGAAAGAACATAGGCCCTGGGTACCTGATTAGCAGGAGCCCAGGGCACACTCAGTCAAAGCACATCAGCAATTCAGCAAAAAGTGGGGGCAACCATGCAGAAAGAGGGCACTTTCTCACAGCGGGTTGATGTTGTTAGTACAGTATATTACAAACCGTTTCCACTTTGCTGCATAGCAGGCTCTTGTGGTAGGGCGCCTAGCCTCTTTGATAATATTCATGCAGTCTGGCGGTAGGTTAAGGTAGCCAAACTCTAGGACTTCAGGTGCCAGATCGCCAGGTTGAGTTGACTGCGGTCTGGATGTCTTAAGTCTCCATGGCTCTGTGTGAGGAGATTGGGTGTAAGACGTCGTTTTTGATGATGAACTACTGACAGTTCCAGCAAGGTTGTGAACCAGGGTTGACCTGCCCACGTGAGAGCAACTAGGATTAGTGTCAGGGACGTTTGTTTGAGAACCGAACCACTAATGGAATGAGTGGGAGAGGCGGAAAAGCTTAAACAAATATCCCTGACCAATTCATCCATAGTGCATTGCCTTTGGACAATGGGTGTGGATACCTGATCGTGAAGTTTGGGCATTTTGCGTTTAGGTGTGTGGCGAACAGATCTAGGTCTGTGAAGCCCCACGTTTAAAAGAATGGGAGGAGAGGAGAACTTGAGGGTGTAGTTCCCCATTCGTGGATTTGTTGTGTCTGACGACAGAGCAGATCTGCCATCTGATTGTTTACTCCTGGAAGGTGTTCCGCTAGGAGATACATTTCGTGATGTATGGCCCATTTCCAGACGGTCTGTGGTAGCTGTGACAGCTGGAGAGAGTGTGCCCCCCCCCCCTGTTTTTGTATGTAATACATCGCTGTCATGTCTGTACGAATCAAGACAGTCTTGCGTACTAGATGAACTTGAAACGCTTTTAGCGCCAGAAAAATTGCTATCAGCTCTAGGTGATTTATATGAAGTTGTTTCTGCTGCAAGCTCCATATGCCCTGAATTGTGTGGGTTTGGAGATGTGCTCCCCAACCTGTCAGTGATGCGTCTGCTGTTAGTACTATCTGTGGAACCGGGTCGCTGAAGGGCCGCCCTTTTAAAAGGTTTTGTGTGTTCCACCACTGCAGAGAGCGATGGGTGCGGCCGTCCACTAACACTAGATCTGATAACAGACCCTGAGCCTGGTTCCACTGACTTGCTAAGCATTCCCGTAGGAGAAACATTTGAAGTCTTGCGTAAGGGACTATTAGAATGCAAGACGCCATCATTCCCAGTAACTGCATGAACATACGAGCTGGTAATGAGTGTTGAGGCTGAAACTGAGACAGCAGTACTTGTATATTCCGGACCCTGGCCGGAGTTGGGTATGCTAGAGCTTTTTGTGTGTCTATAGTAGCTCCTAGATATGCTTGAGTGTTGGACGGTTGGAGATGGTATCTGGACAGATTTACTGTGAATCCCAGCTCGTGGAGCAATTGCACAGTTTTTTGTGTGTGGCGTAGACAGCTGTCGTGAGAGCTGGCCTTTATGAGCCAGTCGTCTAAGTATGGGAAGACGTGAACATGTTGTCTTCATAGATGGGCTGCGACCACTGCTAAGCATTTTGTGAAAACCCTGGGTGCTGTTGTTACTCCGAATGGGAGCACCTTGAATTGATAATGCTGGCCTGCTACCACGAACCGGAGGTATTTACGGTGTGCAGGATGTATTGGTATATGAAAGTAGGCGTCCTCTAAATCCAGAGTGGAGAGAAAGTCTCATTCTGAAGGAGCGGAAGCACTTGTTTGAGTGTTACCATATGAAAGTGGTCCGACTGAATGTACAGATTTAGTTCTCTTGAGATCTAATATAGGCCTGAGAGAGCCGTCCTTTTTGGGCATTAGAAAGGAGAGGGAGTAAACTCCTGCCCCTTGGTATTTTAAAGGGACTGGTTCTATTGCACCTTTCTGCAACAAAGAGAGAACCTCTTGCTTTAGAAGGGTAAGATGTTCTTGTGACATGAGGTGTGACCTTGGAGGAATGTTTGGTGGAGTGTTTGTAAGCTCCAGGCAGTAACCAGATTGGATAATTTGTAGAACCCATTTGTCTGATGTAATCGTATTCCAAATGGGTAGAAACTGGGAAAGACGTCCCCCGACAGGAGTGGAATGGGGGTATGGCAAGGAAGTCATTGTTTGGTGTTTGCAGGGGAAGTGCGTGTTGAATTACCTCTGCCTCTTCCCTTTCCGTTGTTTACTCTATATCCACTTCTAAAGTAACCTCTTGCAGGTGACTGATTGTTGCCTTTGTAAGAGGAGGAGGGGTTTTCTGTAGATATATTTTTGGAGCCACCCCTGTAGAACGAGCGATGAAAGGATCCTCTGTTGGAAGGTGATTGCAAGGCCCCCATGGATTTTGCAACCTCAGTATACTTTTTCATTTTTTCCAGTGATGTATCAACAGCTGGACCAAAGAGGTGTTCTTTGTCAAATGGTTGGTTAAGACTAGAGGCTTGCACCTCAGGTTTAAATCCTGAAATTCTTAACCAAGCATGCCTACGAAGCAGTACGCTAGTATTTACTGCCCGGGCTGCTGTGTCTGCTGCGTCTGCTGCATCTAGTGCACATCTGATAGAGGTATTAGTTTACCCTCTTGAATAAGGTCACTAGCTCTAGACTTATGCTCATCAGAAAGAAATTCAATGAGCTTCTCGAGCTCATCGTAATGAGCTCTGTCATATCTCGCTAATAGTGCTTGAGCATTGGCAATGCGCCAATGATTAGCTGCTTGTGATGCTACCCTTTTGCCCGAAGCATCAATTAATTTGGACTCTTTATCAGGAGGAGGGGCTTCAGCTGTGGTTTGTGAATTAGCTCTCTTACAAGCATTAGAAACTACAAGAGAGTGCAAGGGCAACTGGCCTTTAATATATACAGGGTCAGTAGGTGCAGATTTGTACTTTTTCTCTACTCTGGGAGTGATGATTCTTGCTCTTACAAGGTCTTTAAAGATGTCATCAGCATGTTTAAGCATACCTTTTAGCATTGGTAATGTTTTTGTAGCCCTTTGAGATGAACTTAGGGTTTCAAACAAAAAGTCTTCCTCTGAAGCCTCTTTGTGTAGCTCTACCCATGATAATGTGCAGCTCTGTTAAGGAGCTCAATATATCCAATATTATCATCTGGAGGAGAAGGTCTGGATGGATAGAAGTCTGGGTCATTATCCGGTTGAGGGTCAGTGTCATACTGATCCTATGGGTCAGTATCTTGTGGTGCATAGTCATCTGCATCCCCATCCCCAATATCCTGTGGGTCATGTGATGGTGGTGGTGGTGAATGTGTGGGTGTGATGAGCAAATTTAGATCAATGGGTGAAGGAGGTGGAATATAAGGTGGAGAAGGGTTGGTACCCAATTTTTTCCTTTTAAGAGGAATGTTGGAATCTTCTTGTAAGCCCATTTTCCTTTTCTCTGGTAGTTTGGCAAGAATATGTCCAGTTTGTGGATTAATCACAATTTCCTTTTGTTTTGGATCCGAAGGTGGAACATTGGTCCGAGGCTCTTTTGTTGAACTGCTTTCTTTAGATGCCTGTTTTGGCGTCGAAAGTTTCGGCTCCGAAGATTTAGCCTTAGTTAACGCTGGCACTGACACCAGAACGTGTTTCGATTTAGACGCCGAAGATTTCGGGTCGGCACCGGCGTGAGGACAGGTAGAGCCCGAGCCGGAAGGCTGTTGTTTCTGCCTCGGCGCCGAGCCCGAAGGCGGGGCGCTCGAAACTTTTTCTCGGTGCCGACCTTGGCCTGAAGGCAGAGGAGGGACCGGAGCCTTTTTATGGAGGAGATGGGAGGGGAAGGCCTGGTGTGAAGTCTTCGACATCGGAGTTGTGCTCCTCCTAGCATTCGGCTTCCTGCGCGTGGGATTCTTCATGTTTGGAGTCGTCCCAGACAAGATCCGGTGCGGAGCCGCTTTGTTGGTGCATTTCGTGACGTTGAGCCCGACGGTCACGGAGCGTCTTTTTTGATCGAAACGACCGACACACGTCGCAGTCTTTCTCGTCGTGTTCCGGGGATAGGCAAAGGTTTCACACTTCGTGCAAGTCGGTGAGCGGAAACTTAGCGCGACACCCAGGACAGAACTTGAATGGAGTCCGTTCCATCGACTGCTATCGACCCTGGCGCGGGTAGGCCCAACGGCCTTCCACAAATCTTCCGATCGAAGGCTTTCGAGTGTAGACGATATGCAGAGAAAGGGAAACGAGATCGATAAACAATATCGTCGAGGGTAGTGGATTGCGCGTAAAAGGGGGCCCGAAGAACGGTGCTGAACTGGAGCGCAACAATTCACATCCGAACCCGATGGCGGAAAAAAACAATCTAACAATGGAGTCGATGCCCATGCGCACTATCACCGAAAGGAGGAGTCACCTACCTCGTGACTGGAAAGACTTCTTCGACGAAAAACAAAGTGCCAACATCCGGAACAAACACTAGATGGCGATCTATGCACAGCATATGATCTACAGCTCATATGCCTCGAACAAAAAGCACTGCCACCCTGCACATTTCCTAGTCTCTCTAGGATTTTAATTTGAAAGGTAAATCTTTTCAGCTGCCAGCACTGCCAGAGATTATACTGAGGGGGCAGATGCCACTCTCAGTGAGAATGAGATACAGCCGTCCAAGCACAGTTGTGATGTACCTCCTGGAGTTTCTCTTAACTGGAAATTCCCACAGCTAGTCCAAAAATATCCCTGGGAAAGGCAGCACACCTTTACTAAGGTGTCCCGCAGAAGTTTGTTCGAGCACAGCAGTTAGACACAGTGTTTTCATTGGGATGCAGGAAAAACAAATCCGAGTGCAAAGACTCTGGGCCTCCCTCAGCCAGAGGTTCTTGTACCAGGTACTCAAAAGATGTGTGGTAGGCCAAAAAGGGCACGATGCATTGAGGCCCCCGCAGGACTACGTGTAAGACCCCAATGACGAAGGATGGTGACAAGGCAGCAAACGGGGGTTGCCCTGAGTCAAGACAACTAAATCACCTCGCAGCAAAAGGAGATTATTATATTGTGTGGTTGTGAGACCTCAGCATGTAATAGTGTCACAGTCTCTATCAGGTCTAGTTAGGTTTCTTTAACAAATCCTTTAGCTCAGCTATCGGTAGGTGTGGCACAGAACAGCCAGGCTTAGTCAATGGAACAAGTGCAAAGCATTCGGAATTACCAAAATAAGTAAGAAAGAAACAAGACACATTAAAAATCCAACACCAATTTATAATAGAGTGTATTTTTCTCTTAAATTAGGTACTAAAACAAAAATAAAATCTATTGTAGGGAACAGGAGATATGAATTTTAAAAGAAGTCAATTATTTTAAGTGCCAATAAATCTTTGTAATCAGTGTTGCGGTTCGTGAGCCAAAGGCTAGTGCAACTAGCAATCACTTCTTGGACTGGCCTCAAAGGGTTGGGAGCCATTTAGGTCTGGGGAGACCGTTACCTGTCAGGTCCGACACTCTGAGTCTCATCACAGAAGATTTCACTGGGATCGAGGTTCCAGCAAAGATGTTTTCCTGATGCTGGGGATGCAGGATGCTGGCAAGATGCTGGAGCTGTGGAAGAGGTGCAGTGAATGTTCCTGGAACCAACCCGGGACCCACAAGCTTCAGGGGTCGTCTGTAGCCTCAGGACTCTATCTCCCACTATGCCCCAATGAAGTCCTGTGCAGGTCCAACTGCCACTGGTCGACTGGTCTCCGGTTACAGCAGTCTTCAGCGGTTGTCCACAAGTGAGTGTTTCTTTGTTCCAGGGTCCACTTTGGCAATGGCCACGGGTCTCTCAGACCTGGGGGCAGGTATGGACTCTATCTCCCAGCAGGCACTTCGGTGGCCAGTGGCAGGCAGGTGATCCTGGACAGCTGGGCTCTCACAAATGAAGGCCCCTTTCAGCTTTTGTGTTCCTGGTGCTTAAAAGGGGGCTAGCCACCTAGTCCATGGAGTCACTTCTGTTCTGGCACAAGTGGATTTTATTTTCCACGAGTGGCCACCGCAGAGACAGTCCTCACTGAGTCCCTTAGATTCATCAAGTGTAGACCAGTCTTTGGTGCATCCTCTTTGCTGGGTCCAGGGAGCAGCTGAGCAGTCTCTGGGCACAAGTGGAGCTCTTCTTCCATAAGTGGGCAGAGTAGGAACAGTCCTCCCTGCCAGTCCCTTGAATTAAACACATTCCATGAGCCAGCCCTTCCAATTTACATCACTTTCTGGGGTTTGGCCCTCAGACAATTCCAGGATACCCTCTTCACCCTAACAAATACGGTGCAAACCTTCTTCCCCTGTGAGGAGCCCAGATAACAAATTGCTGCAGATAAACAGGTAAGGCTGCTGAAGGTTTAGGCAACAAAGTGGTGACTTTCCAAAATCATCTTTCAATTAAAAGTCACCTCAAATCCGATCTCAGCAATGAGTCTGGTTTGAGGTAACGATTAATTTGATATCTTGGAGTAATATATTTGGTGGTTTCAAATGTAAGTTAGCACTTAGCGTGGTGGCTAGAGAGACCAATTAGCCAATGGTACCCCAGCCTTGCTACAGTGAAAACAACGATTTCATGTTTTCAGTGTCAGGGCATGTTAATCACAAAAGAAACATGCCCTTCTTTTCAATATTAAGCACCCTGCCTGGTGGGCTACCCAGGCCTTCCCTAGCGTGGTTTACTAATATTAATAAGCATTTGCAATGCAATAGGTCTCGCATTTGCGAGAGTTTGAGCTATTGACGCTGTAAATGAATATGCCTTTTATTTCTGTGTTTTGAAAACCTGCAAGCCTGTTCGTAAACACGCACTTTGTACTTCTAGTCGTTGCTTGAGAGAAGCCAGGCTGGCAGTACCTGCTCCTCTTTTACTGCCAGCCAAGCAAGGACTATAATTACAAAGTGTGTGTTTACGCACCTGTTGCAGGGTTTCAAAACACATGAATAAAAGGCATTGTCATTTGCAACGCCAATAGCTCAAACCCTCGCAAATGCGAGACCTATTGTATTACAAATGATAGTTTGGAATGTACCCCCATTCTCCCACCAGAACCTCATTGTGAAATTATGTGGCATCACTTTTGAGAACACTACTCACAGCAACCCACACTGATGTCTGTAAATATAAACTATACAACCTGTATTAAGGCATGCCTCATCCACTAAGAATATCGTGTAAGCAGATCAGCCACATGTTTGCACATCCTCCGTGCAAAATGGTGCGGTATTGTGAGACATCACTTTGGGAACACTGCTCACGGTAACTCACTGTGATGTGTGTAAATAAAAACTACTATACAACCTGTATTGACTCGGACGTCATCCACTCAGAATGCCGCTTAAGCAGCTTCAGCCACATGTCTACACATCCTCAGTGTGAGATTATGCGGAACTGTAAGGCATCACTTTTGGAAATAAGGCTTACGGCAGCCCACTGTGATGTGTGTAAATAAAAAGGATACAACCTTATTTACCCAGGCTCAAACACTCATAAACCGCTTTAGCCACAGGTCTGCCACACCTCAGCTAATAAAGCCGACATGAGGAGCCTGTGATGCCGCAGTATTAAATTACATTTCCGCATATGGTGTGATGATAAAGATCCCTGTCAGCAGGCCATGTGGCCACAGATTGTGTGACAGCAAAACCCATTGCGTCTAAGTCACACGATCAGAATGTTGTAATTCTACATGTAGTGTAAGTCACTGTCCGACTGTGAATATAAACTGGCCACCATCAGAGCTGTGCAAATATTATCACTTGTAAATTTCATACATTTAGTTTAGTGGGCAAAGCTTCACAGATTTTCTTTGATCATGCAAAGGTTTTTCTCCACTTAAAAGCAGTATTTTCATTTTAATAAAGCCCAATTTAACAAAAAAAAAAAAAGTCCGTCTGCATGTGATCAACAACTATTTGTGTGTTTGCATCATAATTCCAGTCTGGAGCATTTTCTGTGCAACTTTACATCTTGCAGAGTTTTTGTATGCACAGCTATTTTAACGTTAAATAAGGGCGGGTGCAACATCCCATTATATTTTGACAGATTACATTTCCATCATGTATTTGTAAGAACACCCCCCTGTGGGTAATTGATGTTATTGTTACCCAGTTTATCATCTTTGTAAACATGAAGAGCGAAGTTGTGCTCAAATCTGTGCACTGTATGTGGCACACAGATGTCAGAAGCGAGCACTTGTGTTAGCCACAGAGCTAACATTATCTTTTTATTACATCACGTGACCTGACCATCACGGTGTTCTAGGAAGCATGCATGTGACCTAGCACCATGGAATGTGCCCCATATATTGTGCAAGAGATGATACTCATCGCTTTGCTCTAGACTAGAGAATGCGCATCATATTATACAATGGGATATTCTCTGACTATTGTGCAAGATAACATGTCCATCACATTGTGCCATGGAATATTGCCATGCTCTTGTGCATGTGCAAGGTACTATTCCAATAACATTCTGCCATCTGGGGCTGTGTCACACAGCAGCTGCAATCCCAGAGCTCCTTCCCTGGGAAAGAGGCGTGAATGCCGCCCGGGTAGAGGCGCCCTGGAGAGGAAATAGGCAATTAAAACAACAGATTGTCTGCCGGACACACAACGAGGCTACGGCGGCCCGGGCCATTACTGCTCAGTAATTGCACCCCAGCGATTTTTGTTGTTTGCCCTCTACCCTCAATGAGGATTAATATTGTACCTCGTAGAGAAGTGCTTTTTATTTAAAGTGTAAAAAGCACAAGCATTCCGAAAACCTGCCTACCAGAAACGAGCCAAGAGGAAAACCAGAAATAGTGCGCCGTAACCAGCATAGAGCAGCAGGAGAGATCTAGTACATGTAAGAGGGTTAGTCGCTATGGGAGGGAACTAAGCACACAAAGGAGGGACAAATTCAACAAATGCACCAATGAAATGCCAGGATTTTACAACGTCACACAGATAACGAATAGAAAGCATGGGCATGCCAAACAGCCGACATAAGAGATTACAGCATGCCTCCCAGAGCAGCGCATGCACGCTGTCTCTAGGCTCGACCTAAAAAGGAAGGTTTTGACCTGCCAAGTCCACCTTGGTAGGTTTAAAGCTGTCAAGACAGGCTGCAGTGGCAGACTTATGGTATCGTTTTCACCTTGTCACAGTAGTGGTGGCACAATTAAGTACTGCAAGTCCACTGGTGGGGTCAGAGCACATGCATCAGGTTCCTAGAGTAGGGTCCACTGCACTACAGACTAGAAAAACCTGCATCAGCCCAAAAACTTGGAAGGGGGGGGGGATTCATACAAAAAGAGGTCCTTTCCACATACCTAAATGATGGCACAATACAAACCCACTGTAAAACCAGTGGCCATCTCAGTACAAACCGAGGTGCCTAGAACCCCTGAAAGAGATTATGAGGTCCTTTGGGCCAACACCCAGTCATAAAAAGGGACAGTGGTCATCGGTTAGTTGTCACCTCGCTTGCAAAATATAAACTTACTTAACAAGAACCCTTCAGAAGAATTGCCAGTGACAAGAGTGCAATTGAAAGGCTACATAAGAGGAGACCCACAAAGGTGCAAGCAGTTGAACTGACTGATGCAAAGGAAAGAAATGATTGGTGAAAAACATACAACAGAATTTGTGAGAAAAGACTTGGCAGAGCACCAGTAGGTGAGGACAGGGAACATCTACACTGAGCCTTCCATATGTAAACTATTTTATGCAGGCCATGTTATATATTACCATGCATACTCATTCTTAACCAGCAGTAAACCGTAAACTGATGTGGATGTACAAACTCAGAAATCCTCCACTGAAAGCAGGGTTTTCACTTAGCAGATGTTCAAAGAAAAACAGTTCTCCACCAAATGACAAACATCAAAACATGAAATAGTGAGAACAGAAGATTACACTTGTCGAATCAAAGAATTCAAAAAGAATAGTTCAGGAAAGCTCATAATATGGGTTGTACACAGGTACAGGTTTTGAATTCCTTAGCCTATATATGAAGTTGAATACAGAAAAAGCGTAAACATGCAGAAGTGTGGTAATATCAAATCATGCAACTCTAAGTGACTAATATGAGGACTTGCCCTCTAAACCAGATGTCAAACGTTAGACGCTACCCAGTTATTTTTAAAACCACCTCACTCCAAGAGAGAGAACTTCTGATGACAATGCCCTAAGATGATTTGCCTTAAGAATGAATCCAACAGGCTTTCTTTCAACTGGTGACATTTAATGCTTACCTTATGCTTTTGGATAAGATGAAAATCCTTTCCATAAATTAGAAGTCCATGCTCAAAATTTCTGCATTCGTCTTCTGTCCATGCAGCCATATCATCTGTAAAATGCAGAAAAATATCTCCATCAATTATGAAATTAGCATCCTATTGTGCATTTGAACTTGACCGTTTTAAACTAGTTTCAAATGCCAAATAAAATTGCAAACAAGCATTTTTGATCAACAAATTGCTATTATCAAAAAATATTGGGAGACTACTACACAATACTAGCTAAGGGGGCAGATTACTAGATCATAATTGGTAAAGAAATGGTTACTAGCTGAAGGAAATGAGGATAGTTGTTAATGATGCCACCGAACAAAGGTGAGGCGTTTGACCAAATCAATATATAATTTAGTGAAATGAACCACCACACAACGTCTGCTGAATAGGAGTTACAACAAATATCTGGTTGATAGGAAACTATTCTCTAGGATTCCTTAAATGTGTTAAAGAGAGCTGCAGTGCTCCGAGACATTTTTCTTGCAATGAACACAATCTAAACTACAGGATCAGAGGCAAAAAAAACACACAAACAAAAACAGCGACTGCAGGGTAAAATTAAGTTCACGTGGAAGAATTAGAACAGTGTACAGAAGCTGTGGGACCCTAGTCAGCCTCATCTTTCTATGGGCCCTAGTGTGCCTTATCTTTTGTTTCTCTTGCGTACTTGATCTACAAGTCCACTAAAGGTGCTTCACGTTTCTGATATGGAATTGGCCTATAGACCAGACTCTACTGTACGTCAATTGTTCCCCCTCATCTCCTAGAATATGGTAGATGGGTGATGGATATGAATTGACCTTGCAGGTGGTGGGAGTAAATTGCAATCACAGAGTATAAGGACTCTGTGGGGTCATGGGACGATCACTGGATTACAGGTAGTATCCTGAGTGGATAAAAAGATGTTATGCCCCCTCCCCCAATATGTTTGTAGCTAGTAGTGTTGTAAATTCAAATGCTCTGCATACACCTGCCATCTGGTGTTGAGCGCAGATGTTTGCAAATAGTTTTTCTTTGTAATCGTCTTTGGTCTTGGGATATCTTGCGACTCCTCCCTGAAGAATATATGGTGCCAGTGCCACTCCAAAAACATTTACTAAAAAATGTACCCATCAAACCAGGACTCCAGCCAGTAAAAGTCCATGATCCTTGTGGTGTTGGTCCTATGCATTGCTTAGTGAAGCAATGCTACCCTGCGCTTTGTATCTTTTCTGGTAAGCCCTGATTTTCTTTAACCCAGTAAGCTCAATCATGCAAGCCCATTTGAGGTGCTCTCCGTTTTTTAAATAAAACAGTTGGTCTCGGATGGCAGTGCTGTGACCCGGGGAAAGATGGAAGCACTAACCTGCATTTCAAGGAGCCAAGTATTGCAGTGGGTGTCACTGACACCAGAAAATCTTGACTGCGATGAGTAGATCCCAATAAACAGGTGCCTAAAGGAAAATACATCAGTCCCACTTAAAGGCACAGGAATTAGACCCTTAACTTGTCCCTGGAATTCAGGTGACAGGACAGTGCCCATAACTGGACACCAGTGACCCAACATTAGGTCACTAGAACAGGATCCACTGGGAACACACAAAAATTACTTTTACTGGGTGGGATCATAGTTGTTTGGGTTGTGAGTTTTTGGGCTCTACATTTTTGGGGTATTTAAACTTTATTTTCTTAACAAAAAGAAAGCAGTGACTGGGCACCGATGTTATTTAGTCTTACTTACTCAGCCATACTGAAACAGACTTTCGAACCTCAATCTTCTGGAATACATCCTCATTTCTTGAACACACTATCAAGAGAATTAAACATATAAAGAGAGTAACTTGACAAGCCAACTGAAATGAGCCAGAATTGTGGCTTTGGGCGGCAATGGTAAGAGTACCCAAAACTGGATACTGCCAAGTAGAGGACTACTGCAGGAACCCAAGGCCACACAGTGAATCAGCGGCTGATTCAGGTGGCCATACAGTAGGTACACAGGCACCAGTGTCTTTAAGAGAGCCAGTCGGCTTGGGTGGAGAATTTTACCCAACAATACTGGCAACAAGGCCCATCAAGCAGAGTCTCCTAGATAGTTAGTGTCAGGCAAAGAAAATCAGAACACCATCTTTGCCTTAGTCTACATAGGCCTCGCTTGCAGAGAAATCGGAAGAAAAGCTTGGATTAAAGTGCATGGCAAGTCTACTATTAGGGCATTATCCATGGATCAGGTCTTTAGCAAATTGGACGAGGAGGTACGGAATTTTGGCCTTTATGCTGCGAATAAGTCAGCATATGGAGTTCCCAGGCTTCAAGGATGTCTGACATAAATTAGTCATAGCACCCACTTGTTTTCAATGGAATGCTTGCGACGTTAGTCTTCCACTTCTGCAGGCCTGGGAGATACAGTACGGATGGGGTTTGTCAGACATCAATGCCAGATTGCTTGTGCTAGATTCACTTGTTCTAGTTTGCTAGTTAGTTGGGTGAATGCATCCTCAGTGTGTCCTTCAGGAGGAGGCTGATTTGGAGAGGCTGCTCTAAGATGCAGCAATCATGTGATTTATGCTCAGATGGGGGGTTACTTTTCCCAGAACTGTCCACATTGGCTCCTCAACCTTCCAGAGAGGCACCTATTACAATGGTTTATGTTGGAGCTTTTGAAAAGTAGCTTCCAAGAGCATTTCTTTCTTTCATCACCATACTAGGGACTGAATGTCAACATGATTCCTGTCCTCCCATTGGTGTGATATTTGAAACCATTTGTTTTCTACACACACTTAAAGAGTACATATGCAGCCTGGCATTGTGTATTATGATGATGCAGGATGCCATGCTGTATAAAAAAAAAAAAGAAAAAGGACTTGCTCTACTACTTAAAATGGTCTTTCAGGAGATGGCATTTTCTCTGTATAGACGATAGTCTGTCCTCATAAGGAAACTGTAGAAAAAAGCCCCTTTTTGTCAAGTGACCCCCACATTTTTCTACCAATACTGATTTTTTCGACTGGAAGTGCAATGGAAGCCTGCTAACCAAGCCCCAGTGCCAATGCTCTTTACCTAAACAAGGTAAACTGATACAATTTTGATACAATTGGCACACCATATAGCACCCCTGGTGTTTCCCCCTGGTCCACAGGGCAGGGGTACCACAGTGGGTACACTAAGGGCTGCAGCATGTCTGATGCCACCCTAAGGTACCTCCATGCAAATTGCCTTCAGACTGCAATTGCAGGCTGTGTGACATGGTGCAAAGCATGGTAAAAGCGTGACATGGTACACACCCTTGTGTGCCAGGCACAAGTCACTGCATATGATATGTTAGTCACCCCTACAGCAGGCCTAATAGCCTATGGTAGGGTGCATTACATCTTATGTGAGGACATATCTGCATGAGCAGATATGCCCCTGATATCTAGTCCAGATTACTAGATAAGTGAACAGGGAAGCCATGTTAAGGTATGTACTGGGCACTGATCAATATGAGTTACCTCGCTACATAATGGCTTCACTGAAACCTATGGTGCTTGATATCAAACACTTTGTCTTAATAAATCCATACTGATTCCAGTACTGGATTTATTATGACCTGCATCCAGAGGGCACCCTGGAGGTGCCCCCTGAAACTTACTAGTCCTCTAGTGTGCTGGCTGACTGGTCCTGTACATCCTGCCACCACAAATGAGTTTCTGACCCTCTGAGGTGAACGCCCGCGCTCTCAGGAGGTAATGAACATTGCCTGCTCTGGCAGGAGGGATTATCACCTCCTCCAAGCAGCTGGCTAGTGGATCTGCATATCAAGGCCAGAGCCAGAGTCTCTGCTGCCTTTGATGTGCGACCCTGGCTTCCTCCAGACCTGGAAAATGCAAGCCTCTGCCCTGTGGCCCATTTAGCACCAGGACAGACAGGAAATTAGCTATGCAGTAGGAGTGTTGAACACACATGCTAGTCACACCCCTAAAGAGGGTTACCAGATGTTCTCCACGAAGGAAGGGTCCCACCATATTGTTTTTTGGTGAAACAAGAAGCTCTGGGGCAGGGCTATGCCCACTCCTCACAGGAAGTGGCCATATAGGGGGTGTAGTGACCCCAAGGGTAATTAGCCCATTGCCTACTACCCTTCACTCCCCCCAACGCCCCTAAATCTAGTATTTAGGGGAGCCCCTGACACCAGAGAAGCAGAATCGACAGACTCAAGAAGGACAAAGGAGCCGAAGATGAAAAAAATGAGGACCTGCAACTGACATGGTGCCACCCCTGCCAGCCTGTCTGCTGCTCCCGACAATTGCGACGACTCGCCCTGCCACAGTGTGACCTCCAAAAGCCTGGGAGGACTGCCAGCCCTTCGAAAAACAGTCAGCATTTCCTGTGGAGTAGCTTACCTACTTCCCAGCATCCTGCAGGTACCGAAACGCAAGCTCCTGTTTACCAAATTGCTGATCACCAGACTCTGACCCAGCAGCCACCCAGGAGATGGTGTTCTGTGCTCCCAGATGTCAACCCCGTTGCCTCAGTGAGTAACGAGACGCTAGACCCTCCAAGAGCACTCCAGCAACCAATACCCGGGGTACCCGACCCTTGCTGCAGCCAAGACTTGGTGGTGGTCCAATCTGGACACCAACCCTACAAAGACCTACCAGCCCACGAGGGATGTCAGCCTACAGCTGACCATCGCAACCTGACACCTCAAAGCACCTCTGCACCAGAGCCCAACAGCCCAAGTCCAAGTCAACCAAAGGAGCCTACAGGGCCCCGAGACCCTTA
Organism: Calotriton arnoldi; assembly: GCA_963921515.1. Taxonomy (NCBI): domain Eukaryota; kingdom Metazoa; phylum Chordata; class Amphibia; order Caudata; family Salamandridae; genus Calotriton; species Calotriton arnoldi. Next base: position 322,918 of record CAWUFW010005814.1, read on the forward strand.
ATAGCTAAGCCCCTCTTAGTGTTTAGCCGGACTGGTCCCCCAGTCCCTGCCTGCAGCCTCATTTGGAGGAGACCGATAACCATGAGAGCCTCCCATAGCGCAACCCCGCGGGAAAAAGCAACTCTGCACACGAGCCCCCCAGTCCAAGTACAGGTGAACAATCTGTGTCCCTGAGACACAGAGACCCTCGAAACCTGAAACAATGCACATCCTGGGAAGAGGTGCTAAGCCTCCTCCACCAGGATGGGCAGGGTACACTAAGGAGAAGCTTCAAAGGCTTGCCGCCTTTGTGAGTTGTCCCAGCCCTTTGCTGCTTCCAGCAACTGGCTTCCACCGGTTTTGACCCCCACTTTGGGCGGGAGAATGGGCGGGAAAACCAACTGAGGAAGGGAGGTGTGCCCACCTTTCCAACCCCACACCTCAGGTGGGAGAGGCGAGGTGAAGCACAACTCAGTCCCGGTCATCTTGCAGATGGGGGGACCCAGCCAACCAGAGTGAGGCATATGCCCCCCTCCCACTGGAGGGTGGCATAATAGGGGGTGTACCCACCCAAAGGAAGGGACGCATTGGCCCCAACCTTTAGTTATCTGTAACACCCCTAAATCTAGTATTTAGGAGCACCCCTGAACCTTGCCTCCTCAGACAAGAACCGACAAGAAGAATTGAAGAAGGACCGAAGAAGCTGGGCTGAAACTAAGAAGAGGACGACGCCCACTGACTTGGCCCCAGCCATACCGGCCTGTCCCCACCTCGAACCTGCTCCAGCAAAATCCTGGTGTGTCCTGCAGCCAGCAGCCTCAAGAACCCCAAGGACCTGCCCTGCCTTCCAAGCCAAAGACTTTGTCTCCCGTGAGCACTGGATTTGCTCACCCACAGACTCAGGTCCCAGCCAAAACCACAAGTCTGCACCACTCTGCACCCGACGCCCACAGCCCGAGTTAGAGTGGCCCAGCACCACGAGGAGGTCTCCCTGGCGATCCTGACCTGAGATCTGGTGATCTCTGACCTGCCTCGAATCTCCAAGCGAAGCCTACAGACCCTTTCCGGAGGATTCTAACCCTAGAATACCAACTCCCACAAATAACTACTTACCGGTAAACCGATAACTCAATTTCCTTCCATGGGATAGCACTGACTGCTTTTCTTGAAAATTGTTCTGTGTGGAGTTGGTTTTGTATGAGAACTTGAAAAACTGCAAATATCTAAAAACTGCTTTACTTACCTTTTCTCTAGGAAATGTCCCATTGTGATATGTAGGCATATCACACCGAGTATAACAAGTAATCCATAAAGTAAACTGCAAAGTAATCAAAAGTAATCTAACAGTAATTTAAACTGTATTCAAAGTATTTACCAACCTGTAACAAAGTCATTTTCATTCAGCTTGCTTGTATTGTTCAACTTGCCTTGAAAAGTACCATTTACACTTACCTGTGCCAGGCTTGCTTGGTTCTAGAAAATAAATATAACTAAATAATATTTTTTATGCAAACAAATTGGTCTGAGTTCAGTCTTTGAGTGTGTACAACAAATGCTTAACACTACCCTCTGATAAAGCCTTACTGCTTGCCCACACTATCACAAATAGAGAGTAAGGTGCTATCTACTTTTACCTCTGCCTACCTTTTGGGTTCCACTAGACTCTGTGCACACAAGACCTCATTTTCGTATAGTATATACACAGAGTCAGCTTCCTACATTACCTGATCACAAAGATATTGGTGCCTAAAATAATATAAAAATATTTATTTTTTATAAATTGGTGTTGGATTTCCTTATATAGTGTGTGTCTCATTATTGACTGTGTGTGTGTTCAACAAATGCTCAACACTGATGAGCCTAATGCTGCTCGCCCACACTACCACTAATAGAGCACTTTGGGATTGTTAAAGCGAGCCCCTGTAAACCAATAAGGGTGGCCTGGACACTCTACAACAGTGGTCTTCAAACTTTTTAATGCTGCACCCCCGTAGTGGACGGGAAAGGGGGGGGGGGGAGGGACATCAGGCCACCTCAGAATGTTTTACAATTATTGTATTAAATTGGCAATGTTTAAATAGGTATACACTTATTTAAACATTGCAGTTACGTTCTGTTACTGTTTAAAAAATGCCATCAAATTCATGATTACCAAACATACTGTTCTGGTCAGGCAAGCCTTACTAACGCGTAGAAGTATCCACAGTGTGATTATTAGAAGTGGAGGTTTTGGAGAATATTTTGAGTCCCTTCCCTTTTGACACCTACTCACAGGTAGGATATAAATAACAAAGATGTTAGTGATCCCCGATTACAGACATCACAAAATCTATTTTTTTGTATATGGAATTCATCTTTTATTCCTTTCTTTCTCATACCTGAAGACAGGAACATGAATACAGCCACTGCATTTCCTGTGTCCTTGGCTGTCTGTTACTGTGTAGTTCTAGCCTCCTCTTGTTGCACCTCTGTAGGAAGCTGGCTCTGTATATACTATACCAAAGTGAGGTATAGTGTGCACAGAGTCCAGTGGAACTCAAAAAGGTAGGCAGAGGTAAAGTTAGATAGCACCTCACTCTCCATTTGTGGGAGTGTGGTCGAGCAGTAAGGCAGTATCAGAGGACAGTGTTAAGCATTTGTTGTACACACTCAGTCAGCAAATGAATTCACACACTCAAAGACTGAACTTCAGACCAATTGTTTTTGTACAAAAATATTCTTTTAGTTATATTATTTCCTAGAACCAAGCAAGCCTGGCACAGGTAAATGACAAGTACTTTGCAGTAAATATACAGTTGAAATACAGTATGGATTGTAATGGTATATGCACTTTGTTTTGACAGTATTGTTGCAGAGAAATGCAATGCTATGTACATACAGTACATATACTTGAATGGGCTTTTCAGTAAAATACCAGGTAAGTTACTTTTTAGATTACTTTTCTTACTCAGTGTAGTATGCCTGGATACTACACTGGGACATTTCCTGTAAACAGGTAAGTAAAAGCGTTTTTGTTAAATAGCACAATTTTAAAGAATTTCTTTAGGTTTTCAAACTCCACACTTAGAAACTTTTCCAAGAAAAACAGTCAATGTTATCCTTTGGAGGAAAATAGTGTTATCGGTTTTAGGGTATGTATTTGGTAGTGGGAGTTGAGGTTCTGGGGGTAGACTCAGGGGTCCCCCAGGGTCAGGGCTGCACCCCCTTACACCCTCAGCGGCACTAGGGGGGCCGAGTGCTGAGGCCCAATGTTATCCAATGGGGGATAGGGGGCCTCCGGTTGATGGCTGCTGACGAGCAGGCCACTTGGTTGTGGAAGCAAAGCTCCTGGACTTTAGCTCAGGGCAAATGGGGAAACAAAGTAGCACCAAAGGTGCACCCTCAGCGGCACTAGGGCGGCCGAGTGCAGGGTGCTGTTTTGACGTCAGGCGCCCAGTTGTTTGCAATGAGGAACCGCCAGTTTGCAAAGGCACTGCAGGCTTGGGGACGAAGGTCTTCTGGGTGCGACCACCACTTCGAGAGGTAAGTTGGGGGTTGGTTAGGCACCATCGGTTTGGCCACCCATGGCCGTGGGGCATCGGGTGCAGGGGTGCCTTTTAGGGTCGGATCTTCTTACCAGCTCCTGGTCGCGGTTGGGGGTACCTTCCGGATTTAGGCTGCAGGCATCAGCTGGAGGCTTGAGGCAGGTCTGGGGTCGCCAGATCTCGGGTCAGGATCGCCGGGGAGACCTCCTCGTGGTGTTTGCCCACTCGAGCTCGGGCCGTGGACGGCGGGTGCAGAGTGGTGAGGATTTGCGGTGTCCAGCTGGAGCCAGAGGTTGCAGATGAACAAATCCGGTGTTCACGGGAGACACAGTCTTTGTGGTTGAAGGCAGGCAGGTCCTCCAGGGTTTTCGAGGTTGCTGGCTGCAGGACACACTGGGATTTCGCAGGAGCAGGTTCGAGGTGGAGACAGGCCGGTAGGACTGGGGCCAAGTCAGTGGGCGTCTTCCTCTTGTTAGCTTCTGCACGGCTCTTCGGTCCTTCTTTTCTTGTAGTTTCTTCTGGTCTGAGGAAGCCAGGTTAAGGGTTGCCCCTAATTACTAGATTTAGGGGCGTTACAGGTAGGTAAAAAGGTTGGGACCAATGGGTCCCTCCCTGGGGTGGGTACACCCCCTATTATGCCACCCTCCAGTGGGAGGGGGGCTTAAGCCTATCCCTGGTTGGCGGAATCCCCCCATCCGCAAGATGGCGGGGACTGAGAGTTGTACTTCACCTCGCCTCCCCCACCAGAGGGGTGGAGTTGGCAGAGGTGGGCACACCTCCCTTCCTCACTTGTTTTTCCCGCTGGTTCTCCCGCCCAAAGTGGGGGTCAGTACCAGTGGGGACTAGTTGCTGAAAGCAGCAAGGACCCTGGGGAAGCTCACAAAGGCGGCACGCCTTTGAAGCTTCCCCTTCGTAAACCCTGCCCATCCTGGGGGAGGAGGCTTGGCACCTCGTCCCAGGATGTGCATTGTTTCAGGCCCCCAAGAGCAGCAGGCTCTCGACCCAGGGGTCCAGAAACATGTCTGGTGGTGGCAGCTGAAAGCAGCCACTCAGCCTGGACACTAGTGTTAGGTCGTTTTTCAGGGGGCATCTCCAAGATGCCCTCTGTGTGCATTTTTCATTAAATCACACACTGACATCAGTGTGGGTTTAATGTGCTGAGAAGTTTGATACCAAACTTCTCAGTTTTCAGTGCAGCCATTATGGTACTGTGGAGTTCGTAATGACAAACTCCCAGCACCATATACTCTTAATGGCAGCACTGCACTTACAATGTCTAAGAATTGGCTTAGACACTGTAGGGTACAGGGCTCATGCACTTGTACCCTCACCACTGGTATAGTGCACCCAGCTAGAGGGGTGACTGATCTATGCCAGGTCAGTGGGTTGTAGGCTTGGCACACAGGGATGTGTGCCATGTCGACTCTTCACTTTGTTCTGCACCAAAACACGCAGCCTGCAAAGGCAGTGTGTGAGTGTAAAGGTACAGGGCCTTTAAGGGTGGCACAATAAGTGCTGCAGCCCTTAGATGCCTTCCCTGGTCACAGTGCCCTGGGCACCTGTGGTACCATTTACCATGGACTGACCTGTGGCCAGAGAGTGCCAATTGGGTTTGGTCTTCAATGCAGTTTTAGGGAAAGAACATAGGCCCTGGGCACCTGACTGGCAGGAGCCAGGCCACACTCAGTCAAAGTACATCAGCAGTTCTGCAAAAAGTGGGGGCAACCATGCAGAAAGAGGGCACTTTCTCACAGCGACCCCTTCTGATCTCATGCTGAGATCCGACTGGCTGCCAACACTTCAAACCAGGAAGTGTTGGCAGCCATCTTGTGACTCTGCCTGAACTGAGTCACAGACAAAATGTAAAAAAAAAAGAAAAAAAAAAAAGAAGGGCAGGGTAGAAACATGCTGAACTCCAAGGTCTCTTCCAAAAAGCATTTTTATTAAAAAAAAAAAAAAATAAAAAAAAAAAAAAGAATCTGTGGAATTACGCTGGATTCGCGAATCCCACTGGGCTTCCCCGTTTCATTTCTAATCGGTCGCCAGGTGGGCCTGGACCCCCGGGGACCACCACCTCCCTGGGGCTTCTTTATGAAAAAACGCAGGGGAGATCAGTATGGCCTTCCCCGCTGCCCCGGGGACCACCACCTCTGGGTACTGCCGCCACCTACCTGGGGCTTTAACTTTACACAGCAGCCTCAGGCCCTGAAGACTGCCACCTATCCTGGGCTTTTTCAAAATGAATGCAGGGGGGGACACCACGCAGCCACCATTGCATCCCCGGGGCAAAATTCAAACAAGGAGGAGGGCAGCGTGGCCCCCCCCCCCCCTTGGGGCCATAGATGGCTGGCTACTGCTATGTCCCGAGGTGCGAGTGAGACTAGCTGTTTGATATAGCTTGGGGGAGAACCTTTGGTATAAGTGGGAAAGGGGAAAGCACATGCATAGATCTCGGACCATCTGATCAAAATGGCATTCCCCCATGACCCTTGGGAGTGGGTACAGACTGGCGTAGAATTGGCATTTGGTGTTCTCATTGGTCGCAAAGAGATCCAGTGCTGGCTGCCACCATAATGAGAATATTTTGTTCCGTTCCAACTGATTAAATTCCCACTCGTGATATCCGTCCTTCGCTCTGATGAGTGTGTCCGCCAAGGTGTTGCTTGTGCCGGATAAGTGTTCGGCTCTTGAAAAAATGTTGCAAGTTGTGATCCAGCTCCAGAGCTGTTGAGCTTCCTGGGAGAAGGCTAGCGATCTTTTGCCCCCTTGACTGTTGACATAATGCATGCTATCCTTGGCAGAACGCTTGCAAGGTGAGAAAGATGGCTTTCAGTTCTAGGCGGCTGATATGCATTGTTTTCTGAAGCACCGACCACTTGCCTTGGATTTGTAGGTCTTGGAGAATACCGCCCTAGCCGCCCATGGAGCAATCTGGAGTCATGACGAAGTCGGGTGTTTGCGGAGAGATTTGAGCTCTGAGACCACCACGCTAGTCTCTCCACCATCGTTGGGGTGATGTTGATGAGGTCAAATGACCCTTCTGTCTGGATCCACTGCTTTTGAAGTTCCCTTTTTAACGGTCTCATTTTCAGGAGTGCAAGAGGGACCAAGTTTATTGTAGAGGACATCATTCCCATTAGCGACTTGTACAAGTGTATTGAAACTAACTTTCTTCTAGAACGTTTGATTACAAGATGTGCTAGACGTCATTGTCTGTCCTGCGAGAGAAAAGCAGGGCTCGAAAAATCCGAAAAGTGGTACTAGTCCTGCAGGTCTTGTACCTTGAAAAATCTCCTCGACCTAACTGCAACCTACTTGACCTCCATCTCTGAAAGCAGAGCAAATGTGACAAGATAACAAGATTTAAAGGCATCTTTATTGCTCATTCACTTTCTGAGCAATAAAAATGCCTTTAAATCTTGTTATCTTGACACATTTGCTCCGTTTTCAGAGACAGAGGACAAAAGTTAGTTTGTCTTTCTACTCGCCAGAACGGGCGAGTAGGACCTATAAATAGCTCGCCCTCATTAATTCTACCTCGCAAATGCGAGCGGGCGAGTGGATTTGTCGAGCCCTGAAAAGGAAAATGCTACTTACCAGTATGCATCTCTTCTTGGCATGTAGAGCTGCAGATCCACACACTATGCATAGATCGCCATCTGGTGTTGGGCCCGGATGTTTGCACTTTGTTGTTGTATTGGAATAAGTCTTTGGAAGTCACGAGATAGGTGACTCCTCCCTTGGACAATAGTGCGCATGGGCATCGACTCCATCTTCAGATTGTTTTTTTGCCAAGAAGGGAAATTATGGAGTTTTGTGAGAAACAGATAGAGATGTCCATGTATGTTGTATCTAATTAAGATAATACTGGAACAGATAAAGGTAGCCGGGAGGTGGGTGGGCGTGTGTGGATCTGCAGCTCTACATGCCAAGAACAGATGCATACTAGTAAGTAGCATTTTCCGTTCGAGGCATATGAGCTGCAGATCACACACTATGCATAGATTGTATAGCAGTACCTCTCTTTAGCGGCGACCACCAGTATCTGTTGCAGTAGTCTGAAATAGTGTTTTGAGTACAGCCTGGCCCACACTAGCTTGTTGTTGGCTAACCTGTATCTGTTGCAGTGGTCTCAAATTGTGTACGTAAAACTGCCTGGCCCACTCTAGCATGTTGTCTTGCTAACACATCTACACAATAGTGTTTTGTGAATGTGTGCGGTGTAGACCATGTAGCTGCTTTGCAGATGTCATCTAAGGGAATGTTCCCTAAAAATGCCATGGAAGCCCCTATTTTGCGGGTAGAGTGGGCTTTAGGGGGAATAGATAGTGTACGTTTTGCTTTGTGGTAGCAAATTTGTATACATTTGACAATCCACCTTGCAATCCCAGACTTTGATATAGGATTGCCTTTATGTGGTGGTGAGAAGGATACAAAAAGTTGTTTTGTTTTACGAAAAGGTTTTGTTCTGTCAATGTAGTAAAGGAGGGCTCTTTTCACGTCTAGTGTAAGAAGAGCTCTTTCTGCTACTGTTTGTGGTTGCGAGAAGAACACTGGCAATTCCACAGATTGGTTGAGATGGAAGGGAGAAATAACTTTAGGAATAAATTTGGGATTTGTCCTGAGAACCACTTTGTTATGATGGAGTTGTAAAAATGGTTCTTGAATAGTTAGTGCCTGTAACTCACTGACTCTTCTGAGAGATGCGATGGCCACAAGGAAAGCAACTTTCCATGTAAGAAATTGGAGCTCACATTTATGTAGAGGTTCGAATGGAGGGCCCATTAGTCTAGTAAGGACGATGTTTAGATTCCACACTGGAGAGGGTGGTACCCTGGGAGGAATTATTCTTTTGAGGCCTTCCATAAATGCTTTAATGGCTGGTACCCTGAACAATGACAAATGTTGTCTATTTTGTAGGTAAGCTGCTATGGCAGCAATCTAATGGATGTGTATGCTAGATTACATCTTTGAAGATGCAGCAGGTAACATATGATGTGTTGAATGGACGCATCTAGAGGATTGATTGTGTTATTGGTACAGTATATAACAAATCTTTTCCACTTGGCTGCATAGCAGGCTCTAGTGATGGGGCGCCTAGCTTCCCTGATAACGTTCATACAATCAGGTGGAAGATTGAGGTAACCAAATTCTAGGACTTCAGGAGCCAGATCGCTCGATTGAGCTGTGCTGGATCTGGATGTTCGATCTCTCCACGGTTCTGTGTTAAGGGATGTGGGGAGAGGTGTAGTTTTTGGTGTGGGACTACGGATAGTTCCAGTAATGTTGTATACCATGGTTGTCTGGCCCATGTTGGAGCAACTAGAATCAGTGTTAGTGACTGTTGTTGCAGCTTGCGCACCACTAATGGAATGAGTGGGAGAGGCGGAAAAGCGTACGCAAATCTGCCTGACCAGTTCATCCATATCGCATTGCCTTTGGACAATGGGTGTGGATATCTGGCGGCGAAGCTTGGGCATTTTGTGTTGTAATGTGTGGCGAAGAGATCTATCTCTGGATGCCCCCATGTAGGAAAGTGGCCCTGTATATACTGAACCAAAGTAAGGTTCAGGGTGCACAGGATCCACAGTCCCCAGAGGTTTGGCAGAGGCTAAAGTTAGATGTAACCTTACTCTCTAAAGTGGTAGCTTGGTCGAGCAGTAAGGCAGTATCAGAGGACAGTGTAAAGCATTTGTTGTACACACTCAGTCAGCAAATGAAGCCACACACTCAAGAACTGAACTCTAGGCCAATGGTTTGTGTATAAAAAATGATATACTTGTTTTATTTTAGAACCCACAAGAGGTATTGCAATATGCTTTCTCAGGGTGAGATGCTTTGGTTAATCACCTTACAAATAGGCAATAGACTTTTTGATGGTAGTAATCACAGTTGGTGCAAGAGGCAACACAGGGTCAAATACAATGCAACATTGAGCTCAATGGACAATTGTGATTAATTACAATTAATTACTTTGTAGATTACTTTTCTAACCACAGGACTGGATCCTGGATTCAGTCCTGGGACACTTCCTGTAAACAGGTAAGAAAAAGTGTTTTGGTTATTGTAGTGATTTTTGAGGAATATTACTGTATTTCAAAAGTTGACACTTTTGAAACTTTTCTGGGTAAAATTACCAATGTTATCCTATGGAAGGAAATGCAGTTTGCAAGCAAAGCAGGTTTACGTTACTTTTGTAATCCAGTGCTGGGTTCTCTGGTTCAGCACTGGGGTATCTATCTAAAACAGGCAAGTAATTACGTTTGTATCGTTGGCACGATTTTTAAAGAATATTTGTAAAATGCAGAAATCGACACTTTTTCAACAAAAGCAGGCAATGATATCCTATGAGAGGAATTTCGAGATACTGGTAAGTACGGTAAAAATTACTTTTCATGGTTGGTACTAGACTAAAAGAGGCAGTACTGACGTCTCTCCTGATAGCAGGTGAGTAGTTCGGAATTCGTTACTGTTGTGATTTTTAAACAATATTTTAGTATTTCAAAAGTAGACACTTAGAAGAAATTTCACAGAAAATCAGTCAATGGATCCCTATGGAAGAAAATGGAGTTAGCGGTAAGTAACGTTGTGATTACTTTTTAGGGCCAGTGTTGGGCACCCCGGTCCAGCACTGGGGCCTCTTCTAATACCAGGTGAGTATTTTCTTTTTCGTGACTCGGTTGATTTTAGGTGAATATTTTAAAGTTTCAAAACTCCACACTTAGAAGAAATTCCAGGTGGGAGCCAGTCAGTGTTACCCTATGGAAGAAAAGTGAGTTATCGGTCTTTGGGTAAGTACTCTACTGGCAGAGTTAAGGTTCTGGGCATAGACTCAGGGGTCCCCCAGTATCAGGTAAGTACAGTTGTTACACCCTCAGCGGCACAGGGGCGGCCGGGTGCAGAGTGAGTAGGCCCAATGTTATCCTATGGCAGGCAGGGGCCTCGGGTTGGTGGCTGCTGGCAAGCAGGCCACGCGGCTGTGGGAGCTGGGCTCCTGGTCACTTGCTCAGGGCAAATGGGGAAGTAGGTTAGGGTAGAGGTTGCACTTCCAGGGGCACTCGGGCGGCTGGGTGCAGGGTGCTTTTGAGCCGTCGGGCGCTCAATGTTAACCAATGGAGATCTTGGACGGTGAAAAAAGGCTGCAGGCTCGGGGACGGTGACTCTTCAGGGGCGACCAACACTTCGGGAGGTAAGTTGGGGTCTTGGAGGATAGGTAGACACCCAGGAGTTGGGCACAGGGGGCTGTGGGGCGCCGGGGTGTCTTTTGAGGTCGGGAAATCTTACCCCCTGCTGGTCGCGGTTGGAGGGGTCCCTTGTCCTGAGGCTGCAGGCGTCGTCTGGGTCGTCGAGGAGGGTCCTTGGGCACTGGATTCCAGGTCAGAATCGCCGGGGGACGTCCTCAAAGTCTTTGTTCACTCAAGCACAGGCTGGGCTCGGCGGGTGCAGAGTGTGCAGGTTTCGCGGTTCCGTGCCAGGGCCGGGTCTTTTGTAGTTTGTTTCTTTTGAACAGTACCACTGCTCGTGGGAGTCCCTGGGTTGAAGGCTGTGGCACAGAAGTCAGGTCCTCCGGGGTTTTGAGGTGGCTGAGGCCGGGGTTCCGCAGGAGCAGGTTCAGAGGTCGACAGGCCGGTAGGGCTGTGGCCAAGTCAGTTGTCGTCGCCTCCTTGTTAGCAGCTGCACGGCTGGTCTTCTTGCTTCGTCTTCTCTTCTTGTTTTCGGATTCGGGAACTGAGGAAGGAAGGTTCAGGGAGCCCCTAAATACTGAATTTAGGGGTGGTTACAGGTAGGTAAGGGCAGGGACCAATGGGTCCCTTCCCTGGGGTGGGTACACCCCTATTCTGCTCCTTTCCAGTGGGAGGGGGCAGGAGCCTGTCCCTGGTTGGCTGGGTCCCCCATCCTCAAGATGGCGGGGACTTGAGTTTGTGCTTCACCTCGCCTCCCCCACCTTAGGGGTGGAGTTGGCAGAGGTGGGCACAACCCATTTCCTGCCTCTGGTTTTCCCGCCGGTTCTCCCGCCAAAAGTGGGGGTAGAACCAGTGGGGACCAGTTTGCTGGAAGCAGCAAATGGTCTGGGGAAGCTCAAGGCGGCAGGCTTTGAAGCTCCCCTGCCCATCCTGGGGGAGGAGGCTTTGGCACCTCGCCCCAGGATGCGCATTGTTTCAGGCCCCTGAGAGCAGAGGCTCTCAACCCAGGGGTCCAGAAACATGTCTGGTGGTGGCAGCCTGGGCAGCCACTCAGTCCGGACTCTGGAGGTCGGGTTGGTTTCAGGGGGCATCTCTAAGATGCCCTCTGAGTGCGTTTACATTAAATCCCACACTGGCATCAGTGTGGGTTTAATGTGCTGAGAAGTTTGATACCAAACTTCTCAGTTTTCAGTGGAGCCATTATGGTGCTGTGGAGTTCGTAATGACAGACTCCCAGCACCATATACTCTTAATGGCAGCACTGCACTTACAATGCCCAAGAATGGACTTGGGCACTGTAGGGACACAGGGCTCATGCCTCTGTGCCCTCACCACTGGCATAGTGCACCCAGCTACAGGGGTGGCTGACCTAGGCCAGGGCAGTGGTTTGTAGGCATGGCACACAGGGATGTGTGCCATGTCGACTTTTCACTTTTTGTTCTGCACCAAGACACGCAGCCTGCAAGGCAGTGTGTGTGTAAAGGTACAGGGTCCCTAAGGGTGGCACAACAAGTGCTGCAGCCCTTAGGGGCCTTCCCTGGTCACAGTGCCCTGGGTACCCATGGTACCATTTACCAGGGGCTGACCTGTGGCCAGGGATGCCAATTGGGTATAGGCATCAATGCAGTTTTAGGGAAGGAACACAGGCCCTGGGTACCTGGTTGGCAGGAGCCCAGGGCACACTCAGTCAAAGCACATCAGCAATTCAGCAAAAAGTGGGGGCATACCATGCAAGAAAGATGGCACTTTCTCACACCCCACATTTGGAAAAATGGTTGAAGAACTTGTGGGTGAAGTTCCCACTCGTGAATTTGTTGTGTGACGACTTAACAGATCTGCCATCTGATTCTGAATTCCTGGAAGATGTTGTGCTAAAAGGAATATGTTTTGAGGAATAGCCCACCTCCATATGCTCTGAGCTAGTTGAGAGAGCTGTAGAGAGTGCGTACCCCCCTGTTTTTGTAAATAATACATTGCTGTGATATTGTCCGTCCGGACTAAGACAGCTTTGCCTGATATTTGTTTCTGGAATGATTTTAATGCCAGAAAGATTGCTAGTAACTCCAAACGATTGACGTGGAGTAGCTTTTGCTGAGGTGTCCACGTGCCCTGTATGGTGTGATGTAGTAGATGTGCCCCCCATCCGGTGAGCGATGCGTCTGCCGTTAGCACAATCTGTGGAACTGGCTCTAGGAACGGTCGCCCTTTGGAAAGGTTTTGGGTGTTCCACCACTGCAGAGAGCGATGTGTGCGGCCGTCCACCAACACCAGATCGGTTAGCTGACCTAGAGCTTGGTTCCACTGACGTGCTAAGCACTCCTGTAAGGGGCGCATATGGAGTCTTGCATGCGGTACTATGAATATGCAAGAGGCCATCAGCCCTATTAGTTGCATAAACACTCGAGCTGGAAGTGAGTGTTGCGGCTGGAATTTTGTTATAAGGCAGTGGTTCCCAATCTGTGCGCTGCGGCACCCCAGTGCGCCGTCAAAGCTAGTCTGGGGCGCCGCACACCAAGCACACAGTTTGGGAATGTACATGAATTTGGCTGTTAATCATGTCTTTCTAAAGCACAGAGCTCTAGTTTCACTCCCTCAGCTGAAAAACATTTCAATCCGTAGTTTGCAGTTAAAATGTCAAAGCCAAGTTATTTACGATGCTCAGGCCGTAATTGCCTCCAGTTATCCCTGAAAAAAATGAATTAATGCACAAATACAAGTTTCATGCTAAGTTATATACACATGCTATGTGAAGTGTTCAAAATTTATAAAAGGGAGGCATGACATCTGCAGTATTCAATGAAGGTTGATGTTCGAGTTCATTGAGATTGCAGAAGAAGTGAATATTTTGATGCTTATTTCTCTAAAAATAAATTAACATTTCCATAAGCGACCGAAAGCAAATAGAATTGGTTAGAAGCAGAAGTTCAAACTCAAAGGTCAGAAACTATAGTGCAAAAAACATAGGACAAAGGTCAGAACAAATGCCCATAAATAAACTAATGTCACTGATGAAACAGAACGTGGAGTCCTAAACCAAAAGAATCGAATTCCAAAAATGTGGCCAAACCAAGGTGACAGGAAAAACAGTGGTAAAGACAGTGTGTGGTGGGAGAGACCTGGGAGGGACGCATCTGGGAGCCCAGGGAGGAGCTGGCACAGCACTGATGTCATCGTCATCTTGGAGCTGAGAGAGAGGCTCAGGCAGCATGCTCCCGTCATCTCAGAGCCCAGAAAGATGCTGAGAGTGCATTATTAGGAACGAGGAGCAGCCTGCAGGTGCATCAATGGGAGCCCTCAGCTCTGAGCCCTGAGCTCTCCTGGCAGGTACCAGGCCCTCCCCAGGGGGCATGCACATACAGTCAGAAGGCATGATGACACACACAGGAGGCCAGAACACAGTCAGGAGGCAAGGACACACAGGCAGTAGGCAAAAACAGACTGAGGGCATGAGGACAGAGATAAGATGCAAGAACACACAGACAGAAGACATGAGACAGACAGCATGCATGAGAACGCAAAGTCTGGAGTTAGGAAGGAGCAGACAGGAGATGTCCACAAAACACACTCCTAAAGAGGACAGAGTGAAAAGGGAGCAAGCCAGACAAGGGTTTACCTGGGGTCATCAGACTGGAGGCAATAATGTGCAAAAACAGAAAAAACTAGACAGCAGATGCAGTCTTCTCTATCAATGCACCGAGGGTCTGAAATAACATTCCTGTATCTATCAGGGCCTCACAAACCCTGCTCAGGAATGACCTGTCCTAAAGACACATCTCTTCAAAGAGCACTACATAACAATGCAGTGACAGTTCACTTCTCCAACAACCCAGTGTCCCTCCAATCAGTTGTTGATACTGCATGGGGCTCAGTAGTGGAGTGGATAGGATTGCATCTATGATTCTAATACCTTTATCGGCTTCATCCCAATTATTTTCAGGGAGAAAAATGGAAATACTCCTGAGGCTGGGCTTACATCCCCCACCCGTCCCAAAAAAAAGTAACAGAATGGGGAGCCGCGGCCAATGCCCAACAGGTCAAGGGAGCCGCAGGTCGAAAAAGTTTGGGAACCACTGTTATAAGGGCTTGCATGCTTGCTATCCTGGCTGGATTGGGGTATGCAAGGCCTTTTGAGGTGTCTATTGTGGCACCTAGATATTGTTGGATGTGGGACGGTTGGAGGTGAGACTTTGTGAGGTTTATTGTAAACCCTAAGTCGTGAAGCAGTTGGATTGTGGTGTGTGTGTGATTTGCACACTGGGTATGCGACCTGGCTTTTATGAGCCAGTCGTCCAAGTATGGGAAGACGTGAATTTGTTGTCTTCTTAAGTGGGCTGCTACCACTGCCAGACATTTTGTGAAGACTCTGTGTGCTGTGGTGACTCCGAATGGGAGAACCTTGAACTGATAATGTTGACCGTCCACTACAAATCGAAGATATTTCTTGTGAGCAGGGTGAATGGGAATGTGGAAGTAGGCGTCCTTGAGATCTAAGGTGGCAAGGAAATCGCCTTGTTTAAGTAGAGGAAGGAGTTGTTGAAGAGTGACCATATGAAAATGGTCTGATTGTATGTAGAGGTTTAATGGTCTGAGGTCCAGGATGGGCCCGAGGGTTCCGTCCTTCTTTGGAATGAGAAAATACATTGAGTAGACCCCTGCATTTTGCTGATGCAGGGGAACTGGTTCTATTGCATGTTTTTGTAGGAGGGAAAGTACCTCTTGTTTGAGAAGCGTTAAATGGTATGTTGACATTGGACGCTGTTTGGGTGGTATGTTTGGGGGAGTTGAAGTGAGTTCCAGGCAATAACCGGATTGGATAATTTGTCTCACCCACCTGTCCGTGGTAATGGTGTTCCAGACAGGTAAGAACTGTAGTAATCTTCCCCCGACTGGAGTGTAATGGTCTGGGGGGAGTGGAGGGAAGTCATTGTTTGGAGGTGGAGGCAGTACGAGTATTGATGGTCTTGCCTCTACCCTTGTTGTTATTGCCCCTGTAGCCTCCTCTGTAATAGCCTCTGGTAGATGAGGTCTGGGTGGGACTTTTATAGGACGTGGAGGAGTTATCCGTGGTAAAACCTCTAGAGGCGCCCCTATAAGAGGAGCGACGAAAGGAACTTCTGGGAGTTTGCGATTGCAAAGCTCCCATTGATTTGGCTGGGTCAGTGTCTTTTTTCATCTTCTCTAAAGATGAATCCACACTAGGTCCAAATAAATGTTCTTGGACAAACGGCTGATTTAGTATGGCAGTTTGAACCACGGGTTTGAACCCTGAAATACGGAGCCATGCATGTCTACACAAAAGGACACTGGTATTAATAGCTCGTGAAGCTGTGTCTGCAGCATCCAGAGCACATCGAATGGAGGTATTGGTTATAATCTTGCCTTCCTGGATGAGATCATTGGCCCTTGCTTTGTATTGATCTGGAAGGTGTTGTAGTAGGGTCTCTAGTTCGTCATAGTGTGCCCTATCGTACCTAGCCAGCAAAGCCTGTGTATTGGCAATTCTCCAAATGTTAGCTGCTTGGGACGCTGTTCTTTTACCAGACGCGTCCAACAGTTTTGACTCCTTATCAGGAGGTGGAGCATCGCCTGAGGTTTGGGAGTTAGCCCTTTTCCTGGCGTTGGAAACTACCAAGGAATCTAAGGGAAGTTGCCCTTTAATGTAAACAGGGTCAGCTGGGGCAGACTTTTATTTCTTTTCTACCCTGGGGTTAATGACTCTAGCCCTTACAGGATCTTTAAAGACTTCAGGAGCATGTTTGATTACCCCTTTCAACATTGGGAGAATAGAAGTGGACCTTTGAGATGGTGCGAAAGTGTCCATAAGGAAGTCTTCTTCTACAGGGTCTGTGTGTAAATCTACACCGTGGTATTCTGCGGCTCTGTGTACGAGCTGAGTGAACCCTATAGTGTCCTCTGGAGGGGATGGTCTAGATGGGTAGACATCATCTTGTAGTGGGTCAGGAACATCTGGTGTGCCATAATTGTCCCATGGGTCAGTTGGGATATTAGGAGGGCTAGGTTCTCCTAAAGGTTGATCATCGCCTTCGTACTCAGAAGGGTCCTCATCATCTTGAGGTGGAGGAGATTGTGAGGGTATTGGAGATGGAATAGGGGAGATGTGGTGTGGAGGAGGAGGTGGAGAAGGAATTCTGAAAGGAGAAGTGGCAAGGTCTCTTTTCTTTAGAGGGAGTGGAGATGGTGCAGGTCTGTCCAATTTCCTTTTCCTGGAAGGGCTAACTATAAGCCGACCTGTATTTGGGTCTATTTCCAGAGCTTTTTGGGTTGGATCAGGTAGGAAAAGCTCCTCCTCTGTATTGTGTGGTTTCGGTGCCGATTTTTTCGGGTCCGAGTATTTTTGTGGCACCGGTTTTGGAGTTGTTTTATGCTCCTTAGGCTTGGAAACGGGAGTTTTCTTTGGTTCCATTGGGGTCTTTGGAATCGGTTCCGATAATTTTCTCGGCTCCGAAGGTTGAGCGCCCGCAGTTTTTGAAACCGGTTGTTTGTTCGGTTCCGACGGTTTTTTCGGATCCGAAGGTTCGGTGCCCGTGGGTTTTGGTGCCGAATGGGCCAATGTGGAGCCCGGTCTCGGTGCGGGCGAAGACAGTGGTTTGTCTCTGGGTTTGTCTTTTGGCCTCGGTGCCGGGGATGGGGTTTCGGTACCGAGGGTAGGCTGGCTCGAGCCCGAGCGGCCTGAAGGCTTGTGTGTTGACTTCTTTGCCGAGCCGGAAGGCGGGGCGTGGGAAGTTTTGTCCCGGTGTGCATTTAGGCCCGAAGGTGAAGGTGTTACCGAAGCCTTTGTAGGAATGGATGGGGGGGGGGGGGAAATCGACGTCAGTACTTACAACCCGTTGCCCAGGAGTGATGTCTTCGACGTCGGAATCGTCACCTTCGGAGGCGCTGATGATGCCCTCTTCGAGTTGTTCCTGCTCCGGTACGTTGATGCCTTCCTGGAAGATATCGTCCGGTATGGATGTGGAAGATCGAGCCATGCTTCTTCGAGCTCGACGATACCATATGGTTTTCTTGGAGCGGAAAGAGGCACAAGCTGGACAGTCTTTGGCCTCGTGCTCGGGCGAAAGGCAGAGGTTACACACCTCGTGAAGATCGGCGTGGGGAAACTTGGATCCACATTGAGGACACTTTTTGAAAGGAGTCCTTTCCATGAGCCAAAAGGCCTGATGGCGCAGCTAGGCCCGAAGGCCTGCGTCGACGACCGGAATCGAAGAATTGGAGTTTGTAGAGATGCGCGTCGAGAAGGGAAACGCGATCGAAAACAATACCGAAGAAAGGGTGAAGGATTGCGCGTCGAAAGTTAGAACGGTAGCGACACCCAACTGGAGCACGACGAACACATCCGAGCCCGATGGCGGAAAAAAACAATCTGAAGATGGAGTCGATGCCCATGCGCACTATTGTCCAAGGGAGGAGTCACCTATCTCGTGACTTCCAAAGACTTATTCCAATACAACAACAAAGTGCAAACATCCGGGCCCAACACCAGATGGCGATCTATGCATAGTGTGTGATCTGCAGCTCATATGCCTCGAATGCTTTGTTTTGGATTGTATCGATATAGTAGCCTAGAAACAGCATTCCCTATTTCGGAATATTTGTTGACTTTGTTGACAGAGAGACCCAGCTTACGTAAGAGAGTGAAGCAAGCTTTTGTGGCTTTGGACGCTTGTAATGGTGTTAAAGCTTTCAGCAGACAGTCGTCCAGATAGGGAAATACCTGCTGACCTTGTATGTAAATGTGGCTGCTACTGGAGCAAGGCATTTGATAAAAATGCAGGGAGCTGACTTGAGGCAGAATGTAAGGACTCTGAAATGGTAATGGGTACCGGCTACAATAAAACGAAGATATTTGCAGTGTTTGGGATGTGTGGGAATATGGAAGCACGCATCCTGTAAGTCCAGAGTTGTCAAAATCTTGTTGGTTTAGGAGATGCAGGATGTAGGAGAGAGTGACCATATGGAAGGATAATATTACTTACCCAGTAAGCATCTGTTCTTGGCATGTAGATTCACATGCTTTGCATACTCCTGCCATCTTGTGTTAGGTCTGGATGTTTGCAAGTTGTTTTTCTTTGAAGAAGTCTTTCCAGTCACGAGGTAGGTGTAGGAAGCTGGCTCTGTATATACTATACCAAAGTGAGGTATAGTGTGCACAGAGGCCAGTGGAACCCCAAAGGTAGGCAGAGGTAAAGTTAGATAGCACCTCACTCTCTATTTGTGGTCGAGCAGTAAGGCAGTATCAGAGGACAGTGTTCAGCATTTGTTGTACACACTCAGTCAGCAAACTAATTCACACACTCAAAGACTGAACTTCAGACCAATTGTTTTTGTATAAAAATATTCTTTTTGTTAGTTTATTTCCTAGAACCAAGCAAGCCTGGCACAGGTAAGTGTTAAGTACTTTGCAGTAAATATACAGTGTGTAACAGTTTGGATTGCAATTGTAAATGCACTTTGTTTTGACTAACAGTATTGTTTCTGAGAAATGCAATGCTTTGTAAATACAGTACATATACTTTGTGTAGGATTGTCAGTAAGATTACAGGTAAGTTACTTTCGAGATTACTTTTCTTACACAGAGTAGTATACCTGGATACTACTCTGGGACATTTCCTGTAAACAGGTAAGTAAGGAAAATGCTACTTACCAGTATGCATCTGTTCTTGGCATGTAGAGCTGCAGATCCTCACACTTTGCATTAGATCGCCATCTGGTGTTGGGCTCGGATGCTTGCACTTTGTTGTTGTCTTCGAAGAAGTCTTTTGTAGTCATGTGATAGGTGACTCCTCCTTTGGACGATAGTGCGCATGGGCATCGACTCCATCCTTAGATTGTTTTTCGCCATAATGGGGAGTGATGGAGTTAGTAGAAAAGGAAAGGGATGTCCATGTGTGTATATCTAAATAAGATAGGACTGGAACACATACAGGTCCCGGGGAGGTGGGTGGGCGTGTGAGGATCTGCAGCTCAACATGCCAAGAACAGATGCATACTGGTAAGTAGCATTTTCCATTCGAGGCATGTGAGCTGCAGAGCTCACACTTTGCATAGACTGTACAGCAGTATCTCCCCTAGCGGTGGTCACCTGTATGTGTTGCAGTAGTTTGAAAAAGTGTTCTAAGGACAGCTTGGCCCACAGAAGCTTGTTGCTTGGCTTGCACATCAACACAATAGTGTTTAGTGAAGGTGTGTGTTGTAGACCATGTGGCTGCTTTACATATGTCTTCTAGGGGAATGTTCCCTAAGAATGCCATGGAAGCCCCTAGTTTGCGTGTTGAGTGCGCTCTAGGGGGAATAGATAATGTGCATTTGGCTTTCTGGTAGCATATTTGGATACATTTAACGATCCACCTTGCAATCCCAGCTTTTGAGATGGGGTTACCTTTATGTGGTGGAGAGAAAGCTACAAACAATTGTTTTGCGAAATGACTTGGTTCTGTCAATGTAATACATTAGGGGTCTTTTGACATCTAGGGTGTGGAGAGCTCTTTCTGCTACAGAGTCCGGGTTTTGAAAAAATACGGGTAGTTCTACAGATTGGTTAAGGTGGAAAGGAGAAATGACTTTAGGAAGGAATTTTGGGTTTGTCCTGAGAACTATTTTGTTATGATGTATTTGTAAGAAGGGCTCTTGTATGGTTAAAGCCTGGATCTCACTCACCCTCCTGAGAGAGGTGATTGCAATTAGGAACGCTACTTTCCATGTAAGGAATTGAAGTTCGCATTTATGCAGGGGTTCAAATGGGGGTCCCATGAGCCTAGTAAGCACTATGTTAAGATTCCACACTGGGGAAGGTGGTAATCTGGGAGGTATGATCCGTTTAAGGCCTTCCATAAAGGCTTTAATGGCGGGGACCCTAAAGAGTGATAAGTGTTGCCTGTTTTGTAAGTAAGCAGCAAGGGCTGCTAGATGCAGACGTATAGATGAGTATGCAAGATTACATCTTTGCAAATGTAGTAAGTAGCAAATGATGTTTTGCGTGGAGGCCTGTAATGGCTGGATATCATTGTTAGTGCAGTAAATAGCGAATCTTTTCCATTTTGCTGCATAGCAAGCTCTGGTGGTAGGGCGTCTAGCCTCTTTAATGATGTTCATACAGTCTGGTGGTAGGTTAAGGTAACCGAATTCTAGGACTTCTGGAGCCAGATCGCAAGGTTCAGTTGAGATGGATCTGGGTGCCTTATCTCTCCATGGCTCTGAGTTATTAGTGATGGGGAGAGGTGTCGTTTTTGGTATGGGACTACTGATAGTTCCAGCAGTGTGGTGAACCACGGTTGGCGTGCCCATGTGGGAGCTACTAGGATCATTTTTAGAGACTATTGTCGGAGCTTGCGTACCACAAGTGGAATGAGTGGGAGTGGTGGAAAAGCGTACGCAAATCTGCCGGACCAATTCACCCATATCGCATTGCCCTTGGACTGCGGGTGTGGAAACCTGGCGGCGAAGGTTGGGCATTTTGCGTTTTGGTGTGTGGCGAACAGATCTATGTCTGGCTGGCCCCACATCTGGAAAAAAGGTAGAAGAACTTGTGGATGTAGTTCCCATTCGTGAATCTGTTGTGTCTGTCGACTTAACAGATCGGCAATCTGATTGTGAACTCCTGGTAGGTGTTCGGCTAGAAGGTATATGTTTTGTGGAATGGCCCACCTCCAAATGTTCTGTGCCAGTTGGGACAGTTGTGGAGAGTGTGTCCCCCCTGTTTTTGTATGTAATACATGGCCGTGATGTTGTCTGTTCGGATCAGGACAGCTTTGTTTTGTACGTGGAGTTGAAAGGATTTGAGAGCTAGGAATATAGCTAGCAGCTCTAGATGATTGATGTGGAGCAGCTTTTGTTGTGTGGTCCACTTGCCTTGTGTTGTATGACCTAACAGGTGTGCTCCCCATCCTGTGAGTGATGCGTCTGTTGTCAATACTATTTGTGGAACAGGCTCCAGGAACGGCCGCCCTTTGGACACATTTTTTGTGTTCCACCACTGCAGAGAGCGATGTGTGCGGCTGTCCACCAACACCAGATCCGTAAGTTGTCCGTGAGCCTGATTCCATTGGTGTGCTAGACACTCTTGTAGGGGACGCATTTGAAGTTTTACATGAGGTACGATGAAAATGCAAGATGCCATCATGCCGATTAGTTGCATGAACACTCTGGCTGGGAGAGAGTGCTGGATTTGAAACTTGGTGATGAGGGCTTGTATACTGGCTATCCTGGCTGGGCTGGGATAAGCTAGAGCTGTGGAAGTGTTTATTGTGGCTCCCAGATATTGATGTATATGGGAGGGCTGGAGGTGCGACTTGGTGTAGTTGATTGTGAACCCCAAGTTGTGTAGTGTTTGAATGGTCTGATGAGTGTGTTGGACACACTGGTTGAATGATCTGGCTTTTATGAGCCAGTCGTCCAGGTATGGGAAGACATGTATTTGCTGTCTTCGTAGGTGTGCTGCTACTACTGCAAGGCATTTGGTAAACACCCTTGGAGCAGTGGTGACTCCGAATGGAAGGACTTTGAACTGGTAGTGTTGTCCATCGAGTACGAACCTTAGATACTTTCTGTGAGCAGGATGTATGGGAATGTGGAAGTAGGCGTCCTTGAGGTCTAGTGTGGCAAGGAAGTCTTCTTGTTGTAGTAAGGGAAGCACTTTTGGAGAGTGATCATGTGAAAATGATCCGAATGTATATACTGATTGAGGGGTCTGAGGTCTAGAATTGGTCTGAGGGTCCCATCCTTTTTGGGGATTAGGAAATACAGGGAGTAAACCCCTGTTCCCTGGTGTAGTAGAGGGACTGGCTCTATGGCGTGCTTTTGAAGCAGTGAAAGAACTTCTTGCTTTAAAAGTGTAAGATGGTCTGCGGACATTGGACGCTGCTTGGGTGGTATGTTTGGGGGGGCAGCTGTAAGTTCCAGGCAGTAACCATATTGGATAATTTGTCTCACCCACCTGTCTGTTGTAATGGAGTTCCAGACAGGTAGGAACTGTGCTAGTCGTCCCCCGACAGGAGTGGAATGGTCGGGGGGAAGTGGAGGGAAGTCACTGTTTAGCAGCGGGGGAGGTACGGGTGTTGGTGCTACCTCAGCCTCTCCCTTTACTGTTGTTTCCTCGGTAACCTCCTCTAAAGTATCCTCTATTGGGGGATGTTTGGGTGGTATTTCTGAAAGAAGAGGAACTGTCTGTGTTGGTGTTTCTAGAGGCTCCTCTGTAGAAGGAGCGACGAAAGGAGCCACGGTGTTGTGGAGACTGCAACGCTCCCATTGATTTGGCAGTTTGTGTCCTTTTTCATTTTCTCAAGGGCAGTGTCTACAGCCGGACCAAAGAGTTGGTTGTGATTGAACGGCTGGTTTAAAATGGTGGTTTGAACCTCCTGCTTGAAGCCTGAAATGCGTAGCCATGCATGCCATCTAATGAGTACGCTGGTGTTGACAGACCTAGCGGCAGTGTCAGCTGCATCAAGGGCACACTTAATGGACGCATTGGAGATTAGTTTGCCCTCCTGAATTAGATCATTTGCCTGCGTTTTGTACTGGTCAGGTAAGTGTTGTAATAGGGTTTCTAGTTGGTCATAGTGGGCCCTATCATATCTGGCCAGCAGTGCCTGGGTATTGGCTATGCGCCAGTGATTGGCGGCCTGCGCAGCTACTCATTTGCCAGATGCGTCTAGCAATTTTGACTCCTCGTCAGGGGGCGGCGCGTCCCCCGAAGTTTGAGAATTAGCTCGTTTACGAGCATTGGAGACCACTAAGGAGTCAAGAGGGAGTTGGCCTTTAATGTAGGCAGGGTCGTCAGGGGCAGGTCTATATTTTTTGTCGATCCTAGGGTTAAGAATTCTGGCCCGTACAGGATCTTTAAATATGTCAGGAGCATGCTTGATGACTCCTTTAATCATGGGTAACGTTTGTACAGTTCTCTGAGACTGTTCAAAAGTATCTAGTAGGAAATCTTCCTCTGGTGCGTTTGTGTGCATATGTACCCCATGAAAAACAGCAGACCTGTTAATGAGTTGCCCAAAACCAATGTTATCATCTGGGGGAGATGGTTTTGTTGGGTATGGTGGAGGGCTTGGGAGGTCTGGGAGATCTATTGGATCGTTGTAGCCTCAATCATCCTGTGGTGGGTCATCTGGGTCAATAAATGGGTCATCAGGGTCACCACCGTCCCCCATGTCATCTTGATAGTCATGTGATGGAGATGTTACAGGCTGAGGCGGTGTAACAGGGATGTGGAGAGGAGGGGTGTTAGATGGAAGGACAGGGGAAGAAGGAGGCATAGGTGAAGTAGCACAGTCCTTTTCCACAGGTACGGGCTTGTGGCGTGGTACAGCTGTGAGATGTCCAGTTTTGGTATTAATGTGGATTTTGGTTTGTTTAGGATCAACAGGATCCGGATGAAAAAGCTCCTCCTCCTGGAGATTTGGCTTTGGCGCCGACTTTTTCGGTTCCGAGCGAGGTGATGGCTGTTTTAAGTGCTCTTTGGCCTTAGAAGGCGTGGAAGAGTCCTTAGTCTTGGAAATCGGCTCCGAAAGCTTTGGCTTAGGGGCTGTGTCGTGGAGTCTTGGTTTCGACGCCGACTTATCCCCATGCTTGGATGTGTTGGAGGCGGGTTTTAATTTAGAGGTGGATGGAATCGAGGTGGATTTCGGAGCCGAGTGTTCCTTTGGCTTCGGCGTCGAAGGTGCCGGTGGAACTAATACATGCGGCTTGGTCGGTGCCGAGGTACTGGAAGGCTTGAGTCTTTTCTTCGGCGCCGGGCTCGAAGGCGGGGCGCCCAAAGCATGTTTTCGGTCGCGACTGGGGCCAACAGGCGAAGTCTTGACCGGTGCCTTCTGCTTCGGTGGGGGGGTTGGGGTAGGGGCAGTAGTACTCACTCGTTGCCCAGGAGTGATGGGATCGTCTGAGTCTTCTGCCTCCGACACGATCAGTAGACCTTCGGAATCTTCCTCAGGGACATCGGGGCCGTCGTCGAAGATGTCCACAGGTTCTGTAGCGGATCTCTGCGCCATGACGTGCCTTCGAGCTCGACGATCCCGAATGGTTTTCTTCGAGCGGAAGGAGGCGCAAGCTGGACAGGTAGACTCGTTGTGGTCGGGCGAGAGGCACAGGTTACAGACCTCGTGATGGTCACTGTGGGGGAACTTTGCTCCACACTGGGGGCATTTCCGGAAGGGCGTCCTTTCCATTAGCCGTAGGCCTCACGGCGTCGATGGGCCCAGCGGCCCGCGTCGACGGCTGGAAAGGGAATCGATGAAGAAGCGTGTCGAGATTTCGATGTCGATAGAAGTTGTTGAAAGTTTTGTATGATGAAAACGGTTGAAAAGTATAGTTTCGAACCGGAGCACGAAAGTTGCATCCGAACCCAATGGCGGAAAAAAACAATCTAAGGATGGAGTCGATGCCCATGCGCACTATCGTCCAAAGGAGGAGTCACCTATCACATGACTACAAAAGACTTCTTCGAAGACAACAACAAAGTGCAAGCATCCGAGCCCAACACCAGATGGCCATCTAATGCAAAGTGTGAGCTCTGCAGCTCACATGCCTCGAACAATCGTTTTTGTTAAATAGTACAATTTTAAAGAATTTCTTTTGGTTTTCAAACTTCACACTTAGAAACTTTTCCAAGAAAAACAGTCAATGTTATCCTATGGAGGAAAGGAAAATGCTACTTACCCAGTATGCATCTGTTCTTGGCATATAGAGCTGTAGAGTCATATGCTGTGCATAGATCGCCATCTAGTGTTGGGTCCGGATGTTTGCACTTTGTTGTTCTTCGAAGAAGTCTTCCCAGTCACGAGGTAGGTGACTCCTCCTTTCGGTGATAGTGCGCATGGGCATCGACTCCATTGTTAGATTGTTTTCCCGCAGAGGGTGATAATGGAGTTAGTAAAAGGAGATGTCCATGAATGCATGTATCCAAGTAAGATGCTACTGCAACAGGTGTAGGTACCCGGGGAGGCGGGTGGGCGCATATGACTCTACAGCTCTATATGCCAAGAACAGATGCATACTGGGTAAGTAGCATTTTCCGTTCAAGGCATATGAGCTGTAGATCATATGCTGTGCATAGACTACATAGCAGTTATCTCCCAAAGCGGTGGCTAACCTGTATCTGTTGCAGTGGTCTCAAATTGTGTACGTAAAACTGCCTGGCCCACTCTAGCATGTTGTCTTGCTAACACATCTACACAATAGTGTTTTGTGAATGTGTGAGGTGTGGACCATGTTGCAGCTTTGCATGTGTCATCTATGGGTATATTTCCTAAGAATGCCATAGAAGCCCCCAGTTTTCGTGTAGAGTGTGCTCTAGGGGGAACTGTTAACGTTAGTTTTGCTTTTGCATAGCATATTTGAATGTACTTGACTATCCACCTTGCAATACCTGATTTTGATATGGGATTGCCTTGTGTGGTGGAGCAAAAGCTACAAATAGTTGATTTGTATTACGGAAAGGTTTTGTCCTTTCTATGTAATAAAGCAATGCTCTCTTCACATCTAATGTGTGTAGGGCACGTTCTGCCACTGAATCTGGTTGAGGGAAGAACACCGGTAACTCAACAGATTAATTGATATGAAAAGCAGAAATGAATTTAGGAAGGAATTTAGGATTAGTCCGAAGAACCTTTTTATTTTGGTGCATTTGTAAAAAGGGTTCTTCTATAGTTAATGCGTGAAGCTAACCCACTCTTCTGGGTGATGTGATAGCAACGAGGAAAGCAACTTTCCATGTGAGAAATTGCAGTTCACATTTGTGCAATGGTTCAAAGGGTGGACCCATTAGTCTGGTGAGGACAATGTTGAGATTCCACACTGCAGCAGGTGGACGTCTCGGGGGAATAACTCTTTTGAGTCCCTCCATAAATGCTTTAATAACATGTACTCTGAAAAGAGATAGATGTTGCCTATTTTGGAGGTATGCAGCTAGATGTAAACGTATGGATGTGTATGCTAAATTGGAACGTTGTAGATGTAACAAATAGCATATAATGTTTTGGGCAGAAGCATCAAGCTGATTGATGTAGTTATTACAGTAAATCACAAACCGCTTCCACTTTGCTGCATAGCAGGCTCTTGTGGTAGGACGTCTAGCTTCCTTGATAATATTCATACAGTCTGGCGGTAGATTAAGATAGCCAAATTCTAGGACTTCAGGTGCCAGATCACCAGATTGAGTTGACTGGGGTCTGGGTGTCTTATGTCTCCATGGCTCTGTGTGAGAAGATTGGGAGTAAGACGTAGTTTTTGATGAGGAACTACCGAGAGCTCCAATAGGGTTGTGAACCAGGGTTGACGTGCCCATGTGGGAGCAACTAGGATTAGTGTCAGGGATGCTTGTTTGAGTTTCCGAACCACTAATAGAATGAGTGGGAGAGGCGGAAAAGCGTAAGCAAATATCCCTGACCAGTTCATCTATAGTGCATTGCCTTTGGACAATGGGTGTGGATACCTGGACGCGGAGTTTGGGCATTTTGCGTTTAGGTGTGTGGCGAACAGGTCTATGTCTGGGAAGCCCCACATTTGAAAGAATGGGAGGAGAACTTGAGGGTGAAGTTCCCATTCGTGGATTTGCTGTGTCTGACGACTTCGCAGATCTGCTATCTGATTGTTTACTCCTGGGAGGTGTTTCGCTAGGCGATATATTTTGCCACGTATGGCCCATCTCCAGATGGTCTGTGCTAACTTTGACAGCTGGAGAGAGTGCGCCCCCCCCCCTGTTTTTGAATGTAGTACATGGCTGTCATGTTGTCTGTACGAATTAGGACAGTCTTGCGTACTAGCTGAGCTTGAAATGCTTTCAGAGCCAGAAAAATCGATAACAGCTCTAGATGATTTATATGAAGCTGTTTTTGTTGCGAGGACCACATGCCTTGAATTGTGTGGGTTTGGAGATGAGCTCCCCAACCTGTCAGTGAAGCGTCTGCTGTCAGTACTATCTGTGGAACTGGGTTGCTGAAGGGTCGCCCTTTTAAAAGGTTTTGTGTGTTCCACCACTGCAGAGAGCGATGGGTGCGGCCGTCTACCAACACTAGATCCGATAAGTGACCTTGAGCTTGGTTCCACTGACATGCTAAGCATTCCTGTAGGGGACGCATTTGAAGTCTTGCGTAGGGAACTATAAAAATGCAAGATGCCATCATTCCCAGTAATTTCATGAACACTCGAGCTGGTAAGGAGTGTTGAGGCTGAAACTGAGACATCAGTCTGGCTGGAGTTGGGTATGCTAGAGCCTTTTGTGTGTCTATAGTAGCTCCTAGATATGCTTGAGACATGGATGGTTGGAGATGGGATTTGGCTAGATTTACTGTGAATCCTAGCTCGTGAAGCAGTTGCACAGTCTTTTGTGTGTGGCGTAGACAGCTGTTGTGCGAACTGGCCTTCATGAGCCAGTCATCTAAGTATGGGAAGACGTGAACATGTTGTCTTCTTAGACGGGCTGTGACTACTGCCAAACATTTTGTGAAAACTCTGGGAGAGGTTGTCACTCCGAAGGGAAGGATTTGAATTGATAATGTTGGCCTGCTACCACAAACCTGAGGTATTTGCGGTGCGCATGGTGTATTGGAATATGAAAGTAGGCGTCCTTTAAATCCAGAGTGGATAGAAAGTCGCCATGCTGAAGGAGAGGAAGCACTTGTTGGAGTGTTACCATATGAAAATGGTCCGACTGAATGTATAGATTTAATTCTCGGAGGTCCAATATAGGCCTGAGAGAGCCGTCCTTTTTGGGAATTAGGAAGTAAAGGGAGTACACCCCTGTTCCCTGGTATTGTAAAGGGACTGGTTCTATTGCACTCTTTTGCAACAAAGAAAGAACCTCTTGCTTTAGAAGGGTGAGATGTTCTTGTGACATGAGGTGTGACCTTGGAGGAATGTTCGGTGGAGTGCTTGTAAGCTCCAGGCAATAACCAGATTGGATAATTTGTAGAACCCATTTGTCTGATGTAATCGTATTCCAAATGGGTAGAAATTGAGAAAGACGTCCCCCGACAGGAGTGGAATGATCTGGGGGTATGGGAAAGAAGTCACTGTTTGGTGTTTGCAGGGGAGGTGCGTGTTGATTTACCTCTGCCTCTTCCCTTGCCGTTGTTTCCTCTATATCCTCCTCTAAAATAACCTCTTGAAGAGGACGATTGACTGTTGCCCTTGTAAGAGGAGGAAGGATTCTCTGTAGACACATTTTTGGAGCCGCCCCTATAGAATGCGCTCTGATACCCGATTCGGGTCAAGTTTGCGCTATATAAAACAAAACAAAAAAAAAAAAGGAGCGACGAAAGGAACCTCTGTTAGAAGGTGACTGCAAGGCCCCCATGGACTTAGCAACTTCGGTATCTTTCATCTTTTCTAGTGATACATCGACAGCTGGACCAAAGAGATGTTCTTTATCAAAAGGTTGATTAAGAAGAGAGGCTTGTACCTCAGGCTTGAACCCTGAAATCCTTAGCCAAGCATGTCAACGGAGTCGTACACTAGTGATTACAGCCCGAGCTGCTGTATCTGCCTGATCAAACGCACACCTGAAAGGGGTATTAGTTATTAATTTACCTTCTTGAATAAGGTCAGAGGCTTTATTCTTATGCTCATCAGGAAGGAATTCAATTAGCTTTTAGAGTTCATCATAATGAGCTCCATCATACCTTGCCAACAAAGCTTGGGCATTGGCAATGCACCAATGATTAGCCGCTTGCGAGGCTATCCTTTTGCCTGAAGCATCTATTAATTTGGACTCCTTATCAGGAGGAGGGGCATCACCTGTTTGAGAATTCACTCTCTTACGAGCATTGGAAACAACCAGAGTCTCGAAGGGTAACTGACCTTTGATATATACAGGGTCATTAGGTGCAGGTTTGTATTTTTTCTCTACCCTGGGAGTGATGATCCTACCTCTTACAGGGTCTTTAAAGATGTCCTCAGTGTGTTTGAGCATCCCCTTTGTCTGTGTAGCCCTTTGAGATTAACTCAGTGTCTCAAATAAAAAATCCTCCTCTAAACTCTCTTTATGAAGCTCTACTCCATGATATTGTGCAGCTCTGTTAAGGAGCTCAATGTACCCAATGTTATCATCTGGAGGAGAAGGCCTGGATGGGTATAAGTCAGGGTCATTATCTGGTTGAGGGACATTATAATGATCCCATGGATCAGGATCCTGTGGTGTATCCTGTGGTGCATAGTCATCCATATCCCCATCCCCTGTATCTTGTGGGTCAGGTGATGGTGGTGTAGGGGAATATGTAGGTGCAATCAGTAAATTTGGATCAATGGGTGAAGAAGGTGGAATATATGGTGGAGAAGGGTTAGTGCCCACATTTTACTTTTTTAGAGGAATGTGGTAGTCTTGTAATCCCATTTTCCTCTTCTCAGGAAGTTTGGCATAAATATGCCCAGTTTCTGGGTTAATCACGATCTCCTCCTGTTTCGGATCCGAAGGTGGAATATCGATACGAGGCTCTTTAGTTGCAGTACTTTCTTTAGATGCCGGTTTTGGCGTCGAAAGTTTCGGCTCCGAAGTTTTCTGCTCCGAAGATTTAGGTTTATGCAACGGTGGCACGGAAACCAGAAGGTGTTTAGTCTTCGACGCCAGAGGTTTCGGGTTGGTACCGGCGTGGGGACGGGTAGAGCCCGAGCTGGAAGACTGTTGTTTATGTTTCGGCGCAAAGCTCGAAGGCGGGGCGCTCGAAACCTTTTCTCGGTGCCGACCTTGGCTCGAAGGCAGAGGAGGGACCGGAGCCTTTTTATGAAGTAGGTGGCATGGGAAGGAAGTCTCTTTACTCACGATCCGTTGACCCCGGTGTGAGGTCTTCGGCATCGGAGTCGGCTTCGGACAAGGAGATGTGCTCCCCTTCCATTTCGGCTTCCTGCGCTTGCGATTCTTCGTGTTCGGAATCGTCTTCGAGGAGGTCCGGTGCAGAGCTGCTTTGCTGGTACATTTCGGGACTTCGAGCCCGACGATCACGGAGGGTTTTCTTCGAGCGAAACGACCGACACGCCTCGCAGTCTTTCTCATCGTGTTCCGGGGACAGAAAGGTTGCATACTTCGTGCAAGTCGGTGCGCGGGAACTTAGCGCGACACCATGGACAGAACTTGAATAGAGTCCGTTCCATCGGCTGCTACCGACCCCGGCGCGGGTAGGCCCAACAGCCTTCCACGAGTCTTCCGATCGAAGGTTTTCGCAAGTAAACGATACGTGGAGAATGGGAAACGCGATCGATAAACAATACCGTCGAGGGTAGTGGATTGCGCGTCGAAGTGGGCCCGAGGAAACAGTGCCGAACTGGAACAATTCACATCCGAACCCGATGGCGGAAAAAAACAATCTAACAATGGAGTCGATGCCCATGCGCACTATCACCGAAAGGAGGAGTTGTAAGGAAGTGGGTTTCGGTTGCAGTAACCCCCCCCACTTTTTGCCAGACCACTGATGCACTTTGACTTGATGTGCCCTGGGTCCCTGCCAATCAGGTTCCCAGGGTCTGTGTTCTTTCCCCGAAACTAACCCAATTGGCATCTCTAGCTACAGGTCAGCCCCTGGTAAATGGTACCACAGGTACCCAGGGCACTGTGACCAGGGAAGACCTCTAAGGGCTGCAGTACTTATTGTGCCACCCTTCGAGGCCCTGTACCTTTTCACACACACACTGCCTTTGCAGGCTGCGTGTTTTGGTGCAGAACAAAGTGAAGAGTCGACATGGCACACATCCGTGTGTGCCATGCCTACAACCCACTGCCCTGGCATAGATCAGTCACCCCTCTAGCTGGGTGCCCTATGCCAGTGGTGAGGGTACAGGTGCATGAGCCCTGTACCCCTTGATGGAGCAGGGAAAATAAAAAAATTAACCCCTAACAAATTTTATAATTAATTAAATAAAATGTTCGTTTAAATGTATTAATCAACACTGTATGTGTGGGAATGGTAATATACCAATGTATGTGCTAAATAATCTATTAATGAATGTCTGTGTGTCTAATCATAACGTAAAAATAAAAGCGTACTAAATAAAAATAAATGCATGTTTGTGCTTCATAGAAATAAAATGTGTCGTTGCAAAAACAATAGTGATGGTAAGTAAGGAACAGCTTAAATGTTGCTTTCTGCTAGGTAACAACTAATTGGGGTACGTAGACGGGAGGGAAACGAAAGGGATATTTTTCTCTATTTTAATTATGTTTTGTTTGCCTCAAATTAGTGCTTCTAAAAGTATAACCGAGTGGCGATATAAAATGGCCGCCAGTGGGAAGATGTGCGCAGGCGCAAGGGGACACGTGGTACGGGATGAAATTGGAGAAATCCGGAACCTCGTGATGTCTCTGAGAGGCTAGGATGCAAGAAATGGTCAAGGCTGGTGTGACCTAATTGAACTGATAGTGTGCCATGATGATCAGCAGAAAGCCCGTGGGAAAGAAGTCTAAGAGAAAGGACAATGACTGCGGAGTTCTCGAATGTGTCGAAAGAAGTTACAAATGAACTGATCGAATCGGATGGAAATGTTTAAGCGTATGGGAAAGGAAATGATCCAAGGACCCTTGAATCCAAGAGAACTTGATTAAAGAATGAATAAGCTGACATACATGGACCAATGAAAGAAAAGCGTGATATTAATGTTGCAACAGTTAGTTAGCAAAGTTAGAATTAGGGTATAAGAGGGCCTACTCTTAGTGGGAGGGGGTCAGAGAATTGATGTCAGTCGTGGTTGCAGTCACAGTCAGGAGAGGAGTTGAAGAGTCGTGTTGGTGGCTTCCAGTGCTGGGTGGTCCTGATCGATCCCTTACTGAGCGGGAGAGATGCTGAAAGACTGTTAGAGGAGACGGGTTGCAGGTAGCTGATGCTGACGAGCTGAAGTTGCTGTTGCTGTCTTAATTTTACAGTTGAGTATGAGAATCAGGCTATTTCTAATTCCTAACTTAGGTTAGAAATCATTAGGCTAAATTAGGAAGCTAGGCAGGTAATTAGGTTTTTTTGGCTTCATGACAAAATTTCCTTTCTGCAATAAATTGATTATGCTTAATAAAAATTGTGAATTTAAGAATGAATAATTGAATAAAGTATTAAAATTCTTTTCATGCTTTAAAATTTATATAAAATTTAAGATTCTTTAAACCCAAAATGACTCAGTGGTTATTTTCTTAAATGATTGTGACATAAGTAATTGGTCATTGTGATTCAGCTGGTCTTAATCACTATGAACTAATTTCTTAAATGAAAGATTCATCGACAAACAATGAGCAGGAATATCTTTAGAAATAACTAAAAGAAAGTGACAAAATAAGGTAATAAGATATCCTGGCTCTTCCAGCGGTACATAAAATGGTGTTCTCCATTTAGTTCTCATGCTTCTCCTAGGAGTACAGAATTTCACAAAGGTGTAAAGGAAATCCAGGAGTGTGCGTGTGTGTTAGGCGATGTTTATGGGCCCCATCGTCATGTGGATATGAGAAATATAGTTTGCCCCTGGATGACCTATAAGTAACCTAGGAGGAGAATAGTTTTTATTGTACGCGCTGCATCAGATTTCTTGGTAGCAGAGTTATGGTTTTCTATAGATTAGTTTAGTGATTATTGTTTATTGATTATTGATTATTTTTTGATGACTAACACTATATGTTGAGTCACGTTATGTTATATGTAAGTTTTCACGCTTCTGGGATGTAGGAAGTGGAACACGTGTGGCAAGAGAAGTCACATGGAATTTGGTACATGGTCTGAATTCATTTTGGTTATAACGCAGGTTGTGTTATGTTAGGGATTTCTGTGTGAAAAGTGTGTAATTGAAACAGCAAATCACGTTTACTTGTGAAACTTTGGCCTTAATTCTCAGGAGCCTAGTCTCCACATGTGTCTTATCCCCAGAGAAACGAGTAAATTGTTTGTTTGAAAGAAGGGTAAGGTAGAGGGAAGTGCTACTTTATCGGCGAGAGTAAATAATTCTGTGGTAGGGTAGAGGTAAGCGCTGCCTACTGGAAAAGCAGGATTCTTGTGTAAAAGGACAAAGCTGTCACTTTGTTTAGCGAATCAGACTATGGAATTGTTTATTTGTTGTAACTAACGAAGAAAACAGCAAAAAGAAAAATTGCCGATAAATTTTGTAAAGGAGGGGTAAAGAGTAGAAGTGACGTGGAAAAGTGCCGCGCTAGGATTGGATAGTGCGTTAGTCACGTGAACACAGAGTCAGGAGTGACGTAGAAAAGTGCCACGCTAGGATTGGTTGGTTCGCGGACAGAGGGAATTGTTCTGATTGGTACGTTAGTGTGAATCGCGCTGTAATTGGTCGAAGTTCCGTACACAGAAACAGCGTTAGAGTAAAGAGAAAACAAATAGAAAACATGCCGTATTACGAGTATGAAAGGGAGAGAACGTCATGGACGACGAAATTAAAGAATTTCTTTAAGAAAGACAAAAAGGTTGTGACTAGAGAGGGACAAGTAATTCCTCCGCCGAAATCAGCAGCTTCACATATGATGCTGAAATATGGATATCATACGTGCATATGGTTGGACAATTGGGTAAAATATACAAAGAATGATGGAGCATTGGCTTTTCCTGAAAATGGTTCTTTTAATGTAGCGGTTTTACGGAATCTAAGAGAAAAGATGTTTAAATTGGAACCTAGACCTAGACCGACACAGTTTGAGGCTTTAACAGAAATGGAAGATGAGATGTACGAGCGAGAAAGATTCAGAGGAATGAAAGGGTATGAGTTTGTGCCCGGAAGATTGTGGGGAATGAATCATGAGGACAGAATAAAACGATGGAGATGTGCTAACATGACAGGAGGTTTGTTTCCAGCTTTTACAGTTGAGGAGGGGACAAAGAAAAAACGGACTGAGAAAAAGAAACATATAGAGAGAGAAAAGTATATGCATGAGAGCGAAACGGATGACGAGTTGCTGGAAGATATTTTAAATAGAAATCCACCTCCGTATCAGCAGAGTTCTACAGTGGTGACACCAAATGCGCCACCAATAGAGACTATGCGAAATAAAAGTCCGGAAAAGAGAAATGAAGTAAATAGGTCACAAGAACAAATGAGAGCTTCTCAAAATGAGGGAATAGAAAGCGACAATGCAAGCGAATTGGCAAGGACAACAAAAGAACTAACTGAGAAAATTAGAGAATTAACGAAAAATATGGAAGCAGTTACTGTGCCTGTAACAATAGGTCCAGTAATACCAGTTTTTGAGAATCAGAAAATTGATGAACGATCTTTGGTGATTCCCTTGAGTTCACAATTTCAGAGAGAAAAGGAAAGAATGGAAACAAGTCCAGGTACAAGCAATTTGGCTAGTGCTTATAGACCAAGTCCACCTGAAAATTTGACAGTAAATGAGTGTAACGGTAGAAAAATACCTATGGTAACTGAATCTGCAACAGTGACACCTGAAAAGAGTGGAAATTGGACAGAAATAAATAGTACTCCCATAGGTCCGACTCCTGATGAGTTAAATGAGTGGATGAAAGCTTTTAAAATAAAAGAAACAGAAGAAAAACCATTAGATGTGATCAGATTGAAAATTGACATGGAAGAATTAATTCTAGGAACGATTGGTACTGAAAAGATAAAAAATTATCAGGATGATGAAATAATGTTTCTGTGCAAAAGTATAACATGGAGGGCAAAGAATTTACATGACAAACTAGAAGAAGTGGCTAGTGAGATTGGAATAGATTTTGCAAAAGTAAAAACATTGCAGAAACCATACAGAGTAGATTTTTGTGAAAAAGATATTGAAAATTTGAATACAGCAGGAAGGCTGACACAGATAAAAGAGTTGATTGTTTTGTTGAGAAAATGGGGTGATGTGGACAGATGGAAGGTTAGATGGACAAAGAAGAATGAGAAAAGTATAGACAAAGGTTCATTGGCTTTTATGATAACAGAAAAAGAACCTGTTGTTAAAGAATACCCTATGAGAGAAACTCCAGGTGGTAGTTACGTGCATGTTCCCTGGACTAGGCAGGACATCCTGTCATTTACAAATGACTTTCCAAAACTAAGAGAGAAGCCAGTTGAGTGGTACCGACAGGTAGAAAGGTTTGTAAAGGTCTCAAAAGTGTTGTGGATAGATTTAGATGGATTGTTTGACATAGTGGTACCAACGGATCTGTGGTCAGAATGTAAGATTACAGTTGACTGGCCAACTACAGAATATCCAAGAGATCCTAAGACAGGAGCTCCAGGACCAGATGTGATGAAGAAATACGACAAGGTGATTACCTTTTTGAAGAATAAGATTCCTCCCAAAGAGACAGATTGGGTGAAGATTGATAGAACTACACAGGAAAGTAAGGAGTCTGTACATGCATATTATGAGCGTTTGTTATTGGTTTTCAAGCAGTATAGCGGTTATGAGGAATTGAGTGAAAAGGACATGAGTCATTTTGTATACCGATTTGTGTTTGGCTTGAAACAAGAAATAAGCGATATGATTAAGCAACATATGATAAATTGGCAGAATGGAAGTGTAGATGAGGTGCTGAGGTATGCTAAGTATTGTAGTGATGAAATAGAGAGTAAACAGCGTAAGTTGAAAGAAAAGGCAATGTGGGCACAAGTGAAAGTGGCAGAAAAACAAGAAGCCCAATTGGACAATAATAATGGAAACGAATCAGGACAGAATAAGATGCGACCAAACATAGGTAGAGGAAAAGGACAAGTGAGTCTAGAGGAGGCAAAGAAGAAATGGCCATGTCATAATTGCGGAAAATTAGGGCATTGGAGAAATGAGTGTAAGTTCCCACCTAAACCTAATCCGGAACATCAATCATTAACTCCACAGGTGCAGAATGAGGTAGTTGTTCAACAAAGTCAGGTGCCACAACCACCACTTCCCAACACTGTTAACCAGCAAAGATACAGTACAGAAACAGGATTCTACGGAGGAGAGCAGGTAACACAGTTGCCGCGAGCAGCTAACATTTCTCAGTATTGGTTGCGTCAGAGTGAGGATGACCCGGATGAAAGTTTCTGACGGTGCGCAGGAGAGGGGAAAGAGTGCGTGCTTGGCGCAACTCTAGAGGTAGATCAGTCTGGTCCCTTTGTGGATGGAGAAGTGAATGGTGCAAACGTAACATTCTTTGTCGATACTGGAGCTACCCGTTCTACTGTTAGATCAGTGGAAATTCCGAACCTTCCTCTCTCAGGTGAATACATCCAAGTGGTAGGAGTAGCCAATCAGCAGATTAAAACCCCACTTACTGAATTGGTAGAAGTAAAAATTGGTTCTTTTAGCAAAATGCATAAATTTGTAGTGTGCGATTGTAGTCCTGTAAATCTTCTAGGTCGTGACTTGTTGTGTAAAATGAATTGCACAATTTATTGTACGCCAGATGGAATAGGTTTTCAGACTTCAGATGAAGATGTTTTGTACAAAGTAACTTTGATGAATCAAGAACCTGAAACGAATGGTTTGTTTCCTGCATTTGATGCAGAAAAACTTCCAGAAGAACTAAAAGGTGCTGTAAAAGAAAGTGTGTGGGATTTTACAGGAGAAGACATTGGGTTAATGAGAGAAGTTGATCCTGTAAAAGTGACAGTGAAAGAAGGGATAATTTATCCAAACACGCCACAGTACAAATTAACTCCAGAAATAATTGAAGGAATAACTCCTGTGATAAATAAGATGATTGAACAGGGAATTCTGAAAGAAATCATGAGCAGTCCATGTAATTCACCTATTATGGGACTGAAAAAGCCAAATGGAACATATAGAATAGTACAGGATTTGAGGAAGATCAACAAAATAGTTGTACCATGTTGTCCAATAGTGCCAAACCCTGCAGTAATTCTATATCAAATCCCGCATGAAGCTGAGTGGTACACTGTGATAGATTTGTGTCACGCATTTTTCTCTATTCCTTTGCATCCAGATAGCCAGCCATTATTTGCATTCCGGTTCGGAGAGCGTATTTTGGCATGGTGCCGAATTCCACAAGGGTATACAGAAAGCCCCTCAATTTTTAATCAGATTCTAAAGAAATCTCTGGAAGATTTGAAGATGCCAGAAAAATCGGTGATGGTGCAGTATATCGATGACCTATTGGTGGCATCGAAAACCAAAGAAGCATGTGTAAGTGACACAATTGCTTTACTGAACCATTTGGAGAAAAGAGGACATAAAGTGTCTCCTTCAAAATTACAGTTTTGTCAGAAAGAAGTCCAGTATTTAGGGCATAAAATTGAGAAAGGAGTGCGGAAAATAGCGACAGAAAGAGTAAGAATGATTCAAGGAATGAGAGCACCAATGACTCAAAGAGAGGTAAGAATGTTTTTGGGAATGGTTGGATATTGTCGACAGTGGATAAGTGGATTTTCTTTGATTGCAAAACCCTTACAAAAATTAACAAAGAAAGATGTAAAAGACCCTTTTGAGTTAAACAAAGAAGAAATGAAATCTTTCAAAGAATTGAAAAAGAAACTGTGTGAGGCCCCTGCTTTAGGCATGCCTGATTATGAGAAGGATTTTGAGTTGTACTGCAGTGAAAGAGATGGATGTGCATTTTCAGTACTGGTACAAAAACACGGGACCATGAAGAGGCCAATCGCTTACTTTTCAGCTGTTTTAGATCCTATAGCAAAAGCATTGCCTGGATGTCTGAAAGCAGTTGCTGCTACTTGTGTAAGTCTGGAACAAAGTGAAGGTATAGTGATGGGGTATCCACTGAGAGTATATGTTCCCCATTCAGTAGAAATTCTTTTGACAAGAACAAAAACACAGTATATGACACATAGTCGGCTGACTAAGTACGAAAAAATCATCTTGAGTGCTGAAAATGTGACCATAGATAGATGCATAAATGTAAATCCTTCTACATCATTGCCAGATGAAGAGAGTATAATTGAACAAGACGAAGTAGATCATGATTGTCTGAATGTGCTGGAATATTGCACAAAACCAAGAGCTGACATAAAAGATGAACCGTTAAAGGAATCGGATTATGTCATGTTTGTAGATGGTTCATGTTTACGTACAAAAGAAGGAGTGTTAAGCGCAGCTTACGCAGTATGCACAGTGGCAACTGTGATGGAAGCGTCTTGTCTGAAAGGAGTTAGGTCTGCCCAGGTTGCGGAACTAATTGCTTTGATTCAAGCATGTAAATTGGGGAAAAATGTACGAATCACGATTGTGACCGATAGCCAATATGGTTTCGGCATCGTACACGATTTTGGTCAGATTTGGTCACAAAGAGGATTTTTGACATCTGCAGGAACACCTATCAGAAATGGAGATTATGTTAAAAAACTGCTTGAGGCGATACAGTTGCCTAAACAAATAGCTGTAGTGAAGTGCAAAGCGCATAAGAAAAACGAAGACTACATAGCGGTCGGCAATAATTATGCTGATGAGATCGCTAGATATTGTGCGGAAAACATGGCGTCCCTGAACAAAAATAGAGAAAGGGAGCATGTCTCTTGTCCTTTGCTTTTCACTAATACTGTCGAAACATGGGATGAAGTAAGGCAGTTACAAGAAACAGCAAGAGATGAGGAAAAAGATTACTGGATAAAAGCAGGATGTAGAAGACAGGAAAATAATGGTGTGTGGGTATACAGAGATGAAAGACCAGTTATGCCTGATAGCATGATTGCAGACATGGCACGGATGTACCATGGACAAGCTCATATTGGGAGAGATGCAATGATCAGACTTTTTAGACAGACCTGGTATAACCCAAAATTCAGAGCCATTGCTGAAAGTCTTTGTCAAAGATGTCTTATTTGTCAACAGTTTAACCCAGGAAGAAAAACAGTAGTGAGTCTAGGAACAATAGGACGAGAAGGAGGTCCATTCACAAGAATACAGATGGACTTTATTGAGATGCCCCCTAGTAACAGATTAAGATATGTTCTAGTGGTCGTCTGTTTGTTCTCTCGTTGGGTGGAGGCATACCCCACAAGAAGGAATGATGGAACAACAGTGGCAAAACTTATGCTGCGAGAGTTCATTCCAAGGTATGGTTTTCCAGTCACGGTTGAGACAGATAGAGGAACACATTTCCAAAATGAGTTGATCCAATTGATTTGTGAAGCTCTGAGTATTAAACAAAAACTACATTGTGCTTACAGACCAGAGGCTTCTGGGGTAGTAGAGCAGATTAATGGAACAATTAAAAACAGATTAGGAAAAATGTGTCAAGCTACAGGACTCAAATGGCCGGATGCACTGCCTCTTGTTCTGATGACCATCAGAAGCATCCCTGAAAAGAAAACGGGACTCAGTCCTCATGAGATGATCATGGGACGAGCAATGAGACAAGCACACGTACCCGTCAACAAGTTATTAACTATAACTGATGATCTAGTACTGGATTATTGCAAGGGATTGGCTGATGTGGTGCGTTCTGTTTCATCAGGTTGGACCGGATGCGACCACTCTTGAAAGAAAACCAGCCCACGACTTGAATCCAGGAGACTGGGTCCGCATAAAAGTCCACAAGAGAAGAAACTGTCTAGTTCCGCGTTGGGACGAGCCAAGGCAGGTAATCCTAGTGACAACGACTGCTGTCAAGTGTGCAGGAGTGAAGAACTGGGTTCATGCCAGCCACACAATCAGAGTTCCAGAACCTACAGATCGACATGTGAGTCGGCGTCTGGAAGTGTGGGATAAACGTTTGACGGCTGGGACAACCAAGATAAAAGAAAGGGTGCCAGAACTTGAAGATCGACCTGAAAGTCGACATCTGGAAACCCCAACTGCAAGTACCTCTAGAGAAGAAGAGGAAGAAGAAGAAGAAGAAAGAAATTCAGAAATTCCAGAATTTGAAGATCGACCTGTAAGTCGACATCTGGAAATATCTGACACAACTTCAGACTCTGATGATTCAATTGAAAACCGTAAAGAATTCCTAAGGAAAACGTGGGGTTATAAACCAATTAGAGAAGAAACTGAGCAAGAAATTGAGTTAGATGAACAACCAGGTACAAGTTATGGTGGAACTCCTTCAGAAACAATATTAATAGATGAAGTAGGGAAAGAAGTACACAAAAGGTTAGAAAATCGAGAAGAACCCCGAGGAGCAATAGGGATAGATAGAGAAACAGGAGAACAGGGAAATTTAGAAACAGAAAAGGAGAAAAACACCAAATCGGAAGAACCCCGAGGAGGGACAGTAATAAGGGAAAACAAAAAGGAGAAGACAGATCCACCAGTAGGAGATGACGAGATTGTAAGTTTTAAAAT
Organism: Calotriton arnoldi; assembly: GCA_963921515.1. Lineage (NCBI taxonomy): Eukaryota > Metazoa > Chordata > Amphibia > Caudata > Salamandridae > Calotriton > Calotriton arnoldi. The sequence continues at coordinate 363,777 of CAWUFW010005814.1, forward strand.
AAGAGACAATAGTGAAACAGTTGAAACAGAAACAGAAGAAAGTGGAGGAGAGGAAAAAGCAAAGACTGAATCAAGAAAAAGAAATTGGAAATCAGAAAGAGAAGAAAGAGAAGGTGAGGTCAAAAGGCCAAGAAAAGGAGATAATTGGCCCAACAGCTATGTAAGAAAATTGAGATATAGAATAATAAGAGCGGAAGACGAAGGTGCTGAACTAGTAAATGAAGTAACAAGTCAAAAGGGACAAGAAAAACCAAGTGGAAAAAGATTACAAAAGTCCAAAAGGACAAAGAAAGTGAATTCAAAATTTAAGTCACCTGAGTGGCTGTATATTGCACTAACTGATTACAAAGAAGAAGAAGAAAACACTCACGGAAACCAGAGACTGAGAAGTCGGATGGGAAAAGGTGAGATGCAACAAAACTGAAGGGAAGACTTATAGTGCTTCTGTCGGACGTGACAATTTTACTGGATGTGACAAATCACCGGATGTGACAACGAAAGAATTCTGGAGAGAATTAAAGAAAGTACCAAGCAAAGACTTTTGAAAGCAGAGTGGCATCTAAGTCATTTCTGAGGTGTAGTGACACAATTTTCTGAGGCTTAACAAATAGAAAAAGAAAAAATGGAAAATAATAGGGATAGAAGAGATAAATGTGAATTTATAAAGAAATGGTGCAAAATGTGCTGTTTTTGTACAGGGTTATTAATGACCATATGGATAGTTTTAGCAATCACAATTCCTATTAGTGTAGCTGTGATAGAAGCAAAAAATGATACTAAACCAGAAAAAGAAACTAATATTAAAGAACCAGTTATTTTAAGGAGTAGTGCAGAGTTGCATAAGGATAAGTCAGTAACAGATTTTTCAAAGAATGTTTTCACCAAATTGTTATATGAGTACGTAGAGACAATGGATGTGAGAGATTGTTATGTTTGTATGCAGTTGCCTGCATCAGTATCAGAAGGTGTGACTTATCATCACTTACCTCTGACTTATGGAATAACATGTAGTGTAATAGCAAGTTTATTTTATAAAACAGGTAGATTAGAATCTTATTATACTGATATAGATAAGATTTTTGCAAACATTCCAGTAGTACCAGAACTTAACAAAGTAAAACCAGCAAAAGTTTTAGGAGAATTCTTTTTAGAACATAGAAAATTAACGTTAGAAGAAATAGTTAGTAACAACCTTACCTGTGAGTTAAAGAAAGAAGAAAAAGTATTTTTAGACATGGTTGAAGAAAGAAGAATGAAATTTCAAAAAGAAGCAATAAAAGAGGAAGGAAAACGCTTATGGACGTTTGAGGAAGGAAACCATGAAGGGAAAAAGATAAATGCAGCAATGACATTAGACTGGCCGCAAACAGGAAAGTTGTGCATTAAGAGAAATAAGACAGTCTATGACAATTACTTTGTAGGTTCCAGTATCTGCCATGACAATTATCAAATTCTGGGAGGTTGGGGATTCAAAGGTGGAAAGGACCCAATATTTCCAGGTATCTATTATGTTTGTGGGAATAGAGCTTATTACAGGTTACCGGACCATTGGTATGGAACTTGCTATGTAGGCCTGGTCTTTCCCAAAAATGTTCACATGGACAGAGAAGAAAAGGGAACATACAAGATGATTAATAGATTTACACGTAGAAAGAGGGAAAGTTTTTCAGAAATTGTAGGTGATATTTTTGGAGCATTGATACCAGCAGTGGGAATATCTTTGAATGCATTTAAAATTCGGAAGTTATCCACAGTAGTAGATCGTTTATCTACAGATACTGCGGGAGGGTTCTTAATGGTAAATACCGAAATGGTTGCCATGAGAGCTATGGTGATGCAAAATCGGCTTGCCCTTGATATTCTTTTGGCAAAAGAGGGTGGAGTCTGTGGAATGTTGAAAGTCCAACATTGTTGTACTTACATTCCTGATAACAGTGAAAATATACAGAAGTATATTACAAATATCACAAGTTTGCACAAAGAATTAGTTCCACTGGAGGTTGAAAGTGTTTTGGGAAAACTTGGTAGAGGGTTTTCCTCAGTAGCGAATTGGTTAACTAGGATGAGTAGACTAGTGATAGGGAAAGTTATAATAGTAGCAACTATAGTAATATTGTTAGCCATGATATTGAAAATAGTAATAACATGTATAAAGAGAAAAGTAAGACAGAATAAGATAAGAAGAAATAACAGAATAATGAGAGAAAGAGAGAGAGAAATGGGTGAAATTGAGTTGGAGAAAATGAAAGAAAGCATGTATAAAGAGACTAAAAGGCAAGATGAAGAAGAAACAGATGTATAAATAACAGAAAGCAAAGGATGAAAGACATGCTGCCTGAAAAGAAGTATGACTTGGGTTTTATGTGGTGATTTAAAAATCACCAAAGGGGGAGTTGATGGAGCAGGGAAAATAAAAAAATTAACCCCTAACAAATTTTATAATTAATTAAATAAAATGTTCGTTTAAATGTATTAATCAACACTGTATGTGTGGGAATGGTAATATGCCAATGTATGTGCTAAATAATCTATTAATGAATGTCCGTGTGTCTAATCATAACGTAAAAATAAAAGCGTACTAAATAAAAATAAATGCATGTTTGTGCTTCATAGAAATAAAATGTGTCGTTGCAAAAACAATAGTGATGGTAAGTAAGGAACAGCTTAAATGTTGCTTTCTGCTAGGTAACAACTAATTGGGGTACGTAGACGGGAGGGAAACGAAAGGGATATTTTTCTCTATTTTAATTATGTTTTGTTTGCCTCAAATTAGTGCTTCTAAAAGTATAACCGAGTGGCGATATAAAATGGCCGCCAGTGGGAAGATGTGCGCAGGCGCAAGGGGACATGTGGTACGGGATGAAATTGGAGAAATCCGGAACCTCGTGATGTCTCTGAGAGGCTAGGATGCAAGAAATGGTCAAGGCTGGTGTGACCTAATTGAACTGATAGTGTGCCATGATGATCAGCAGAAAGCCCGTGGGAAAGAAGTCTAAGAGAAAGGACAATGACTGCGGAGTTCTCGAATGTGTCGAAAGAAGTTACAAATGAACTGATCGAATCGGATGGAAATGTTTAAGCGTATGGGAAAGGAAATGATCCAAGGACCCTTGAATCCAAGAGAACTTGATTAAAGAATGAATAAGCTGACATACATGGACCAATGAAAGAAAAGCGTGATATTAATGTTGCAACAGTTAGTTAGCAAAGTTAGAATTAGGGTATAAGAGGGCCTACTCTTAGTGGGAGGGGGTCAGAGAATTGATGTCAGTCGTGGTTGCAGTCACAGTCAGGAGAGGAGTTGAAGAGTCGTGTTGGTGGCTTCCAGTGCTGGGTGGTCCTGATCGATCCCTTACTGAGCGGGAGAGATGCTGAAAGACTGTTAGAGGAGACGGGTTGCAGGTAGCTGATGCTGACGAGCTGAAGTTGCTGTTGCTGTCTTAATTTTACAGTTGAGTATGAGAATCAGGCTATTTCTAATTCCTAACTTAGGTTAGAAATCATTAGGCTAAATTAGGAAGCTAGGCAGGTAGTTTTTTTTTGGCTTCATGACAAAATTTCCTTTCTGCAATAAATTGATTATGCTTAATAAAAATTGTGAATTTAAGAATGAATAATTGAATAAAGTATTAAAATTCTTTTCATGCTTTAAAATTTATATAAAATTTAAGATTCTTTAAACCCAAAATGACTCAGTGGTTATTTTCTTAAATGATTGTGACATAAGTAATTGGTCATTGTGATTCAGCTGGTCTTAATCACTATGAACTAATTTCTTAAATGAAAGATTCATCGACAAACAATGAGCAGGAATATCTTTAGAAATAACTAAAAGAAAGTGACAAAATAAGGTAATAAGATATCCTGGCTCTTCCAGCGGTACATAAAATGGTGTTCTCCATTTAGTTCTCATGCTTCTCCTAGGAGTACAGAATTTCACAAAGGTGTAAAGGAAATCCAGGAGTGTGCGTGTGTGTTAAGACGATGTTTATGGGCCCCATCGTCATGTGGATATGAGAAATATAGTTTGCCCCTGGATGACCTATAAGTAACCTAGGAGGAGAATAGTTTTTATTGTACGCGCTGCATCACCCTACAGTGTCTAAGTCCATTCTTAGACATCTTACGCTCCCTTAGCCCAGAAACAAAGCCTTTCCTGGGCGGAGGTGTTCACACCTCCCCCAGGCCAGGAAGAGCCATCTGTGGCATGGGAGCTTCAAAGGCCTGGCAGCCTTTGTAATGCGACCCCCAGCCACTCCTGCTATCAGGAGCAGGCCCCCTTCCTGTCTCCTCTCCCTTTCGGCGGGAAGACAGGCGGGAAAAACTAGCCAGCCCAGGAGGTGTGCCCACCTCTGCCAACTCCACCCCTCAGGTGGGGGAGGCGAGGTGAAGCCCACTCTCCAGTGCTCGCCATCTTGCAGATGCAATCTCCCCAATCAGGACTAGGGATTGTGCTCACTCCCCCACGTGGGGTGAGCACACCAAGGGTGTAGTCACCCTAAGGTCTGTAGCCCATTGGCTACTGACGTCAAGACCCCTAAAACGCCCCCTTAACACAGTATTTAGGGGGCAGCCCTGAACCAAGAACTCAGATCCAGTCTACCAACAAGAAGAAAAGAAGAAGGACGAAGAGCCGTGCAGAGCTAACAAGAGGACGACGCCCACTGACTTGGCCCCAGCCCTACATGCCTGTCTCCCCTCGAACCTGCTCCTGCGAAATCCTGGCGTGTCCAGCAGCCAGCAACCTCACAAACCCCGGAGGACATGCCTGCCTTCACTTCCAAGACTGTTTCTCCCGTGAACACCGGTCGTGTTTAAACTGCAGCTTCTGGCTCCGGCCGGACACCGCGAATCCAGCCCACTCTGCACCCACCGAACCCGGCCCGAGCTTGAGTGGAAAAACACCACAAGAAGGTCACCCCGGCGATCCTCAATCCAGAGGCCCCCCCCTCTACCGCGACCAGAGCAGGTAAGAAAATCCGACCCTAAAAGGCACCCCTGCACCAGACACCCCACGGCCTTGTGTGCCCCAACCAACGGTGCCTAACCAACGCAAGACATCCCAACTTACCCATCGAAGTGGTGGGCGCGCCCAGGAGGTCCTCGTCCCCGAGCCTGCAGTGCTTCTTCAAACCGGAGGCTCTCCATAGAAAACAACAGGGCGTCCGACGTCGAAACAGAACTCTGCACCCGGCCGCCCCAGTGCCGCTGAGGGTGCACCTTTTGTGCCTACATGTTTCCCCTTTTGCCCGACCTAAACCCTAGGAGCTTTGCTCCCACAACTCAGTGGCCTGCTTGCCAGCAGCCACCAACCGGAGACCCCTATCCTCCATAGGATAACATTGGGCCTCAACACTCTGCACCCGGCCGCCCTAGTGCCGCTGAGGGTGCAACAACAGTGCATCACTGACCCTGGGGGAACCCTTGTTCTAACCCCAGAACCTTAACTCCCACAGTCGTTTACTTACCTGCAAACCGATAACCTGTTTTTCCTCCATAGGATAACATTGACAATTTTTCTTCGAAAAAACGTGTTGAGTTTTGAAAACTAAAGATATTCTTTAAAAATCGTACAATTAACCAAAACGTGTTTTCTTACCTGTTTGCAGGACATGTCCCGGTGCTGAATCTAGGCATCCAGCACTGAGTTAGAAAAAGTAACGTAAAATTAACTTACCTGCAATTTGTTGAAACAGCCAATAATTTCAATGTACTGCTCCAAAAAGTTTCTAAGTGTTAAGTTTTGAAATGTGAAAATATTCTTTAAAAATCGCACGAATAACAAAAACACATTTACTCACCTGTTTCCAGGAAATGTCCCAGTGCTGAATCTAGGCATCCAGCACTGAGTTAGAAAAAGTAACATAAAAGTAACTTACCTGCAATTTACTGATAAAGCCTATTCATTCCAATGTACTGCATTTGCTAAGTGTTGCATACTACTGCTCCCCTGTAAATCAAATCAAGTACAATTCCTATTGCTTTTTAAAACTGTTCAACATATAGCATCTTATCACTGTAAAGTATTTCATGCTTACCTGTGCCAAGCCTGCTTGGTTCTAAAATAAAACAACAGTATATTTTTTATACAAAACAATTGGCCTAGAGTTCAGTTCTTGAGTGTGTGAATTCATTTGCTGACTGAGTGTGTACATCAAATGCTTAACACTGTCCTCTGATACTGCCTTACTGCTCGACCAAGCTACCACTAGTAGAGAGTAAGGTTCTATCTAACTTTAACCTCTGCCTAGCTCTGGAGACACCTGGACCCTATACACACTATACCTCATTTTGGTGTAGTATATATAGAGCCAGTTTCTTACATTGGTGGATCAGCGGTTGTAAGAAAGTGGCTCTATATATACTGAACCAAAGTAAGGTTCAGTGTGCACAGAGTCCACAGTCCCCAGAGGTTTGGCAGAGGCTAAAGTTAGATATAACCTTACTCTCTAAAGTGGTAGCTTGGTCGAGCAGTAAGGCAGTATCAGAGGACAGTGTAAAGCATTTGTTGTACACACTCAGTCAGCAAATGGTCTCACACACCCAAGAACTGAACTCTAGGCCAATGTTTTGTATATAAAAATATATGCTTGTTTTATTTTAGAACCAACAATAGGTATCAAAATATACTTTCTCAGAATGAGATGCTTTAGGTAAATACTTTCAATAGGCAATAGACTTTTGAATGCAATAGTTACAGTTGTTGCAATAGGCAACACGATTTTAAACACAATTATACATTGAGCTCAATGGGAATTTCTAGTTAAATGCAATAGATTACTTTTTGGATTACTTTTCTAACCACAGGACTGGATCCTAGATTCAGTCCTGGGACATCTCCTGTAAACAGTGGAGTAAAAACGTTTTGGTTACAGTTGTGATTTTTAAGGAATATTATTGTATTTTAAAAGTTGGCACTTAGAAACTTTTTCAGCAAAAGCCAGGCAATGTTATCCTATGGAAGGAAATTCAAGTTACCGGTAAGTACAGTTGTGATTACTTTTTAGGGTCAGTGCTGGGCACCAAGATCCAGCACTGGGATCTCTCCTGATAGCAGGTGAGTAAATTCGTTTTCGTAATTCGGCTGATTTTAGGTGAATATTTTAAAGTCTCAAAACTCGACACTTAGAAGAATTTCCAAGTGAAACCAGTCAATGTTACCCTATGGAAGGAAATTCAATTCGCCGGTAAGTTACTTTAACGTTACTTTTGTAATCCAGTGCTGGACTCCTAGATTCAGCACTGGGACATTTACTTAAAACAGGTAAGTAATTACGTTTTTGTAGTTTGTACGATTTTTAAAGAATATTCTTGTATTTCAAAAGTTGACACTTAGAAACTTTTTCACAAAGAACCACCAATGTTATCCTATGGAAGGAAATTCAATTCACAGGTAAGTTACTTTTGTTACTCAGTGCTGGACACCTAGGTTCAGCACTGGGACCTTTCCTGCAAACAGTTGAGAAAATTCGGTTAGGTTATTTGTGCGATTTTTAAGGAATATTCTTAGTTTTCAAAAGTCGACACTTAGAAACTTTTTGGAAGAAAAAGTGTCCATGTTATCCTATGAGGAAAAATGAGTTATCGGTTTCGAGGTAAGTAGTCGGTCTTTTGAGTTAGGGTTCTGGGGTTAGACTCAGGGGTCTCCCAGGGTCAGTGATGCACTGTTGTTGCACCCTCAGCGGCACTAGGGCGGCCGGGTGCAGAGTGTTGAGGCCCAATGTTATCCTATGGAGGATAGGGGACTCCGGTTGGTGGCTGCTGGCAAGCAGGCCACTGGTTTGTGGGAGCAAAGCTCCTAGGGTTAAGCTCAGGGCACGTTGGGGACCAAGTTAGCACAGAAGGGGCACCCTCAGCAGCACTAGGGCGGGGTGCTGTTTTGAGGTCGGGTGCCCTGTTGATTTGAATGGAGATTTTCGGTTTTGGTTTTCAGCAGCAGGCCCGGTCCAGGAAGACTTCCAGGAGGAACCAACAGCTGGGCAGGTAAGTTGGAGGGCTCGGGGACGTAGGTGCACCTCGGGTTCCTTTCTCCAGGGCGGCTGGATGCAGGGGTGTCTTTTGAGGTCGGATTTCACCTTACCGGGCCACTCGCGGTTGGGGGGGTCTCCGTGCAGAGGCTGCAGGCGACGTCGGGGAGTCCTGGAGGGGTCAACCCACGGTGGACTCGGACTCTGGAGAGCTGGGGGACCTCGCTGGGACCGGTGGGCCACTTGAACTCGGGCTGTAGGCGACGGGTGCAGTGGTGGTTCCAGGCGTCGGGTTTCTTTTTCCTCAGCAGGCTCGGAGTCTTTGGTGTTTCTTTTGAACAGAGCTGCTGTTCACAGGAGATCCGGTCTTTGTTGAAGGCAGTCAGTCCTCCCCGGGGTTCTGGAGGTCGCTGGCTGCAGGACAAGACTATTTTTGGCGCAGGATCTCTGGAAACTGCAGACGGGCCGGTAGGGCTGGGGCCAAGTCAGTTGTTCTCTGCAGTCTCCTCTGCTGGGCGTCTTCTTTCGTCCTTTTTCTTCTTAGGTTGCGGGAATCTGAGGAAGGAAGGTTCAAGGGTGCCCCTAAATACTAGATTTAGGGCGTTACAGGTAGGTAAAGGGCAGGGACCAATGGGTCCCTGCCCTGGGGTGGGTACACCCCTATCCTGCCACTCTCCTGTGGGAGGGGGCAGGAGCCTAGTCCTGATTGGGCAGGGCTCCCCATCTTCAAGATGGCGAGAGCCCGGAGATGTGCTTCACCTCGCCTCCCCCACCTGAGGGGTGGGGTTGGCAGAGGGTGGCACACCCCTTTCCTCCCTTGGTGTTTCCCGCCAGTCTTCCCGCCAGGATGGGGGAAGAACCGGTGGGGACCAGTTGCTGAGTACAGCAAGTGGTCTGGGGAAGCTCACAAAGGCGGAATGCCTTTGAAGCTTCCCTCTGCCCATCCTGGGGGAGGAGGCCTAGCACCTCGCCCAGGACGTGCATTGTTGCAGGCCCGGGAGAGCGGATGGCTCTCTACCCAGGGGTCCAGCAACATGTCTGCTGTGTGGCAGCCTAGGCAGCCCCTCAGACAAGACGTGGATTGTAGGTTAGGTTCAGGGGGCAACTCTAAGTTGCCCTCTGTCGTGCATTTTACAGTAACTCCTACACTGGCATCAGTGTGGGCTTACTGTGCTGAGAAGTTTGATACCAAACTTCTCAGTCTTCAGTGCAGCCATCATGGTGCTGTGGAGTTCGTGCTGACGACCTCCCAGCACCATATACTCGGAATGGCAGCACTGCACTTACAGTGCCCAGGAATGGACCTGGGTACTGTAGGGGCACAGGGCTCATGCACCTGTACCCTCACCACTGGCATAGGGCACCCAGCTAGAGGGGTGACTGAGGTATGCCAGGGCAGTGTGTTTGTGGGCATGGCACACAGGGATGTGTGCCATGTCGACTCTCTGTTTTGTTCTGCACCAAGACACTCAGCCTGCAAGGGCAGTGTGTGTGTGTGTGTGTGTGTGTGTGTGTCAGGGTACAGGGCCTCCAAGGGTGGCACAATTAGTGCTGCAGCCCTTAGAGGCCTTCTCTGGTCACAGTGCCCTGGGTACCTAGGGTACCATTTACCAGGGGCTTACCTGTGGCCAGAGGCCAATTGGGTTTAGGCTGTAATGCAGTTTTAGGGAAGAAACACAGGCCCTGGTACCTGATTGGCAGGGACCCAGGGCACACCAAGGAAAAGTGCATCAGTTATCAGGCAAAAAGTGGGGGGGGTTACTGCAACAGAAACCCACTTTCCTACAGCGGTGGGATATACAACTTGCATTTGTTGGACTACTTGGTTACCACCTGATCACAAGACAGAACTCTTAAATTGCCTTTAGAATTCAGATTTTTTCAAATTGGCATTTTTACCAAACTACTAAAAGTCTTGTTAGGGCCTTGCTTAAGTCCCTTTAGAATTTTAGAAAATAAAAAGTCACTGTAGTCAAGGGAAGAGGGGTTAGAACTTTTTTGTTAGAATGTCTCAAGAAAAGAACCCAACTATTAGTGAAGATAATAATGACATGCAGGACATGGTTGAGGAGCTTGACCTCACCCCTTACCTTCACTTGTCTTTCAAGGAAGTAGGGTCCTTATGTAAACTTAAAAATATACCAATGGGCCCTCATCCAACCAAACAAAAGCTCCAGGAGCTATTGGCTGAGTATTCAAAGGCCCACCCCTCTGAAAATGGTGATGACCAGTCAGAGGAGGAAAGGAGTGAGGAGGATGGAGATAGGTGCCCACCTCCACCACTTCCTAGGGAAGAAAGGGTCCCTGTACCCTTACTTCCAAGAGTTAACCTCTGGGGACCTAGAGGCCACACAGGTGGCTCAGGTTCTGGTGAGGACAGCCTCAATGAGGAGGACAGCCTTTTAGCAAGGCTGGCCAAAATACTGGACCTAGAGACCAGACTCCTGGCTCGAAAGAAAGAAAGAAAGAAAGAAAGAAAGAAAGAAAGGAGATGGGATTAGCACCCATCAATGGTGGCAGCAATCAAAATAATAAGGATGAAGAGCAATCTTATGATCCTAAAATCCCTAAAGGGATTGTCCCATAAATATGAGGAGGGTGATGATATCACCAAGTGGTTCACAGCCTTTGAGAGGGCTTGTGCAGCCAGAAGGGTGAAGAAGACTTTCTGGGGGGCACTCCTTTGGGAACTGTTCTCTGGTAACTGCAGCGACAGACTCCTGACCCTTTCTGGGGCAGATGCTGGGTCTTATGACCTCATGAAGAGAACTCTGATTTAGGGATTTGGACTCACAACTGAGGAGTACAGAATTAGATTCAGGGGGGCTCACAAAACCCAAAACCAGTCCTGGATTGATTTTGTAGACTACTCAGTAAAAACACTAGGTGGCTGGTTAACTGGAAACAAAGTGCATGACTTTAATGGAATTTACAACCTGTTTATGAAGGAACACATATTAAGTAATTGCATTGATGAAAAGTTGCATCAGTACCTGATAGACCTAGGTCCACTTTCTCCCCAAGAATTTGGAAAGAAGGCAGACCACTGGGTCAAAACAAGGGTCACTAGGACGTCCACTGGGGGTGACCAAAAGAAAGAGGTTCAAAGCCTCCCCAGAAGAAAGACAGTGAACCCCTTGAAGATAAAAGTAAGGAGTCCCAGGTAGCCCCCCAAAAACCTGTCCAGGAGGGTTGGCCCAAAGACACCTCACAAACTAAGACAGGGTACCAAGGTAAGAATTGGGATCCCAACAGAGTATGGTGTCACACCTGCCAAAAGGCAGGACACCACACCAAGGACCCTAGCTGTCCTAAAAACAAAGTCCCTAGCCCAGCTCCAGGGGTGACTAGTGTACCTCCAGGGGTTGCCAGTGTAGCTTTGGAGAAAGGGTCCTTAGATGAGGAAGCCCTCATAGCCTTCAACTGGAATATGGGGCCACAAGGTAAGCTGGAGATTCCAGAGGGGAGTAGACACTTCCACCACCTACTGGTGAATGGAATCCCAGCCCTTGCCCTGAGAGATACTTGTGCCAGTCACACTGTGATGCATGACAGGTTGGTTCTCTCAAACCAGTATGTCCCAGGGGAAACAAAAAGAGTAAGGACTGTCCCAGGGGGTGTGTCACTGTTAGGCCTGTGGCTATAGTGCCCCTAGAAGTAGCTGGGTCACTTAGATGGAGAAAGGTGGTAGTCAGTAAAGACCTCCCCCTTGATTGTCTCCTTGGGAACGACCACCCAGAGGTTGGTCTGAGCCAAAGAGAGGCACTGGTCCAATGCCAGACCTCACTCCAGAAACCTGGGGGGGGGCTCAACCTGCAGTTAGTGCAGCTAAGCCCCAAAAGAAAAAGAATAATCAGTGTAGGAAAGGTGGGCAACTGTTAGCCACAGTTCCAGTGGGCCAGAGAGATTCTATCCCAGTAAGGGAGAACTTCAAACTTGGCACTGGTGAAGTCCCCCCTAGCCAACAAAAAGCACTGACTAGTCAAACAACTGTCCAGCCTGAGTTGGTGGCTCCTCAGCTGGCAGAACAGAGGGTGGAAGAAGGGTGTTCCCTACCAAGTGTAGTGAAACCCCCAACCCTAAAACAGCAGACAGGCAACCAGAACCCAAAGAAGCCTGTAAGGTAGCCCCTTCACCTACCAGTGAGGAGCTAAAGGTGTGGTTCTGGGCACTGACAGCTGTCAGTAGCCTCTGCTGGGTGTTAGCCTTCATGGCAGCACTGTCCTTGGCATGGTGGCCTAGCCCCCTGCCAAATAGAAAGTTAGGCCCCCTGACCTTATTGATCATGGTGGGGTTGCTCAAGCTGTGGGTAACCTCTGTGGGTAAGCTGGGCTTTGCCCTAGCTAAGCTAGAAATTACAGAGGTAGGCACCTCTGAACCCAAACTAAAAAGATGGGGTGAAGGCACTAAAGAGATAGGAAAGGAGCATTGGGAATTAGGTCCTGAAACTGTTGAGGTAGGCCAGCTCCCTAAAGGGGCTGACCTGGACAGAAGGATGTAAGGCAGAGTAGGCCCTGCAACTCCCACACCACTTCCTCTGCTCTTCCTCGCCTGAAAGACTAGGAAGCCTCTCCCAGCTTTGGCTGAGTCTCCTGGCCCTTGGGCTGGGATGGGGGGGGGGGGGCTTGTGTAAGGAAGTGGGTTTCTGTGGCAGTAACCCACCCAACTTTTTGCCAGACCACTGATGCACTTTGACTTGATGTGCCCTGGGTCCCTGCCAATCAGGTTCCCAGGGCCTGTGTTCTTTCCCCAAAACTAACCCAATTGGCATCTCTAGCCACAGGTCAGCCCCTGGTAAATGGTACCACAGGTACCCAGGGCACTGTGACCAGGGAAGACCTCTAAGGGCTGCAGCACTTATTGTGCCACCCTTAGAGGCCCTGTACCTTTTCACACACACACTGCCTTTGCAGGCTGCATGTTTTGGTGCAGAACAAAGTGAAGAGTCGACATGGCACACATCCCTGTGTGCCATGCCTACAACCCACTGCCCTGGCATAGATCAGTCACCCCTCTAGCTGGGTGCCCTATGCCAGTGGTGAGGGTACAGGTGCATGAGCCCTGTACCCTACAGTGTCTAAGCCAATTCTTAGACATTGTAAGTGCAGTGCTGCCATTAAGAGTATATGGTGCTGGGAGCTTGTCATTACGAACTCCACAGCACCATAATGGCTACCCTGAAAACTGATAAGTTTGGTATCAAACTTCTCAGCACATTAAACCCACACTGATGCCAGTGTGGGATTTAATGAAAAATGCACACAGAGGGCATCTTTGAGATGCCCCCTGAAAAACGACCAGCCTCTGGTGGGTTCCCCGACTGTTACACACCAGCCTGCCACGACGAGACATGTTTCTAAACCCCTAGGGTGGGAGACTATGCTCCCTGAGCCCAGAACCAAAGCCTTTCCTGGGCGGAGGTGTTCACACCTCCCCCAGGCCAGGAAGAGCCATCTGTGGCAGGGGAGCTTCAAAGGCCTGGCAGCCTTTGTAATGCGACCCCCAGCCTCTCCTGCTATCAGGAGCAGGCCCCTTTCCTGTCTCCCCTCCCTTTCGGCGGGAAGACAGGCGGGAAAAACTAGCCAGCCCAGGAGGTATGCCCACCTCTGCCAACTCCACCGCACAGGTGGGGGAGGCGAGGTGAAGCCCACTCTCCAGTGCTCGCCATCTTGCAGATGGCAGGCACTCCCAATCAGGACTAGGGATTGTGCTCACTCTCCCACGTGGGGTGAGCACACCAAGGGTGTAGTCACCCTAAGGTCTGTAGCCCATTGGCTACTGACCTCAAGACCCCTAAAATGCCCCCTAAATACAGTATTTAGGGGGCAGCCCTGAACTAAGAACTCAGATCCAGCCTACCAACAAGAAGAAAAGAAGAAGGACGAAGAGCCGTGCAGAGCTAACAAGAGGACGACGCCCACTCACTTGGCCCCAGCCCTACAGGCCTGTCTCCCCTCGAACCTGCTCCTGCGAAATCCCGGCGTGTCCAGCAGCCAGCAACCTCACAAACCCCGGAGGACCTGCCTTCCTTCACTTCCAAGGGAGTTTCTCCCGTGAACACTGGTCGTGTTTAAACTGCAGCTTCTGGCTCCGGCCGGACACCGCAAATCCAGCCCACTCTGTACACGCCGAATCCGGCCCGAGCTTGAGTGGAAAAACACCACAAGAAGGTCACCCCGGCGATCCTGACCCGAGATCCGGCGACTACTGACCTGCCTCAAGCCTCCAGACGATGCCTGCAGCCTCAATCCAGAGGCCCCCCTCTACCACGACCAGAGCGGGTAAGAAAATCCGACCCTAAAAGGCACCCCTGCACCCGACGCCCCACGGCCTTGTGTGCCCCAACCAACTGTGCCTAACCAACCCAAGACATCCCAACTTACCCCTCGAAGTGGTGGTCGCACCCAGGAGGTCCTCGTCCCCGAGCCTGCAGTGCTTCTTCAAACCGGAGGCTCTCCATAGAAAACAACAGGGCGTCCAACGTCGAAACAACACTCTGCACCCGGCCGCCCCAGTGCCGCTGAGGGTGCACCTTTTGTGCCTACTTGTTTCCCCTTTTGCCCTGACCTAAACCCTAGGAGCTTTGCTCCCACAACCCAGTGGCCTGCTTGCCAGCAGCCACCAACCGGAGACCCCCTATCCTCAATAGGATAACATTGGGTCTCAACACTCTCCACCCGGCCGCCCTAGTGCCGCTAAGGGTGCAACAACAGTGCATCACTGACCCTGGGGGAACCCTTGTTCTAACCCCAGAACCTTAACTCCCACAGTCGTTTACTTACCTGCAAACCGATAACCTGTTTTTCCTCCATAGGATAACATTGACAATTTTTCTTCGAAAACTAAAGATATTCTTTAAAAATCGTACAATTAACCAAAACGTGTTTTCTTACCTGTTTGCAGGACATGTCCCTTGCTGAATCTAGGCATCCAGCACTGAGTTAGAAAAAGTAACGTAAAAGTAACTTACCTGCAATTTGTTGAAACAGCCCATTAATTTCAATGTACTGCTCCAAAAAGTTTCTAAGTGTTGAGTTTTGAAACGTGAAAATATTCTTTAAAAATCGCACGAATAACAAAAACGCATTCACTCACCTGTTTCCAGGAAATGTCCCAGTGCTGAATCTAGGCATCCAGCACGGAGTTAGAAAAAGTAACATAAAAGTAACTTACCTGCAATTTACTGATAAAGCCTATTCATTCCAATGTACTGCATTTGCGAAGTGTTGCATACTACTGCTCCCCTGTAAATCAAATCAAGTACAATTCCTATTGCTTTTTAAAACTGTTCAACATATAGCATCTTATCACTGTAAAGTATTTCATGGATCCTGCTGGACAACGGTGAGACCGCAGCCCTCATCCTGCTGGACCTCTCCGTCGCCTTCGACACTGTCTGCCACCGCACTCTACGCGCACGCCTCCACGACGCAGGGATCCGAGACAAGGCCCTGGAATGGGCCACCTCCTTCCTCGCCGGCAGAACCCAGAGAGTCCGCCTCCCACCATTCCGATCCGAAGCCTCCGAGATCATCTGCGGCGTACCCCAAGGATCGTCCATCAGCCCAACACTGTTCAACATCTACATGGCCCCGCTCGCACGCATCGCCAGACAGCACGACCTCAACATAATCTCCTACACCGACGACACTCAACTGATCCTCTCCCTCACCAAGGACCCCTCGCCGCCAAATCCAACCTCCATGAAGGAATGAAGGCCGTCGCCGATTGGATGAAGATCAGCCGACTAAAACTGAACACGGAGAAGACAGAGGTCCTCATCCTCGGCTCCAACCCCTCAGCCTGGGACGACTCCTGGTGGCCAACGACGCTGGGAGCAGCCCCGACACCCACCGACCACGCACGCAACCTGGGAGTCATCCTCGACTCAACGCTCTCCATGGCCAAGCAAGTCAACGCAGTCTCATCCTCCTGCTTCAACACCCTCCGCATGCTTCGCAAGATCTACAGGTGGATCCCGACAGACACGAGAAGAACAGTCACCCAGGCCCTCGTCAGCAGCAGACTTGACTATGGGAACGCCCTCTACGCGGGAGCCCCGGCCAAGCTCATCAAGCGACTGCAACGCATACAAAACGCCTCCGCACGCCTGATCCTCGATGTACCACGCCACAGCCACATCACCCCCACCTGAGGAACCTGCACTGGCTCCCCGTCGACAGGAGAATCTCCTTCAAACTCCTCATCCACGCACACAAGGCACTCCACAAGACTGGCCCAGCCTAACTCAACAGACGACTCCTCTTCTACGTCCCCAACCGGCAACTCCGCTCCGCCGACCTCTCCCTCGCCACCGTCCCTTGCATTCGAAGAACCACCACCGGCGGCAGATCCTTCTCCCACCTCGCCGCCAAGACCTGGAACACCCTTCCACTAAGCCTACGACAGACCCAAGACCTGCTGACCTTCAGGAGGCTACTCAAGACCTGGTTGTTTGACCAGTAGCAGCACCCCCCCCCTCTTTTTTCCCCAGCGCCTTGAGACCCTCGCGGGTAAGTAGTGTGCTTTACAAATTCTGTGATTGATTGATTGATTGATTGATTGCTTACCTGTGCCAAGCCTGCTTGGTTCTAAAATAAAACGACAGTATATTTTTTATACAAAACAATTGGCCTAGAGTTCAGTTCTTGAGTGTGTGAATTCATTTGCTGACTGAGTGTGTACATCAAATGCTTAACACTGTCCTCGGATACTGCCTTACTGCTCGACCAAGCTACCACTAGTAGAGAGTAAGGTTCTATCTAACTTTAACCTCTGCCTAGCTCTGGAGACACCTGGACCCTATACACACTATACCTCATTTTGGTGTAGTATATATAGAGCCAGTTTCTAACAGGAGTCACCTACCTCGTGACTGGAAAAGACTTCTTCGAAGAAAAACAAAGTGCAAACATCCGGACCCAACACTAGATGGCGATCTATGCACAGCATATGATCTACAGCTTATTTGCCTTGACCATAATGTTATCGGTTTTAAGGTAAGTATTTGGTAGTGGGAGTTGAGGTTCTGGGGGTAGACTCTGTGGACCCCCAGGGTCAGGGATGAACTCTTGTTACACCCTCAGCGGCACTAGGGCGGCCGGGTGTAGAGTGCTGAGGCCCAATGTTATCCAATGGGGGATAGGGGGCCTCCGGTTGGTGGCTGCAGACGAGCAGGCCACTTGGTTGTGGGAGCAAAGCTCCTGGACTTTAGCTCAGGGCAAATGGGGAAACAAAGTAGCACCAAAGGTGCACCATCAGCGGCACTAGGGAGGCCGGGTGCAGGGTGCTGATCCGACGTCTGGCGCCCTGTTGTTTGCAATGGGGAACCTCCGGTTTGCAAAGGCACTGCAGGCTTGGGGACGAAGGTCTTCTGGGTGCGACCACCACTTCAAGAGGTAAGTTGGGGGTTGGTTAGGCACCGTCGGTTTGGCCACCCAAGGCCATGGGGCGTCGGGTGCAGGGGTGCCGTTTGGGGTCGGATCTTCTTACATGCTCCTGGTCGCGGTTTGGGGGACCTTCCAGATTTAGGCTGCAGGAGTCGGCTGGAGGTTTGAGGCAGGTCAGGGGTCGCCGGATCTCGGGTTAGGATCGCCGGGGAGACCTCCTCGTGGTGTTTGCCTACTCGAGTTCGGGCTGTGGACGGCGGGTGCAGAGTGGTGCGGATTCGCGGTGTCCGGCCGGAGCCAGAGGTTGCAGATGAACAAATCCGGTGTTCACGAGAGACACCGTCTTTGTGGTTGAAGACAGGCAGATCCTCCGGGGTTTTCGAGGTTGCTGGATGCAGGACACACCGGGATTTCGCAGGTTCGAGGTGGAGACAGGCCAGTAGGGCTGGGGCCAAGTCAGTGGGCGTCTTCTTCTTGTTAGCTTCGGCACGGCTGTTCGGTCCCTCTTTTCTTGTAGTTCTTCTGGCCTGAGGAAGCAAGGTTCATGGGTGCCCCTAAATACTACATTTAGGGGCGTTACAGGTAGGTAAAAAGGTTGGGACCAATGGGTTCCTTCCCTGGGGTGGGTACACCCCCTATTATGCCACCCTCCAGTAGGAAGGGGGCATAAGCCTTTTCCTGGTTGGCTGAGTCCCCCCATCTGCAAGATGGCAGGGACTGAGAGTTGCGCCTCACCTCGCCTCCCCCACCTGAGGGGTGGAGTTGGCAGAGGTGGGCACACCTCTCTTCCTCACTTGTTTTTCCCGCTGGCTCTCCCGCCCAAAGTGGGGGTCAGAACCACTGGGGACCAGTTGCTGAAAGCAGCAAGTGGCCTGGGGAAGCTCACAAAGGCGGCAAGCCTTTGAAGCTTCCCCTTCGTGAACCCTGCTTATCCTGGGGGAGGAGGCTTGGCACCTCGTCCCAGGATGAGCATTGTTTCAGGCCCCCAAAAGCAGCAGGCTCTCGACCCAGGGGTCCAGAAACATGTCTGGTGGTGGCAGCTGAAAGCAGCCACTCAGCCTGGACACTAGTGGTAGGTTAGTTTTCAGGGGGCATCTCTAAGATGTGTGTTTTCATTAAATCCCACACTGGCATCAGTGTGGGTTTAATGTGCTGAGAAGTTTGATACCAAACTTCTCAGTTTTTAGTGTAGCCATTATGGTGCTGTGGAGTTCGTAATGACAAACTCCCAGCACCATATACTCTTAATGGCAGCACTGCACTTACAATGTCTAAGAATGGACTTAGACACTGTAGGGGTACAGGGCTCATGCACCTGTACCCTCACCACTGGTATAGTGCACCCAGCTAGAGGGGTGACTGACCTATGCCAGGGCAGTGGGTTGTAGGCATGGCACACAGATGTGTGCCATGTCGACTCTTCACTTTGTTCTGCACCAAAAGACGCAGCCTGCAAAGGCAGTGTGTGAGTGTAATGGTACAGGACCTCTAAGGGTGGCACAATAAGTGCTGCAGCCCTTAAAGGCCTTCTCTGGTCACAGTGCCCTGGGTACCTGTGGTACCATTTACCAGGGGCTGACCTGTGGCCAGAGATGCCAATTGGGTTTTGGCTTCAATGCAGTTTTAGGGAAAGAACATAGGCCCTGGGTACCTGATTAGCAGGAGCCCAGGGCACACTCAGTCAAAGCACATCAGCAATTAAGCAAAAAGTGGGGGCAACCATGCAGAAAGAGGGCATTTTCTCACAGAAGGTGACTCCTTTCGGTGATAGTGTGCATGGGCATCGACTCCATTGCTAGATTGTTTTCCCGCAGAGGGTGAGAATGGAGTTAGTAAAGGTAGAATAGAGATGACCATGCATATGTATACAAGATAAGAAGGAACTGCAACAGGTATAGGTACCCGGGGAGGGGGTTGGGCGCATGTGAATCTACAGCTCTACATGCCAAGAACAGAAGCGTACTGGGTAAGTAACATTATCCGTTCGAGGCATGTGAGCTGTAGATCACATGCTTTGCATAGACTATACAGCAGTATTCTCCCAAAGCGGAGGCTAACCTGTAGCTGTTGCAGTTGTCTGAAAGAGTGTTTTAAGTACTGCTTGGCCTACATTAGCTTGCTGCTTTGCTAACACATGTACACAATAGTGTTTGGTGAATGTGTGTGGTGTAGACCATGTTGCAGCTTTACAAATGTCAACTATGGGAATCTTTCCTAAGAAAGCCATAGTATCTCCTATTTTGTGAGTGGAATGCGCTCTAGTGGGAATTGGTAAAGTTCTCTTTGCTTTCGTATAACATGTTTGAATACATTTAACAATCCATCTAACAATACCTGATTTGGATATAGGATTGCCTTTGTGAGGTGGAGCAAAAGCAACAAAGTTGTTTTGTCTCACGAAATGGTTGTGTTCTTTCTGTGTAATATAACAAAGCTCTTCTAAAATCTAAAGTGTGTAGAGCACGTTCTGCCACGTAATCCGGTTGAGGAAAGAACACTGGTAACTCAACCGATTGATTGATGTGAAAGGCAGATACTACTTTAGGTAGAAATTATGGGTTGGTACAAAGGACCACTTTGTCTTTGTGAAGCTGGAAAAAAGTATCTTCTATGGTTAGTGCCTGTAGCTCACCCACTCTTCTTAGTGAAGTATTTGCAATGAGGAAAGCGATTTTCCATGAGAGAAATTGCAGTTCACATTTATGCATTGGTTCAAAAGGTGGACCCAATAATCGTGTAAGGACTATGTTAAGATTCCATACTGGGGCAGGTGGAAGTCTTGGTGGTATAACTCTTTTTAGTCCTTCCATAAATGCTTTGATAACTGGTACTATAAACAGAAACAAGTGCTGTCTGTTTCGGAGGTACGTGGCTATTGCAGCAAGATGTAAGAGGATGGATGTGTAAGCTAATTCCTACCGCTGCAAATGTAATAAATAACAGATATTTTGTATGGAAGCATCCAAAGGATTGATAGTTATTATTGCAATAGATAACAAATCGCTTCCATTTAGCTGCATAACAAGCTCTTGTAGTAGGCCTTCTGGCCTCTCTGATAATGTTCATACAGTCTGGAGGAAGAATGAGATATCCAAACTCTATGACTTCAGGAGCCAGATCGCTAAGTTGAGTTCCTTAGGATCTGGGTGCCTGATTTCTCCATGGCTCTGTGTGAGGAGACTGAATGCGAGATGTAGCTTTTGATGTGGAACTATTGATAACTCCAACAGGGTCGTGAACCAAGGTTGATGGGCCCATGTGGGAACTATTAGGATTAGTGTGAGGGATGTTTGCCTGAGTTTCTGAACCACTGATGGAATGAGTGGGAGAGGCGGAAAAGCGTATTCAAATATCCCTGACCAGTTCATTCATAGTGTATTGCCTTTGGAGAGCGGGTGTGGATAACTGGAGGCGAAGCTTGGGCATTTTGCGTTTTCTTGTGTGGCGAAAAGATCTATTTGAGGAAAACCCCAACTTTGAAAGTATGGGAGAACTTAAGGGTGAAGTTCCCACTCGTAGATTTGTTGCCTCTGTCTGCTGAGAAGGTCGGCAATTTGATTGTTTACTCCCGGAAGGTGTTCGGCTAGGAGATGAATTTTGTGGTGTATGGCCCATTTCCAAATGTCTTTAGCTAGGTGTGACAGTTGGAGAGAGTGTCTCCCCCCGTTTTTATATTTAGTACATAGCTGTCATGTTGTCGTGTGGACTAGGACAGCTTTGTCTAGAAGGTGAATTTGAAAAGCTTTGAGTGCTAGAAACACTGCTAGCAGCTCTAGATGATTTATGTGGAGAGCCTTTTGTTGACTCCACAAGCCTTGAATTGTGTGATCCCCAGGCTGTCGTCTCCCACCTCCAGACTACGGCCGACCTCCTGCATTCGCTGGGGTTCTCCATCAACGTGCCGAAGTCGCACCTGACTCTCTCTCAGAAGCTCCTTTTCATTGAAGCGGTTCTGGACACGATGCAGTTTCGGGTCTATCCTCCCGAACAGCGAGTCCGGGATATTCGGGCTATGATTCCGATCTTTCAGCCTCTATCCCGGGTTTCGGTCAGGATGACCCTCAGGCTCCTGGACCTGATGGCCTCCTGCATCCTGCTGGTGGACCATGCCAGATGGCATATGCGGGCTCTACAGTGGTACCTGAAGTTCCAGTGGGCACAACATCAGGGGAACCTGTCCGATTGCGTCCAGATCTCGGAGGGCACTGCACACCAATTGCAGTGGTGGCTAACGAACCGGGATTGGGTCGACGGCGGATCACTCTCCCTTCCCCAACCAGAGTTCACAGTGGTGACCGATGCATCACTTCTGGGATGGGGCGGCCACATGGGGGATGCGGAGATCAGAGGCCTCTGGTCTCCGGCGGATTCCGGGCTCCACATCAACCTTCTGGAGCTTTGGGCGATTCGTTTTGCACTCAAAGCATTCCTTCCCTCTGCCCGGGGAACACCACCGCCATGTGGTACTGCAACAAACAAGGCGGGGTTTCCTCAAATAGATCTTTTCGCCACACAAGAAAACGCAAAATGCCCAAGCTTCGCCTCCAGTTATCCACACCCGCTCTCCAAAGGCAATGCACTATGAATGAACTGGTCAGGGATATTTGTATATTTTCGTTGTGCTCCGGAGTTAAGCACAAGTTGCACACTTCGTGTGAGTCGGTGCGCGGGAACTTTGCGTGGCACCGAGGGCAGAATTTAAATGGAGTCCGTACCATCGACTGCGAGGTGGACCGACACGGGTAGGCCCGACGGCCTTCCACGAGTTTCCCCGATCGAAAAGAGTATTTTGTATTTGACACAATACGCGGAGAAAAGTGAATACGCGATCGAAAAAAATACTGTTGAGGGTAAGTGGATTGCGCACCGAGGGGAACACGAAAAAAGGTTTCGAACCGGAGCGCAGCACTCCACATCCGAACCCGATGGCGGAAAAAACCAATCTAGCAATGGAGTCGATGCCCATGCGCACTATCACCGAAAGGAGGAGTCACCTACCTCGTGACTGTACAGACTTCCTCGAAGAAAAACAACTTGCAAACATCCGGTCCGAACACTAGATGGCAGGAGAATGCAAAGCATGTGATCTGCAGCTCACAGGCCTCAAACTGATTGTTTCCAGCAAGAATTTGTCCAACTTTCTGAGGTCTAGAATGCGTCTCCATTCCCCGGATTTCTTTTTAAGAAAAAAGGAAGTAAAAACCAATATCCTTCAGGGTGAAAGGAACTTTTTCGACTGCTCCCTTGGCAAGCATGATGAGGGCTTCTTTCTTGAGTAAGTGAAGATGAGGGGGGATGCGCTACCCTTGGCGGATTGTTGGGTGGTCTTTGGATAAACACCAGGGTATGGCCATAGGTGATGAGGTTCAATACCCATCTGTCTGAGGTGATCTGACGCCAATGGTGGAGGTAACTGGCAATGTTCGCATCCTCACTGTAGCCAAATGTTCATTTAAGGGCCTGCATGTGCTACCAAGCATGTGACATAAGCAGCATGCAAAATTTGAACAGACCAAGGAGCCACAGAACGATCAGCGCTTCAATAGTAACTCTTGCATGAAGCACATGGTTCAAGTACTGAATATCGCAGACTCACTGTGGAGGTGGAAACCCCTTCAAGGAGCCCATGACTCAATTAGCCTGATGAAAGGCATTCATTATGAAGGCTTACGCGAGACTTCTAGAAAGCCTCAGGATGGACAACAATGACACTGCTTTCTGCAGGTGGTCCAATACTAGCTGAGGATAGCCGGTCTTCAAAAGCTAGTTGACAAAGTACAGGAATACATGTAGTCCAAACTTCTTGGTCCAAGGCCAGCAGAGCATATGCAAGGGCCATCACCCTGAATGAATTTATAAAGAACGAGTCCAGTAATATGAAGTCTAAGATTGGTCTCCAGCACCCCTTCTTCTTGGGGACCAGGAAATAATGAGAGTAACAGCACATTCCTCATTCCACCTTGGACAAAATCTTGATTGCTCCTTTAATGTGCAACAGCAACACCTTCTTGGTGAGCAAACTGGTATGATGCACCAATGTCTAAATGTAAATGGGGAGAGGGGTGTCCAGAAAGGGGAGGGCATAACCAACTTGTACAATCTGGAGGACAGTAGAATGGCCAGCCTTTTTTATCCAAGCGCAACAATCGCAGAAGCAACTGGAAGCCGCAATACCAACCCAGATATTGAGGCAACCAACACATTGATCACAATCAGTACTTCGTGACAAGGAATGCCCAATACTGGAGGGAATGAAACTAATCCCCATATTAAATCTCAGCTAATCTAACCTTCCTAATGCCACCTATTCCTTGCTCTCCAAAGGCCTTTCATTTGTACCCCATGTTAAGATGAATACGTTTGAGTTGTTGTCTGACCTTATGGCGTTTTTTAGGAAAATGCGTCTAAGAGTGTTTTTCTAGGGCCAACAAACTTCCTCCACTACTATCAATAGATCAGGCCTAGCTCCTGCATCTACTTTTACTCCAACTTTAGACCAGCTTGCACCAGAAATCGCGATTTTCGAACAAGTAGTGTACAAAAAGCTTCTTTCAGCCAATAAATATATACCTAAACCGCCTTTCAATCTTGACCGTGATGAATTCACTGACCTTATGGACCTAAAACAGACCACCAACATCGCTATTAAGAACTGTGATAAAGGAGGCAGAATTGTAGTATTGGATACGGATAACTATATACCTAAAATGACACAATTGTTACAAAGCACTACTTTCTATATTCCTCTCTCCACTGATCCGACCACCAGAGTTAAAACTAATATAAAACGGTTGACTGATAGAGCACTCCGCAATGGATACATCTGCGAAAAAGAATATGCGTATTTAAGCACCCAATACCCCAAGATGGCCAGCATATATTCAGTACCAAAGATTCATAAAAATCAAGACGACCCTCCTTATCGACTTATAGTCACCACTATAGGGTCTATTACTGAGCCGCTGTCCAAGTAAATTGACACCATCCTAAGACCTTTTGTGCCTCAAACCCGATCTCATGTTCAAGATACCCAGCCCATCATTAATATTGTGGAAAACCTTAGATTCAATTCAGCGACAGACCTGATGGTCACTTTAGACATCGAGGCCCTTTATAGCAACATACCCCAGCAAGGAGCCCTTGAAGCGGTTCTTTGGTTCATCAACACCATGCACATTGATTGCGCTGCCACTTTTATCCTCGAATGCCTTAAAATTGTGCTAGAAGAGAACACCTTTGAATTCAATGGAAACTTGTATAAACAAATTAAAGGTGTTAGCATGGGGGCCTCATGTGCTCCCACTATAGCTAACATTTATGGCTAAATTCGAAAATAAAGCTATATACAATGAAGTGGCGCCCTTTTCAGAATCAGTGACCAGTTGGTCGCACTATATTGATGATATTTATTGCATATGGACAGGCCTCCCAGATAGTTTACCTGAGTTTTTAGCTTGGCTTAATCTCTGCGACTCCAATATGCATTTTACATATAGCTCTAGTTCAGCGCAGGTCAAATTTCTGGATATAACCATTAAGCATTTTGATGGTAAATTGCAAGTAGACTTTATACCAAACTCACAGCTTGCAACACCCTATTACACTTTCAGAGCTTTCATCCTACTACACAGAAAAAGAGTATACCTTTCGGGCAATTTCTTTGGCTGCCCTGCAATTGCACGAATCTGGATGACTATGACACACGAGCTGTGGAAATGAAACAAAAATTTGGGGAAACCCCATTGGATTCCGGAGGCAAGATGGCAGCTGCTCTGTTGGCCGAGTGAGCACTCGCGTCTGATCGACCCCCCTCCTACTAGTCTCACGGAGTACTATGGTGCGATATTCTTCACTATAATCCTATGAATCAGCCTACTTCGGTAAAGAGAGGAAGAAAAAACGAGCTCTTCCCACACTAAAGAGATATGCTCTGGGATATCCACCTTTTCCAGCGGTGTGTGATCCTGTTTACCCAACTGGTTTTGTGTCTCCCCCCCGGGTTCCATTTGCTTCCTGCCGGAGCTGGGTACGTCTCAGCTTCTCGCTCAGCTGTCATACCGCCGAAGAACTCCAGGGGGGCTAAGATGCGCGCTGCAGGAGGTTCTTCCGGGTCAGGGTGAGCCCTGGAGGAAAAGCAGCGAACCGGAACAACGGCTGCTGGGGAAGGTGCTTTGGCTTCCGAAAAGACGCAGGCTGCAGGATTACCCAAGAAAACTACTACTCCGATCTTCCTCCCAGATAGAAAAGGAAAGACTGCTGACACCAAGCACGAGGAACGGTTACAGGAAGAGGCAGCCCCGGCTGGACAAAATAAAGAGGTGGGCTCTGGTAAATCGGGAGGCTCTAATAAAAATTTTGTTTCTGGCTCTGCTGTTGGTCAGGAGGGGGCACGGGGGGATCTGATCTGGATGCTGCAATACCTTCATCTGCTATAGCAGCAGGGGAGACAGATCCGCCTGTGGAGCCAACGGTGGGGCAAAAGGATCAGACATGACCCGGAAAAAATTTCCCTGAATTAACAGCTGCCACAAAAAATAGGAAATGAATAAGATGGTTGGGTGTAAACACCATGAGGCGGGGGAGAGAGATGTCAGCTCCGCAGATCAGGCTGAGATCGATACTAGCGGACACTTTTTCTCTTTATCAGATCCTTCTAATTCATCGGGAGACGAGTCATTTCAGTTGCCAGAATTGCGCTTGGGGAGGGGGGGAATAACCAAACTATTAATGGAGTGAGACTAGCAGCACACAACTGGATGAAGAGGAGCTGGGCAACTCAAACGCTGCATCCAGTACTGCTACTGTACGTAAGAAGAAATTGATATCCGACCCCGGGATATAAAGGAATCGGCTGCGGCGCTCTCATGGGACTATTCTTTTTCCTCCAATTTGGGAGCTGATACAGTGAGACAGGCTGCTCTTAAGACATTGGAGAACCCGGAGGATATTTCTCTTTCTATTATATATCAAACTATAATGACACAAAGATGAAACTCGTATAGAAAGCCAAAAAACACGGAGTGCGCGCCGCAAGTTGCAAAATTCGATACGTCGGGTAGCTAAATCATGCTCGGAATTTGCGGAAAGGATTACTGAAGCCGAAAATAGAATTTCCACACTAGAGGACACGATCATAATACAGAAAGCTACTACTGATACTCTGTGGCATCAGAAGAATGATATGGCATGGAAACTTGAGGACTTGCAGAATCGTCTTCGCCGCAACAACCTTAGAGTCCTTGGTTTACTGGAGGGCGTGGAAGGGTCTGATCCCCGGAAATTCATTGTTGAACTTATCTCAGAAGCATTCCCCGAGCTTATTCGATGGGCCTGGGACTTGGAGGTTCATCGAGCCCACCGGTTCCCCTTTCAGGCAAAACATTTGTTCAGGGTCATGTCACTCAGCCCTCAGATCCAGAGCAAATCTGATCGGTCTAAATAATTTTTTGCCTCGACAGGCTTTATACGATCTGGCACGTCCAGACAGGAAGAGAAGGGGGGAAGGGATTCCGTTTTTTGTTCGGCCGGATTACTGTCATACGAAAGTTGAAAAACGGTGGCAGTTATGACAGTTGATTACTCCATTTCAGACCAAGGGCGCTCAAGCCTTCCTTCTTAATCCTGCCAAACTCAAGGTTATACATAAAGTTCAAACTCAATTCTTTACCTCTGAGACAAAGTGTGAGAAAGTGCCCTCTTTCTGCATGGTTGCCCCCACTTTTTGCTGAACTGCTGATGTACTTTGACTGAGTGTGCCCTGGGCTCCTGCCAATCAGGTACCCAGGGCCTATGTTCTTTCCCTCAAACTGCATTGAAGACCAAACCCAACTGGCACTCTCTGGCCACAGGTCAGTCCCTGGTAAATGGTACCACAGGTACCCAGGGCACTGTGACCAGGGAAGGCCTCTAAGGGCTGCAGTACTTATTGTGCCACCCTTAGAGGCCCTGTACCTTTACACTCACACACTGCCTTTGCAGGCTGCGTCTTTTGGTGCAGAACAAAATGAAGAGTCGACATGGTACAAATCCATGTGTGCCATGCCTACAACCCACTGCCCTGGCATGGATCATCCACCCCTCTAGCTGGGTGCACTATACCAGTGGTGAGGGTACAGGTGCATGAGCCCTGTACCCCTACAGTGTCTAAATCAATTCTTAGACATTGTAAGTGCAGTACTGCCATTAAGAGTATATGGTGCTGGGAGCTTGTCATTAAGAACTCCACAGTACCATAATGGCTTTACTGAAAACTGGGAAGTTTGGTATCAAACTTCTCAGCACATTAAAACCACAATGATGCCAGTGTGGGATTTAATGAAAAATGCACACAGAGGGCATCTTAGAGATGCCCCCTGAAAACTAACCCACCTCTAGTGTCCAGGCTGAGTGGCTGCTTTCAACTGCCACCACCAGACATGTTTCTGGACCCCTGGGTCGAGAGCCTGCTGCTCTCTGGGGCCTGAAACGATGCACATCCTGGGACGAGGTGCCAAGCCTCCTCCCCCAGGATGGGCAGGGTTCACGAAGGGGAAGCTTCAAAGGCTTGCCACCTTTGTGAGCTTCCCCAGGCCACTTGCTGCTCTCAGCAACTGGTCCCCACTGGTTCTGACCGCCACTCTGGGCAGGAGAACCGGCGGGAAAAACAAGTGAGGAAGAGAGGTGTGCCCAGTTCTGCCAACCCCACCCCTCAGGTAGGGGAGGCGAGGTGAAGCACAACTCTCAGTCCACGCCCTCTTGAAGATAGGGGGACTCAGCCAACCAGGGACAGGCTCATGCCCCCCTCCCACTGGAGGGCGGCATAATAGGGAGTGTACCCACCCCAAGAAAGGGACCCATTGGTGCCAACCTTTTACTTACCTGTAACGCCCCTAAATCTAGTATTTATTGGCACCCCTGAACCTTGCCTCCTCAGACAAGCAACGACCAAGAAGAAAAGAAGAAGAAGGACCGAACAGCTGTGTCGAAGCTAAGAAGAGGAGGACGCCCACTGACTTGGCCCCAGCCCTACTGGCCTGTCCCCACCTCGAACCTGCAGAAGTAAAACTCCGGTGTGTCCTGCAGCCAGCAACCTCAAGAATCCCGAGGACCTGCCCTGCCTTCCAAAGAAAAGACTTTGTCTCCCATGTGTGAGAAAGTGCCATCTTTCTTACATGGTATGCCCCCACTTTTTGCTGAATGGCTGATGTACTTTGACTGAGTGTGCCCTGGGCTCCTGCCAACCAGGTACCCAGGGCCTGTGTTCCTTCCCTAAAATTGCATTGATACCTACACCCAATTGACATCCCTGGCCACAGGTCAGCCCCTGGTAAATGGTACCATGGGTACCCAGGGCACTGTGACCAGGGAAGGCCCCTAAGGGCTGCAGCACTTGTTGTGCCACCCTTAGGGACCCTGCACCTTTACACACACACACTGCCTTTGCAGGCTGCGTGTCTTGGTGCAGGACAAAAGTGAAGAGTCGACATGGCTCACATCCCTGTGTGCCATGCCTACAAGCCACTGCCCTGGCCTAGGTCAGCCACCCTCTAGCTGGGTGCACTATGCCAGTGGTGAGGGCATAGAGGCATGAGCCCTGTGCCCCTACAGTGCCCAAGTCCATTCTTGGGCATTGTAAGTGCAGTGCTGCCATTAAGAGTATATGGTGCTGGGAGTCTGTCATTACGAACTCCACCGCACCATAATGGCCCCACTGAAGACTAAGAAGTTTGGTATCAAACTTCTCAGCACATTAAACCCCCACTGATGCCAGTGTGGGATTTAATGTAAAACGCACTCCAGAGGGCATCTTAGAGATGCCCCCTGAAACCAACCCGACCTCCAGTGTCCGGACTGAGTGGCTGCCCAGGCTGCCACCACCAGACATGTTTCTGGACCCCTGGGTCGAGAGCCTCTGCTCTCAGGGGCCTGAAACAATGCACATCCCGGGACGAGGTGCCAAAGCCTCCTCCCCCAGGATGGGCAGGGGAGCTTCAAAGGCCTGCCGCCTTTGGAGTTTCCCCAGACCATTTGCTGCTTCCAGCAAACTGGTCCCCACTGGTTCTACCCCCACTCCTGGCGGGAGAACCGGCGGGAAAACCAGAAGCAGGAAATGGGTTGTGCCCACCTCTGCCAACTCCACCCCTAAGGTGGGGGAGGCGAGGTGAAGCACAAACTCGAGTCCCCGCCATCTTGAGGATGGGGGACCTGGCCAACCAGGGACAGGCTCCTGCCCCCTCCCACTGGAGAGGAACAGAATAGGGGTGTACCCACCCCAGGGAAGGGACCCATTGGTCCCTGCCCTTACCTACCTGTAACCACCCCTAAATTTAGTATTTAGGGGCTCCCTGAACCTTCCTTCGGGAGTTCCCAAATCCGAAAACAAGAAGAGAAGACGAAGCAAGAAGACCAGCCGTGCAGCTGCTAAAAAGGAGGCGACAACAACTGACTTGGCCCCAGCCCTACCGGCCTGTCGACCTCTGAACCTGCTCCTGCGGAATCCCGGCCTCAGCAACCTCACAAACCCCGGAGGACCTGACTTCTGTGCTACAGCCTTCGACCCAGGGACTCCCACGAGCAGTGGTACTGCTCAAAAGAAAACCTACCAAAGACCCGGCCCTGGCACGGAGCCGCGAAACCTGCACACTCTGCACCCGCCGAGTCCAGCCTGTGCCTGAGTGACCAAAGACCTCGAGGACGTCCCCCGGCGATTCTGACCTGGAATCCAGTGGCCAAGGACCCTCCTCGACGACCCAGACGACGCCTGCAGCCTCAGGACAAGGGACCCCTCCAACCGCGACCAGCAGGGGGTAAGATTTCCCGACCTCAAAGACACCCCTGCACCCGGCGCCCCACGGCCCCCTGTGCCCAACTCCTGGGTGTCTACCTATCCTCCAAGACCCCAACTTACCTCCTGAAGTGTTGGTCGTCCCTGAAGAATCACCGTCCCCGAGCCTGCAGCCTTTCTTCACCTTTCACGACCTCTATTGTTTAACATTGAGCGCCCGACGGCTCAAAGCACCCTGCACCCAGCCGCCCGAGTGCCCCTGGAAGTGCAACCTCTATCCTAACCTACTTCCCTACTTGCCCTGAGCAAGTGACCAGGAGCCCAGCTCCCACAGTCGCGTGGCCTGCTTGCCAGCAGCCACCAACCCGGGGCCCCCGCCTGCCATAGGATAACATTGGGCCTTCTCACTCTGCACCCGGCCGCCCCTGTGCCGCTGAGGGTGTAAAAACTGTACTTACCTGATCCTGGGGGACCCCTGAGTCTTACCCAGAACCTTAACCCTGCCAGTCAAGTACTTACCCGAAATCCGATAACTCACTTTTCTTCCATAGGGTTCCATTGACTGGTTTTCTGCGAAATTTCTTCTAAGTGTGGAGTTCTGAAACTTTAGAATATTCACCAAAAATCAACCGAGTCACGAAAACGAAAATACTCACCTAGTATTAGGAGGGGCCTCAGTGCTGGACCCGAGTGCCCAACACTGGCCCTAAAAAGTAATCGCAACGTTACTTACCGTTAACTCACTTTTCTTTCATAGGGATCCATTGACTGGTTTTCTGTGAAATTTCTTCTAAGTGTCGATTTCTGTATTTTACAAATATTCTTTAAAAATCGAACAAACTACAAAAACGTAATTACTTACCTGTTTTAAGTAAATGTCCCAGTGCTGAACCTAGGAGTCCAGCACTGGATTACAAAAGTAACGTAAACATACTTTGCTTGCACACTGTATTTCCTTTCATAGGATAACATTGGTAATTTTACCCAGAAAAGTTTCTAAGTGTCAGCTTTTGAAATATAGTAATATTCTTCAAAAATCACTACAATAACCAAAACGCTTTTTCTTACCTGTTTACAGGAAGTGTCCCAGGACTGAATCCAGGATCCAGTCCTGTGGTTAGAAAAGTGCTCTGCAAAGTAATCAATTGTAATTAAGTATAATTTTCCATTGAGCTCAATGTTGCATTGAATTTGACCCTGTGTTGCCTCTTGCACCAACTGTGATAACCACTATCAAAAAGTCTACTGCCTATCTGTAAGGTGAATAACCAAAGCATCTCATACTGAGAAAGTATATTTTGATCCTATTGTTGGTTCTAAAATAAAACAAGCATATATTTTTTTATATACAAACCATTGGCCTAGAGTTCAGTTCTTGAGTGTGTGGCTTCATTTGCTGACTGAGTGTGTACAACAAATGCTTTACACTGTCCTCTGATACTGCCTTACTGCTTGACCAAGCTACCACTTTGGAGAGTAAGGTTATATCTAACTTTAGCCTCTGTCAACCCTCTGGGGACTGTGGACTCTGTACACCCTGAACCTTACTTGGGTACAGTATATACAGAGCCACTTTCCTACACCATGAACACCGGATTTGTTCAACCACAGACTCCAGCTACGGCAAAATCCACGAGTCTGCACCACTCTGCACCCGTCGCCCACGGCCAGAGTTTGAGTGGCCCAACACCACGAGGAGGTCTCCCCGGCGATTCTACCTGAGATCTGGTGATCTCTGACCTGCCTCGAATCTCCCAGCGAAGCCTGCAGCCTATTTCTGGAGACTCCCCCCGACCGCGACCGGAGCTGGTAAGAGAAACCCGACCCCTAAAGACACCCCTGCACCCGAAGCCCCACGGCCTTGGGTGGCCCAACCGATGGTGTCCCAGCATCCCGAGGCATCCTAACTTACCTCTCCAACCGGTGGTAACCTCCAGAAGATCTCCGTCCCTGAGCCTGCTGTCTTTGTTGAAACCGGAGAATCCCCAAAGAAACCAACAGGGCACCCGACGCCAAAACAGCACTCTGCACCCAGCGCTGCTGCGTGTGCACTTTTTGTGCTAAACAGGATCCAACTTTATCCTGAGCCTAACACCAGGAGCTTTGCTCCCACAACCCAGTGGCCTGCTCGTAAGCAGCCACCAACCGGAAGCCCCCTACCCCCTCTGGATAACATTGGGCCTCAGCACTCTGCACCCGGCCGCCCTAGTGCCGCTGAGGGTGTAACGAGAGTGCATCTTTGACCCTGGGGGAACCCTTGTTCTAACCCCAGGAACTCAACCCCAAAGACCGAGTACTTACCTCAAAACCGATAACACTATTTTCCTCCATAGGATAACATTGACTGTTTTTCTGTGAAAAGTTTGGAGTTTGAGAAACTAAAGAAATTCTTTAAAATTGCATAATCTAACAAAAACGATTTTACTTACCTGTTTTCAGGAAATGTCCCAGAGTAGGATCTAGGTATACTACTCTTAGTAAGCTTAGTAATCTCAAAAGTTACTTACCTGCTATTTTACTAAAAAGCCTATTCAAGTCTATGTACTGTATTTACTAAGCATTGCATTTCTCTGCATCCATCCTGTAAATCAAATCTAAGTGCATATACAAAGATCATTCAAACTGTATTTCAATTGCATTACTACTATAAAATACTTATTGCTTACCTGTGCCAGGCTTACTTGGTCCTAGAAAATAAAATAACTGAAAGAA
Source organism: Calotriton arnoldi (assembly GCA_963921515.1). Taxonomy (NCBI): domain Eukaryota; kingdom Metazoa; phylum Chordata; class Amphibia; order Caudata; family Salamandridae; genus Calotriton; species Calotriton arnoldi. The sequence continues at coordinate 396,608 of CAWUFW010005814.1, forward strand.
TATTTTTATACAAAAACAATTGGTCTGAAATTCAGTCTTTGAGTGTGTGAATTCATTTGCTGACTGAGTGTGTACAACAAATGCTTAACACTGTCCTCTGATACTGCCTTACTGCTCGACCACACTAACACAAATACAGAGTAAGGTTCTATCTAACTTTACCTCTGCCTACCTTTGAGGTTCCACTGGACTCTGTGCACACTATACCTCACTTTGGTATAGTATATACAGAGCCAGCTTCCTACAGCTGGGCAGTACACATGCTGGAATCGGGAGGGATGAGGATAGCAATCGCAGGCAGTAAGCTGTAGCCCTGCTATTTTCCTTAAACGCTGTAGAGTGGAACCGGACTCTTCTCAAGAAGTCTTACCTCGTGTAAGGGCCTATCCATCAATAACGCCTGGACATCTCCAGAAAATCTGGTGAGGGCATCCATGCATGTCGTCTGATAAGTACGAAAGCAACTGAGTATCTGTTATGAGTGCCTTGGTCAGAATCTACATTAGCTGCATCTTGGACCATTTGTGGAAAGGTCTTCAGGCAGAGCAGCAAACGTCTCATGCACCATGTCCCATGGGTGGGACTGTAACGCTCCAATAGGCAGATGGTGATCAATGAGCACAGTTACAGTCTGTCTGAAAAGATAAGAAAACCCTCCTCAAGATGGATCAAACTCAGGGCTGAAACTGGATACAGAATCTGGAATACCTGATGGAGGAACTACTAGCGAGGACTCTGTGTAGGAAGGTGGCTCTGTATATACTATACCAAAGTAAGGAATAGTGTGCACAGAGTCCAGTGGATCCCCAAAGGAAGTCAAAGGCTAAAGTAGATAATACCTTACTCTCTATTTGTGGTAGTGTGGGCGAGCAGTAAGGCTTTATCAGAGGGTAGTGTTAAGCATTTATTGTACACACTCAGGCAAGAAATGATTTCACACACTCAAAGACTGAACTCTGACCAATTTGTTTTGTTTAAAAATATTTAGTTGCATTCAATGTTTAGAACCAAGTCAGGCCTGGTACAGGTAAGTGTAATAGTACTTTGCAAGAATGATGCAGTTAAATACAGGTTGAATGCAATTCGATTGGTTACAAGTAAGTCACTTGTTCATAAACAGTTGGAATTACTTTTTTAGTTACTATTGAAATTACTTTTTACTTACTTTTCAGATTACTTTGCAAGTTACTTTTTCTACTCGGTGTGATATGCCTATCGCACTGGGACATTTCCTAGATAAAAGGTGAGTAAATCAGTTTTTGTAACTATACAGTTTATGTTTCCATACGATTTTCCATCCCCACATTTGCAATCCTATGGGAGAAAATGGAGTTATCGGTTTACAGGTAAGTACTATTTTTGGGAGCCGTTTTTCTGGGGTTAGAACAAGGATTCCCCCAGGGTGAAGGATGTACTCAAAGAGGGTCAGCGGTAGATGTAGTTCCATCTACCGCTGACCCTCTTTTCAGTCCACATAAGATCTGTGACTTTGTTAGAAACACTCGAAGAAAAGAAAAAAAGAAAAGAAAAAAAGATTGTATTATCAGATAAGAGCATTTTTATGCTCTAAGTTCTCATTTAGTTTAATCATATTCCATATGTTAATATGTGTCACTGCATTGGGATTTTATAAAATGTATTGAATCATATATATATTTTTTTTGAGATCCTGACAAAAAATGAAAAAAATCTTTTTATACGAAATGAAATATTAAATAAAAAATATATTTTGTGATAATATTCCAGCATCATGTCAACTGATTATGTGTATGTTGTCCTGTTTAATTTTAAACATTTATACTTGTGATTAGCTTGGTTCTTTCCCCGGATACTGTTTTCCCTACTAGCTAGCAAGTTTCCATTGTGTTAAGTAGGGGTCCCCTCTCTTTCAAACCACTAGACACTGTAGGGGTACAGGCCTCATGCACCTGTACCCTCACCAGTGGCATAGTGCACCCAGCTAGAGGGGTGGTTGACCTATGCCATAGGCAGTAAGTTGTAGGCATGGCACACAGGGCTGTGTGCCACGCCGCCTCTGCACTTTGTTCTGCACCAAAATACGCAGCCTGCAATGGTAGTGTGTGTGTGTGTGTCCGGGTACACGGCCTCCAAGAGTGGCACAAAATCTGCTGCAGCCCTTTGAGGCCTTCCCTAATCATAGTGCCCTTAGTACCTATGGTACCTTTTACAAGGGACTTACATGTGGCCAGAGTTTTGCCAATTTGGGTGTGCAACAGTACAGATTTAGGCCCCTGTGTACCTGGTTGGCAGGAACCCAGGGCACACTTAGTCAAAGAGCATCAATATCAGGCAAAAGGTGTGTGTGTGTGTGGGTGTGGGGGGGGGGGGGCAACCATGCAAAAAGGGGCACTTTCCTACACTCTGCTACAGGGGCAGACGCACAGTAAGGAGGTGGAGCAGGTCTGTTTCGTCCCAGGTCAGTGGGCACCAGGAAAGTGCCCATTAACAAATGTTTTACTGGGGGAGCCGGATTGAACCTGACGATATGCCTCCTTGAAGCTTCAACCTGCTGTGGAGTTGACGGTGGTCCAGGGAATCAGGAGCACATCGGCACCAGATTTGGCATAGAGTTCTGAAATGACGGTGAAACAACGGTCTGATTTCTGGAAAGCCAACTACAATTGAACAATTGTAATGGACTTGAATAATCCTGATATTCAATGGACGAAAAGCACATGGATAATCCAGTACAACAAACAAGTCAGGGTCGCCAAGCATGCTGTGGGTTTTCTATCCCATTAATTAGTTGAACACTAATGTCAGTGTTCGTATGCAAGTTATCAAAAACCACTGAGCTTCAACTTTACAAAAAAAAAAAAAAGGCCTGATAACTGTCTTAAAATGCTACAATGCTCCTGGACAGTGGGAGTCTGGTCATAAACGCACTTATTTCAGATATGATCAGATGACAGCAAAGCATAAAAGTAGAATATTTGAAGGTAAGAAGCTCATCATTACCAGGTAGAGTCCTTCCACTGCAGCAATACCTCTGAATTGCTTCCCTTACATTGAAGCTACACTTAAAAAGTTCGTAGAGAGCCTACAAGATAAAAAAAATAAAAAAATAAACACTGTAATAAAACCTTAAAATAAAGCACAAATCTATGACATAAAAGTTTCAGAGCAAGTCAACAATGACGATGAAATACATTACTCAGGAACATCACTCAGTTGCTACTACCCTTATCAGCCTGTCAGTACTGAATTCATCAATAACTTTCCCTGAAATTGACAGTTGCTCCCGCAACTATCCCCGATACATACAGAATACTCATTTACCCAACTCAAATTTGACTTGCGCTTTCATTTCATACCTTGCCTAAGTGTTAAAGGATTTAAACAAAAACACAGCAATCCTCATCGTTTAAATACAACTTTTCATAGTTTTCAGCATTTTTAAGTCCCTGTTCATGTAAAACTTTTTTCCAGCCAGTCATATCTATCCCTGTATGTAAGTTTATTTGGGGTTAATATCTACTCTTATGGTTAGTATCCTGTACGGGTGATTTTTACAATGTTGCGCCAGGCCACAATGCCATTCCGATCTGACTAATTAACAAATCCTGGTGAAGGACCTTTTTCATCTTGTTGTCCAAGTTTTCCAGAATACAACAAAGAATTGCCTCATTTGGCACTTGGTTGTCTTGATGGTCAACTGGTAGCAATGATCAGATGTGGGGAATGGCCAGGCTTCTTGGTTGTGGCTAACATATCAGACTGAGTAATGGAGTGGTCAATAGAGGCTTTCTTGCATCCTGGAGTAGTCAGCAATTACTACACAGTTTACAGTCTGGTTAGTTTTTAACACCGGTGACCCTTGGACACTAGACTAATGCAATATAATTAGAAGATAAAGTTACTTACCTTCTGTAACAATATTCTTCCAGATACCAGACTGGTAAGGAAAAGTTTTACCCACCATAGCAAGTTGACAAAATCAGAGTAAATTAGGCACCAATGACAAGGTGGCATTTCCTGGCACTTTCTGAACGTCTATTGAGGCATGCAGGAAGGAAATGAGAGAACATCAACGGTGACAAAAACAGCACTTCTGCATAGACTGGGATCTTAATCTAATCACTAATTCATCAGGGGACGAGGAAGGTCAGTGAGGGATCTGAAGGAACAATATATATGGACCGTTTAGGAGGCTGGCTTAGTATATGGTGCACACTTATGTAAGTGTAGCACCCTGCACTAATCCAGACAACCCTTATGGTGATTATAGTGGTTTTAGACAATCTTAGAAAGCTCTCTAAGTGGTAGCTGTGGAGAGCAGCCTTCAGGCTTAGTCCAGAAGGAGTGTAAAGCAGCTTGTTTTACCAGTACTTAATCTTATGGTGTAGGTTGAGTGAAAAAGAACCACACAGTGTAGTTATAAAAATGCGTATTTATTATAAACATTTACTAACACATTGCAATATCTCTTACCCGGAGATATAACCACAATACACACAATACTTTGATAATAGAACACGTAAGTAGCACAAATACACAGTGGTCCCCATGAGGAGACCAAATCATATACTAAAATAGTGGAATGCGAACCACGACATAAGTCGAGACTGGACCCAGAAGACGTAGAAGAGTCAGGGACCCAAATAACCACCCAAGGTAAGTACCCAGGAACCCCACGGAAGACGTGTGCAGAGTGGGAACGCGGACTCAATACAAGTCAATGGGTAAGTCGCTGTTGCAGTTTTAAAGAGGAAGGACCCTTCCCAGCGGACCCTGAAGAAACCTTGTGGAAGATGGCAGGTTGGAGAGTCACCCCACCTGTGGATAACCCAGGAACCAGCGTACCTACACCAGGGAAGCCAGATGCATAGGTGCAAAGTGACACAGGAAACCACCGTAGACCACAATGGAGGACTTCAGTGAAGATGCCGCTGGCGAAGAAGGTGAAAGAGTCCGGTGGAACCCAAAGGTGGATTCAAGATGAGAGGTACCTGCAAGCAGAGGGGGCAGAGTCTATGCCACTCAGGAGTGACCAGGAGGGACGGAAGACGAATGCCCACCGATGTCGGAGATGCAGGAGAGTTGACTGTGCCCTTGAAGTTGCAGCTGTGCGGAGCACCCGACGCTGTGGAATAACAGGAGCAGTTTACGAGCTGTCCCATGTCGGATGTCAAGAGCCAGGGGCGTCGTGTCCGTCAGAAGCACCAACAAGCCTTGGCAATGGCATCACTGTAGTATGTGAAAAAGGTGCAATGTCGGGACCAGCAAGGTCCGAGCGACTCATCACGAGCAGGTAAGTCAGAGCAGCCCCCAAGCAAGCAGGGGAGTGCCATGGAGCCAAAGAAGACCCTCAAGAGGACCCACGGGCAGTAGACACATGAGTCGCAAGAGGACCTCGGGCAGCTCACCAAAGGATGAAGGCCCACAGCGCAGAGGATGCGGTGCAAGCGAAGATCTTGGCTGCAAGAGATGCTTGAGGCAGGAGCTTCTTGGAGCTCGAAGATCTCTGGTGAAGAGAATCAAGTCGCAAGAGGACCACGAGCAGCTCACCAAAGATGCAGGCCCATGGTGCAAGTGATGCGGGGAGGACAAAGATCTTGGTCATGGAGATGCTTGAGGTTGGGGCTACTTGGAGCCCGAAGATCTTGGTGGAAGGAAGCCAACAAGCCTTTGCAACTGCATGTCAATGCGGTGCACAGGGGTACTGCTCTAGCGGTTCCGACGCGGGATACTGGCTTCAAACTTGCTATGAAGACAGTGCAGGCCTCGAGGGAGTTGCAGAACCACCACCTGTGTTGCTGAACCTTTCAGAGTCCATAGGAGCTCAGGAACAGCAGACCGGTCAGCTTAGTTGCGGTGCCTGCAGATGCAGGGAAGTGACTCCTTCACTTAAAGGGAGATTTCTTCAGGTGTCTTGGATGTCCACAGGCCTGAAGAAGAACCTGTATGGAGCATAGGCACAAACGACGAAGAAGACTTGCGGTTCAATAAGACCAGGAGCAGCAGTAGTCTTCCTAGTTGCAGTCTTGGCTCCCAAAGCGAAGTCTAGCGAAGTCCAAAGGCCCCGACAGTGGAAGATGAAGTAGTTTCGGATCTGAATCTTGTCCCATAACGAATCTAAGGAACCACCCACAGGTAAGCCTTTAAGTACCCTAAGGAAAGGATCGGGACGATCAGGGGACCCTCCCACAGGACGGGCTGGAGAGTGGGGAAGGATACTCCCATGTCCTTTGTCCAGTTTGGCGCCAGAGCAGGAGCCAATGGCTCCATGAACTGGTTCCAACTGGAGTATACAAGGAGGGCACCAAATGCGCCCTTCAAAGCAGTCTACTGGCGCTGGCAAGCGCCCCCACCCTGTCCCAATACATTAAGTCCTGTCTGGGAGGCGGTCACACCTCCCTGTGACTTGAAACCTATTGTGCTGCCTTCCCCTGCTCGAGCGTGGCTCAGCAGCAGGAGGGCAGAATCGGGTCTCTGGTTCGCAGCAGCCAGAGTTTGCTGTCCGGGTCTAGAAGAAAGGTACCAGGAGCACGGAGGTCCTCCCGGAGGAGCTTTACAGTGCCTGGAATCATACCGCCAACACAGTTTACGGTGTTGGGGTACGATTACAACACGTTTGATACCAAACACGACAGGGTTCATTACAGCCAGTTTTGAGATAGCCATTGCATAAGGACGCATGGCCACTATGTATCATAATGGCTGATGCGCTTACAACCCAGGAGAATGGGCTCAGTAGGTTGCAGGGGTGTCCTGCTAATACAGGGGCACCCTCACACTTAGAACCGAGCACCCTGCCTTCAGGACTGAAAGGCCTGCCTTAGGGGTGACATAGGTTATAAGAGCAGTGACCTCAGATATAAGGAAACTTATATCTGTCGTAAGTGGTGCGAGCACCAGCTTACACAGGCTGCAATGCAGGCCTGTAGTCACAATTTGTGTGATCTCCCATGGGTGGCATAATACATGCTTCAGCCTGTGGGGGACCTCTGGTGTACCTGTGCCCTGGGTACCTTCGTACCATATACTAGGGACTTATAAGAATACATCAGTAGCCAATCTGGGGTGCACCTAAGTACTCACCAAGTCCAATTATGGGAAGAAGCACAGTGACTGGGGTCCAGATTAGCAGGATCCCAGTCGGACTAGTCAGAAAAACATAGCAACACAAGGTAAAAAGTGGGGATAACCATGCAGAAGAATCCTACCTTCCTACAGACCAGAAATATCGTTACCAAAGGTAAGTAACTTTCTTCCGATTGGCACAGTATTCAAAGAAGACCATGGGGCCACCAGGCAGATGTCAGCCACAGGAAAGGCTCTGCTATGAGCCACAAACAGCAATTGCCTCGGGAATGGGTGTTTTATATGGAGTGGTTGTTGTAGGAGGCTGGGTTTCTGTTTCAGTAACCCCGCCCCCTCTTTTTGCCGGATTTCTGATGCACTTTCACTTGATGTGCCCTGGGTCCCTGCCCATCAGGTTCTCAGGGCCTGTGTTCTTTCCCAAAACGGTACCTTGTACCCCCAACTGGCACCTCTCTGGCCACATGTCAGTCCCTTGTAAAAGGTACCATGGTTACCAATGGCACTGTGGCCAGGGAAGGCCTCCAAGGGCTGCAGCACTGATTGTGCTACCCTTAGAGGCCCTGTACCTTTACACACGAATATGCCACGTTACATCGCATGCGTTTACAATGCATGCCATTACAACGCGTCATTACAACGACCGCGTTGTTACATCGCATACCATTACAACGCAAGTCATTACAACAACTTGCTGTAGGGGGGTGCTAGATTTTAGAATAGTATAATTTAGTATTCCAACTCTAGTTTGTGCAACAGTAGTGAAGGTGTTGGATTTTAAATCCAACACCTTCTGCCCCCTACAGCAAGTCGTTGTAACGACTTGCGTTTAAATGGCATGGGATGTAACAACGCGGTCGTTGTAATGACCGTGCTGTAATGGCATGCGTTGTATCGCATGCGTGGTAAACGATGGTTAGCTTACACACACACACTGCCATTGCAGGGTGCGCCTTTTCTGTGCAGAACAAAGTGAAGAGTCGACATGGCACACATACCTGTGTGCGATGCCTACAACCCACTGCCCTGGCATAGGTCAGCCACCCCTCTAGCTGGGTGCACTATACAAGTGGTGAGGGTACAGGTGCATGAGCCCTGTACCCCTACAGTGTCTAGACCAATTCTGGGGGTGAGTGTTTGATTGGCTCAAACGTTCCGTCCATCATCCCCTTTTGTATCGCTTTGTTCGCCCTAAGTTGGCGGGGGTATGCCCAGACGTGGGTCCCTTGCTCACTTTGCCACTGGATTCAAGCAAGCCTGGCTGATGACGGCTGGAATGCCAGAAACCGGTCCTAGGATGCTTGTTTCCGGTCCAGGGAAGACATGGCTTGGCAGTTCAGGCTGGACTGTTCCCATGAGGCACAGGGTCAGACTGATTTGCATATGGCCATGTCTGAACTGGGGTGGTGGAGTGAGCTAAAGAATGATGATGGATTAAACCCAGATCAGTTGACTGGGGGTGAGTGTTTGATTGGCTCAAACGTTCCGTCCATCATCCCCTTTTGTATCGCTTTAGACCAATTCTTAGACATTGTAAGCGCAGTAATGCCCTTAAGAGTATATGGTGCTGGGAGCTTGTCATTACGAACTCCACAGCACCATAATGGCTTTACTGAAAACTGGGAAGTTTGGTATCAAACTTCTCAGCACATTAAACCCACACTGATGCCAGCGTGGGATGTAATGCAAAATTCACTCAGAGGGCATCTTAGAGATGCCCCCCTGAAAAACAACCAGCCTCGGGTGGGTTCCCTGAGTGGTACACACCAGCCTGCCACAACGAGACATGATTGTGGACCCCGACTATGGGTGGGAGCCTTCGCTCCCTGAGGCCAGAAACAAAGCCTTTCCTAGGCGGAGGTAGTCACACCTCCCCCAGGTCAGGAAGAGCCATCTGTGGCAGGGGAGCTTCAAAGGCCTTGCCGCCTTTGTTATGCAACCCCCAGCCTCTCCTGCTATCAGGAGCAGGGCCCCTTCTTTTTGGCGGAAAGACAGGCGGGAAAAATTAGCACAGCCCAGGTGTGCCCACCTCTGCCAACCCCACCCCTCAAGTGGGGGAGGTAAGGTGAAGCCCACTCTTCAGTGCCCGCCATTTTGCAGATGGCAGGCACTCTCCAATCAGGATTAGGGAGTGTGCCCATTCCTCCACGTGGGGTGAGTACACCCACGGTGTAGTCACCCTAAGGTCAGTAGCCCATTGCCTACTGACCTCGAAACCCCTAAAACACCCCCTAAATACAGTATTTAGGTGGAAGCCCTGAACCAAGAAGACAAATTCCCACAACCTACGAAGAAGGACAAAAGAAGACACCCAGCAGAGGAGACTGCAGAGAAGAACTGAATTGGCCCCATCCCTACCAGCTCATCTGCAGTTTTCAGAGATCCTGTGCCAAAAGTCGCCTTGTCCTGCAGCCAGCGACCTCCAGAACCCTGGAGGACTGATGCCTTCAACAAAGACCGGATCTCCTGTGAACAGCAGCTCTGTTCAAAACAATCTCCCAAGACAAACTGAGCCTGCTGAGGACAAAGAAACCTGATGCCTGTAACCACCACTGCACCCGACGCCTACAGCCCGAATCCAAGTGGTCCACCGGACCCAGCGGTGTCCCCCAGCGCGTCAGAGTCAAAGTCCACCGTGGGTTGACCCCTCCAGGACTCCCGGACGTTGCCTGCAGCCTCTGCACGGAGAACTCCCCCCCCCAACCGCCAATGGCCCCGTAAGGTGAAATCCGACCTCAAAAGACCCCCTACATCCAGCCGCCCTGCGCCCTGAAGAGAATTCGAGGTGCACCTACGTCCCCAAGCCCTTCAACTACCTGCCCAGCTGTTGGTTTCTCCTGGAAGATTTCCTGGACAGAGCCTGCAGCTAAAAACCAAAACCGGCAATCCCTATTGAAAACAACAGGGCACCCTACGCCAAAACAGCACCCTGCATTCGGCCGCCCCTGTGCCACTAGGGGTGCACCTTGTGTTCTAAACCGGATCCCCCTTTGCCCTGAGCGTAACACCAGGAGCTTTGCTCCCACAACCTCCTTGTGGCCTGCTTGTGAGCAGCCACCAACTGGAGCTCCCCTTTCCCCCATTGGATAACACTGGGCCTCAGCACCCGACCGCCCTAGTACCGCTGAGGGTGTTTGAAGAGTGCATCATTGACGTTGGGGGAACCCTGGTGCCAACTGTGAGAAGCTGGGTTTCTGTTGCAGTAACCCCCCCCACTTTTTGCCAGACTACTGATGCACTTTGACTTGATGTGCCCTGGTTCCCTGCCAACCAGTGTAAGGAAGTGGGTTTCTGTTGCAGTAACCCCCCCCACTTTTTGCCAGACCACTGATGCACTTTGACTTGATGTGCCCTGGGACCCTGCCAATCAGGTTTCCAGGGCCTGTGTTCCTTCCCCAAAACTGTACCCAATTGGCATCTCTGGCCACAGGTCAGCCCCTGGTAAATGGTACCACAGGTACCCAGGGCACTGTGACCAGGGAAGACCTCTAAGGGCTGCAGCACTTATTGTGCCACCCTTAGAGGCCCTGTACCCTGACACACACACACACACACACACACACACACTGCCTTTGCAGGCTGCGTGTCTTGGTGCAGAACAAAGTGAAGAGTCGACATGGCACACATTCCTGTGTGCCATGCCCACAAACACACTGCCCTGGCATACCTGAAATGAAATTTGAAATGAAATTTGTACTTGTAAAGCGCACTTATACCCCCAAAGAGGTGTCCTGGCGCTGTACGCATACCGCTGTGGAACCCTTCCTGGCTTTTCCCTGTGAAATGTCCACTCCTGGGCACCCCCAGGGTGAAGCCAGGCATCCCAGCGCTGTTGGGGCCGTTGTGGAGATTAAGCAAGCTATTGCCCAGAGTTGCAGAGTGGGACCCATGATTAGAATAGGCACCGAGGCGAGAATTATCAGGTCCGAGGAAATTGAGCCCAAGACCCGCCGAGGCGGGAATTGAACCCTGGTCCCGGGCCAGATCTCTGCATCAGGGTCTGCCGCTCTAACCATTGAGCCACACTTCTCCATACCTCAGTCACCCCTCTAGCTGGGTGCACTATGCCAGTGGTGAGGGTACAGGTGCATGAGCCCTGTACCCCTACAGTACCCAGGTCCATTCCTGGGCACTGTAAGTGCAGTGCTGCCATTAAAAGTATATGGTGCTGGGAGGTCGTCATCACGAACTCCACAGCACCTTGATGGCTACACTGAAGACTGAGAAGTTTGGTATCAAATTTCTCAGCACATTAAACCCACACTGATGCCAGTGTGGGATTTAATGTAAGATGCACGACAGAGGGCAACTTAGAGTTGCCCCCTGAACCTAACCCACAAGCCACATCCTGTCTGAGAGGCTACCTAGGCTGCCACCCAGCAGACATGTTGCTGGACCCCTGGGTAGAGAGCCATCCGCTCTCCCGGGCCTGCAACAATGCACGTCCTGGGCGAGGTGCTAGGCCTCCTCCCCCAGGATGGGCAGGGGGAAGCTTCAAAGGCATTCCGCCTTTGTGAGCTTCCCCAGACCACTTGCTGTACTCAGCAACTGGTCCCCACTGGTTCTAGCCCCCACTCTGGCGGGAAGACTGGCGGGAAACACCAAGGGAGGAAAGGGGGTGTGCCAGCCTCTGCCAACCCCACCCCTCAGGTGGGGGAGGCGAGGTGAAGCACATCTCCGGGCTCTCGCCATCTTGAAGATGGGGAGCCCTACCCAATCAGGACTAGGCTCCTGCCCCCCTCCCACTGGAGAGTGGCAGGATAGGGGGGGTGTACCCACCCCAGGGAAGGGACCCATTGGTCCCTGCCCTTTACCTACCTGTAACGCCCCTAAATCTAGTATTTAGGGGCACCCTGAACCTTCCTTCCAGAGATCCAGCAACAACAATAAGAAAAGAAGAACAAGGACCAAACAGCTGTGCAGCCTGCTAACAAGAGGAAGACAACAACTGACTTGGCCCCAGCCCTACCGGCCTGAATCCCCTCGAACCTGCTTTCTGCGAAATCCCGGTGTGTCCTGCAGCCAGCAACCTCACAAACCCCGGAGGACCTGCCTGCCTTCACTTGAACCGCCTGCTTCTCCCGTGAACACCGGATTTGTTCAAAACCAGCACCCCTGGCACCAGCCCAGGATCGCGAATCCAGCCCACTCTGCACCCGCCGAACCCGGCCCGAGCTCGAGTAAAGAAAACACCAAGAGGAGGTCTCCCCGGCGATCCTGACCTGGAATCCGGCAACTCCTGACCTGCCTCAAACCTCCAGACGAAGCCTGCAGCCTCAGTCCAGAGGGTCCCCCCTACCATGACCAGAGCGGATAAGAAAAATCCGACACTAAAAGGCACCCCTGCACCCGACGCCCCACGGCCTTGTGTGCCCAAACCCAGGGTGCCTACCTAAGCCAAGACATCTCAACTTACCCCTCGAAGTGTTGGTAGATCCCAGGAGACTCTCGTTTCCAAGCCTGCAGTATTTGTCCAGTCCGGAGAATCTCCATAGAATTCAACAGGGAACCCGACGCCATAATAGCCCTCTGCACCCAGCCGCCCGAGTGCCGCTGTGGGTGCGCTTTTGCTGCTCACTTGCTTCCCCCTTTGTGCCAAGTCTACAGCCAGGAGCTTTGCTCCCACAACCCAGTGGCCTGCTAGCCAGCAGCCACCAACCGAAGGCCCCCTATCCCCCATAGGATAACATTGGGGCCTCAACACTCTGCATCCGGCCGCCCCAGTGCCGCTGTGGGTGCAACAAGAGTGTCACTGACCCTGGGGGACCCCTGACTCTAACCCCAGAACCTGGACCCCCACAGTCAAAAACTTACCTGCAAACCGATAACTTGTTTTCCCTCCATAGGATAACAGTGGGTGTTTTTCTCTGAAAAAAGCGACTAAGTGTGGAGTTTCAAAAACTAAAAATATTGCTTAAAAATTGTGTGTTTAACCAAAACGACTTTACTCACCTGTTTGCAGGAAATGTCCCAGGACTGAATCTAGGACCCAGTCCTGAGGTTAAAAAAGTAACGCGATAATTACCTACCTGCATATTACAGTAAAAGTCAATGCATTTCAATGGACTGTTCGAAAAGTTTCTAAGTGTCAACTTTTGAAATCTTGAAATATTCACTAAAAATCGTCCGAATATCAAAAGCGAAATTACTCACCTGTTCTCAGGAGAGATGCCAGTGCTGGATCTAGGTACCCAGCACTGATTAGAAAAAGTGATCACAACTGTGATTTTCCGATAACTTGATTTTCCTCCATAGGAAAACATTGCCTGGTTTTTACCAGAAATTCTTCTAAGTGTGGAGTTTCTAAACTTTAAAATATTCATCTAAAATCAGCCGAATTACGAAAACGAATTTACTCACCTGTTATCAGGGGAGCTCCCAGTGCTGGACCTTGGTGCCCAGCACTGACCCTGAAAAGTAATCATAACTGTACTTACCGGTAACTTGAATTTCCTTCCATAGGATAAGATTGCCTGGTTTTTGCTGAAAAAGTTTCTAAGTGTCGATTTTGCAAACTTACAAATATTCGTTAAAAATCGCCTGTATAACAAAAACACATTCTTTCAACTGTTTACAGGAGATGCACCAGTGCTGGATCCAGGATCCAACACTGAGTTAGAAGAAGTAACAATAACCCCACTTACCTGCTAAGTGAATTTCCTCCCATAGGATAACGTTGGTGATTCTATGTGAAAAATAATATTCCTTAAAAATCACAACTGTAACCAAAACGTTTTACTCAACTGTTTACAGGAGATGTCCCAGGACTGAATCTAGGATCCAGTCCTGTGGTTAGAAAAGTAATCCAAAAAGTAATTATTGCATTTAACTAGAAATTCCCATTGAGCTCAATGTATTATTGTGTTTGAAATTGTGTTGCCTATTGCAACAACTGTAACTATTGCATTCAAAAGACTATTGCCTATTTGAAAAGTATTTAACTAAAGTAACTCATTCTGGGAAAGTATATTTTGATACCTATTGTTGGTTCTAAAATAAAACTATATATTTTGATACAAAACCATTGGCCTAGAGTTCAGTTCTTGAGTGTGTGAGACCATTTGCTGACTGTGTACAACAAGTGCTTTACACTGTCCTCTGATACTGCCTTACTGCTCGGCCAAGCTACCACTTTAGAGAGTAAGGTTATATCTAACTTTAGCCTCTGCCAAACCTCTGGGGACTGTGGACTCTGTGCACACTGAACCTTACTTTGGTGCAGTATATACAGAGCCACTTTCTTACAACCAGGTTCCCAGGGCCTGTGTTCTTTCCCTAAAACTAACCCAAACCCAATTGGCATCTCTGGCCACAGGTCAGCCCCTGGTAAATGGTACCACAGGTACCCAGGGCACTGTGACCAGGGAAGACCTCTAAGGGCTACAGCACTTATTGTGCCACCCTTAGAGGCCCTGTACCTTTACACACACACACTGCCTTTGCATGCCGCGTGTCTTGGTGCAGAACAAAGCGAAGAGTCGACATGGCACACATCCCTGTGTGCCATGCCTACAACCCACTGCCCTGGCATAGATCTGTCACCCCTCTAGCTGGGTGCACTATACCAGTGGTGAGGGTACAGGTGCATGAGCCCTGTACCCCTACAGTGTCCAAGCCCATTCTTAAAAATAGTAAGTGCAGTGCTGCCATTAAGAGTATATGGTGCTTGAAGTTTGTCATTATGAACTCCACAGCACCATAATGGCTACACCGAAAACTGAGAAGTTTGGTATCAAACTTCTCAGCACATTAAACCCACACTGATGCCAGTGTGGGATTTAATGAAAAATGCATACAGAGGGCATCTTAGAGATGCCCCCTGAAAAACGACCTACCACTAGTGTCCAGGCTGAGTGGCTGCTTTCAGCTGCCACCACCAGACACGTTTCTGGACCCCTGGGTCGAGAGCCTGCTGCTCTCGGGGGCCTGAAACAATGCACATCCTGGGACGAGGTGCCAAGCCTCCTCCCCCAGGATGGGCAGGGTCCACAAAGGGGAGGCTTCAAAGGCTTGCCGCCTTTGTGAGCTTCCCCAGGCCACTTGCTGCTTTCAGCAACTGGTCTCCACTGGTTCTGAACCCCACTTTTGGTGGGAGAACCGGGGGAAAAACAAATGAGGAAGAGAGGTGTGCTTACCTCTGCCAACTCCACCCCTCAGGTGGGGGAGGCAAGGTGAAGCACAACTCTCAGTCCCCGCCATCTTGCAGATGGGTGGACCCAGCAAAGCAGGGAAAGGCTTTTACCCCCCCTCCCACTGGAGGGTGGCATAATAGGGGGTGTACCCATCCCAGGGAAGGGACCCATTGGTCCCAACCTTTTATCTACCTGTAACGCCCCTAAAGCTAGTATTTAGGGGCACCCCTGAACCGTGCTTCCTCAGATAAGTACCTACAAGAAGAAAAGAAGAAGAAGGACCGAACAGCCGTGCCGAAGCTAACAAGAGGAGGACGCCCACTGACTTGGCCTCAGCCCTACCGGCCTGTACCCACCTCGGAACTGCTCCAGCGTAATCCCGGTGTGTCCTGCAGCCAGCAACCTCGAGAAACCCGGAGGACCTGCCCGTCTTCAATCCCAAAGACTCTGTCTCCCGTGAACACCGGATTTGTTCATAAAACAGACTCCGGCTCCGCAAGGATCCGCTGGTTTGCACCACTCTGCACCCGACACCCACGGCCCGAGTTCGAGTGGCCCACCAGCAAGAGGAGGTCTCCCCGGCGATCCCGACCCGAGATCCGGCGACCCCTGACCTGCCTCAAGCCGACACCTGCAGCCTCAAACCGGAAGGTCTCCCCAACCGCGACCAGGAGCTGGTGAGAAGATCCGACCCTAAAAGGCACCCCTGCACCAGACGCCCCACGGCCTTGGGTGGCCCAACCGACGGTGCCTAACCAACACCCAAGATCCCAACTTACCTCTCCAAGTGGTGGTCGCACCCAGAAGACCTTCCTCCGCGAGCCTGCAGTGCTTTTGCAAACCGGAGACTCCCCATTGTAAGCTACAGGGATTCTGATGCCAAAACAGCACTCTGCACCCGGCCGCCCCAGTGCCGCTGAGGGTACATCTTTTGTGCTGGCCTAAACACCCATTTGCCCTGAGCTTAAGTCCAGGAGCTTTGCTCCCACAACCCAGTGGCCTGCTCGTCAGCAGCCACCAACCGGAGGCCACCTATCCCCCATTGGATAACATTGGGCCTCAGCACTCTGCACCCGGCCGCCCTAGTGCCGCTGAGGGTGTAACAAGAGTGCATCCTTGACCCTGGGGGACCCCGGAGTCTAACCCCAGAACACCAACTCCCACAACAAAGTACTTCCCTTTAAACCAATAACACTATTTTCCTCCATAGGATAACATTGACTGTTTTTCTATGAAATGTTTTCAAGTATGGAGTTGGAAAATCTAAAGAAATTCTTTAAAATTGTACTAACCAACAAAAACGCTTTTACTTACCTGTTTACAGGAAATGTCCCAGTGTAGGATCCAGGTATACTACACTGTGTAAGAAAAGTAATCTGAAAGTGATGTACTGGTCATTTTACTAAAAAGCCCATTCAAAGTATATGTACTGTATTTCCAAAGCATTGCATTTCTCAGTAACAGTACTGTAAATCAAAACAAAGTGCATATACAATTACAATCCAAACTGTATAACAACTGTATATTTACTGCAAAGTATTTATCACTTTCCTGTGCCAGGCTTGCTTGGTTCTAGGAAATAAAATAACTAAAAGAATATTTTTATACAAAAACAATTGGTCTGAAGTTCAGTCTTTGAGTGTGTGGATTCATTTGCTGACTGAGTGCGTACAACAAATGCTTAACACTGTCCTCTGATAAAGCCCTACTGCTCGACCACACTACCACAAATAGAGAGTGAGGTGCTATCCACTTTACCTCTGCCTCCCTTTTGGGTTCCACTGGACTCTGCACACTATACCTCACTTTGGTATAGTATATACAGAGCCAGCTTCCTACACTAACCCCAGAATACCAACTCCCACAACAAAGTACTTACCTGTAAACCGATAACTTCATTTCCTTCCATAGGACTGAATTTCTTTGAGAAATCTTGTAAGTGTTGAAGGAAGCTGGCTCTGTATATACTATACCAAAGTGAGGTATAGTGTGCACAGAGTCCAGTGGAACCCCAAAGGTAGGCAGAGGTAAAAGTAGATAGCACCTTACTCTCTATTTGTGGTAGTGTGGTCAAGCAGTAAGGCTTTATCAGAGGGTAGTGTTAAGCATTTGTTGTACACACTCAATCAGCAATTTATTGTCACACACTCAAAGACTGAACTTCAGACCAACTGGTTTTGTATAAAAATATTCTTTTAGTTAATTTATTTCCTAGAACTAAGCAAGCCTGGCACAAGTAAGTGATTTATACTTTGCAGTAATAATACAGTTTAAATTGCAATTGTATATATACTTTGGTTTGGTTACAGTAGAATTACTGGTAATGCAATGCTTTGAAATATTGTACATATACTTTGTATTGGCTTTTCAATAGGATGTCCAGTAGATCACTTTACAGATTACTTTTCTTACACAGTGTAGTATACCTGGATACTGCACTGGGACATTTCCTGTAAACAGGTAAGTAAAAGCGTTTTGTTGTTTGGTTACAGTTTTAGAGACTTTTATAGATTTTCCAACTCCACACTTAGAAACTTTTCACAGAAAACAGTCAATGTTATCCTGAGGGAGGAAATAGTGTTATCGGTTAACAGGTAAGTACTTTGTTGTGGGAGTTGGGTTTCTGGGGTTAGGCTCAGGGGTCTCCCAGGGTCAAGGATGCACTCTTGTTACACCCTCAGCGGCACTAGGGCGGCCGGGTGCAGAGTGCTTAAGCCCAATGTTATCCAATGGGGATAGAAGGCCTCGGTTGGTGGCTGCTGGCGAGCAGGCTAGGTTGTGGGAGCAAAGCTCCTGGACTCTAGCTCAAGGCAAATGGGGAAACAAAGTAGCATCAAAGGTGCACCCTCAGCGGCACTAGGGCGGCCGGGTGCAGGGTGCTGTTTCGACGTCAGGCACCCTGTTGTTTTCAATGGGGAACCTCCGGTTTGCAAAGGCACTGCAGGCTTGGGGACGAAGGTCTTCTGGGTGCGACCACCACTTCGAGAGGAAAGTTTGGAAGTTAGGGATTGGTTAGGCACCGTTGGTTTGGCACCCAAGGCCGTGGGGCGTCGGGTGCAGGGGTGTCTTTTGGGGTCGGATATTCTTACCAGCTCCTGGTCGCGGTTGGGAGGACTTTCCGGATTTAGGCTGCAGGAGTCAGCTGGAGGCTTGAGGCAGGTCAGGAGTTGCCGGATCTCGGGTCAGGATCGCCGGGGGGACATCCTCGTGGTGTTTGCCCACTCGAGCTCGGGCCGTGGACGGTGGGTGCAGAGTGGGGCAGATTTGCGGTGTCCGGCCGGAGCCAGAGGTTGCAGATGAACAAATCCGGTGTTCACAGAAGACAAAGTCTTTGTGGTTAAAGTCAGGCAGGTCCTCCGGGGTTTTCGAGGTTGCTGGCAGGTTCGAGGGGGGGAAGACAGGCTGGTAGGGCTGGGGCCAAGTCAGTGGGCGTCTTCCTCTTGTTAGCTGCTGCACGTCTGTTCGGTCCTTCTTCTTCTAGTTTCTTCTTGTCTGAGGAAGCAAGGTTCAGGGGTGACCCGAAATACTAAATTTAGGGGCGCTACAGGAAGGTAAAAGGCAGGGACCAATGGGTCCCTTCCCTGGGGTGGGTACACCCCCTATTATGCCGCGCTCCAGTGGGAGGGGGGCATGAGCCTGTCCCTGGTTGGCTGAGTTCCCCCATCTGCAAGATGGCGGGGACTGGGAGTTGTACTTCACCTTTGTACGGTACCATGGTTCTCCCCTAAATTAAGGGATCTCAAACAAATCTGTAGGAAACTGGAAAGGAGATGGAGACAGAATTTAACAGAAGAGAGGAAAAATGTCTATAGAGAGGCAATTAGAAATTATAAGGCAGAAATTAAAATCGCCCAATCCTCATTCTATGAGGAGAGGATTAGCGCAGCTGCTAACTCTCCCAAAGAGATTTTCCGTATTGCTAAATCTCTCATTACCATACCGCATAAATCCCCTAACACAGAGGATGCATTAGCTCGCTGTAACAATTTAGCGGAATATTTTCACCAAAAAATTCATCTGATTTGCCAATCCTTCCCTTCCCACCAAAGCGAGCTTACAGCATTTGGTACCGAAAGTTCCCTTCCCGAATCACAGTGTTCTTTAGCGGAGTTCCCCTTGATAGACGAGGTTGCCTTGAATACACTTATCTCTACGGTAACCTCGGGCTCTCCTATGGACCCCGCTCCTCCGCAGCATCTCACTCTAGCTGCTGATGTTATTCGGCCAGTAATTTTGAACATTATAAATGCCTCCATCACTTCGAGCACGGTACCCCCTGACTGGAAATGTGCTCAGGTTAGAGCCCTTTTGAAGAAACCAAACTTAGACATCTCCAACATGGCCAACTACCGACCTATTTCTCTCCTTCCCTGGCTGAGCAAGCTGACAGAGACATATAAACTCTACTCTAGTTCATTATCTGGAGTCTAACAACTTGCTCCACGATTCCCAGACAGGATTTCGTCCGAGGCTTGGGACAGAGACGGCCCTTCTGGCAGTAACAGAGGAAGCAAGGAGACTTTTGGATCAGGGTGGCTCAGCAGCAATTATTTTGCTAGACCTCAGTGCCGCCTTCGACACTGTTGATCATAACATCTTGCTGGAGCGATTAAAAAATCTTGGAGTAACACACCGGGCTCTCACATGGATCCAGTCCTTCTTAAAGGACCGATTCTTTCAGGTCTTTGAGGGTACCTTTACATCAAATCGATGGCCTCTTAGTTGTGGGGTTCCCCAGGGTTCCTCCCTGAGCCCCACGCTTTTTAACACCTATATGGCGACTTTGGCAGAGATAGTGCGTCCATTCGGCATAAAAATTATCACCTACGCAGATGATACCCAACTGGATGTGGCACTAAACCACCCGGAGGGTTCATCTTGCGCCCTGGGCAATTGCCTAGAGGCGGTAGCCGAATGGATGGATCTATCTCACCTTAAGTTAAATGGGGACAAAACTGAATTGATGTTCCTGGGCAAAGCTCCATCACCCTCATCGGCATTCTCATGGCCTATTTGTCTCGGCACTATGCCTGCCCCAAAGCATCAGATTAAGAGCCTAGGCATGTGGCTTGATAGCTCCTGAAGTTTCAATCATCAAGCCACCATGCTCTCAGCTACATGTTTTGGCCTGATGAGGATGTTAAGGAAAATTCTCCCTTTACTCCCCTTTCAGGCGCGAAGGATTATGGTGCAAGCCCTCATCTTGTCCCGCCTGGATTACGGGAACGCCTTGTATTTGGGCGCCCCCCAGGCTACTATTCAAAAATTACAAGTGATCCAGAATTGCGCGGCTCGTTTACTCCTCCAGATTCCTCGGAGACAATCAGCAAAACCCACAATGAGAAAACTTCATTGGCTCCCAATCAAGTCCCGAATACGATTTAAGGCCATGTGCCTTGCCCACAGAGCCATCTGGAAAACCGGCCCTGCCATTATCCATCCCCTGGTCACTCCCTACCAACCTCCAAGGAGTCTTCGTTCCAGCTCCGCTTTCCTTGCTACCACAGGAAAGTACGCAGATCCAGATGGGGCGGACGTTCCTTTTCTCTGAATGCTGCTAATCTCTGGAATTCTCTTCCTTCTACCCTTCGCATGGAATCTAACTTACAGTCCTTCCGTAAACTCCTTAAAACTTATCTTTTTAGTACTACACACCAACCTGCCATGATACTGTCTGTCCTGTGCTAAGCGCTACGAGGCCTCAGGGTAGTAATGCGCTATAGAAATTTAATTTCATTCATTCATTCATTCATTTCACTCTCCCACCTGAGGGGTGGGGTTGGCAGAGGTGGGCACACCTCTCTTCCTCATTTGTTTTTTCCGCCGGTTCTCCCGCCCAAAGTGGGGGTCAGGACCAGAGGGGACCAGTTGCTGAAAGCAGCAAGTGGCCTGGGGAAGCTCACAAAGGCGGCAAGCCTTTGAAGCTTCCCCTTCGTGAACCCTGCCCATCCTGGGGGAGGAGGCTTGGCACCTCGTCCCAGGATGTACATTGTTTCAGGCCCCAAAGAGCAGCAGGCTCTCGACCCAGGGGTCCAGAAACATGTCTGGTGGTGGCAGCTGAAAGCAGCCGATCAGCCTGGACACTAGTGGTGGGTTAGTTTTCAGGGGGCCTCTCTAAGATGCCCTCTGAGTGCATTTTTCATTAAATCCCACACTGGCATCAGTGTGGGTTTAATCAAACTTCTCAGTTTTCAGTGTAGCCATTATGGTGCAGTGGAGTTTGTAATGACAAACTACCAGCACCATATACTCTTAATGGCAGCACTGCACTTACAATGTCTAAGAATGGACTTAGACACTGTAGGGGTACAGGGCTCATGCACCTGTACCCTCACCACTGGTATAGTGCACCCAGCTAGAGGGGTGACTGATCTATACCAGGGCAGTGGGTTGTAGGCATGGCACACAGGGATGTGTGCCATGTCGACTCTTCACTTTGTTCTGCACCAAAACACGCGGCCTGCAAAGGCAGTGTGTGAGTGTAATGGTACAGGACCTCTAAGGGTGGCACAATAAGTGCTGCAGCCCTTAGAGGCCTTCTCTGGTCACAGTGCCCTGGGTACCTGTGGTACCATTTACCAGGGGCTGACCTGTGGCCAGAGATGCCAATTGGGTTTTGGCTTCAATGCAGTTTTAGGGAAAGAACATAGGCCCTGGGTACCTGATTAGCAGGAGCCCAGGGCACACTCAGTCAAAGCAGATTAGCAATTCAGCAAAATGTGGGGGCAACCATGCAGAAAGAGGGCACTTTCTCACTCTTAGAGATATTGATTTTTACAGGTAAGTTAAATGTTCACTTAAATGAGTACCCAGCAATGCTTTCCTATAGGGAAAAAAGGCATATAATGCATACAGTTACTTGCAATAGGTTTCCAGGGTTCCCCTTCAGGACTTATCTTGGTGGGAGACCAAGGTCCAAAGAACCACCAGCAGTGGTTCAGGGCATTAGTCTTCACCTGCCCTGGAGTATCCGTGTGCAGAGGTGCTGGTCAGGTTGGTAGCTTTGCACGCTACACCAAAGGAGAAAGGGGGGGCACCTGCAAACAGGCTGCAGAGGGGGACTTGGAGAGAAGTCTGGGAGCTCCCAACAGGGGGCTCAGTTAGTGAGGGCCCTGGGAGCAGGGAAGAGCAGTCAGTTCTCGGAAACCCAGGCTGGGGCGCTTGGGTGCAGAGTGGTTAGGTGGGCTAGTGCATCATGGGCACTCACAGCGGTCTCTCTTCGCTTAATGAGGGGTCAAAAACAGGACAGCTGGAACACTTTTGCAGTGGGTCTCTGCGGTGCCAATGTCCCTTGATTGCTGCTCGGTCTGAGTCGTTGGGAGTCCGGACTGGACTCAAACAGACTTTGGCTGCTGCAAGGGGCCTGGTACCTCGGGTATTGGTGCTGTGCGTCTCCAGTTGATCCTGGCATCTTTTCACTTGGAGGGGACACAAATCTGACATTACGGAGCACGGAGACCTCTTCCTGGGCGGCGGCTATATCGGCGGAACCAGAGGCGGCAGAACGGCAGACCGGACTTTGCTCTTTGGTGCCTGCAGGCCAGTAGCTGCTGTACTCCAAATGAGATTGCTGGCAATTTCTTAAGTGCTGGCAGTCCACTGGGGTTCTTGGCAGATGCACAGCGGCAGGACCAATCGGCTTTTCGGAACAGGTACAGGTAGGCAGGGTTTGGTGCCTAAGAGTCCACAGCTGGTCCTCGGTTCTCACTTCTTCGCTCTTCTTTGTCTTCTCCTTGTGTCCGTCGAATATGAGCTCTGGTGTCAGGTGTGCCACCTAAATTTAGGGGCATTAAGGGGTGTTTATTGTATTGTGATTGCATTTATATAGCGCTTAGTACCCCATACAAGGTGTTGAAGCACTTTTTTCAGCGAGCAGCACGCTACTCCGGAACCCATAAGGATTTGTGATGTTAGTATAGTGAAATATGAAACTAATTTGAGTGGTGGACATGTTTGTTGCTTGGATTGAAAAGGATAGTGGAGGGATAGAAGGAAAGGTTTTAGATTTTTTTTTTCTTTTTGTAGCTCATAGCAGTAGGAGGAGGCTTGGGATGAGTAAATGGGAGGTGGGAGGGGATGAGTAAAGGGAGGGGGAGGGGGGGAGTAATAGGGAGGGGGATGAGTAAAAGAGGGAGGGGAAAGAGTGAGAGCGAGGGGTAAGAAAGGCTTGTTTTGAGGGATCGGAATAGTTCAAGGAAGGGTGGAATAGACAAGATTCTCGAAAGGGTTATTTTGGAGATCATAGTAGTGGTATGGGGTTTGGGATGAATGAAAGTGGAGGTAATGGATATATTGATAGGAGTATAGGGTTAGAAATAGGCTAGTGCATTGGAAAGAAGTAGTAGAAAGAGGTTTGAGATGAGTCAGTGAGTTGAGCTAGAAGATATATTGAGAGCGGTATAGGCTGAAAAATAGGGTAGTACATTGGATATGCTGAGTTAGAAGCAAAGTAATAAATAAGTCAAAGTAATAAATATATAGATCCACAAGTAATAAAGATATAGATCCATAAGTACATTGACAGTATATAGATGCATAAAGGAAGGTAGTATATGGAGATTAAAGATGCATTATATATACTTTAGCTTTCAAGTATTATTAAACTTTAAAATAGTGTTATCTATGTTTATATACATATATGTTTTGTAGCTCAATAGCGAAGCAATATGATAAAAGATTTAGTTATTTATGCAGTCACTTATATACATGTTAAAAACATAGAATAATGTAACTATCAGCAATATGGACATTTTGTAAGCAGAACTAATGAATATCTATATCTAATAATTTTTATGCATAAGTATTCTATATGTTTATACAAAGCAATACATATATATAAGTACATATCTATAGTACACATAAATGCTTGTATACAGAGTGATATGCTGTATATTTCTATCTGTTTGCGTATGGTAGTTATGTGGGGAAGAGCCAATTCTTGAGTAGTTTTCTGAAGTTAATGTGGTTGTCTTTGGATCTTATGTTGGTGGGTAAAGAGTTCCAAGTTTGGCTGCTTGAACAGAGAATGATGTGCCACCCATTGTTTTTTTCTTGTATCATGGGATTTTGAGGAAAGCTGCCACTCTGGAGCGGATGTTCTTTTGTTGGATGTGTTTGGTGATTTTATTCCTCAAGAGCAGTCCCGTTCCATGTATCGCTTTGTGGGTGATACAAAGCAGCTTGAACGTGGATCTTCTGGCAACCGGTAACCAATGCAGGCCTATCAAGGCAGGGGAGATGTGGTTTTGCAGTTTTATACGCAAGAGTAGTCTGCAGCAGAGTTCTGAATCCGTTGTAGTTTTTTCATGGTTGTTAAAGGCGATCCATGGTAGAGGCTATTGGCGTAATCGAGTTTGGACAAAACAGCGGAGATGGTAGCCTGGACCTTGAGTGGAAATCCCAAATGGGGGAAGATTCGTTGCAGAGCTTTTATAGTAACCAAGCTTGATCTTGCTAGTTTGTCCACTTGGGCATTCATCGATAGCTTGGAGTCCATGGTCATTCTGAGGTTTCTTACTTCCTTCGATATTTTAGGTGGTGTTCCCAGATCATCAGGCCACATGGCGAGCGGGTCATAATGTTTCCAAGTGCCACAATAGTATTTCCGTTTTGGAAGCATTCAATTTGAGATGGCTCCACGTTATCCATTGATCCACAGCTCTGAAACAACTGAAAACTGGCGAGTTTCCAATATCTTTGGGGCATTGCAGTTGAAGGAGCATTTGCGTATTATCTGCATAGTTATAACACGCGAGGTGAAATTGATTGATCAGTGCCGGTAATGACTTCATGTAGGTGTTGAAAAGCATGGGTGAGATAGAGCCTTGAGGGACCCCTGCTTTTGTGAAGTACGGTTTGAACGAGAAAGGTGGGGAATGGAGGACATTAGTTCTGTTGCAAAGGTAGGATGTGATCCAGTCTAGAGCAGTCCCCTCAATGCTGGCTTCGTGGAGTCTTTGTATCAGAGTGTCATGGTCAACCGTGTCAAAGGCATCCGAGAGGTCCAAGAGAGTAGCGCAGCAACCCCGTTGCAGTCAGCTGTGTTCTTCAGGTCATCCCAGATGGCAAGGAGGGCAGATTCTGTGCTTCTTCCTGGAAGGAACACCGTTTGGAAGTCTGAAAGCATGGCATTCTCTTCAATGAATGGTGACATCTGGGCGAAAGCTGCTCTTTCTATCAGTTTGCCCAGGAAAGGTCCATTTGAAATTGAATTGATCTGTAATTGTCAGGGTTCGGCTGATCCAAGTTAGTTCTCTTCAGTAATGGGCGTATGTATGACTTTTTGAGTTTCTCTGGAAATATTCCAGTAGTTAAGGAGTTGTTGATGAGTCTCCTTACGGGAGTGGCAGCAGAGGTGTTAGAAGAATTGTCTTGAAGGTTTGCGGTGGGCATGGATCAGAAGGGCTGCAGGCAGGCCTGCTTGCTTTGACCAGGTCCATAAATTCATTGTGTGAAATGTGTTGGAAGGAACGGAGAGGCTGGGTTAGAGTATTCTTGGATTGTAGCTTTGTAAAAGGGCTAGTGCTGATGCTTTGTCTGTTTTAAGAATGAGTCCAACGCATCGCTTTCTCCGCCTAATGATTTACCAGTTTGTCTGTGAACTCTTGAGTAACGGGATGAGCTGCTTCTAGTCAATTTGGTTTACGAAATTCATTCAGAATTTTATAGAATTCTGTATTTGCACATTTAGCATTTTGAATTCGGTTTGAAAAGTATTTTTTCTTTGCTTTTTTGATAGCTGACTTGTACGATCTGTTAATTTTCTGTAGGCGAAGTTTGTCTTGGTTGGCGTTTATTTTGAGCCAGGCCTGTTGCAGCTTTCTAATTTGTTGTTTTATCTCTTTTATCTCCGTGTTTCTCCAAGGTGCTTATTTTCTTTTGTTCTGTTGTGCGGTTTTAGTGGTATCAGGATATTAAAAGCTTCCTGTAGCCACTCATACAGTTTTTGAACAGAATTTGTTGTTTCTAGATCTCTACTGGATGTTAGTTGTGTTTCTAAGTGTTCCAAATTGAGTTTGTTCCACGGTCGATAGGTGGATGCACGTAAGGTGGTTTTAGGTGTGTCGCTTAGTGTTGTTTTATGTTGGAAGGTAACCAAATGATGGTCTGGCAATGTGACTGGAGTAATTGTTTGAAAGGTAACTAGTTCTGTATTAGCAAAAATGACATCTAGGATGTGTCCAGCGGCATGTGTGGGTTTGTGGACGCTCTGATGCAGGTTTAGTGCTTCTAGGCCAGCGATGATTGTATTCGGATGGGGTGTATTTGGTTTGTCAAACCAAATGTTGAGGTCACCCAGAATGCAAAGGTTAGAGTGCAGTGTTATCAGGTTTGAAACCGTGTCTAGAAGTGCGTCTAGGAAAGTTGCCTTGCTAGGTGGAGGTCTGTAAAGGAGCAGGAAGTTACAGGAGGAAGACTGTAGGATTGCATCTGGTGAAAAGGGCCTCACAATCTTTTATGGAGACGTCATCAACTTTAGTGATATGTAATGTTTGCCTGAACACAACAGCTAGGCCACCTCCTTTTTTGCCTATAGAATTGTGTGTGATCGTTTGATAGCCTAGAGGAACGGCTTCATGCAGGACTTGAGCCACATCATCTCCCAACCATGATTGAGTAATGAATAGTATGTCTGGTTTTGCGTCTGTGAGAAGGTCGTGGATGTTATGTTTGTTCTTAGAGAGCGATCAATCATTTATTAGTAGACAGTTTAGAGAATGTGCTTTGGAGATAGTGTGACTTTGTTTTGTAGAGGAGTGAGCAGTATTTTGTGGGCTTGCAGCTGGTGTGTCCTTAATGTTGGTATTAGGTATATGAGGATAGCAATCCTGTAGCTTTTCTGTATTGTGTTCTTCGTCCAGTAGGCTAAGAAGGCATTTTGATGGATCTGCGTGCGTAGGTGGTGGAGATGGTGTTTGAGAGTGAGTTGGTGTGCTGTGTTGTTTTTGTAGTGTAACCTTGTTGTGCAGTAGACATGGAGAAGCAAAGTTGTGAGGTGTCGCACATTGCTTATTTTGTTTTCGTCTGTTTAGGGTGGATGGTGTATGAGTTAGGGGTGGCGGTGCAGCATGTGGGTCATTGTGTAAGTTTCTAAATTATCCAATGGATGACAGGCGGTTAAAATAGAGTTGTTGTGATGCTGTTTATGTGTTGGCTGTGGTGGAAGAGGGAAAGCTTGGTTTGTTCATTTGTGTTATTTGAAAGGTAGGTGTTTTTAGTTTGTGATGGTAAGTATTATGAGGTGTTGCAATTGAGAGATTTTGTTGTGCTCATGTGCATGATATGTTTTGTTTTTGAGGAGTAGTGAAAGGGGATGCTGATGTATTTGTTTTATGAGATGGATTTGTTAGTATAGTATTGTTTGTGAGTGAAAGTTGTAAGGCAAAGGGGGTGGTGACGTGTCAGAGTAGAATGTATGTTAGGTGTAAGAGGGGATGAAGTAGAGTTGTGAGTGCATGTCTTAGACTTGCTTGCTGCAAGAGGTAATGTGTGTGGTGTAGTGGGGTATAGATGTTATTTGGTTGTCTTATTGTGGGAGAAAGAAAAAAGGAGGGTGTTGGTTAGAGAAATGATGGAAGGCGGAGTATAGGTTTGTTAGTGACAAAAAGGGGTCTGTTAGGAGAAATTCGAGTAGGGAGTGTGTGCCTGGTTGGGAAATAGTTCAGTATGGTTTGGAATTGGGTTGTGTTAGTCATGAGTAGATTGGCTAGTGGTGTAGGATAGAGCTGTGTACTGTTTGTAGGTGATGGTGCAAATGTGTGGTAGCTGGGATAGAAGGGTGTATAGGTGTGGTTTGTGTGGTTTTGTAGTGGGTGCTGAGACATTGAATTGTGCATTGGGTTAATTTGTAGTTAATGAGTGGAGTAGATTTGGTGTGAGTGTGTCACTGTGCGTGAATGGGGTAGAGTGGGTGCATATAACATTGGGCAGCATTTCTGGCCCTAGTCCCGACCAGTCTCGAACAGGCACTCACCCTTGTCCTCTCCACCTGTAGCAAGTAGCAAGTAGTAGCCAACAGGCTACTTACCTTTGGGGTGACTACACCCCCTATATGACCACTTCCTGTGGGGAATAGGCATAATCCTGACAGTGTATCTAATTTCACCAAAATCCAAGATGGTGGAATTCTACTTTTCGTGTTTACTTCATGCAACCCACCTTAGGAGAGTAACTAGCCTGATAGTGAACACGTTTCCTGACCAGCTAATTTTCCAGCCTTTTCTGGTGCCAAATGGGCCCTGGGCAGGGGGTGGCATTTCCCTTGTCTGGGGGAAGCCGGGATTCAAATATCAAAAACTTATGAGGAACTTCGGGTTTAGTCCCATCTTCTACGCGGACGACACCCAACTCCTCCTCACCTTCGACAAATCTAACCCCGATATACAAATCACCTTTTCTGAGGGCATGAAGACCATTGCGGCCTGGATGAGGACCAATTTCCTCCAACTGATTGCCGATAAATCAGAGATCATGCTGTTTGGAGGAGCTGCCATAAGCTGGACTCCCAGGTGGTGGCCGGAGGAGTTGGGTGCAGCTCCCTCTCCCAAAGAAGTAGCCAAGAATCTAGGATTCCGAATCGACCACAATCTCACATTCAATGCCCACGCCACAACCATTGCTGGCACCTGCTACCATACACTCAGCCTACTCAGAAGAGTTTTCCCTCTACTTCCTTCCTCGACTAAAAACACTTTGATGCAAGCCCTGGTTTTAAGCCGCCTGGACTATTGTAACGTACTATTAGCTTCGGCTAATGAGGCCTCCCTGAACAAGTTACAGGTTGTGCAGAATACGGCTGCTCGACTAGTAGCTAATGCCCCTCCCAGAACGGCTTCCATCCCCCTTCTAAAAAAACTCCACTGGCTCCCGGTGATAAAGCGGGTGAAGTTCAAGATAGGCTGTATTGTTTATAAAGCCCTTAATGGTCAGGGGCCTTCATATTTGTCCAACAAACTCATCAAGTGCACTCCCCCGCGAACCCTTAGATCAGGGTCCAAGCTACTTTTATGCACTCCCAGAATTAAAAAGGCTTGCAAGGGTGGCAAAGCTTTTTCTCACCTTGCCCCTACTTTCTGGAATGCACTGCCCCTCCAGCTTCGCGATTGTCAGAACCTCCCTCTGTTCAGGAAGCTTCTAAAAACCTTTCTCTTCTAATTCCCCGGGTCTGGCTGTAGCACTCCGTCCTAAGCGCAGAGATACCCCTCTGGGGGTGATTCAGCGCTATAGAAATAAATAAATAAATAAAGGTGGCAGAGGCCTTAGAAGCCTCCTTCCTCGATATGCTGTTTACTAGCCATCCTGCTTGGAGGTGGTGACAACACCTCCAGTCGAAGAAGGCATTGTTTTTGACCTCAGAGAGGGTGGGCTGTCACCTTCTTGGAGTGGGTGGGGGGAGGGGGGATTGGGGTCAGAAACCTGCCTGCGGTGGAAAGCTGGTCTACAGCAGTCAGCTAGTATGCTAGAGGTTGGTAGGATTTCAGGGGGCACCTCTAAGGTTCCCTCTGGGCGCATGTTGAATTAAACTGGACTCAGTATCGATTTATTAAGTCAAGGTGTTTGATACCAAACACCATAGATTTAAGTGAAGACATCGTGTAGCTGGTGAACGCGTAATGAACAGTGCCCAGTACATGCACTCAAGATGGTTTCCCTGTTCACTTATACTATCTAGCAATTGGGCTAGAGAGCATATGATATGGGCATATCTGCTAATGCTATGTCCTCACATGTAACATAATGCACCATGCCACAGGGCTGTAAGGCCTGCTGTAGGGGTGACTTACATATATTTCATGCAGTGTCTGGGGACATGGCGACACAGGGTGTGAGCCATCCCATGTTTTCACTTTTGTCTGCACCCTTTCACGCAGCCTGCAATGGCAGACTGCATGAGTTTGGTTGTGGGTCCCTTAGGTTGGCAGAATACATGCTGCAGCTCTTAGAAACCCTTGTTAGTACTTAGGCCCTAGGCACCAGGGCCACCATTTACTAGGGACTTACAAGCATGCTAAAGGCCTTGCCAATTGTGGAACAATTGCACAGTTACCTTGTTTTTGGGAAATAACACAGGCACTGGGGATCTGGATAGCAGGAACCCAGTGCCATTCAGTCAGAGTTGCATCAAATACCAGGCAAAAAAAAAAGTGGGTGGGACCATGTCAAAAAGGGGCACTTTCTTACACATGGATGCCACTGGGAGATGAACTCTTTCCAACTGTAGAAAGTTCACCCAAAGGACTGCCTAGTACATTAATTTTTTTATATAAAAAAAAAAAAAACAGGTATGTTTATCACTGCTATGCTAAAGTTAGATAATTGTAGATATACATTAAGGAGAATATATGTCATTACAAACATAAATGTGTAATGGGAATCTGCTACTGAACTATGGTACTTGCCTCTACAACGCTCTCCAATTAATACATCAATCTGAGTTAAACAATTCAGTAATGTCATCTTCAAGATCCCTCACATGGTTATAGTTCCCAGAAAGGATATGGTGAATACAATCAGATTTCTCCCATCTCAAATGACAAAGGCTATAAATTCACTGAAAACGAGCGATTTACTAAGCGTGCAATAAACTTTATATCCTAACCGGTGAGTTGGCACTGATGCGTACGTTTTAAAAGCAACAACAATCAAAAGCCTGAGAAGTGCTGCATCTGTCAAATCTTGCTACAATTTGAGGAGCGAGATTTCAAAGGATAATTTGTCTGTTTTGCAGGCAAGAACATGGCAGCCAACACAATATGGCTCCTGAAACATTTTAAAGGAAAAATCATACTTGTTCATTGTCTTTTGTGTGTATACCAGCAGGAACTTTATGTGTATTCCTTTGTTGTGGAGTTGGTAAGGAAGTCTCCAGAAGAAACTCTTCCACTTTATTCTCAGGAAGCACATCTGGACGCCATAGCAACTGATCTTCACCATCATCCACTGTAGAGAACAAAAAGAAGCATGAAACAGGAACATAAAATCTACTTCGCATAACAGAAATAGTTATTTAATGTTCTGCCTTCATGAGACACCTTACTCAGGACTGAATATGAAAGTATATACAACGAGTATTTACTGAAAGGCTCACAGCAAAACTTGTGAATCCACAACAATTTGAGCAACTGTTCCACAGTGGTCCATTTGCTACCATTAGTTCATGTCAATAGAACCAGCTGGCCAATGGGATAAAGGAGAACAATACGTTGAGCACTACCCGCCGCAGTTACTATCACAATATGAAGTACAAACTAGACATGTTCTAGTTAAGATACTATTTTCAACAAATCCTTACAGCTTGGAGGAAAGGCAAGACATGGTCAGACCACACAAGTCACAAGTGAGCACATCGGAATAGCACAGCACGTGAACTGAATCCTTGCTAAACACTTAAAGAATAAAAAAAAAAAGCCCTAAAATATTCCGCAAATGTTGGGACAAACGCCCTGAGCACTGCTTGGAAAAGCAGT
The DNA here is from genome assembly GCA_963921515.1 of Calotriton arnoldi. NCBI lineage: Eukaryota > Metazoa > Chordata > Amphibia > Caudata > Salamandridae > Calotriton > Calotriton arnoldi. Next base: position 428,268 of record CAWUFW010005814.1, read on the forward strand.
GCAGCCCTGCCATTTTTTTTTTTTTTTTTTTTTTTAAATCAGAAATACGTTTTCACCCATTGGACTCCACAATCGGTAGCAGGTCTGCTAATAACGATGCACTTTCCCGGGATATGAGGAGTAAACAAACTTAAAACAAAACAGAATCTCCGGTTTCCCATTATATCCAAAAGAGAACCAAGTACTGGCCCCTCTGTCAGTACTTTGTTGTTTTGGATCGTGTGAACAAGGAGGAGACCCGCACACTAGATTATGAAGTAGATATATGACCACAAGTGGAGCCTCTGCTGGTTGATGCTCTCACCATACTGAGCTGGAGAGAAAGTAGCAACAACCACTCACGGTGAACAGGGGAGCATTTTTAATTTGGAAAAAGAAATGTAATGTCCTATGGGGAGTTTCACTCACCGTGTGGGGGTAGAGATTTTGGGTGGAGGTCTTCAGAAACAAAAGTGACTTCACTGAAATGGGACCCTTGTGAGGCTACTGGGATTTTGGGCACAGTGAATTTTTGTAGGACACCTTTTACTTCTACCTGTGGTACCCAAAAATGAATTGCTGAATCTTTATCAGGCTGAATTGTCCACTGCGCACTCACGTGTACGAATCGGACTCTTTATATAGTGGACCAAAATGAGGTACACTGTGTAAAGAGTCCAGACACCCCTCATTGGTTTATAGAGGCAAAAATGATACCACTAAATGCTCTCTTTGTGGTAGTGTGGGCAAGCAGTTTAGGCTTTTCGGAGAGTAGTACTAAGCATTTATTGTACCCACTGAGGCAATAAATGAGATACACTCAAGAAAAAAATCGGAGACCAATTTAGAAAAAAATTCGTATTTTTCTATACATTTTGATACCAAGAACTTCGTTATCAAGTAAGTACTTTTTTAAATAAAAATGTTTACAGGTAAGTAAATAGTTCACTTAAATGTGTCTTTACGCAGCAATGCTTCCCTATGGGAGACAAGGCATATGTTGCATACACTTATTTGCGATCAATTTCTGGAGGTCTCCTTTGAGGCTTAGGGTCATAGGGGACCAAGGTCCAAATTACCACAAGCCGTTAATCATTACCTGCCCTGGGGCATCCGGGTGCAGAAATGCTGGTCGGGTTGGTAGATGTGCGGGCTACGCCAGGGTAAGAAGGGGGGAGGGGGGGAACCTAGAAACAGACTGTAGAGGGGGACTTGGGGACAAGTCCGGGGGCTAATATCACAAGGGTCCTGGGGAGAGGGGGGCGCACCTGGTTCGTTGGGGCGCTCAGGGGCAGAATGGAAAGGTCGGCTGGGCACTGTACATCCTACAGCCTTACGGTTGTCTGTCTTCGCTGGTTGAGGGTGCAAAATCAGGACAGCTGGGCCACCATGGAAATGGGTCTCTGCGGTTCTTACATGCTTTGATGGCTGCTCGGTCTCGGTGAAGTAGGAGTCTGGATTGGACTCTCGTTCTCCGTTTGCAGCAAGGGGTCCGGTACTCCGGATATTGGTCCTGTGAGGTTACGGTTGGTGTTGGTGTCCTCTCACTTGGTGGGGAGACAGATCTGACCTTCAGGAGCACAGGATTCTCTTCCTGGAAGGCTGCTGTGCCAGGCAGGCTGGGGAGCGGCAACTCGGTAAACCGGACTTTGTGTTTTCGGTGCAGAGGAATAGCTCAACTCCAAGGGAGATTGCTGGCAATTTTCGAAGGGCTGGCAGTCTCCTGGGGTTCATGGAAGCTCGTCAGCTGCAGGACGAGTCGCTAGTCACGATTTTCGAGCATGGTGCAGGCAGGCAGGTTTTGGCGCCAAAAGTCCACAGGAGTCTTCAGTTAACGCTTTTCTTGCGGCTCTTTGTCCTCCTCTTCTTGATCAGTCGAATCAGAGTTCCTGATGTCAGGGGTGCCACCTAAATATACAATTTAGGGTTAAGAGGAGTGACAGGTAGCAGCCACTGGGTTACTTACCTTAATATGTCAACACCCTGTATATAAATTCTTCCTGTGGGAAGTGGGCATAACCCTGACCCAGAGAGCCCGGTGAGAGGTGAAACGCCTCCTGACTAGCTAATTTTCCTGCCTGTCTTGATGCCAAATGGGTTGGGGCAACGGAATGGGTGTCATTTCTCCTGTCTGGGCAAGTCTTGGGTGGCATATCAAAGGCGGCAGAGGCCTTTGAAGCCTCCTGCCATGATATGCTAATCACTTAGCCATCCTGCTTGGAAGAGGTGACTACACCTCCAGCCGGAGCAGGCAATGCTTTGTCCTCAGAAAGCGTGGGCTCTCACCTACAGGTGGCTAGAAACCAGTCTGTGGTGGCAGGCTGGTCTACCCCAGTCAGCCAGCACACTAGAAGTCAATAGATTTTCAGGGGGCACCCTCTAAGGTGCCCTCTGGGTGCATATATTAATCTGTCATTAGAATCAGTGTGGGTTTATTACTATGAGATGTTTGATACCAAAAATCTCTAGGTTCAGGCAAGCCATCATGTAGCTGGGGAACTCGTAAATACCAGTGTCCAGCACATGTACTCAAAATGGCTTCCCGGTTCACTTGTAATATCCGAGAATCGACTTGGACATTACAGGGGCGTATCTGCCCATGCAGTTATGTCCACATATGTAGTATAGTGTACCCTGCCTTAGGGCTGTAAGGCCGGCTGTAGGGGTGGCTTACCTATACTGCATGCAGTGTCTGCAGGCATGGTACACTGAAGGTGTGCCATGTCGTGTCCTCACTTTTCTCTGCACCATGGCACGCAGCCTGCAATGACAGTTTGCATGTTGGTGCTGAGGGGTCCCTTAGGTTGCACAAAACATGCTGCAGCCCTTCGGGATCCTCTTTAGCCTCCTTACCCTAGGTACCAGGGGTACCATTTACTAGGGACTTATAGGGAGTGCTAAAGGTATTGCCAATTGGGGGAGCAATTGTACAGTTTTAGGGAAAGAAATCTGGCACTGGGTACCTGGTTAGCAGGAACCCAGTGCACTTCTGTCAAAATTGCATGAGATACCAGGCAAAAAAGTAGGGGAGACCATGTTAAAAAGGGGCACTTTTCTACACCCCACCTCCCCCAAACAAAAGAGAATGAGGCTAACCTTTTCCAAGAGAATCTTCATCATCTTTAAGTGGAAAAACATGGAAAGGCCATCTTCATTGGCATGGTCAGTCCCAGGTCTGTGCTCCAGTGTAAAGTCATTACCCTGTAGGGAGATGGAGCACCTCAACAGTTGGGGGTTTTCATCTTTCAACTGCGTCAGCCATCTAAGAGGCCTTTGGTCAGTTTGAACAAGGAAGTGAGAGCCAAACAACTGTGGCCTAGACTTCTTCAGGGACCAAACCATAGCAAAGACTTTCCTCTCTATGGCACTCCAACGCTGCTCTTTAGGGAGCAACATCCTGCTAATGAAAGCAACAGACTGGTCATGGCCATCATCATTGTTCTGGGAAAGGGCCGCTCTAATCCCATGTTCAGAGGCATCAGTCTTCACTATGAACTGCTTTCAATAATCTGAAGCTTTAAGAATGGGTGCTGAGCACATTGCTTCTTTCAGGGTGTCAAACGTCTTTTGACAGCTCACTGTCCAGTTTACCTTCTTTGGCATCTCCTTCAAGGTGAGTTCCGTGAGGGGTCCCACAATGGTACTATGCTCTTTCACAAACCTCCTGTAGTACCCAGTTAAGGCAATGAATGCTCTGACTCGAGTCTGGGTTGTTGGAGCTTCCCAGTCTGGATCTTGGGCTATAAACGTTGAATTTGGCCTCCACCTACAAAGTGTCCCAAGTATACAACTGTGCCCTACCCTATCTGGCACTTCCTTGGCTTGATATTGAGGCCTACAGAGCCTTCAGGACCTTACCAAGGTGGATAAGGTGACCCTGCCACTGGAACTATAGCCAGCAACATCATCTAGATATGATACACTAAAGGTTTCCAACCTAGCAAGGACTTTATTTACCAATCTCTGGAAGGTGGCTGGGGCATTCTTTAATGTAAAGGGCATAACATTGAACTGATAATGCCCATTTGGGGTTTAGAAATCGGACTTTTCTTTGATCCTGGGGTCAAACCAATCTGCCAGTACATTGATGTCAGTTCAAATGTAGTGAGAAATTTGACTGCACCCAACCTGTAAATTAGCTCATCAGCTCTAGGAATTGGGTGTGCATCCGTCTTGGTTACCGCACTGAAGCCCCTATAGTCCACACACAACCTCAGCTCTGGTTTTCACCCTTGGAATGAGGTTTTGAGACTAACAACTGGGCTGGCACAGGGGCTCTCAGAGGGTTTAATGACTCCCAATTCCAGCATCTTACGGACTTCAGGTCGGATTCTCTCCTTAACTTGATCAGACTGTCTATATATTTTGTTTTTGACAGGTTTATTGTCTCCAGTGTCCACATCATGGGTGCACCAGGTAGTCTGACTAGGGGTTAGGAAGTACAGCTCAGCATACTGCTCCAGGACTTGCTTGTAGTCAGCTTGGTGATGGGTAGAGAGGGTGTCTGATAAAATAAGTGTCAACTGACCCATCCTTTGGGCTGTAGGAGAGGTGGTCAGGGAGAGATTCACTCTCTGCTTCCTGATCCTCAAAAATGACCATGAGCATAGTCACATCAGCCCCGTCATGGAAAGGCTTTAGGCAGTTAACATGGATGACCCTGTGAGGGCTCCTGCTAGTGCCTAGGCCTATCAGATAGGTGACCTCACCGTCCTTTCAAGGATAGGGTAGGGACCACTGCACTAGTCCTGGAGGGCCCTAGGTGCCACAGGCTCCAATACCCATACCCTCTGCCCTGGTTGCTACTCCACCAGTGCATCCTTTTGGTCATACCAATGCTTCTGGAGCTCTTGGCTGGACTCAAGGTTTTTGGATCCTTAACCCATATACTCTGCCATCCTTGAACATAGCCCTAGTGCATAGTCCACAATGTCTTGGTAAGGCTGTTTGAGAATCTCTCCCAGCATTCTTTAACTAGACACAGTGGTTCCCTTACAGGATGCCAAACAGAAGTTCAAAGGGACTGAACCCTACTCCCTTCTGAGGTACTTCTCTGTAAGAGAAGAGCAGGCATGCAAAAGGACATTGTAAGAAAGTGGCTCTGTATATACTGTTCCCAAATAGGTACAGTGTGCACAGAGTCCACAGTCCCTAGTGGCTTGGCAGAGGCTAAAGTTAGATATAACCTTACTCTCTAAAGTGGTAGCTTGGTCGAGCAGTAAGGCAGTACCAGACGACAGTGTAAAGCATTTGTTGTACCCACTCAAACAGCAAATGAAGTCACACACTCAAGAACTGAACTCTAGGTCAATTTGTTTTGTATATAAAAAAAAAATATATACAGTTTTTATTTTAGAACCAAGGAAGCTTGATGCAGGTATGTGTAGGAAAGTGGCTCTGTATACACTGCACCAAAGTAAGGTTCAGTGTGCACAGAGTCCACAGTCCCCAGAGGTTTGGCAGAGGCTAAAGTTAGATATAACCTTACTCTCTAAAGTGGTAGCTTGGTCGAGCAGTAAGGCAGTATCAGAGGACAGTGTAAAGCATTTGTTGTACACACTCAGTCAGCAAATGAAGCCACACACTCAAGAACTGAACTCTAGGCCAATGGTTTGTATATAAAAATATAGTTGTTTTATTTTAGAACCAACAATAGGTGTCAAAATATACTTTTTCAGAATGAGATGCTTTAGTTAAATACTGTTCAATAGGCAATAGACTTTTGAATGCAATAGTTACAGTTGTTGCAATATGCAACACAATTTTAAACACAATTATACATTGAGCTCAATGGGAATTTCTGGTTAAATGCAATAGATTACTTTTTGGATTACTTTTCTAACCACAGGACTGGATCCTAGATTCAGTCCTGGGACATCTCCTGTAAACAGTTGAGTAAAAACGTTTTGGTTACAGTTGTGATTTTTAAGGAATATTATTGTATTTTAAAAGTTGACACTTAGAAACTTTTTCAGCAAAAACCAGGCAATGTTATCCTATGGAAGGAATTCAAGTTACCAGTAAGTACAGTTGTGATTACTTTTTCTTACTCAGTGTTGGATCCTGGATCCAGCACTGGTGCATCTCCTGTAAACAGTTGAAGGAATGTGCTTTTTTTATACAGGCGATTTTTACCGAATATTTGTAAGTTTGCAAAATCGACACTTCGAAACTTTTCAGCAAAAACCAGGCAATGTTGTCCTATGGAAGGAAATTCAAGTTACCGGTAAGTACAGTTGTGATTACTTTTTAGGGTCAGTGCTGGGCACCAAGATCCAGCACTGGGATCTCTCCTGATAGCAGGTGAGTAAATTCGTTTTCGTAATTCGGCTGATTTTAGGTGAATATTTTAAAGTCTCAAAACTTCGACACTTAGAAGAATTTCCAAGCAAAACCAGTCCATGTTATCCTATGGAAGGAAATTCAATTCGCCGGTAAGATTACTTTTGTAATCCAGTGCTGGACTCCTAGATTCAGCACTGGGACATTTACTTAAAACAGGTAAGTAATTACGTTTTTGTAGTTTGTACGATTTTTAAAGAATTCTTGTATTTCAAAACTTGACACTTAGAAACTTTTTCACAAAGAACCACCAATGTTATCCTATGGAAGGAAATTCAATTCACAGGTAAGTTACTTTTTAATTACTTTTGTTACTCAGTGCTGGACACCTAGGTTCAGCACTGGGACCTTTCCTGCAAACAGTTGAGAAAATTCGGTTAGGTTATTTGTGCGATTTTTAAGGAATATTCTTAGTTTTCAAAAGTTGACACTTAGAAACTTTTTGGAAGGAAAAGTATCCATGTTATCCTATGAGGAAAAACGAGTTATCGGTTTCGAGGTAAGTAATCGGTCTTTTGAGTTAGGGTTCTGGGGTTAGACTCAGGGGTCTCCCAGGGTCAGTGATGCACTGTTGTTGCACCCTCAGCGGCACTAGGGCGGCCAGGTGCAGAGTGTTGAGGCCCAATGTTATCCTATGGAGGATAGGGGGACTCCGGTTGGTGGCGGCTGGCAAGCAGGCCACGGGGTTGTGGGAGCAAAGCTCCTAGGGTTAAGCTCAGGGCACGTTGGGGACCAAGTTAGCACAGAAGGGGCACCCTCAGCGGCACTAGGGCGGCCGGTTGCAGGGTGCTGTTTTGAGGTCGGGTGCCCTGTTGATTTCAATGGAGATTTTCGGTTTTGGTTTTCAGCTGCAGGCTCGGTCCAGGAAGACTTCCAGGAGGAACCAACAGCTGGGCAGGTAAGTTGGAGGGCTCGGGGACGTAGGTGCACCTCGGGTTCCTTTCTCCAGGGAGCAGGGCGGCTGGATGCAGGGGTGTCTTTTGAGGTCGGATTTCACCTTACCGGGCCACTAGCGGTTGGGGGGGGGGTCTCCGTGCAGAGGCTGCAGGCGACGTCGGGGAGTCCTGGAGGGGTCAACCCACGGTGGACTCGGACTCTGGAGCAGCTGGGGGACCACGCTGGGACCGGTGGGCCACTTGAACTCGGGCTGTAGGCGACGGGTGCAGTGGTGGTTCCAGGCGTCGGGTTTCTTTTTCCTCAGCAGGCTCGGAGTCTTTGTTTGGTGTTTCTTTTGAACAGAGCTGCTGTTCACAGGAGATCCGGTCTTTGTTGAAGGCAGTCAGTCCTCCCTGGGGTTCTGGAGGTCGCTGGCTGCAGGACAAGACTATTTTTGGCGCAGGATCTCTGGAAACTGCAGACGGGCCGGTAGGGCTGGGACCAAGTCAGTTGTTCTCTGCAGTCTCCTCTGCTGGGCGTCTTCTTTCGTCCTTTTTCTTCTTAGGTTGCGGGAATCTGAGGAAGGAAGGTTCAGGGTGCCCCTAAATACTAGATTTAGGGGCGTTACAGGTAGGTAAAGGGCAGGGACCAATGGGTCCCTGCCCTGGGAGTGGGTACACCCCTATCCTGCCACTCTCCTGTGGGAGGGGGCAGGAGCCTAGTCCTGATTGGGCAGGGCTCCCCATCATCAAGATGGCGAGAGCCCAGAGATGTGCTTCACCTCGCCTCCCCCACCTGAGGGTGGGGTTGGCAGAGGCTGGCACACCCCTTTCCTCCCTTGGTGTTTCCCGCCAGTCTTCCCGCCAGGATGGGGGGGAAGAACCGGTGGGGGCCAGTTGCTGAGTACAGCAAGTGGTCTGGGGAAGCTCAGAAAGGCGGAATGCCTTTGAAGCGTCCCCCTGCCCATCCTGGGTGAGGAGGCCTAGCACCTCGCCCAGGACGTGCATTGTTGCAGGCCCAGGAGAGCGGATGGCTCTCTACCCAGGGGTCCAGCAACATGTCTGCTGTGTGGCAGCCTAGGCAGCCCCTCAGACAAGACGTGGATTGTAGGTTAGGTTCAGGGGGCAACTCTAAGTTGCCCTCTGTCGTGCATTTTACAGTAAATCCCACACTGGCATCAGTGTGGGTTTACTGTGCTGAGGAGTTTGATACCAAACTTCTCAGTCTTCAGTGCAGCCATCATGGTGCTGTGGAGTTCGTGCTGACGACCTCCCAGCACCATATACTCTGAATGGCAGCACTGCACTTACAGTGCCCAGGAATGGACCTGGGTACTGTAGGGGCACAGGGCTCATGCACCTGTACCCTCACCACTGGCATAGGGCACCCAGTTAGAGGGGTGACTGAGGTATGCCAGGGCAGTGTGATTGTGGGCATGGCACACAGGGATGTGTGCCATGTCGACTCTCTGTTTTGTTCTGCACCAAGACACCCAGCCTGCAAGGGCAGTGTGTGTGTGTCAGGGTACAGGGCCTCTAAGGGTGGCACAATAAGTGCTGCAGCCCTTAGGGGTCTTCTCTGGTCACAGTGCCCTGGGTACCTAGGGCACCATTTACCAGGGGCTTACCTGTGGCCAGAGATGCCAATTGGGTTTAGGCTTAGTACAGTTTTAGGGAAGGAACACAGGCCCTGGGTACCTGATTGGCAGGGATCCAGGGCACACCAAGGAAAAGTGCATCAGTTATCAGGCAAAAAGTGGGGGTTACTGCAACAGAAACCCACTTTCCTACACAAGCCCCCAGCCCAAAGGCCAGGAGACTCAGCCAACGCTGGGAGAGTCTGTCTAGTCTTTCAGGCGAGGAAGAGTTGGGGAAGTGGTTTGAAAGTTGCAGGGCCTACTCTGCCTTATATCCTTCTGTCCAGGTCAGTCCCTTTGGGGAGCTGGCCTACCTTATCAGTTTCAGGACCTAATTCCCAAAGCTCCTCTCCTTGCTCTTTAGTGCCTTCACCCCATCTTTTAAGTTTGGGTTCAGAGGTGCCCACCTCTGCAAAGTCTAACTTAGCCAGGGCAAAACCCAGCTTACCCACAGAGGTCACCCACAGTTTGAGCAACCCCACCATGACCAATAGGGTCAGGGGGCCTAGCTTGTTATTTGGCAGGGGGTTAGGCCACCATGCCAAGGTTAGGGCTGCCATGAAGGCTAACACCCAGCAGAGGCTGCTGACAGCTGTCAGTGCCCAGAACCACACCTTTAGCTCCTGACGGGCAAGTAAAGGGGCTATCTTACAGGTCTCTTTGGGTCCTGGCTGTCTGCCTGTTGCTTTAGGGTGGGGGTCACTACACTTTGTAGTGAACACCCTTCCTCCACCCTTTGTTCTGTCAGCTGAGGAGCCACCAACTCAGGCTGGACAGTTGCCTGACTAGTCAGGTCTTCTTGTTGGCATAGGGGGCTTTACCAGGGCCACTTCTGGAGTTTTCCCTCACTGGGATAGAATCTCCCTGGCCCTCTGGGACTGTGGCTAACAGTTGCCCACCTTTCCTACCCTGTTCCTTTTTACTCTTTTGGGGCTCAGCTGCACTGACTGCAGGTTGAGCCCCCCAGGTTTCTTGGGTGAGGCCTGGCATTGGGCCAGTGCCTCTCTTTGGCTCAGATCCACCTCTAAGTGGTCATTCCCCAGGAGACAATCAAGGGGAGGTCTTTACTGACTACCACCTTTCTCCATCTAAGGGACCCAGCTATGACTAGGGGCACTACAGCCACAGGCATAACAGTGACTCCCCCTGGGACAGCCCTTACTCTCCTTGTTTCCCCTGGGACATACTGGTGTGGGAGTACCAACCTGTCATGCACCACAGTGTGACTGGCACAGGTATCTCTCAGGGCAGTGGCTGGGATCCCATTCACCAGTAGGCGGTGGAAGTGTCTACTCCCCTCTGGGATCTCCAGCTTACCTCTTGGGCCTATTTTCCAGTTGAAAGCTAGGAGGACTTCCTCATCTGAGGACCCTTCCTCCAGAGCTACACTGGCAACTCCTGGGGCTACACTAGTCAACCCTGGGGCTGTACTAGGGATCTTGTTTTTAGGACAGCTAGGGTCCTTGGTGTGGTGTCCTGACTTCTGACAGTTGTGACACCATATTCTGTTGGGATCCCAATTCTTACCTTGGTACCCTGGTTTAGTTTGTGAGGTGTCTTTGGGCCCACCCTCCTGGACAGGTTTTTGGGGGCTGCCTGGGACTCCTTACTTTTATCCTTAAGGGGTTCACTATCTTTCTTCTGGGGAGGCTTTGTGACCCCTTTCTTTTGGTCACCCCCAGTGGATGTCCTAGTTACCCTTGTTCTGACCCAGTGGTCTGCCTTCTTTCCCAATTCTTGGGGAGAAATTAGACCTAGGTCTACCAAATGCTGATGCAACTTTTCATTTGTGCAATTACTTAGTATGTGTTCCTTCATAAACAAATTGTAAAGTCCAGGAAAATCCTGCACATTATGTCCAGCTAACCAACCATCCAGTGTCTTTACTGAGTAGTCTACGAAGTCAATCCAGGACTGGGTCTGGGTTTTGTGAGCCCCCTGAATCTAATTCTATACTCCTCAGTAGTGAGCCCAAATCCCTCAATCAGAGTATTCTTCATGAGGTCATAGGACCCTGCATCTGGCCCAGAGAGGGTCAGAAGCCTGTCTCTGCAGTTACCAGAGAACAGTTCCCACAGGAGTGACCCCCAGAGAGGTTTCTTTACTTTTCTTATTTCACAAGCCCTCTCAAAGGCTGTGAACCATTTGGTGATGTCATCACCTTCCTCAAATTTAGGGACAATCCCTTTGGGGATTTTAGGATCAGAAGTTTCCTCCCTATCCTTAGTTTTAGTATTGCTGCCACCATTGATGGGTGCTAAACCCATCTCCTGTCTTTCCTTCTCTAGAGCCAGGAGTCTGGTCTCTAGGTCCAGTCTTTTGGCCAACCTTGCTAAAAGGTGGTCCTCCTCACTAAGGCTATCCTCAGTGTCCTCTCTGGGACCTGAACCACCTAGGTGGCCCCTAGGTCCCCCAGAGGTTTACTCTTGGAAATAAGGGTGCAGTGACCCTGTCTTCCCTAGGAAGTGGTGGAGGTGGGTTACCATCCCCATCCTCCTCACTCCTTTCCTCCTCTGCTTGGTCATCACCATGCTCAGAGGGGTGGGCCTTAGCATACTCAGCCAGGAGCTCCTGGAGCCCTTGTTTGGTTGGATGCTGGCCCATTGGTATATTTTTAAGTTTACATAAGGACCTTCTCTCTTTGAAAGACAAATGAAGATAAGGGGTGAGGTCGAGCTCCTCAACCATGTCCTGTATGTCATTATTATTTTCACTATTAGCTGGGTTGTTTTCTTGAGACATTCTAACAAAAGTTCTAACCCCTCTACCCTTGACTATAGTGACTTTTTATTTTCTAAAATTCTAAAGGGACTTAAGCAAGGCCCTAACAAGACTTTTAGTAATTTGGTAAAAATGCCAATTTGAAAAAATCAGAATTCTAAAGGCAATTTAAGAGTTCTGTCGTGGGATCAGATGGTAACCAAGTAGTCCAACAAATGCAAGTTTGTATCCCACCGCTGATCCACCAATGTAGGAAAGTGGCTCTGTATACACTGCACCAAAGTAAGGTTCAGTGTGCACAGAGTCCACAGTCCCCAGAGGTTTGGCAGAGGCTAAAGTTAGATATAACCTTACTCTCTTAAGTGGTAGCTTGGTCGAGCAGTAAGGCAGTATCAGAGGACAGTGTAAAGCATTTGTTGTACACACTCAGTCAGCAAATGAAGCCACACACTCAAGAACTGAACTCTAGGCCAATGGTTTGTATATAAAAATAGTTGTTTTATTTCAGAACCAACAATAGGTGTCAAAATATACTTTCTCAGAATGAGATGCTTTAGTTAAATACTGTTCAATAGGCAATAGACTTTTGAATGCAATAGTTACAGTTGTTGCAATATGCAACACAATTTTAAACACAATTATACATTGAGCTCAATGGGAATTTCTGGTTAAATGCAATAGATTACTTTTTGGATTACTTTTCTAACCACAGGACTGGATCCTAGATTCAGTCCTGGGACATCTCCTGTAAACAGTTGAGTAAAAACGTTTTGGTTACAGTTGTGATTTTTAAGGAATATTATTGTATTTTAAAAGTTGACACTTAGAAACTTTTTCAGCAAAAACCAGGCAATGTTATCCTATGGAAGGAATTCAAGTTACCAGTAAGTACAGTTGTGATTACTTTTTCTTACTCAGTGTTGGATCCTGGATCCAGCACTGGTGCATCTCCTGTAAACAGTTGAAGGAATGTGCTTTTTTTATACAGGCGATTTTTAACGAATATTTGTAAGTTTGCAAAATCGACACTTCGAAACTTTTTCAGCAAAAACCAGGCAATGTTGTCCTATGGAAGGAAATTCAATTTACCGGTAAGTACAGTTGTGATTACTTTTTAGGGTCAGTGCTGGGCACCAAGATCCAGCACTGGGATCTCTCCTGATAGCAGGTGAGTAAATTCGTTTTCGTAATTCGACTGATTTTAGGTGAATATTTTAAAGTCTCAAAATTCGACACTTAGAAGAATTTCCAAGCAAAAACCAGTCCATGTTATCCTATGGAAGGAAATTCAATTCGCCGGTAAGTTACTTTAACGTTACTTTTGTAATCCAGTGCTGGACTCCTAGATTCAGCGCTGGGACATTTACTTAAAACAGGTAAGTAATTACGTTTTTGTAGTTTGTACGATTTTTAAAGAATATTCTTGTATTTCAAAAGTTGACACTTAGAAACTTTTTCACAAAGAACCACCAATGTTATCCTATGGAAGGAAATTCAATTCACAGGTAAGTTACTTTTTAATTACTTTTGTTACTCAGTGCTGGACACCTAGGTTCAGCACTGGGACCTTTCCTGCAAACAGTTGAGAAAATTCGGTTAGGTTATTTGTGCGATTTTTAAGGAATATTCTTAGTTTTCAAAAGTCGACACTTAGAAACTTTTTTGGAAGGAAAAGTGTCCATGTTATCCTATGAGGAAAAACGAGTTATCTGTTTCGAGGTAAGTAATCGGTCTTTTGAGTTAGGGTTCTGGGGTTAGACTCAGGGGTTTCCCAGGGTCAGTGATGCACTGTTGTTGCACCCTCAGCGGCACTAGGGCGGCCGGGTGCAGAGTGTTGAGGCCCAATGTTATCCTATGGAGGATAGGGCGACTCCGGTTGGTGGCTGCTGGCAAGCAGGCCACTGGGTTGTGGGAGCAAAGCTCCTAGGGTTAAGCTCAGGGCACGTTGGGGACCAAGTTAGCACAGAAGGGGCACCCTCAGCGGCACTAGGGCGGCCGGGTGCAGGGTGCTGTTTTGAGGTCGGGTGCCCTGTTGATTTCAATGGAGATTTTCGGTTTTGGTCTTCAGCTGCAGGCTCGGTCCAGGAAGACTTCCAGGAGGAACCAACAGCTGGGCAGGTAAGTTGGAGGGCTCGGGGACGTAGGTGCACCTCGGGTTCCTTTCTCCAGGGCGCAGGGCGGCTGGATGCAGGGGTGTCTTTTGAGGTCGGATTTCACCTTACCGGGCCACTCGCGGTTGGGGGGTCTCCGTGCAGAAGCTGCAGGCGACGTCGGGGAGTCCTGGAGGGGTCAACCCACGGTGGACTCGGACTCTGGTTAGCTGGGGGACCTCGCTGGGACCGGTGGGCCACTTGAACTCGGGCTGGAGGCGACGGGTGCAGTGGTGGTTCCAGGCGTCGGGTTTCTTTCTCCTCAGCAGGCTCGGAGTCTTTGTTTGGTGTTTCTTTTGAACAGAGCTGCTGTTCACAGGAGATCCGGTCTTTGTTGAAGGCAGTCAGTCCTCCCTGGGGTTCTGGAGGTCGCTGGCTGCAGGACAAGACTATTTTGGCGCAGGATCTCTGGAAACTGCAGACGGGCCGGTAGGGCTGGGGCCAAGTCAGTTGTTCTCTGCAGTCTCCTCTGCTGGGCGTCTTCTTTCGTCCTTTTTCTTCTTAGGTTGCGGGAATCTGAGGAAGGAAGGTTCAGGGTGCCCCTAAATACTAGATTTAGGGGCGTTACAGGTAGGTAAATGGGTCCCTGCCCTGGGGGTGGGTCCACTCCCTATCCTGCCACTCTCCTGTGGGAGGGGGGCAGGAGCCTAGTCCTGATTGGGCAGGGCTCCCCATCTTCAAGATGGCGAGAGCCCGGAGATGTGCTTCACCTCGCCTCCCCCACCTGAGGGGTGGGGTTGGCAGAGGCTGGCACACCCCTTTCCTCCCTTGGTGTTTCCCGCCAGTCTTCCCGCCAGGATGGGGGGAAGAACCGGTGGGGGCCAGTTGCTGAGTACAGCAAGTGGTCTGGGGAAGCTCAGAAAGGAATGCCTTTGAAGCTTCCCCCTGCCCATCCTGGGGGAGGAGGCCTAGCACCTCGCCCAGGACGTGCATTGTTGCAGGCCCGGGAGAGCAGATGGCTCTCTACCCAGGGGTCCAGCAACATGTCTGCTGTGTGGCAGCCTAGGCAGCCCCTCAGACAAGACGTGGATTGTAGGTTAGGTTCAGGGGCAACTCTAAGTTGCCCTCTGTCGTGCATTTTACAGTAAATCCCACACTGGCATCAGTGTGGGTTTACTGTGCTGAGGAGTTTGATACCAAACTTCTTAGTCTTCAGTGCAGCCATCATGGTGCTGTGGAGTTCGTGCTGACGACCTCCCAGCACCATATACTGGAATGGCAGCACTGCACTTACAGTGCCCAGGAATGGACCTGGGTACTGTAGGGGCACAGGGCTCATGCACCTGTACCCTCACCACTGGCATAGGGCACCCAGCTAGAGGGGTGACTGAGGTATGACAGGGCAGTGTGTTTGTGGGCATGGCACACAGGGATGTGTGCCATGTCGACTCTCTGTTTTGTTCTGCACCAAGACTCTCAGCCTGCAAGGGCAGTGTGTGTGTGTGTCAGGGTACAGGGCCTCTAAGGGTGGCACAATAAGTGCTGCAGCCCTGAGGGGTCTTCTCTGGTCACAGTGCCCTGGGTACCTAGGGTACCATTTACCAGGGGCTTACCTGTGGCCAGAGATGCCAATTGGGTTTAGGCTTAGTACAGTTTTTAGGGAAGGAACACAGGCCCTGGGTACCTGATTGGCAGGGTTCCAGGGCACACCAAGGACAAGTGCATCAGTTATCAGGCAAAAAGTGGGGGGGTTACTGCAACAGAAACCCACTTTCCTACACATGTCGACTCTTCCCTTTTGCTCTGCACCTAAACATGCAGCCTGCAAAGGCAGTGTGTGTGTGTGTGTGTGTGTAAAGGTACAGGGTCCCTAAGGGTGGCACAATAAGTGCTGCAGACCTTAGGGGCCTTTCCTGGTCACAGTGCCCTGGGTACCTGTGGTACCATTTACCAGGGACTTTACCTGTGGCCAGGGTTGCCAATTGAGTTTAGGCATCACTGCAGTTTTAGGGAAGGAACACAGGCCCTGGGTACCTGATTGGCAGGAGCCCAGGGCACACTCAGTCAAAGCACATTAGCAATTCAGCAAAAGGTGGGGGGCATACCATGCAAGAAAGATGGCACTTTCTCACAGACATCCCATCTTCTTCTGAGTTTTTCAGGGAGTCCCATGATATATTTCACGGTTTTGTTGAATCTCTCAACTTGGTTTGTGGGTGATATGGGGTAGTGAACTTGTAAGTTATACCACATTTATTCCACATTGCCTATAGGTAGCCAGACATGAAGTTACTACCTCTGTCTGACACCACCTCCTTAGAGAAACCCACTCTTATAAAAATATTTAAGAGGGCTCTGGCAACTGCAGGAGCAGTGACAGTCCTAAGGGGTATAGCTTCAGGGTAACTGGTGGCATGATCCACAACCACCGGTAGGAATCTGTTACCTGATGCTGTAGAAGGTCCAGGGGACCCCTACCCTTTCAATGCGAACCAAACCACTGGAAGTGAAATTAAGGGGGCCTTTGGGTGGTTACGTGCTTTGCTACTGGCTTGGCAGGTAACAGGAGTTACAAAACTCCTTCACATTCAGGCACATGTTTGACCAGTAAAAGTGGCTGACTATCCTACTCCAAGTCTTGCTCTGGCCAAATGCACTGCTGGCGCACTACCACTCTCCTAGTGGCAGCAGGTTTGGGGTCTCTGCCCTCAGTGTACAGGATTACCTCCTCCCAATAGGTCCCGTGGGAGCCACTGACATCTCCCTTCTCCTGTGCAGCAGCTTGCTGCCTCAGGCTTTCAGGAGTAGGACAGGTCTGCTGTCCTTGGCACAGCTCTTACCTAGAGGGTCCCCCTGGGCCTAGGAGCTCTGCCTGGTAGGGACCAAGTCCCTGGGGATAAGTTCCCTCTGGGGCTCATCGGTCTACTACATGAGCAGAGGGGGCCTGAGCTTGTGGCTGTTCAGGAGCTGGCTTCCCAGACTTGCTACCTTTTCTCTTGGAGTGCTGGGACACTCTTTCAGACTCAAACTCAACTTTTTCACCCTGGGCTTTGCTCTAAGCTCTGGTTTTTACGCATACCCATTCAGGGATTCAGAGCATGGCTGCTTGGGATCTTAGCTCTACCTCAGCCCATGCGGAGGGCTCCAGATCATTCTCTAACAGACGTTCAACAGGAATTGCAGAGGACAGGACCACCATATGCTAACATATAGGAGGAAACCAAGAATGCAGTTTCACAGGTAAGGATACGACTTACAAATCCAGTCTTCGGGGCATAAGTTCTGTACCGGGCAAGGTTCAAGTTGGGACCAAAGGTGCACCACCAGCAGCACACGGGCAAATGGATGCAGAGGTCATAGTCGAGGTCGGATGGTCAATGCTAACCAATAGGGACTGAGGGCGATTGAAGATGCGCTGCTCACAGGTGAGTAAAGCGGTGTCTAGGGCTGATCTCCTGGATTTAAAGTAAGCACGGAGGCTGCCAAACTTATACCCACAATGGCACAAGAGAGGCTGGGTGCAGAGTGCCAACACCGCACTGGGCGCCCAATGCTTTCCAATGGCGGAGATCGGTTTTGAACAAAGGCTGTAGGCTCAGGGCAGGAGGCTGGACGAAGAAAACCATAGCTGCCCAGGCTTACTTGGTTCTAGAAAATAAATATAACTAAATAATATTTTTATACAAATTGGTCAGAGTTCAGTCTTTGAGTGTGTGACATTTGCTGCCAGAGTGTGTACAATAAATGCTTAACACTACCCTCTGATAAAGCCTTACTGCTGGCCCACACTACCACAAATAGAGAGTAAGGTGCTATCTATTGTTACCTCTGCCTACCTTTGGGGTTCCTCTGGACTCTGTGCACACTATATCTCATTTTGGTATAGTATATACAGAGCCAGCTTCCTACAGTGTGTGTAAAGGTACAGGGCCTCTAAGGGCCGCACAATAAGTGCTGCAGCGCTTAGACGCCTTCCCTGGCCACAGTGCCCTTGGTACCCATGGTATCTTTTACAAGGGACTGACATGTGGCCAGAGAGGTGCCAATTGGGGGTACAAGGTACAGTTTTGGGAAAGAACACAGATCCGGAGAACCTGATTGGCAGGGACCCTGGGCACATCAAGTCAAAGTGCATCAGTAGGCTGGCAAAAAGTGGGGGGGTTACTGCAACAGAAACCCAACTTCCTACAGGGAGCAATTGCTGGGACCCCTACTGGTCTGCCTACTGCATAGCCAATTTCCCCGCCTGTCCGGCTGCCATATGCGAATGAGGGCAGGCGGTGGCATCACCCAGGTCTGGGGGAAGCCAGGGCCGCATATCAAAGGCAGCAGGGGCTTTGAAGCCCCTGGCCTTTATATGCTAAATTACTAGCCATTCTGCTGGAGGAGGTATTGTTTCTGGCCTCAGAGAGCGGAGACTCTCACATGCAGGGGGTCAGACACTTATCTGTGGTGGCAGGCATGACAATACCAGTCACCCAGCACACTAGATACGGATACGTTTTCATGGGGCACCTCTAAGGTGCCCTTTGGGTGAATGTCATAATACATCTAGTACTGGTAACAGTACAGATTTATTAAGAAAAAGTGTTTGTAGGAAAGTGGGTTTCTGTTGCAGTAACCCCCCCACTTTTTGCCAGACTACTGATGCACTTTCACTTGATGTGCCCTGGGTCCCTGCCAATCAGATTCCCAGGGCCTGTGCTCTTCCCCCAAAACTAACCCAATTAGCATCTCTGGCCACAGGTCAGCCCCTGGTAAATGGTACCACAGGTACCCAGGGCACTGTGTCCAGGGAAGACCTCTAAGGGCTGCAGCACTTATTTTGCCACCCTTAGAGGCCCTGTACCTTTACACACACACACACACACACTGCTTTTGCAGGCTGCGTGTTTTGGTGCAGAAAAAAGTGAAGAGTGGACATGGCACACATCCCTTTGTGCAATGCCTACAACCCACTGCCCTGCCATAGATCAGTCACCTCTCTAGCTGGGTGCCCTATGCCAGTGGTGAGGGTACAGGTGCATGAGCCCTGTACCCCTACAGTGTCTAAGTCCATTGTTAGACATTGTAAGTGCAGTGCTGCCATTAAGAGTATATGGTGCTGGGAGCTTGTCATTACGAACTCCACAGCACCATAATGGCTACACTGAAACCTGAGAAGTTTGGTATCAAACTTCTCAGCACATTAAACCCACACTGATGCCAGTGTGGGATTTAATGAAAAATGCACACAGAGGGCATCTTAGAGATGCCCCCTGAAAAACGACCAGCCTCTGGTGGGTTCCCTGACTGGTAGACACCAGCCTGCCTCCACGAGACAGGTTTCTGGACCCCTAGGGTGGGAGCCTTCGCTCCCTGAGCCCAGAAACCAAGCCTTTCCTGAGCGGAGGCATTCACACCTCCCCAGGCCAGGAAGAGCCATCTGTGGCAGGGGAGCTTCAAAGACCTGGCAGCCTTTGTAATGCGACCCCCAGCCTCTCCTGCTATCAGGAGCAGGCCCCCTTCCGGTCTACCCTCCTTTTCAGCGGGAAGACAGGCGGGAAAAACTAGCCAGCCCAGAAGGTGGGCCCACCTCTGTCAACTCCACCCCTCAGGTGGGGGAGGCGAGGTGAAGCCCACTCTTCAGTGCCAGCCATCTTGCAGATGGCAGGCACTCCCAATCAGGATTAGGGATTGTGCTCACTCCCCACGTGGGGTGAGCACACCAAGGGTGAGTCACCCTAAGGTCAGTAGCCCATTGGCTACTGACCCGAGACCCCTAAACGCCCCCTAAATACAGTATTTAGGGGTCAGCCCTGAACCAAGAAGGCAGATTCCCGCAACCTAAGAAGAAAAAGGACGAAAGAAGACGTCCAGCAGAGGAGACTGCAGAGAACAACTGACTTGGCCCCAGCCCTACCGGCCCGTCTGCAGCTTCCGGAGATCCTGCGCCAAAAATCGTCTTGTCCTGCAGCCAGCGACCTCCAGAACCCCGGGGAGGACGGACTGCCTTCAACAAAGACCGGATCTCCTGTGAACAGCAGCTCTGTTCAAAAGAAACACCAAACAAAGACTCCGAGCCTGCTGAGGAAAAAGAAACCCGACGCCTGGAACCACCACTGCACCCGTCGCCTACAGCCCGAGTTCAAGTGGCCCACCGGTCCCAGCTAGGTCCCCCTGCGCTCCAGAGTCAGAGTCCACCGTGGGTTGACCCCTCCAGGACTCCCCGACGTCGCCTGCAGCCTCTGCACGGAGACCCCCCCCAAACCGCGAGTGGCCCGGTAAGGTGAAATCCAACCTCAAAAGACACCCCTGCATCAAGCCGCCCTGCGCCCTGGAGAAAGGAACCCGAGGTGCACCTACGTCCCCGAGCCCCCCAACTTACCTGCCCAGCTGTTGGTTCCTCCCGGAAGTCTTCCTGGACCGAGCCTGCAGTTAAAAACCAAAACCAAAAATCCCCATTGAAAACAGGGCACCCGACGCCAAAACAGCACCCTGCACCTAGCCGCCCCTGCGGGTGCACTTTGTGTGCTAAACCGGATCCCCCTTTGCCCTGAGCCTAACACCTGGAGCTTGGCTCCCACAACCTTGTGGCCTGCTCACCAGCAGCTACCAACCGGAGGCCCCCTATCCCTCATTGGATAACATTGGGACTCAGCACTCTGCACCCGGCCGCCCTAGTGCCGCTGAGGGTGTAACGAGAGTGCATCCTTGACCCTGGGGGAACCCTTGTTCTAACCCCAGAAGCTCAACTCCAGAGACCGATTACTTACCTGGTAACCGTTAACTTCATTTCTCTCCATAGGAACCTATTGACTGTTTTTCTCTGAAAAAATTTTCTTAAGTTTGGAGTTGATTTGTATGGCAACCTGAAAAATAACAATTGTGCAAAACTGATTTTACTTACCTTTTCTCTAGGAAATGTCCCAGTGTGTTATCTAGGCATATCACACTGAGTAGAAAAAGTAATCTCAAAAGTAACGTATTGCATTGCAAAGTCGATACCAAGTATATGTACAGCATTTAACAGTATTGCATTACCAGTAATTCAAACTGTAACCATTTCAAAGTACATTTACAATTGCATTTCAAACTGTATATTTACTGCACAGTATTTATCAACTTACCTGTGCCAGGCTTTCTTGGTTCTAAAAAATAAAATAACTAAAAGAATATTTTTATACAAAAACAATTGGTCTGAAGTTCAGTCTTTGAGTGTGTGAATTCATTTGCTGACTGAGTGTGTACAACAAATGCTTAACACTGTCCTCTGATACTGCCTTACTGCTCGACCACACTACCACAAATAGAGAGTAAGGTTCTATCTAACTTTACCTCTGCCTACCTTTGGGGTTCCACTGGACTCTGTGCACACTATACCTCACTTTGGTATAGTATATACAGAGCCAGCTTCCTACAATACCAAACACTATAGGTTTCAGTAAAACATCATGTAGCTGGGGAATTCGTAATGACCAGTGCCCAATACATATACTTAAGATGGCTTCCCAGCTCACTTGTAATATCTAGTAATAGAACCAGACGCCACAGGGGTATATCTGCTCATGCAGATATGTCTGCACATAGAATATAATGTACCCTGCCTTAGGGCTACAAGGTCTGCTATAGGGGTGACTTACATACATTATATTTTCATTCAGAGTACACCGATGAACTCTTTTCAGGAAAATAAGCCACCCTCCTACATCTGTTTCGGGAAGCCACCATTCAATGTATTACTCAAAAGAACCAAGTGGTACATATGCAATTTGGTAGCATTTCATACACAAATTAATAAAATAATGGATCACAACTTGCTGACAAGGGTTTCTGTGGCTATTTCTTGTATTATTTTTCAATAAATATGCAGGTAATGATACAACTACTAACATAAGTACAGGCGAAGCAGTGCTCCAGTGTGTCAACAAATACAAATTATATACAGAAAGACACACAATGCAAAAATTCACTGGTTAGGAGTATTTACAGAAAGATCACATGTGCATATAGCATCGCAACATGTGGAACTATTATTGAAAAATAACCAAGTGAAACAATGTCGACGTCTCAACCCCTAAAGGATCACAAGGTCTCCTCCAGCTTAACCATTTATCGCCAGCGGTAATCGAAGATGGAGTGTTGGACCTCACATTCCATTTAATCTAATTATTAACTTAGAAGATGCTCTGTCAGGGTCGGAGTTCCCTGGACCTGGTGGCAGAGAACCATGCACAGACTGATTGACACAGGCCATGGGGAGTTGGTGGCAATACTGTAATTACTGTGATCTAGTGGTATTTTACCACAGAGGATTTTCGCCAGATACTTACCTTGTTTACTGGATTTTATGCAGACTGGTCAATGGATAGCTGATACCTTGTATGGTAGTAAGTAGGACGACTAATGTCTTGAGGAGACCCCAAGATCCTTTAGAGGTTGAAACGTCGACATTGTTTCCCTTGGTTATTGATTAGTAATAGTTCCATATGTTGCGATGCTATATGCACATGTGATCTTTCAATAAATACTCATAACCAGTACATTTTTGCATTGTGGGTCTTTAAAACATTTTTTATTTATATAGGTAGAAAACAAAAAACAATATCAAATGTTTCAGAAGTTTAGCATGGTAGCTGCTAATTACTCTCAACATGTTTTATTACTTGCTCGAAATATGCTGTTTGAAATTTAGTGTGCAGGCAAAAGGAAATTTGTTTGATAACTGAGCTATTTTTCACCTGCAGCAAGTTTCACGTGTCATGAAAATACATCTAGAAATATTAATTAAATAAAAAAGTATAGGGAGTAAAACGCTACAATCATTTTCAGAACCAGATACTAGCATGGGGCTCGTCTGTGTAGGAGCTCTAGTAAAAACATCAGAAGACATGCACAAATACTTTAGGGTATACCAGTTATGCAGAGCATAATTACCTATGCATTTAAGTTTCAAAGAAACTAGTCATAGGTGTTGAATGCATGTTCTTATTATTATTTATTGAATAGTTCAGTCTCTTCTCAAAGTATATAGGACATCCATTCCATCAAGGCAAAATTCAGGCTCTGAATCTATGATTCTATTAGAAGAGCCCGAAACTTATCAATTCCATAAGAGAATACATTTGGCAGTAACAAGGTTTCAAACAGCCCACAATTTTTTATTTGTACACATCTGACCAATCGGATATTTTGCTAAATAAAATGTCTCTGCAAGCTCTTACACCTACTGATGTACCCAGAGTTCTTGCATCGGAGTTCACTTTTACTTCCTGTGAGGCTTGGGTTCAACCCTTGCTACCCCTACAAAGTTAACTGTACATACAACTGTGGCCAAGATAGTGGGCTTCCCCATGCAGTGTTCATTTTACTACTTTATGAAGATACAACCATAAGGCTGAAGATATTCGAAAACAAACCTTCAACGTTCATACATTATACTACAGCTTTCTCCTTTTAGAATACAGCTATACTCAAAATAAAAGCCACTACACCCAGGAGCAGTCTCACTTCAAGAAGTTACTAAACCCAAATGAAAAACGAGCAATGCTAGAGCAAAGCCAAAGATGGACAACCCACAGACTGCACAATAGTGCACCCTACTAGCTCATCAAAAGTAATTTATGCCACTAGAGCTGGGCATTTTCTTTTACTAGACAGGTCATGTAGAATTTGAATGTCTGATACAGTTTAAACAGCAATGTCTGACAGAATCACTGTGATGAAACTCACATGTTTCTTCTTGGAGGCACCTTCCCTGATACGGTGGAATTTCTGCTTGGTGCAAGACCCCAACCATTATCTCCTGAAAGAAAAAGGCAAATGTATATTTGAATGCAAAGTTCAAGTTTCTACAAGGACACATAGATACCATAAAATGGATGGCATTAGATTATTCATTTTTAAAGCAATCTGAGCGTACTTAATTGGATCCAACATAGTAGCATTTTACTTTATACCTACTTGTTTGAAACACTGCTCTTTGACAAATGACTGAGTTATACGACAAAAGAGTCCTGTTTACAGATCGATATTCCTGAGGATATTTTCAAGACCCTTATTTTTGTAATTTTTAATTAGTTTTTAAGAGCAAAATAAACCACATTTTAAAAATTCATGGCAGGACCGGAGGCGATGATTATGCTCTACTTTCTTTATTTCCAACCCCAGCAGTGTTTAACTTCAACATAAAAACTATCTTTCCCATGGATCCCAGGGAAAGTTCAACAAGAAGGTGAACCAATTAGCAGCCCCAAGCTCCCTGAAAGGCACTGGACTCCTGGGATACTTCCTCTTTCTTTCCTGCTCTCCGGCAGTTAAATCACAAATTTTTTCTCTAATATAATAGGTTTATGGTTATATTTCTTCTGGAATAGTGATTGTGCTTGTAGTACTGTTGTGCGGTGATCGATTCGCAGCGATATCCTGTGCCGCGGGAGCATCTCTCATCACTCCATTCGCTGCACTTCTTCAAGCCTCGGGGCAACGTGGTTGCGGTCTGGGGCTGCTAGAGGGCAAGCGAACAGCGCGAGCTGCGTCTCGTTGCTCCGCGGGGGACGCGCTCTTCCTGTCAGTTTCAGGTCTGACAGCGGTGTGCCCCCACCGAGCCTCTGCCCCGAGCCGCCTAGCAGTCGCTACGCCCGTATTAACGGGTCTGTACTTAAAACCGGCAGCCGACGCACGTGTCTGAAGCGGGTCAGTAGTTCTATTGCCTCATTTTCCAATAGGATCAAGACGCTCCCAGCAGGATAGTGCCTGCCTCCTTTAGGCTGCCATCGGGACCCGGCTCAGGCGTCCAGGATACCCACACTAAGGGTGAGTCCGCCCCCGGGAGCTTTGGTGCCCCGATATTTGCACCTACGCGACCAAACTTAGGGCTTTACACAGCCGCCGAATACATAAGAGCCTGGGGCTCGCCAAACTAGTGGGGCAGCGAGGACACTATTGAGGTTCATTCCTTGTCATTGGTTAACTAGAGGCCCCTTGCAAACTCATGGATGGGGATTAGGTTGAAGAGGAGTCCCTACAGGCCCTCCCCCTAGATGACGAATTCTGTGAGGCAGTGGATGCCTCCATCCATCAGGCGGTCGCGGCAGCCATGGGCCCCTTTGAATGATGCCTCATGGATATCGCCTATGCATACACCGACAACCCCCCTCCAAGGGGCACCCCCCCTCCCCTACTCGCACACCCAAGCGTAAATCTGAGTCTGCCATCGACCCTGGCGCCTTTGAACGCCTTAAAAAGGCCTTCCTCGCACGCCCTTCCCTTGACCCCCCCGATGCACTGAGCGAGGTTCCCCCCTTGTCCCCACAGGGCTGGGGGGGGGGGGGAGTGCGAAGACAATGAGTCCCCCAGTGAGTCCACGGATGAAGCGGGCCCCTCCAGGCCCTGGCGCCCCCCCTGTGAGCAGCGCAGACGCCCCTTGGGACATGCTGGTCCCTGAGGACCTTCTGCACCCATGTTCCACGGAATGGACCCCTGGGTTTAAGGTCGACCAATTTGTGGCGAGTCGTCTCAAGAAACCCCTGGAAAAAGAGGTTAGAGCCTGCCTTAAGGCGGAATGCCCACGTCCCGCCCTCGCAGGTAAGGTGGCGGTCACGCCCGAGGTAGATCCCAGAATGGCCATGTTCCTGCACAAATACATCCGTGACCCCAAGAAAAGGGAAAGATAGGTCCTGGAGGGCGTGCCAGGACAAACTCCTGGACGCCTGTGGCCCACTTACCAAGATCGTGGACCTTGCTGAGGAGGCTAAGGCTTCCAATTCCCCAGTCTCTCCGGAGTCCATGTCAGGCTGGGCTCAGCGTGCCATAGTATTCCTGGGCAACGCCAATTGCGCCCTCTCCACCGAGAGGCGGTGCTCCATACTGTTAAAGGTTGACCCCAAACTTGGGGACCTCGCTTCCTCAGAGGCAGGCGCAGTGGCTCAGGAGGGGCTCTTCGGGGAGCCGTTTGTCAAGGAATTGAGCAAATTCGTGGCCACGTTTACCACCTTAGACAAGGCGCAGGCCTCCATAAAGAGGGTCTTCCACCCAAAGGTTTTCGTTAGGGCCAGTCGTGGCAGGGGGCGCTCGGCCGGCCGCTTCGACACCCAAGCCCCTGCCAGGAGCTTCAAGAAAACGCAGGAGCTGCCCAAGCAGGGAGAGTTCTTCCAATCCAGAAGAAACTACAGGGGTCGAGGCTCCAGGGGCAACACCAGAGGTCACTTCCAGACCCAATCAGGTAAGAATCTACCTTTCCCCCCAGTTGCATGTAGAGGGCAGGTTGGTGTTATTCGCACACAATTGGGAGGCTTTTACCTCAGATTCATGGGTTCTCCAAACCATCCGGAGGTTCTGTATATAATTCTACGGGTGCCCGGTTCAGGAAGTTCGCCCAAGCCCTCTCGTCTTTGCCAAAGCCCAAACCACCCAGGTGGACAAAGAGGTGACGGACCTACTGGGCAAAGGAGCGATAACTCATGCCTCCCTCCACCCTCGGGGTAACCTTTTTTTGGTGGACAAGACAGATGGGGGGGGAGGGGGGTGGGGGGGGGTCAACGCCAGGTCATAAACCTAAAGGAGTTCAACAGCTGGTTGGTTTACCTCCATTTCAAAATGGAGGGATTCCACCTGCTGCGCGACCTCCTGCGCCCAGACGATTGGATGGTGAGTCTAGACTTAAAGGACGCATACTTGGCGGTCTCGATCTTCCCCCCCTCACCGCCTGTTTCTTCAATTCCTGTGGAAGGGTCAGGTATAAGAGTTCGCTATCCTCCCTTTCGGGCTATCCTCCACGCCTTGGTGCTTCACCAAGGTCCTCAAACCAGTGGTGGAGTACCTCCGAGCTCAAGGGTTTCGCATCATCATATACCTCGACGACCTTCTCCTCTTAGCTCAATCCCAGACATTGCTGGCAGAACAAATACAGACGGCGGTGGCTTTGTTGCAAGGCCTGGGCTTCGTTATCAACGAAAAGTCGTCCCTCCTTACGCCAGAAAAGCAAACTACCTTTCTTGGGGTCGTCAAAGACTTGGTGAACAAAATCTTAAGTTTACCAGCCAGGAAGATCTCAAAGATTCGACGGGACCTCAGGAGAACCCTAGCCAGGTCTACTACTTCTCTGACAGGTAGCCAGAATAGTGGGGCTCCTGTCGTCCTCTATTAAGGCCTTCTTCCCAGGCCCTCTCTACTACAGGGCCTTCCAACGACTCAAAGCCTTCCACCTGAGGAAGGGTCTACAGTATGCAGAGCAGGTCCCCCTCACAGATGAAGTGAGGCTAGAAATGAGGTGGTGGTTAGACCATATGAAGGCCTGGAAAGGGCGGGCCATATTTGGCTCAGCTCCGGGCTTGGTTATAGAGTCGGACGCCAGCAAATCAGGCTGGGGAGCTTGCTGTGCGGACTCCTGTACAGGAGGAAAGTGGTCAGCAGACGAACAAATTCTCCACATCAACTGCCTAGAGTTATTAGCGGGCTCCTTCGCCATCAAGTGTTGGACCAAAGACAAGGTCAGCAGCAGCGTACTCCTCAAGATGGACAATATCTCGGCGGTCAGATATATAAACCACCTGGTGCGGCACCAAGTCCAAAGCACTAGTGGATATGGCCAAGGAATTTTGGACATTTTGCCTCAACCGCAATGTCTAGGTGTCGGCGGAATACCTTCCTGGGGCGTCCAATGTGATCGCGGACTGGTGCTCCACGGCATGTACAGATATGAGCCTCTGGCAACTGGATCCTCGAGTCTTTCAGAGACTACAATCCCTGTGGGGTCCGTTCTCGGCGGACCTTTTTGCCTCTCACCTAGACCATCAACTTCCCAAGTTCTTCAGCTGGAAGCCGGACCCACTGGCAGCAGCCATGGATGCCTTCCTCCAGGATTGGTCGAAGGAGGTGGGTTATGCCTTCCCACCGTTCGCCATGATAATGTGCCTATCGGCTCAGGTCCGCAGACAGCAAGTGAGGGTGGTACTGATCACGCGCTATTTGAGGTCTCAAGTATGGTTTCCAGTTCTTCTGAAACTTTCCTGGGATTCTCCAATCCTTCTACCCCAAGATCAGAATATCCTCCGGGATCCCCAGGGAGGTCCCCATTATCTGATCCTACAGAACCGGATGCCCCTCATGGCCTGGCGGATTTTCAGCAACGTTGGAGACTCTGTGGCCTATCAGGAGAAGCTCAAAGGATTTTGGCAGCTGCCTGGGCAGAGGGCACCAACAAGCGCTAAAGATCAGCCTGGTCCAAGTGGGTGAGTTGGTGTCTTAGGAGAGATCAAGATCCCGTGGGGTGCGAAGTGGTCTACATCCTGAATTTTTTGGCTTACCTGGCTTCTGAAGGCTTGGCATACCACACTATCCATTCCTACAGATCCGCGATTTCGGCGGGCCATGCCCGTGTCCAAGGGGAGGCTGTGGGCGAGCACCCGTTTGTTTGCAAGCTCATGAGAGGTATTAGTCTGTCACTTCCACCACAACGCAGATACTCCAAGTTATGGGACGTTAAGAGTCATCAGCAAAACTTGCCATGCTCTTGTGCCTAGTCTCTTGTAGGAGAGTGTCTGATGTGAGGACCTTAGACCTCTCCGGTCGGTGCTTTTCCTGGGGGGAATGGGGAGGTGGTTCACCTACCATATTTCTCAACGCACAAAGTCGGGGTCCAGGACAATTTCGTATCCTGCATTTGACAGGCATCCCAAACTGTGTGTGGTGCGCTGTTTGAAGGCTTACGAAAGTATGGCAGAAGAGCATCGCCCCCATGGGGAGAACCAGTTACTAACTTCTCCCAGGAAACCTTTCAAAGCGGTCTCTTTCACCCACCATAGCTAGATGGATCAGATGGGTCATGCAAGAGGCGGGCACTGACATCTCGCACTTAGGTGCCCACTCAGTCAGGGGAGCGATGGCCTCCAAGGCGTTTTCACTCGTGGCCCGTCTCGAGGACATAATCAATGCCGCGGACTGGTCTTCAGATTCCATGTTCAAAAGATACTATTTCAAACCAGTCGTGGACATGGACTGCCTGGTGGTTGACCAGCTTTGAACGAGCATAATCCTCGCCTCCGGTCCCGCCATAGAATGAAAGATTTCCTAGTAAACATGAAGGAAATTTTCAAATCTATTAAAGACACGGAGGCGAGGATTATTCCCGCCCGGAGTTTCCTGAGGTTATCAGTCACCTTTTCCCACCCAGTCTAAGAGAGACCGGGGATGACGGTGTTCCGGATCAAAGTATAGGATAAGTAGACCCTTAAGTTGGCTTACAACACTTTACTGACCAGTGTTAAAGTTCCTGATATAGCACTGTGCATGCATATCTTCTATGGTTGCGCTCTGCTTGCCTTGACTATGGCTTTAAGTAATCCCAGGATGTACAAGTTCAGGTTTATCTCCGTTTTCCTCTGGCTTCTTGAAGGCTCAGAACTTGCTAAGACGGACTAGCTGAATTCGATGACAGGCAGAATGTCGCAATCAAGAAAGAGGAAGTATCCCAGGAGTCTAGTGCTTTTCAGGGAGCTCGGGACTGCTAATTGGTTCACCTTCTTGTTGACCTTTCCCTGGGATCCATGGGAAAGATAGTTTTTATGTTAAAGTTAAACACTGCTGTAGCTGGAAATAAAGAAAGCAGAGCATAATCCTTGCCTCTGTGTCCTTAATAGAATTGAAACTTTCCTTCACGTGTACTAGGAAATTGTTCATTCTACACCACAGATTTCAATTGTATTTATTTGTAAAGTAATTAGATTTAGGCTTATTTTTATTGGTCTTTACATACAATGAAAAAAGCAGTAACATGTAGCTATAAAAATGCTCTGTGTTTTTTCAATGTGCTATTTGTAATGGTTTTGAAAACACTGGTGGGCTAAAAGATGCGCTTGTTGTAGAAGCTGGCTCTTTATATAGTGGACCAAAACGAGGTACACCGTGTTAAGAGTCCAGGCAAACCCCAATTGGTTTACAGAGGCACAAATGATAACCCAAATGCTCTCTTTTGTGGCAGTGTGGGCGACCAGATAGGCTTATCAGAGGGTAGTGCTAAGCATTTATTGCACCCATAAAGGCAGTAAGTGAGAGACACATTTAAGGAACTCCGACACAAATTTATAAAAATACAGATTTTTATATGAATTTAGATACCAGTATCATTGGAATCATTAAGTACTTTTCGAGTTATGAATTTTTACAGATTTCAAAAGTTCACACTTATTGCAATTACTGGAGCGGTAACGTTATCCTATGGGGGGAAAACATATACAGCAATCGGGCACTTATCAGCGACTTGTGGGACCCTTCTCCTGGACGTAAGGCGTGTATGGGGCAAAGTACAAGGCCACACCAACAGGTCACTTCGGGTGGCACTGGGGCAGCCGAGTGCAGTGGTGTATTTCAGTGTTTGGTGCCACTTTCAGTTCAATGGGGAACAGTCCTGTCGGCAAGAAGCTGCACACTCAGACGGGGGGAGGGGGGGCAAGTCGGGGTGAACCCACAAGGGGCTTGGTCCTAGAGATGCTGGTAGGGACACCATTGGCCCACTTCTTCTCAGCCTGTAGGGCTTGGGTGCTGTGGTGTCTTTAGGCATCGGGTTCGTGCTGCAGGAGACACTCGTGGTAAAGGAGGCCTGCACAAAGAGGCTAATACCTAGTTCAGTCTAGGCAAACCCAAGTGTGGGCTCAGCCTTTGAGGATCTCAGGACCCCGTTGGCACGGTCGCCGCCCTCAGACTCGGGCTCTGGGGCGAGGGTGCAAAAGTGCTTTGAGGTGTTGGGTGGAGGCGGTCGGAGGCTCACTCTTTGTCTTTGGTTCTGCAGCAAGGAGCAAACACTCTCGGTGTGGGTCTCACTGTCCCTTAAGTCCCTCGACGTGCAGGTCGGTTTTCCTTGGCATTGGTGTCTGGGCTGGACACAACAACCCTTGGTTGCTGCAAGGGGTCTGGTACCCCGGATATTGGTGCTGTGGGGCTTCAGTCTCTCCTGGCATCCCCACACTTGGAGGGAGGATGGATCTGACCTGTGAGAGTAAGACGACCTCTTCCTGGGCCGCTGCTGCATGGGTAGTACCGGTAAGAGGTAGGTCGGTGAACCGGATCCTGCTTCTTTGGTGACTGCGGCTGTAGCTATGTAGCTCCTCTACTTCAAGAGAGTTCTCTGGCAATTTGCAAAGCACTTGCAGCCCTCCTAGTTTCTTGGAGTCTGCACAGAGGCAGGACAAGTCTGTTTCTCTACAAGGGTCGAGGGCAGCTGGCAGGGTTGGTACCAAGTCAGTAGTTGCTCCTCTGTTCTCGGCTCTGCAATCTTCTTTGTCCACTCCTACTTTGTGTCTGTAGAATCTTACATCCTGGCATCAGGAGTGCCACCTAAATACTGTATTTAGGGGTGTTAGAAGGAGTGTCCGGTAGAAGCAAATGGGCTACCTATCTTTAGGGTGACTATACCCTCTAAATGACCACTTCCTGTGGAAGAGGGCATAACCCTGACCCAGAAGGCCTAATTCCACCAAAAACCAAGATGGTGAGATTTTCCTAGTCGTCCCAACTAGCTAATTTTCCGGCCTGTCCTTGTGTCAAATGGGCCCTGGGCAGGGGGTGCCATTTCCCCTGTCTGGGAGAAGCCAGGGTCACAAGTCAAAGGCAGTGAAGGCCTTTGAAGCCTCCTGCCTTAATATGCAGATTTATCAGCCATCCTATTTGGAGGAGGTGATAACCCCTCCTGCCAGAGCAGGCCCGGTTTCCGACCTCAGAGAGGATGTGCTTTCACCTCCAGGGGGGTAGAAACAATTTTGTGGTGGCAGGCTGGACAGGACCAGTCAGACAATACACTAGAGGTCAGCAAGCTTTCAGGGGGTACCTTTAAGGTACCCTCTGGGTGTATTTATTAATATATCCATCACTGGAATCAGTGTGGGTTTATTAATATGAGATGTTTGATACCAAACATCATGGGTTTCAGTGAAGCCATTATGAAGCTGGGAAATTCGTTTTCACCAGTGACCAGTACATACCTTAAGATGGCTTCCCTGTTCACTTATACTGTCAGTAATGGAACTGGCCAGCACCGGGGCATATCTGCTCGTTCACATATGTCCTCACATGTAATATAAGGTAACCTGTAAGGCCTGCTATAGGTGTGACTTAAAAATATTACATGCAGTGTTAGGAGACATGGCATTCGGGTGTGTACCATGTCGTGGTTTCACTATGTAGAGTACCTTGTCACGTAGCCGGCAGTGGAAGTCTGCATGAGTTTGGAGCTGGGTTCCTTAGAGTGGCACAAGATATGCTGCAGCTCTTTGAGGCGCTCTTTAGTATCCATGCCCTAGGTACCAGGGGTACACCTTACTAGGGACTTACAGAGGTGCTAACGGCCTAGCCAACTGGGGATCAATTGACCAGTTACGTTGTTTTAGGGAAAGAACACTGGCACTGGGGACCTGGTTAGCAGGAACCCAGTACACTCCAGTTAAAGTTGCATCAAATACTAGGCAAAGAGTGTGTGTGGGGGGGGGGGGTCTACTGCAACAAAAACCCAGTTTCTTACACTGGTCATTCCAATGTTCCCTCATATGTGTTTGAATTTATAAACAGAATATCTTGGTGCTTGTGCAATATCCCAAAACACACTTTAAATATAACATTTGCTTTTTTGAAAATGCTAGGAGGCAACTTTGATAGTCTTTTATCAAACGTAAACAGAATCGAAGTTAGTCATCATAAAGTACATTTGACTGACATCACTTCAAAACCATAGACAAATCAAAAACAAGGAGTGATGCTGCTATGTGTTATCTATCAAGTGTGAATTTTGACATCGCCCTTTTACGTATTCCGAGGCTACAATGCTCCAACATGCGAAAGGTGGTCAGTTCGATATTGTGCTTTTGATGGTCATGATGGAAAAAGGATCTTTTAATCCCAAACCTTGACCATTCTTCCTCTTATCAAATGCCCATGATTAAGAAATACAATTAAAAGTAATATCTGCTTTGGAATCAGGATATTTTCTTGTAAAATTAATAAATATTAGAATTAAATAGCAATACCTCACTGCAGAGGTTGGCAAACCCTAGTAAAATAAATCTGAATTCAATTATGCAAGTATGTTGCAAATAGAGGGTTGAACCACTACACAGTTCCCAAGTCATAGACTATGTATTGGTATTTGGAAATGGTGTCAACAAAGGGCCAGGACGACAACAAACTGGCAACAAAGTAGAAGTTATCCATTTGTCTATAGATTGCATGGAAAATGCTAGCCCAGTGGACAAAATTAATTTTAAAAAACTATTTAGACATCTGTCCATGTAGTATTATTAGAGATAATCCTCAAGAGCTGTCTCAACATCTATGCTATAAAGAGACTACTCAGTTGGTTTGGACTTGAGAAGAATGAGTGTAGGAAGCTGGCTCTGTATATACTATAACAAAACGATGTATAGTGTGCACAGAGTGCAGTGGAACCCAAAAGGTAGGCAGAGGTTGTTAGAAATGGGGGTCTCTAGTTGGCAGAGAGGTACCTTTGTCAAAATAGGGTCCCTTGCTTCTAGTCAGGGTAAGGGGGATACACACTTTAGATAACCTCTGCTCACCCCCTTGGTAGCTTGGCACGAGCAGACAGGCTTATCCCAAAGGCAATGTGTAAGTATTTGTACCAACACTCACAGTCACACAGTGATAACACCACAAATGGACACCACACCGGTTTAGAAAAAAGAAGTATCTTTATCTAAACTTAACAAGACCAAAACAACAAAAATCCAACATACAAGTATTAAGAAAAATGACTTTCAAAAGGTTTTAGCAACTGAGTCCATAGAAAACTATGGATGCGTGATTTCTTGCAAAGTACCTGTTCTTGCGACAAAGTTCACCAAGCCAAACAGCCGCAGCGATGAGAAGCATTGAAAAACAAAGAGATGTGTCGTTCCTGAGACCTTCGTGAATGCGATGCGACAGTTCCGCTGTACACAGGGGAGCGATGCGTCGGGTCCGGACTGTAGGGGTAAGCGATGTGTCGGTTCCGAGACGACTCCGATCCGCGGGTGATGCGTCGGGGAAAACTTGCGGCACAGGGACGATGCGTGGAAATCCGGGATGCGTCGGCGAATGATGCGGCGGCGAGCGGCGCTGCGTCGACCCTTTTCAGCCACGATCCCTCGATGCGTCGATTCTTGCAGCGGCGACAGGCGCTGCGTCGGTTTCAGCAGCGGTGGTGCGGGGAGATTCTGCTCGCACCACGGCGCTGCGTCGGAAAACTGTCGCCAGAAGAGCGCTGCATCAACTTCCTTGTTTGTTGCGTTGCTTTCCAGCTCCCAGCAGCAGAAACAACCTCCAGAGGCCCCACACAGTCACAGGCACTCCTGGCAGGTCAGAACTCCCAGCAAGGAAGTTCAGGGGAGCTGGGGGTGAAGTCTTTGTGTTTCTGAGACTTTAAAACAGGCGGCAAGCTCTACTCAAGCCCTTGGAGACTTTCCTCAAGCAGGGGACACAGCACACAGCAAAGTCCTTCTCCTTTCCTTTCCTTGACAGAAACAGCAACTGCAGGCCAACCCCAGACACACAGCAAGGGCAGTAATTCTCCTCAGTTTCTCCAGCTCTTCTCCTTGGCAAAGGTTCCTCTTGATTCCAGAAGTAGTCCAAATTTCAGGGGTTTGGGGTCGGATACTTATACCCCAAAATGTCTTTGTTCTCTTTGTGCAAGGGGCTCTGAGCCCAGTTCAAACCAGTTCTGGGGGGCACTCTGCAAGTGCACAACAACATCTATTGTCAGTGTGAGCCTTGGCTCCAGACGCACCACAGGGGGGCGGAGCCAGCATTGTGGAAGGCAGGTACAGCCCTATTCAGGTACAGGTGCTACTGCTCCCACCACTCCAAATGCAGATCAGGCCTATTCAGCCTAGTGCTGACTCATCCAGACTCCTGGAGCCACTGCACCTCCCCAGCCCCTGTCACTCCAAAGCCAGACAGTCAATCCACAAACAGTCACAGGCACACAGGATGGTTGAAAAAGAAAATAGACACTTTCTAAAAGTGGTATTTTCAAACACAGAATGTAAAAATCACCCTCGCTGAAAGATGCGCTTTAGCATTCTAAGCATACTAAACTTTATTCTCCTACCTTGTTCCCAGGGGCAGTTATGTTTATAAGATGTTATAAACAAACTCCCAATTCTGTCCTATGGGAGCAGGTAGCCTTGCAATAGTGAAAAACGAAATTGGCAGTAGTTCACCATCATGACATGCCACACACATCAGGGCATGTCTTACCTTTCACAAACACTGCACCCTGCCCACAGTGGTACCTTGGGCCTACCTTAGGTGTGACTGATATGTAAGAAAAGGGAAGGTTAGGGCCTGGCATGTGGGTGCACTTGCCAGGTCGACATGGCAGTTAACAACTGCGCACAGACACTGCGGTGGCAGGTCTGAGTTACCGTTTCAGAACTACTTATGTGGGTGGCACAATCAGTGCTGCAGGCCCACAAGTAGTATTTGATTTACCAGCCCCGGCACACTTAGTGCACTTTACTAGGGACTGACCAGTAAATCAAATATGCCAATCAGGGAGAACCAATCATAATAACAATTTACAAAGGGAGCACTTGCACTTTGAAACTGATCAGCAGTGGCAAAGTGCCCAAAGCATCCAAGCCAGCAAAAACGAAATCCGGCACAGCATCAAAAATACAGGAGGTAAAGACAAAAAGTCAGGGGAAACCACGCCAAAGAGGCCAAGTCTAACAGAGGTAAAAGTAGAACGCACCTTACTCTCTATTTGTGGTAGTGTGGGCTAGAAGGATTAGTTACTTACCTGTAATCCTAGGTCTCTTCCAGGGGTATACTCATCAAAGTCATAAGCACTGAATTATCCCCGCCCACCTGCGGGATCCCGGAGCATATAGAAATATACATATATATATATATATATATATATATATATATATATGAGTATGTTGGGGGATTACAAGTGTATAGCACTTCCGCGACATACATATATACATGTATATAAATACATAAATCTGCAGCCTAACAAATTCCAATAAGGCAAAATGCCAAAATTACAAAGGTTTTCCCTGTACAGACAATCTCCTATATACGCTCTGTAATAGAGAACATACACTGTAATAGTGTTATGCAAGAAAAACCTTTATTTTCAGAGAAGAAAACATGTAATAGCAGGCAGTTGGCCCATAGGCTGCATAGCTGAATAAATATCACCGTACAGTAAAACACTGGCACCTTGCCTTTAAGGCTTCCAAGAACTTGGACACTTTGCCTTTAAGGCCTCCAGGAGACCCTCTGCTCCCATCATGCACCACAGGTGACAGTTAGGTCAGTTCTTTTTGCACGGTGTACTAACTTGTAACCATTACTAAAAAATGCTCGTCCGGGGAGGCGGGAGGGTTGCTTATGACTTTGATGAGTATACCCCTGGAAGAGAACTAGGATTACAGGTAACTAATCCTTCTCTTCCAGGGGATACTCATCAATAGTCATAAGCACTGAATAGAGTAGCAAGCCCATACCCACTACCTCGCGGACGAGCAAATAGTATTAAAAAACAGATCATCTTAACATGACATTAAGCAAATAAATTCCTCAGTGAGGCTTGTCCCACTTGGGCATCCTCCTGAGCATCTGAATCTAAACAGTAATGGCGAGAGAAAGTATGAACAGACCGCCATGTAGCTGCTTTGCAGATTTCTGCTATAGGGACGTTCCTGAGGAGGGCCGTAGTAGAGGCCTTTCCTCTGGTTGAATGCGCTTTAGGCTTTCCCTGAAGAGACTTATTAGCTAATTGATATGCAGGAGACTATCCATCTTGAAATAGACCTTTTAGAGGATGCCAATCCTGTATTAATGGGACCGTAGTTGACAAACAAGCGGTCCGTCTTTCTTATTACCTTGGTCTTATCCAGATAAAACTTCAACACCCTCTTAAGGTCTAACGAGTGTAAGGCCCTTTCAGGAGGTGTAGAAGGATTAGAGAAGAAGGTAGGCAAAGTGATAACCTGATTAATGTGGAAATCTGAAACCACTTTTGGCAGAAAACTTGGATGAGTTCTGAGAACTACCCTATTTGAGTGAAAAACAGTGTAGGGTTCCTTACAGCATAATGCTTGTAGCTCGCTGACTCTACGAGCCGACGTGATAGCAACCAAAAAAGCCACTTTCCAGGACAAGTGCTGCAAGGAGGACTTGTATATTGGTTCAAAAGGTGCGCCCATCAGTTTGGTAAGGACCACATTGAGCTCCCAAGGAGGAGAAGGGGCTCGCACTGGTGGGTATACCTTTTTTAACCCTTCAAGAAAATCTTTCACCACTGGCATTTTGAAAAAAGAACCCCGTGAAGGTGATTTTCTATATGCCGTTATTGCTGCTAAGTGTACCTTGATAGATGTAAACTGCAGGCCCGACTTAGCCAGGTGTAAGAGATACGGCAAAATGACCTGTTCCTGCACTCTAACTGGGTCATGACCATTATTCAAACACCATAGGTAAAAACGTTTCCACTTGAAAGCGTAGGAAACCCTGGTAGAAGGTCTTTTCGCTTCCTTAAGTATGTTCATACAGTCCGCTGGCAAGTCTAAGTGACCATACTGCAAGACTTCAGGAGCCATGCTGTCAGCCTGAGGGAAGGAAGGTTGGGGTGGAACACTCTCCCCTGGCTCTTGGATAGTAGGTCCGGACGACAAGGCAATCTCTGTTGCGGAACTTCGGAAAGTTGTAGAAGATCCGGATACCACCACTGGCGTGGCCACTCCGGAGCGATCAGAATCATCCTGGAGTTGGTCTTGTAGAACTTCGTGATCACTGCTGGAATGAGAGGCAGTGGAGGAAAAGCGTAGAGTAAGCTCCGAGACCATCTTATCAACAGAGCATTCCCGCTTGAACCCGGTTGGTGATACCTGGACGCGTAGACGGGGCATTTGGCGTTTGTTGCATCTGCGAACAAGTCTATGTCCGGCACACCCCATCTTCGAAAGATATCCTGAGCCACTTCGGTGTTTAGCACCCAGTCGTGCGCTTCTACGAACTCTCTGCTTAGGAAGTCCGCCTGTACATTTAGGACGCCCGGCACATGGACAGCCGTGATGGTGAGATGCCGTGCCAGAAGCCACTTCCAAATGGCTTGTGCCTCCTGAGACAGAATTCTGGACCTGGTGCCTCCCTGCTTGTTCAGATAAAACATCGTCGTGGTGTTGTCTGTCTGAATCAAGAGGGAGTTGGACTGAAGAGACGGAAAGAAGGATTTTAGGGCTGGTTGGACAGCCCTCAACTCCAGAAAATTGATATGGTATCCCCTTTCGGTGTCCGACCATAGCCCTTGCACTTGAAGGCGATTCATATGAGAGCCCCAACCTTGCAGGGAGGCGTCTGTCACTATAGTTTGAGTCGGAGTCTCTTGATGGAAGGGAACACCTTTCATTAGATGTGATCGCCTTGTCCACCACACGATGGAGTCCCTGGCAGACTGGGACAGAGTGATCCGATCCTCCCAGCTGCCCGATGCTTGCACCCACTGGTCCTCCAGAGCTTGCTGCAGGGGACGCATGTGCAATCTGGCATTGGGAACTATGAAGATGCAGGAAGCCATGGAACCCAGGAGAGAGGACACTTGTCGGACTGTTGGGTGGTGAGTCCGCAGGAGTTCTCGGCATTTGATCTTGATTGATGAAAACCTCTCCGCCGAAGGACACACGCTTGCTTCCGCGGTGTCCAGCGGCGACCCTAGGTAGTGAATGCTCTGGGTCGGATTGAGAATCGATTTTTGAAATTGACTCGTAGACCCAACTTGTTCATTAACTGGAGAATGTAGGAAAGATGAGACTGAAGCAGGGAAGGAGTTGAACTCTTCAGAAGCCAGTCGTCCAGATACGGGTAAACGAATATTTTGCGTCTGCGGAGAAAAGCTGCCACCACTGCCACGCACTTTGAAAAAGTCCGTGGGGCTGACTTCAGTCCGAAAGGTAGGACTCGGCACTGAAAGTGACGTAGAGCAACCTGAAAAACTGAGAAATTTTCGATGTTTTCTGGACACTGGAATGTGGAAATAAGCGTCCTGCAGATCTATGGAGCACATCCAGTCTCCTTGATGTAGATGGGGAAAGATCTGGTGAAGGGCAAGCATTCGAAATTTCTCTTTGCGGATGTATTTGTTCAAGATGCGCAAGTCCAGAATTGGTCTGAATTCTACTGTCGGACCTTTTTTCTGACCAGGAAATATCGAGGTATATCCCTGGCGCCTCTGATGAACAGGGACGTATTCTATGGCTTTTTTCTGTAGAAGACCGTTTACCTCCTCGTGTAAAATGTGATGACACAAGCGGACTCGTCCGTCTGGAGGAACCGAAGGAGGTGGGATCTTGAACCGTAGCAAGTATCCATCTTGAACAATATTCAAAACCCATTTGTCGATGGTTATGTTTCTCCACTCCTCCAGATGTAATGCGATACTTCCTCCTACCGGAGTGGCACACGTGTTTAGAGGAAGCACTCCCTCATTGTTTTGATGGTTGCTTTGAGGTAGAGGCCTGTTGTCTATTGGTCCCTCTTCCTCTTCCTGGTCTCCGTTGGTGGAAGTGAGACCTCTGCTGCTGCTGACCCTGAGCCGACCATTGAGGGGTTTGAACCCTCTGTTGGAACGGGCGTTTATCGTAGGGGCGGGAGCGCCTACGAAATTCCTTCCATTTTTCGAGACCCACAGCTTTCACCGTGTCCAGCTCTGCTTTCATCTTCGCCATTTCTTCGTCCGCATGCGGCCCGAGAGAGAAGAACCGTTGAAAGGCAGGTTGGTTATCTTCCGCTGGACGTCGGGTTTGAGGCCAGTCAAGCGTAACCAAGCAGAACGCCTCGAACAGATACCATGGGAGTATCCGTGGGCAGCCAGATCAGATGAGTCAGCGGAAGCACTAATCACCTGATTAGCCACTAGACCTCCCTCTTGTAGAATTTCTCTAAAGTCTTGCTGGTCCTCTTTTGGGAGTTTGTCTGCAAAACGTCCCAGTGAATCCCACAAGGATCTATCATACCTCCCTAGCAGAGCGGAGGAACTGGAGACCTTCATGATAGAAGCTGAAGTGTTGCACATCCTTCTACCTAAAGAGTCCATCAGTTTACTATCCTTATCCGGAGGCGCCGAGGAGGAAGACATAGCTGAGTGCGTCTTTCTAGCCGCCGCCACAATGATGGAATCCGGAGGAGGATCCGATCGAAGGAACAAAGGATCTTGTTCCGGAGCCTTGTACTTTTGGCTATTCGGGAAGGAACAGCTCCCACCGTTGCCGGTGTCAAAAGGTCTGCATAGCAGGTTCGAGAAGGCCTGGGACAAGAGGAAGCAAAGGCCGAGCCGAGGAGCGATGATGAAGAGTCTCGAAAATCACTGAGGAGGTAACAGCCGGGACATACATAGAGATGTTCAGCTTATTCGCTCCTCTACAGAGAACTTCACTAAAGGTGCTGAGGTCATCGATTGGAGAAACTCTTGACGGAGGTGTAGCTGTCAAAGTAGGAGAATAGTCTCTGATAGAGGACCTGGTGGAAGAAGACCGGGTGGGAGACCTATGCCGCCTTCTCTTCGGAGAAGAATGATAAGAGCGAGATCTGTCCCTTGATCTAGCATGGCGGGCATGTGAAGATCGTGATCTGCTCGGACTTCTCCTTCTGGAAGAAACCACAGTCGGTGATCTTGATCTTCGAGGCGTTTTAGGGGATGGAGAATCCCTGGACAAGCGTGAAGGAGAATAGTTACGGGAAAAGTCAGACCTCGGGCTACTGAGGGCCCTAGGCTTCCTGCGCCGTGCATCTTCACCAACCACCGGAGAGCCTTCCGGGGAGATCTGGACAATATGCAGTCCTGGAGAAGATCCAGATTTTGACGACGATAGAGATGCAGCTCTAACCTCATCCGAGGCAACAGCAGGCTCTTTAGCTCTCGACGTCGAGCGCCTCGACGTCGACCTGTGTTTTTCCCTCGACGTCGACTTCTCCCTTGACGTGGGATGATGGCTAGGAGGAGTTAAGGACTTCGCTGCCCTCGACGGCGACCTCACCTCCCTCAAAGATGTCCTCGACGTCGACCGTCTACTCAGGGACTTCGACGTCGAACGCTCTCGCCTCCTCGACGTCAATAGCCTCGAAGTCTTCGACGCCGACTGGTCTCGCGGCACCCTTGCCGTCAGCAAACTTCTCGACGTCGACCTACGGGGAGGTGACGAGAGCCTTGACATCGACGGATGTCTCGACGTCGATGGGTGTTTTGACGTCGATCGGTCTTTGCCATGACCATACCTCGAGCCCGAGGCAGCATGCTTCGACGTCAATGCCTTTCTCGACGACGGAGACTCACGCCGTCTCGACGTCGGAGATTGTGTCGGTCGCTTCTTCGATGGCGGCAACGACGTCGACGGCGAACAGTCCGGAATCTGCCTTTTCCTCGATGTTGAAGAGGCAGAATGATGCTGGCGTCGATATTCTTGAAGAGAGGAGGGCTCTTGACACGCAAGGCCACTTTCCAGCCGGGCTTTTCCTCTCTCGATCACAGCCTGAAGGCGAATCCTCTCCCTGTCGCGAAGAGTCCTCGTAGAAAACTTACTACAATGGTAACAAGTGTCAGGCTTGTGACTGGAAGGAAGACAGGCGATACACACGGAGTGTGGATCAGAGATGGCCATCTTCTTTCCACAGGATGGACATTTGCGAAAAAGGGCTGGCATTCTGACAGAAAAAGATAGAAATTTTGTCAGAGAATGGTAATAAACCACTACCAGCACAGGAAAATCGCAAAAAAAAAAAACCAAAGAAGAAAACAATTCCTGACAGAAAAGTCAGAAAAACTGTCGAGCTCAAGCTCCAGGATCCTCATAGGAGGAGCCGGAAAAAAGAACTGACCTAACTGTCACCTGTGGTGCATGATGGGAGCAGAGGGTCTCCTGGAGGCCTTAAAGGCAAAGTGTCCAAGTTCTTGGAAGCCTTAAAGGCAAGGTGCCAGTGTTTTACTGTACGGTGATATTTATTCAGCTATGCAGCCTATGGGCCAACTGCCTGCTATTACATGTTTTCTTCTCTGAAAATAAAGGTTTTTCTTGCATAACACTATTACAGTGTATGTTCTCTATTACAGAGCGTATATAGGAGATTGTCTGTACAGGGAAAACCTTTGTAATTTTGGCATTTTGCCTTATTGGAATTTGTTAGGCTGCAGATTTATGTATTTATATACATGTATATATGTATGTCGCGGAAGTGCTATACACTTGTAATCCCCCAACATACTCATATATATATGTATATTTCTATATGCTCCGGGATCCCGCAGGTGGGCGGGGATAATTCAGTGCTTATGACTATTGATGAGTATCCCCTGGAAGAGAAATAAGGCTTTATCAGAGGGTAGTGTTAAGCATTTGTTGTACACTCAATCAGCAAATGATGTCACACACTCAAAGACTGAACTTCAGACCAATTGTTTTGTATCAAAAATATTCTTTTAGGTATTTTATTTCCTAGAACCAAGCAAGCCTGGCACAGGTAAGTGATAAGTACTTTGCAGTAAATATACAGATTGTAACCAATTTGATTTGTATACAATTATTATTTAGTTGTATTTATTTCCTAGAACCAAGCAAGCCTGGCACAGGTAAGTGTATTTGATAACTTTTAAGGCAGGTTGAACAATACAAGCAAGCTGAATGAAAATGACTGTTACAGGTTTGTAAATGCTTTCAATACAGTGGAAATTACTGCTAGATTACTTTGAATTACTTTGCAGATTACTTTTTCTACTCAGTGTGATACACCTAGATATCACACTGGGACATTTCCTAGAGAAAAGATAAGTAAGCAATTTTTTGTTCTTTGCAGTTTTTCAAAGTTCAATACAAAAACCAACTCTACACTTAAAACATTTTTCAAGCAAAAAAAGTCAATGTATTCCTATGGAGAGAAATGAAGTTATCAGTTAACAGGTAAGTACTTTGTTGTGGGAGTTGGTATTCTGGGGTTAGAACAATGCTTCCCCAGGGTCAAGGATGCACTCTTGTTACACCCTCAGCGGCACTAGGGCGGCCGGGTGCAGAGTGCTGAGGCCCAATGTTATCCAATGGGGGACAGGGGGCTTCCGGTTGGGGACTGCTCACTAGCAGGCCACTAGGTTGTGGGAGCAAAACTCCTGGTGTTAGGCTCAGGGCAAGGGGGGGATCCGAGTTAGCACCCAAGGTATACCCGCAGCGACACAAGGGCGGCCGGGTGCAGGGAGCCATTTTGGCGTCGGGTGCCCTGTTGATTTCAATGGGAATTCTCTGGTTTCAACAAAGACTACAGGCTCGGGGACGGAGATCTTCTGGAGGTTTCCACCGGTTGGAGAGGTAATTTGGGACACCGTCGGTTGGGCCACCCAAGGCCGTGCGACTTCGGGTGCAGGGGTGTGCTTAGGCGCCGGGTTCTTACCAGCTCCAATCGGGGGGATCCTCCAGAAAGAGGCTGCAGGCTTCGCTGGGACATTCAAGGCAGGTTAGATCACCAGATCTCAGGTCAGGGTCGCCGGGGAGACCACCTTGTGGTGTTGGGCCACCCGTACTCGGGCCGTGGGCGTCTAGTGCAGAGTGGTGCAGATTTGCGGATTTGGCCGGAGCCAGAGTCTGTGGGTGAGCAAATCCGGAGCTCACGGGAGACAGAGTTTTCTGTGGAAGGCAGGGCAGGTCCTCGGGGTCCTTGAGGTTGTTGGCTGCAGGACACACCGGAATTTTGTTTCTGCAGGTTCGAGGTGGGGACAGGCTGGTAGGGCTGGGGCCAAGTCAGTGGGCGTCCTCCTCTTAGCTTTGGCACGGCTTCTTCGGTCCTCCTTCTTTTCTTCTTAGTCGGTTCTTGTCTGAGGAGGCAAGGTTCAGGGGTGCCCCTAAATAGTAGATTTAGGGGCGTTACAGGTAGGTAAAGATTGGGACCAATGGGACCCTTCCTTGGGGTGGGCACACCCCTATTATGCCACCCTCCAGTGGGAGGGGACATATGCCTTACTCTGGTTGGCTAGGTCC
This sequence comes from Calotriton arnoldi, assembly GCA_963921515.1. NCBI lineage: Eukaryota > Metazoa > Chordata > Amphibia > Caudata > Salamandridae > Calotriton > Calotriton arnoldi. Next base: position 471,893 of record CAWUFW010005814.1, read on the forward strand.
CTCCCGTCTGCAAGATGGCGGGGACTGAGTTGTGTTTCACCTCGCCCCCTCCCCCCCCCCACCTGAGGGGTGGAGTTGGCAAAGGTGGGCACACCTCCCTTCCTCACTTGGTTTTCACGCCAATTCTCCTTCCCAAAGTGGGGGTTAGAACCGGTGGGGGCCAGTTGCTGGAAGCAGCAAAAGGCCTGGGGAAGCTCACAAAGGAGGCAAGCCTTTGAAGCTTTCCCTTCGTGGACCCTGCCCATCCAGGGGGAGGAGGCTTGGCACCTCGTCCCAGGATGTGCATTGTTTCAGACTCCCGAGAGCAGCAGGCTCTCGACCCAGGAGTCCAGAAACATGTCTGGTTTTTCAGGGGGCATCTCCAAGATGCCCTGTGTGTGCATTTTTCATTAAATCCCACACTGGCATAAGTGTGGGTTTAATGTGCTGAGAAGTTTGATACCAAACTTCCCGGTTTTCAGTAAAGCCATTATGGTGCTGTGGAGTTCGTAATGACAAACTCCCAGTACCATATACTCTTAATAGCATTACTGCACTAACAATGTCGAATTGGCTTAGACACTGTAGGTGTACAGGGCTCATGCACCTGTACCCCTCACCAGTGATTTAGTGCACCCAGCCAGAGGGGTGGCTGACCTATGCCAGGGAAGTGGGTTGTAGGCATGGCACACAGGGATGTGTGCCATGCCGACTCTTCTCTTTGTTCTGCACCAAAACACGTAGCCTGCAAAGGCAGTGTGTTGGTGTAAAGGTACAGGGCCTCTAAGGGTGGCACATTAAGTGCTGCAGCCTTTAGAGGCCTTCCCTGGCCACAGTGCCTTTGGTACCTGTGGTACCATTTACAAGGGACTGACCTGTGGCCAAAGAGTGCCAATTGGGTTTTGTTTTCAATGCAGTTTAGGGAAAGAACATAGGCCCTGGGTACCTGTTTGGCAGGAACCCAGGGCACACTCAGTCAATGCACATCAGCAGTTTAGCAAAAAGTGGGGTCAACCATGCAATAAGAGGGCACTTTCTAACAATGAGGACAAGCAAATAGTTTGATAAGTGCACAATTCTAAATTTACCTTGGCAAGGGCAAAGGAGCAAGTCCTTGTGGACACTGTAGAGATGGAAAATGGTCTGACTAGGAACTAACTCGCCCTCCTTGCACACATCACAGCCATTTTGAAGACAACCTTTCAATACATTTGTTTAAGATCAGAAAGTCAACTGCAACAACAAGGTGCTGGATGGAATGCTTGAATTAATCTCATCCACTGGCAATTTGCTCAGGGCTGCATCACAATCCATCGTTTTTCACCCATCATGCCACCTCAGTTTGGACCCAATGAAATGCAAATCAGTCTCGACTGCGCTCCAATGGAAACAGTTCTCCCTGAACCAGAATACAAGCAACCTAGGACGGTGAGGAATGACTGACTGGAAGAGTCAGTACCTCTGGAACCATTAAGTGCTAGCAATAAACATCAATGTTCAGGATCAGGATGACTTCCTGCACCAAGCTTAAATGGACCCCAAGTCAGGGATGTGAAAGCCAACTGACTCCTTAGCCAATAAAGAGTACCTACATGCACCCTACAAGCACAGGATGGAGCAGGAACAACACAGTCACATCTTGATGTCAGCAGAAGATGTAGCTCCACAAACCAAAAGATCTTGGTCCTGGCCAGCTGTACAATGAGATCTTTCGACTCTGGGTCAAAAGCAGTCCATCAATACTTCTTCCATGCAATTCTTCTAATTTGCTGAGCCTTGAACATGTCTCCGGAGGATGAGGTCAGCTCCTATTGGCAGGTACAGTCCAGATTCTCATGCACGTAGGTAAGATCTCACTTCCACAGGTCACAACAACAAAAGAAGTTGCCATCTTTGGCTCACCCTGATGGGAGAGTAGCAAACCAGCAGAGGCAGTTCTCCTGACACAGTATCTTCTATCTTACAATAGTCTGCAAGCCTTCTCAATACCAAAACTAGGATGAGAAAAACCCATTTCTGGTTGAGGTTTCCAACAGTTAAATACTACAAAGGCCTCCAAGATGGGAACCTACAGCTAACCAAGGAGTCTTTGTTCAACATTTCAGATTCTCCTTCAATCATGGAGCAGCATTTTTTCCTCTTGTCAGCCAAATTGCTTGTGCCTAGTTAGACCGGTTCTGACTAATGGGCTCAGTCACAGCCCTGCATCTGTTCCCAATGGCAAAAACAAGGAAAGCTCAGAGAAACCTACTCTTGACAAAGGGGATGGGTCAGCAACCTCCCCATACCCACTAGGTACAGATTTTTTGGGGAAAGTGGCCAGGAAATGGATAAGTGGAAGTTGGAATGTCTGAGCTGAATATACCTCCAGCTTACGCAAAGGTGATTATTTTAACCATGCATGCCATATGTACCCAGGCTTAAGTAGACACCACCATTCCCCAGTCTATCCCTAAACCACAAATCCAGTATACACAACCATATTTCAACTTAATCCCACACATGAAGACAAAGAACCACGTTTATGAGGACTGGGTGAGCATTTGCTGGATCGAGGCAATGTCGCCACAGGATATTGTGGGGGGGGGGTTCCAGTGTCAAAGCACAATTCAATAACCTAAAGCAAGAAGAACATTGAGCACCTCTAGAGACCTTGAATGGCTGTTGAATGTACTATAAGAAAGCTACAGGGTAGCTGTAGGAAAGTGCCCTTTTATGACATGGTTTCCCCCACTTTTTGCTTGGTATGTGATGCAATGTTGACGGAAAGAGCACTGGGTTCCTGCTAAGCAGGTCCCCAGTGCCAGATCTCTTTCCCTAAAACTGTACAATTATTCCCCAATTTGCAATACCTTTAGCACCCCCTGTAAGTCCCTTGTAAATAGTACCACTGGTACCTAGGGTAAGGAGGCTAAAGAGGATCCTTAAGGGCTGCAGCATGTATTGGGCCTCCCTAAGGGGCCCCTCAGCACCACCATGCAAACTGCCATTGCAGGCTGCATGCCATGGTGCAGAGAAAAATGAGGACATGACACACCTCCAGTGTGCCATGCCTGCAAACACTGCAACAGTATATGCAAGCCACCCCTCCAGCGGGCCTTACAGCCCTAAGGCAGGGTGAACTATACTACATATGCGGACATATCTGCACGAACAGATGTGCCCCTGAGATGTCGAAGTCCATTTTTGGATCTTACAAGTGAACAGGGAGCCATTTTGAGCACGTGCTGAACAATGGTGTTTACGAGTTTACCAGCTACATCATGGCTTCTCTGAAACTAGAGATGTTTGGAATCTCGTATTAATAAACCTGCACTGATTCCAGTGACGGATTTATTAATACATGCACCCAGAGGACACCTTGGAGCCCCCCCTCCTCCCCTGAAAACCTACTTACTAGTAGTGTGCTGGCTGACTGGTGTAGACCAGTCTGCCACCACAGGCTGGCTTTTGACCCCCTGCAGGTGAGAGCCCGCACTCTGAGGACAGAAATAATGCCTGCTCCGGTCGGAGGTGTTGTAGCCTCCTCCAAGCAGGATGGCTAGGAATCAGAATATCAAGGCAGTAGGCTTAAAAGGCCTCCGTCGCCTTGGATATGTGATCCACAGCTTCTCCAGAAAGGGGAAATGCCCCCCTGCCCCCGGCCTATTTGGCACCAGGACAGGCTGGAAAATTAGCTAGTTAGGAGGTGTGTTCCTCTCTCAGGCTAGTACCACCCCTAATGTGGGCTACCTGATGTGAACACGACTTTTAGAATTTCACCATCCTGGGTTTAGTGGAATCAGACCTTCTGGGTCAGGGTTATGCCCACTGTAGGAAGCTGGGTTTCTGTTGCAGTAACTGCCCCCCCCAACACACACTTTTTGCCAGATTTCTGATGCACTTTGACTTGATGGGCCCTGGGTCCCTGCCAATCAGGTTCCCAGAGCCTGTGTTCTTTCCCAGAACTGTACCTTGTACCCCCAATTGCCACCTCTCTGGCCACATGTCAGTCCCTTGTAAAAGGGCACTGTGACCAGGGAAGGCTTCTAAGCGCTTCAGCACTTATTGTGCCACCCTTAGAGGCCCTGTACCTTTATATATATATACACACACACACACACAGCCGCCCCCCCCATTGCAGGCTGCATATTTTGGTGCAGAACAAAGTGAAGAGTCGACATGGCACACATTCCTGTGTGCCGTGCCTACAACCCACTGCCCTGGCATACGTCAGCCACCCCTTTAGCTGGGTGCACTATACCAGTGGTGAGGGTACAGGTGCATGAGCCCTGTACCCCTACAGTGTCTAGACCAGTTCTTAGACATTGTAAGCGCAGTAATGCCATTAAGAGTATATGGTGCTGGGAGTTTGTCATTACAAACTCCACAGCACCATAATGGCTTTACTGAAAACTGGGAGGTTTGGTATCAAACTTCTCAGCACATTAAACTCACACTGATGCCAGTGTGGGATTTAATGGAAAATGCACTTCACAATCAGGATTAGGGATTGTGCCCACTCCCCCACGTGGGGTGAGCACACCAAGGGTGTAGTCACCCTAGGGTCAGTAGCTCATTTGCTACTGACCTCGAGACCCCTAAAACGCCCCCTAAAAACAGTTTTTAGGGGGCAGCCCTGAACCAGGAAGACAGATTTCCGCAACCTACGAAGGACGTAAGAAGACGCCCAAAAGAGGAGACTGCAGAGAACTGACTTGGCCCCAGCTCTACCGGCCCGTCTGCAGTTTCCAGAGATCCTGTGCCAAAAGTCGCCTTGTCCTGCAGCCAGCGACCTCCAGAACCCCTGGGAGGACTGACTGCTTTCAAGAAAGACCGAATCTCCTGTGAACAGCAGCTCTGTTCAAAAGAAACTCCCAAGACAGACTGAGCCTGCTGAGGACAAAGAAACCCGATGCCTGGAACCACCACTGCAGCCGACGCCTACGGCCCGAATCTGGGTGGCCCATAGGTCCTAGCGAAGTCCCTCAGCGCTCCAGAGTCCGAGTCCACTGTGGGTTGACCCCTCCAGGACTCCCTGACATCACCTGCAGCCTCTGCACGGAGACCCCCTCCCAACCGCGAGTGGCCCTGTAAGGTGAAATCAGACCTCAAAAGACACCCCTGCATCCTGCCGCCCTGGAGAAAAGAACCCGAGGTGCACCTACGTCCCCGAGCCCTCAAACTTACCTGCCCAGCTGTTGGTTCCTCCCAAAAGTCTTCCTGGACCGAGAATGCAGCCAAAAATACAAAACCGTCAGCTCCCATTGAAAACAACAGGGCACCCGATGCCAAAACAGTACCCTGCACCCAGCCGCCCATGCACCGTTGCGGGTGTACCTTGGGTGCTAACTCGGATCCCCTTTTGCCCTGAGCCTAACACCAGGAGCTTTGCTCCCACAACCTTGTGGCCTGCTCATAAGCAGCCACCAACCGGAGGCCCCCTATCCCCCATTGGATAACATTGGGCCTCAGCACTCTGCACCCGGCCGCCCTAGTGCCGCTGAGGGTGCTTTTAGAGTGCATCCTTGACCCTGGGGGAACCCTGGTTCTAACCCCAAAATACCAACTCCCACAACCAAGTACTTACCTGTTAACCGATGACCACATTTTCCTCCATAGGAATACATTGGCTGTTTTTATTTGAAAATTGCTTTAAGTGTGGAGTTGGTTTGTATGAGAACTTGAAAAACTGCAAATAACTAAAAACTGCTTTACTTACCTTTTCTCTAGGAAGTGTCCCAGTGTGATATGCGACTCTGGGCAATAGCTCGATTAATCTTCCCAACAGCCCCCAGCGCCGAGATACCCCTTCGGGGTTATGATTCGTGCGCTATACAAGTACTGGATTTACATATCTAGGCATATCACACTGAGTAGAAAATGTAATCCATAAAGTAATCTGCAAAGTCATCAAAAGTAATCTAACAGTAATTTCAACTGTACTCAAAGTATTTACAAACCTGTAACAGTCATTTTCATTCAGCTTGCTTGTATTGTTCAACTTGCCTTGAAAAGTATCATTTACACTTACCTGTGCCAGGCTTGCTTGGTTCTAGAAAATAAATATGTAGGAAAGTGGGTTTCTGTTGCAGTAACCCCCACTTTTGCCTGATAACTGATGCACTTTTCCTTGGTGTGCCCTGGATCCCTGCCAATCAGGTACCCAGGGCCTGTGTTCCTTCCCTAAAAACTGTACTCAGCCTAAACCCAATTGGCATCTCTGGCCACAGGTAAGCCCCTGGTAAATGGTACCCTAGGTACCCAGGGCACTGTGACCAGAGAAGACCCCTAAGGGCTGCAGCACTTATTGTGCCACCCTTAGAGGCCCTGTACCCTGACACACACACACTGCCCTTGCAGGCTGAGTGTCTTGGTGCAGAACAAAACAGAGTCGACATGGCACACATCCCTGTGTGCCATGCCCACAAACACACTGCCCTGGCATACCTCAGTCACCCCTCTAGCTGGGTGCCCTATGCCAGTGGTGAGGGCACAGGTGCATGAGCCCTGTGCCCCTACAGTACCCAGGCCCATTCCTGGGCACTGTAAGTGCAGGGCTGCCATTCCGAGTATATGGTGCTGGGAGGTCGTCAGCACGTACTCCACAGCACCATGATGGCTGCACTGAAGACTGAGAAGTTTGGTATCAAACTCCTCAGCACAGTAAACCCACACTGATGCCAGTGTGGGATTTACTGTAAAATGCACGTCAGAGGGCAACTTAGAGTTACCCCCTGAACCTAACCTACAATCCACGTCTTGTCTGAGGGGCTGCCTAGGCTGCCACACAGCAGACATGTTGCTGGACCCCTGGGTAGAGAGCCATCCGCTCTCCCGGGCCTGCAACAATGCACGTCCTGGGTGAGGTGCTAGGCCCCCTCCCCCAGGATGGGCAGGGGGAAGCTTCAAAGGCATTCTGCCTTTGTGAGCTTCCCAGACCACTTGCTGTACTCAGCAACTGGTCCCCACCGGTTCCTCCCCCATCCTGGTGGGAAGACTGGAGGGAAACACCAAGGGAGGAAAGGGGGTGTGCCACCCTCTGCCAACCCCACCCCTCAGGTGGGGGAGGCGAGGTGAAGCACATCTCCGGGCTCTCGCCATCTTGAAGATGGGGAGCCCTGCCCAATTAGGACTAGGCTCCTGCCCCCTCCCACAGGAGAGTGGCAGGATAGGGGTGTACCCACCCCAGGGCAGGGACCCATTGGTCCCTGCCCTTTACCTACCTGTAACGCCCCTAAATCTAGTATTTAGGGGCACCCTGAACCTTCCTTCCTTAGATTCCCGCAACCTAAGAAGAAAAAGGACAAAAGAAGACGCCCAGCAGAGGAGACTGCAGAGAACAACTGACTTGGCCCCAGCCCTACCGGCCCGTCTGCAGTTTCCAGAGATCCTGCGCCAAAAATAGTCTTGTCCTGCAGCCAGCGACCTCCAGAACCCCAGGGAGGACTGACTGCCTTCAACAAAGACCGGATCTCCTGTGAACAGCAGCTCTGTTCAAAAGAAACAAATCAAATTGGTCTGAGTTCAGTCTTTGAGTGAGTGACATCGTTTGCTGATTGAGTGTGTACAACAAATGCTTAACACTACCCTCTGATAAAGCCTTACTGCTCGCCCACACTACCACAAATAGAGAGTAAGGTGCTATCTACTTTTACCTCTGCCTACCTTTGGGGTTCCACTGGACTCTGTGTACACTATACCTCATTTTGGTATAGTATATAAAGAGCCAGCTTCCTACACCCACTACCCACAAGATGTGGTCATATAGAGGGTGTAGGCGCCCTAAAGGTACGTAGCCAATTGGGCACCATCTGTCACTCCCTTTAAGGCCCCTAAATTGTGTATTTAAGTGGCGCCCCTGAAACCAGGAACTCAGTTTTGACGGATCAAGAAGAGAATGACAGAGGTGCAAGAAAAAGCGAGAACTGAAGACTGATGCGGACTTGTGGCGCCAAACCCTGCCTGCCGCGCTAAGTCTTGACAATCGTGACCCAGCAACTTGTCCTGCAGCTGACCAGCTTCCATGATCCCCGGGAGTCTCCAAGCCCTTCGCAAATTGCCAAGCAATCTCCCTTGGAGTAGAGGAGCTACTCCCCTGCAGTCACCGAAAAGCAAAATCCGGTTTATCGAGCTGCTGCTCCCCAACCAACCAGACGCAGCTGCCACCCAGAAAGAGGACCCTGTGCTCCTGAAGGTCAGATCTGTCCTCCTACCAAGTGAGAGAACACTGGGACCCCCCAGAGTCACACAGGACCAATTCCCGGGGTACCGGGCCTCTTGCAGCAAACCGAAACCGTGAGAGTCCAGTCGGGACTCCAATGCCTCCAAGACAAAGCAGCCGTCGAGGGACGTCAGCACAGCAGAGACCCACTTCCAGAGTGGCCCAGATGTCCTGATTTGCACACTCATCCGGCGAGACCGACAACTGCAAGATTCCAAGGCGTACCGAGCCCAGCCGACCTTTTCGCTCTACACACCTCAGCTCGGGTACCAACGAACAGACTGTGCTCCCTTGTCCTCACGGCCCATGTGGCTCAAGTCCCCCATTGAGAGCTCCCGGACTTGTCCCGAAGTCCCCCTCTGCAGCCTGTTTCTAGGTGGTCCTCCTTCCCGTTACCGGCGTAGCGCACACAGCTGCCAACGCAATCAGCACCTCTGCACCCAGACACCCCAGAGCAGGTAACGAGAATAAGCTGGTTGTACTTTGGACCTTGGCCCCCTACGGCCCTAAGTTCCGAAGGAGACCCCCAGAAACTGAACGCAAATAAATGTATGCTATACATGCCTTTACTCTCATAGGAAAGCACTATGCGTAAAGGACGCACTTAAGTCAACATTTTACTTACCTTCGAAATTGAATATCTTGAAAAGTACGTACTTGCTATGGCAGTTCTTGGTGTCAAAATTTATATAAAACTACAGCTTATTTTTCTAAATTGGTCTCAGATTTATTCTTGAGTGAGTCTCTCATTTATTGCCTCTGTGTGTATCAACAAATGCTTAGCACGAATCTCCGATACACCTAACTGTTCGCCCACACTAGCCCAAAAAAGAGCATTTTGGATATCATTTGTACCTCTGTAAGCCAACGGGGTTTTGACTAGACTCTTTACACAGTGTACTTCTTTTTGGTCCACTATATCAAAAGCCAGCTTCCTACAGTAGCCCAAAAAATAGGACCGGGCATAACGGCACAGCTTTATCAAGCAATGAAGGAGACATTCATCCCAATACACCCTGCACTCATAGTGGTCATAGTTTCTGGTCAAATAGAGATTGCATGTGTGTGTGCCAGGACAGTACCTATTACATTAAGAACTAAATTCTAACCAGCACTGGCCGAGTCAACAGGTAGTGCCTTTGAGACCTACTGGCTCTGCCAATGTCTTTATGCATGCTGCATAGCGCTGGCAAAATTGTGGATGCTGTACAGTGCAAACAAACGTTTTTTTTTTAAAAAGCGCATTGAGGTGGCTGGGTACTTTTGTATGCACAGCTGCGTTCTTTTGTAGGCAAGAGCTTGTATCATAAGAGAGGTGCGTGACGCAGACGCCATTTTTTGTCCCTTTTCGTTTACTGATACAGGATGGAAGAGAAGCATACCGGCGAGAGAGAGCAACATAGAGCCCCATGGGGGCTGGGGTGGTAGAAGCACCATGAGGGACACAGCTGCCCAACATATGCACTCTCGTGGAGTGCTTAACCAAAAAGAAACATAGTAGTTCCCTAAAAATGAGCAGCAGAAGGACAAGACGGACAGAGGTCCTTGTACAGCTATTGGAAAAACAGCATAATTAGCCCAACTGTGAAGTCAGACTTAGTTCAGCTCTGAAATGCTTCAGGCGATACTGGCAAAATTAACAAAAATAAAAGCATCACATTCACACGTAAACGTTTATGGGAAATGTTTTGCTCTTATATTTCTCTGCCCCCCTTTTACCAAGGTCTTTAACACAAGTTATTTGCTTAGATGTAATTTGCATACTAATAGGGGTTGTTTAAAAGAATAAGTTGTTGCCTACTAGAGACAAAACATTTAAAAAAAAAAAAAAAAAATGTTACTTGTTAAAAATGTGCTCTGGGATCATGCTCACATACAAGTTTAGTGTATATGAATAGCCGAGAAAACCACATTAAATAAAGTGTTTGCTTTATAAACGTTTTGCAGGACAGCTTGCAGGACTAAACTGAGAATTATTATTAAAATTACCTTTCGAAGATCTTCAGATGAGTTCCCATAATCTGCTTCTCCATCTTCACCATCAGACTCAGTCATCTTCGCTGTATTTGCACATAAAAGAAAAAACAAATATTTTGACTTTGGACTGGAATCATGCTTTTCCAACAAGCTAGGTTTACTTGCACAATATTCATCAGCAGGGCTATAAAAACAAACCAAATAAATCCCATTTCTAATGATAACTTCTCATAAACTGAAAGGAGTACCTCCACAATGGAACATACTCTGATGCAAATCAATGCAGATCATCAACAGAATTAGCTACTACATTGAACTCCAAGTTCTTCAGCATTTATATATTTTCATCAACGCACAGGAAGCCAACATCATTTTATCTCTCAAAATATGAAAAGGCTCTGGCTAACCTTTTATTGTGGGCAAAAGAGTTGATAGTAAGTTGATGCAGTTAACTTGGAACATTCTTTACCTAAAATGGGAACTAAACCACAGCTCCAATTTGTGCTTTCTAATTTGTCACTAAGCTAGTGAATACCCTGGTTATAACTGGCCATAATTTCAGTCATATGCTGCATTACCTGCATAGGAGATTAATATCCTTACTTTTCCGGTAAGTGCTCAATATAATTTTGTGAGTTACTGACCAAAAAAAGTGTACTTGAATTAGGTGGAACGTTGTCCAACCAAGGAGGTACTCCTTTTACGATGGGCAACTAACATCTTTATGGGAAGCCCTGGCACTAACTGCTGGTGATAGCTAATTATATATACATGAGCTAAAGGACTTTTTACCAGCCTCCAAGGGTGGGGAGGCTGCCTATAGGTTATGCAGTCTGTCATGTCACTTCAATTTCCCCAGAACGAGTTGTGTGTGTAGCATGGTGGTGGTACACATGAGTGGATATGGAAAGCCAAAGGGTGGAGGTGTGAGGCTCCATGAAAGTTTCTGGATCACTGGGCCACTACTGTTATTCTGGTATGCTGTGTTGGGGCCAAGCATGAGTTTTCTACGACTCGTCTGGCATACATATAATATTTAGCACTAGTTATTTGATGCACCAGTGAATAAAACATAGGCACTACAAAGTGCTTCATTTCTGGCTCTCATTTTTAATGACTGGCTGCACGGTTGGACAACCTACTGGGCTGAAGCCTTAGCTGCTCAGTGTGCAGGAACAAAACAAGTTAGAACGTTCAGAACCCCAAAAACCATGACCCAAACAACGTCACCACCTAGTGAGGTCAGTGGTTCAGCAACGTTCCCACAGTTCTCCTGCCCAATTAAATGGAGACAGGGTACAGTTGCTGGTGCCCTGGCAGGGCACATTTTGTTGTTTACAAAATCATTACTGGTCAGTTTAGTCTTAAACAGAGCTAGATGAAATAGCAGATCAGCATCCATCAGGATTACCCCTAGGAGAACTCATTTTTAAGCCTCTCCTATCAGAAGCAAACAGCTGAGGTCAAAATGTACTAGTGGTGGGGACACCCAATGGGTCGAGACACCCAAGGCCTCACCAGTCCTCACTAGTCCTCTCTCTTATTTGGACTTCACCTTTAGGGCTCAACCATGGCAGCCAATAACAATATATGCAGAACCACACGGCCAAGTGAGATGCAACAAACAGTTTTGAAATCTGGGTAACCTCCCCAGCCCAAAAGAAAAAAATGGACCTCATACCAATCATCTAGAAACAGACTTTCCCCTGGGGGATGAGTGGTACGGGAGCGTTAAATGGCACTGGACATGTGTTGCTGGCTTATCAAGTCAAAGATGGGTAATGTTTCTACCTTACAACACAGGTGATGCTTGTCTGTGGTCCAGATTCTTTTTTATTTCCTGGTGCAGCTGGACTTCAGGGGGGACCTTTTGTCACCTGGGCAGTCTTGGTTCCTTGTGGAAACCTTAACACAGATTCACCGGTTAGCTAGACCTTGTGATGACCTTTATGAAATAAAACCAGCTGTTCACCCTAAAAGGCAATTCAGTTCACCCTCTCGGACAGGCCAGCTTCTGATCACAAGACCAAACCTTATCCAGCATCCAGGCTTATTCACACTCTGCACAAGAGTTATCAAGCGCCGCCACCTTGCAATGCGTGTGCTCTGTACTGGTGCACAGAGTCCCTTGAAATATAACAGCGTACAGCACACTGGCTCAAGAGGACCAGTGTTAATGCCTCTTCAACATCAAAGACTGAAAGCATGAGCCCACGAAAGTTCAGCATTTTTCAAGGATCTTTGATTCCAGACAAGTACATATTTCTCCTTTGTTTCCTGATCTCACAGTTTTCTGGAGCAAGGAACTACTGGCTATATTATTCTATCAGGCTCTATGGTGAACTCGACCCACATCTTGACCAGTTAAGAAATCACCTATTGCCATCCCCAGGTAAGGGAAATAGGGCAGTTTGATCAAATAAGCGAAACCTGTGCTAAATAAAAGGTAAGACGATTGTGTACAGCAGGAATGCAGTATAACAGGGCACCGTGCCATGTGAACCTTGCCCACATAGCATGTATACAATAGCCATAAATCTGGCACAAGGCTAGGTATGGAACCACAGCGACAGGTGCTAATATGAATGAAGTGGAAAGCCTGTGGGTAGACATTCTACGCAGGTACAAGCATACAGGTTAAAAAAATGCCTGCCTCCTTCTATAGAATAATGCTGCCACTTCCTCACAGTCTGGGATACAGACAGCAGCGACCCTTACCAAGGCTGGTAGCCTATTTTTGATAACTGCTTGACATCAGAGCTAGCCTCAAATGTGAAGCACCCAGAGTCTGCTCACAGACTCTGACATTCATAAGAAGCAAAGCAGATCTTAAAAACACTGTGTGGGTTATCTAGTCCATGCAAAGTCGTCCATTTACTCTAACACCACATTGTCTCCGATTAGATGGCACAAGATTTACTCTAGGATAGGAGACATTTAAGTTGGGATTGGAAACACCTCTATAAAGATAGTCTGCATCCTCATGAGAAGTCCTTGTCTGCCCGATAGTCCGGTCTAACCATTGCAACGAAATAGACCCCTGCAGAAGCTTTGGGTCACACCTCTCATAGCCATAAGCTACTAGGTGCTTCAAGGAAAATCTACACTAAGACTCTTCTCCAGCAACTGCAGCATGGATAAATGAAAAACAACAACGTCCATCTAGCAAAGTTCTTTTTTGTGCAAGCACTAAAATAAATTTTAGATCAATGACTGATAGGTTGAGAATAGGTATGAACCACTGAATAAACTAAAACTTACGATTACGGAGAAACATTGATTAATCCATCTGCTTTATGGTAGATCTGTTCCACAGGCCCGCCCTCCAGTTTTCAGGTTGCCTTTAGTATGCTGGCATGAAGCACTAAAATGTATTAAGTGCCATGGTGCCCCCAACACGTTTACTATGGCACAGTCATTACAAATACACAAGTGAAGATTCCCCAGGTTTGCGTGATGGGACCCATTTGATATATCCTCCCTGGATGATGCATGGTCTTGTGACAACATTAAATCGTTCAAAGACCTCAAGACCGAATTCTCACTCCACATAACCCAGTTTTTCCACTATCTCTAACTGAAACATGCTTTCAATAAGATAAACTGGTGTGTCCCCAAGATTAGAACTCAGTGGTGGTAAAACGTATTAAACGATTGGGGAAAAAAATGGTGTCTTCAGACTCTAAAGAGCACTCGTGACTAAAACCCTTGACCCCCCCAGTTACAACTGAGGCATTATTGGGAACTGGAATTAGGTGAGTTGGGAGGATGGAGTGGATTGAGGTCTTGATGGCCTCTCGGTCCCCGGCTATATCCTCTCCCCTGGGTCTCATTCGATTTAAATACCTTCATAGGTACTAATATGCACTAACACAACTCTGGCATATGGAGAGGGCTCAGCACCCTAACTGCATCAAATGTAATTTACTGGAGGGTGGCCTGTTCTATATAATTTGGACATGTCCCGCTGTGGCCTAATACTGGCACAAGTTATGCTCAGTCCTAAACTGCATAATCTGTTTAATAGGTCAACCTATGACACCAGCCACTAAGATGATTTTATTGGGATTGCTCGAGATTTGGGGAAGTCCACGTCGTATACATTCCTTTGTTGCTGTTGAATTATTGGTGTCTAAGAGGCATGACAGAGGTGGATGAGTGGACCAATGGTATAGATTTCTGCGCAAAGGCTGAGGAGCTGGTATATAAAGCCCGTGGCGCCTTGAAAAAACAATCTAGAATATGGAGACAGTGATGGATTACTTACAGCTTTAATCTGACTTGGTTTTGCTATCTACTCATTTTCCCTCATTGATTATTTGCCCGGATTGTATGATGTTTTTCCCGTTGTGCCTTTCCCTGTACGGGATCTCAATATTGCAGTGTTATCCATAATCCCAGAACAGTGCTAGCTGTATGATGCTATGTCTGCTGTTTGTGTTTATAATTAAAAAAATTAAAAAAAATTTAACAGATTTATATATAAAAATAAAAAAATTACATTGTGGACCGCAATATAATTTGTGAACAAAATATCTGTGCATCCTTTATTGATTTGTCACTTGCATCCAATAAAGCTGAACAAAACACTATGGGCCAAATTAACTACTTCAGGTATCCCTTATAGGCTTTTAAAATTTATAATTTCTCTACATATAAATAATTGTGTGCGTGTTTAGAAGGATTACAGCATGGAATTAAGTAAGAAAATGTAAATAGGGGTATATCCTAGCGCACATTTCCCCACCCCCGATTTTTTCGTTCTACATGGCTGACTTTCCGGAACCCCAACTGAGAAACAAACGCTGTTTTCCTCCTATACTTGGCGACCATCAATTAACAATATACTTGTGCCTTATTTACTGCTGCAAATACAATTCAAACTTTAATTTAAGCTAATTTAAATTAAGTACACACATTATAAAAAATTAAAGGAAACCATACGGTCATGTTTAAGTATAACAATATGAATTGTAACGCCACTTAGAACCGATATCAGCTGAAAACATGGCTAAAGTCTATAGGTTGGAAGCAGAGTTATCAATATTTATAACCATTGCTTTAATAGGAGTTAATTATATCTTTGTGCACTACTGCGTAATACAGGTGATTACATTTTAATTTAGAAGCAAACTTAGATCCAGGTCAAGAGGCTTTATGTGAATTTGAACACTGGTGGCCTTCAAACAGGTGAAAATGTGGGACAGAAATAAAAGCAGGAGACTTTATGTAGGTTTTTTAATGGCCCAATGCAAGACATGGTGCATATATTAATTTCTTTGCTCAGTTCAGGAAGTTGTATATTTTTACTTCCACTACATATAAAAATGAATGTAGACACAATCAAAGATGTTTTGTACTTGTATAATGTTGAAACTATACATACTTGATAATTGCCAAAAGCCGTCTGACAATTAGGTTTAGGTAACATTCTTGAGCTGTCATTAGAGATCGGGCCTTACAAGGAGGCAACTATGATCCCACAATTGGCTACAAATGTTTAGTAGCTCCTATTGAGACCTACGAAGCAGTGCCCCTCCGCCCAGTCCCCCCATTAAACTCTTTCGGAGGTCAGTAATCTTTATGTAAATTTTAAGACTGGTGGACTTTAAATAGTCAAACATGGGGAATAGAACCAAAAGGAGGCTACCTCCTGTAGGTTTTGTAACTGCCTGATGCAAAGCATAGTGGATGTGTTCTTTTTGCCCATGTCTGAAATTTGTTAGAAATAGATTTTTACTTCCTCTACAAAGGGTATCGGGACTTGGCTTTCAAAGGCTTAATATTTCAACCCCTGAGAAGACTGGGCAATCTTCTCTGTGTTGTTGCCTTTTGCAACATAGCTAACACCATTTGAAGGTGAACAACTATTGCTGAAGGCATTATATCGTTCAAGTTTCTCCCAAAGGAGGGACACTCCACAAACACTGAGAGGATCTTTGACTGGATACACAAAACAAAATTACATCAAATACAGTCAAAGCAGGTTCAAGAGAACTTATTGTAAAAACATCAAGCTGACAATTTGGACAGCTGTTCCTGTCAGAAATGGAAAATATGGGCAGGTCCAGTATGCTGGGATCGTGTTCACAGAAGGTGGAAAAGTGAGATGAATGAAGTATCTGACAGTACAGTGCTTGACAGGATATTGCTGGTGATGGTTTCCTTAAAAGCGCGTTCGAAGGAAAACAAGGGACACCCTAATCACGAGGAACCAGGGTACATATTAAATATCAAAAAAACAACGGTGCCTGTGGAAATAATACGACAGTAACACTAATACTTATAATAATAGTATTTGTTAAGCACAATGGCAATATTCAGGGAGAAGATGTACAAGCTCAGAAGAAACACTTGTGAGAAAGTGCCCTCTTTCTGCATGGTTGCCCCCACTTTTAGCTGAATTGCTGATGTGCTTTGACTGAGTGTGCCCCCCAGAACCTCAACTCCCACTACCGAAAACTTACCCTAAAACCGATAACACTATTTTCCTTTATAGGATAACATTGACTGTTTTTCTTGGAAAAGTTTCTAAGTGTTGAGTTTGAAAACCTAAAGAAATTCTTTAAAATTGCACTAACTAACAAAAACGATTTTACTTACCTGTTTACAGTAAATGTCCCAGTGTAGTATCCAGGTATACTACACTGTGTAAGAAAAGTAATCTCAAAAGTAACTTACCTGTAACTTTATTAAAAATCCTATACAAAGTATATCTATTGTATTTACAAAGCATTGCATTTCTCAGAAACAATACTGTAAGTCAAAACAAAGTGCATTTACAATTACAATCCAAACTGTTTTACAACTGTATATTTACTGCAAAGTATTTATCACTTACCTGTGCCAGGCTTGCTTGGTTCTAGAAAATAAAATAACTAAAAGAATATTTTTATAACAAAAACAATTGGTCTGAAGTTCAGTCTTTGAGTGTGTGAATTCATTTGCTGACTGAGGGTGTACAACAAATGCTTAACACTGTCCTCTGATGAAGCCTTACTGCTCGACCACACTACCACAAATAGAGAGTGAGGTGCTATCTACTTTACCTCTGCCTACCTTTTGGGTATCACTGGACTCTGTGCACACTATACCTCACTTTGGTATAGTATATACAGAGCCAGCTTCATACAACACTCAGAAAGCCCAGTACGTAAAATGCATTATAATTTATGAAGAAAAATCCTGTTAACAATGGAAAGGAGTTGTACAGTGTCCCAAGTGAGAATAGAACCTATATATACAAGTGACAGGTTGTGACATACATTAAGGTTTCTAAAATACAAAAGTACAAAAAGCGACCATCTAATAAATTTACAGTAATCCGGACACACTGTACAGACTGTCAGATCACCTCCCACTTACAGGGTGCCCGGCCGGGCCCTATGTAAGTAATTTTCTTCTCCTAACTCTTTGAAGTCACTTTCTTATGGGTGTGCACATTACCGCTCTGACAGAATACCAAGTTAAACCCAGGTGTCCCTCAATGTTAGGTCCTGATGAGACCTCATACCCCATGAGAGGTCGAAACGCCGTCGGCACGCTTGTAAAGCGAACCATTGTACTCAGCCTCAGTCATTCTTACAGAAGGCTGTAAATGATTACTGTAATTTGATTAGATGGTCGCTCTTTGTTCTTCTGTATTTTAGAAACTTTAATGAATGCCACACCCTTTCACTTGTATATATAGGTTCTAACGTTCAGAACCCCAAAAACCATGACCCAAACAACGTCACCACCTAGTGAGGTCAGTGGTTCAGCAACGTTCCCACAGTTCTCCTGCCCAATTAAATGGAGACAGGGTACAGTTGCTGGTGCCCTGGCAGGGCACATTTTGTTGTTTACAAAATCATTACTGGTCAGTTTAGTCTTAAACAGAGCTAGATGAAATAGCAGATCAGCATCCATCAGGATTACCCCTAGGAGAACTCATTTTTAAGCCTCTCCTATCAGAAGCAAACAGCTGAGGTCAAAATGTACTAGTGGTGGGGACACCCAATGGGTCGAGACACCCAAGGCCTCACCAGTCCTCACTAGTCCTCTCTCTTATTTGGACTTCACCTTTAGGGCTCAACCATGGCAGCCAATAACAATATATGCAGAACCACACGGCCAAGTGAGATGCAACAAACAGTTTTGAAATCTGGGTAACCTCCCCAGCCCAAAAGAAAAAAAATGGACCTCATACCAATCATCTAGAAACAGACTTTCCCCTGGGGGATGAGTGGTACGGGAGCGTTAAATGGCACTGGACATGTGTTGCTGGCTTATCAAGTCAAAGATGGGTAATGTTTCTACCTTACAACACAGGTGATGCTGGTCTGTGGTCCAGATTCTTTTTTATTTCCTGGTGCAGCTGGACTTCAGGGGGGACCTTTTGTCACCTGGGCAGTCTTGGTTCCTTGTGGAAACCTTAACACAGATTCACCGGTTAGCTAGACCTTGTGATGACCTTTATGAAATAAAACCAGCTGTTCACCCTAAAAGGCAATTCAGTTCACCCTCTCGGACAGGCCAGCTTCTGATCACAAGACCAAACCTTATCCAGCATCCAGGCTTATTCACACTCTGCACAAGAGTTATCAAGCGCCGCCACCTTGCAATGCGTGTGCTCTGTACTGGTGCACAGAGTCCCTTGAAATATAACAGCGTACAGCACACTGGCTCAAGAGGACCAGTGTTAATGCCTCTTCAACATCAAAGACTGAAAGCATGAGCCCACGAAAGTTCAGCATTTTTCAAGGATCTTTGATTCCAGACAAGTACATATTTCTCCTTTGTTTCCTGATCTCACAGTTTTCTGGAGCAAGGAACTACTGGCTATATTATTCTATCAGGCTCTATGGTGAACTCGACCCACATCTTGACCAGTTAAGAAATCACCTATTGCCATCCCCAGGTAAGGGAAATAGGGCAGTTTGATCAAATAAGCGAAACCTGTGCTAAATAAAAGGTAAGACGATTGTGTACAGCAGGAATGCAGTATAACAGGGCACCGTGCCATGTGAACCTTGCCCACATAGCATGTATACAATAGCCATAAATCTGGCACAAGGCTAGGTATGGAACCACAGCGACAGGTGCTAATATGAATGAAGTGGAAAGCCTGTGGGTAGACATTCTACGCAGGTACAAGCATACAGGTTAAAAAAATGCCTGCCTCCTTCTATAGAATAATGCTGCCACTTCCTCACAGTCTGGGATACAGACAGCAGCGACCCTTACCAAGGCTGGTAGCCTATTTTTGATAACTGCTTGACATCAGAGCTAGCCTCAAATGTGAAGCACCCAGAGTCTGCTCACAGACTCTGACATTCACAAGAAGCAAAGCAGATCTTAAAAACACTGTGTGGGTTATCTAGTCCATGCAAAGTCGTCCATTTACTCTAACACCACATTGTCTCCGATTAGATGGCACAAGATTTACTCTAGGATAGGAGACATTTAAGTTGGGATTGGAAACACCTCTATAAAGATAGTCTGCATCCTCATGAGAAGTCCTTGTCTGCCCGATAGTCCGGTCTAACCATTGCAACGAAATAGACCCCTGCAGAAGCTTTGGGTCACACCTCTCATAGCCATAAGCTACTAGGTGCTTCAAGGAAAATCTACACTAAGACTCTTCTCCAGCAACTGCAGCATGGATAAATGAAAAACAACAACGTCCATCTAGCAAAGTTCTTTTTTGTGCAAGCACTAAAATAAATTTTAGATCAATGACTGATAGGTTGAGAATAGGTATGAACCACTGAATAAACTAAAACTTACGATTACGGAGAAACATTGATTAATCCATCTGCTTTATGGTAGATCTGTTCCACAGGCCCGCCCTCCAGTTTTCAGGTTGCCTTTAGTATGCTGGCATGAAGCACTAAAATGTATTAAGTGCCATGGTGCCCCCAACACGTTTACTATGGCACAGTCATTACAAATACACAAGTGAAGATTCCCCAGGTTTGCGTGATGGGACCCATTTGATATATCCTCCCTGGATGATGCATGGTCTTGTGACAACATTAAATCGTTCAAAGACCTCAAGACCGAATTCTCACTCCACATAACCCAGTTTTTCCACTATCTCTAACTGAAACATGCTTTCAATAAGATAAACTGGTGTGTCCCCAAGATTAGAACTCAGTGGTGGTAAAACGTATTAAACGATTGGGGAAAAAAATGGTGTCTTCAGACTCTAAAGAGCACTCGTGACTAAAACCCTTGACCCCCCAGTTACAACTGAGGCATTATTGGGAACTGGAATTAGGTGAGTTGGGAGGATGGAGTGGATTGAGGTCTTGATGGCCTCTCGGTCCCCGGCTATATCCTCTCCCCTGGGTCTCATTCGATTTAAATACCTTCATAGGTACTAATATGCACTAACACAACTCTGGCATATGGAGAGGGCTCAGCACCCTAACTGCATCAAATGTAATTTACTGGAGGGTGGCCTGTTCTATATAATTTGGACATGTCCCGCTGTGGCCTAATACTGGCACAAGTTATGCTCAGTCCTAAACTGCATAATCTGTTTAATAGGTCAACCTATGACACCAGCCACTAAGATGATTTTATTGGGATTGCTCGAGATTTGGGGGAAGTCCACGTCGTATACATTCCTTTGTTGCTGTTGAATTATTGGTGTCTAAGAGGCATGACAGAGGTGGATGAGTGGACCAATGGTATAGATTTCTGCGCAAAGGCTGAGGAGCTGGTATATAAAGCCCGTGGCGCCTTGAAAAAACAATCTAGAATATGGAGACAGTGATGGATTACTTACAGCTTTAATCTGACTTGGTTTTGCTATCTACTCATTTTCCCTCATTGATTATTTGCCCGGATTGTATGATGTTTTTCCCGTTGTGCCTTTCCCTGTACGGGATCTCAATATTGCAGTGTTATCCATAATCCCAGAACAGTGCTAGCTGTATGATGCTATGTCTGCTGTTTGTGTTTATAATTAAAAAAAATTAAAAAAATTTAACAGATTTATATATAAAAATAAAAAAATTACATTGTGGACCGCAATATAATTTGTGAACAAAATATCTGTGCATCCTTTATTGATTTGTCACTTGCATCCAATAAAGCTGAACAAAACACTATGGGCCAAATTAACTACTTCAGGTATCCCTTATAGGCTTTTAAAATTTATAATTTCTCTACATATAAATAATTGTGTGCGTGTTTAGAAGGATTACAGCATGGAATTAAGTAAGAAAATGTAAATAGGGGTATATCCTAGCGCACATTTCCCCACCCCCGATTTTTTCGTTCTACATGGCTGACTTTCCGGAACCCCAACTGAGAAACAAACGCTGTTTTCCTCCTATACTTGGCGACCATCAATTAACAATATACTTGTGCCTTATTTACTGCTGCAAATACAATTCAAACTTTAATTTAAGCTAATTTAAATTAAGTACACACATTATAAAAAATTAAAGGAAACCATACGGTCATGTTTAAGTATAACAATATGAATTGTAACGCCACTTAGAACCGATATCAGCTGAAAACATGGCTAAAGTCTATAGGTTGGAAGCAGAGTTATCAATATTTATAACCATTGCTTTAATAGGAGTTAATTATATCTTTGTGCACTACTGCGTAATACAGGTGATTACATTTTAATTTAGAAGCAAACTTAGATCCAGGTCAAGAGGCTTTATGTGAATTTGAACACTGGTGGCCTTCAAACAGGTGAAAATGTGGGACAGAAATAAAAGCAGGAGACTTTATGTAGGTTTTTTAATGGCCCAATGCAAGACATGGTGCATATATTAATTTCTTTGCTCAGTTCAGGAAGTTGTATATTTTTACTTCCACTACATATAAAAATGAATGTAGACACAATCAAAGATGTTTTGTACTTGTATAATGTTGAAACTATACATACTTGATAATTGCCAAAAGCCGTCTGACAATTAGGTTTAGGTAACATTCTTGAGCTGTCATTAGAGATCGGGCCTTACAAGGAGGCAACTATGATCCCACAATTGGCCACAAATGTTTAGTAGCTCCTATTGAGACCTACGAAGCAGTGCCCCTCCGCCCAGTCCCCCCATTAAACTCTTTCGGAGGTCAGTAATCTTTATGTAAATTTTAAGACTGGTGGACTTTAAATAGTCAAACATGGGGAATAGAACCAAAAGGAGGCTACCTCCTGTAGGTTTTGTAACTGCCTGATGCAAAGCATAGTGGATGTGTTCTTTTTTGCCCATGTCTGAAATTTGTTAGAAATAGATTTTTACTTCCTCTACAAAGGGTATCGGGACTTGGCTTTCAAAGGCTTAATATTTCAACCCCTGAGAAGACTGGGCAATCTTCTCTGTGTTGTTGCCTTTTGCAACATAGCTAACACCATTTGAAGGTGAACAACTATTGCTGAAGGCATTATATCGTTCAAGTTTCTCCCAAAGGAGGGACACTCCACAAACACTGAGAGGATCTTTGACTGGATACACAAAACAAAATTACATCAAATACAGTCAAAGCAGGTTCAAGAGAACTTATTGTAAAAACATCAAGCTGACAATTTGGACAGCTGTTCCTGTCAGAAATGGAAAATATGGGCAGGTCCAGTATGCTGGGATCGTGTTCACAGAAGGTGGAAAAGTGAGATGAATGAAGTATCTGACAGTACAGTGCTTGACAGGATATTGCTGGTGATGGTTTCCTTAAAAGCGCGTTCGAAGGAAAACAAGGGACACCCTAATCACGAGGAACCAGGGTACATATTAAATATCAAAAAAACAACGGTGCCTGTGGAAATAATACGACAGTAACACTAATACTTATAATAATAGTATCTGTTAAGCACAATGGCAATATTCAGGGAGAAGATGTACAAGCTCAGAAGAAACACTTGTGAGAAAGTGCCCTCTTTCTGCATGGTTGCCCCCACTTTTAGCTGAATTGCTGATGTGCTTTGACTGAGTGTGCCCCCCAGAACCTCAACTCCCACTACCGAAAACTTACCCTAAAACCGATAACACTATTTTCCTTTATAGGATAACATTGACTGTTTTTCTTGGAAAAGTTTCTAAGTGTTGAGTTTGAAAACCTAAAGAAATTCTTTAAAATTGCACTAACTAACAAAAACGATTTTACTTACCTGTTTACAGTAAATGTCCCAGTGTAGTATCCAGGTATACTACACTGTGTAAAAAAAGTAATCTCAAAAGTAACTTACCTGTAACTTTATTAAAAATCCTATACAAAGTATATCTATTGTATTTACAAAGCATTGCATTTCT
Source organism: Calotriton arnoldi (assembly GCA_963921515.1). NCBI lineage: Eukaryota > Metazoa > Chordata > Amphibia > Caudata > Salamandridae > Calotriton > Calotriton arnoldi. Next base: position 495,305 of record CAWUFW010005814.1, read on the forward strand.
CAGAAACAATACTGTAAGTCAAAACAAAGTGCATTTACAATTACAATCCAAACTGTTTTACAACTGTATATTTACTGCAAAGTATTTATCACTTACCTGTGCCAGGCTTGCTTGGTTCTAGAAAATAAAATAACTAAAAGAATATTTTTATAACAAAAACAATTGGTCTGAAGTTCAGTCTTTGAGTGTGTGAATTCATTTGCTGACTGAGGGTGTACAACAAATGCTTAACACTGTCCTCTGATGAAGCCTTACTGCTCGACCACACTACCACAAATAGAGAGTGAGGTGCTATCTACTTTACCTCTGCCTACCTTTTGGGTATCACTGGACTCTGTGCACACTATACCTCACTTTGGTATAGTATATACAGAGCCAGCTTCATACAACACTCAGAAAGCCCAGTACGTAAAATGCATTATAATTTATGAAGAAAAATCCTGTTAACAATGGAAAGGAGTTGTACAGTGTCCCAAGTGAGAATAGAACCTATATATACAAGTGACAGGTTGTGACATACATTAAGGTTTCTAAAATACAAAAGTACAAAGCGACCATCTAATAAATTTACAGTAATCCGGACACACTGTACAGACTGTCAGATCACCTCCCACTTACAGGGTGCCCGGCCGGGCCCTATGTAAGTAATTTTCTTCTCCTAACTCTTTGAAGTCACTTTCTTATGGGTGTGCACATTACCGCTCTGACAGAATACCAAGTTAAACCCAGGTGTCCCTCAATGTTAGGTCCTGATGAGACCTCATACCCCATGAGAGGTCGAAACGCCGTCGGCACGCTTGTAAAGCGAACCATTGTACTCAGCCTCAGTCATTCTTACAGAAGGCTGTAAATGATTACTGTAATTTGATTAGATGGTCGCTCTTTGTTCTTCTGTATTTTAGAAACTTTAATGAATGCCACACCCTTTCACTTGTATATATAGGTTCTATTCTCACTTGGGACACCGTACACCTCCTTTCCATTGTTATAGGATGTATCTTCATAAATTATAATGCATTTTACGTACTGGGCTTTCTGAGTGTTTCTTCTGAGCTTGTACATCTTCTCCCTGAATACTGCCATTGTGCTTAACAAATACTATTATTAGAAGTATTATTGTTACTGTTATTTCCACAGGCTCCATTGGTTTCCTTAAAAGCAGCACTGCCATGTTTCAGCCTTCTAAGGCAGTTATCTAGCTGCCTTTATTTCAGTCAATTTGTTTAATTATTCTCCTTTAAATATATAGGTTTATCCAAAATGGCAATCATTCCACAGTTTCCTATTAGGGGCCAAGATTCAGTGGCTTTTTTCTTAAATGGAAAAAAATCAGACATTAAGCCAAGATAACTTCTAAGTAGTATGCAAAATATATTCAAATAAAAGTGGTCTTCAATGCAAAAAAAAAAAATTGATTCCAAAAGTTTAATGTGCAATCCAGCACCTGGGCAGGTTTATTCATTTTTATGACCTTAATGAAGACTTTATGATGAAGACATCATTATCCGACCATCATGTCCATAGAGCTAATAGAATTATACTTAATAGCATTAGCCTAGGGAAGTGTATAAATAGCAACAATCGCCAATTAGATGTTTCACTAGTGTCAACACACTGCAACACCTGAAAGCTCCACCAGCAGCCACAATTGAGACAATTCAGTTCACACTTTGTGCATTATTTAAGCTACCAACAATACAGTATTCCATAAAGTTAAAATCCTAGTTCCTATGTTCAACGGTGTTGAAAAGAGGAAACAATCTGCTTTCTACAAGCCAATTTTCCACAAGAACAAATGATATCTTATACTTTAAAGAGCAATGTATATAAATAGAGATTGCCTAGTCAATAGTAGACTATTTCATACATCTTAAGGGTCGCGGGAAGAAATCGGTTGCTTCATGGGAAGTAACAGAGGGTGTCAAATCATCAGCAGAGGATTGGGTTTCTTCATCATCACCAGACAAAAGGTCCTTTGCGATTTCCTCCTTAAACAAATAAATAAAAACATTATTAATAAATTTGTCTTCAGTCTTTGAAGTCTATAGGCTTAAAGCAAGAGTGCTCAATGTAGGTCAAGCAGGGTTGGATGCATGCCAGATTTTCAGGATAGTTCTAGAACATACATTAATAGAATGAATCTAGCAGTTTACATACTCTGGGGCAGATTTGATTTACAAGCCCCTTGCGTCACTTTTGTGACGCAACTGCGGCGTAAACAATGCAACGAATTTACAAAGTGACGCATCTAGGTAGATGTGTCACGTTGTAAAGCCCTATGTCACATTATACCTGCGTCAGGTATAATGTATGCAGGGTGGGCGTTCCCACGCAGGAAAGCCTAGAAGTGGCGCAGTGAAATCTTGTAGATTTCAGTGTCACTTTTACGAGGACGCTACTGGGTCAAAACCTTTAGTGACGCAGTGTAGTGAGAATAGACCTCAACATGCATTGCTGGAGTTGCGTCGTGCTTGCGACACGACTCCAGCAATGCGTCACATTTGCGCTAAAAGAGGTGTCAGAATTTCTGCCGCATCTGTCAATCCTTGCGCCTTGGTGTGGCGTATTGTAAATACGACGCATCCATGGTGGCGCAAGGGTTTCGCAGGCTGGTGCAGGGAAACTGACGCATCTCTACAGGTGCATCCGTTTCTTGTAAATCTACCCCTGTTTTTACTGAATATCTGGCATGGATAAGCTCCAACGGACACCACTAGCATCATCATTTTAGATGACTTGAGTAAAGCCTGTCCAAGATCACAATGTAGTTAGGATGTGAATGGTGCTGTCATAGTGCTCATGTTGCTAAGCAACAGCCAGCAACTATGGGGAGGGGTGGGGAGGATTAACTATAGCTAAGGTGAACCATTTGAGTGCAATAAAAAGTTGGAGACCCCTTCTCCCACCCAACAGGTCACTAACGTTTCAAGGAGGGAAGTGCATACAAAGGAAAGGAAAACTACTTAAGACAGTAATTTCAATTCTCCTTCATAAGAAACCTTAATTTCAAGTTGTAAGCAGCATTTCCATGTATGTGTTGGATTCTAGAGCAATATTTAGAAAATCTATATATAACTACTTTTCCTAAGGAAATGCATTATTTTGGTGCCCATCTACTGGTAATATTGGCCAGATTCTGAGCCTTCATCTTGAAGCCAATTACAAATTAAGAAAATAAATTGTTTAAAAACAAGCAAATACAAAAAATGTTAAGAAAAGAATAATTAAACAGGGAAAGGCTACAAGCTTGAAGAAACTGCAGACACTTTTCTTTAAGATAACCTACAACACCCATATCCCAATCAGTGGCGGTTACCTCAGATGATTTTTACAGAGCCTCTGGATCCTGCACAGCATGCATTAACCAGGGAGGAGAAAGGATTGCTTACGAAATCATGAAGATTAGAATACAATTACAATGCCTTGTAAAAGTAAGAAAACATCTCCAGGTCGCTGACTTGCTGGTTTACCTTTTGCAGACTCGGATTGTGGTCTAGAGGTGAGGGATGTGTTAGCCTTTGGTAACAGAATAAACATCGAACTATCCATCTTAAAACAGATTGGTTTGAAGTAGTGACTCCCGAGCAAATGGGTCCACAGATAAACCAACTGTCTAGATGGAACCTAAGCACCCTTCTCTCACCAGGTATACAAAAAACTAATTCTGCTTAAGAATTTTTAAAATAAAAGTTGGCAAAGAAATGAGAGTCAAACTACTTGGGAAAAGAAACCTGTATTGATCTTCATGACCACCCTGTTCTTATGAAACACTCTGAATAGGTCATGAGAGCACAAATCTTAAATTTCACCACTCTACAGGTTGGGGTGATGGACATTAGAAAGGTTGCCATCCGGGTAAATCGGTGTATCGAATGGTTGAGTGCAGGCTCAAAAGATGGACCCATGCACTTTAGGAGAGCTATTTTCAGATGTAAGAGGGCGAAATTTTCCTTAGTGGAGGAACACTTAGATTCCCGCAGGAAATCCTTTATCATAAGGACAGTGAAAAAAAGGAGGTTTGACAATCGCTCAGTATGTATGCTGTAATAGCTGCAAAACATACAGAAAACGGCAGCGCCAATTTTGCATTGATGGCAAGAAAACAATTAAAGCAAAAGTATAGAAGAACTGCTTTTTCCCAAGACTTGAAAGGCAAAAGTTATTTTGCTTGCTCCAGATGCAGAATCCATATGATGGAGTAGAATACTGTGGCAGAAGATGTCTGGCCTCAGAGTGTCCCTACAGTCTTGAGGCTAAATGCCCATGATGCATGTGTTCAGCAGCCAAACTATCAAGTTAAAAGATGGTTAATGGGGTTTGGGTCTGGCAGTGGAATTTTCAAAGGAGATCCAGGCTTCAAAGTAGATTCTTATGTGGAGCCGCTAACAAGTTGAGATCTGTGTACCAGTCCTGATGAGGCCACTTCAATTCCAGAAGGATTACTCAAGTGTAATCAGGACTGATCAGATCAGTGGTACTGGTTAAAAGGTGTAAAGGAATTTCAGTGAACAACATCACTGCCCTTCTTTGCTGCTTGGTAGTATCAGGGGGCAAGGTTTAGGCACTTATTGTTTATTGTGTTTGTTAACAAGTTTGGTTGTGGGTAGCCCAAGGCCAAGATGTCGAATAACACATCACCGTTTAAGACCCACTTGTAGAGTCTGCTTCGACTTTTCCTGGGAAATAAATGGACTGAACTTGAAGATAGTCCGTGCTTACAGGGATAATACTGCAACTTCTTGTTTGTTAAGGTGATACATAGTTTTTTGTGCTGTCAGTCTGAGCGATCATTGAATTTGTATCAAATGTAAAGGAGGATTTCGGAGCTAGATGGACCGATTATCAGAAGATGTTCCAGGTGTTCCCCGTCTCATAAGAAAGACATGGGTCACGGATGTCACGAGATGGAATGGCCCGATCAGAAGTAACATCCTGTATGCGATTTTTCATTTGCCCCCACCATGAGAAGGACGGCGCTCGTACTGAAAACCGTCTCAGTCTGTTCTCCCAACCGGTCAAGTATCCAGTACTCTACTGATCTTCTAGGTACTGCTGAAACACCTTTGATTACGCATGCATTTTGCACCTAGAAAACACAAGATGCCACAAAGCTCAGGAGAGGGGACTGTGGCATGGCATTTGGTGTGCCATCGCCTGAAACTGTAGTACTTCAGACAGATAAAAGATACTCTTGCCCCTCAAGTGCCTAAGACCACCCCTTAGGTAGTGAGATGATTGAAACGGGGTTGACATTGAATTGGCATAGTTGTAGTGCAAGTATAGTGTAGAGCCTGAATAATTCTACAACAATTATAAATGACAAAAGGCTAGGCTTCGATGAGCCAGTCATCAAGACCTGGACAAAGTCTTTCTTCTGAAGTACACAGTCACCAAAGGCGTACAATTGAAGGTTAATAGGGCAGCTTTCAGGCTCAATGAAAGCACTTTGTAAGATAGAGGTAGAGATCCTCTCCTACATCAAAACTGAGAATCTTCAATGCTTTTGGCGTCATCAGAATGTGGAAGTACGAAACTTAAAGATAGGTAATGACACACATTCAACACCATAACGGAGTCATGGATACATTTGGTGGAACTTCAACATTTTAAATTTATTTTCTTTGTCAAACGATTTGTAGTCTTTATGTCAAGACTAGACCTGCACTAGTGTCGGTCTGTTCATTTAAACCTGATTGTAATGGGAATAGACTCCATTCAGAAAACAGGATCCTCTTTACTAATTTTCGTTCCGGAAAGATGTTGACTTCTAATGGTAGTCGGACTTAAGACAGAATTGAATTCTTGAGTAATTGTTGGAGAAGACTTGAGCTTCATCCATAGAAATTCTGTACAATAATCAGCCCCACTCTAGCTACTTTTTAACACAGAAGAGAAGGGGAGAAGCCATTGCCTACTGCCAGCTGCAGGCTTTCCTTTAGAGGGAGATGGTCCCTTCACTCTACCTCACTGTCTGCATTTTTGATATTGCAGCCTCTACCGCGTTTTTTTCTACTGATGGACATGACCCCTTCGTTGGTTATAATGGCATAATAATAAGCCATATAATGGTTCTTACGTAACTCAAGTTTATTTGCCAAGCTCACCAAGAATCCCAACTCCATTTCATGCAATGCATCACATATTCATTGTGGCTTCCAAGGGCAGTGTTACCAGATAAAGGCAAGTTCAAAATCCTTTGCTAGGAAAAGACATGGGGTGCATCTTGTAGCTAAAGACAATAACCATGTGCATGCAAATCAGAGGAGCCTGTTGCAACACTATCTGGTTTGTAACCATCTTCCCCTTGCATCTGCAAAATACTGTAGGGATTGCACAGTGACCTATAATATCTTCTTATCAGTGCAGTCACTCTCCCCAGTTGGGAAATGCATCAGACTTACTTGCCGAGTGAATCTAGTTTCTTGCTCAGAGTCTGAATGCCCATTGAGAAAGAACAGTGGTACAAGTCTGTGGATGAGGCCTCAATCACCAAATGTGGCAGAGAATACCCCCTTTAATGAGAGGGTACGTTCCAGAGGCTAGTACTTTTTGTGAAGTTGATGTGTAGCTACCTTCACTCAAGCTGGAGTAAAAAACAGCTTTGTGGCTGGCACAAGAAGGCCTGTTTTTTCATTGTAGGAGGGGATGGAGGATTTAAACAAACAGCTGATGTTTCCATTTGGGGTGTGGGCATCAGATTATTGTTTTGCAGCAGCCCTTGCCAATAGCTTGTGAAATGTATTATGGTCCATAGGCAAACCTCGAGGACAGGAGTCTAAGCACTGGTATTTTCTCAGACTCAAAGAAAAGTGGTCACTCTGTGGAGTGGAAACACTGCAAATGTCCTTTAGAATGGTGCCTCTGTGAGGATTGAGACTATCTCCCCAGAGTATGGATCTTGGCACAGTTGCTTTTATTGGAATCACAATTGGTTGCGTTAGAACTAAAGGAGGTGAAGCCATAGGATGAACCATAGGTGGAATTGGCACTGTTAATCAGTGGATCCAGTGGTAGTATCTGGGAAGTTGGAATCTCCAAGACTAGAGTTACCTGCTTTGTAGGAGAGTAGGCTTAGATTATTCAGAGGCTGGCGATACCAAATGTGTTGCCTTCATACACCATTACACTGAACGATGAGGAGAATGAGGACTATACACCAAATTAGGTTTTAGATCTTGAAGAGCCCTTCAACAGTGAAGATTAGATAAATGTAACCGATAACGTCACAAGTGCAGAATGACTAATATTGTATCCTTGCTCACAACTGTCCGCAGAGATAGGAAAAGGTGGGCTACACTCCCCCTGACCTTACTAGAAGGGTAGCATTACTGAAGATGATTAGCCTCCCGAAAATCCTGTATGTAATACAAAATACAATTTTTACATTCTTGAATTCTCTAAAACGTCTTTTGCCACCCTACTTAATACGTTTATATGGGGAGGCGGCCCTCAGAAAGACCCATACAAAATGTTGTAAATCATCCTATGATGGCAGCATTGAAACGATTGACACAGCCTCTTAATACAGGGAACCCTATCTTCTGATCGTCAATGATTGGGTCCATGGTCCCACAGATGAACCAGCATATAAACTAGAGGGCCGACGTATGGGGGCTACAACCCCCCCCCCCACCCACCATCTATATGGAAGAAAGCCACCAATTAGAATTCCCCCTACCATGGCAACAGTACTGAAGATCAACAAAAAAAAACAACTCTTAGGTGACTTGTCTGGGCTGGGAGGCTCACAGGAGAGACTTTCAGTGGTGTGGTACAGGACTGTCCCAGATATCTGCCTTGCAGGGATTTGTAGGTTGGGACGTCTTGAGCATTTCCTCCTTGGCCATACTGCTAGGTAAGATTGGCTTCGATGCCTTGAGAAACTCTATATTGAATTTAGTCTTGAACTCTCTCAGTTCTTCAGATATGTGCAACTCTGACATGCCTTCAGGCCCTATTCCACTGATGTCACAGACTTGGCAGCACTCTCTGCATTAGAAGTCAAATTTATAGTGCCCCACATGCCTACAAGGGGCCAGTTCTATTCCGTTTATAAGACATTGGTTGTAGCTACACCAAATTCCTTCTCCGACCTAAAACTTAAATGGGAGGCTAATTGGGGTCCCCTTGAGGACTTTGAGTGGTTGATCGCACTGATGGCCTCACGTGAGACCACGATGTCGACAAGATTAATACTGGCACAGTTTAAATATCTCATTGGAATATCTTGGACTCCACATCGACTGTGATCGGTAAGTGGCAGCCCCAATTGTCTTGTATATCACACAACAGAGGGAGACTTCCTCCACACTACATGGACCTTTTTGGCATGACATTCTCTGCACGCGGGGGGTCATGGTGGGTAGACAAATAGACCTTGCCCTGAAAATGGCACTTTTAAATATTATCGACAATGAGGGCGTGACTCACGTGGAAAGAGCTCGAATACGTGTGGAACTGGTGACCGGAAAACGAGACACTGCTATGAAGTGCAGACAATCAACTTCTCCCTAAGACATAGGCTGGAGGACAAGTATAGACATGTGTCGCACAATGGAAAACTTTTCTGCAAGACTCGGGCTGTCCCCGGAAAAATGGGATGGATGGCTGCGACAAATGAAATCCCATTGTCAGTTAGTATATTACTATTTCACACCTTGTACCATGAATATGATCTTTATCCTCTCGATCGACAATACTGTGCTTGTATAAAAAGGCTAATGACTTGCAGAAATATTTGGGCAAACTATGATGTGATGTATAAGCTGGCAAAAAAAGTCATTTATTGTTTCTTTTATATCTACTCTTCATTGGTTCAAAACAAATTAAGTTTATTTTTAAAAAACAGCGAAGGGGTACTTTTTTTTGTATGATACCTTAGCATGGAATTAATGGTTCATAGGTGGCAGTTGTACTTGTTCAAAGTCAAAACAGTCAATCAGGAATGGAGGTAGTCGTAGGGATAAGGCCCCTTAGGTTCTCTCTCTACTAGGGTCCCCATTGAGGAAATTGAGAGCATAGATGGAGGCAGCATCTTCTCATCGATTTACAGACTTCTCAAATCTAGGCTAAAACTCCTGGCTTCACTTGTGCTGCAGACAACAATATGTCACTCTCACACAGTTCCTTGTGCCATATATGCAAGTATTTCAATAAACTTGAAATACAAGCATACATTTAGAGACAGAACACACATTGTAGACACAATGACATCATGACTACACACAGAATGGCATATTACATTAGATTGAAACATGTTGCCTGGCCAGGACAGTGCCCTCTCAGCAAGCTTGAACTATAGATGTGACAAGTCAGATCAGCACAGAAAGAGGTTAAGTAACTAAATGAGATTTCTGTACACTATCGGGACCTATATAAATAGGAGCTTTGTTTTCTAGTTATAGAATTGAACCACTCACTGAGAGCAAGGCACACAAAATGTATGGTCCCCTAAACAGACGTTTTTGCAGTTTTCACAATTTATTCATGACTGCGGCGAGTGGCAACCATACTAATTCTACTGAAAAAACATACCTTTTTGTTTCCTCTAATAGTGCACAGATGTTTTGTATATATATTGTTTGCACATTGGCTTTGTATCATCTGACAATACCGACTTTTTACAATGCAAAATAGAAGGCTAGTAGCCCTTATAGTTGAATGTCTAAAATGAAACTAGGAATATATTACCATTATATAGCATTATTTCTTACAGTCTTGGCACACCAAGCAAGCCTTCATTTACCGACATTGGACTAGCTTCTATTTCATGGGTTTAGCATATAGAGCGGTGACAGCCACCTAACTTATTCTGAGAATCCACAACGTGTGGGCGTGGCTTGCCTGCACCTAAGATGGCCGCATTCATGTAAAGCTCCGGCCGTCGCCGTAGCTTGATTCCCCCAAATCCGTTACAGACATCCGATTTATAGCCCACACGGAAAAGACTGAGACCCACTGACTCCCCGGTTTCGCCCGCCGTTTGAGCGCAGAGATTTGGTGACCGGGACCTGGAGATCCCGGACCAGACGTCTTGAGCTGCGTTGGAGACGGCGCTTCGGCCGCGACGTCGCGCGGCTCTCCACGGCGGGCAGCAGGGTGAGACCCGGTGAAACCTCCGGAGCCGCATTGTCATCTTCTCCGCGGCCCCTGCGGAGGTGGCGATTTTGGGTCCCCTGCGCTCCTGTCCCGTCGCCCGAGGCTGCAACGCAGAGCTCCCGGCTGCTAGGGGTGACGGCGGTGAGCTTCGTGAATTGCCGCTGCTGGGGTCCCCCTGAGTTTCGGCCAAGAGACTGCCTGCCCCTGTGGAGGTACGTGCTGGGGGCAGGAACAGAGCTCCCGCCCCCTCCCGCGGGACTCCTCCATTTGGTTCCTTGGGAGCCGGACCACTATTCGGCGCATCCGCCATCTTGGATTCTTTCAGGACAGGCCAGACCAGTTGGGTTCCCCTGGCTCGGTACGCCGCTTGGGCTGCGATCTACGAGGGACCCTGAAGGTACAGGCGGGGGGCGGCGCGGAGGGGGCTGAGGTGCAGATCGGGACTCGCTTTCTGCTGAGGACTGCCCCCCCACCTATTTACGACACGTTTGGGCCGCTGGCTTGTCTTTTATGCGATACTTGCGGCCCTCGTGGTAATTTTTCGGCCTGAGCCCCTTATTTGGCCCTGGAGGAGGTGACTGACAGCCTGACCAGTTGAGTCTTTCTCCGGTTTGCGGTGTGGTGAGCCAGCAGCTGAGGGCTCTCTGCTCGCTTTGATCTCCCTGATCGCGCGCCACCCATCGGGTTGGGTCCCACCACATACACGGACACTGTAGGCATGGCCACCACTAAGGGCACCAAGCAGCCCCCTGCTGCGCGGTTGGCAAAATATGCGCATACCAGATCGGATGGGGCGGAGGGACATAGGAGCTCACCCGACTCAAAGCATCCCCCGGAAGAGGATGCCCTGACCTTGGTTGATGTGATGGCAGCGATCCAGGGGGTTCGTACGGCGCTGGAAGCGAAAATTGATACTGTGACTACGGAAGTCACCCTGATCCGAGCGGACTTGAGGAACATGGGGGACAGAGTAAAGACAAATGAAGCTTCCATCTCCACCCTACAACACTCCACTAAAGCGTTGGAAACCACGGTTAAGCGCCTTCAGACCCAGGCAGATTTAGAGGCTAAGTTAGAAGATTATGAAGGGAGGGCGCGCATGAATAACGTCCGAATTTTGGGGGTGCCCGAAAGAGCGGAGGGGCAGGCGGCGGATCTATTTGTGGAGGACCTCATTCAAAAGCATTTGCAGCCCCGGTCTCTGTCGCAATTTTTCTCAGTGGAGCGCGCTCAAGAATTCCGGGGGAACCCCCCACGTCCTATCCTTGCTCAAATCTTCAATTTACGAGATAGGGATGCTATCCTCCAGACGACGAGGGCTGCTCTGCCACTCAAGTTAAAAAACTCCACCATAACCTTTTTTCCTGACTTCACCTACAAAGTGCAACTACAGCGCAGGTCCTTTTTGGAAGTCAAGCGAGCTCTCAGGGGTCACAACTTGAAGTATGCCATGCTGTTCCCAGCGAAGCTCCGGGTACAGGATGATGGGAAGACATGGTTCTTTCAAACCTCGGAGGAAGCATGGGACTGGCTGGAGGGCTGGCGATCAGCTGCGGCAGGGAGACGTTCCTCCCCGTCTGGAGAGCCTCGAACCGGAGAAGAATGACGCTCCAGGGACCACACTAGTGAGGACTGTACCTTGGCTACTGTGAAAGTGTATGCCCTGTTGGGTTGTATTAATGAGGGTTAAGGGTGACTTTGATTTGTTCCGAATTGCCGCAGATTGATGGCAGTCTTGTGTATTTGGGGGGTCCTTTAAGTGACCGGCTGTATGATGTCTTCTTCGGTGTTCCTCGTTGGGACCCGGGGGAGCTGGTGGGGTGATTTTTGGGAAGGGGGGAGGGGGAGTGGGTAGACAGTTTGGTATTATTGCTATACGTTAATTATTCATGATGCGATGCTTTGCACAACATTTGATTTTGGGCAAGTCTATGGGTTGAAAGGGGGTGGGGGGGAGGGAAAATTGTGTTTCATGGATGGCGCTCTTGGGTTGTTTAGGCTGAGTAGCGTTCCCCTATATTTAGTCTGTTGTTGTTTGGGTATACAGGCACTCTGCAATTTTGGGGGTGGGCAGTTTTAAGTCCACGTTGCAGGGAGGCAGGGAGGGGGTATTTCTGAGTAGCATTTGGGGTTTTGTAGTAATGTTTTTATTTTGTTTTTTGTGTGGTTCTTTTCAAGTGGTCGTTTTTAGCAACCTAAATTATGTGGATGTTCGTCTATTTGGGTGGATAATTAACGTTGGAGCATATGATTATTTCGTTTCCGATGACATTGTTCATGAGATGGTTCTTATCGGAGCGCATTTCCGCTATGTCAGTAATATTTTTCTTCTGTGTTAGGGGTCAGGGGGCCCCGCCTTCAGCTTCAAAGGATGAGCGTTGGTGAGTGTATGGGTCCTTTGCTGGGCCGTCTCAAACTTCTAACCTGGAATGTCAATGGTCTTGGTGATCGAATAAAGAGGGGTGTAGTGTTGCAGTACCTTAAACGCCAAGCGCCCGACCTGGTGCTTCTTCAAGAAACTCATATCCAGGGTCCTTCTTACTGTGCACTCAACAGATGGGGGTATAAACTCATAGCCCATGCAGGTTATACTCGCGGCTCTAGATGAGTTGGCATCCTTGTACGCAGCTCCTTTCCCTTTCAGGTTCAGAAAGTTGTACGTGACCCCTTGGGTCGATTTGTCTCGGTCTCGAGAAAGTGGGAGGGTAGATCGCTTAATGTCTCATCCTTGTATATCCCTCCGCGGTTGCACGCTACCACCTTGAACGACTTGGGTACACACCTGTTAAATTTGCCTGAAGGAGACATGCTATTGGGGGGCGACTGCAATGCAGCTTTGGATGGGGAGTTGGATCGCCTACCCCCTAGATCGGGCGAAACCTCTGGTAGATTACTGTCTGAATTTTTGAGGGCACTCGGTATCATAGACGTTTGGCGAGTCTGTAATCCTAGCGAGAAGCAATATACCTTTCACTCTGGTGTGCACGGTAGTCTGTCGCGTATCGATTATCTCTTTTGTAAAGCTGCCCAGCTCCCCATGTTTGATAAATTATCCCTTCTACCTAGGGGAATCTCCGATCACCCGCCCATTGTGACTTATTATGGGGGTACGCCCCCCGCAGGCCGGCGGGAGATGATTCTTCAGTCCTGGTATCTTAGAATACCTGAAATTCGAACCAAACCAACTGAGGCCACCCAGCACTATTTTGAAGAAAATGTAGGTTCGGTTCAGTCGGATGTTGTATTGTGGGAAGCATTTAAGACCGTCATACGGGGTGTGGGGTGGCGGCAGTGGCTGGGCACAAGAAGGAAAAACAGCAACAGCTAGAGGCTATTGAAAGTGAGATTTTGGACCTTGAACGGGACCTAGTTTCCGATAGGTCGTCGGAGATCTCACACAAGTTGGCCGTCAAGCAAAAAGAATACCGGGATATTGCAGGGGATTCTGCTAGGGCTCACTACAGGGCAACCCAACACAGGATATATGATATTTGGCGATAAAGCTAGTAAGTTGCTGCCTTGGCTTGATAGGAGGGATCTGGCGAATAGATGGGTCGCTGAAATTGTGGATGATGAGACCGTCCACCATCATGATAGAGTAGGTATCGCTGATGCCTTTGCCACTTATTTTAGAGGCGTCTACTCTCCAGTGTCATCCTCCACGCAGGAGGAGGCCGCAGAATTGCTCGCTACGCTACCTCTGCAGTGTCTAGACTCCCAAGAAGTCGCAGAGCTAGACGTGGCATTAACAGATGATGAAATCTCTAAAGCCATTTCCTTCTTGCAGTCCGGAAAGGCCATGGGCCCTAGTGGACTCCCGATTGAACTGTATAAGACCATTGCTTCACTTATTGCCCCTCATCTGCTGCGAATGTACGACGCCAGTGTGCAAGAGGACGTTCTCCCGGCTACGCAATGCTTGGCCAATATAGTTGTCATTCATAAGCAAGGGAAACCTCCAGATCGATGCTCCTCTTACCGACCCATTTCCCTCCTTGACCCCGAGGTCAAAATCTTGGCCAAAATACTGGCTCTGCGCCTCTCACCCCTCCTTCCCAAACTGATTCACCCGGATCAATCCGGCTTTATGCCAACCAAAAATACAGCACTTAATTTGCGTCGGTTGTTCGGGGTATTGGGGCGGACCTCCACTATACAGGAGGACTCGGTTATTATGTCTTTGGACGCCAAAATGGCGTTCGACATGATTGAATGGCCTTTCCTCTTTGCAACGTTGAAAAGATACGGTTTTGGGGACCGGTTTCTAGCTTGGGTGCATCTCCTCTATTCAAAACCCTTGGCGAGAATTGCGGTGAATGGCAGCAGATCGGCAATTTTCGAGTTGGGGCGCGGCACAAGACAGGGATGCCCACTGTCCCCTTTGTTGTTTGCTCTGGCGCTTGAACCTCTTGCGGTATGGCTCAGGGGGGACCCCTGGATTCGGGGACTAAACTGGTCGCCGGAGTGGCTGGACAAAGTGTCCCTCTACGCCGATGATATTTTGCTTTATCTTGCCAATCTTCGGTCTTCGATCCATGAAGTGCTCCATGTTTTCACCTTATTTCAAAAATATTCTGGCTATACCATTAACTGGGATAAGTCCCTAATATATACCCTGAGTGGACGCCCTCCTCTTCTACCATCGAGTTGTGGTGCCAAAATTGTTACTGATGGCTTCCGATACCTAGGAATCTACATTACGACAGATGAGGCGGTTTTTTATCAACGTAATTTACTGCCCCCCCCTTCAGCGTCTTAAGGCAGCTGTCCAACTCTGGAGGACTCTTCCTCTTACGCTTCTGAGAAGGGCGGCTCTTTATAAAATGATGGCGCTCCCTCGCTTTCTTTATGCGTTGCAGAATACCCCTCATTTAGTTCCGGTTCAGTACTTTACTGCCGTTGAGTCCGAAGTTCGCAATCTTTTGTGGAACAACGGCACACCCCGAAATCGCCTTCGCCAAGCTTATTGGGAGCTGGTACGACGGTGGCATTGCTTTACCATCCGTCAGAGCATATTATTGGGCCTCACAACTTACCATTCTTAATCATTGGATGCACTGGCCAATTGACGACCCTGCATACCAGATGGATAGACACAATATGCTACCTGGTACTTATTTAAGGGCATTGTATGGAGGGTCGAAACTAGAGCCCAAATTCACCCCAAACTCTACGACAGTCTCCGTCTGGCATCTCGCGAATTCAGCGCTGGGCTGGAGGGGCAGGATTACGCAGGCGACACCATTATTTGACTCCCATCGCCAGAGTGTGCTTGGTCGACAACCTGGGTTTGATAAATGGGATTTGATTGGTTTGTCAAGGGTGGGCGACTTGTGGGTTAAGGGTGGTACGGTATCTTTCAGTGATTTGCAGCGGCAATACCAACTACATGATGGAGAAACCTTCCGCTATCTCCAGGTGCGAAGTGTACTGACCAAGGTGCTTCCTCGAGGTGAGGAATTGCCGGTGTCTTCCCCCTTGGAGGACAGGCTATTGGACGACTATCTCCCCAAGAAAGCCATATCTCTCACATATCATAAAATCCTCAACAATTCACCCGACCCCCTTGACAAAGTCCGTATAAAATGGTGTTCCGATGTGGGTGAAATTTCCGACGAGGAATGGAGGGAGGCCCTAGCGTCGCCCCATGAGGTTGCAATTCGCTCCCGGTTTAAACTGATCCAACTTAAGCTATTGCATAGGACCTATTACACAAGCTCCGTGTTGGTCAAAATGGGTCTTCTGGACTCTCCATCATGTCCCCGTGGCTGTGGCCACGTAGGTACTTGTTTGCACCAATGGTGGGACTGTCCGATTCTCCAAGGCTATGGGGGGGGTGGGGTGGGGAAAGAGTCGTCTCTACTTTATCTCAGACTTGCGGGAAGGTGGTGGAGGCTACCCAGAGGTTGTGTCTCTTGAACATTTGGGATGCCACTGATCTGTCTAGACCTGAACGGCTCTGGGTCACTTTGGGATGTATGGTGGCCAAACGAAACATGGCCAGAACCTGGAAGGGAGTGGTGGATTTGAAATGTGCTGATTGGGAGTCCGATATGGACTGGTGCATGCAGGCTGAGAGAGTGGTGTATGAAAGTAGAGGTTGCCCGGGTAAATGGATGAAAATATGGGCCCCCTGGAACAAGAACAGAGGCTGGCTGTGCGCTCCTTTCGCTGACACTTCTCCATTTGCTGTCGACAATGAATCACTGTAATTATGCATCGTCTGGATTATTTGCAAATAGGAATCCTTCACTTAGGCTCCACTCTATAATGCCTTTTGTAATGTCCACAATTACTTTAGCTGACCACTTTTCATTTAAATTTACTTTGTGTATTTTAAGTATGGTTTGTTTTGTATTTGGTTGTTTTGTGTGATGTTATATTGTTTGTTTTTATAATAAACAGATTTTTTTTTTTTTTTAAAGAGAATCCACAACGTGATCAGACCTTTTTATCTGAGTCACTGGAGACCTACTGGCCCACTCCTGTAAAGTACGCAGTTACTTACGCTAACATTCCAAGTGCTTGTTGTGTGTATTATCTCATTGGCATATCTTGGACTCCACCTTGACTTTGATCTGTAAGATACAGCCCCAACTGCCTTGGATATCACACAATGGAGGGAGACTTCCTCCACACTACATGGACCTTTTTGGCATGGCATTATCTGCACGCTGGGGGTCGTGGTGTGAAGACATATAGACCTTGCCCTGAAAACGGCACCTTTAAATATAATCGACGATGAGGGCTTGCCTCTGTGGTACATGTATGGTGTGCGAGTGAGCCAGAGTAATGGAGGCCAGTTGGATTCATTTTGGATACCCTTGGCTGGCTTTACACAAGATGGAGATGCAGCTGTGTTTCCAGACAGTGGAAGTGCATGGATCACATTCCTGAAGCTTGAGGGAGACCTAGTCACTGGCGTGAGGGGAGTGGAGACAATGGTCCTTTAGATATCCCATTAGACCTTTTACTTAGCATGTAGCTGCTTAGTCTTACTGAATACTGTCATTTGGTGGATGGTAGGGGTGAGGGGGTAGAACTTCGGACTCTGCTATGCATGGTGAAGAACCCTTTAGGCGAAGATGCAGTCTGCCTTTACCCAATTACTCCTTCAGTTGGCTGATGACAGGCACTTCACACTTTTTGTTTCTCAGTGTGAGTCTTCCAGGTTGACGACTACCCAGCTGTAAGAAGAATCACTCAACAGAACAGCTGTTTTTGGAGAACAACATGGAAAGGACATTTGAAAATCAAATCATCCTAAAATGGTACTACAATTTCAGACTGTGGATCCACATCTCCTGTCTCACTTATGTGTAAAAAATTGGACTGCACTCCTCTCCCATGTTGTTCCAGTTCCAAGTCCTCTATGGCCAAGAAAGGAAGTGCTCCATACAGTATTCAGAGAACTGCTGTGCAACCAAGGGTGATGTCTACCGGATAACCAACCTTCCAGGCGTGATAAGAAATCGCTTGAAGTCTGGAAATCTTCCTGGAGGAGTCATAAACCTCTCCTAATGCACCTAGAAGCCTGCCTATCTGCTTTGAGAGTGAACGGGCCTGCCATTTCAGCAGGAGAGCCTGTCTGGTAAGGAATGAGCTGTAGTGCATCCCCAGTGTCTGTGGAGAACTCAGAACAATGAACTGTTGGAGAACGATCTCCTGGACCCCGGCAACAGCGGGCCTGTAGTTTCTCTGCGCCAGTTCCTTTCAGAAACCACAACTGCAAATGCAGAAGCCTGTCCAGGGCTGTGATTGTGTGTCGAAATCGGCCTGTGCGAGGCCGCTACTGCCACCTACAGACTGGCCTGTGCGTGGCTGCAACTTCCCATTGGAGATTTGCCTGTGCGCAGCTGCAACTGCCTGTGTCACTAACCCATTCCCAATGTACTTAGGCAGGAGGTTATCAAAGTTGTGATCAGACCAAGGAGCCTGCATTTGTTGAAGTGTTGCATGGCGTAATCTGGGCCGCAGTGAGGACATGCCAGCCCTGGAGAGGGCCCAGCACCAAGACCCCGAAGTAAGAAACAATCACCACTGGTCAGGTCACAACCATCCCATGCCAGGACTTCTGCCTCTGCTCCTGCTACCGAAGAAAACAGGCACAGGTAGACGGACATATACAGCTCAGGTGCCCAAGGTGGGACAGACCAAAAGCTGCCAGCCAGCATGCCGCTTCTCCAACAGAAAGTATGATTGAAGGATAGACAACAAGGCTGACCTGCGAGGACTGATTCCATTTCAATGTGGCAAGAACTTGAACTGAAACTACGTGCACACCTATTTGAGGGTGAATAATCTGTACCAAAGCAGTTATCAAGCTACATTTCTTTTTTAAATCTCTTTATTGATTTTTGCAAAACAAACAAGCTTGTTTTCCATAGTAGCATATATCATTATAAGAGCGCAGTTGCAATTGCAAAGCAGTAAATGTACAATTACTTAGTAAAATCACTGTAGCGATCACGTGAGGAACATATCAGACCATGCTAAAGCATAGTGCAAGCTTTAAAAGAGGAAAAGACCTATAATCATGGTACTAATGCATTTGCCCTCAGAAGGGGGTGGGGGACCACACACAACCTGAAGAAGGCCTGGACCAGGGAGAGAGCGGGGCAGGATGAAGCACAGCACAGACATGAATAGGGCCAAGAGCAGTTTACAGTATTGTTTTAGTGTGTAATGAAATACTTAAAGAAAAACACTGGGCTGGTCAATACTTTATTGGACTGCTGAGCCCAGAGCACAAGCACCCCCAACACTACCTCCCTAAGAAGCCTGTGACTGTTCACCATTAATATAACCAACAGCCTTTTGTATAAGGGGTTGTGCTTGACCCAGTTTGTCAAGCCATGGTAGGTAGGACCCAGGGACATCAGAGGCAAATGACCTCAACACCCATGGTTATGGCCCTCTGAACAGCAAGGAACAATCCTACTAGCTGGAAATGTAGATAAACTAATTGTTAACCAAAAGGTTATTTTATCTTACTGCTTTCCATCCTGGTTCATTTTTGAGACACCTCACTAGTACATCCTAAACACACAGGGTCAGAAAGAGCTCCTCTGAAACAGTGCTGTAGGCCACACAATTACAATACTCATGGCCAGTGTGATGAGGGACCCTATGGTGAAGCACACCACCTTAGGGTGGGTGATTGCCTTTTGTCCTCTTCACTGTGGTATTAAGAATTTATTCAGACACCCACACTACTATACCATATCAAAATATTTGTACGTTTTCCAGAGTATCTTTTGCATATACGTACCACTGAAGAAGGATGTACTTCTGGCTTGGGCGACCTTCATCTAACCCCTGTATTTAATGATTCCTTAAAGAAAAGGGGTTGTATTATACATGTGACACACTATTCCACTTGGTACCAGGGGGTACCTTTACAAGAAACGTACTGGTGGCCCAGAGATGTGCCAATTGTGGGTACAAAGGTACGGTTTTGGGAAACAACACAGGTGCTGGGGCTTGGTTAGCAGGATCCCAGAACACACTCGGTCAAGTTGGCATCAGGGAACTGGCAAAAAGTTAGGGGGTGACCATGCAAAAAAGGGGCACTTTAATACATAACCCTCTCACCCCCAAACAAAAGTGGATGAGACTAACCTTTCCCAAGAACTCTTCATCTAAGTGGAGGAACATGGAAAGTCCATCTGCATTGGCATTGGCATTGGCAGTCCCAGGTCTGTGTTCCACTGTAAAGTCCATTCCCTGGAGGGAGATGGATCACGTCAAGGAGTTTGGGATTTTCACCTTTCATTTGAATTAGCCATCTGAGAGGTCTGTGGTCAGTTTAGATTAGGAAGTGAGACACAAACAGGTATGGTCTCAGTTTGTTCAGGGACCAAACCACAGCGAAGGCCTCCCTCTCAATGGCACTCAAACGCTGTTCTCTGGGGGGGTAGCCTTCTGCTTATAAAAGCAACAGGTTGGTCCTGGCCATCCTCATTGGTCTGGGATAGGACCGCTCCTATCCCTAGCTCACAGGCATCAGTCTGCACAATGAACTACTTGAAGTAGTATGGAGCCTTGAGAATAGGTGCTGAGCACATTGCCTCTTTTAGGGAGTCAAAAGCCTTTTGACAGCCAACTGTCCAGTTCACTTTCTTGGGCATATTCTTGGAGGTAAGTTCTGTGAGGGGAGGGGGGGGGGTCACAATGGACCCATATCCTTTCACAAACCTCCTGTAATACCCAGTCAAGCCAAGTAATGCCATGACTTGGGTCTGGGTTGTGGGAGCCTCCCAGCCCAGAATGGTCTGGATCTTGAGTTGCAAGGGTTGTACTTGGCCTTGATGGAGCAGAGAAAATAAAAAATGTTAACCCCTAACAAATTTTATAAATAATTAATAAAATGTTCGTTTAAATGTATTAATCAACAATGTACGTGAGGGAAGGGTAACACGCAAGTACATGAGCTGAATAATCTATTAACAAATGTCTGTGTGTCTAATTATAACATAAAATAATTACGTACTAAATAAATAATAAATGCATGATTTGTGCTTCATAGAATATAAACGTGTCGTTGCAAAAACAATAGTGATGGTAAGTAAGGAACAGCTTAAATGTTGCTTTCTGCTAGGTAATAACTAATTGGGGTACGTAGATGACGGGAGGAAACGAAAAGGCTATGTTTCTCTATTTTAATTATGTTTTGTTTATTTCTAAATAGTGCTTCTAAGTATAAACGAGTGGCGATATAAAATGGCTGCCGGTTATTAGAGTGCGCATGTGCTGGGAAACGCATGACATGAGAGAAAAAGTTGGAGAAAAGCTAACCATGTGATGATGCTGAGAGGCTAGGATGCAAGAATGGTCAAGGCTGATGTGACCTAATTGAACTGATAGTGTGCCGTGGTGATCAGCAAAGAATCGTGGGAAACCATTTTTAAGAGAAAGGACAATGCCTGCAGAGTTCTCGAATGTATCGAAAGAAGTTACAAATGTACTGATCGAAGCGGATGGAAACATGTCTTGAACTGTGAGAAAGGAAATGAACATATACATTCCAAAAGAACAAGCTGGATCCGGGAGAACTTGATTAAGAATGAATAGATGAAATGAGTGAACCAATGAAAGAAAAGCGCGTTATTAATGTTGCAACAATTTAGTTAGCAAAGTTAGAATTAGGGTATAAGAGGGCCTACTCTTATTGGGAGGGGGTCAGAGTTGGAGAGTCTCAGAGTTGGAGAGTCGCAGTCAGAGTTGGTGTTGGAGTTGGTGGCTTCCAGTGCTTGGTGATCCAGATCGATCCATTTTACTGAGCGGGAGATGCTGAAAGACGGTTAGATGAGACGGGTTGCAGGTAGCTGATGCTGACGAGCTGAAGTTTCTGTTGCTGTCTTATTTTTCCAGTTGAGTATGAGAATCAGGTTATTTTTAATTCTTAAACTTAGGTTAGAAATCATTAGGCTAAATTAGGAAAGATAGGCAGGTAATTAGGGTTTTGCTTCATGACAAAAATTTCCTTTCTGCAATAAAATTGATTTTGCTTAATAAATATTTGAATTAATAATAGATGAATAATTGAATAAAAAGTCTAAATTCTTTCTCATGCTTTTAAAATTATATAAAATTTAAGATTCTTAAATCAAACGACTCAGTGGTTATTTTACTAAATGATTGTGACACTGGTAATTGGTTATTGTGATTTAGCTGGTCTTAATCACTACAAACTGATTTCTTACTAGATGATCCATCGACAAAACAATGAGCAGGAGTATCTTAAGAAATAACTAAGAAAGCGACAGGTTAAGGTAATAAGGTAGCCCGGCTCTTTCCAGCGGTACATAAATGATGTTTTTCATTTAGTTCTCATGTTTCTCCTAGGAGTATAGAATTTCGTAAAGGTGTAGAGGAAATCCAGGTGTGTGTGTGATAGGCGATGTTATGGGCCCCATCGTCATGTGGATGTGAGAAAAAATAAGTCGCCCCTGGATGACCGATAAGTGACCTAGGAGGAAAAGTTTTTATTGTACGCGCTGCATCAGATTTCTTGGTAGCAGAGTTATGGTTTCTATAGATTAGTTTAGTGATTATTGATTGTTGATTATTTTTTTTGATGACTAATACTATATGTTGAGTCGTGTTATGTTATATGTGAGTTTTCACGCTTCTGGGATGTAGGAAGTGAAACACGTGTGGCAAGAGAAGTCACATGGAATTGGTACATTGTCTGAATTCAATTTTGGTAATAACACAGGTTGTGTTATGTTAGGGATTTCTGTACGAAAGGTGTGTAACGGAGATAGCAAATCACGTTTTCTTGTGAAACTTTGGCCTTAATTCTCATGAGCCTAGTCTCCACATGTGTCTTATCCCCAGAGAAACGAGTTAATTGTTTGCTTGAAAGAAGGGTAAGGTAGAGGGAAGTGCTACTTTATCGGCAAGAGTAAATAATTCTGTGGTAGGGTAGAGGTAAGCGCTGCCTACTGGAAATACAGGATTCTTGTGTAAAAGGACAAAGCTGTCACTTTTGTTTAGCGAATCAGACTATGGAATTGTTTTAAATGTTGTAACTAACGAAGAAACCGTGAAAAGAAAATTTGCTGATAATTTTTGTAAAGGAAGGGTAAAAGAGCAGGAGTGACATCGATAGTGCCGCGCTAGGATTGGATAGTGCACTAGTCACGTGAACACAGAGTCGAGAGTGACGTAGAAAAGTGCCGCGCTAGGATTGGTTGGTCCGCGGACGAAGGGAATCGTTCTGATTGGTGTGTTAGTGTGAGTCGCGCTGTGATTGGTTGAAGTTCCGTACACAGAACAGTGCTGGTTTGAAGAGAAAAACCAATCGAAAACATGCCGTATTAAGAGTACTAAAGGGAGAGAACGTCATGGACGACAAAAATAAAGAATTTCTTTAAGAAAGACAAAAAGGTTGTGACTAGAGAGGGACAAGTAATTCCTCCGCCGAAATCAGCAGCTTCACATATGATGCTGAAATATGGATATCATACATGCATATGGTTGGAAAATTGGGCAAAGTATACGAAGAATGATGGTGCATTAGCTTTCCCTGAGAATGGTTCATTTAGTGTAGCGGTTTTGCGAAATTTGCGAGAAAAGATGACAAATCTAGAACCTAGACCGACACAGTTTGAAGCATTGACGGAATGGGAGGATGAGATGTATGAGCGAGAGAGATTCAGAGGTTTAAGGGATCATGAGTTTATGCCTGGAAGAATGTGGGGAATAAATCATGAGGATAGAATAAAACGATGGAGATGTGCTAACATGACAGGAGGTTTGTTTCCGGCTTTTACAGTTGAGGAAGAGACTAAGAGAAAACGTACTGAGAAAAAGAAACATATGGAGAGGGAGAAATATATGCATGAGAGTGAAACGGGTGATGAATTGCTGGAAGATATTTTAAATAGAAATCCACCTCCGTATCAGCAGAGTTCTACAGTGGTGACACCAAATGCGCCGCTAATAGAGACTGTGCGAAATAAAAGTCCGGTAAAAGAATTGAAATAAATAGGTCACAAGATCAAATAAGAACTTCACAAAATGAAGGAGTAGAAAGTGACAATGCAAGCGAATTAGCAAGGACAACAAAAGAACTGACTGAGAAAATTAGGGAATTAACGAAAAACATGGAAGCTGTGACTGTACCTGTAACAATAGGTCCAGTAATACCAGTTTTTGAGAATCAGAAAATTGATGAACGGTCCTTAGCGATTCCTATGAGTTCACAATTTCAGAGAGAAAAAGAAAGGATGGAACCAAGTGCAAGTAATTTGGCTAGTACTTACAGACCACCTACAAATTTGACTGTGAATGAGTGTAATGGTAGGAAAATGCATATGGTAACAGAGACTCCTGAAATGAGTGGTAATTGGATAGAACTAAATAATACACCCATAGGTCCGACTCCTGATGAGCTAAATGAGTGGATGAAGGCATTTAAAATAAAAGAACCAGAAGAAAAACCATTAGATGTAATTAGGTTAAAAATTGACATGGAAGAATTAATTTTAGGGACGATTGGTACAGAAAAGATAAAAAATTACCAGGATGATGAAATAATCTTTTTGTGCAAAAGTATTACATGGAGAGCTAAAAATTTACATGACAAACTAGAAGAGATAGCAAGTGAAATTGGAATAGATTTTGCGAAAGTGAAAACATTACAGAAACCGTACAGAGTAGACTTTTGTGAGAAAGAGATTGAAAACTTGAACACAGCAGGAAGGCTGACACAGATCAAAGAGTTAATTGTTTTACTGAGAAAATGGGGTGATGTGGACAGATGGAAAGTTAGATGGACAAAAAGAATGAGAAAACTACAGACAAAGCTTCTTTGGCTTTTATGATAACTGAAAAAGAACCTGTTGCAAGAGAATACCCTATGAGAGAAACTCCAGGTGGTAGTTATGTGCATGTTCCCTGGACTAGGCAGGATATACTGTCATTTACAAATGAATTCCCGAAGCTGAGAGAGAAACCAGTTGAATGGTACCGACAAGTAGAGAGGTTTGTGAAGGTTTCAAAAGTGTTGTGGATAGATTTAGATGGATTGTTTGACATAGTGGTGCCAACTGATTTGTGGTCTGAGTGTAAAATTACAGTTGACTGGCCAACTACAGAATATCCAAGAGATCCTAAGACAGGAGCTCCAGGTCCCGAGGAAGTACGATAAGGTGATTACCTTTTTGAAAAATAAGATTCCTCCTAAAGAAACAGATTGGGTAAAAATTGATAGAACTACACAGGAAAGTAAGGAGTCTGTACATGCCTATTATGAAAGGTTGTTGTTGGTTTTCAAGCAGTATAGTGGATATGAGGAGTTGAGTGAAAAGGATATGAGTCATTTCGTATACAGATTTGTGTTTGGGCTGAAACCAGAGATTAGTGAAATGATTAAACAGCATATGATTAATTGGCAAAATGGCACGGTAGATGAGGTACTGAGGTATGCTAAATATTGTAGTGATGATATTGAGAGTAGACAGCGTAAATTGAAAGAGAAGGCAATGTGGGCACAGGTGAAAGTGGCAGAAAAGCAAGAAGCTCAATTGGACAATAATAGTGGGAATGAAACAGGACAGAATAAATCGCGACCTAACATAGGTAAAGGGAAAGGTCAAGTGAGTCTAGAGGAGGCAAAGAAGAAATGGCCCTGTCATAATTGCGGAAAATTAGGGCATTGGAGAAACGAGTGTAAGTTCCCACCTAAACCTAATCCGGAAAATCAATCATTAACTCCACAGGTGCAGAATGAGGTAGTTGTTCAACAAGGTCAGGTGCCACAACCACCACTTCCCAACACTGTTAACCAGCAAAGATACAGTACAGAAACAGGATTCTACGGAGGAGAGCAGGTAACACAGTTGCCGCGAGCAGCTAACATTTCTCAGTATTGGTTGCGTCAGAGTGAGGATGACCCGGATGAAAGATTCTGACGGTGCCCAGGAGAGGGAAAGAGTGCGTGCTTGGCGCAACTCTAGAGGTAGATCAGTCTGGTCCCTTTGTGGATGGAGAAGTGAATGGTGCAAATGTAACATTCCTTGTCGATACTGGAGCTACCCGTTCTACTGTTAGATCAGTGGAAATTCCAAACCTTCCTCTCTCAGGTGAATTCATCCAAGTAGTAGGAGTAGCAAATCAGCAGATTAAAACACCACTTACTGAATTGGTGGAAGTAAAAATTGGTTCTTTTAGCAAAATGCATAGATTCGTAGTGTGCGATTGCAGTCCTGTAAATCTTTTAGGTCGTGACCTTTTGTGCAAAATGAATTGCACAATTTATTGTACGCCAGATGGAATTGGATTTCAAACCCCAGATGAAGATGTATTGTATAAAGTAACTTTGATGAATCAGGAACCTGAAATTAATGGTTTGTTTCCTGCATTTGATGCAGAAAAACTTCCAAAAGAACTGAAAAATGCAGTAAAAGAAAATGTGTGGGATTTTACAGGAGAAGATATTGGATTAATGAAAGAAGTAGATCCCGTAAAAGTAACAGTAAAAGAAGGAACAACTTACCCAAATACGCCACAGTATAAATTGACTCCAGAAATAATTGAAGGAATAACTCCTGTAATAAATAAAATGATTGAACAGGGAATTCTAAAAGAAATAATGAGCAGTCCATGTAATTCACCAATTATGGGACTGAAAAAGCCAAACGGAACATATAGAATAGTACAGGATTTGAGAAAGATCAACAAAATAGTTGTGCCTTGTTGTCCAATAGTGCCAAACCCTGCAGTAATTCTATACCAAATTCCACATGAAGCTGAGTGGTACACAGTGATAGATTTGTGTCACGCATTTTTCTCTATTCCTTTGCATCCAGATAGCCAGCCATTATTTGCGTTCCGGTTCGGAGAGCGTATTTTGGCATGGTGCCGAATTCCTCAGGGGTATACAGAAAGCCCCTCAATCTTTAATCAGATTTTGAAGAAGTCCCTGGAAGATTTGAAAATGCCAGAAAAGTCAGTGATGGTGCAGTATATTGATGACCTGTTGGTGGCATCGAAAACAAAAGAAGCATGTGTAAGCGATACAATTGCTTTACTGAACCATCTAGAGAAAAGAGGACATAAAGTGTCCCCTTCGAAATTGCAATTTTGCCAAAAAGAAGTCCAATATTTAGGGCATAAAATTGAGAAAGGAGTGCGAAAGATAGCGACAGAAAGAGTAAAAATGATTCAAGGAATGAGAGCACCAATGACGCAAAGAGAGGTAAGAATGTTTCTGGGAATGGTTGGATATTGCCGACAATGGATAAGTGGTTTTTCCTTGATTGCTAAACCATTACAAAAACTGACCAAGAAGGATGTAAAAGATCCTTTTGAGTTGAATGACGAAGAAATGAAATCTTTCAAAGAGTTGAAAAAGAAATTGCGTGAGGCCCCTGCTTTAGGAATGCCTGACTATGAAAAGGATTTTGAATTGTACTGCAGTGAAAGAGATGGATGTGCATTTTCAGTACTGGTGCAAAAACATGGAACAATGAAGAGACCAATTGCTTATTTTTCAGCTGTTTTAGATCCTATAGCAAAAGCGTTGCCTGGATGTCTGAAAGCTGTTGCTGCTACTTGTGTAAGTCTGGAACAAAGTGAAGGTATAGTGATGGGGTATCCACTGAGAGTATACGTTCCCCATTCAGTAGAAATTCTTTTGACAAGAACAAAAACACAGTACATGACACATAGTCGGCTGACTAAGTACGAAAAAGTAATCTTGAGTGCAGAAAATGTGACCATAGATAGATGTATGAATGTGAATCCTTCGACATCATTGCCAGATGAAGAGAGTATAATTGAACAAGATGAAGTAGATCATGATTGTCTGAATGTGCTGGAATATTGCACAAAACCAAGAGCTGACATAAAAGATGAGCCTTTAAAGGAATCGGATTATGTCATGTTTGTGGATGGCTCATGCTTGAGAACGAAAGAAGGAGTTTTAAGCGCAGCTTACGCAGTGTGCACAGTGGCAACTGTGATGGAAGCGTCTTGTCTGAAAGGAATAAGGTCTGCCCAAGTTGCAGAACTGATTGCTTGCTTTGATTCAAGCATGTAAGTTGGGAAGAAATGTACGAGTTACGATTGTGACCGATAGCCAGTATGGTTTCGGTATCGTGCATGATTTCGGTCAGATTTGGTCACAAAGAGGTTTCTTGACGTCTGCAGGAACACCTATCAGAAATGGAGATTTTGTTAAGAAACTGCTTGAGGCGATACAGCTGCCTAAGCAGATAGCTGTAGTGAAATGCAAAGCACATAAGAAAAATGAAGATTACATAGCTGTCGGTAATAATTATGCGGATGAGATAGCCAAATATTGTGCAGAGAACATGGTATCCCTAAACAAGAATCGCGAAAGGGAGCATATCTCTTCTCCTTTGCTGTTTACTAACACTGTCGAGACATGGGATGAGGTGAGACAGTTACAGGAAGCTGCAAATGATGAGGAAAAAGAATACTGGATAAAAGCAGGATGTAGAAGACAAGAAAACAATGGTGTATGGGTTTACAGAGATGAAAGACCAGTTATGCCTGATAGCATGATTGCAGACATGGCACGGATGTACCATGGACAAGCTCATATTGGGAGAGATGCAATGATCAGACTTTTAGACAAACATGGTATAACCCAAAATTCAGAGCCATAGCTGAAAGTCTTTGT
This sequence comes from Calotriton arnoldi, assembly GCA_963921515.1. Lineage (NCBI taxonomy): Eukaryota > Metazoa > Chordata > Amphibia > Caudata > Salamandridae > Calotriton > Calotriton arnoldi. Next base: position 523,560 of record CAWUFW010005814.1, read on the forward strand.
CAAAGATGTCTTATTTGTCAACAGTTTAATCCAGGAAGAAAGACAATAGTGAGTCTAGGAACAATAGGACGAGAAGGAGGTCCGTTCACTAGAATGCAATTAGACTTCATCGAAATGCCCCCTTGTAACAGACTAAAATATGTTCTAGTGGTCGTCTGTTTGTTTTCTCGTTGGGTGAAGGCATACCCCACTAGAAGGAATGATGGAATAACGGTAGCAAAACTTATGCTGCGAGAGTTCATTCCAAGGTATGGTTTTCCAGTCACGGTTGAGACAGATAGAGGAACACATTTTCAAAATGAGTTGATCCAATTGATTTGTGAAGCATTAAGTATTAAACAAAAACTGCATTGTGCATACAGACCAGAGGCTTCTGGGGTAGTAGAGCAAATTAATGGAACAATTAAGAACAGGTTAGGAAAAATGTGTCAAGCTACAGGACTCAAATGGCCAGATGCACTGCCCCTTGTCCTGATGACCATCAGAAGCATTCCTGAAAAGAAAACTGGACTTAGTCCTCATGAGGTGATCATGGGACGAGCAATGAGACAAGCACAAGTACCTGTCAACAAGTTATTGACTATAACTGATGATCTAGTACTGGATTATTGCAAAGGACTGGCTGATGTGGTGCGTTCTGTGTTTCATCAGGTTGGACCGGATGCGACCACTCTTGAAAGAAAACCAGCCCACGACTTGAATCCAGGAGACTGGGTCCGCATAAAAATCCACAGGAGAAGAAACTGTCTAGTTCCTCGCTGGGACGAGCCACGACAGGTAATCCTAGTGACAACAACTGCAGTCAAGTGTGCAGGAGTGAAGAACTGGGTCCATGCCAGCCACACAATTAGAGTTCAAGAACCTGCAGATCGACATGTGAGTCGACGTCTGGAAGTGTGGGATAAGAGTTCAGCGACTGGGACAAAAGGAATAAGAGAAATGGGTACCAGAACTTGAAGATCGACCTGAAAGTCGACATCTGGAAACCCCAACTGCAAGCACCTCTAGAGAGGAAGAGGAAGAAGAAGAAAGAATTTCAGAAATTCCAGAACCTGAAGATCGACCTGTAAGTCGACATCTGGAAATATCTGACACGAGTTCAGGATCTGATGATTCAGTTGCAAACTGTGAAGAATTTCGAAGGAGAACTTGGGGATATAAACCAATTAGAGAAGAGAGTGAACAAGAAAATGTACTAGATGAGCAACCAAGTACAAGTTATGGTGGAAATCCTTCAAAAGTAATATTAATAGACAAAGTAGGGAAAGAGACAAATAAAAAGTTAGAAAATCGAGAAGAACCCCGAGGAGCAATAGGGACAGATAGTGAAACAAAAGAACAGGGAAAATTAGAAGCAGAGAGTGAGGAAAATACCAATTCGGAAGAACACCGAGGAGGGACAGTAATAAGGGAACACAAGAAGGAGAAGACAGATCCACCAGTAAGAGAAGATGAGATCATAAGCTTCAAAATAAGAGACAATTGTGAAAAAGTTGAAACAGAATCTGAAGAAAGTGGAGAAGAAGAGAAAACAAAAACTGAATCAAGAAAAAGAAACTGGAAATCAGAAAGAGGAGAAAAAGAAGGTGAAGCCAAAAGGCCAAGAAAAGGAGACAATTGGCCCAGCAACTATATAAGAAAATTGAGATACAGAATAATCAGAACAGGAGAAAAAAGTGCTGAACAGGTGAATGAAATAAGTCAAAAGGAACAAGAAAAGCCAAGTGGAAAACGACTGCAAAAGTCTAAAAGAACAAAGAAAGTGAATTCAAAGTACAAGTCACCTGAGTGGTTGTACATTGCTCTAACGGATTGCAAAGAAGAAGGAAACACTCACGAGAACCCGAGACTAAGAAACCGAATGGGTAAAGGTGAGATGCAACAAACCTGAAGTGAAGACTTAAAGTGCTTCTGCCGGATGTGACAATTTTACTGGATATGACAAATCACCGGATGTGACAACGAAAGAATTCTGGAAAGAATTAAAAGAAAGCACCAAGCAAAGACTTTTGAAAGCAGAGTGGCATCTAAGTCATTTCTGAGGTGTAGTGACACAATTTTCTGAGATTTAACAAAAGATAAAAGCAAAATGGAAAATACTAGAGATAGAAGGGATAAATGTGAGTTTGTAAAAAGATGGTGTAAAATGTGCTGCTTTTGTACAGGTTTATTAATGACAGTATGGATAGTTTTAGCAATCACAATTCCTATTAGTATAGCTGTAATAGAAGCAAAGAATGATACTAAACCAGAAAAAGAAACTAATATTAAAGAACCAGTTATTTTAAGAAGTAGTGCAGAATTACATAAGGATAAGTCAGTAACAGACTTGTCTAAAAATGTTTTTACAAAATTGTTGTACGAATATGTAGAGACAATGGATGTGAGAGATTGTTATGTTTGTATGCAGTTGCCTGCATCAGTGTCAGAAGGTGTGACTTATCACCTACCTCTAACTTATGGAATAACCTGTAGTGTCATAGCAAGTTTATTTTATAAAACAGGTAGATTAGAGTTTTATTACACTGATATAGATAAGATTTTTGCAAATGTTCCTGTAGTTCCAGAACTTAACAAAGTAAAACAAGCAAAAGTTTTAGGAGAATTCTTTTTAGAGCATAGAATTTTAACATTAGAAGAAATAGCAAAAAACAACCTTACCTGTGAGTTAAAGAAAGAAGAAAAGGTATTTTTAGAAATGGTTGAAGAAAGAAGAATGAAATTTCAAAGAGAAGCAATAAAAGAGAAAGGATCACATCTATGGACGTTTGAGGAAGGAAATCATGAAGGGAAAAAGATAAATGCAGCAATGACATTAGATTGGCCGCAAACAGGAAAGTTGTGTATTAGAAGAAATAAGACAGTCTATGACAATTATTTTGTAGGTTCCAGTATCTGCCATGACAATTATCAAATTTTGGGAGGTTGGGGATTCAAAGGTGGAAAAGATCCAATATTTCCAGGTATCTATTATATTTGTGGGAATAGAGCTTATTACAGGTTACCGGACCATTGGTATGGAACTTGCTATGTAGGCCTGGTCTTTCCAAAAATCTTTCATATGGACAGAGAAGAAAAAGGAACATACAAGATAATTAATAGCTTTACACGTAGAAAGAGGGAAAGTTTTTCAGAAATTGTAGGTGATATTTTTGGAGCATTAATACCAGCAATGGGAATATCTTTGAATGCATTTAAAATTCGGAAGTTATCCACAGTAGTAGATCGTTTGTCTACAGATACTGCGGGAGGGTTCTTGATGGTAAATACCGAAATGGTTGCCATGAGAGCTATGGTGATGCAAAATCGGCTTGCCCTTGATATTCTTTTGGCAAAAGAGGGTGGAGTCTGTGGAATGCTGAAAGTCCAACATTGTTGCACTTACATTCCAGATAAAAGTGAAAATATACAAAAGTATATTACAAATATTACAAATTTGCACAAAGAACTAGTTCCACTGGAGGTTGAAAGTGTCCTGGGAAAACTTGGTAGAGGGTTTTCTTCAGTAGCAAATTGGTTAACAAGAATGAGTAGACTAATGATAAGGAAAGTTATAATAATAGCAACTGTAGCAATATTGTTAGCCATGGTGTTGAAAATTGTAATAACATGTATAAAAAGAAAAGTAAGACAAAATAAGATAAAAAGAAATAACAGAATAATGAAAGAGAGAGAGAGAGAAATGGGTGAAATTGAGTTAGAGAAAATGAAAGAAAGCATGTATAAAGAGACAAGATGAAATGGAAACAGATGTGTAACTAACAAAAAGCAAAAGGATGAAAGACATATGCTGCCTGGAAAAGAAGTATAACTTGGGTTTTATGTGGTGATTTAAAAATCACCAAAGGGGGGAGTTGATGGAGCAGAGAAAATAAAAAAAATTTAACCCCTAACAAATTTTATAAATAATTAATAAAATGTTCGTTTAAATGTATTAATCAACAATGTACGTGAGGGAAGGGTAACACGCAAGTACATGAGCTGAATAATCTATTAACAAATGTCTGTGTGTCTAATTATAACATAAAATAATTGCGTACTAAATAAATAATAAATGCATGATTTGTGCTTCATAGAATATAAACGTGTCGTTGCAAAAACAATAGTGATGGTAAGTAAGGAACAGCTTAAATGTTGCTTTCTGCTAGGTAATAACTAATTGGGGTACGTAGATGACGGGAGGGAAACGAAAAGGCTATGTTTCTCTATTTTAATTATGTTTTGTTTATTTCTAAATAGTGCTTCTAAGTATAAACGAGTGGCGATATAAAATGGCTGCCGGTTATTAGAGTGCGCATGTGCTGGGAAACGCGTGACATGGGAGAAAAAGTTGGAGAAAAGCTAACCACGTGATGATGCTGAGAGGCTAGGATGCAAGAATGGTCAAGGCTGATGTGACCTAATTGAACTGATAGTGTGCCGTGGTGATCAGCAAAGAATCGTGGGAAACCATTTTTAAGAGAAAGGACAATGCCTGCAGAGTTCTCGAATGTATCGAAAGAAGTTACAAATGTACTGATCGAAGCGGATGGAAACAGGTCTTGAACTGTGAGAAAGGAAATGAACATATACATTCCAAAAGAACAAGCTGGATCCGGGAGAACTTGATTAAGAATGAATAGATGAAATGAGTGAACCAATGAAAGAAAAGCGCGTTATTAATGTTGCAACAATTTAGTTAGCAAAGTTAGAATTAGGGTATAAGAGGGCCTACTCTTAGTGGGAGGGGGTCAGAGTTGGAGAGTCTCAGAGTTGGAGAGTCGCAGTCAGAGTTGGTGTTGGAGTTGGTGGCTTCCAGTGCTTGGTGATCCAGATCGATCCATTTTACTGAGCGGGAGATGCTGAAAGACTGTTAGATGAGACGGGTTGCAGGTAGCTGATGCTGACGAGCTGAAGTTTCTGTTGCTGTCTTATTTTTCCAGTTGAGTATGAGAATCAGGTTATTTTTAATTCTTAAACTTAGGTTAGAAATCATTAGGCTAAATTAGGAAAGATAGGCAGGTAATTAGGGTTTTGCTTCATGACAAAAATTTCCTTTCTGCAATAAAATTGATTTTGCTTAATAAATATTTGAATTAATAATGGATGAATAATTGAATAAAAAGTCTAAATTCTTTCTCATGCTTTTAAAATTATATAAAATTTAAGATTCTTAAATCAAACGACTCAGTGGTTATTTTACTAAATGATTGTGACACTGGTAATTGGTTATTGTGATTTAGCTGGTCTTAATCACTACAAACTGATTTCTTACTAGATGATCCATCGACAAAACAATGAGCAGGAGTATCTTAAGAAATAACTAAGAAAGCGATAGGTTAGGGTAATAAGGTATCCCGGCTCTTTCCAGCGGTACATAAATTATGTTTTTCATTTAGTTCTCATGTTTCTCCTAGGAGTATAGAATTTCGTAAAGGTGTAGAGGAAATCCAGGTGTGTGTGTGTGTGTGTGTGTGAGATAGGCGATGTTATGGGCCCCATCGTCATGTGGATGTGAGAAAAAATAAGTCGCCCCTGGATGACCGATAAGTGACCTAGGAGGAAAATTGTTTTTATTGTACGCGCTGCATCAGCCTCCACCCACAAGGTGGCCCAAGTAAACAACAATGCTCTGCCCTATTTGGCATTTAGATGCCTTGATAGTTGCCGTCAGTTTGCAGAGCCTGTAAACCCTTTCCCAGGTGGATTAGGTGACCCTACCAGGAGTAGCTAAAGACAGATATGCTAGACTAAATTTCTCCAACCCAGCAAGGACCTGATTCACCACCCTTTGGAAGGTGGCTGGGGCATTCTTTAAACCAAAGGACATAACAGTGAACTTATAATGCCCATCAGGTGTGGAGAATGCTATTTTTTCTTTGGCTCCTGTGGCCATGCCAATCTGGCAGTACCCTGCAGGCTAGTCAAAGATGCTGAGAAATTTGGCTGCCCCTATTCTGTCTATCAATTCATCAACTCTGGGTATGGGGTGAGCATCTGTCTTAGTGACAGCCTTGTGTCCTCTATAGTCCACAAAGAACCTCATCTCTCTTTTTCCACCCTGGGGATGACGTTTGGGGACTAAGACCACTGGACTAGCCCAGGGACTATCAGAGGGTTCAACAACCCATAACTCCAGCATCTTGCTGACCTCAGCTTTGTTTTCCTTAACTTGGTCAGACTGTCGATAGATTTTGGTTTTGAAAGGTAAACTGTCTCCAGTGTCCACATCATGGGTACACCAGTGGGTCTGGCCAGGTGGTAGGGAAAAGAGCTCAGCATACTGCTGCAAGAGATCTGCAGTCAGCTTGCTGTTGGGCAATGCGGGTTTCTGAATAGATAACTCCATCAACTGACCCATCTTGGGGGCTGTAGGAGAGGGGGTCAAGGAGAGGTTCCGTTCACTCCGTCTACTGATCCTCATCAGTGACCAACAGCAAGGACACATCAGCCCTTTCACAGTAGAGTTTCAGGCAGTTTACATGGATCACCAAGTAGGTAACCTCACTTTTTTCCCCAAGGATAGGTTAAGGGCCACTCCATCCGTCCCACAGTCTCCAAACTCCACACCGTATGCCCAGGTAGGAACTCCTCCAATGCAGCCTTTTGGTCATACCACAGCTTTGTGAGCTGTTGGCTGGCCTCAAGGTTTTGTGATGCCTTTTTCATGTACTCTGCCATCCTGGAACGAAGGCCTAGCACATAGTCCACCACATCTTGTTTAGGTTCATGGAGAGGCCTCTCCCACCCTTCTTTTACAAGTACAAGTGGTCCCCTCACAGGATGGTCAAACAGAAGTTCAATGGGGGAAACCCTACTCCCTTCTGAGGACCTTCCCTGTAAGCAAAAAGGAGGCAAGGAAAGAGGACATCATATCTCCTTAAGAGTTTTTCAGGGAGCCCCGTGATCATGCCCTTCAACGTATGGTTCAACGTTTCAACAAGACCATTGGTGTGTGGGTGGTAAGGGGTAGTGAATTTGTAGTTCACTCCACACTCATCCCACATGTGCTTCAGGTATGCAGACATGAAGCTAGCATCTCTGTCTGACACCACTTCCTTAGGAAACCCCAACCTGGTGAAGACACCAATAAGGGCCTTGGCTACTGCAGGAGCTGTAGTTGTCCTAAGGGGAATAGCTTCAGGATACCTGGCAGCATGATCCACTACTACCAGTATGAGTTTGTTTCCTGAGGTTGTGGGTGGTTGTAGCAGACCCACTACGTCCACATCAACCCTTTCAAAGGGAACCCCAACCACTGGTAGTGGAATTAAGAGGACCTTTGGTTGTCTGCCTGTTTTGCCACTGGCTTGACAGGTGACACAGGAGCTTACAAACTCCTTCACTTTCCGGGGCAACTGGGACCAGTAGAAATGGCTGATAAGCCTATTCCAAGTTTTATTCTGGCCCAGGTGGTAGGAGATGTCATGGGTCAAAGTGAGTAAGAACTCCCTATACAGTTGAGTTACTACCACTCTCCTAGTGGCACCAGGTTTGGGGTCTCTGGCCTCAGTTTCCTCCTCCCAATAGACCCTGTGGGATCCACTGACATCTCCCTTTTCCTGGTTAGCAGCTTGCTGTTGCAGGCTCTCAAGAGTGGGACAGGCTTGCTGTCCAAGGCAAAGCTGTTCCCTAGAGGATCTCCCTAGGCCCAGGAGCTCAACCTGATAAGGTCCCTGCCATGGGCTCAGTTCCCTCTGAAGCTGACAAGTCTTCTCCCTGAGGAGAGGGGTCCTGAACTTGTTGCTGTGTAGAAGCTGGTCTCCCAGTTTTCTTCCCTTTCCTCTTGGGAGGTTGGGCCATACTTTTTAGGCTCCAACTCTCCTTTTCCACCCTGTGCTCGAGTTTGTGCTCTTGTCTTCACACACACTACCTCAGGGATTTGCAGCATGGCTGCATGTGTCTTCCTTTTGTACCTCAGCTCATGCTAATTTCTCCAGGTAATTTCCATGCAGACAGGCAGCTGTAAGTTTTGACGAGACCACTATCTGTTTCAGGCCAGAAACAGCGCCCCCCCCCCACTCCCGCCCCATGTGTTCTTTCATCAGGAGATTATAAAGCCATGCACATCACTTCCAGTCAGCCAACCATCTAGTGTTTTTTACTGAGTAGTCCATGAAGTCAACATAGGATTGGCTTGGAGGTTCTAATGAATCTGATTCCATAATACTCCTGAATCTAATTCCATACTCCTCAGTTGCGAGTCCAAAGCCCTCAATCAGGGTACCCTTCCTGAGTCATCTGACCCAGTGAGGGTCAGCAGTCTGTCACTGCAATTACCAGAGAACAGTTCCCAAAGTAAAGTCCCTCAGTGTGACTTCTTAACTTCTCATGCCTCAAGCCCTCACAAAGGCTGTGAATCATTGGTTGATGTCATCACCTTCCTCATATTTGGGGACAATACCTTTGGGGATTTTAGGGTTATAAGAACTTTCTCTCTTCCTAGGTTTGAAATTGCTGCCACCATTGATGGGGGGTAAGCCCATCTCTAATCTTTCTTTTTCAGGAGGCAGGAGTCTGGACTCTAGGTCTAACCTTTTGGTCAACCTTGATTGAAGGTACACCTAGACAAGAATTCCGCTGCAATAAAACAAGCATATGAAACAACTGAATAAGACATTTCATCTTTCAGAGGGTATTCCAGCTACATGTGCATGTCCCACAGAAAATAGAACGCTTTTGCACCTCCAAAACAATGGATGTGGAACCAATGCGGCTAGAATATGAACAAAATAATTCCATTTCCTAGAGCTTTAGCACCATTCCTGTAATCTTCCTTTGGCTGAAAGATGAGCAATGTCTAATTTAACATTAACCCCTTCAGTAGCCAATTACAGATAACCTTACCGTTGCCCATTTTGGTCCCAGATGGATGTGACACTCATTAAATCCTATAGACAAACTTCCCATATTCCTTTTACAAAGTGGTGTGGATCATTAACTGCAAGAGCAACAACTGTGTCTTTTTAATATGCTTGTCTTACTAGATTACGGCATATTCAATACTGGAGAGTTTACATCACAACGAATAAAAAGGTTTATTGTACTGAAAACGCATTTGAAAATTTTGCACTTACTTTGTCAAGCGTCATGTCTGGAAGTTCATCAGCAAGGTCACTTGGAGAACTGTCAACACTAGAACACGTTATGACTGGAATTGCAGATTCATATCCGTAGTATGCAAGTAAATCATCTAGAGGCATGTTTCCCTCCTGCCAAAAGGATGATAAAGAGATTTAGTTTCTAAGTGCTGCTGTGTGCAGATGTTCTAAATCTGGTTAATACCTCCACCACCATGACCAGGAGCGGGCTGCCCACGATACTCTAAACCAGCCCATAAATGTGTTATGGCTACTCTGGACTACTTTCTTCTACAGGATCGACCTATGGAGGTTTGGGATGTAGACTCTAGAACTATTGGTACAAGTGATTTGGTTCAATACGTCAAAGAAAAACAGATGTAAACTGTAAGAAACTAGCTCTATATATACTACACTAAAAGGAGGTATAGTGTGTATAGAGTCCAATTGACCCCAGAGGTAGGCAGAGGTTAAAGTTAGATAGAATCTTACTCTCTATTTGTGGTAGAGTGGTCGAGCAGTAAGGCAGTATCAGAGGACAGTATTAAGCATTTGATGTACACACTCAGTCAGCAAATGAATTCACACACTCAAGAACTGAACTCTAGGCCAATTTTTTTTGCATAAAAATATACTGTTGGTTTATTTTTAGAACCAAGCAAGCCTGGCACAGGTAAGCATAAAATACTTTGCAATAATAAGTTGCTGAATATAGAACAGTTTGAAAATGCAATAGAAATTGTACTTTGTTTGATTTACAGGGGATGCAGTAGGTTGCAACGCTTAGCAAATACAGTACATTGAAATGAATAGGCTTTTTCAGTAAATTACAGGTAAGTTACTTTTTACATTACTTTTCTAACTCAGTGCTGGATACCTAGATTCAGCACGGGGACATTTCCTGCAAACAGGTAAGTAAATACGTTTTGATTATTCGTGCGATTTTTAAAGAATATTTTCAGATTTCAAAACTCCACACTTAGAAACTTTTTGGAGCAGTACATTGAAATGAATAGGCTTTTCCAGTAGATTGGAGGTAAGTTACTTTTCACGTTACTTTTCTAACTCAGAGCTGGATACCTAGATTCAGCACAGGGACATTTCCTGCAAACAGGTAAGTAAACACGTTTTGGTTATTTGTGCGATTTTTAAAGAATATTTTTAGATTTCAAAACTCCACACTTCGAAACTTTTTGGAGAAAAAGTGTCAATGTTATCCTATGGAGGAAAAACAGGTTATCGGTTTGTAGGTAAGTAATCGACTGTGGGAGTTAAGGTTCTGGAATTAGACTCAGAGGTCCCCCAGGGTCAGTGATGCACTGTTGTTGCACCCTCAGCGGCACTAGGGCGTCCGGGTGCAGTGTGTTGAGGCACAATGTTATCCTAAGGAGGATAGGGGGTCTCCGGTTGGTGGCTGCTAGCAAGCAGGCCACTGGGTTTTGGGAGCAAAGCTCCTAGGGTTTAGGTCAGGGCAAATAGGGAACCAAATTAGCACCAAAGGTGCACCCTCAGCGGCACTAGGGCGGCCGGGTGCAGGGTGCTGTTTTGAGGTCGGGTGCCCTGTTGTTTCCAATGGAGCGCCTCCGGTTAGAAGAAACACTGCAGGCTCGGGGACGAGGATCTTCTGGGTGCGACCACCACTTCGAGGGGTAAGTTGGGATGTCTTGGGTTGGTTAGGCACCGTTAGGTTGGGCACACAAGGCCGTGGGGCGTTGGGTGCAGGGGTGCCTTGGGACGTCGGAAAGTCTTACCCGCTCTGGTCGCGGTAGAAGGGATCCTCTGGATTGAGGCTGCAGGCGTCGACTGGAGGCTTGAGGTAGGTCAGGAGTCGCCGGATCTCGGGTCAGGATCGCCGGGGTGACCTCCTCGTGGTGTTTTTCCACTCGAGCTCGGGCCGGGTTCGGCGGGTGCAGAGTGGGCTGGAATCGTGGTATCCGGCCGGAGCCAGAAGCTGCAGTTTGAACAAGTCCAGTGTTCACGGGAGAAGCAGGCTTGGAAGTGAAGGCAGGCAGGTCCTCCGAAGTTTTTGAGGTTGCTGGCTGCAGGACACACCGGGATTTTGCAGGAGCAGGTTCGAGGGGAGAGAGGCCTGTAGGGCTGGGGCCAAGTCAGTGGGTGTCGTCCTCTTGGTAGCTCTGCACGGCTCTTCGTCCTTTTTTTCTTCTTGTTTCTTGTCTGGATCTGAGGAAGCAAGGTTCAGGGTGCCCCCTAAATACTAGATTTAGGGGCGTTACAGGTAGGTAAAGGGCAGGGACCAATGGGTCCCTTCCCTGGGGTGGGTACACCCCCTATCGTGCCACCCTCCAGTGGGAGGGGGGCAGGACCCTGTCCCTGGTTGGCTAGGTCCCCCCATCCTCACGATGGCGGGGACTCAGAGTTGTGCTTCACCTCGCCTCCCCTCCCCCACCTGAGGGGTGGAGTTGGCAGAGGTGGGCACATCTCTTTCCCTAACTTGTTTTTCCCGCAGGTTCTCCCGCCCAAAGTGGGGGGTAGAACCAGTGGGGACCAGTTGCTGAAAGCAGCAATGGGTCTGGGGAGGCTCACAAAGGCGGCATGCCTTTGAAGTTGCCCCTTCGTGAACCCTGCCCATCCTGGGGGAGGAGGCTTGGCACCTCGTCCCAGGATGTGCATTGTTTCAGGCCCCCGAGAGCATCAGGCTCTCGACCCAGGGGTCCAGAAACATGTCTGTTGGTGGCAGCCTAAGCAGCCACTCAGTCAGGTCACTAGAAGTTGGTCGAGTTTCAGGGGGCATCTCTAAGATGCCCTCTGTTGTGCATTTTACATTAAATCCCACACTGGCATCAGTGTGGATTTAATGTGCTGAGAAGTTTGATACCAAACTTCCCAGTCTTCAGTGTAGCCAGTATGGTGTTGTGGAGTTTGGAATGACAAACTCCCAGCACCATATACTCTTAATGGCAGCACTGCACTTACAGTGCCCAGGAATGGACTTGGGCACTGTAGGGGTACAGGGCTCATGCACCTGTACCCTCACCACTGGCATAGGGCACCCAGCTAGAGGGGTGACTGATGTATGCCAGGGCAGTGGTTTGTGGGCATGGCACACAGGGATGTGTGCCATGTCGACTCTTCACTTTGTTCTGCACCAAGACACGCAGCCTGCAAAGGCAGTGTGTGTGTGAAAAGGTGCAGGGCCTCCAAGGGTGGCACAATAAGTGCTGCAGCCCTTAGGGGCCTTCCCTGGTCACAGTGCCCTGGGTACCTGTGGTACCTTTTACCACTGGCCTACCTGTGGCCAGGGATGCCAATTTGGTTTAGGCTTCAATGCAGTTTTTAGGGAAGGAACATAGGCCCTGGGTACCTGATTAGCAGGAGCCCAGGGCACACTCAGTCAAAGTACATCAGCAATTCAGCAAAATGTGGGGGCATACCATGCAGAAAGAGGGCACTTTCTCACATAAACCTACGAAAAAATCATCAAAGTATGGACTGGATGTGTAAAACAGACACCCCACCCCAAACTTTATGGATTGAAGAGAATCAGCAAGGTACATTGTGTGAGGGTTTTCTTAGGGTACTGACTAGCGGTTATTGGGCAGCATAGTATACAGTTGGTTTTGTTTACCACTTGTGTATGAGGTCCACCGATACTACTGCAACTCCAACTAGTTAAACAGCACTACCTCTGGGCACGTGACTCTTTCTAGGTATCAAGGGCATGCAGTCAATGTTCTCTCTAGAAAGTGCTGGGGAGGTATAAACTTACATTCAGTAGAGTAAAATAAATAACACTTAATATCAATCTCCGGTATTCAAATAAGAACAGGGTATTATTCTACAGGTTGCTAAATAATCAGGTAGATTACGATACATAAAAAGGAGGCAGCACCTTCCGGAGTAGGGATATAACAAACATTAAATAGCTCTTTACGAAATAGATATTATACTCTTCTAGAATACTAGCCTGCAGGTCCGTTTTCCTACAGGATTGTGCTCGGGTACTCTTGGCTACTCATGGCTAGGTGGGCAATGTCCACTGCAAGTTCCTCAAAAAGGATACAGTGTTGTGGTTGAGATAAACAATCCAATGACACTGATCAGGTCCTTGAAAGCGGCTGACCTTCTGCAGAGCCAATCCTTGCAAGGGACTAAAATGTGAAGATTAGCTCCAGCTTTCAAAGGATTCAAGATGTCCAGAGCAAAATTCACCCTCAAACCACAAGATCCAGGCCAACGTTCTGTAATGGATGCTGTTGGTGTCCAATGGGTACAGTCCAAGTTTCTGGTCCTGTTAAGTAATCATTCGGCACAGTAACCGGTACTGAAAACAGCACAGTCAGGTCCAGTTGAGAGCCTAATTAGAACCTTAATGCACTTAAAAACATTTGCCTAGTTTTAAACGTTCTTGCTTGGTTCAATGTATTGGTCGAAATCCACTCTGTCCTACTCAGGAGCCATACGTAATTGGCCTGCAAGCAACAATTTCTGATGCTGTGGTACCCACGGATCCTGGCGCACCCAATGGACCACAGTGCTCTGCCATGCCAGCTGCAGTCCAGCTCCTCTTTTCCCATGCCAGTAACCTCTGTTTGCATTCACGTGCCCCAGCAGCAAAGCTTCACAGAGGAATAAAGATTTGAGTCCAGTATTAAAGAGGAGCACCAACCACCAAAGGTTGGTTGTTTTCTTGACAAGAGGTTTACTTTGCACTAGGACACATGGTCTCCTAGATGTCCAAACAATGTACTAAATACTAGCTCCCAAACGCCACTGTTTATCTTCCTCTGCTAGTCAATGCGGACTAACACAGCCAACCTGAGGGCAGTCTGTTTTACAATTAAAACAATTCCTCTAGTCTGGCAGAAGTGCAGCTCTCCTTTGTGCTATGTTGTTACGCGATTCTTAAAACAGGGAATTCAAGACAGGATCTATTCTAGCTGGCCAAGTTTCCTGGATCTTGGAAAACAGACAGAGCTAGTGCTGGTAACAGTTTCTCAGGGACCATAAGTAGCAACATGGGGAAAGGGTGGGTGTCACTCAAGCAAAGGGGATCTTCTAGAAATAAAAAGAAAAGGTTAGAAGCCTTCCCCTACCAGGATTAAGAGATTTCAGCAAGGAGCAGCTGAGCAAAGTATGGGCAGGGTTGATATGCTACACTAGACAGAAAGTCTGCCACAAAGATTTACTCAGCATATGTAAAACACCTACACACATACAACACAATGGAAGAGCAATTTCTGGCGACACCCAGTAGTCATTCTCCTACAGGTAAAAAATTTCTGTAACACTGGTGGCATTGATAGCCACTTCACTTGTCACACCACAGCCTGAGGCGAGGGACAACAGACACGATCCCTCAGACGGGGGAGAGGTGGGAGGTACACTCTGTGTGTCCACTGCCAGCAGGCGCACTTTAGCAGAATAAGAGGAGAAACTCCAGTGGGCTCGACTAATTGTTGAGTTCACTGGAGGAAAAACATAGGAGGTAGTGCCTGTAAGAGAATAGGGTTGGGCGACACAGCTTTCTTTTCCACGCCATGCAGAAAATGTTCCAAGAAAATGTGTTCCAGCACGCTGCACCTTGAAGGTAACCACAAATGGGCAGATTTTTCCAGTGCACAGAAATATACATTTTCTTAAATGTTAGTGTGCATACGGGATTTTTTTTTTAATCCAAAGAATACATTTTATGAAAGTCATGCTTGCGAATCTACTCTGTTTGACTTGGCCCATAAGGGCAGTCAGCGGTAGGAGAAAAACCTGCAACAATATTTCCATAACAGGTTTGTTGACCAAAAGAAATGTGTACAAATACTATAAAGCAACATGTACCCGAGTAATCTTCAATTTCAATATTTTATAGAGCTGTACTGTGGGGAAAGAGTTTCTATTTGCAAATGTAACCTCTGCCGCAGAGAGATGAAAGGCTAGAGATTCAGAAAGACGATGCGAGCAAAATAGAGCCAGCAACGACTCTCAACCACTTTTTTTCTACAGATAATTCTACAAATCAAACTCTTGTTGGGGCTCGTCCAAAGGACGTAAAAGGCTTGGATTTGTTTATAAACACGCACGCACAACCAATCTATAAATAAAACACAAAGGAAAACTGGACGATAGCCTCTAACAAGTTACTCACACAGATATAAAACACAGTCTCAATGAAGAGGACCAATGTCCTAAAAACAGTACACAATAACAGCTCGGAGCCTCAGTTTTAGCCGATTAACATTTTCATCCAAAGATGTGCCATTGGCAGAATTATTTTGTGATGCTGCCTTATCAGGATCAGTATTTAAAATAAAATATTCTTTGCATAGGAATGGGTTGGCTGGCGGCAGGTATTGCAAAACAGAATATCGCCAGAAACTAGGGCGTCCCCCAACAGTGACTGAGTGGGAAAGAGATTTGGACTGGTGTCAACGAGCAGAACAGACTGTGTATAAAAGCAGGGGCTGTGTTAAGAAATGGGAGAAGATTTGGGCACCATGGCGCAGATACAGGGGAACATTATGTTATCTGAAATAGTTGTCATGGAGTCTATCACCATGCAAAGACAGATGCCCATGGTGTATGCACGTTTTTAGCGGAGCCTCCCACAGTAATATCATTGCTTCTGCGCTTTGTAAAATGGGTTGTCTCTCATCGTATAGCTGATAAGTAAATGTTTTTACAATTGATTTTGTGATGTACATGCATACTTGTTTACGCACATATTGTCCTCTGAGCCGGTTTAATAAAAAGAATAAAAAAAATAAAAAAAAGATGGAATGGGTCAATCGGGGTTAGGAAGTATGTCAATGCAAAGGGGGTTCAAGCAATCAAATGGTTGCACTTTCGTTGGCATATTTAATACACCTGTTCTAAACTAAATTATGTTTTAACGTATGTATGTATTTCCGAGTAAGAGTATAAACTGAGAGCCTGAAAACTAATAAATAACTGGAGAAGTTTACCCTGAAATAAGATATAATAAAATGACTACCTTTTCTAAATCGTGGATTTCTGAGTCGAAGTTTTTTCCACCCTCCATCATTTCTTCTTCTTCAAGAGTTCTCTCGTCGTCATAGTCATGTACCAACATATCTGCAGTAGGGTCAAAATCATGATCCTCAGAGGATAAAGATCCAACTACAAGAAAAAACACCTGTATCACTAAAAATCAAATTAAAGCGGGTTGTCAAAATTATGTACAGTACTATCCTAATCCCCATAAAAGGTATTGTTTAATTTCAAATTATAGCTAGTGCATTTAAATAGACAGGAAAAAATAAAATGGTCCCAAACTCCCCATACCCTCATATTTTCATAGACTCCGATATGGCTCACTAGAAACCCAAACTAATCAACAGTCTGCCATCATCAGCACAAACCGAAATAAAAGCATGGTGGAGCGCTACAGCTTGCTAGAAAAGAAAAATCAGTCCCCTGCGAGAGAACCGGTGAGTAGTTATACGGTGTAAGCCGTGACGTTTATAAAAACATCCTCGCATTGTAAGGTTTTTAAAGGTTAGATGAATTACAAAAGTTGTACCACTGAAGCATTTACAGGACCAGTGTGTTGAACAAAATATTAAAACATTCCGGAGCTATGTGATGGGCAAAACCAACGATCAAAATAAGAAACGTAGTAAGTAGCAAGTGGATAATGCATAGCTTGCGCTCTGATAATTCATAACTTGCATAACTCGCTGAGTTTTAATGTTATAGCGGGTAAAAGTACCTTAATGTTCCATAATAAGCTATATACAGAACAATTAGTTTGAGGTTTTGTGATTTAAAGAAAAACGACGTTTTGACAGTTTTTTTCTAATCATATGTTCGCAGAGTAATATCTGAACCCTCCTTAACCTATACTTATGCTAAAATCGGCTAAATTAACTTTCGGCTCTTTCTACCATTTAGCACTACGTAAAACAAGTTTGATAAATATGCCACAAATCTCTTTATTCACCATGCCACTCACTGTCACTGTCTCATCCTCCAATTTCCCTTCCTTTGTCTCCCTGAGTCACATGATCCACGCCCCCTGACTTCCATACCACTTTGTTCCTTCCTCTGTTTAACTGTCACTCCCCACCTTTAAAAAAAAGAAAACAAAATTCAGTGATGTGCAATGGTCTCGATTTCAGATGAAGGTCAATCCAAACCTATCCAACCCTGCCTGCGTAGACTCCTACACTGTGCGGTTAGGCTGTTATTGTGTGACGTCATAACGCATGCGACTAGCCTCACTGACAGTTCTTCATTGGCTAACGCTGCCATGTGTCACAATGATGCGATGACATAGAAAGCAAACAATAACATAGCTTCCTCTGCCGCCCCCATTCACCCGATCATTTACAGGCAGAAAAGTTAATCGCCTAGCTGTTAGAAAACGTCACTCAGCTCTGGAATTTATGCTGAATTTAGCCGCGCCCAGTCTAACTTCAACTAAAGCAGCTGCTAAGGAAAAAGTAAAATAACGCGCAGTGAAGTAACGGCGAGCACAGTATCGGCGTTTGTTAAGATGGTACGGCAAGACAAGCAATACCAGCCCAATTCGCAATATTGTACACAGCCGGAGGGAGAGCGTTGCAGCAGCCGGATCAATCAGACTACCCGAACGAGGATTTGTCAACAATCGGAATGCTGTTCATCCTAAATATCCCCCGGGGCGGAGCAACGGGGTTTCGATGGGATTATGAAGCTACAGGAATCGTGTCTAGGGGTTGTGGTTAGGGTGACGGAAGCGGTTAGAGCAAGCAGTGGAGGGGAGCGGTTAGTACAAGCGCTGGAAAGTATGTTTATGAGCGCAGCCGCACAGCTCCATTACCTAAGCAGCACAGGGGTCTGGTCATTGCTAGCACATCCTCACCGCGCTGAAGTGAAATAAAGAAAAAAAAACACTAAGAAAACAGTCTTCCTGTGGGACACAACACACACCAAGGGAAGGGTACGGGGGTGCACAGTACATAAAAACACAAACACACTAAATATGCGTTTTAAGAAAGAAAAAAGCAAAGAGCTTAAAAGTATTGAACGAACCCATTTAAAACAAGGCACTCCTTGCCGCTCGGGCTTAAGAAAAGGGAAGTAAACAGGACAAACCTGGGCTGGAACTTCCAAAGGAAGCCTGTGGAGAAAGGGACAAACAGAGAGATGTTACAGCAAGGAGAGGCACGGGCAGTCGCGCAATGGAGGGTAAGCAGGGGGTGCGGAATCTTCCGCAGAGTACAGGTTCCTCCCGGAAAATGATCGCTTAGTGTCGCCCCTCCCTCGGCCACTGGCACAGGGCGTTCCGCTGCTGCTTCTGGGCCCGCAGCCGCGACCCTAACCAAAGGTGGACAGCGCTGGGTCTCCTTGGCTTGGTCACGTAATGCCAGCGGCGCAGACGTATATAATGTCAGAGCCCAAATAAACGGCATCAGGATACGACAGCCAGCATCCATTGAGGCACAGGCACCCGGAACCGTAGAGGGGGTGTGGGAGGAGCGGCCTCAGTCCTTTCCTACCTCGCTCCCCCCGGGATCAGCGCAGCGGACACCGGCCGCAAAGGCCTACACCCCCTCCCTTTCCGACGCTCCCTGCGGTGTCCCCAGTCCTCCTATGGGCCCGAGCAGGCTCATGATGACACAAGGGGACCCCCTCAGCAGTCCGCAGGGTTCACCAACCCTATCAGTACCCCCATGCCCCAGGGATTCCGCTCTGTAATCGGCCGCCTCAGCTGATTTTTCCTGCTTACCTCCGCCATATTGGTACCTCTAGGCGAACGAGTGAGCAACTTGGACGAGTACCCGGATGGGAGGGCGCAGCCAATCAGCGTGCGGCTCCGGGGAAGGTGTCCGGCGGCTGGATGGAGAGTGCGGGGGGCGGGGGCGATGAGAGGGTTCTGACAGAGTCCCTTACACCTCTGCCCAGACCCAGCCCTCAGAGCCAAGGCTGGCCTGTGGGTGTGCACGGACACAGAGAGCAGGTCGGGCGGGGAGCACACCGGCCATGAGCCTGACCCTGCAGGACACGCACACACCTTCTGCCCCAGAAAGTGCTAACATCAGAGCGAGTGGGAGCGAAAGCGCAGAAACACAAAGGAAACAGGACAAGGTGTCAAATTCTAAAGTTAATTTCTAAGGAGTAAAAACATGCCCAGATAAGTAGTTTTGGGCGTATTCCTACGTAAGAAACTTTTTATTAATGTTGGTTCTCTCTCAGCGTCCAACATAGCGCATAAAACTAAGGTGAAGGAGGGACCAGGCAAGGAGAATTGGGTAGGGCGAGTGACTTTTCAAGCTCACAAGATTTGTCACACAAACCAAGTTCCCTTTCACAGGTATGTTACTATCACTTTAATGTGATGTAACACAGAGGGAACCAACGCTCTCCGTGCATGACAGTCCATTTAAATTTTCCTATAGTATTACGCCATTTATATAGTGCCCCTATGTTGGGCGCTGAAGAGCTTCTCTAGATGGTTAGTACATCGTGTATGGTGTGATGACGCAATGTCGTCATCACTTATTCGTGTTTAATAAAATGTTAACCCATCACCTGCATAACCATTGCCTACATGAGTTACACATGATTTATTAATTATTTACGCATATTGATTTCACATCATATTTTGCATGTTGTTTTGTATTTAGTTGTAGCAAACTGAATGAATCATATATTTTGAATTTAGTTAGGATATGCGCCATTTAACATTGACTTGAGCAGGTCTGTAATCTTTATAAATTACGCGAAACAGGAGGACCTTCTCCTTAGATTTATTATAATCATACAGCGCAGTGTCCCTTGATACCACCTCTTTCTCCAACCGCCTGCCTTGCATTCCACACCCTCCAACCTTCTAATCCTAAAATTCGAATTCCATAACATTACATCATTACGCCCCCCCATTTTTAAAGAGAAAGGAAAGAAGAAGAAAAAGTGAAATAACACAATAAAATAAAGTAGAAAGCCAACATTTAGCAATGTTCTATTAATCGAGTTGGTTTCCGTGAAACTCTCTCAGATCTTCTATTTAATTGCTCCAGATGTTGACCATCCAATTGTGCATTTCCTTGCTCTTCAGTGTTTGAATGGAATTTTTTGAAAAACGTTTTGTTCCTTGTTATCACTCAATTGTAATTTTTAGCTGTAATTGCTGTTCCATGAATTTGAGTTACTTCCAAAGGAGATGGATGAATTTTACTTTGTGATCTTTTTAAATTTGTTGTTGTTTTACTAAATTATGCAAAATCAAACAAATTCCAACCTTTAGCTACAAAAATATTACTATCCTTCTTTCTTTAGTATTAGAGAAAGCTGGTCAGTTTTCCAAGTTAGAATAGGAAAAACACACTGTTTTGTTAAAATAACCCTCACCCACCAAAAGGTCCCGGTGGCATGCTTCACCATCAGGTTCTTCCCGCCCCGCTGCGGGACTAGGCGTGCTACGCCCGACGACGAGGGAGCACTTGTTAGGATAGTAAAATTTTTGTAGCTAAAGGTTGGACTTTGTTTGATTTTGCATAATTTACAGAGGAGGAAGTCCACTACCTATTGAACCTCTTCACTCCTTTCCTTGTTTATATCTATTGTTTTACTAAAATCAGAGCTCCTATGTTGTAGTACTCATTTGGAAAATTAGTTTTGCTATCAGCATAATATTTAATTTTCCTTTTGCTTCTGCATCCATTTTCATTATTTCAGTATGGTCTTTTGGAGAAACAGATGGAAGATGTGGCAACCAACCATGTTTGTCTTGACTGACGAAACATTAACTCAGAAGGACATTTACCTGTAGAATCATGAGGAGTAATTCTGTAGTCTCGTAAAACTTGACACAATGCTTGATGTTTTTAAATCTGAGACCGTTTTGCTCTTTGTATAGCTTTTTGATAGTGGCCATCAATCTTTCTACCATACCATTTGCTTGTGGCCACACTGGTGTAACTCTTCTATGAGTTATTCCCTAATAACTCATGAATTTTTGAATCCATTTGCATTGAATGGTGGCCCATTATCTGTTTTTAGCATGTCTGGTATACCCCAGCTCGAGAAAATGTCATCAAGAACAGGAAGCACAGTTGTTGCAGATGTTGACGATGTTACTTTTACAATCGGGAATCGAGAATATTCATCAATTATCACTTGTAGATAATGCCCTGAATCTAGTGGTCCGTAAAAATCTGCTGCTACACTAGACCATACTTAGAATCAATAAAGGGTTCTGGCCCATAATCAGCCAGGCTAGGCCAATACTAATGTGAACAACAACAAAATTGCCAATGCTGATAGCTATTCAACAAATCACTCTTCACAATCACACGTGACACTCATAGTGATTGAAAAAATAAATTTTGAAAAATATAAATTTTTATGAATCTTATTTTTTAGAAAGGTATGATTTCAAAACCAATTCGTTCATGTTATTATTTCAATGAACTTTTCAAAGAGTTACAGGACCACATAAAACTGTACACACAAATAACACATTACTTTTTTGTAACAGTACATTACATATCACATTTACAACAATTAAGAAATGTAAAGAAGCTCAAGTTCCAAAAGAAGTAGAAAAAAAGTAAATAAAAAAGAGAGAAGGAGCAAACCAAGGGCAAGGTTAAAGCGTAACAATGTTTAAAAATTTCTGAAATCCAACCTAACCCTAGGAAAGTGTTGACCAAACAGTCCTGTATTCAGGTCATCAAATATCAACTTCATTAACCATTTATACGGTACTTATACTCTCTGGACCTGATACAAAAAAAGGTCGACGCGTTTCAAACCCCTTTAGTGTTTTAATGGGGTTATGTTCAGTACCCGGAACAGGGAGCTATAAATGAAAAACAAAAGATAAAAGTGCACGTGTTAACATTAAACCACAGCACTCTGCAAGCACTCCGGACTTCACACCAAACGCTGTTTAATTTTTACCTTATCAGAATTCTATGTTGGCACTAGCTGTGCCCTGTTAAGGATGTGTCAAGTGCCACTGTTAAATAAAGACAGAGAAAGGAAAAAAAATATTTAGTAAAAACGCCACGACAGCGCACTGAACGTTGATTTACAAATTACTTCAATCAACTTACTTTCAAGACGTCCACGTCATTGTCTTGAAGTTTTTAAGTGTTTGTGGCGATATTTCAAGAGGGGTGAAGATGGGGAATGCGTCTTTCAACACGATGCGAAGAGAGCGTCTTCCAAAAGAAAAATGAACAATCAGGAATCAAAAATAGCCTATGCAGCGTCAGTTCGCTAGAATAGCGTAGTTCACACAGCAGCGCATTATAACATACCTTGAGCCAACGTCTCAAGAATGTCCGTGGATTTAATCCGGATTATCGCGGCCCACGCACTTACGTGTCTTTCAATCTGTGAGTAGAAAAATAACGAGAGGCTGTTTGGCTGCCAACGATCAAAAGGCAGAACGCGCTGTTGCAAAAGCGTTGTTTTGAAGACGTTACGCCGAGACTCGCGTTGTCGAAATTAAGCCGAACAGCAGAGAAGCGCATTGTTTGCTCACCTCGAGCCAGTATTTTCATTCTCTGCATCCATGTACTGAACACCCATCCATCTTGTGGCCAGCAGCAACGCCAGCACTTAGGTGCACGTTTTTATGACGATACCGATCGCGATGTCACGTGACCCCACTGGTCTCACCCAACTTTATTGCTAACATTTGAGAAGCAACGTGTACAATCCGACGGTTTTTACAATCCGGTGACGACACTATTGCAGCTATCGAATTGTTGTTCACACTAGACCATACAGCATCAGCAATTTGGACATATGTAATTCTTCCATTACTCTTTCCTTTGTCGTGCATTGACATAAATGACATGTTCTTATCGCTTCTTCTACTTGACTATCTAGTCGTGGAAACCACATTTTTTCTCTTATTAAGTTTTTCGTCGCTGACATGCTTCTGTGACTTTCAAGAACCAAATCAATTACTCACACTTCTTTGTAGACATTCCGTAATTATTAATTTATTTCCTCTTAAAAGTACTCCGGAGGATGCAATCGCTAATTCTGAATGTATATTCTTAAATGCTAGAATATAATTTCGTTTTACAATCATTTGAAATCGTGTTGCAGTGTTAATTAGTCTCCATTTATTTTCAAGGATAATTCTCTTCACTTCTCCAAGTGTTTCATCTTTGTTGGTCATCTCAACTAACTCCTTTTCTGAAATAATTCCTGGTACTGTAGACCTAATAATGAAACATATATATTCTTCTGCTTCCAAATGTTCTTTTGTCTGTGTTTCAGGAGGGTGCCGAGGCATATAATCTGCTGGGTTGAATTCTTTTCCTGGCTTGTGAATAATCTTAAAATCATAATCCATTAAACGCATTCCCCATCTCTCAATACGTGGTGGCATTTTAATTTTTGGATTCCCATACATTGCAATTAGTGTTTGATGGTCTGTTATTATCACAAATGGTTTGTCAAATATAAAATCATGATAATACTCACAAGCCCATACAACTGCCAGAATTTCTTTTTCCGGTTCTGAATATCTCCGCTCCACATCAGTTAAACTTTTACTAGCATGTGAAATCACATTTCGAGGCGTTTCTCTCCCAGCTTTTTACTGCACCAATATCGCACCGAGCCCACTGGACTGGCATCCACCACTAGTTCTGTGCTCAATTGTGAATCAAAATATTTCAAATTAGCTGCAGTTGATGTATCTTGTTTTATTTGCTTGAATGCTTGTTCACAGTTCAGATCCCATTTGAACGTTTGACCTTTCTTTGTTAGTTTCCTAAGTGGAGCATTATGGTAGCATAGTCTTTTATATATCGTGAACAATAACTCCCCTTCCCCAGAAATGAACGTAGTTCTGATATATCTTTAGGAACAGCTATTAGGTTTAAAGATGATACATTTCTCTTTTGAGGACTATCTCCTTAAGCTCTACTCCCCTATCGCTTAATATGCTCCCGTTACCCAGTCTACCTCTCCTCCGCTTACTGTTTCATCCCTGCTGTGGCATGTTAAATGTGAGCTGACTATCTCCTCTCTTTCCTTCCTCCTACTAGGGCCCCCTCTTTATGGGTCTACCCTTCCACCACTCTCCTATAGTTCTACCCTGAACCTGTCCTTTCCCTTAACCTCTTCCTTCTGCACGCTACATTCATCATGGCACAAAATACTTATCACTCCTCTAACCCATTAGCTCAAACAGGCTTGAACTCTTTTAAGGTTATCTACCCCCCCCAACTTGTCGAGAAATGCGAAGAAGACCTTCAATCACAATCTCCTCAAAAGTTGGCCTGAAACGCTTATATCGGACACTTATATCTCCAATAAGGGCAGTGTAGTTACAGACCTCATCTTCTACACTAACAGAAGAGCGCAATGGAGAAAGGCCCTCACCTCTATGCTTCGCTCCAAACAGCTGACCAAAACTGCACACGGTTTCCGCTTAACCACGCTACCATCCCCGGCCCTTAAGGCTGAGCTGACTGTCTCCCTGTACAATAATGGGAACGTCCTTATTCAAGCCTCGGACCTGAACCTCAAGCGATTTGACTATGCCTTCTTGAGGATTAAGAACACTTTAATTAACTCTAACCCGTCCACCTGCCATCTGATCTGTCCACCCTCAATTTCTGCGCCTGCTGTGACAGACGCCCCCTCCTCCCTATATCCTTTGTTCCAATCTGTAAACACTCACCCCACAGATATATCCAACATCACAGTGGATATGTTCATTACCCACACCCTTAACACAGAAAACCCCATTCTGCCTATTGTGGGCGATGGCTTATCTGACCTGAGTACCACATACCTAGCGGCTCCCCCCAGCACTGATCCTCCTTTACCACGCCCTCCCGTTTATCCTCTATCACCAGCGTCACCCATGGCTCGCTCCAACAACTGTGGTGTTGGGCACTACGCCAACTCTAACAGCCAGGTCTGCACTGGTACTCCTCCCTTAGGCTCAGGATTTTCCAATTCCAGTGCCCGGAATCCAGTTGCTATCTCCAATAACTGGCACTCCCCCTCACACACCTTACCTGCTTCACCTACTGCCTCGCCTAATGCCATTCTGCCTACCCCTATTCCCACTTCAGACTCTGATGCCTTTCTCAAACATGACTCTAGCTCCCCCTATAACTGTGTTATTGGTCCTACTCAACCATCCTTTACCCCTCTCGCGGCTGAATCAGTCCTAGCATCTCTTTCAAGCTTGGCAAATAATGGCATGAACAGTCCCTGTCTGAAGGAGAAGATTACTGACCTCAAGCAGGAACTCTCGATTGTCAAAGAGATGGTGCAAAGCATACTACAGTTCTCCTTAAAGATGGAGAAACTTTGCACTACACCCATCGCTCAGAGGAACGATAAATACAACACACAGAATTAGTTCCACTCAGCTAACGACCATCCCTCTTTCCGCTCCCCTCCTAGTTCTGGCAGGAGATCTAGGCCTTTACCTAATCATCAATCTAGGCCCCACAGACCCCTACCTCAGCTATCTGAAGAGGACATTCTCGCCCTTCTTTTCTCTTACACTGACTCTAGAACGGTCTCCTCCTCTTACCCTACTCGCAGCATCCCCTCCATCACTGCGGACCCTGATAGGGAACCGAGTCTTAAGCACAGATCGGTGAACAATGATAACCTACTTCACATAACCACCACTCATCAAGAAGTGGTCACCTCCAATCTGCACGTCAAATCGATTCTACTCAACTGTAGATAAGCGGTAAAACATGCAGCTGATATTTCAGATCTCATCATTGCGCAAAACCTGGACCTACTGATTATCACTGAAACCTGGCTCAATGATACCTCCTCCCCAGTTCTTGACATCTTAATCCCCCCTGACTACGCCATTCTCAGAAGCGATCGACTTGTCAAAACCGGGGGTAGCATTGCTTGCATTCATCGCTCTAACCTCACAGTAAAACAATCTCTATGTGCTGTGTTATCTTCCTGCGAACAGTTGGTCACCGAAATCTGGAATAAAGGCAAGAAGGTCTGCGTACTGCACTCGATCTATCATCCCCCAGGTGACAATCTGGTCTTCATAGAGCAAATCATGGAGGTCATTAGCTCGAGCTCAGACCAACTCTGCCACATCTTCCTAGGAGATTTTAACCTTCACTGGAATGACGCAGATGATCCCATTGTCTGTTCCTTCAAGATTTTCCTCTCTGACCTCAACCTCTCACAGCTCTGTAAAGGCCCTACACAGAATAAGGGCGCCACTCTCGACCTTATCATTGCCAAAGACAACATCATACAAATAGGCAACATCTCACCCTGTGACTGGTCCGATCATTATCAAATTCCCTTCCTCATCTTGGAAAAGGGCTTGGGTAGACGGGGACAACCCCTTCAAGCGAAACAACTGACGCGCAATATGAGAGACCTCAACATCAATATGCTATCTTCAATCACCAAAAATAGACGACAGCCCCCCAACATGACCAACCTGGATGATCTCTCTGATCACTACATTAACACGGTGTCTAATATTCTTGATTCTATTGCACCGAAGCAACTCAAAAGGATTCCCGTCAAACAATCCAAACCTTGGTTTAATGGTTCCCTAAATGACGAACGACGCAGTCTTAGACTCTCTGAGAGGCTCTGGAGAAACACGCCCTCCACCACAAATCTCACTCAACTTAGAAAAATGAGAAACACCTAAAACAAACACATCCGCCTGGCTAAAATAGACCACTTCAGATCTCAGCTGGATGGAGCCAAAAATAGACCCAAGAAACTCTTTGAAATCATCAAGGAACAAACTAACCATTTTTCCAACCTGATCTCTACTCCGCTATCCCTGCTCCCTAGTGGTGATGATTTCACAGCTCACTTCTCTGAAAAAACAAGGAAAATCGAGTTGGAGCTACTACCTGTCTCCCCAACTCTGAGACTTGCGAAACTTTCTGCCGGAGCAGCTGAGCTGGCCGATTCTCGACAATATCCTCGACCTTGGGCCGTTCTCTCAAAAACAACGCCTCCTGGAATTCCTTTCTCCTCCCTGATGTCACTGAGCTCCTACCCAACAAGGCGTCCCTTAAGCCCTCCAACCATTTCTGTGATCCTTTACCTGCTAAGCTTTTTAAAGAACTCAATTCAGCCATTCTCCCTCTTTGGTCCAGGATCATTCAAGAATCCCTCCTACAGGGAAAGATTCCGGATTGCCTAAAGGTTCGGCAAGTTACCCCCATCCCTAAAAAGCCCAATGCGGATCTATCTGATCCGAACAACTTCCGACCTATAACCTGCATTATGACACTAGCTAAATTGCTTGAAAAATGCGTCCACTCGCAGCTCTGCAACCACATTGAGAAATACCAACTCCTTGATCCCCATCAGTCAGGTTTCAGATCAGGGCACAGTACTGAAACGGCACTAACACACACTGTTTTTTTTGTTTAAAAAAAATATATATTTTAATGAAATTTTACAACAAACAGGCATGAGACTCAGTATGACAAAATGACAGTAGCAATGACACACGTTGACCAGAAATATGCCGCGGAGTACCATTACAACAGTGAGCCCATCTAATTACAGCAATATAAACTCAACCCTCTTCAGTGCTACACACATATCCTGAGCTTTTCTCCCAGCACTGCCTTAGTGTAATTTCAGCGTCTAGCTGAAAGTCAGAGTTCGGCACTCCCAGAGGGGCGGTCAGGGGATATCGTTAGTTAATCAAGTCGTTTCCTGCGTAGTGTCGGCAGCTGCCACGTCGCCACTCGTCTTAGTGGCGAGGTAAGTTTTGTACAATTCCCAAAAGTTTTTAGGTCTACTCCATGGAGGTAGGAGTTCACTATAAAGTTCCGTCTGCGTGCTACAGTAAATCATGTCTCGCGTCCACTGTGTTATCGTGGGAACAGGTCCCCGTGACCAACAGATTGCCACCCTGCGTTTGGCTACTAGCAGTCCCATGTCCACCAGTCGTTGGACCCCCTTAGGTATCTGTTTAGAGTAGCCTAGCAGAGCAAGTGCAGGTTCCGGTGTGAGTGTCAGTTCAGTAACCTGTCCTAACTCCCGAAACACCGAATCCCAAAAGGCAGAAATCCCAGGGCATGAGCAGGCCAAGTGGAGAAAGTCGGCAGGCTGTGTAGTGCAGCGTTCGCATGCTGGATCCTCCCGTAGGCCATATCTATGTAGCCTCTCTGGGGTGTAGTATACCCTATTGAGGTATTTAAAGTGTATTAATCTATGCCTACCATTTAGTGAAATGCGTTGGGTGTTAGCACAGCAGTAAGTCCACATTGTGTCATCTATGTCTCTATTCAAGTCCCGTTGCCAGGCTAGGCGGGCCTTAGTGTAGTGGTTTTCTCTGTAGGACATAGATAATTTATAGATCTTGGAAACTATTCTGAGCGGGGATTTCGCCTTTATGGCATAGGTTAAGGCTGGTAATTCTGGGGGTTCGAGTAAGTCATCCCCTAAAATATTTAACAGCGCGTGTCGTGTTCTGTGGAATTGGAATTGTGTGAGCACTGTGGGTGATGGGTCATCGGGGTTTAAATCACCCCAAGTCTTGACAACGCCATCTGCGAATAGCTCACCAACCGTCTGTATACCTAGTGTGCTGAGTGCACGTGTAACCCCTTTATCCCTGCATGGGGGCAGCCAGAGACACCAATCGAGCAGAGCAGATGGCGAGTAGAGAATCGCACCTGCCTGCTGCTGTAATAGATGATGCTACGCGTGTGTTGTCGCGTTGATTGAGTCCAGAATGCATGTCCCACGGTCGGCAGCTTGGAACATTAACGCTGGCAGTGGTAGCGGAGCTGCCACCACTGTTTCTATGCGGAGCTGCGGGGCGTCTGAAGGACCATGCATCCAATAGTATGCGTGTGCACTCTGCGCTGCTCTGTAATATAAATCAAAGTCCGGCGCGCCTAGCCCGCCCATGTGATATGGTAAGGTAAGTATCCGCCATTTAACGCACGCCTGCTTACCCGCCCAGGCCAACTTCACCATGTAAATGTAAATGTAAATGTAGTAGTATTTGTATAGCGCCCGAATCGACCCCCGAAGGGGTATCTCAGGCGCTTGTACGCATACCGCTGTGGAACCCTTCCTGGCCTTTCCCTGTGAGATGCCCACTCCTGGGCACCCCCAAGGTGAAGCCAGGCATCCTAGCGTTGTGGGGGCCGTTGTGGAGATTAAGCAAGCTATTGCCCAGAGTTGCAGAGTGGGACCCATGATCAGAATAGGCACCGAGGCGAGAATTATCAGGTCCGAGGAAATTGAGCCCAAGACCCGCCGAGGCGGGAATTGAACCCTGGTCCCGGGCTAGACCTCTGCATCAGGGTCTGCCGCTCTAACCATTGAGCCACACTTCTCCACACCATCAGGGTAGTAAGATAGCGAAAGAAGGAGCATGGAAGTACCATGGGGATATTAGAGAATAAAAATAAAAGACGTGGCAATACTACCATTTTCATGATGGAAATTCTGCCAAGCAAGGACAGGGGTAGTCTAATCCAACCGTCTACTTCATCTTCTAGTTTGCTAATAGCCACACCGTAATTTTCCCTGAACACTACTTCGGAGTCCGTATGTACTTTTATACCCAAGTACCTCACCGCATCTGTAGACCACTGCAAAGGGTAGTCCGGTTCGAATCGGGGTGTGGTCGATGTGAGTGGAAATATAATGGACTTTGGCCAATTAACTCGTAGGCCAGACAGTGCACCGAAGTGAACCACTTTTCGTAGGACCGAGGAGAGGTTGGATTCCAGGTCCCTAACATATAGAAGGGTGTCATCTGCGTATGTGGAGACTGAGTTGATAGTTCGGAAATCGAATCCCTTTGTGCCCATGGTATTCTCTAAGCGTGAAGGCAAGAGGTTCTGCCACCAGCGCATATAAAATAGGGGACAGGGGGCAGCCCTGGCGCGTGCCCCTTGAAATACTGATAGTTTCCGTCACTAGGTTACCTAATCTTATTCTGGCAGTGGGAGCATTATAGAGGACACCCAGTAATTGTATGAAGACCTGTCCTAAGCCCATCCTGGTTAAAACTTGCCTCATGAAGGTCCATTCGACGGAGTCAAAGGCTTTCTCCATATCGAGGAAGACTGCCACTGCTTGCGTCTCCGGTCGGGTGTGTTGGAGAGCGCCAAAGACTGTGCGCAAGTTGTAAGTCAAGTTCCTGCCGGGCACAAAGCCCGCCTGTTCCGGTGCAACTAGGGTCGGGACTAGAGGGACTAAACGGTTCGCAAGGATTGTTGCGAATATTTTCGTGTCTACATTGAGCAGTGAGAGAGGGCGATAAGATGCACATTCGTCCGGGGGTTTGCCCGGTTTTAGGATGGCTATTATCACTGCCTCTCTCATGGATGGTGGCATAGTTCCAGAGACGCACATATCGTCAAAAAGTTCAGCCAGCTGTGGGAGTAGTAGGTCTAGGAAGGCCTTATAGAAGGGAACTGTGAGGCCATCCAAGCCGGGAGCGCCCCCTGCTTTCATGCTGGATAGGGCTAAGAGAATTTCCTCTCTTTCAATAGGTCGCATGAGAAACTCCCGGTGAGTGTCAGTGAGCCATGGTAATTTTATGTGTGCTAGGTAATCTATGATTCCCTCCTCTGTGCCGCTGTTGCGGGAAGTGTAGAGCTCAGAATAATATCGGCGGAATCTATCCACCACATCTGTCTCGTCAGTCAATATCTCGCCTTCTGCAGATCTAATTTCAGCCACCAACGTTTTTTCCTGGCTTTTCTTCAGCAATTGGGCCAGTACCGTCCCCGGACGTTCACTCTCTCCACATGTCCGCGCTGTGGCGTATTTACCGAGGTGCTTAATTTCGTCGTCTGCCGCTGTATGTTATTCCTCAAGCAAGTCTGTGAGTTCCTGCGTGGTTGCATCATTCGGTTACGAATGTTGGCGTTGTTCCAAGAACTTTAGTTTCTTCTCCAAGTCCGTCAGGCATTTCCGAATCGCTTTGAGGACGCCAGAGTGCTTAGACATTGTGACCCCGCGAATGTAAACTTTAAACGTCTCCCAGACGACTTGGTAGCTATCAACCGAGCCCACATTTGTATCAAAAAACGTTTCAATTGCATCAGCCAGCTCCTCTTTAAATACCGCATTGAGTAAGGAGTAGGGCGGAAACCTCCACGTGAAGGGAGGTATGGTCCATCTGGGGGCATCAAGTACTAACAGGATCAGGGAATGGTCCGAGAATGTGCGGGGAAGTACGCTGCAAGAGAGTACCCTCTCATTGAGTGTCCTTGCTGCCAGCCAATAATCAATTCGTGTGTGTAGGTTATGGTATGCTGAGTAGTGTGTGAAGCCTCCTCTGTTCGGGTATCTCTGGCGCCACACATCACATAAATCAAACCTAACTATTGCGCTCTCCACTGCTCTGGCAGCCGCCGTGATGCGTCTCTCCGGCCCCCCCACCTATCTAGTCTTGGGTCTCTGACTAAGTTAAGATCGCCCCCCCAAAGCTGCAGTCCCTCTCCACCCCGATCTATTCTATCGGACATTGCCAAAAAGAACTCTGGGTTGTCAAAGTTAGGGCTATAGATATTCACTATGAGTAGGTCCATGCCCTTCCCCTAACACCTAGAAATTACGTATCTGCCGTCTCTGTCCGTGTCAACTGGTTCAAGAGTGAGGGCCGACTTAGGGTTGACCCAAGTGAGTACCCCCACGCATGAGTGGTAAATCCTGCATCATGGATGTTGCCGTGTAGGCCTCTGCTACGCAGCATAGGGAAGTTGGCCGGGAGATGAGTTTCTTGTAGCAGGGCAACATCTATTTTGTGTCTCGTCAGGTACGTCAGGACCTTGCGTAGCTTCCTGTAGAATTAAGCCCTCTAACATTCCAAGTGAGTGCTCTGAGAGTGTCTACTTCTACGTCCCTGCCGGACTCAGCGGGTTGCGTCATGAGGTGAGTCTTTGTTATCATTCTCGATCCGTCTGTGGTACCAGTATGTAGTGTAGCGTACGTGTGTAATCAAATGTGTAACACAATATAGGCTAGGTTGTCTGAGTCTCATGTTTCCATCACCCCCACCCTCGCCAGGTCATCCCCACCCCTCCCATCAACGCCAGGGCTACCCCAACTATGCCGCAGCGGATTCCCAATAAACAGCCCATTCGCCCCACAATAAGAAACCCAACAAGCAGAGAGGCTGCTCACCAACAAACAAAAGGGACCTCCCACCCACACCACCCCCCAAAAACAGCAATCACCCTAGAGTGTGCTACACGCGTGGGCAGAGGTTGCCAACCCAGTTAAACGGAACTTCAAAACTTAATAAGCTAACCACCCTGCACATCATCAAGCTAATATTAAGCATCCGCCAGATGGAGTGAAATTCCGACCCCCACAGTGATCACGTAAAATAAGAACTGACAATGTCCCAACAGTACCACCTCCCGAGATTTAGAACTAGAGGGGGCTGGGCAACAACAGCTAAGTGATTCACACAGTTCTTCTGAGACCCAATAAAGCCACCAGTGTCCCGCGGGTCCAATAAAGTCTTACAGTTTCACAATAGATTATCCCACCCCACCCTCAAAACAATAGTCTTATCTGCAATATGGGCTGGCTCGATTTCAATCTTGTTCATCCAAGTGACCGCCTTCCGCACCAACCAAGGAGCCCCTGTCCGGGCTGCTACGCTGTTCTTTAGCCCAGTCCTTCAGGGCTTTCTGTAATGCCTTGGGGTCAGTGAAGATTCGTGAGTGGCCCTGACGATTAACACGGAGTCGGGCCGGGTATAGCATGGCGTAGTCTATGTTGTATTCTTTGAGCTGCTTCTTGAGCGGCGCAAACTGTCGTCGCGCCTCTTGGACACTCAGCGTAAAGTCCGGAAACAGCGAAAGTGTAGAGCCTTCATAATGTAGTGTCTGTTTCTCCCTGGCCACCCTCAGCGCCGCATCCCTGTCGCGGTAGTTCAGTAATTTCGCAATTATCGGCCTTGGGGGGGCACCAGGCGGCGGTCGTGGGCCAAGGGAGCGATGAGCTCTCTCAACAACAAACATGGGTGAGAAGATGTCACTGCCGAGGAGGGTAACTAGCAACTTTTCTACGAATTGTTCCATATTTCCAGTCGGTGTCGACTCCGGCAGGCCCGTTAACCTTAGGTTACTCCTTCGGGACCTCGCTTCAAGGTCTTCTGCTATGTCCTGCAACACCTGTTTCACCTTACCCAGCTGTTTGTGGTCCGAGTTCAACGTGGTGTGGGACTCTTCAACCTCCGTGATACGGCGCTCCGCCATATCTATGCGCTCTGCGTGTTTGTCGAGTCTCTCAGACATTCTATCCATGCGATAGGAGAGAGAGTCTATCTTAGTGCCCAAGACTGATAGCGAATTCTGTAAGCCTTTCTCCATCGAGGTGAGCATGGATCTGATGTCACCTTCTGGTGCTCCCTGCTCAGCTTCTTCTTCATCCACAGTCGCCTCACGCCCCCTGGGCTTCCGCTGTTCGAACGACAATTTCGGCTGTCCTTTATCAACTCTGCCCATCTTCACCTGCCAGTAAAGGTCTCTGAGGTCCAGGACACGCTGGTGATCAAGCAGTAAGTACCGACCAGGTGGACAAGTCAGCAGTGCGGAGCCAGGGTCAAACCACTCAGATCAGCCGCCACAGTCAAGGCACCTCAGAAGGTCAGCATCACAGCAGTCGAGGTTGCATCACACACAGCTGCACCAATTGCACAAAGTTAAGATGGCACTATGTGCTCCCTACTACGCTGGCACGCAAGCAGGGGCAGTCCCTACATACCACCGCAGGTAGGGACTGCAGTCGGACGAAGTCGACCCCAAAACCACAAGGGGGGGGGGGAGGGAGCACAATTCCTGGTGCTCTGGTTCAGACTGCCAGGACAGCAGCGTGGCGCAGAGCTGGTCGTCCCTCAGCGTTAGCGTCCGCCGTTTCCACTCCTCTCCGGATCACAGGAGCTGGGCAAGGCTATTGTCGGTCTCCACACGCCATCCGGAGATAGCCCAGCAGCAGGGAGTAGGCAAGCAGATGGTCGCTCTGAAGCGGCTCGGCACGTCCACAGCCGCCGCAGTACAGGACACACAAAATGGTGGGCTACTCTTCCCCTCCAGCACAGCGCTCAGCCACTCGCCCGTCAGTCCTCCAGCTCACCCGAACACGCGCCCCTGTAGACCAAGGGGGTGCAGTAGCGGTTCTGCCGCTCTCCGCTACACCATCCGCGCCGATGCGTCAGCGGCCACGGGTCCCAGGCAGTGGAGCGTCCGCGGCCCTCGAAGCGCCACTACGCGGCGCCAACCTCCGGGAGCCCCTCGCGGGAGGGCAGTGTAGTGCGGGACTGTTCCCGCGGGTTGAGGCAGGTCACATGATGGCAGGGGCCGCCGCAGCTACCACGATTCCCCCGTGTCCACCAGGGCTCCACGCGCCGCAGGGCGATTCCACTACCGGCGGCCACAGTGAGGTACGACAGGTCGGGGCTTGAGGCCTGCCCGGCACGTCGCTGGTCGGAGTTCCCTCCCTCACTCAGCCGTCCGGGCAAGAACGGGGGTCGGAGTCAGGTCTTCACGCTCCGATGTGCCTCCGGAATCAGAAGCAACACCAAGGGAGCCGTGATATGGCCGCAGATGCCGGATTAATGAAGAATAGCAAGATGGTTGTGCGGAGCTCCCCGCTCAGGTGGCCATCTTCGGCGCTGGCAAGCTCCGCCCCCCTAACACACATTGTTGATGACGCCTTGAGACCCCTTGACCAAAACGTCCCTTGTCTCCTGATCCTTCTGGATCTGTCTTCAGCCTTTGATACCATCAAACATGAAAATCTGATTGATCTTCTTCAACACAGGATGGGTCTCTCGGGCCCGGTCCTAAATTGGTTTGCTTCCTTCCTGCATAACCGCACGCAAAGGATCAAAGTTAATCACTCCCTTGCATCCAGTACCCCTGTCATGATTGGAGTGCCCCAAGGATCCGCGCTCTCGCCCACTCTCTTCAACCTTTTTATGGAACCACTCTCCGTCATTCTGAACCTTGCGACTATTCAGTATCACATGTATGCGGATGACACGCAATTATACCTGAATATCTCATCTCAAGAGGACATAAAAACGTTAAATGATGCACTTGCACAAACCCAACAATGGTTAGCTCTGAACCATCTACTGTTAAATA
The DNA here is from genome assembly GCA_963921515.1 of Calotriton arnoldi. Classification (NCBI taxonomy): domain Eukaryota; kingdom Metazoa; phylum Chordata; class Amphibia; order Caudata; family Salamandridae; genus Calotriton; species Calotriton arnoldi. The sequence goes on from CAWUFW010005814.1 coordinate 558,667, forward strand.
CTCTTAAAACTGAATTTCTGTTGATCTCCCCACCTAATCACTCGGCTCCTACCTTAGACTGGCTTAAACAACTCACTGCTTTGAACTGCACCCCTCATGTTGTAGACTCTGCCAAATCCTTAGGTATCACCTTGGATAAACACTTAAACATGCAAGCGCACATCAGTGCTACTATTAGGGGAGCCAACTTCCAACTCAATACCCTTAAGAAAATCAAACCTTTCCTCCCCCCTGAAGACCTCAAGCCGGCGGTTCAATCATTGATTATCTCTAGACTGGAATATGGTCTGCCGACCCTTGCTGGACTCCCCAAAGCTAGCTTGGCCCCACTCAAAGCTACTCTGAATGCATCGGCTAGACTCATCACAGGCTCTAGAAAACATGACCACATCTCCCCCGACCTTTTGCAACTAAATTGGCTAACTATCGAAGCCGGAATCCGATTCAAGATAGCCTGCCTGACTCATAAAGCTATCCACTACAACACACCGATCTACCTGGCAAATAAGCTTGAACTTTCGGGCTCTAGCCGGAACCTTAGAAGTACGTCCACCCTACTGTTGAAACCTCCAAGATTCAAAAAGAAAAAATCTTACAATCGTGCTTTCACTGGTCTTGCTCCGAGAATCTGGAACTCCCTGCCCTCCGAGATTAGATCCAATCCTTCCACTGCATCCTTCAAGAAACTTGTCCAACGGCTACTCTTGAACGAACTTTAACAGCATCAACCTGTGATCATGCTCTTGTTTTTGCTAATACTCTGATGCTTGTTGTACTACACTGGTGCCTTTTATTGTATGCTTTTATATTATTTTGCTCGCGTGCTCTTGGGCACTTTAACATCATCAACTTGTGATCATGCTCTTGTGTTGTTAATTTTCGTATTCCTGTTGCACTACACTGGTGCGTTTTACTACATGCTTTTATGTTATTTTGCTCTTCGTGCTCTAGGGCACTGCTGATACCTCCAACTCTTATCCTGATCTACTTCCCCCGTTTGTTGTAACCCTCTCCTACTGGCCCACTGTGTTTGTACCCTTGCTTTCGCCAATTCTGTACAGCGCTCTGATACCCATATGGGTCTTGTTCGCGCTCTATAAAACTATACAAATATATAAAATAAATACATTTTTAGGATCATGTTTCATACCTTTGTGAGAGAATATGTGTCCATAGAACATTAATTCAGGTTAATTTATGCCACATTTTCCAAGATTGAGTGTTTAATCAGCTGCTACAAGCTGTTGACAAACTTCATTTAAAGCTTGATCATGTTCTTCTTGATTTTTTCCAAATATCAAAATATCGTCACTATAATTCATAGCATTCTTTACTGGTCTTATTATATTCTTTATAGTTCCCTGAAAAATTTCAGCAGCTGAGCATATACCAAAATTCAGTCTTTTGTATCTGAAAAGACCTAAATGCGTGGAGAATGTTTTTATGTAACAAGACTGATCATCTATTTCTAACTGATGGTATCTTTTATACAAGTCTAACTTTGAGAACACAGTTGCACCAGAGATACTACTTATCATGTCATTTAAATGTGGACCCGGATGCCTTTCTCTTTCAGTTGCTGTGTTGGCCACTCTCATATCCACACAAATTCTTATATCCTCTGTATCTTTTTTTGGGACCACTACAATTGGCGAAATCCATGGCGTTGGCCCAGATACTGGTTCAATAATATCTTGTTGAAGAAGCGATTTTATTTCCTTCTCTACTTTCGTCTGTAAATGTACCGGAACTCTCCTGTGGGTTTGTGCAACAGGTCTTATGGCTTCGTTAATATGCAATGCTATTGTTTTGTCTTTCAATTTTCCTATACCTGTGAATAACTGTGTATACTGTTTTAAAACAGGATGATCCGTTGTAACATTACAAGTCATTGCTAGCAGACCCATAACCTGGGCTGTAACTTTGCTCAATAAACATGGTCCAGGAACTTCACCTTCTAAGACATGAATCTCTTCTCTACTAACTTTCTCTCCATATTGCAGAGTCTCTTCAAATTTTCCTAAACATTGAACAGGATGTTTTGCTCCCCATTGAAAAACACTTCCACAGGATGGGGTTAGAGATGGCCGTTTCTCCATGTTTTGATATACAGTAACACACATTATATTGCATGTTGCACCACTGTCCAACACAAAAGGAACATTTCGAGAACCAACTGTGATATCCACGGATGTCTTTTAAATGTCTTCTCTTCTGATCATGTTAATTTGTTTGAATCCACTTTCTTCAGACATCATATACAGTCTTTCTGACTGTTCAGGTTCTTCATCCTCATAATTATGTTCAATGCTTTGCACTTGTCCTAGATGTTTAACATTACCTACTTTCCTTTTATATTCAGGGTAGGTTTGCTGGTTCCAATTTTCTTTTTTACTCCAGATATCTTTTTTGAATTTGCATACACTTGTAAAATGATTAAATCGTCCACATTCTCTGCATTGTTGACCTAGTGCTGGACACATTTTTTAATGTGGGAAAGAAAATCCACACCTGTAACACAATCCTTTTTCTTTATTCTGTAGCTCTGTTTTTTCAGTATTGACATCTTTCTTTGACATTTGCCGTACTTGTTTTTATATTGCCCTATTCCGTATTATCAGCATGCTTTTGTGTTTCCATCCTACCCATGCGTAATATTGTTTGTAGATCATATGTTTTTTCTAACAACTTTGTCCTGATTTTTACAGATGAACACCCTTGAATTATCCTTAGTCTTATTGCTTCTTCATTATTACATTTTTCAAATTCACAAAAAGTAACCAACTTCCTTAGCCTTATTACATATTCGTCCATAGATTCATCCTCATTCTGGAAGGCCACACTGAAATTATATCTTTCAAAATCCAGATTCCTTTGTGGATCAAATTTGTTATTTAGACATTGAATAAGCCCTTTGTATGCTGTTCTTTCTTGTTCTGGGAAGGTGACAATTAAATCTTCAACATCATCACCTACTAAGTTAAGTAAAAGATCTTTTGCCTGTTTATCTGTGTTTTTCACATGTAGCACTTAGAAAATGGTCAAACCTTCTTGCTCATTTCTCCCATTTTTGTGCAATATTTTCAGTCAAAAGAAAGGGTAACGGTCTCCTAAAAAGTGAACTGAAGACAGTTTCTGTGTTTTCCTCACCATTGTATATTTCTATATCAGTGTTGACATTCATTTCACTGCTTGACTCTCTGTTGAACATTATTTTGGAAAAAAAATGAAAGAAGAGAAGAAAAAAATTAATGTTCTTGAATATATGTCCATAGAAAATGTAAATCCAAGTTTGTTTTCGTTTCCCTTCCCTTGCCTTTCCTTTCTTTTGTTGTTCAATTTATGCTTAAACAAACTTTGTCTGCCTTTAAAATGGCCACCAGAAACAATTTTGACAAAACAAAACCTGCAGGCTGACATTCGCCTGACTTTAAAATGGCCGCTGTGTTTGTGTGAGCAGTGTCTTTTTCACGCTACTCACACGCTAGCGTGCATATCACGCTGCCTGTTTCAAAACAAAAATGTGAAGAGTCCAATGCATGCGCGCACGACTTGCTCAATCTCCAGAGGAAACCACTTTATTACAGTAACTGGACTTTGCGGTTCACACGCATCACGCGTCGCGCCTGGCTTAGCATAATTACTTACTGCGCTCCGCTACAGTTCGTTCGCCTCCGGAGGGCAGAAGTAGTTTTTTCTTCTTTGAACTCGCAGCATCCGATACACAAAGAACAAGGTAAGTGTAATTGCACCGCATGAATGTTCCCATTCGTCGCCATATGTAATCTTTATAAATTACGCAAAACAGGAGGACCTTCTCCTTAGATTTATTATAATCATACAGCACAGTGGCCCCAGCTACCACCTCTTTCTCCAACCGCCTTCCTTGCATTCCACACCCTCCAACCTTCTAATCCTAAGATTCTAATTCCATAACATTATATCATTCCATTTCTAGGTGCTTTACTTTATGTTTGAAATAAACACTGTCTTTCTGCTTGCTGTACATAACACTTTTTCTGTTTTTGATACCACAGTCACTGTGTGTTAATTTAGAAATGTTATTCTTTGTTAGCGTACATTTTGAAAGTTGTTGAGTAGCAATTAGTTGGTTTGGACAGTGACTTCATCTCCTGCATGGGATGAGAAACTGAAGAGGTGAATACTCCTTTGTGGAATATCGTGAAGGTTGCAATGAGAGAAGAAGTTAACATTGTATTATTGAGCGGTTCCTGCCTTGCGGGAACCTGAAGAATGTTTCATTTGGATGGAACATAATGTTTTAACTGTGTGAAGATAATTGGTTTGAGAGATCATTTGCCTCGGTCCACCTTTGCAAGTGGATGTCCTTTTCCTCTTTCTGAGACCAATGCCCCATATTTTCCTGCTCATTGAGATACTAAAGCACACGAGTTCCTCCTCATTCTAATTGGAAACTTTATCTGATTCTCATTTCGATGCTATATTTGCTGACACCTGCTGCCTCTCAATTTCCTCGACCTGTCCAGAAGTTTAGCTTAGTATTAGCGGGTTTCCTTTATGGAAACAGGAGTTTGCCTTTATTTGTGTATGTTGGCTCAGTACTAGTGAGTTTCTTCTTGAATCAGATTGTGGCAGTTAGTTTAAGAACGAGGTGATGAAAGTTTTGTGTGTTGCTTTGCAGGTGAAGCAGAGGTTTCACTGTAGGCACTGCCCTGAGTATTCAGGCATTGTGCAACCAATTAATGGGACGTTGAAATCCTATCTTGCTAAGGTGTGTGCATCCACATCTCTAAAATGCCCTGATGCTCTTCCATTGTTGTTGATGAGTCTAAGAAGCATTCCGGATCGGATGACAGGACTGTCCCCCACAACATTCTCATTGGTAGAGCTATGGGACTTCCTGCTGTGTCAGTGACTGCAGTTGTAAGTATAACAGAGGACATGGGTCTTGACTACTGCAAGGCCTGGCTGATGTGGTGCATTTTTGAATGACTGAAGTTTTGAATTGAATTTTATGAGGACCTTTAGGGTCAAGGCTCCGGTAGAAGTGTAGGGTCATCATTTAAGAAGACAATTGACATAGGGCTAGGGATTGACTTTGAAGCAATTGAACTTAATATTCTTAGATACTGGATTTACAAAATTTTGCACAAAATACAAAGACACCTTTGAATGCTTGTTTGTGTTATTTTTAGTTTATATTTTTCTTTCTGATTTATTAGAAACCATGTCTAATCTTTCACAGAACTGGTGTAGAGCAATAGTGGTCTGGTATCAGTCATTTCTATCATATTAATGATATGCTTGTTAATAAAGCTTGAGTTTCCTTGCAGAATTAGTTGCCCCTACTACACCTATAGTAGAGCAATTTAGCAAAGAGCCTCATTAAAACAATATAGAAGAGCAACAGGACTTTAACTTAGGGCTTCTACACTGAAAGGGCCAAGAATAATTTCTTCAATAATGTTTACTTTAAGCTGCTGCATGGTTATTCAAGAGTAATAGATGCTAAATGATGTAACATCTGCACTTATCTGCCAACATCTGTTGCTAGTGGTATGAGTTATCACCATATTCTGCTAACTTACCCCATGATTTGTAGTATTATCACTAGTTTGTTTTATAGGCAAGGTAGTTTAGGTCATCATTTTTCAAATGTTGATAAACCTTTGCATAGGGTACCTATATTTAGATCATTGATTCCATATGCAGCAGTTGCACAGGGACCCGGATGGGGATTCTTTTTGAGTGGTGATACACCGCTATCATATAACAAGGGACATCTTATTTGTAAGGTGAATAGGGATATAAAAGACTTTATGGAAGAGTTGGGGGTAAGATGGGAACAGAATAATAAGAATTCACTGAATAGTAGGCTACTAATTGGGAGAAGGAAAAACATGAGTTAAAGGATGCTGGCGTATACCTTAGATTTATGCAAAAAAGAACAAATAATGGACAGAATGCTGAACAATGTCAAACATTCACCCCAGTACAGAGATCTGGGTCTAAATCTGTCGTTTTTGTGCTCCCCATGCCATTCCAGTTTAAACCCAGCCATATGCAAATCAGTCTTGACCCTTCTCTCCATGGGAACAGTCCAGCCCAAACTGCCAGGCCAGGTCTTCCTTGGACCGGTTTTGGGGTATCATCCCTCATCAGCCAGGCTAGCTTGATTCCAGTGGCATGGAGAGCACGGGACCCACATATGCGCATACCCATCCCACTTGGGGTAACAAATGCAAAAAGAACAACTGATGGACAGAATGCTGAACAATGTCAAACATTCACCCCAGTACACAGATCTGGCCTAAATCCATCCATAGCAAACACAAGGAGATGATGGACGGAGCATTGAAACTTTTCAGACACTCACCCCCAGTCACAGATCTGGGTTGAATCCATCATCATTCTTTAGCTCACTTTGCCACCTCAGTTCAGACCCAAATATATGCAAATCAGTCTCGACCCCGTGCCTCATGGGAACAGTCCAGCCCGAACTACTAAGCCAGGTCTTCCCTGAACCGGAAACAAGCATCCTGGGACCGGTTTTGGGGTAACACCCCTCATCAGCCAGGCTAGCTTGAATCCAGTGGCAAAGTGAGCAAGGGACACACGTCTGGGCATACCCTGCCAACTTAGGCCGAACAAAGCAAACACAAGGAGATGATGGATGGAGCGCTGAAACTTTTCAGACACTCCTCCCCAGTCACAGATCTGGGTTGAATCCATCATCGTTCTGTAGCTCACTTCGCCACCTCAGTTCAGACCCAGCTATATGCAAATCAGTCTCGACCCTGTGCCTCATGGGAACAGTCCAGCCTGAACTGCCAAGCCAGGTCTTCCCTGAACCGGAAACAAGCATCCTAGGACCGGTTTCGTGGTAACACCCCTCATCAGCCAGGCTAGCTTGAGTCCAGTGGCAAAGTGAGCAAGGGACCCACATTTGGGCATACCCTGCCAACTTAGGGTGAACAAAGCAAACGCAAGGAGATGATGGATGGAGCGCCATCCCACTTCAAATCCAGCCATATGCAAATCAGTATTGACGGGGTGGCAAATACAAAAAGAACAAACGATGGACAGAATGCTGAACAATGTCAAACATTCACCCAATACGGAGATCTGGGCTTAAATCCATCATTTATTGCTCCCCATGACATCCCAGTTTAAACCCAGCCATATGCAAATCAGTCTTGAGCCTGCTCTCCATGGGAACAGTCCAGCCCGAACTGCCAGGCCAGGTCCTCCCTGGACTAGAAACAAGCATCCTGGTCCCGGTTTTGGGGTATCACTCCTCATCAGTCAGGCTAGCTTGATTCCAGTGGGATGGAGAGCGCGGTACCCACGTCTGGGCATACCCGTCCCACTCGGGTTGATAAATACAAAAATAACAAATGATGGACAGAATACTGAACAATGTTAAACATTCACCCCAGTACACAGATCTGGAACTAAATCCATTGTTTGATTTGCTCCCCATTCCATTCCAGTTTAAACCCGGCCATATGCAAAGCAGTCTTGACCCTGCTCCCCATGGGAACAGTCCAGCCTGAACTGCCAGGCCAGATCCTCCCTGGACCGGAAGCAAGCATCCTGGGACTGGTTTCAGGGTATCTCCCCTCATCAGCCAGGCTAGCTTGACTCCAGTGTCATGGAGAGCATCGGACCCGCATCTGGGCATACCTGTCCCACTTAGGGTGACAAATGCAAAAAGATAAAGAAAAAGAAGGGACGTTATGTTTCATAAGATCAAAGAGATGGGTTAAGAATCCACTAGAGATGGGATGGAGTAAGTGTGTACAAGGGGTAGAGGTTACAAATTAGTTTGTTTTGGCTGGAAGGGAACCTGCAGTTCCTGGAGTGTATTACATAAGTGGGACAAATGCTTATTTGTGTCGGCCTTTAAATTGGGTAGGAAGCTGTTACACAGGTTTAGTGTTTCCAAAGGTTTATTGTGTAGATAAATTAGATGGCAAGAGTAGCGTTGCACACAGAAGATCTATTCATAGTGCATCACAAGCAGTGGGTGATATTTTTGGTGCTATGATTCCTCCTGTGGGTATGGCGTTGAATAACCTGAAAGTTGCCTACCTTAGTTGACAGTCTGGCAGCCAACACTGCAGGAGCATTAGATGCCATACAGTCAGAATAAGTAGCAACGAGAGCCATGGTTATGCATAACCAGCTTGCATTATATAATTTGCTTCCAAAAGAGGGTGGAGTTTGCAAAGTTTTGTGCATCCAGCAATGCTGCTCTGATGTGCCAGATAAAAGTAAGGAGATCAACAAGTATGTGAAGAATATCACTGATCTGTCGAAAGATTTGAAGAGGCTGGAAGAGACAGGTGCTTGGGAAGCAATTGGGAAAGGCTTTTCCGCTATGGATAGCTGGCTTAGTGAGCTTGGTAGTGTGATTTGCTTGTTTCTGATGATAAAGGGGTTTAACCCCTTCGGTGCGTTGGACTGCCGGGGGCCGTCCGACGCACCAGTGCTCATGTGCGTCGGACGGCCCCCCGCCGTCCTCGCACATGGCACAGGGAATCCCTCTGGTGCGGGCACCAGAGGGATTCCTTTTCACCCCCAACAGCCTCGGGAGCTGGGGAAGAGATTCCCCAGCTCCCGAGGCTGCAGCTGTGGTTTCCCTGAAATGACAATCAGCGCGCACGTCGCGCTAACGTAATTTCAGTGAAACCGAAACTGAAATGAGCCAAGAGGCTCATTTCAGTTTCGCTTTCTACGTGCTCAGGGGGCTATCTCAGCCCCTGAGCACAAGGGATTTTTTTGGGCAATTTCAATTAGGGGCCAATGCCCCCAACTCCGCAAAAATTACAGTCTTTCTGCCCCCGGGGGGGCAGATGGGGGCAGTAGCCCCCATTTTGCCCCCCCGGGGGCAGAAAGCCCACTAGATGCCAGGGACTTTTTGTGGCAACTTGAATTAGGGGTGGGGGCTGCCAAAACGGGCATGCCAATGCCCCCACCCCCTTCAAAAATTCCAGTCTTTAAACCCCCCCCTGAGGGGCAGATGGGGGCAGTAGCCCCCAATCTGCCCCCCCGGAGGGGGCAGAAAGCCGACTAGAAGCCAGGGTTTTTTTTCCCCATTAAATTTAGGGGTGGGGGCTGCCCAAAATGGGCATGCGAATGTCCCCACCTCTCCCCCCACAAAATTCCAGTTTTTCTGCCCCCCCCGGGGGGGGGGGCAGAAAACCCACTAGATACCAGGGATTTTGTTTTCACTGAAATTAGGGGTGGGGGCTGCCCAAGATGGGCATGCCAATGCCCCCACCCATCCGCTGCAAAATTACAGTCTTTCTGCCCCCCCAGGGAGGCAGATGAGGGCAGTTGCCCCCAATCTGCCTCCCTGGGGGGGTAAAAAGCCCACTAGACGCCAGGGATTTTTTTCCCATTGAATTTAGAGGCGGGGGCTGCCCAAAATGGACATGCCAATGCACCCCCCCTAAAATCCCACAGTCTTTCTGCCCCCCCGGAGGCAGATGGGGCAATAGCCCCTGATCTGCCCCCCGGGGGTGCAGAAAGCCCACTAGGCCCCAGGGATTGTTTTTTTTATACGTAGAAGTGGGGGCTGCCCAAAATGGGCATGCCAGTGCCTCCACCCCCCCCCCCCAAAACAATTGCCACAGCCTTTCTGCCTCACCCAGGAGGCAGATGGGGGCAATAGTCCCTAATGTGCCCCCCGGGGGCAGAAAGCCCACTAGGAGCCAGTGATTTTGTTGTTTTATTTATACGTGGGGGCGCTTGGCTGGCGGTGTGTGTGGATGGCGCTTGGCTGGCGGTGTGCGTGGATGGCGCTTGGCTGGCGGTGTGCGTGGATGGCGCTTGGCTGGTGGTGTGTGTGGCTGGTGGTGTGTGTGGATGGTTGTATGCATGTACTGACTCTTGGCTGGTGGTGTGGCTTGCATGGATCCCCCAGAGTTTTCTTACCCAGAATCCCCCGCAAACCTCAAATTTACTTACAAAGTCACATTTTCCTCACATTTCTGTGTGGGTAAGTTGTAGGATCACCGTGCAGGCACACATTTCCTACTACCCAGCATTCCCCTTGGTCTCTCGAGAAAAATGATACTTCACTTGTGTGGATGCCCAAAGTTGCGTCAGCCGAAAAACGTATAAACCAACTGCCCTTTTAGACCCACTTTGGGCCCCCCCTCAATTTCTACACGTTTTTGGCCCTTCCATGTCATAGGCACTTGGCCCATCCACACAAGTAAGGTATCATTTTTATCGGGAGACTGAGGGGAATGCTGGGTAGTAGGAAATTTGTGCCGTGCGATGATCCCACAACTTTCCCACACAGATATTAGAGGAAAATTTGACTTTTTAGCTAAATTTGAGGTTTGCAGCACATTTTTGGAAGGAAAATGTTGGGGGATCAACGCCAGTCACACCTCCATTGACTCCCACGGGTGTCTAGTTTTCAGAAATGTCTGGATTTTTTAGGTTCCCCTAGATGTCTGCAAACCCGGGATCAAAAACACAGGTGTCCTGCTATTCGAAACAGGATCAGCGGAAGCCCTCCAAAAATGCTTCCAAAGACGGAGTGTATAAAGTTCGGTACCTATGGTCTTAAATAGGTGTACAATATCCATCGTATCGGACATGTTAAAGATACGACTTACCATTTCTGTGAAATGGAAAGGGCAGTTTGTACGTATAAGTGCCTGTATCTCAGCCAAAGACCTTGCAATCTGGAGATCAAAAGTCTCCCGGGCAGAGGTTAAGGGCACGGTTCGTTGTAAAAGCATGGCTTTCATTCTGCTCAGAGAATGAAACCGTATAAAGGAAACATTTAGCGAAGGCCATAACGGCGCCTCCCTGACTGTATGTGTTGGTGGAAACAATACTTGCATACAGCAAGTAACCCTGGAGCTCACGGTGACTAGATATGCGATGCCCGGAAGCATCCCACAACAACCTTGATCATTCAGCATCAAGTAACTCCCATTCGAGAGAAGCCTGAATACTGGATTAATCACAGCTGCCGGGGTACCCCTCAAGTGACAGGACAAGTTCGCCACAGACCCATTACAAGCTCCATGTAGCATAATATCCTGACATATAAGAGATCCACTTAAAGCGTTCTCGCAGTTAGTTCCGCTTAGAAACACTTCCAGATCCCCACTCCTGCATCGAAATCTGTATGGTAAATCCCAGGATTTCCTGATGAATTCCTTACCCATCTTTTCATATCTGCCTGCCTGTTGTTCTAGGCAATATTGAAACTGGAAAGTTGCGACCCGTAATGTTATATGGCCGTGGACTAACCATTCTGTGGACGGTGACTCTGCCACAGTAAAGGGTAACCTATCCAGTTTCTCAATACGCAGCATTGTATATTTTGCTCCTCTCTCTGCCATTTCATCTGTTTTTCTGTTAGATTGTATGCAGAAAATAATGACGTGATGTTGATAAAACGCCAAGGCACATAACTGGCGCGCAATGACTGCAGCGTCCGGCTTAACAGAATAATAGAACGTAACTGCTACTGTCCGTGTTGCAATATGGACAAATCCTGTTCTATTACATCGATAGCAGAAGATACAATGTTGCCCAGTGAATATATCCTGGATGTTAATGTAGTCATACCATTGTCAACCACGGCTAACGCCCTTTCTTGGTTAACTCTATCTATTTCTCTTAATCTCTCTGCAGCTTCTTGTTGAGAGATTTTCCAGAGTTCGTTATAGACAGCATACAAAATGCGCTTCTGACGTGGTTTCCTGGGACCTAATAAAAAATCCCGTAGGTCCACATTCTCTGAGAGTAAGGACAAGTGTTGCTTCACCTGGGATAGTGTTGAGGTCTTTAGCCAATCAAGGCACAACTTCCCAACACTGTATGATGTCACTACCCCCGGATGTTCTCGTTGTACATAACGTGGGTCTGGTCTATGGATACTATACTCTTCGGTGGTACCCTTGAATCTTTCCTGACATCTGTTTATGCCAGTAGGCCAAACCAACCATCCCTTCCAATTGGGGTCTGATCTATTGTATTGCAGTATGTTATCCAACTTAGTCCCTCTTTCTGATCTAAAATTCCCCTCGGTGTTTAAAGGTGTTGGAATTTGAGGCAAGTTCAAGTCCTTATTCTTGGCTATTCCAAGACAGGAAGTCTGTTGCACAGTGTCATTCAGGAAGATCATCTGCTGTGGAATGAGGCATGCTCTAAACAGTGCTTCTGTCCCCTGGACTTGCAGGTCCCTAGTACCCCAGATTGATTTAAAGTCTACAGTGTCCATCCATAAGTCAAAACCCTGTTCAGACAGCTGGGTGATAAAGGAAGCAGAGTAAGTCTGTTTGGTGTTTGTTAACATATTTTTCTGTGCAGATATTGGTGCAACCTTATAGTAGTACGAGGTCGGGTCAGAAGTGTTAAACCCTGAAAAATATGAGAATTTCTGTGCAAATGTTTTTGAACTACCTTTCGGTGGTGTAGGGCAATGTTCCCACTGGTGGTATGTGAAAACATTTCTTGGTTTGCTAGATTTATGCAAGAAATGATGACCATAATGTTGGTAACAATACATTTTGTCAAAATCTGATCTATCCTCTAACATTTCAGTGCTAGAAAATGCAGCAGATTGTTCCAAATCAGACAATAAGTTATTAACAGTTTCAAAATCCCAATCATCAGAAAATGTACTTGAGGTAATGATATCGTTCAATGAAATTTTAAACAAGTGTGGAATTTTTAAAAGCTCGGTCGGTCCAAATATATCAAAATGTACTCTGTCCCACACTATACCATCCTGTATAGGAACTGCTGAAATGTTCACGAAGGACAAGTCTCTTTGTTCACGATGAGATGAAACATGAGGTTTTAAAATTAAGTTTACTTTTGACTTTGCAGATAAGTTCCATTGACGAGCAAGTGGAAAGTTATTACTAATCCTAACCAGAAAAGAAAAAATAAGATACCAGTGATTATCCAAAGTTCTAGCCAAGGTGATACTAAATAAGTTTTTCTAAGAATGTTAAAACAGTCTTTGATCCGTTGTTTGCGAGAAATTTGGGCTGGCATCGTTTCAGGTTCACTTGGACCAATGAGAAGGTATCGAAGTCGATGAAATAGCCAGATGCAGTCCTATCTATCTTTGGTAGCTCAGCAGGTTTTGTTGAACTTGTAGATTGCTCTTGAAGAGGCATATTGACCTAGATATCCTTATTAGGTTGAATTGAAATTTGTCTTTCATTTTGATTTTGAGAGTTCGTGTCAAGGGGAACTAGTTCCATTGCATTGTTATTGATTCCGTTGCTTTGCAAAGGTGGCTCTTCAAATGTTATGAGTCTTTCTGTTTGAACTTCCTGTATTGTAGCGAGAGGAGGACGTCAGCTACTCAGGAGCCCACGAGGCCTAATATTTAGTATCGGCCACATAGTGTGGTTTAATCTGATCGATTGAGACAAATCTCTTTTCTTTTCCGGCAAGAGGCGGTAGAAGTACAGTTATTGATCCTTCAACAGCCAGGAGAGGTACAGGCTTTCAATAGGATGGCCCAAATTCTTTCTTGTCCACATTCTTTTCTCTGACCAGATCCTCAACTTTAGGGATCCAGGCAGGTCTTGCCGTGGCTGACTTGACTTCCCCAGTGGCGGTTTTCTTCGCCTCGACGTTACTTAAGGAGGCTCTGGATTCATTCAGATCGTGTAAAACAGTCAAACGTTTATTGATGTCAAATGGTTTTTCATCCGCCACTGTGCCTTCACAATCGAGATCAGGTACCCACATTCTTGTCCCAAACAGGACCTCGTAAAGGGTTGCACCTCCCAGAGAGCTTCTTGGCTGGTTATTAAGGGCCCGCTGGACCCCAAAAAGGTGATTGACCCAACTACCACCCGAGCCTAATACCCTAGCTGTTAAAGATTGCTTTAAGTCCCGGTTTTTCCTCTCCACAACCGAATTTCCCTCGGGATGGTACGGAGAGGAGTAACGCAATGCTACACCCAAACCTCCGATGGCTTCCTTGTAAGCCCTAGAGCTGAACGCGGGGCCACGGTCAGAATGTAATGTGCCAACTGTGTATGTCCCTATAAAGACTCGCAAATCTTTCATAACAGTTCGGGCGTCAGCCGAGCGCTGAGGCCATACCCATAAGAATCTTGAACAGGAATCCACTGCAACCATGATATACTTGTAAGCCCCGTCAGATTGTAAGGGGCCACAGTGGTCCATGTAAATGCACGCGAACGGGCAGTCTGATGCTGTCTAATAATGGGATCTGCCCTGGGCGAGCTACGGTGGCCCCATTTATCTGTTGACAGATATCACACTTTAAGACGAAGTCTTTGGTCTGCTTTGTTAACCCTTACCACCAATAGCGTTGTTTCAGTAAAGAAACTGTCACCATAACTCCTGCGTGCGCAGAACCCAGACCTTTGTGTGCAGCCAAGATTAAACCTAACCTGTGATCCATGTTTGGTATTACTCTATCCCCCACTCTAGGAATCTGAGCAAATGGAACGTTGTTTGCATCTAACTTGTAGGAGTACTTGAGTGGAAAACCTTTAGGTAGTGCTTTACTGTTGTTGCGTGAAGCAATCACAGCTACCATTGTGCTACCGTCTACCCTCGTTTTTGAACGGGTGATTGCAACTACGGATGCAGTGCGTACTGCCCCCTTCGCGGCTTCATCGGCCAATGAATTCCCTTCAACGTGAACGCCATCATGTTGATGACTCAGTGTGTGTATCACGTGAGCCCTTGGTAGTTCGTTCTTCAACTCTGCTACCTGTTCCCATAGTTTCCTATGTTTAATTGTGCCACCTTTTGCATCTCTGTAATCATTCTGTCCCCAATAGTGGAGATATTCGTTGTACGATTGGACACAGTAAAAGGAATCACACACGATTAGTGTGGGGAATTCGGGATCCTTATTTATCAGTGCCAGTAGTGGTGCTTTTATGAGCCGTGCAGTCTCCTAGAGACTGCGTTTTTGTACAGCTTGGACGGAACTTGTTGTCCTGCATCCTACCTTTTACAATAGCACATGCTGCACTGTATTGTTGCTTACTCCCTATAGCCGGTTGAGCAGATCCGTCAGTATAAATAATGTATTCATAACGATCTAGAGGCATTATTTCATTTGGTAGAGGATATTCATGTTCATATTGCAGGAATGCTTGTGTTTTTAAACTAGGGTCATATTCGACATCTGTTGCAGTGAGAGAATTAGCCCATTGTATTCATCTTGGATGTAACGCTTTTGCATTTGGGACGCTTGCCTGTGTGGCAGCCTCTAAGGCCGGTACCGGGGTAACGACAATTATTCGTATCCCTTGAGCTAGTGCTCTTTCTCTCACTACAGCAGAATTTTTTCTGTAGGAGCAAAACGCATTTCAACGTTGGTGTACAAATGCGATTTATATGCTATTGGTACTGTTTCACCTTCATTAAGTGTACTCAGATTAACCTGCGACTACGCGGATCACCAGGTTTACGCGTGTCTAAGTGTTTTGATGTCATCATATCAGCATGTAGGGAACGAAGGATATTCGTGTGTTCCTGTGTCCATTGTCTAACTGAAAAGTCAGGTCTTATTAGGTCGTAGAAAGGTTTTACTCGCTCTGCGTGATCCAAAATAGGACATTGAGGTGGACTATTTTTGATTTTTTAAATTAAATTTGTAGCCCTCAGAGGCGAAACCCAAAATTATGGTGCTCACCCTGGTCAAGTGTTCCCCTAAATCATCATCCGTCCGATAAATATCATCTACATAGGATAATGCTTCTTCATCCAAATTCTGTAGTAACTCTGTTACCCTCCTTGAGAATAACCCCGGGCTATTCTTATACCCTTGGGGGAGTCGACAAAATTGACGCTGGGACCCTAGCGCTGAGAAGGCTGTCAAATATCTGCTTTCAGGCGCTATGTTTTGGCAGAAAAATCCATTTGAGATATCTAATGTTGTATTGTATTTTTTCCACACAATGTTATTCATTAATGCGGCACTGTGTGCATTCTGAACCGCAAATGTTTTTGTATATGAGTTCAGGTGTCTATTGTCTAAAACTAGACGATATGAATTGTCAGGTTTCATTACAGGAAACAAAGGATTATTCATTGATGAGGTGCATGGTTCAATTGCACCTTGGTATTCAAGTTGATTTAAGATCTCCCTGACCTGTTTTTTAGCTTCCTGTTTTATGGGATACTGTCTTTGTGGAGTTGGGTTTGTTTTTATTGGAATTACGTGGTGGGGTGACGCTTCATCCCACCCTACGTGGTTGCGGTATAATGCTGGAGCAAGGGCTGCCGCCCACTCCTGTGCATATGTGTGTCTTAGGTGTGCGAGGACTAGGTCGGAGAAAGCTGGAAAAATTACAGTTTCCCCCTTTGGGCATTCCATAACAATAGTAGGTGGCCAATCTTTTTCTGCTAATAGGATGTCATAGCCCGAAGTCAGGTTCTCCCAAAAGAGACCTTTAACTTGTCTCGGCTTGTCCCCCTCCATTTGGAGTGTAATTTCATGTAACTTGTGTAGGACACTCACCCTAGTATCAGGTGTTTCCTCCGTGATATACTCACTTAACTCTGCTGTCACCACAAATTCCATCAGGTTTCGGCGAGCTATTGTTACCTCTGCTGCGCTGTCTAGCATCGTCGGAGCCCATTCCCCATTCAGTAGCTGAGTCCTCAGAATTCTGGGCATGTCTAACTTTGAGACCTGCTACCTTCTTCTTTTTAAATTGAGGTTTTGCTTTAGGTTTTTCTTCTTTCTTTGAAGCGTAGTCTGAAGTGCGTTGCTTGCCATGGACTTTGTACGCTCTTCTTGTCTTTGTTCTGACCGTCCTTCCCTCTCTGAGTTTTTTGATGGACCCTGAAAGGAACGCGAGGAACGAGTATCAGTATCCTGATACCTGTCAGGTTTTTTAATGTTATCTCTATTGCTAAGATTATATCTCCTTTCTGGGGGCTCCTGCTGGGGAGACCTTCCCCTGGAGTGTGATCTGTTCTTTTGTTGTTTATTATTTTCCCATTTCTTCTTTGAAGAAACTGGTGTTTCCTTTGCCTGTTCCTTATCTGAACCCCCCATTAGTTGGGGTTTTACAGGTCTAGCTCCCAGACTGTCTCTACCTAACTCTACATAAGCAGTTTCAATTATTTTAGGTAGTTCTGTCTCCTGTTGTAATGGAGTGTACGCTCTCAGGCTTTGGCGTATTGCCACTGATGCTGCTTCTCCTTTGATATTCGCCAATATTATCGCAGATACCTATGCAAAGTTATTTAACAACTTCATCTCCAAGTTTAGAGCAGGCTCTGCTCCATACTCGTTCTGTATTTGTCTTAATACATCTGGTATTACCGCTAAAGAAGGGATACCATGAGTCCTGGTATATATTGCAGCGAAGACTGTGCCCCAAGAGGCACAATCCTCTATTGAGGGAGCTATCCCCATTGGCAAGCAAATAGTAAGTATTCTATGCTTTTCCTTAGGGCCAGTGTGTGGAAACACTGCCTCCAGCTGTGTTATTTTTTGTGCTATCCAGAAGGGCATTTGTTCACGTTTTGTGGGCATTTTACCCATTACTGCGTGCAGTGTCTGTGGTGTAATTTTTGTTGTAGGAGCTTGGACTAGTCCTGGTTGTGTAGCCGGTGCGGGCTGAAGTGTTATTGTTCTCAACACAAACTGTGTCATATTTCTGTAAACTCTTATTAAGTCTTTATGCTATACAAGTAAGTCTCCTCCTGGGAGACTGAGGGGAATGCTGTGGGGTAGGACATTTGTGCGGGCACGGTGATTCCACACAAAAATATGTAGAAAATGTGTTTTTTTCAGCTAAATTTGAGGTTTGCAGGGGATTCTGGGTAGGAAAACGTTGGGGGGTCCACGCAAGCCATACCTCGCTGGACTCCCCTGGGTGTCTAGTTTTCAGAAATGTGTGGGTTTGGTAGTTTCCCAAGATGGCCGCCGAGCCCGGGGCCAAAAACCCAGGTAACCCCTCTTGCAAAACCAGGTTGTTTTGGGATAGGTCATTTTGATGTCTCCTCAATAAGTTTTGGGCCCTTGCCTGTTGGGGGTACTTAGCCACCCATACGAGTGAGGTACCATTTTTATCGGGAGACCTGGGGGGACGCTGGGTGGTAGGAAATTTGTGTCAGCCCGGTGATTCCACAACTTTCCCACACAGAAATTTGAGAAAAAGAGATTTTTTTTTCCAGCTATATTTGAGGTTTGCATGGGATTCTGGGTAGGAAACGTTGGGGGGGGTCCACGCAAGCCATACCTCCCTGGACTCCCCCGGGTGTTTAGTTTTCAGAATTGTGTGGGTTTGGTAGGTTTCCCTAGATGGCCGCCGAGCCTGGGGCCAAAAACCCAGGTGACCCCCCTTGCAAAACCAGGTCGTTTTGTGATAGGTAATTCTGATGTCTCCTCAATACGTTTTGGGCCCTTGCCTGTCACGGGTACTTGGGCCACCAACACGAGTGAGGTATCATTTTTATTGGGAGACCTTGGGGAACACTGGGTGGTAGGAAATTTGTGTCAGCCCGGTGATCCCACAACTTTCCCACACAGAAATGTGAGAAAAAAGTGATTTTTTTCAGCTAAATTTGAGGTTTGCAGGGGATTCTGGGTAGAAAAACGTTGGGGGGGTCCATGCAAGCCATACCTCCCTGGACTTCCCCGGGTGTCTAGTTTTCAGAAATGTGTGGGTTTGGTAGGTTTCCCTAGATAGCCGCCGAGCCCCGGGCCAAAAACCCAGGTGACCCCCCCCTTGCAAAACCAGGTCGTTTTGTGATAGGTAATTTTGATGTCTCCTCAATACATTTTGGGCCCTTGCCTGTCGCGGGTACTTGGGCCACCCACACGAGTGAGGTATCATTTTTATCGGGAGACCTGGGGGAATGCGGGGAGGGTGGAATTTTGTGGATCCACGCAGATTCCAGAACTTTCTTCCTTCACAGAGTACAAAGTTTGATGTTTGCAGGGGATTCTGGGTAACAGAACCTGGTGAGAGCCACACAAGTCAACCCCCTCTTGGATTCCCCTGGGTGTCTAGTTTTCAAAAATGTTTAGGTGTCCTAGGTTTCCCTAGGTGCTGGCAGAGCTAGGGTTCAAAATCCACAGCTAGGCACTTTGCGAAGAAAGGGTCAGTTTTCACTGTAAAATTGTGGTGTGTCCATGTTGCGTTTTGGGCCGTTTCCTGTCGCGGGCACTAGGCCTACCCACACAAGTGAGGTACCATTTTTATCGGAAGACTTTGGGGAATGCGGGGTAGGTGGAATTTTGTTGACCCACGCACATTCTAGAACTTTCCATCACAGAAATGTGAGGAAAATGTGTTTGCAAGAGATTCTGGGTACCAGAACCTGGTGAGAGCCACACAAGTCACCCCTTCCTGGATTCCCCTGGGTATCTTTTTTTTAATAAACAAATTTTATTGTGTCAAAGGTCAAGCATAATGCAGAGCTCCTTAACACAGGCAACATCTGCCATATTATACATTGCAGAGCATTGTCATTGACATTTAGTTTATACATTATCATAATTATGGTTATGTAAAACAAGACAACATGAACATATTGGACCCCCCCCCGTTGCACTATTCCACTACTGCGTCTCGTTTGCCACCACATCGCCCACCACAATAAATGAATTCCATCACTATGCTGTTGGTCCCTCACCCAATAAGCCCGCATGGCAATACGGATACAGATGCATCCACTGGGGGCACTGGGTCCAGGTATAGTCCCCGGTAGTCTGCCCATCTTTTCCAGATCTTGGGATGCTTTTGCGGGCATTCCCTGGCCTTAAATATTGGTATCTCCAATCCCATACAAAAGTCAAGTCCATTCTTCCATGCCGAAAGAGAAGGTGGGCCGATGCCTTCCACAACCTTGTGATATCCCTTTTAGCCAATGTCAGCCCCAACAGTAACAGGTGCCTTTTATACATATTACCCCCAATACCCTCCATGATGTGTAGGATCACCAATCTTGGTGAGGAGGGGAGCTCCCACCCCAACACCTCTGCAAGACAAGCCAGAACCCCTCACCAAAATCTCGTGAGTGCTGTGCAATGCCAAACCGTATGTATGAGGGATCCCTCCTCCCGACCACACCGTAGGCATATCAGGGATGACACTAGACCCGCCTTCCACAACCTTAGCCTGGTATAGTAGACCCGGTGTAGGTATTTAAATTGGATAAGACGCAGCCGCATTGCTATCGCTGCCCCCCGAGGGGAGGCCAGTGCATCCATCCAATCATCTCCATCTATTTGGCCAAGATCACCCACCCATGCTTCTCTAAGGTTCTCTAATGTGGTAGAGCTATTTGTCACCAGTGACTGATACATTTTTCAGATTTTATGGTCCTGCAGATCGCCCATAAACACCTTGGCTTCAATAGAACTAAATTCGGGGAGAACCTCTATCCCTGAAATGCTAGGATAAAGGGCGTGCCGAAATTGGAGGTATTTATAAAATTGAGTTTTTGGCATCTGATACTCTTGTTGGAGGTCTTGGAAGGATTTCAGGGCAGAGCCTTGCATCACATCTCCTAATGTAGAGATTCCTATGTTGTCCCACCCACGAAATCCGGATAGCGCAGCCAGCTGTGGCAGTCGACCATTATGCCACAGTGGGGTTTCCCCGGTCAGCTTCTCCCACCACCCCATCTTACGGAGGGACTGTTTCCACACCTGGAATACCACCCGTGTGGCCGGCGGTAGAGAGTTGCGCAGGGGCGCCGAGTACAGTATGGTATAGAGGGTAGACTCTCCCATACACCTTCGCTCCACTGCATATGCGTGGTCCTTCCTATCCCCACACCACCATTCATTCAGTACTAGCAAGTGCAATGCCATATAGTACGATTGGACATCCGACGTAGCCAACCCCCTGCAATACGTAGACTGAAAGCAAGTCCGCAACGCAACTCTGGATGCCCCCTCCCCCGCCCACAGAAATTGGCCCAATGCCGCGTTAACCTGGCGAAACCACGTAGGGAGAATCTGGTATGGATGGTTCTGCACTTGGTAGAGCAGGCGCGGCAACGATACCATTTTAAAAATAGCCGATCTGCCATAGATGGAGAGGGGCATGTGCGACCAAGCTTTCATCTCCTCACATACCCGCGCCCATATCGGGGTAATATTCCTGTCCCGTGCCACGCTTGGCAAATCCGACAGGAAAACTCCCAGATATTTCACTCCCTCTGTTGTTACCTGCACTGCCGATGCCCAAGGCCCCAGCCCAGCCATTCCCCCCAGCACCCACAGGGTGGACTTACGGGGATTCATAAATAGACCCATGGACTCCCCAAAGATTTGCATGATGCGGAGCAGCCTCGGTCCCGTCTTGTTGATGTCAGTTAGAAAGAATAGGACATCATCTGCATATAATGCGATGCGATCCGAGAGCCCATGAGCCCACTCAAAGCCTGCTACCTGTGCATCCATCCGCACCCACGCCGCCAAGGGCTCCATTGCCAAGGCAAACATATAGGGCGACAAGGGACACCCCTGACGGGTGCCCCTTCCAATTGGAAATGTGAAGGAGGTGGATCCCGCAACACGCACCGATGCTGTAAGGTCCGTATACGGCAATTTTAAATATGACAAAAATCGCGGACCCATGTTAAGGCGGTCTAGTAGTGGGAAAAGGTACACCCAACTGAGGGAGTCAAACGCCCTATCCATATCTGCCAACAAGAGGGCAGCCTGTTCTCCCATTCCCCGGATGGCGGCTATGGCAGTGTACGCTCGTCGGATGTTATGACGCGTAGCTCTCTGGGGCATAAAGCCGGCCTGGTCAGGATGGATCAAATCAGTTATATGGGGTTGGAGGCGATTGGCCAATGCTTTGGCCAAAATTTTGGCCTCGACATTCAACATTGAAATGGGGTGGTATGAAGCGTGTTGTTCTGGGGGCCGGCCTGGTTTATTAAACACAACCACTTCCGCGTGTCTCCATTCTCGTGGAAGGCGACCTCGGTCTCTCGCTTCGTCTACAACTCTGAGGAAATGGGGCCCCAATTTAGAGAAGTATTTCTTAAATTATTTTCATGGGAATCCATTAGGACCCGGCGCCTTTCCAGAATTCAAATCCCCCAGCGCTGTGCAAAGCTCCTCCTCGGTGAGTGGGAGGTCTAGGTCTGCCCGTGCCTCGTCTGAGAGGGCCCGGGGCGGTAGGTCATCTATAAAGCGGTGTATCATGCCTTCCTGTAGAAGTTCCTTAGGGGTGTACAGCTCTGCAAAATAACTTGCGAAGCTCCCTGCTATTAGGGAGGGGTCACTGAGAGCCCTTCCATTCGGGCCCGGTATACCAGGAAGAACCTGGGGGTGCAAGGCCCCCTGACACAGTCTATGGAGTAGTTTACTGGACTTGTCACCCCATTGGTAAATTCTGCTGCGGGATGCCAGCCATGCTAGACGGGCCTCATCCATCAAGATATTGGCATGAGTCTACTGCGCCAACACCAGCTGTCGGCACACCAGACTCCCTCCTCCCTACTGCTTCGCTCAAGTTCCATTATATGGGCCTCCGATCTCCGAAGCGATTCCCGCTGGGTTTGACGGGCTGCCGCGCAGAATGAAATGTCTACTCCCCGTATGGTTGGCTTCATGGCCTCCCACAGGATTTCAGCCTCTGCTACCGACCCCACGTTTATGTCCAAGTATTGCTCGATTGCCTGCCCTATATGCTCCCGATATTTCTCATCCTGCAGATGCCAGGGAGAGAGACGCCAATCAAAGTGCTGTTTCTCAGGCCTACCTGTACAATAAGGACGACTGGGAAGTGATCTGACAAACCTCTTGGGAGGATCTCAACGGCCCTCACTCTACTGGCAGCACCTGACGGTACGAATACATAATCTAGGCGGGAGTAAGAATCATGCATCGTCGAGAGATAAGTGTACCCCTGCTCCTCACCATGTAGCCGCCGCCATGGATCCGCCCAGCCCAACCCCGTCGCCAGGGAGTTCAGTTTAGTAACTTGATGAGCACCAGAGTATCCCCCTGCTCTCCATCTATCTTTGGCCATGTCCATCACGCCATTCCAGTCCCCCCCTACTATTGCTAATCCTTCCTGTATATCCGCCCACAGGGTCGTAAGGCGCTAAACTAGTGCCCACGACAGCGGCGGGGGGGCATATACACAGCCCAGTACCACCTGTTCCTCATAAATGGTGCCCCTAACGAATACGTATCTCCCATGGGTGTCAATCCATGCCTTAGTATGTTTGTATGGGACCCTATGATGGATTAGAATCGCAACCCCACGAGACCCCCTGGTAAAGCCAGAGTGAAACACTTGAATATAGCCATATCTAAGGAGACACAACGCTTTGGTTCCCATTAAGTGTGTCTCCTGAAGCATCAGGATGTCCGCATGATAACGTTTGGCCTGTTGGAGTATAGCACCTCTTTCTACTTTGTCTAGCGCTCCTCTGACGTTCCAACTCACTATCCGGAGATCCCCCGCCTGGTTTCGCACCCTATCTATTAGAACCGCCATTGATGGACCCCAGGACTTTGGTATGTGGGACAATTAGCAGTGACGCAGTGCAAACATACAACATGTGTTCCCCAACTTCCCCCCACGCCCCCTTTACCTCAAAACTGCTGAAGTATCTGTTGCGGCGGAGGTGGCTTGCTGACCCCAACGGGAGCCTCCCGC
Source organism: Calotriton arnoldi (assembly GCA_963921515.1). Taxonomy (NCBI): domain Eukaryota; kingdom Metazoa; phylum Chordata; class Amphibia; order Caudata; family Salamandridae; genus Calotriton; species Calotriton arnoldi. The sequence goes on from CAWUFW010005814.1 coordinate 582,291, forward strand.
CCTCCCCCGCCAATGGTTCTCCAATAACCAGCCCATATTCATCGGGCATTCCCCTTGACTATTGAGAGCCTAACAAAGGTACTAGCCCCCCCTCGTGCTTCATCGGTCTGAGCAAGTGTCACCAACAGTCCCCTGTCGGGGGGAGTCCCGAAGTGGCTATGAGGCCGAAGTCCCCTGCTGGGGCACCAATGTGGATCTGTGAGGGTTGCTACAGGATTTAGATCGGCGTCTAGATCTCTACCTTCTGTTTCCTTTAATTTTGGGCTTGGGTGGTTTGCGGACGACATCACTGGACGAGGAATCGGATTCCATCCTGGGTGGCGTGTGGGGCTGAATCTTCACTGTCTCGTCTGTCCAGCTGAAGACGTCCTCAGGCGACTCAAAGAATAGCGTGCGTGATTGGTATACCACCCTCAGTCTGGCGGGGTACAGCAAGGCATATGGAAGTTTCAGTTCACAAAGGCGGGCCTTGGCTGCCATGAATGACTGTCGCTTCTGTTGGACTAGTCGCGTATAGTCTGGAAATACAAGGATGCGGGTGTTGTCGTAAGTCAGGGGCTCTTTAGCTCTGGCTTGCTTTAAGATCGTGTCCCTGTCATGATAATTTAAGATCTTTGCAATGACAGGCCTCGGCCTGGCTCCCGGAGGCGGCTTCTGCATCAAGGCCCTATGTGCCCTTTCAACAATGAAACAGCGGGACAGCGATTCCGGGGGAAGCCAGTTCGTGAGCCACTGAGTCAGGAACCGTTCCATGTCCCCCCCTTCACATCCTTCAGGGAATCCCACAAAGCGTAGATTGTTTCTCCTGGCCCTGCCCTCCGCATCTTCCACCCGCGATGCCAGGCCTCTGGTGACTGTCTCCAATGACGTGACTTTTTTCTGTAGGGAAGTGACCGAGTCTTCCACCTCTGAAATCCTGGTCTCGGTCTCTGTTATACGCTCCACCGCGTTCCGCAGGTCTTGCCTAATGAGCATGACGTCGGAGCCCACCGCTCCAATCTTCGCATCCAAGGCGTCCCTAGACTGCGTGATGGCCGCCATGAGTGCTGCATTGTCCGGCATGCCTCCTGTTGGGCCTCCTTGTTCAAATGCCGAGGCCCCTGCTCCAGTGTAACGGTCCAATGTACTTTGTTTAGCGGACCCTCCCTCCGTTTTGTCTTTCGTCATGTTGCAATCCGGACACTAGTCCCTCAAGATGGCGTCTCTGTAATACCCGAGTCGGGACCCCTGGACAGACCGCGCTTGTAAATCTTGCGGCGTGGGGATCTTCCCTTCTTTCCTTTTCCGCTTTTAATATCCGTTTCTGCACTGGATCTCCTAGGATATCGGGGCTCTGGCTGAGACCTCCTGCCCACAAGCCACACTGAGTTCTAATCCGGCTGCTTCCGCAGACAGTTGTGCCTCTTCCCCCCCTAATGGGTGCCCCGCTTTCCGCCTGTTCGCTGCCCCCGGCCGTCAAGGGTAGTACGTCTCAAGGCCTGCACCTGGTTCCTGCACCGTGTATGTTGTCTAGGCCCGGCCCTTCACCAAGCAGGTGTCAATTTCTTGCGGGGTCCAGCCGTCACCAAGCCGGCCCCCACGCCGCAGGCCCACGATCCATACCAGCCAAGGGGGGTATGATTATGCGTGTAGGTCTGTTCGCGGCTGACCGGAGCTCTGTTCAACCCCGGGTCTCACAACAGCCAGCCTGGACTCCAGTGGCCCAGTACCCGGCTCCGCTCCTTAGTGCATCTGTTGGTCCCCCTCCCGTGTCGTCAAGGGCAGTACGACACGAGGCCTGCACCTGATTCCAGTAGTGTGTTTGCTGTCCAGGGCGTCCCTTAACTGAGCAGGTTTCGATGTCCCGCGGGGCCAACCGCTATAAAGCCGGCCCTCACGCCGCAGGCCTGTGAGCCGTAGCAGCCGAGGGGTATGATCATACGTGCCGGTCTGTGTACAACTGGCCGGGGCTCTGCGCAATCCCCGGGGCCTCACAAAAGTCAGCGGCCCAGTGCCCGACTCCTCCCTCAGTGTGCCCACAGGACCCCCCCCCGCGGCCCGATCTGACCGCCGGGATGAAGCAATGGAGGAGGGGGGGGAGGGGAGAACGAAGAGTACTCACCGGGCCGCCACCGGATCCTCCCGGCCACACGGATGCCATCTCTGCCGCTGCACACGCTCTGAGCCGGCTGCCAGGAGCTAATGCGACCCTCGGCCAGCCCATCCTCGCACGAAGCACTTAGGCGCTCACTGCTCTGGCAGCCGGCCAGGAGGCTCCGCCTCAGTTTCGCCTGCTAGGCCGCCAAGTCCGCACGCCACTGCTGCCGCTTCAAGCTCTCTTGCCCTGGCACGCCTTTGTGTCGCAGTCGCCACCGCCCAACTCCACCACCACAGCAGGAGTCTTTTCAGGGGCAATATATCCGACGAAACAGGATAAATTCAGGATGTTTGGCACGGGCTGAGCGGAGCTCGCCTAACGCGCGTCCACCATGATGGATCGCTAGGCCACACCCCCTTCACCATGGTATCTAGTTTTCAAAAATGTATAGGTTTGCTAGGTTTCCCTAAGTGCCGGCAGAGCTAGGGTTCAAAATCCACAGCTAGGCACTTTGCAAAAAAAGGGTCAGTTTCCACTGTAAAAATGTGTGTCTACGTTGCGTTTTGGGCCGTTTCCTGTCGCGGGCACTAGGCCTACCCACACAAGTGAGGTACCATTTCTATCGGAAGACTTTGGGGAACGCTGGGTGGGTGGAATTTTGTGGATCCAAGCAGATTCTAGAACTTAACATCACAGAAATGTGAGGAAAATGTTTTTTTTTTTTTTACAAAGTTTGAGGTTTGCAAGGGATTCTGAGTAACACAACCCGGTGAGAGCCACTCAAGTCACCCCATCCTGAATTTCTCTGAGTGTCTAGTTTTAAAAAATGTATAGGTTTGCTAGGTTTCCCTAGGTGCCGGCTGAGCTAGGGTTCAAAATCCACAGCCAGGCACTGTGCAAAAAAAGGTCAGATTTCACTGTACAAATGTGGTGTTTCCATGTTGCGTTTTGGGCCGTTTCCTGTTGCGGGCACTAGGCCTACCCACACAAGTGAAGTACCATTTTTATCGGAAGACTTAGGGGAACTCAGAATTGTAGAGCAACTGTTATTACCTATTGACTTTCTATGCATTTCTGCCTTCCTAATGTAAGACAATGTGTAAAAAAGAAGTCACTTTGAAAAATGTCCTACAATTCACAGGCTAGTATGGGTAACCACAATTTCGGAGATGTGCAAATTCTACTGTTTCTAAATTTAATTTTTTGTTCACAATTTGGAAATACATAGGTGTCTTTGATACCTATTTTTCACTCTTTATATTTTACCAAATTAATTGCTATATACCCGGGACACAATAAAAAAAAACACTGCAAGACGCTGCTCAGTTATTGGCTCTGGGTTCCTCGGGTTCTTGGTGAACCTACAAGTCCTCTGTATATCCCCACAACCAGAAGGGTCCAGCGGATGTAACGGTATATTGCTTTCAAACATCTGTCATACTTGGAAGAAGTTACAGGTAAAAACGTTGGCACAAATGGCTGTTTTTTTCAACTCATTTTCAATTTATTTTCAACTGTTATTTTCTATAAAAGAAACCTTGAAGGATCTACACAAATGACCCCTTGCTGAATTCAGAATTGTATCTACTTTTCAGAAATGTATAGCTTTCCGGGATCCATTATTGCTTTCACACCCATTTCTACCACTAACGGGAAGGAGGTTGAAAGCACAAAAAATAGCAAAAATAGGCCATGTCCCAGTAAAATGGCAAAACTGTGTAAAAATGTTTTGGTTTTCTGACAAACGTCTGCTTGTCCCTGAAAGCTGGGAAGATGATGATTTCAGCACCACAAACCCTTTTTTGATACCATTTGCAGGGGAAAAACCAGACGCTTTCTTCTGCAGCACTTTCCCCCCATTATCCCCCCCCCCAAAAAAATGTAGCCGTATTTTGGCTAATTTCTGGGTCCCCTCCAGGGGAATCAACAAACCCTGGGTACATTTAAAATCCCTATAATGTTGGAAGAAAAGGGCGCAAATTTGGCGTGGATACCTTATGTGGTCAAAAAGGTACAGGGGCCTAAGCGTGAACTTCCCCAAATAGCCCAAAAAAAGGCTTAGCACGGGGGGGGGGGGGGGAGGAAGGCCTTGCAGCGAAAGGGTTAAGTTGATGAAGGGAGGGAATGAGGAACAGCCGCCTGAAACTGAACTCAGACAAGACGGAAGTCCTCATCCTAGGATCATCACCCTCCGCCTGGGACGACTCCTGGTGGCCCCTGCCCTGGGCAACGCACCCAAACCAACGGACCACGCACGCAACCTGGGCTTCATCCTGGACTCCTCCCTCTCAATGACCCGACAAGTCAACGCCGTCTCCTCGTCTTGCTTCAACATCCTACGCATGCTGCGCAAGATCTTCCGGTGGATCCCCACCGAAACCAGGAAGACGGTCACCCAGGCCCTCGTCACCAGCCGACTGGACTACGGCAACTCCCTCTACGCCGGAACCACAGCCAAACTTCAAAAAGACTCCAACGCATCCAGAACGCTGCAGCTCGACTCATCCTGGACATCCCCCGACACAGCCACATCGCCAGACACCTGAGAGACCTGCACTGGCTCCCCGTCAGCAAGAGAATCACGTTCCGACTCCTCACCCACGCACACAAAGCCCTCCACAACCAAGGCCCCAGATACCTCAACGACCGTCTGACCTTCTACACTCCCACCCGCCAGCTACGATCGACCAACCACGCCCTCGCCGCCGTCCCCCGCATCCGAAGAGCCACAACGGGAGGAAGATCCTTCTCCTACCTGGCTGCCAAGACATGGAACTCCCTACCCATCCACCTCCGCCTTACCCAAGACCACCTCTCCTTCAGGAAGCAACTCAAGACCTGGCTGTTCGAACAGTAGCGGACCCCCCTCCCCCAAGCGCCTTGAGACCCTCCGGGTGAGTAGCGCGCTATACAAATGATTGATTGATTGATTGATAGTTCAGGGCACACGGAGGCAAAGAAATCAGCTGATAACATGGGGTGAAAAGAAAGAGGGAAGAAATGAATCAGTATTTGTAAAGCGCGCTAATCACCCCGAGGGGTCTACAGGCGCTGCGTGAGGTGGAGCTACTCGAACTGCCAGGTCTTGAGTCCACTCCTGAATTCGGCGAGGGAGGTAGAGGTTCCGAGGTGGAAGGGGAGGTCGTTCCAGGCATTGGCTGCGAGGTGGGAGAAGGAGTGTCCTCCAGCTCGGGTACGATGGATGCAGGGTACAGTGGCCAGGGCCAGGGAGGCAGACCGCAGGTGTCTGGTGGGCTGGTGGAAGGTCTGGCGGTTGTTCAGGTATTCTGGTCCTGTGTTGTGGGGGGGCTTTGTAGGGGTGCGGTAGAAGCTTGAAGTGGCATCTCTTCTTGACAGAAAGCCAGTGCAGGCTACGGAGGTGGTGGGTGATGCGGGATCATCTGGGCAGGTCCTGGATGATTCTTGCTGCTGCGTTCTGGATTGTTTGGAGGCGCTTTAGGAGGAGGGTGGTAGTTCTGGCGTAGAGGTAGATATTGAGGAAATATAGTATTATGTCTATTATGAGTTGAAGGAGTTGGAAGGATCTAGACATAAGTAACAACGGGTGTCTGACTGTCATGAGGGAAAATGGTGGAATGTTTTGTATGATGGCTCCTAGATCCATCAGGGTGGGGAATTGATGATGCAGTGTTATAATCACTTATTTGCACTTAATAGAGTGTTAACATCTAACCCGCATAACCATGATTTGTTCATATTTACGCATATGATTTAACATATTTTTCATGTTCTATATTTTGGTTTAACAAATTGAATAAATCATACATTTTTATCAATTTTAGTTAGCATATGTTGCATTTAACATTAATTGACATGAGTAGGCGTATGTGCATTACTTTGTTTGAATTAAACGTATTATTTTCTGCTTACTGAGCATAACACCTTTTCTGTTTAAGACACCAGTCATCGTGTACTCCTTTAGAAATGTAAATTTTTGTTAGCTTACATTTTGAAGGTTGTAGAGTAGCAATTAATTGGTTTGGACGGTGACTTCAGCACCTGCATGGCATGAGAAACTGAGGAGGTGAATACTCCCTTGTGAGATATCGTGAAGGTTGCAACAAGAGAAGAAGTTAACATTGTATTATCCATGAGAATGAGGCCGACGCCAAGTACTGAGAGAACACTGGATTTTGTTTGGTTCCTGCCCGGTGGGAACCTGAAGAATGTTTCCTTTGGATGAAACTGATGGTTTAACTGTGTGAAGCTTGTTAGAGAGATCGCTTGTCCCTGTCCACCTTATCAGGCGGATGTCATTTTTCTCCTACTCAGACCAATGCTTCCTATGTTCCTGCTCAGAGAGATACTCTTGAAAGCAAGCGCATTCCTCCTCAATCTAATTTGAACCTTGATCAGGTTCTCATTTTGATGCTATGTTTGCTGACACCTGCTGCTTCTGAACTTCCCTGACCTGCCACAACCATAGGTTAGTATTAGGGAGTTTCCTTTATGGAAACAGGATGTTTGCTTTGGTTTGTATATGTTGCCTTTAATAATACAATATCTGCATTACTAAGTGAACTGTGTGGATTCTATTCATGTATGCTGCATTCAAGTGAATTTCAATTTTTTCCTAATTGATTTAATTAAAGATTGTAACTTTACTAATTTGTTAATAAACCTGTGTGGTTTGCAATTTACCCCTCTCTCTCTCGTTAACATCGGGCAACATCTGCTTCACTGTCAATGCAATGTTAATGAACTTGTGATTTTAGCCTCTGTTCAAGATAAATGTCCGTCCTAGAGGTCAAAGTGGAGTTCTGAGTGCAAATACTACCCTTATCTATTCCGCTGTCAGGTAATCTGTATTCTTTGTTTTTGAACCTGTGTGGGATGGGTTTCCATGTCATGCGCGATGCCTGCTGAGGTGTGGTTATCGTGTTATGTGATGTATCACTTAGCAGTGTGTTGGATTAAGAAGTGTGAGAGAAAGGCACATAGTTTATGGTTTTCAATAAGCTTTTAGTAGCTCTGCTAGTCCCTTTATTGTATTCTTTTGTTCATAGTTCACTTAGCTGGTCACTGCACTGGCTTGTCTAGTCTGAGATATTTTGTTTAAAGTTTATGGTCCTGCGTAGCTTAGGTTAAAAAGAAAAATGTTTGAGAGATCTGCAGGGATGGAATTTATTATTATCATCCTGTATTTGATTGTCATTGTGAGATGTCAAGAAGTGATTGAATGTAGCTTCTTAGAACATGCAGTGGTGGACTAAATTAAAATCCCCCTGTTGGCCAGCTACATGTGACAGATCTCTTCAGTTATTCCATGCCTGTTCAGTTAGTGATGTTTGGGCTAATGCTGTGGACCCGTACAGTATCTGGAAGTGGACATGACCCTTAGCAGTTTTGTCTTATGTGAGCGTCAGACTTTCAAGCATTGTAAGGAAATTATTATGTAGCCTGAGTGAACTACAGTCAAATTCTCAACCTCTGATTGTTATCTGCTCTGTACGTATGTAAGGTATGCAGGTATGTGTGTGATTGCACAAATCATTCATTTTTATATACCAAACAAAATAAATTGTTTTGACACTTAATAAAGGGTGTTTATTACTTTTGGAAAGAAGGATACCCATTTTTCCAGCCTTAAAAATACAGAAGATTGAGTAACAACTTCCTTACACGGAACAATCATCAGTTTACAAACAGCACTCAACCCACTGAGCTTGTTTCAAATATGAACTTGTTACCTTTCTCATTAGGTTCCTGCAATCTGCGCCTTGTGTTTACATGCAGGGTTCAACATCCAAGTAAATTGAACTCTGGTGCCGCTCTGAAGTGCTGGTGTAGGAGACAAAAGGAGGCACGTCTTCCAACTGCTGATGCCTCCGTCTTCAAAAAGGTGCTTCCACACAGTCGAACACCAGTACACCATTTTCTTCTTTCTCTGACCAATCCATTCTCAATAGCAAAGCACCTCAGTTTATATGTACAAATATAGCATCTGTGCTCTTCTCATGGACAAGCCTTGTTTCAAGGGGGAAACCTGCCTTCCTTAGCAGATTACTGGAGCATAGAAAACAAGATCAGGAGCATTTGTTTTTATTTATGTACATTCAAAAGCCTGTTGGTCTAATAGCCATTTCAATACAATAAACTTCAAATTTACCTGAATTTTCCCCAATTACCCATACAATTATTCACCTCAGTTATTATTCTTTAAACATGTACACCCATATTTGCACATTTCAACATTTATAGAAGCTTTGCCAGTTGCTGGCTCGCTTTGTTAATAACAGTTAAATTCAAAAAAAAAATGTCCAGGTTGATCATACATGGCAACATTTTGAATGTGGGTCAAAAATTGAACATAGGTGCGATTCACACCAATGTCAGGGTTCACAGCCGTAAAATTATTCAGCCTTTGAACAAGACCACGTCCCAGGCCTGTCCTTGTGTGGTATTGTTTTACAGTAAGTATAAAATGTATTTCCTAGTATTTATTTATTGCCTTCCCTGTTTGCTTTGCCTTCACACCTTCCACAGTCTACCTCCTCACAGAGAATTAGGTAATTTGGAATTGTTCTTCTCACCTTGCATGCGCCGTCCATCTTCTTTAAGGTATCCCTGTTCATAGTAATCCATAAATTACATCGGTACACCCCTGCCTCCCCCTTACATTTTTTTCCTTTTCCATGTAGGATGCCCCTCAATTTTTAGTCCTGATGAGACCCCCTCCACCTCCTTTGGGGTCGAAACACCTTTGACAGTTCAACGTAACAGACAAACTTGTTTTCTGCGTTCATCTCCCAACAAAATACACTATTAATTCATTTTAGTAGTTGTCTGTTACTCAGCGAAAGCTCTTTTTCTTGTTCACTATTGAATGTAATAGTCATTATCGTTTTTGTGCACTGGGGACACATTGAGCACACTTGAACTATTGCCAGTTCTGCCAGTGAAAGTTGGGAGTTCTAGGTGTGGTCCAGTCTGCCTGATTGGCCGTTTGTAATGGCACCACTGCATATATAATAATTATAAATTTTGGTTTTGCACTTGGTACCCGAGGTTATTTTTGTTGTCGTACCATATACATGTGCCAGTACTTAATTGGTTCTGGTTTGTATGTTATTAACCTTGTGTGAATATCTTTGAGACGCTATTTTGCTCAAAATTTTATTAATTACTACATTTCTCAAATTGTTATCTGTGAGAACCATTGTAGTAAAATATAATGCTTCTTTGGCAAGGCAGTGCCAATGTCCGTCCTCCGGGACGCATTGTGATGGGCACCAACATCAACTTCTGGAACGCATTGCCTCTGTGTTTATTATATACGCACACCGTTACACAGACGTGTGCCATCCAGCTCCAACCTGCATAACGTGCGGTCATCTTGGATTCAGCTGAATATAAACATTGGTGGAGGATAAAAAATTTGCTTGCATTCGTGCCAAGAATTTTCAATTCTATTAAGGACACGGAGGCCAGGATTATGCTTTCTCTTTCTTTTACTGAAACATACAGCAGCCAATAAAAACATTTTTAACATATGAAGACGAACTACATATCCCAAAATGCCATCATCAACAACCATAGAGACTAGCCCTATAAATGAGGCTCTTCATATGAACACTTCCTCTTTCTTTGCCCAACGAGCATTGTCCATGAATTAATTGTCTTTGTCCAAGAAAAATAGAACTTGTCGAAAACAGCAAACAATAACATCGTCGACTCAACTGCAGACCCCGCAGATGATGATTTTACCACACGACTTCCAAGAAGTCCAAAGCAATCCTTTATTCGCCTTTCTGTTCTGAACCTGAAATAGAAACAGCACTCGTAATAACTGTGATAAACAATCGTCTCAGGGTGGGCAAAAACATGACAGTAATCAACATGAACTGTACCCTGGGCGGGATAATCCTCGCCTCCGTGTCCTTAATAGAATTGAAAATTCTTGGCGCGAATGCTAGCAAACTTTTTATTCTATTACAGGACCGGAGGCTTCGGATTATGCTAGTTTAACGCTTATCTAGAACCACAGAAGCAACATCGCCCACAGGTTTATAATAAAATTGTTTAAATGTAGAGCTAGACGACCAATCAGCTGCTCTCATTATATCTTGAATACTGGTACCTAACAAAGGATTTTGAAGCCATAGCGCCTCCTACGGAATGCGCTCCAAACATTTCAGTGTCAATGCCTGCCTCTGTCATGATATATCTGAGCCACCTGGCAATAGTAGCAGAGGTAACTGGCTTAAAGGGCTTTTGTAAAGCAATTAACAATTTTGAACAACTGACCCGTCTGATAGGTCGGGTACATTCTTCATAAACTTTGAGACATTTTACTACGCACAATTTATCATTCAAAGCAAATGCATAGTAATCAATGGACCGCGAAAAGGTCTTGGTCCGTGCAGAAATTACAAATGACACCCCCTCAGGAGAAAATATTCTACCATCTAAATCCAAGACTCTAACATCAGAAACACGTCGACAGGCAGATAAACAAAGAAGCATAGCTAATTTAGCAGACAATTGTTTTCTGGAGAGCAAATCATTTCTAGGCCAATTATCGAATAAATTTAAAACCTTAGACACATCCCATAAAGAAGAATACTTAGCTTTAGGTGGGTTCGCCGCACGTATTCCTTTTAAGAGTTTACACACTACCGGATGCATACCTACCGGTCTCCCGTCTATCTGCGCATGTCCAGCTGAAATAGCGGATCAGAAGTTGTTAACCGATCTATATGACAAACCTTCTGCAGCTTTCTTGGATAGAAAATTCACAATTTGTGGGAGGTCCGCCTCCACGGGATCCACGTGCTTCTCCAAGCACCAACCCAACCATGCTCGCTATGTTGAACAGTATCGTTTTCTAGTAGAGGGAGCCCAGGCCTGTTGGATGAAACTTGAAGCCTCTTTTGAAATTCCTGGCAACGACCACGGTTGCCTGAAAGCCTCCAGGCCATCAGGGACAGCTGCCCCGAGAGAATTATGGGTGCAATTCTCCCTGAGGGCCCGAGAGCATCATCTGGGACCACGGAAGGTGAAGAGGGAAGTCACACGTCAATTCCAGCAGAACCGGAAACCAGGGTTGGGCCTTCCATACCGGCGTGATTAGTACAATCTCCGCTCTTTGCTGAACAATTTGGTTCGCTACTCTGGGAATTAAGAAAAATGGAGGAAAGGCATAATTGAGTGTCTTTGACCAATCCTGCGTGAAGGCATCCATGGCTCTCGCCAGAGGATCCGGTCTCCAACTGAAAAATGTCTCCAGTTGGCGATTTAGCCTGGAGGCAAAAAGGTCAATGTGGTAAGGGCCCCAAATCGCCTGAGTCATTTGGAAGAGAGACGGATGGAGCTTCCAGTCACTGTAATCCTTCAAGTGACGGGAGTTCCAATCCGCTATTGTGTTGTCTTGCCCCGGAAGGTATTCCGCTATCACCGTTATTTGGTGAGCCAGGCAGTAGTGCCAAAAGTCCTTGGCGATCTCCGCCAACATCGGGGATCTTGTCCCCCCCACCTTGTTTATATATCTCACCGCAGAGATGTTGTCCATCCTCAGGAGGATGCAACAAGATACCTTCCTGGGCGAGAGAGTGCGAATCACAAATGATCCCGCCAGGAGCTCGAGACAGTTGATGTGTAACGATAACTCCTGGAGAGACCATCTGTCCCCTGTGGCAATCTCCCCGCATCGTGCTCCCCAACCCGACCGACTGGCATCGGATTCTATGACTACCTCCGGGCGAGAACCAAAAATTGCTCGGCCGTTCCACGCATCCACGTGGGTTAGCCACCATTTGATTTCTTCTCGGACTTCGTCTGTGAGGGGAACTTGGTCTGAATATGAAAGACCGTTCTGCAGGTGTTGGATTTTCAGACGCTGAAGGGCCCGATAATGTAACGGCCCCAGAAAGATTGCTTGTATTGATGAGGCCAGAAGGCTCACTAAATGCGCAATCGCCCTTAGGGACATGACTTGTTTGGCTAGAGTCGCCTTCAATTCCTTCTTCAGATCCCTCAATTTGGTTTTGGGCAACTGGAGTTGAGTTGTCTGAGAATTGATTACAAAATCTGAGAACTCCAGTGATTGCGCTGGGACCAGAACTGATTTCGCCTTGTTTAACACAAAACCCAGATTCTCTAACAGGTGCATTGTCATCTGCAGATGATAGACTGCTAGGGAGACGGAGGGAGCCGTTATCAGTATGTCGTCCAGATAAATTATTAGGTGAATACCCTGCTCCCGGAGATGCGCGATGACTGGTTTCATTAACTTGGTAAAACACCAAGGAGCTGAGGAAAGACCGAAAGGCAGGACCAAATATTCCAGCCGTCTGCCTTGCCATTGGAACTGCAAGAAGCACTGGTGAGGGGGAAAGATCGGGAACGTTAGGTAGGCATCCTTGAGGTCTAGACGGACCATCCAGTCCCCTTGCCTCAAAATGTCCGTTAGTAAATGTATCCCCTCCATTTTTGAAATGCCTGTACAGGACGAACCAGTTGAAATCTTTCAGGTTTAGAACCAGTCTGTGGCCCCCGCCTCTCTTCTGAACTAGGAAGACGTTGCTGCAGAAGCCCTCGGGTTTGTCGTCGCAATACGCTACCGCACGTTTTTCCAACAAGTCTCTTACTTCTTGATCTATAAAAATGTTGTCTTGTTGGGAAAAAGATAAAGGAGGAGGAGTTACATTCTGCATAGGGGTTTGAAAGAAGTCTATGCGAAAACCCTGTACCGTTTGTAAAACCCAAGCATCCTGAGTAATGATTGACCAATTGTCCCGGAAATAGCGAATGCGACCCCCCAGAGGACATAGAAATAAGTTCATCGTTCTTACCTGATGTAATCTGGGGTTGGAAGTTTCCCCTCTGTCCTCCACGGTGGTACCGGCGACGACTAAATCGTCTCGTGGGGTAGAACGCCTCTGGTGTTGTCTTGGTACTCTCCTGTACCCCGACCGTATCCTCCTCTGTGAGGGCCCTGAAAAAGGCCTGCTTGGAAGACCTTCTTAATATTTGATTGTGCCTTGTCCAGAGAGGTGAAGGTCCCGACGTAGACGTCTTTGACGAACCTGTCGCCGAAAAGTAGTCCCTCCACCAGGGGGCCTGCCTCCGCAGAAGCCAGCTCAGTGAGGTTGTTGTCCATCCTCATAAGAAGAGATTTCCTACATTCTGTAGAAATGGCACAGTTCGCGTTTCCCAGGAAACAAATGGCGTGCTGTGTCCATCCTGCGAGGATGTCTGGATCTATCGGGGCACCTGTGTCCTTGGCTACTAAGGCCATCTCCAAGATTTTCGCTAAGGGGCCAGTGACGTCCAGGAGCTTATCCTGGGAACCGCGCCACACACGGTCAATGCCCTTTTTGGGGTCCTTTGCAAACATTTTTAAAAAGGTTAGCATGTTGGGGTCGATGTCCGGCGTATCTGCTACTTTATCCGGGACGTCCGGACAAGGACATTCGGACCTCAATCTGCTACGAACCTCCTTGTCAAAATTCCTTCTCAGGTTTTGATGTAAATAATCCGCTACCTCCGGTGGCGGGGCCCAGTCCGAGGATCTCGGGTGGACAATGTCCTGCGGATTAAAATCGAACTGAGTTGCGGCTTGGAAAAAGGAGGGAGTCGGCAGACTTAAGTGCGCCCTCTTAGCTTTTTTCTTCTTAGGGGATGCGGTATGCCCCGTAGAGTCTGTGTCGGTGCCTGTGTCGGTGTCTTGGGCCTTCTTGGATGCTGGGATCGGGTCTGGAGTTACAGAGTACTGATTGTCCCCAGAAGAGACTGGGGGTAACTTAGCCAGGGCCTGCGCATGCGGCCAGTTTGAGGACTTGGCTTTAGCTGAAGCTTTTCCCTCTGAGGTGGCTGCGGCTGGTCCTACCGACTCTTGGGGATGCATCCCATGCCTTTTCGCAAAACTTTCAAGTTGCGCCGTGATGGGCTTGAGGGCGGCTGCTAGCGCTTTGTTGACCGTCTGGGGAACCGCCGCCTCTACCGCCTTATTGACGGATTGTTGTACTGATGCGTCCAGGGCATCAACCAGATTGTCTTCGAGGAGAGGACCCTGCTCTTCCTCGTAGTACCCGTACTCGTCCTCCTCAAAATAGGCCCAGTCTTCCATCGCTAATTAATTCACTGCGATCTAGACAATTTTTCGCCAAGTCCAAAAATTCCAAAGGAATTGTTCAAGGGGGAGCAACCCTTAGTGCCAAATGAATTCCACTGCTCCTCAGCCCGCTGTAATCACTATTATTGCAGCCCACCAGAGGGCGTCTGAGAGCCAACCTTGTAAGAAGCCTGCACCCTGCTTGGGCCTTCCTTGTTCTGCAGCCCAGGAAAGGCGTCCGTGCACACAGGGGCAATAAGAAACGACCTGTGCTCTGTTCCGCTTTCAAAAAAACACGCAGAACGAGGAGGAACTGGTATTGGGCGTCTCGTAGGCCAAAAGTAGGACAAATTGGGCTACGCGACGTCCGGCTCTGAAACAAACGCGGGCCAGATCAGGGAAGGCGCCGCGGACCACTATGCTGAAGTGCGGTTAATTGGGCAGTAACGCTGGAGGAAGAAGGCACTCCGGTGGGGGCGAGACGCGAGGGAAAACCGCCTTGTCGCGCTCGCCACCACCCGATCACCGCTACCGGATTTGCCGGCACTCGCGCTGCCGCTGAGGCGCGGCTCAGGTATTCATGCAATTTTGGCAAATATTCATCTCAATACGCATAGCATTAATCAGTAAACAATAATAAACTAATTAAATCAACGCATTAGCATTAAACAGAGTCACAATAAACTTTGTCAAAGGATAACTATACTGAAGCACTTAACTCGGCTGCGAGCAGCAAAGAAAGAGGAAGTGTTCATATGAAGAGCGTCATTTATAGGGCTAGTCTCTATGGTTGTTGATGAAGTACCATGGCATTTTGGGATATGTAGTTTTTGTTTATATGTTAAAAACGTTTTTATTGGCTGCTGTATGTTTCAGTAAAAGAAAGAGAAAGCATAACCCGAAGCCTCTGGTCCTGTAATAGAATTGATGAAGTAACTCTGATGCCTCGCTCCATTCCTAATTTCCTGGTTAAAACGATTGAAGTGAAGATTCTCGCAAAGTGTTCCACCACCATTATTCACCCTGAGGTTGTGTTGTGTTTTAATATATATTTGACCATTTAAAAGTGCAACATCTGTGTGATTTACCCAGGGCAAATTACTGTTTATGCACAATGCAGAAAAGATACAGGTAAAAACTTCTACCTTTTACCTCTTTTTAAATATGGCTTTATAATGTGAAAACCTATCTCTACCTTTTTTAAACAAACTTGGTCAACTTTCTATGATGTGTAACAAATTGTTAAGCTTATTCACGCACTGTGTGTGTAACCCTTAACAGGGACTTGTTTGATTCAAATCGGAAAACGCTATACATTTTATTCTTCTAGGTATGGAAGGTGATGACGTTTTTGAGCATCTGCCTACCATTCCAGCTCCTTCGGGGGTCGATGCAAGGGACTAGTATTGTTTTAAAGAAGCGATGGAAAGTCTTAAGAACCATTTCACTGAGAAACCCCATAGAACCTCATATACATATGGAAAGGATTCATTTGTATACACACCATCAATATGTAAATGAACCAATTGATTCATATATAGCCACACTTAAGAGTCCGTGAGTATGGTTCCACTATGGATATGTATATTTGGGATCGAATAATCATCCAATGTACTAATAAGAAAACTCAAGAACAATTGTTGAGACCACACAGTCCATCTCTAAGTAAAATATTTGACACTGCCAGGAGTATTGAGCAATCAATAGCTTTGTTTAAAACTTTAAATGTAGATCCTGTTTCTAACAGAATAGCTGGTGTTTCTAAGAGTTTTCTTGGAAAAAAACCTGAAAAAATATAGAGGCTAGAGTTCTATGGGAGTCGGATTTAAAGATGAAAATAAATATGCCCGATGTGGTTCAAAATTGCATGCTGCCATGTTTAAATCCTGTCCTGGTGTTGGTAAGGAATGATTTAAATGTGGTAAATGAGGTAATTTTTCATGTGTGTGTATGAGTATGCAGTTACCTTCTGGTAATGGGAAAATGTCTTTAGTAGAGGGAAAATCTCATGAAGGGTTGAAAGAAAATGTGATTCTAATAGTGTATGTTAAAGCTGGTGAGTCTGAAAAGGCTGTTGTAACATAAGACTCAGGGAAGAATAAAACACAAATTGTTGATTTGCAAACTGAAGTTGTTGCAGATACTATGTAGGAATACGATGCAGAGACATTACAAACATCTTCCATTGACAGCATGAATGTTTGGGAAACTGCTATGCAAGTGAATTTTGACGAGGTAAAACAGAATACAAGTGTGCCTGACATTATCTTGACTGTAGATGGAGATAGATTCAAACATCCTATGTGCCTTGTTTATGTTGATAGTAGACACGCTATGCTAAGGGATTTGTAAAGCGCATGGTGACCCGGACGCATCCCAGCGCCACTAAACCAAGATCAGATGCAACAGTTAAAAAGATCAGTTCCTAAAGAGCCAGATCTTGAGGGATTTGCGGAAATTCACCTTGTTAATCATGGATCAGAGGGAGGGCGTTCCACAACTTGGCCGCGTTACAACCAAAAGACCGTCCTCCACTTCTGGCTCTTCTAACAGTGTGGACAGTGGCTAAATGAGTTGGTGGATCTGAGAAGCATTTTAGGAGAGTAAGCGATAACCGATTGGCGGGAGATGGTAGGGGGGTACTCACATGAAAGGATCTGTGCTCCGTGCACAAGGATTTGAATTTGATCCTTTGGGCCACATGCAACCAGTGAAGGTCAATCAGACCCTGTCTGCCTGAGTCATACCCATGTGTCCCTAACAGCAATCGTGCGGCCGCATTTTGTACGACTTGGAGTTTACGAATCACTGCCTTGGTGGCCCCTAGGTAGAGCGAGTTGCCGTAGTCCAGGCATGAAAGAATCAGGGCCTGGACTACCAGCCTCCTCTAGGGTTGCGGGAGAAGCAGCAGGATCTTGCGCAACATGCGCATAATTCCAAAACAGGTTGCGGACAGTTTGGTTTCCTGGATTTCCATGGTCTGAGTTTTTTCTAGCCATACCCCCAGACTTTTCATAGTAGTTTTAGGAGCAGGAGGAGGACCGAGGCTGGCTGGCCAATCAAGGGCCCTTTGGGGATGGGCATTGATTCTGAGGATCTTAAGCTCTGTCTTGGCTCCATTCAACTTAAGGCAGGAATTGTTTATCCAGCCTGCAACCTGCTCCCAATGTGGTCACTGAAGTGTCCATGTCTGGGGCAAGTGAAAAAAACACCTGGGTATCATCCGCATAAGAAACCATTGAGCTCCCAAAGGGAGTTATATTATCCACCAGCGGTCGCAAGTACATGTTAAACAACATAGGACTGAGAGAGGACCCTTGCAGAACTCCACAGAATCTCAGATGGACAAGTCTTATCTAATTCCTAGAAGGATCTATCCTTCAGGAAGGAGCCAATCCAATTTAGGGCTTTCCCTACGACATCAGCCTTACAGATCCTATCTAGGAGTGTTGGGTGGTCCACGGTGTTGAAGGCTGTGCTAAGGTGAAGAAGAAGAATTGCAACTGTGGCCCCTTGATCCAGTCTCTTTTTTTGCGTCTTACACCTCTGCTAAAATAGCGGCTATGGTGGTGTGCTTAGGGCAAAAACCGGTTTGTGTGTGGTGCAGGAATTAAGTGGTCTTGAGGAATTCAGAAAGATGCCTTTTGACCTATTTTTCCAACACCTTGCTTAGGCCTGGGAGCAAGGAGATAGGATGAAAATTCCCTAGGCATGTTGAGTCAAGGTTGGGCTTTTTGAATGGCTTTAACCATGGCATGCTTCCATGGTTGGGGCACCAGACCCTTCTCCAAGGAAAAGTTGGCCAGGGTGGGTAAATTGGTCTCAGCTCCGAGAACAAGAATCCTCAGAGGTGCAGGATCGAAAGGGGATTCCAATTTAATTTTGCTAACGAGGTCAGCAAAAGTATCCGGAGAGAGGGGGCGAAATGCTCTCAGGTAGGATGGATTAGACTCATTGTTGCGACTAGGACAAGTATACTTACGACTTCCTTCCCTTCTTTGGATGGAGAGGTAAATATCTGATATTTTAGTGTTAAAATAGGTGGCCAGTGCATTACATTTATCATTGGAGGGTTCAGAGGGTGGTCCCGAGGGGTTAGGTTCCAACAGACGTTTGGTGATTTTAAACATCTCCCTGGCTGAGTTGGCGACCTCTTGTGTTCTGGCTTCATAATAGGAGGCCTGTGCTGATCTAATTTCTTTGTGATAGAACCTGTCTCTTGATTTTCTTTTTTTTTGTTCCCCATAGTCCTTCCACCATTCCCTTTCTGCAATCTTGCACTGTGTTTTTTAAGACTGTAAGAAGTGGGGAGTACCAAGGGGCTGCCGTATTATTATTTTTGTGAATGAGCCTCTTTTTGGGGATGGTTAGGTCAAAAGAGTGGGTTATCCATTCTGTAACCTTAGTGTTGGCTGCTTGTGGATCAGAGCCCAACAACGGAATGCTGTGACTAAGGATTTCTGTCCAATTGTCACAATTTAACTTTGATTAACATCTGTCTTCGCAGGCCAAAGGTTTCAGAGGTATGATAGGGCCAGGGATCGTAAGGACCATTGGGATCATAAGATGGTCGGTCCAGAGGATGTGTATCGGATTCGAGACCTGGAGCAAAGTGTAGTTGGTAAAAATAGGTTATAACAAGTGCCCCTTAGCCTGAGTGGGGCCCTGTACTTTTTGACCCAATTGTATGGCAGATAAGTCTGCTAATAAGCTAATTGCTGAGGTGTCGGTGGGCTCATCAAAATGTATGCAAGTCTCCCAATACCGTAAAATTGGGCTCCTTTATTGCCAAGCTAGCGATGACCTCAGATAATGTCTGAATAAATTGGCCTGCAGAGCTGCGAACGTGGAGGTATGAGACATAGAGTTAGAAAATGGAAGAATTTCACAATGGGGCAGTGACAGGGTGTCCGTCGTACAGATGGGCTGCAGTATAATTACGAGTCCTCCACACTTTCTGTCCCCTCTAACTCTATGAACGATATAGTAATCGTGGTTGGGGAGCTTAAACAATGTCTGGTCCCGACTCCTCTTGGAGCCAGGTTTCCGTGAGAAAGACAGCATCAGCTTTGCGTCCTCCAGCATCAGGCTTTGCATCCTCCAGCAAGGGGAAGATTTCCAGCCTATGTCGAGGGAAGGAATAACAATTTAACTGAAGCATTTCCCAGCGGCCTTGGAAGGAGGGGGAATACTGGCTGGGAGGTTAGGGAACATGCTATGAGAACAGTGCTTACAATCTGTGATGTCCTTGGTTAGGTCCAGTAAGTGGAGACAATCAAAGTTATGGTTGACTCGGTGTAGGAAGCTGGCTCTGTATATACTATACCAAAGTGAGGTATAGTGTGCACAGAGTCCAGTGGAACCCCAAAGTTAGGCAGAGGTAAAGTTAGATAGCACCTCACTCTCTATTTGTGGTAGTGTGGTCGAGCAGTAAGGCAGTATCAGAGGACAGTGTTAAGCATTTGTTGCACACACTCAGTCAGCAAAGGAATTCACACACACAAAGACTGAACTTCAGACCAATTGTTTTTGTATGAAAATATTCTTTTAGTTATTTTATTTTCTAGAACCAAGCAAGCCTGGCACCGGTAAGCAATAAATACTTTATAGTAGTAATGCAGTTTGTAAACAGTTTGAATTGTAATTGTATATGCACTTTGTTTTGACTTACAGGATGATTGCAGAGAAATGCAATACTTTGAAAATACAGTGCATAGACTTGAATGGGCTTTTCAGTAAAATACCAGGTAAGTTACTTTTTAGATTACTTTTCTTACTCAGAGGAGTATTCCTGGATACTACTCTGGGACATTTCCTGTAAACAGGTTAGTAAAATCGTTTTGGTTAAATAGTACAATTTTAAAGAATTTCTTTAGGTTTTCAAACTCCACACTTAAAAACTTTTCCAAGAAAAACAGTCAATGTTATCCTATGGAGGAAAATAGTGTTATCGGTTTTGAGGTAGGTATTCGGTAGTGGGAGTTGAGGTTCTGGGGGTAGACTCAGGGGTCCCCCAGGGTCAAGGATGCATTCTTGTTACACCCTCAGCGGCACTAGGGCGGCTGGGTGCAGAGTGCTGAGCCCCAATGTTATCCAATGGGGAATAGGGGGCCTCCGGTTGGTGGCTGCTGACGAGCAGGCCACAAGGTTGTGGGAGCCAAGCTCCTGGTGTTAGGCTCAGGGCAAAAGGGGATCCTGTTTAGCACAAAAAGTGCACCCGCAGCGAAACAGGGGTGGCTGGGTGCAGGGTTCTGTTTTGGCGTTGGGTGCCCTGTTGTTTTCAATGGGGATTTTCGGTTTTGGTTTTCAGCTGCAGGCTCGGACCAGGAAGACTTCCGGGAGGAACCAACTGCTGGGCAGGTAAGTTGGAGGGCTCAGGGATGTAGGTGCACCTCGGGTTCTCTTCTCCAGGGCGCAGGGCGGCTGGATGCAGGGGTGTCTTTTGAGGTCGGATTTCACCTTACCGGGCCACTCGCGGTTGGGGGGGTCTCCGTGCAGAGGCTGCAGGCGACGTCGGGGAGTCCTGGAGGTCTCAACCCACGGTGGACTCGGACTCTGGAGCGCTGGGGGACCTCGCTGGGACCGGTGGGCCACTTGAACTCGGGCCGTAGGCGACGGGTGCAGCGGTGGTTCCAGGCATCGGGTTTCTTTTTCCTCAGCAGGCTCGGAGTCTTTCTTTGGTGTTTCTTCTGAACAGAGCTGCTGTTCACAGGAGATCCGGTCTTTGTTGAAGGCAGTCAGTCCTCCCAGGGGTTCTGGAGGTCGCTGGCTGCAGGACTAGACGATTATTGGCGCAGGATCTCTGGAAACTGCAGACGGACCGGTAGGGCTGAGGCCAAGTCAGTTGTTCTCTGCAGTCTCCTCTGCTGGGCGTCTTCTTTCGTCTTTTTTCTTCTTAGGTTGCGGGAATCTGCTTTCTTGGTTCAGGGCTGCCCCCTAAATACTGTATTTAGGGGGCGTTTTGGGGGGTCTCGAGGTCAGTAGCCAATGGGCTACTGACCTTAGGGTGACTACACCCTTGGTGTGCTCACCCTACGTGAGGGAGTGAGCACAATCCCTATCCCTGATTGGGGAGTGCCTGCCAGCTGCAAGATGGCGGGCACTGAAGAGTGGGCTTCACCTCGCCTCCCCCACCTGAGGGGTGGAGTTGGCAGAGGTGGGCACACCTTCTTGGCTGGCTAGTTTTTCGCGCCTGTCTTCCCGCCGAAAAGGAGGGGAGACAGGAAGGGGACCTGCTCCTGTTAGCAGGAGAGGTTAGGGGTCGCATTACAAAGGATGCCAGGCCTTTGAAGCTCCCCTGCCACAGATGGCTCTTCCTGGCCTGGGGGAGGTGTGAACACCTCCGCCCAGGAAAGGCTTTGTTTCTGGTCTCAGGGAGCGAAGGCTCCCACCCTAGGGGTCCAGAAACATGTCTCGTGGTGGCAGGCTGGTGTGTACCAGGCAGGGAACCCACCAGAGGCTGGTCGTTTTTCTGGGGCCATCTCTAAGGTGCCCTCTGTGTGCATTTTTCATTAAATCCCACACTGGCATCAGTGTAAGTCCGTTTTTATATAGCGCAGCTACTCACCCTTACAGGTCTCAAGGCGCTGGGGGCCATAGTGGAAATTAAGTGAGCTATTGCCCAGAGTCACATGGTGCTGAGCTGAGCTGCCGCCGGAGCCGGGATCGAACCGTGAACCCTGTGCTCCGAAGTCAGCTGCCCTGGCCGCTGCACCACACCTCTCCAGTGTGGGTTTAATGTGCTGAGAAGTTTGATACCAAACTTCTCAGTTTTCAGTGTAGCCATTATGGTGCTGTGGAGTTCGTAATGACAAGCTCCCAGTACCATATACTCCTAATGGCAGCACTGCACTTACACTGTCTAAGAATGGACTTAGACACTGTAGGGGTGCAGGGCTCATGCACCTGTACCCTCACCACTGGTATAGGGCACCCAGCTAGAGGAGTGACTGATCTATGCCAGGACAGTGGGTTGTAGGCATGGCACACAGGGATGTGTGCCATGTCAACTCTTCACTTTGTTCTGCACCAAAACACGCAGCCTGCAAAGGCAGTGCGTGTGTGTAAAGGTACAGGGCCTCTAAGGGTGGCACAATAAGTGCTGCAGCCCTTAGACGTCTTCCCTGGTCACAGTGCCCTGGGTACCTGTGGTACCATTTACCAGGGGCTGACCTGTGGCTAGAGATGCCAATTGGGTTATGTCGGGTTCCTGTCACAACGGACCCCGGACAATCCTGCCTACCTTATGGAAACGCCCCTTTTTCTTCCCTCCAGCGGCCGGAATCGGAGGTGTGCCTCCCAGGACGAGAGGCATCCTACACCCCGCATTACTGGCCCTTTAATATCCCAGAGGAGGAGGACGCCGGCCCCGCCCCTTGGAGGTGGGACTACGGATCGTCAGCAGAGGATAAGATCCCAGGAGCCTATGAGGAGGGCGGCAAGACCCGGGCAGGAGGAAGACGAACGAGCCGAACGAGAGACGGAGAGCGTAGAGCAGTGTTTCCCAAACTGTGGTCCGCGGACCTCCAGGGGTCCGTGACACATTTCCAGGGGGTCCGCAGGCAGCAGTTTTAAAAGCATTGCAAAGTTCCTTGTATAATTAGCAGTTTTCGAGCAACAATAAAAGTGTCAAGATAACACCAGTGATTAATGTACCTGCTGGAGAGAGATGGGAGTTTTGTCCAGGGGCAGCTTTGACTTATCTAATGTAGCACAGAAGGTTAATATGCCTACTGCAAACAACATGTACCATGCATTTTAAAAAACAGTATTTTATGTGCATAGGTCAGGGTGTTACTGCTTTTGTCACAGAGATTCTTTTGTTACTGTACAGTTCATAAGTGAAAATCGTAATCTAGCACAGTGAGCTATACACTGTCATCAAAGAGCTGCTTGCAAACTGCATGGTACAAGTTAGTAACTTATGTTTTTTCCCAGTCTTTCATTATCTTGATGCTGCTAAAAGGTTTCTTTGGGTGGAAATACATTTTTATTGTTAAAGTCAATGCTAGCCACTGTGTTATGTTCTGAATCCTGAGTTTGTGCTTCTCCAGACCAAGCACTCTTTAAAAAATGCCTACCAGTATGAATGACGTGAATCCTACACCTTGTAGTCCCCTTTGCCTTATGTAACATTTTCTATACACTGATTTACACAAATGATTCAGTTTCTCTATATGTGTGTGATGTAAAGTGCTCTGACATCCTACAATGGTATGAGAGATGCTATAAAAACAAATGAAATACATGTGACAGAGGGGCTATTGAGAGATGAGAGGCACTGTTGGAGGGTGATAATAAGGGAATCATAGAAGAACCCCAACAAAGATTGTCCTATCCTGGTGCATGGTAAGGTCATCATTTACTATTCTTTAAAAGCTAATACAATTCAATATATAATGATAAATGTGCTGTAGAATGCATCATTGTTTCCTAAATTTCTTTGGGGGGAGAGCCTTGCAAAGCCCCCTTTGTAGTGGTCAGGCTCACTCACTGCACTTGGTGTGCACCGTATGGGGACGGGTCTGAAAACATTTGACAGGGCTGCTTTGGGTTTCCAAGCTGGCCCTGGCAGTAGCCTCGTACTGCAAAGTAAAACCAACCATTTAAAAGTTAGTCACAAGATGCAGCACCAACCTTCCCATTAAAATGTTTTGTTTTTGCAAATTCTTTCAATTTAAAATACTAAGGGGGATATTTACAACAGAAGTGGCGGAGCGTGTCGTTAGCCTCCTTGGCTTAACGACACGCTCCGCCACTCACAAGCACTGGGGCTGCACCATATTTACAAGAATTTGGTGCAGCCCTGCGTTTCCCCCTGCGCCTGCGCTACACTTAGCAATGTAGCGCCAATGCGGGCACCCTTGCACAATAGTGCAAGGGTGTCTGCGTGCAGGAGAAGATTGTTTATGTACAGGAAGGTCCCTCATCCTGCACATATACAATCTTGAAATGCCATTTTGTCACTTCTATGTGTGCTGCTTAATGCTGCACACATGGAAGTTACAAAATGTAATTCTTTTTAACCCGTTGGGTGCGCCCGTCGGCCAACGGCCGTCGCGAGCACTACCTCTGTAGTGCTGCGAACGTCCGTTGGCCGACGCAGCCCCGCCCACTCCGCTAAACCGCCGCACCGCGGCGGAATTGCCGCCGCGGTTAAGCGGTTAAAGTTTGTTTATGTGCAGGAAGTGTCACCTTCCTGAACATAAACAATCCAAGGCGTTTTGCTTTTTCCATGTGTGCTGCCCCAGGCAGCACACATGGAAAAAGCAAAAACGAGGAGAAATAAAGCATTTCTCCTCGTTTCGCTAAGATTAAGACCAGGTTTTCCCTGGTCTTAATTTTAGCGCTGCCTCCTATTCACGCTGCCCTTGTAAATAGGGGGCAGCGTCAAAATCAATGGGTGTAGCGGTGGAACCCCCACCGCAACACCCACTGCCCACCCCTTTCACGCTAAGCCTTGCGTGAAAGGGGGCCTTATTACAAGGCAGCGTTAAGCCACGGCTTAACGCTGCCTTGTAAATAAGACGAAGCCCCTATCGCCACGGGAACGTCGCAAAAAGTGACGTTCCCATGGCGATAGGGGCTTGTAAATATGCCCCTAAAATCCTTAGTAATTCGAGTATTTGTTTGGTGTGCACACGTGTGTTTATTTTTTTCGAATTACTGTATTAATGCTTGAAATTTAAATCATACAAATTGCTCGGGGGTCCCCGGCTTCCAGTGGTGACTCAATGGGGGTCCTCAGGAGTCCAAAGTTTGGAAACCACTGGCGTAGAGCAAAGCGAGAGAAGGAGAGGAGCCACAGGAAGGATCGCGGAGACAGCGGAGGAGCAGCCAGGAGGCCAACGGCTACACGCAGCGCCCAGCCACGTTCCAGGAGGGACGTGGCTAGAACAGGTGCGTGCCCGCTTCAGGGGACCCGGGAGGCTGGGGTCGATAGCACCGGGAGGCGGGGAGAGCGGTTAACGCAGCCCTCCAGTAGGGAGACCTTAGGGATAACGCGCAGCGTAATTCCCTATCTACCCTTTGGTGATGGCCCCTTGCCCTGCACTATCCTAGGAATCGACCGGGTGTAACCTCCCCTCATGCCTTCCCTCTACCCTGTTACAAACCGGCCACAGCACTAATCAGAGTGCATCTTCTTGTTTTTTTTCCCCACGTCTCGGAACGCCCGACGATCTTCATTCCGGAGAGGACGTCAAGGAGGAGAACCCCCAATCCCCCTGAGGACGACGTCGCCTGGACACTGTTATTTCGTTGTTTCTTTGCCCTTTTAATAAAACCCTTCTCTCAAGAGCATACGGTGTCCCGTCTCAACCTGCCCAGCACGACAGGTTAGTTTTGGGGAAAGAACACAGGCCCTGAGAACCTGATTGGCAGGGACCCAGGGCACATCAAGTCAAAGTGCATCAGTAGTCTGGCAAAAAGTGGGGGGTTACTGCAACAGAAACCCACTTTCCTACACTCGGGCTCTCCGTTCACAATTATTTCTGATGGATATTTCTATAGTGAATGGTAGTGCAAAAAAGTGGAACCCAACAAAGCCAGTGTGTATGGTTGTGGCAGAAAGAAAACTGATATGCTTGGATATTTCATTACTAATTACTATATTATCTTTTCAGGACATGTCCACTGTAGGCGAAGTATATGGTACTGTTGATGGGCAACACAGTTTAGGTTGGCTCCTTCAGGATAGGATGGGTGTATCACTTGCACCCAATGACAGAGTACCTGTGTTTTGTGTAAAGGATTTTGATCATACCGAATTGTGCTCAATTTCCGTGATTGATGAGTTGGAGTTGATAGACAAATACAAAAATGTGATTAGTAAAACTTTACAAAAAGTCACAGGAGCTTCTCATAATTTGGTTTTGAAACCAAAGCATAAGCTTAGAAATGTGCCTATGAATGCCTGGAAGGAGTTGTCTGAGATGCCCAATGAAATGTGTGTGCTGGTGTGATTGAACCCGTTGATTCTTCAGAATTGATTTCTCCTGTTGTATTGGTTGAAAGAAATCTGGAAATTTAAGGTTGTGTCCCGATAAGAGATCTGTAAATAAACACATTATTGTAGACTGTCATCCACTTCCACATATACAAAATTAACTAGCCAAATTGGAAAGTCCTACAGTGTTTAGTGCTTTAGACCTCAGATTGGCATATCACCAAATTGAGTTCACAAGGAGTCTCATCATATAACTATTTTTATTACTCTCAGTGGAGCTTTGAGGCACCGTAGAATGCCTTTTGGACAGGCCTTCGCCACCACGGGTTTCAAAAAACCTATGTATGTTTTGTTTGGGAAAATCGAGGCAGTGGTGGCTTTCCAGGATGATATTATTTCTACTTTAGTTCTGTCAAGAAGCATAATATCATTCTGGTAAAAATTCTGTCTATTCTTGAAGAGAAAGATTTAACCTTGACCCTTGATAAATGTTAACTTTTAGCTACTGAAGTAGATTACATAGGCCCTAAAATCTCAGAGAAGGGTATTTTTCCTTTGAGCAAAGTAATTAAAGATGTAAGCAAACCTGCTAACAAGGATCAATTGAGATCATTTTGGGGTTTATTCAAATTTTACTCTTATTTTATTCATAATTTTAAAGAAATCTTCTAAAGAAAGGAGTCAGATTTTAATAGTCACACGATCAGGATGAAGCATTTCCAATCCTCAAACAAAAAATTATTGAAGCCGCTCCTTTCAGTCTATTTTCACCAGTGACAAACACATCATTACAGCTGATGCGAGTGCCACTGGTTCAGGTGCTGTTCTCAGTCCAAGTCTGGGAAAAGGAACTATAGCATTTGCTTCAATCCCTTTGTCATAATCTGAAACAAGGTATTCATCCTTAAAAAGAGAGGCTCTTTCATTTGCTTGGAGTGTTGAGCATTATTGAACGTTTTAAAACCTACATATGGGGAAAGGATGTGGTAATCAGGACTGATCATAAACACTCTTGGCACTTGTAAACAACAATGGCTCAGGCAAAGCTTCGTCTAACCTTATAGAGATTTTGGCAAGGTTAGATGAGTAGAGGTTTACTGTTTCTTATCTTACGGATATGCACAATATAAGAGTCTATTGTTTGTTCGGGCTACCATCTGCTGATAGACAATTTTGAGAACATTTGGAAGAAAGTGTTGTGGCTTTATCACATGATGCTGATTCTGGTTTTCGTCCTGCTATTCCTTAGGAGGAATTGTCTCAGTCCCCGCAGCAAGATGAAATGTTGTCCCAAGTCAGGATGTTTATCAATGGATAGCCGAAGGACAAAATTCTTAATTCAAAGCTTCGTTGTTATTGGAAAGTTCGAAATGGAGTGTCTGTAGAGGGTGACCTCATTGTTCAGTCGGTGTGCTTTGTGCCCCTGGGCTCTGTTAGGAAAGAGATTATGAATACTGCCCATGAAAGCCACATTGGGCAGACTGGAACTTTTAGGAAAATTAGATCTACTTTCTGGTGGCCTAGTATGGATAGTCAAGTTGGCATGTTAGCAAATGCATTAAGTGTAGTAATTCTGATAAATCCTTAAAAACATTTTCAGTGAATGTTCAACCTCACAAGTTTGAAAAAGCACCCTGGACTGAATTGGCTATGGGCTTATTAGGTCGTTGTGAAGATGCTTTTGTTTTCACTATTTTTCAAAATGGGCGGAGTTAGTATGGCTCAGTAATCCCACTACTTAGCGCCTGATTTAGATCTTGGCAGACAGGTTACTCCGTCACAACAGTGACGGATATCCCGTCTGCTGAAATATAAATCCCATTATATCCTATGAGATTTATATTTCAGCGGATTGGATCTCTGTCAGCGTTATGACGGAGTAGCCAAGATCTAAATCAGGCCCTTAGACTGTTATCAAGTTTCCAGACAAATGTTTTCACAGGGAAGATTTTCCTTGTTTGGTTAAAAGTGACCATGGTGTGCAATTTATTTCACACCAACTTTCTGAATATTGTGCTCTACTCCACCCCGATACCAAAGGGGATGATGGATGGAGCGTTAGAGCAAATCAAACACTCACACCCAGTCAACTGATCTGGGTTTAATCCATCATCACTCTTTAGCTCACTCCACCACCCCAGTTCAGACATGGCCATATGCAAATCAGTCTGACCCTGTGCCTCATGGGAACAGTCCAGGCCGAACTGCCAAGCCATGTCTTCCCTGGACCGGAAACAAGCATCCTGGGACCGGTTTCGGGTTCAAAACCCTCATCAGCCAGGCTATCTTGAATCCAGTGGCAAAGTGAGCAAGGGACCCACGTCTGGGCATACCCTGCCAATTTAGGGCGAACAAAGCGATACCAAAGGGGATGATGGACGGAGCGTTAGAGCAAATCAAACACTCACGCCCAGTCAACTGATCTGGGTTTAATCCATCATCATTCTTTAGCTCACTCCACCACCCCAGTTCAGACATGGCCATATGCAAATCAGTCTGACCCTGTGCCTCATGGGAACAGTCCAGCCCGAACTGCCAAGCCATGTCTTCCCTGGACCGGAAACAAGCATCCTGGGACCGTTTTCGGGTTCAAAACCCTCATCAGCCAGGCTATCTTGAATCCAGTGGCAAAGTGAGCAAGGGACCCACGTCTGGGCATACCCTGCCAATTTAGGGCGAACAAAGCGATACCAAAGGGGATGATGGACGGAGCGTTAGAGCAAATCAAACACTCACGCCCAGTCAACTGATCTGGGTTTAATCCATCATCATTCTTTAGCTAACTCCACCACCCCAGTTCAGACATGGCCATATGCAAATCAGTCTGACCCTGTGCCTCATGGGAACAGTCCAGCCCGAACTGCCAAGCCATGTCTTCCCTGGACCGGAAACAAGCATCCTGGGACCGGTTTCGGGTTCAAAACCCTCATCAGCCAGGCTATCTTGAATCCAGTGGCAAAGTGAGCAAGGGACCCACGTCTGGGCATACCCTGCCAATTTAGGGCGAACAAAGCGATACCAAAGGGGATGATGGACGGAGCGTTAGAGCAAATCAAACACTCACGCCCAGTCAACTGATCTGGGTTTAATCCATCATCATTCTTTAGCTTACTCCACCACCCCAGTTCAGACATGGCCATATGCAAATCAGTCTGACCCTGTGCCTCATGGGAACAGTCCAGTCCGAACTGCCAAGCCATGTCTTCCCTGGCCCGGAACAAGCATCCTGGGACCGGTTTCGGGTTTAAAACCCTCATCAGCCAGGCTATCTTGAATCCAGTGGCAAAGTGAGCAAGGGACCCACGTCTGGGCATACCCTGCCAATTTAGGGCGAACAAAGCGATACCAAAGGGGATGATGGACGGAGCGTTAAAGCAAATCAAACACTCACGCCCAGTCAACTGATCTGGGTTTAATCCATCATCATTCTTTAGCTCACTCCACCACCCCAGTTCAGACATGGCCATATGCAAATCAGTCTGACCCTGTGCCTCATGGGAACAGTCCACCCCAACAGCGAGAGTTAAGAAATGGATTTATTTCTGAGTCCTGTGCAGTTGAAAGAGGCACCAGACAGTGGTGCCCTTTATCCCCAGTATTGTTTGCAACAACTATGAAGCCCCTGGCATTGCCCCTCAGACAGGGCAACTGTTTCTGTGGCCTGTATTTCAGGGAAATCCGGCTCCATGTATTATTAAATGCAAACAATATGTTACTATTCCTGCGCGGGAAGTGCTCAGAAATTGAAGGTGCCTGTGCGGTGCAGACCCACTTTGGTGCGGTCTCAGGTCTCCAGGTGAATTGGAGTAAAATCAGTGCTTACCCTTGACTTCCTCAAGCACGGACAATAGGCCTTCAGATGTGGGAGATGTGATCCGCGGGGAAGCACACACTTTCTTATATTTAGGAGTGCAAATATATATTACTCTGAAACCCAATTAGTTGAGGGAAACATACAGATGACTCTTGCATCTCTGCGACAGTCCATCTTCTTCTGGCGCATGCTGCCCCTGTCCGTCATGGGCCGTGCAACTTTGGCAAAGATGGTGGTCCTACAATGACTCCTATACTTCTTTGCCGCCCTCCCCATTCGAATACCCCAGACAGTCTTCCGGGAAATGGAGGGATTGCTCCTGACGATGCTTAGGGGTGCGGAGTGGCGTCGGATCTCGCTGGCGAAACTCCGACTTCCCGCCACTGACGGCGGGTTGGATGTTTGACCTATAATACTTGGCAGTGCAGGTACTATGGGCTGCATGATGGAGGAAGACGTGGTGCTGCACATCTGCGCTGATGGACAGGGGGAAGGCTCTCTGCACTCCACGTGGCTACGACTAATCTTCCACGCCTTGCGGAGCGCACGTGATGCTTCAGGGCACATATTAATTAGCCACTGGAAAGGATTCATTTTATTTAGTTAGCAAGAGTTAGTACCAGGTTCCCTTAGTTTCCTTGGCAATGTGTTGCTTGAAAGTGAGATTGGTTTCCAGGGTGAATCCGAGTGACTTGGCATGAGGCAAAAGTTTAGGTTTCAATCCATCCAGGTTCATATTGTTGAGCCAGGTTTAGACCAAGTGTTGCTTATTGGATGGGTTAAAGCTTCAGGTAGGTGCTGAACATATAGATCTGGATGAAGTGCAAGCAATGATTGAATCACCCCACAGGGAACTGATGCCGCCTAAAGAAGAAGAAAACATCCAAAAGGACGCAAAGTCTGTTTTTCATTCAAGATCCCTTCCGCTGAGGACCAAAAGGAATCTTTTCCATTCAAGATCCCTTTTTCCGGCGATCGTGAGAAATGATACAAAAAGGTAGAAAAGGTGTCTGATGTGAAACACTCCTAGAATAAGGTGCTCCTAGAAGATCGTGGAGTTGGCGGGGGGGTTGAAAGCTGCAAAATATTGACAAAAATTCTGCTTGTATCAAAGGGGTGCTAGATATTTTAAACAAAAGACTGGATTCATCTGAGAGGGACCTCCAAGTGCTGACAATCAGGCTGCAAGAAGTTGAACTTTGCGTTTGGAAATTGCTGTTGGGCATAAGATACAAAGTGAATTGGAGGGCTGTGAGGCAACAATGGGGTGCTTGGACAGCTTAATCTGAGTCACTTATATCAGGCTTCTGAAGGTGAATAGACTCTCAAAGGGTGAATATATGTGCCCTTTTGTGTAAGAACGTTTGCTGGGTGAAGTTCCCCTTGCTGATAGCATCAAGTCCATTATAGTCTTGAGGTCGGAGCTTAGCCTCTATGTGAGATGGGCACGTGGCCTGGAGCTCCCTGGCCTCGCAGACCAACTTGCACTATCCTAGTGCCTCACCAAGCCATGCTGTGCAAGCAATGGCTTGTTGTGCTTGTGACGTTACAGGGAATGATCCGGTGACTAATCGCGTCGCAGCAAGTGAATCGAGATGGCAAAGAACTGAGGTGGTGTGGTCGAAGATGATGGCCATGACAGAGATGAGGAGTATGGCCCATCCTGACCGGGGCCTTGCAGTAAATGGCAGGATTTTGGGTCCTGCTCTGACAATATGGAGCAGACTTGGCGCTGTCAAGGGTTTTTAGAGGCAGCAGTGGGTCTCTATTCGGGTGAAACGGATCCCTCAGGCTACGTCTGGCGAGTAGGCACCTGCCTAATTAAAGAACACCTGAGAACACTGTGGGGCCTAAAGGCCAGGGAAAGGGGCTGGAGCAGTGGCATGGCACCAGTGCACTGCACTAAGAGCCCAAACAGAGGACCAGGTTGTCTAGTCTAAGACTAGGGGGTACGCACCCCTGCTGGGAGAGTTGTGCGGCTGGCACTGTGATACCAGAAGAGTGTGAGGGGAAAACGTTTACACAGGGAGCCTGGCTGGAGACTGCGCCAACCTGGGTGAAGGACACAGGAAGTGATGCTGGACCGAGTGAGCTGTGTGCTGGCCGGTGCTTAAGAAAGAGAACTTTAGCAGACACAGTGTGTTGTGGTGCTTTACGGGAGACTGCTCCCTCAGCGGGTATCAGAAAGCATTCCATGGTGAATAATGTTTCTCACCCCACAGACCTATTGAGTCTCTCTGGAGAACTTCAGTGCCATTAAGTTGCCATTTGTGTGCACAAAGTAAGGGCGTAGAACGTATTATGACAGTACTGGAGACGGCTACCAAAACAGTTGCTGGACTCTCATGGATTGTTAATGCGTCTTGCTGAGGGCTGATATAGAATCTTGTGTGGGTGTTTGACAGCGCCCTTCTTCACATCATTTCCTGTGCTCTGGTACCAGTGCCTTCCAATATGGGCAGGACCCAAAGGCAAAAAGAGGAGCTGCAGACTGAGGGGACACTGTACTGGAGGTGATCAGTTCCACTAGAGACTTACTTGAAGGTAAGATTGACACTCTAGCTGTGGAAATGGGATGTATCAGAGACCTGCAGGGCAAACTGAGCAGGAGGTACATAAGATAGAAGCAGCGGTTTTGGAGCTATTAACAATTACAGATCACTTCACAATGCAACTAACTGACACACGGCAACAGCTGTGAAGTCTGCAAGCAACAATGAAGGATCAGGGCGGTTGTGGATGCCAGAATAATATTCGGGTGGTGGGGCTACCCAAGAAGATAGAGGGTGCCTCTATGAACTCCTACCTAGAGGTTTGGCTGCAGGAGATGATGGCCCCAGAAGGCTTATCTAAATTTTACGCTCTCGAAAGGGCACACAGAGATGACCTGGAGACCACTACGACTGGTGGTTGCTCGCCAGTTGTACCATAGGGATTTAGATTTTATCGTATGCCAGACGAGTATCTCTGGACCCTTTCCTGTAAAAAATGCCTAAGTTTACATATTCTCAGACTTTACAGCTGCAGTCTAAAAACAAAGGACGTCTTTCATTGATATCAAAAAGAAGATGAGAGAGCTGGGAATCCAATATGCCCTACTATACGTGGCGCTTAACCAAGCAATGCAGCAGCCTAATGATCTTTTCGCATGCCTAGAGGAAGTCTCTAAGTGGATGGGGGCGTCCCACCTGAAGCTCAATGGTGAAAAGACTGAGGTCATGATCCTGGGCAACCCCTCAAATGTTACACTTAGGACTATGTGGCCAGCATGCATGGGCCCAGTCCCGGTCCCCAAGACCGAGATAAAGAGTCTGGGCATCTGGTTAGACCAGAACTTGACATTTAAGGTGCAAGCAAGGAAGACGGTTGCCACCTGTTATGGCCTTCTTAGAATGGCCAGAAAAGTGCTTCCTCTCCTTCCTCCCCAAGCCAAGAAAATTTTAGTCCAATCACTGATACTCTCAAGGATAGACTATGGAAATGCACTTTACTTGAGGGCCCCGATCGCAGTAATCGCGAAACTGCAAACGGTCCAAAACTGCGCGGCCAGACTACTATTGGGAATATCAAAGCGCCTCTCAGCTAAACCTGCCCTTCGCTCCCTTCATTGGCTTCCAGTGAAAGAAAGAATTAGCTTTAAGGCCCTCTGTGTCATCCACAAGTCCCTGCAGGGGAACGGGCCACCGATAATCTCGACCATGATCCACCCCTACAAAGGGAAAAGGAAACTGCGCTCGGACGAACTTCACTTGGTTGAAGTACCAAGGATTAAGAGGGCCAGAAGCGGTGGCCGACTCTTTTCCCATAACGCAGCCAAACTCTGCCACGCACTGCCGCTCCATCTCCGCAGGGAATCTAGCCATCTTGTCTTTCGAAAGCAACTAAAAACACTACTGTTTCCCTAAGTCTCTCTGTCACTGGTCACTAGTCATGCACAGCGCTGGGAGGCCTCCGGGTAGCCATGCGCTATACAAGTGTTTTTTTCATTTAATTTCATTCATTTCATTTCATTTCATTTCATTATACCCAGTGAATCTGAGAGTACAGGTAGGGGACAAGGATATTTTTTCCTTTGCTCTGCAGGAGGCTTGGAACTGCTGAACAAGTATGATGCAGAAGGTAAGGCACAGAGAGCCGAGCACCCTCACAAAGCAAAAGCAGAAGTGTCAATGGATTCGTAGCATAGTGGGGGAGTGCCTGTTGGCCCAGGTGGACAGGGAGAGCATGCTGGCAACAGTGTGGTCTCTATGAGGGACAAAGGAAATGGCTGCTTTGTGGACGTCGGAGGCAGAGGAAGGTGGAGCGGAAGCAAAAATGCTCTAGAAGATGCTGAGCAATTGGTGGTGGATGTACAGAAACAGGAAGTGTGTGGTGTTATTAAAAAGTTATCTGGAGGGAAGGTCCCTGGTACTTATTGAGTCCCCATAGAGTTTTATGTTGCCTTTGTTGATATATTGGAGCCTAAGCTCTACAGTATTTATAATGCAGTGAGAGAGGAGTGTTGCCTGCCCCCATCATTGCACGAGGCAGTCTTAGTTTCCATTCCCAAGAAAGATAAGAACCCAAAGTTTTCCTCATCATATAGACTGCTGTTGATGTTAAACATCGACTATAAAATCCTTTGTAAGGAAATGGCTAACAGACTCCTCCACAAAGTCGGCATTTCGATCCATCCGCATCAAACGGACTTCATCCCACAGCATATTACAATGGTGAATTACAGACTACTTATACATGTATTGAATCATGGCTTTAGCGATGTCCTTGGGGCCTTGGTCCTATGACTGGACTTGGAAAAGGCCTTTGATTCTCTCTAATGGGAGTATCTGTATGCAGTGATGTGGGCTATGATGCTGGGGTGAGACTTTCTGGGATGGATGAGACTACTGTATACAAACCCGATGGCCTGAGTGATGGCGGGTCGACTGATATCTGAAAGTAGCAAGGTCAACAGAGGTACTAGACAGGGCTGTACACTGGCCCCGGTTCTTTTTGCCATTTCACTGGAACTGCTAGCGGCTACACTAAGACCGGGGCACAGTTATCAAGGACTCCAAATAAATAATGACATTCATTATATATCCCTGTTTGTGGATGATATATTGCCTTATCTCGGGGAGATGATTGGGCTATCCGAGGGTCTATGGACTCTTTTGAGTTATTTGGAGCACTCTAAGGATTAAGAGTAAGTTGGGTTAAATCCATCGGTTATCTAGTCAGAGGACCTGTAGATAGGGAGAATGCAGTCATGCTGGGGATAGGCTACGACAGGAGCCAACCACTATCAAGTACTGGGGGTTTGGGTCTTCTGCACTGAAGAATTACTATTAAATAGGTATAATAGAATGGCAGTGGCATCCATGAGACAGCCCATAAAGTTTGAACAGCACTTCCTATGTCAGTAATGGGAAGAATCGCGTTGTCTAAAATCATCCTATTGCCTAAATTATTATATTATTTTGCTTCCCTCCCCATATGTATATCCGAGGGAATGTTTAGAGAAACAGATGTGCTGCTCTTTGAGTTGTATTGTCAGGGCTACAGATGTAGAAAAGCTTTGGCCAAGCTTAGACTCCCTGTGGATGAGGTCGGGACAGCCACCCTGGACAGGGCCGGACTAGGAACTTAAAACAGCCCTAGCAAAAATGATAAATTCAGCCCCTATGTGCAGATGTGCTAATGCGCGCTAGAACCAGGACAACTCTTTCAAGTTGCCGCCGGATCGCGTAACGTGCACCACCATGCCTGGAAACTGAAACTGGTCTCCAAGTGTCAAAACAAGCCTCCTGGGGCTCTAGCCTCCCAGGGGATTGCCCGGTTGGCCAATCCGGCCATGACTGCGGACTTTGAACTTCATTACCTGGCGGCGCAACTGCAGTGAGTAGGTCGGGAGCCACAACCAAACCTCTCTCAGAGCAATATAGCGCCTCTTGCTAGATTTGTGATTGAAAAACTCGGCTAGTTGAGAGAACAATTTAAGTATAACTCTGCGATGTGCTTGGAAATATGCATTGCTAAGCACACATACTCGACGCACATACGCATGGGAACTTCCACTGTCCTCACTGAGTATACTACCTCGCAGTGGTAACTGACAGGCATTTTGGCTATGAGAAGAGAAGGGACTCACAGAAGTGGGAGGCATTTATGAGGGAGGATTATAGTTGGTTTCCGAGATCTTTGCCAAGTCTATGCAGTACCGCATGGTCATTTCATGGCATATGGGGCGTTGCTTAGGGCCATTGGTACCTACTGGAACACTGCAGTTATAGAACCATTGGTCCTCAAATGTTTGCAATTTATATGCACCATAGATGGTAGGCATAAAGCTATAACCTTGCTTTACCAAGTGTTTGTTAGAAATGGGTTTTCTGGTTGTCACCCTGTACAAGCAAGAACCACCACTCTAGTCAGAGTAAGCTAGATACACACTAAAAGATAACCTGTGCTCGCCCTCTGGTAGCTTGGCACAGAGCAGGTAGGCTTATCTAGAGAGGCAATGTGTAAAGTATTTGTGCAACACACACTCACACAGTACCACAATGAAAACACTGCAAAAATACTCCACGCAGGGTTAGAAAAATAGTTTATATTTTTATGAATAAAATAAGACCACAAAGACAAAAATCCAATAAGGAGAACCAGAATTACTAATATTTAAAGATTAAATCAAATTATAGTGCTTAGAGTCACAAACTGTCAGCTGAAGACATCTGATCGTTCTAGACCGGGGTAAATTCAAAGTTCAGGCCGACCGCGATGGAGGGCGGGCCGGCTACAGGACTCATGCAGATTCCGCTGAAAAAATGCCTTGGATGGAGGAAGCGTCGACGTCGAAGACTCGATGCGAATAGCAGAGGAGGCGAGGCATCGTCGTTGATCCCGTAGATGCAGGCGATGGGGCGGTTGTGATCCACACAGTTGATAAAGGCTTCATCGATGAACCCTTTTACGATACACATGATGTGTTGTCGTCAAGCCGAGCAGTCTGTAGTCACCGTGCCGCCATTTCCGTCGAATCGGTGTGGTCGAGCGGCAGCAGTGTCAGTGTCACAGGGCAGTGCATCGGATCTGATTGTCGATGTGTCGGTTTTGATAGATCAGCACAATAGAAATCACCTTTCAAGGGCCTAGGACTGGATTGGCACCACTTGGTAGGGCAGGACTAGCAGATGGAAGAGTCCAGGTGCTGTTGTAGGGTTGAAGGAAGTCTTTGATGGCCCTGAGACTTCAGAACAAAGGGCAAGCCACCAAACCCTTGGAGTCACTCTGGGTTCAAGTGAGATGGGTCCAGTCCTTGTCCTCAGCAGGGCAAAGATCAGCAGACAACAGGACAGCGCAGCAAAGCAGAAAAGCAGTTCTTCCAGAGCAGCAGTCAAGCAGAGTGGCAATCCTTGTAGCACAACAGTCCTTACTCCTGGCAGAGTTCTTCACAGGTCCAGTAGTGTACTGTCTTGGTAGGGTCAGAGCCCCAATACCTAGTTGTGCATTTGAAGTGGGTGTGACATCAAAGAAGGGTCTTTGAGGTGCACACGGGCCTTTTCTTCCCAGCCCTGGCTCCAGATTATCAGTAGGGGGTAATCAGCCCTTTGTGTGGCAAACAGGACACTGCCTATTCAGGTGTAAGTGTCAGCTCCCCCTCTCTTCCTGCCCAGGAAGACCTATCAGAATGCAGATGAGTTCTCTGTCTCACATACCCTTCCTGTGTTTGTCACTGTCTCAAGGGAATGCACAAAGTGTAGCTGTCACCCACCCCAGGCATGTATTGTAGACAAGCTGCAGGCATACAGAGCAGTAAGAGCAGAGAAATGTCCACTTTCTAGAAGTGGCATTTCTAAAATAGTAACGCTAAATCCAACTTTACCATTAAACAGGATGTATCATTACCATTCCAAAGATATAAAACATGATGCAGCCACTCCTTTCTTACAGGAATTTCATCTTAACAGTAAAACCTATGAGAGGAGTGGGCCTCACAGTAGTGAAAAGCGAATGTAGCTGTTTGTCACTAGCAGGACATGCAAAACTTAAGTACATGTCCTACCTTTTACTTACACAGCACCCTGCCCTATGGGCTACCTAGGGCCTACCTCAGAGGTGATGTATGTGTAATAAAAGGGGAGTTTAAGGCTTGGCAAGTAGTTTTAAATGCCAAGTCGAAGTGGCAGTAAACTGCACACACAGGCCCTAAAATGGCAGGCCTGAGACATGGCAAGCCTGAGACAGGTTTGAAAGGCTACTTGTGTGGGCGGCACAATCAGTGCTGCAGGCCCACTAGTAGCATTTAGGTTACAGGCCCTGGGTATATGGTATACCTAAATATGCCAATTGTGTATACACCAATGTTACCATGTTTAGGGGAGAAGCACGTTCACCTTAGCACTGGTCAGCAGTGGTAAAGTGCTCAGAGTCCTAAGGCCAACAAAAAGAATCAGTAAAAACAGGAGATAAGCAGGCAAACGGTTTGGGGGGAAGACCACCCTAAGGATGACAGGTCTAACAGTGTTGTTTTTGCAATCCAAACTAGAGCTGAATTCACTGTGGGATAAATGGGCTGAGGACATTGGGACCCTGGTGAGTGAGGGAGATTGGACTAATATATTGCATACTGCACCAAGTTTCCCACAATGCACAGTTTAAAATCACACAACATACACGGTATATATATCATCTAAATGTATAAATTGTATGTTCCCTGTTTGATTTCCTAGAGGCAGAGAAATAGAGGCTGACTTTTACCATATGGTATGGAGCTGCAGAGAGCTACGTACATACTGGAAGCTGGTCCTACAGGTAGTTGGAGGGGCTACGGAACAAAATATCTCTGATACTCCGGGACTATGCATGTTGGATTTATTCCCCAAGACCAAGGCTAACTGAATGGCAAGTAGATTTCTGGATCAAGCATTGATGCTGGCTAGATGTCAAATTTCCGTGACTTGGAAGAACCCGAAGGGCCAACTGTCCAGTCATTCGAAAATAGTGGAGAGAATAAAAAAAATGAGCCGGATTCGAGGAAAGAACCTTGAAGAGGGTGGCGGGGAGAAGTATCCATCGGCCAGAGGTTGCTGAGACATGGAGTGCCCTACTGACTGCCAATGGTGGATGTAAATGGTCAGATACTATCTGCCCTGTGTGATGAGTATCAAAATGTGACAGATTGTAGACAGGCTACTATAGGTGAAGGGCTGGTTAGTAAAAACATTGCATACTTGCTTAATAGGGATCCCCCATAGCTGGTGCTCCAATCAATGTATCCTACGAGA
The DNA here is from genome assembly GCA_963921515.1 of Calotriton arnoldi. NCBI lineage: Eukaryota > Metazoa > Chordata > Amphibia > Caudata > Salamandridae > Calotriton > Calotriton arnoldi. The sequence goes on from CAWUFW010005814.1 coordinate 621,471, forward strand.
TCGCGATCCACAAAGCCAGAGATGAGTTACTTGAACGCAGAGCTCATGCAGCCTAAACCTAGCAGTGTTACTTTTTTTTTTGTTCTGTTATTAGTTTGCAGTGTTTTGTTCTATGTATAATATCATATAAACACTACATAATGATCGAGTTAAGTTGCGTTATGCAAGGTGGTATAGTCCGCTTGTCCTTGGATGGGACAGGGGCTCTGCGGCCGGGGGGCTCGGAGTCCCACCTGGGCCTCAGGCACCGGGCTGCGAGGGGGGCCCCAATGGGCCTGCGACCCAGGGCCCGAAGGTACCTTAACATGCAGGCGAAGTGGGGGGAGGCCTCTCTTGGCCCGGTGGACCCCCGACCCGGGACCTTGGCCGTGGGGCAGGCCAGAAGACGGAGCCCAGGATGGGAGCACCTACCCTGGTGCCCGGCGGAGCCCCAGGGCCCAGTCGGAGCTCCTGGGCCCGAACGCACAGGGAAGGCCTCCCCGGTCCCACGGGAACCCGTCCCAGGTGCTTTGCCACGTGGTGGGCCAGAGGATGGAGCCCAGAATGGGGGTTACCCACCCCGGGGCCTCGGTTGGAGCTCCTGGACTCGGCCAAGGAGGGGAAGCCTCTCCGGGCCTGTGGAACCCTGTCCTGTGTGCTCTGGCACGCAGTGGGCCCAAGGACGGAGCCCAAAACGGAGGTGGGTTGGTCCTGGGCCGGCTGGTCACTGGCTGTGAACCGCCAGACCCCAAGGGGTTCCAGAGTACCCTGTCCTTAGTAATCTGGAGGAAGGCTACACCCTTTTCATGCGCACTGAGTGAGAGAGGGGGCTGAAGGTACGAACGCACCCGGACTCCTGGGGCCCTGGCTGGGCTTGGGGAAGCAAATGAGCCCCCATCGGGACTTCCAGGGCGGCTCGACCATCTGGCAGCGCCACTGGAACGCATTGCGTGCGACCAGATGGCCGGGTTCGAAGAACGGCCATCTGGTCCCGCTGTGCCTTAACGAACAGGGATTCTGCTTGTCCTTGGAGAGGACGGGGGCTCTGCAGCCCAGAGGCTCAGGGCCCCACCTAGGCCTCCGGCATGGCGTTGCGAGCGAGGCCCCAACGGGCCTCCAACCCAGTGCCCGAAGGCACCTTAACAGGCAGGCGAAGCGGGGGAGGTCTCACTGGGCCCAGAGGACCCCCGACCCGGGACCTTAGCTGTGGGGCAGGCCAGGGTATGGAGCCCAGCAAGGCCCCGGGGCCTGGTCAGAGCTCCTGGGCCCGGACGTACAGGGAAGGCATCCCCAGGCCTGCGGCACCCTGTCCCGGGCGCTTGCCACATGGTGGGCCGGAGGACCGAGCCCAGGATGGGGGGTACCCACCCCGGGGCCTGCTGGGGCCCCAGTTGGAGCTCCTGGATCTGGCCAAGCAGGGGAAGCCTCCTCAGGTCCACGGAACCAGGTCCCAGGTGGTCTGGCACACAGGGGGCCCGAGGATGGAGCCCAGGCCGAAGGTGGGCTGGTCCTGGGCCGGCTGGTCACTGACCGAGAACTGCCAGACCCCAAGGGGGCCCAGAATAGGAGTACCCTGTCCCTAGTAATCCGGTGGAAGGCTACCCGCCTTTCTCATAATCCATTCACACTGAGGGACAGAGGGGACCACCGGCACAAACACACCCAACCTCCCAGGGCCCTGCCTGGGCTTATGGAATCCAATGATCATTTACAGGGCAGCTGGGATGGCAGTTCATGTCCCTGCCTGCTCTCAGGGAAGGCAGGCTCAGTGGAAAGACCCATCGGGCACGTCTAGGAGGCAGGCGTCAACCCATGCCCCTGGGGGCCCCAGCGGCCTGGGCCCTGGTAGCACCCAGCTGAGAACCCTGGACCACAAGAGGGTCTGGAGTACCCTATCCCTATTAATCCAAAGGAAGGCTACGACCCTTACTTGTATTCCATGCATACCGAGGGACAGAGGAAACCATCAGCACAAATGCACTCAACCTCCTAGAGCCCTGCCAGGGCTTAAGAAAGCAACTGATCCCTCATTGGAACTCCCAGGGCAGCTGGGATGTCCACTTCATGTCCCTGCCTGCTCTCGGGGAGGGCAGGCTCGGAGGAAAGGCCCATTAGGAAGGGCTCAGGAGCAGACCCTGACTCCTTGGAGCCCGGAGGGCGGGCACAGGCCCTGACTCTGCCCAGCTCAGAATCGTAGGACCTCAAGGGGGTCTGAGGTACCCTCTCCCTTGTAATCCGGAGAAAAAATACCCCCCTTTATTGTAATCCGTGCACACTGAGTGACAGAGGAGACCGAAGGGGCAAATGTGCCCAGCCTCCTGGAGCTCTGGCTGGGATCGGGGAAGCAAATGAGGCTCCATCGGGACTTCCAGGGCAGCCTGCTATCTGGTAGCGCCATTGGAAAGCATTGCACGCGACCAGATGGCCAAAGGGCTCGATGCAACCAGATGGCTGGGCTCGAAGCATGGCCATCTGGTCGCGCTGTGCCTCAACAAAAAGGCTTCAGCGTGTTCCTGGAGGGGACAGGGACTCTGCGGCCCAGAGGCTCACGGCCCCAACTAGGCCTCCGGCATGGGGCTGCAAGGGAGGCCCTGACGGGCCCCCAACCCGGTGTCCGAAGGCAACTTAACAGGCAGGCGAAGCGGGGGAGGTCTCACTGGGCCCAGAGGACCCCTGACCCGGGACCTTGGCTGTGGGGCAGGCTGGGGTATGGAGCCCAGCAGGGCTCCAGGGCCCGGTCAGAGCTCCTGGGCCAGGACGTACAGGGAAGGCATCCCCAGGCCTGCAGCACCATGTCCCGGGCGCTTGCCACACGATGGGCCAGAGGACTGAGCCCTGGATGGGGGGTACCCACCCCGGGGCCTGCTGGGGCCCCAGTTGGAGTTCCTGGATCTGGGCAAGCCGGGGAAGCCTCCTCAGGCCCACAGAACCCGGTCCCGGGTGGTCAGCCACAAAGGGGGCCTGAGGATGGAGCCCAGGACAAAGGTGGGCTGGTCCTGGGCCAGCTGGTCACTGGCTGAGAACTGCCAGATCCCAAGGGGGTCCAGAGTAGGAGTACCCTGTCCCTAGTAATCCAGTGGAAGGCTACCCGCCTTTCTCGTAATCCATGCGCACTGAGGGACAGAGGGGACCACCGGCACAAACACACCCAACCTCCCAGGGCCCTGCCTGGGCTTATGGAATCCAATGATCACTCACAGGACAGCTGGGATGGCAGTTCATGTCCCTGCCTGCTCTCAGGGAAGGCAGGCTCAGTGGAAAGATCCATCGGGCAAGTCTGGGAGGCAGGCGTCAACCCAGGCCCCTGGGGGCCCCAGCGGCCTGGGCCCTGGTAGCACCCAGCTGAGAACCGCTGGACCACAAGAGGGTCTGGAGTACCCTATCCCTATTAATCCAGAGGAAGGCTACGACCCTTACTTGCCTTCCATGCAGACAGAGGGACAGAGGAAATCATCAGCACAAACGCACTCAACCTCCTAGAGCCCTGCCAGGGCTTAAGAAAGCAACTGAGCCCTCATTGGAACTCCCAGGGCAGCTGGGATGTCCACTTCATGTCCCTGCCTGCTCTCGGGGAGGGCAGGCTCAGAGGAAAGGCCTATTAGGCAGGGCTGGGAGGAAGGAGCAGACCCGGACTCCTGGGAGCCCGGCGGGCGCGCCCGGTCCCTGACTCTGCCCAGCTCAGAATCGTAGGACCTCAAGGGGGTCTGAGGTACCCTCTCCCTAGTAATCCGGAGAAAAAATACCCCCCTTTCTTGTAATCCGTGCGTACCGAGTGACAGAGGAGACCGAAGGCGCAAATGCGCCCAGCCTCCTGGAGCCCTGGCTGGGATCAGGGAAGCAAATGAGGCTCCATCGGGACTTCCAGGGCAGCTTGCTATCTGGTAGCGCCATTGGAAAGCATTGCGCGCGACCAGATGGCCAAAGGGCTCGACGCAACCAGATGGATGGGCTCGAAGAATGGCCATCTGGTTGAGCTGTGCCTCAACAAAAGGGCTTCAGCGTGTTCCTGTAGGGGACAGGTACTCTGTGGCCCGGGGGCTCGGAGCCCCACCTTGGCCTCAGGCATGGGGCTGCGAGGGGGCCCCTGACGGGGCGCCGGCCCGGGGCCTGCAGGCAACTCAGCATGTAGGCGAAATGGGGGAGGTTTCCCCGGCCCTTGGCAGTGCGACAGGCCAGAGGACAGAGCCCAGGGTGGGAGCGCCTGCCCCGGGGCCCGGCGGGGCTCCGGGGCCCGGTTAGAGTTCCTGGGCCCGGCCGAGGAGGGAAGGCCTCCCTGGACCCACCGGACTGTGTCCTGGGCACTTTGTCACATGGTGGGCCCGAGGACAGAGCCCATGATGGGCGGGCCCCACCCCAGGGTCCTCCAGGGCCCCGGTCGGAGCTTCTGAACCCTGCCAAGCAGGGGAAGACTACCTGGGCCCGATTGACCCACGTCCCGGGCCCTTGGCAGGGCGGAGGACGGAGCCCAAGGCTGGAGGTCCTGCCCTGGGGCCCGGTAGGGGACCTGGGGCCCAGTCGGTGCTCCTGGACCCGGCTGAGCAGGGGAGGCCTTCCCGGCCCGCGTGAGCCTGTCCCAGGGGCTTGGCCATGCGGTGGGCCGGAGGACAGAGACCAGGATGCGGGGACCCCACCCTGGCGTCCGCCGGGGGCTGGATCAGAGCTTCTGAACCAGGCCAAGCAAGGGAAGCATCCCCAGGCCTGATGGACCCCGTCCTGTGAATTTGGCAGTGTGGCAGGCTGGAGGATGGAGCCCAGGGCGGGACGGCCTGCTCTGGGGCCCGGCAGGGACCCCAGTGCCCGGTCTGGGCTCCAGGACCCGGCCGAGCAGGAGAAGCCTTTCCGCGCTCCAAAGAGCCTGTCCCAGGGACTTGGCCATACGGTGGACCAGAAGACAGAGCCCAGGGCCTGCCGGGGCCCCGGTTAGAACTTCAGAACCAAGCCACGCAGGGGAAGCCTGCTTGGTTCTGATGGACCCAGTCCCAGGCACTTGGCAGTGGGGCAGGCCGGAGGACGGAGTCCAGGGTGGGAGCGCCCACCCTGGGGCCTGGCGGGCCCCGGTCGGACTTCTTGGACATGGCCGCACAGGGAAGGCCTTCCCGGGCCCACTGGGCCCCGCCCCGGGCACTCTGCCATGCTGCAGGCCTGAGAATGGCGATCAGGATAGGGGGCCCCCACCCCAGGGCCCGCTGGGGCCATCTGGTCGCTGGCTGAGAACCTCCTGACCACAAGTGGGTCCAGGGTACCCTGTCCCTAGTAATCCGGAGGAAGGCTACCCTCCTTTCTTGTAATCCGTGCGCACCGAGTGACAGAGGGGAACAAAGGCGCACACGCACCCGGCCTCCTGGAGCCCTGTCTGGGCTCAAGGAAGCAAATGAGCCCTGATTGGGACTTCCAGGGCAGCTTGGTCATCTGGCCCCGCCCCTCCCTCCCCCCCCTAGTGGAAAGCATGGCCTGCAACCAAATGGCCAGGCTCAGGGTACCCTGCGGCCCGGGTGCTCGGAGCCTCAGCTGGGCCTCAGGCATGGGGTTGCGAGGAGGGCCTTGACGGAGCTCCGACCCGGGTCCCGCAGGCACCTTACCATGTAGGCAAAGTGGGGGAGGCCTCCCTGGGCCTGATGGAACCCCGTCCTGGGCCCTTGGCGGTGCGGCAGGACGGAGCCCAAGGGCCCTTGGGCCCGATTGGAGCTCCTCGACCCAGCCACACAGGTGAAGGCTCCCTGGGAACGGAAAAATGATAATAACACTTGTTCTACCATTTTTGTTCCCTTAGATTTTGGACCCTAGCTCAGCCAGCACCCAGGGAAACCTAGCCAACCTAGGGCTATCCATGATGGGCTGACTTGCATGGCTCTCACCACGTTTTATTACCCAGAATGACTTGCAAACCTCAAACTTTGACTATAAAAAACACATTTTCCTCACATTTCTCTGATGGAAGGTTCTGGAATCTGCAGGGAGCCACAAACTTCCTTCCACCCAGCATTCCCCCAGGTCTCCCGTTACAAAAGGCAAGAGAAGCACTTCCCCTGCTCCCGAGGCTGAAAGAAAAAAAAATGAAATCCCACTGCTGTATACAGCAGAGGGATTTCGTGGACGTGCACAGAGGACGTAACCGTTACGTTCTTGGCACAGAAAGGGTTAAACATTTTAACTTTAAAGTATTTTCCTACAATCGTGTAGGTTACTTAGGAGCAGACCTTACATTTTGAAATCATAATTCCAATAAACTTTGTTACCTGATCTTATTTTTTTTTACCCTAATTGCTTTACACCCCTTCCCTTTTCTGGGTATTTGAAGTAACCATGAGTATATTATTTACAGACCAATCCAGCAACAGTGTACCAACTCTCCACAGAGGCCACATTTGCCTAGAAGGACCTGACAAGTGCACCACTTGAGTGCAAAGGACTTGTGTGTGTGTTCCTGTATTTAAACTCTGCTTGTGCAGCTTTGTTTCATAAGGTTTCAGTTTTATCTTTCCCTGCAGTTTACTGTTCCTGTTTTTACTTTGTTCGCAACTCCATCAGAAAAGATTTCATTTTCTATTGCGATTTTATTTGAAACTGTGTTGTTTTTTATTTAGTTGCAAGTACTTTAGAGCCAACTTTGGTGCATTTTAAACCTTTTCCTGCTTGCGTATTTTTGTCTTTTTAGAGTGTTAGAAGTAACAGTCCTGTCGCAATAAACCACAACCTTGCAGACAACTTAAACTTGCTGTTGGGAATTTGCCTTTTCTGCATGGTCCCCCTGATTTTGTTTGCCTTTTTGCTGAACCCTCAGTTTGCAGGTTATAGAACTCTTTGCACCTTACCCCTGCTAACCAGAGGTAATGTTCTTGTTCTTCTCCTTTCAACATGATGAAATTGATATACACCTCATTGACATATTTAACTTACCTTTATGTCCCTAGTATATGGTACCAAGGTGTACCCAGGGCCTGCAAGTTAAATGTCAGTTAAATGTGGACTGCAGCACCCATTGTGCAATCCACTACAGTAACAATATTAATATGACTGCAGGCCTGCCAGCAGTAGCATTGCTATGCAGTTGTTTAACTGCAAATTCTGTTTGTCAAAATAACCCCTATTTTTCTCGAAGTGATTAGGTCATTGTAAAAATGTACAATACGGAAATAATTTAAAAACAAACAGTAAGCCGGTTGTACACAAAATGACTTGCATTCCACATTTAATGAAAGAACCATTAAGGGAGGAACTTAAAAATAGAAACTGTGTGAACAATTGACCCAATAGAGCCATCAGAATAGTTCGATCCCATAGTTCTTACTAAAATCCCTAAGGTCAGGATTTACGCCTCTGTATTGAATTAGGAGACCTAAATTCCAAGATATGGTTGACAGATATCCATTGCCACAGATTCATGAGTTATTGAGCCCAGTACATGATGCTGGTTACTTTACTGTCATTGATCTCTTGGCTGCCTACTACCAGGTTGAACGGCATCCTGAATCACGTCACCAAATTTCTTTTATCACTTCACTTGGTGTATACAGATATTGTAAGACACTGTTCAGCCTGGCAGCTGCTGGTTTCTAGCGCACTATTCAAGAAATTCTCATGGGACTCAATAAAGTAATTTTTATCCAAGATGACAACTGATTTATGGTAGAGGTGTGGAAGAACATGACACTAATATGAGAAGTGCCTTACAAAGATTAAAGGAGGCAGTTATGACAGTGAATGTAAGTAAATGACACATTTGTGGGACATTTGTCACCTACCTGGGGCACATCATTTGTAAAGGAGGCACCAAACCTACAATGGATTTAAATCCAGCTGTACAAAAGGCATCAAGGCCCAATAACGAAGAAAAATTAAACTCCTTTCTTGGTCTTGTAGAATATTGTAGTATATGAGAAATGTTGGCAATTTTGTAATTCCTCTACCAGAAATCCTCACTGGAGGCTCACTGGGATACAACATGTTTTATTGTTTTGTTCACAACAACAATGGTTGATTCGACTCATGCTTTTTGTCATCAGTACATTTTGTGGTTCTCAGCACAACAAGACACCTTTTAACAATAACAATTGCGTGCACACTAATGCACATATCTAAGAGAAGGGGGTCCTACTCTATCCTTAGCAAATACTATACATTCCAAAGGACGTTTAGGTACAGAGTTGCAATCTCCATATGAACTTTAATGAAATGTGGTACCTGTTTCTTCTCCCAGAACTCCTCCCTATCTCTCAAGTAAGATCCCCTCCTGGGGTAACCTTGGCATAGAAACAGTCATTAGAGTAGGTTAAGCACAGGTGCAGATCATTATCAATTTCCTCAAATTTTAGCTTGTAGGTTAGATCAATAATCTTTAGGCCCAACAAGTTTTTATGGGCAAAAGTTAGCATTATAGCAGCAAATTCCTCTTTCCATGTATTAGGCACAGTTTCATGGTTCTTATGGGCAGAGTCTCACGCTACCTGCACAAACAGCATTGCAGCTTAGCGGCACAGGATGATGCAAATAATGACCTCACACCCTCAGCGACAGAGGACCATGGACAGTGGTCTCGTGACTCCCCGGACTACTAGAGTTGAAGAGCATGCTCAGCTGGCTCATCGGTAGTCTCAGCTGCCAGGCCGATGTAAGCAGGCTTTCGTCTTCACCAGATGTGGCCTCTGGAGCCAGTGCTCGTGGATGCTTGTCTTTGACAGTTGCAGCCCCTGGGGCCATTGAAAGCAGGTGCTCATCTTTAGCAGTTGTGGCCGACAGGCCAATGCAGGCAGGCTCTTGTCTTAGGAGTTGCAGACTCCAGGCCGATGCAGCAGCTCCTCATGGATGGGCATCTCTTCTTGCTGCCGCAGCACCAGGTCTTTGGAGTTGGTGGTGGAAATTCCAAGCAGCACAATCACTATTTGGTGCACATATCTTATGCAAGTCACTGCAGGAACTGTACTGGGAGATGAGGGACACTCACACTTCACATCAGTACCAGCTTTGCTCCCTGTCAGTAGTCCGCCACTTTGGGGTGTTCCACGCACCAGGAAGATGTCGGGCTTTTCCTCCTGGACAGACTGTCCTCCAGCAGTGCCAGGCACTCTCATTTGATCTCTGAGCAGGCAGGCTTCTAGGCTCTTAGGCAGATCCTCAGCTTCTATAGCAAGTTGACGACTTCAGGTGATGTTCCCTCACTTTGAAAAACGGGCTGTCATGCATGCACCAGTCCTGGTCAAATAGCAGCACTTCAAGTACTTTGCGGATGACTCCGTCCCTTGGTCCAGAAGAACTTGGAACTAGAACAAAGTGGGGTGCCACTGTGGGTCTCACTTTTATACTTATTTTCTAGACAGGGAATGTGGATCCACGGTCTTAGACTTCAGAACAGGCTTGGGATAGTTCTCTTTTAAATGTAATTTTTTGGCTGTTCTTCAGACTCAGCCTTTGTGCAAGGTGATAGTTCACACAGCAGGTAGCAATGCTGCTGGCTCCAAGCAGAAGTATCTAAAACAAGGGTGCAACAGAGTGTGAGAACACTGTGCCTGGCTGATATCAACATTCTTGAAGCAGCAATCAGGGAGAGACAAAAGGCAGGTCATGCCTAGAAACTTTCTCACCTTAAACAACAGAAATTGCAGTTCCACTCCTTATCCCTACCATCAACAGCAGCCCTTTGCCACCAAGGCTCTCACTGAATTTCTGAAGTCAGCTCTGTTATCTATCCTCCTTCATCTCATGTCTGGATCACCATTCTCCAGCCATAGAAATACACACTTCGACTGTCTGGGAAAGCTGTATCTATCCTCCATTGTGTGCCATGCTAAACCAGGGAGCATCTAAAATGGTTCCCAATACTCTTAGTTCTTTGACTTTCACCACACATGGAGTCTTTACACTGCACATATGTCACACCTAATATGCATACAGGCACAGTATAACTGCAGAGACTCCGCAGATGGGTCGGAGTACTCCACACATAAAGAGATAGGACAGACCCATCTTTTTTTTATTGCTAACCACATTTTATTATCATTTTGCAATGAGATTGTCCCTTCACCAAGTCAAAGAAGCCCTTCTGAGTCCAGAAAAAGTCCACCATCAACCCTATATCTTGGCGTGCTTACGCAGGCAGCCCCAGGCCCGATAGTTAAGCTCCTCCAGTTTGGAGCACCAGCCCATTGTCAAGCACCAGTCTGCGATCCTGGGATGGTGTTTGGTACTCCAGGAGCATGCTATGTCACGTGTAGGAGGCAACATGCCCATGCCCACCAACTCCCCTGGGTCCTCTGAAGTTCTCCAAGATTCCCAGCAGCGCTAGTGTAGGAGAAAGTTCCACTGGCATTTCCAGTATCTTGGTCAATACCCTGCAAACGGTTGACCAGTACCGTGCAATACTGGAACAACCACACCACATGGTAAAAGTCAGCATCTGGGGCTGCACACCGGTTACACTGCGAGGTGGGTCTCCTACCTGCTTTCCAGAGCTGAATCGGGGTAAGATATGTAGCATGTAGATAATGGAGCTGGATGAGCCACAGGTGGGAGGAGATGACAATCATTCGGGGGACCATTCAAGCATCCCTCCGCTCTGCATCATCTAAGAGGCCTACTGAGGCTTCCCGTTTTTGTTTAAGGAGACCAAATTTTGAAAGGGAATTAATGATCAGTGATTTATATAGTTATTAAATCCGTCCCTAACCTAGTGGGCCCTGAAACAGTTTGGCCTCGAGCGGGTTATATTCTGGGGGGTTAAGGAGTTCCTCCCGATGGGAGTGGAGGGCGTGCCGCAGCTGTAAGTACTTGTGGAACTCTTTAGTGGAAAGTGAGAATTGTGTTAGCAAATCCTGGAATGTTATAATGGACGTTCCCCTTCCCTCATCACCCAAGTAGGTAATACCAATTCTGTTCCATTTCTAGAAGCCTTCGAGGCGGGACACCTGAGCAAGTCTTCCAGGTTTGTCTTTTTATATGTGGAGTCTCCGCCATGAGTGCGGAGTCTCCACAGTCTTTGATATTGACATTTCACCACTTAAATTATTTGCAAGAACCTTAATGATATAAAATCTAAATGGCAACATCAAAATGCTCTTAATTCTAACTAAATTTCAGGGGTGCGCTAGAGAGCACAAGCACAAGTTGCCACCACAATTATCCGACTCATCGGAGAGCATCGGAACTGCACTGGCTTGGATCAGACTCCCCACGACACTGCATACCGTGAGCCTGCCGCTGGAGGTGGAGAAGCGAAACTCATTTGGCAGCGCTGGGTGGAGTGGGCCTGCTGTCTCCCATGTGGCCTACCGCAACTGCCTTAATTGGAGCGGCAACCGGGCCAGGACACTCCGGCGTGCAATCACTGGTGCTGGCGCTCAATCGCAAGCTGAACCTGGCTTGAGGGAGCAACAGGGAACTGGTTGCTGGGGACCGGAGCAGCCTGGGAGGTGAGATCTGGTGCGCCTGTCTCTTGGGACCAGCAGGGAACATTTGCTTGGAGGCATTGCAGCTTCTCTCTCCGGGTCTGGGCCCTGCGACTCAGGCCACCTGTATCCTGCGGACCTTGCCTTCCCATCTGGACTCACCTGATGCACTCCAGGCCCGCCTGTGCTCCGCTATGCTTGGACTTGGAGGGGGGGTGGGGCCTGGGAGGTGAAGACCGGCCATTGGGGCCCAATGGAGCACGTGGAGAGGCTGCTTGGGCCTGGAGGGGGAGACATCCTTTACATCGCATGCGATACATCGCATGCCATTACATGTATAGAGAGGACGAAACGCGTTGGCTGATGGTTTTGTACAAATTGAATAATAAAGAAGAAAAACACCACACAAATTGTATTAGGAGAGACTTTCTTCTCCGAATCAAATTTCCGAATAATTTATGGATAATAATTGTTTATGGACTTTAAATGGTGGTGCAGTTCCAATCTAGCTTTTTTGTTTCTATATTCCCTGTGGTGGGGAATTGCTTCTGGACAGGGGGCACCTTTGTGAATTTGCACACAATAATGTTTACGATCTAAAAATAATTGGGTGATTTACGGTACTGGTGTTGCACTGTTGCTTTATGGTCCACTGTCCGTTTCTCTAGCTTTCTATTCGCCCAGAGGGGTCGGTGTGCGGCGGCAGGGGCCGTCACTTGATTGAGGACTGAGCTGTACTTGATGGGGGCAGAGAAAGACTGGGAAGCAGGGACTACCGAAGCCCGGGAGGCTTGATCTGGTGCCTGAATCACCTGGGCCGCACGGAAGCACCACCTTGGGACTTGCGGCCTCTCCTCCCTGCACTCTGCCCGCGGTGTTGGCCGTTTATATCTGGAAAGCAGATACCTAGCACCTGGGCTTGATGGGGATTCCTGTGTCTGCTCGTGCCCCCTACAACTGGATCTTCCGGTGTGGCGGGGCCCGGGGTGGAGGCCTGAGCAAGGAGCACTACCGGGGCGCTTGAAGACAGTGACACTTGTGACTTGGCCTTGGATGTGAGTCCCTGACCGCCTGAGAGCTTCCTTGTGGTGTTGGTCAGCTGGGTCTGCTCGTGCCCACCCTAGTCGGAGGTACCTGGGGAGTGGCGGGACCCGGCTGAGGTGCACGCTTTGATCCCTGGATCTGAGGGGACCATGAAGAAAGGCATTCTCCAGCTGACATTGGGCTGAATCCCCATCGATCATTATGGGGAAATCTGATAATACTACACACACAAAGCCCTTATCATTTTGAGGGCTGGGGGAATGAGAGAGAATGTTGTATGGGTAACCGTTTGCACTCTCCCTTCTATACCCAAAATCACAAAAAAGCAAACGTACCCCAAATCAGGCTTTCAATTCATGAAAACCAAGCATCCACCATTTCATTCATTTTCAGGATGACTCGTGTCCCAATAGTTAAGGGAGGACCCTGGAGGACGATGTCCCAAAAAGATGCAAAAGAAACAATTGATGGACAGAATACTGGACAATGCAAACATTCACCCCCAGTCACAAGGATCTGGGTTAAATCCATCCAGAACGATGGATTTAACCCAGATCTCTTGACTGGGGTAGAATGTTTAAATCATTCAGCATTCTGTCCATCATTTGTTGCAGTTACACGTCCCAAAAAGAACAGCATGGCCTCACACACCCCCTGGGTGTCATGCTTTATCATTTGCCATCTCGCGCTCGCCAGGAAATGGTCCAGTGGCGGGCGGCACTCGTTGTAATCAGAGGGCCTATTCAGCGATTTTTCTGAGGGATGGGGGATACTAAAGGTTACAAACCCCATGCACCGGCCCATTTAAATTCAGTCATTTATTTATGGGGGGTGTAGGGGTGATTAAAAGTAAATATTGGACACTTGAAACACCATTATGCGGCCTGTGTCCTATTCAGGTAGACATGTTTCAGCCCAACAGGGGCCCACATAAGGGTCGGGGGCTTTCTTCAGGACTAGGATCCTATATGTCCCTTTTTAAATTCCCTATGAAAAGCGTCAACACCCACTGAAGGCTGAAGGGGGTACCGCGCCGAAGACAGACGTACGCTTCAGGTTCCTGGACTTTAAACACAGCCTAAACGCCATTGAAACAAAAATAGATTTGCTCACCGACAGGTTCACCAGCCTGAAGAAGAAAGTTGACAAACATGATGAGTGAATTGACCAACTTGAACATCGCACTTCGGAAGTAGAGAATGCACACCACCCCACTAGGGTGCACTTACTTCAAATGGAGAAGGAACTTGAGGTCATACGCAATAAAAATGAGGACCTTGTAGCGCGATTGAGATGCAACAATTTGCGCATCCTAGGAGTCCCCGAGTTGATGTCAATGGATTGAATGGAAGACTATGTGGAGGTAATGCTCCGCTCTCTCTTTGGGAAAGATCTCTCACCCACGTTCATCGTAGAGAGTGCCCACATGTTCCTGGACCAGTGCCCACCCCAGGGCCCCCCTGCACGCCCAATTATTGCTAAGCTGTTAAATTATCAAGACAGAGACACCACGTTGCACCTAGGCATTGATCGCTGGCCCCTTCAGCATTAAGGAAACAAGATCTCTTTCTTCCCAGATTTTACACTGGTCGTGCAGACAGCCTGATGAGAATTCTTTCAGGTGAAATGCACGCTGCAGAAAACCAGCATCAGGTACTCATTCCTCATGGCTAAACTCCACATTTCACATCTAGGGAAAACCTATCACTTTACCAAACCCAAGGCTGCTACCAAGTTTGCCAGAGGACTCCCTGCTGCTGATGTTGGACCTCCGTCCTCCCGGGAGCCTCAGTGTGTGAACGCTTCAGCAACAATGACTAATGGAACACTTGCTGGGCCAGGAACTTGGAGATGCCAGATGGAAGTACTGTTGGCCCAGAGGGGACTGCCTAGACATCCTTTGTTTGCGGGATGGTTGGTGGGACGCTCGCGCCTACCCTCTTGACTCAACTTCCCCCTCCGGTGTGAAGCTGAGGCACCGCCTTTTGGAATCCTAGCTGCCCCTATGACATTCCTTCGCCGGCCACCTGGCTTTCCTTAGGCTGGGAGTGCGCTGGGTCTCCTGGATGCCCCCGGAGATGATTCCCTTTCTGATCTTTTTGACTATATGCAAGATCTGGTTTGGTTGGTGGGGCTATTTGGCCTGATTGGGGGGGCAGAGTGAGAGGCGAGTGGGTTCTGGGGAACTGTTACTGTTGTTTTGTCCTTGTTTTTTCCCCTCCCTTGATGTCACTCAGCTCTGTGCCTCTTGCTCCTTTCGCTGGTCGCAATTGCCCGATTGCTGAAACGTCTCACTCCCTCCTTGACCTCTAGATGTTGCTGATTAAATGTGTGACCTGGAACATAAGGGGGCTCAATGATAGGTGTAAGGCGCAGCATGTGCTGGCATATTACCAGCTGCATAATGTTGACATCTGCCAGTTGCAGGAGCTGCATCTGACGGAGGCGACCCAGGAGCACCTGCAGGTGGGCTAGATCATGGAACGACATGTGGCATATTACTCTAACTATGCGCGGGGGTCGCAGTGCTAATTCGTAGGGGTGTTCCATGGCATATGCGTGCTATGTTACAAGTTGGGTCGATATGTTATACTAGCAGGTACATTACAGGTCCACCCCTTGATACTGATTTCGGTTTATGGCCCCAATGTCGATGACCCCCTCTTTTTCGCAGAGGTCTGGAGATTAGCTGGGATGGTGGGCTCGGGGACGATCCTATGGGGAGGAGATTTCAATGTGGTACTCGATGCAAGCGCGGATAGGTCAAGTGACTCCCGTTGGCCGCACCCGAATGCCGCTACACAATTGCGCATCATAATGACAGACAATAACCTCACTGATATCTGGTGCTTCTGTAACGCTTGTAGCGCAGAAGGCACATGCATAGCATCTACACATAATATGTGGTCGAGAATTGATTATTGGCTGGCCACTAGGGACGTGGTCTCCTGGACCACAAATGTCATGCACCTCCTATGGACACTTTCCAATCATGCCCCGGGCCAGCTGGAAATGCCTCCCCCTGAGTGCATATCGCACACTTTGTTCGGGCACTTACCGGCTGGTGCTCTCCAGAACCAGGTGTTCCAGAATGAGGTGCAGTCGACCATAATTTAATATTTTGAAGACAGCGTGCAATCACCCTCTTCTCCGTCCATTTTATGGGATGCTTTTAAGGTAGTGATCCATGGAGTATGTATAGCTTAATTGAATATTTTGAACACAGCAAGCCATCAGTCTCCTCCCCGTCCATTTTATGGGAGGCTTTTAAGTTAGTGATCCGTGGAGTATGTATAGCTAAGCAGGCTGGAGTACTTAGGGTGCTGCATGGGGAGCTGGCACGACTAGTGGCGGAGATTCGAGCCTTAGAACTCCAATACTACGACACATTTTGCAAACCAATCCTGGCGTCTATCCACAGCAAACTCTTAGAGTATGATGAAGTGGCGCATAGGGAAACATGTTATCTGGGGAGGGATGCCCGGGCACAGCGCTACGGAGAGGGGGGCAGAGCGGGTAAGACTCTGGCTAGGCTGCTGCTCAAACCCTAGGTGAGTGATTATATAATTGAATTACTATACGATCAGCAGACTACACATTCTGGGGTGGACTCTATACAGTGAGCAATGCTTTCCTTCTTCTCTGACTTATATACGTCCTCCCAGCCTCTGCCCCGACCTCGTTCCCTATTTAGACTCTGTGCAGCTGCTTTGGCTGGAGGAGGGACCCCAGCGCTTCCTCGAAGAACCCTTCATGGCAAAGGAAATTATTCAGGTCATTGGTACTCTGCCAGGATATAAAGCCCCGAGCCTTGATGGCCTCACCGCCACCTTGTATAACGAGTATACCCAAATCCTTGCTCCACATCTCATAAATATATACGAGGAATCCTTATTGTGTGGAATACTCCCCACTTGCCTCAGGGAGGCCCTGATTGTCACCATCTTAAAACCAGATAAAGATCCCCAGCGATGTGAATCCTACAGACCCCTCGCCATGCTAAGCACCTCACAACTCCTCCCTCTCCTGCCCAGCATAGTATGCCCCAAACAATCTGGCTTTGTACTCGCCTGTTTAACGGCTCACAATCTGCGTACCTTCTTTGCTCTATCGCATACGATCACCACTAAGGCGTTCAATTTGCTTGAATGGCCCTACCTGTTCAACTTACTGATGAGCTGTGGGGTCATAGACAAGTTTACAGGGCTGATTGGCCTTCTTTAGTCCCAGCCCGTTGCTCGACTGAGGGTCAATGGAGCGATAACTCCCCCTTTCAAGAGACCTCGGGGAACCCGGCAGGGATGCCCCCTGTCGCCCATATTATTTGCGATCCTAATAGAACCCCTGGCAGCTAGACTGCGGCAGCATCACTCTCACAAAGGGGTGACATTCACCCCCCGTAGGGTCCTGGTTTCCATGTATGCGGATGATGTCACCTTGCATATTAGAGACCCTCAGGACAATTTGGATCTGGTCATTAGGGTGTTTACTCAGTTTGGAGGCATTTCGGGCATAAACATCAATGGGCTAAATCTACCATGTTCCCCCTAACTGCCGCGACCAGGTGTTTTGAGTCCTAGTGTCCCTTGAGGTGGGCGCGGGACTCAGTTCGCTACCTGGGGATCTGGCTCAGTCTGGATCTAGATGAGCTCTGGTGAGCAAATTACGGCAGATTAATGACATGGCTTGAGGAATTCATGGCGGAGTGGACAAAGCTCCCATTGTCCCTCACTCTGAGACTGGCTATAGCTAAGATGGGGGTCCTTCTCAAATTTTTGTATCTGTTCATTAATTTGCCAGTCCCCTTACTGGCGTATTTCTGTAAGAGGCTTAGATCTCACCTCACCTCATCACATTAGCGTGCACAGGTAAACAACCCCGGGTGGCATGGGAAATATTGACACTCCCCTTTGAGCAGGGTGGGCTGGGAGCCCCAGATATAGACCTATATTTCTTGAGTGCGCAAGCGCAATTTGCCCTTTACTGGCTATATCCTACACAATTTCAACCAAACACGGCACCTGAACATGATCATGCTGCCCCTTGCCTGCTGCATATGGCCCTATATCTCCCTCCTAGGCGACCACGGACATTGATAGATACGGTGGCATTCATGGTGTGGGGTGGGGCGAGTTGAGATGGAGGGCACGACTGGATCATTTATTTGCCCCATTGGTGCAGATTATAGGCCACCCCTCAATGCCTGCAACTATGGACGCTCACACTCCCGGTCGGCTACAGCTGACGTCCTTTGGGGTGGTGTACCCGGAGGGCTCCTTTGCAACCCCCAAGAGGTGTTCCAGGATCCCGCAGTCTCGCTCCTGGACACCTTCACCTATTACCAGCTGCAAGTGGCCCTAAGAACCATTCACAATACCTTTCCAGAGGCCCCTCCAAAGTTCCGTGTGCTGAAAGCGATCCTTACAAACCCATTCCCACGCATGCTTGTCACGCGCCTGTACTCTGGAATGCAGGAGACTTCTCTGATCCGCACACCCACAGCCTGTCAAACATGGTCCGCTGACCTAAACATCTCCATCAGCGATGAGCAATGGAAGTATTGCTGCACTCAATCCAGGACCCTCTCCCCGAACTACAGGCTGTGTTTAGTCCATTTTAAATACCTTCAAAGAATATATTGCACGCCTGAGAGATTGCATAGGATTGGTCTGGTGGCTGATGCGAGCTGCAGGCGCTATGCTGCACCTGGTGTTGACTTCCTACATTTGGCAGGGGATTGCCCCGGAGTACTGCACTTCTGGTACACATGTCACGACGACATGCACCTGAGCGCTCCCTACGATTCGCTTTGCTTGGTTATGTCAAGGAGGTCACACCACAGGCGCGCAGGCTGACCCCGAACTTGCTGTGCTGGTTAAGCGCAGGGTGGCGATTCACTGGGGTAGTCGCCTGGTGCCCTGAAGGACAGGTGGCTTCGGGATGGTGCTATCTATCAAGAGCAGCTGAGCGCTTACTGGGAGCTGATGCTGGCCCACTCCCGGCCCAAAGACACATGACCCCCCTCTGTGACATTCCTGGGTGCACAAGAGGATACCGGCGATGCAACTACTGCTCCCCGGTCCACTGATCAGGCTGAACATGACACGGGGGCATCCTTCCCTGCACGGAGCCCTACTCCCTAGCCCTTATAGCGATGTGAGACTACTGCCAGGACTGTGGAATGGAGAGATGCTGTGACAGTGATTGACACGACACTGATGGGTTACAACTCCTCCTGAGTGGCTTGTTTGCTTTCCCCTTCCTTTACCCCCCCACCCATTCCAGATGTATGCTGCACATTATGACTTTACGTGAACTGTCGGAATCATTGTAATTCGCATGCAGTCTTGTTCGTAAGCTGTTTTTGTTAATGCAAAAACTTCAATAAAACATTTTTTTTAAATTCTAACTAAATTTCTCAAAGCCTAACACATTGAGGTGTTTTGCAATCTAGATACGCTTCCAGCACCCTGATATACATAGCCATCTATTGAGCGACGTTTTGCTAACAAACCAACAATACTCACTTTACTAAAAAGTAAAATACGTTTTCAGTTTTTATTGCTGGTTCTGTGCATCGCTCCTTTTCTTCTCTGTTATTTCTGTTTTGCTCAATAAATGTGTCAAAGCCTCTGAAAACTCCACAGAATCAAAATATATCTCTGAGAATGTTGTGTAAACAAAGAATTGTTAAACCCATGACCATTGATGCACACCTGAAAGCAATGATTAGTTACTATAGGCCAGATTTATCAAAGTGTTGTGTTGCCCTTTCTCCATGCAAGGTCAACGCAACACTGCAGTCAGATATACCAAGCCGCGCATGGACCCCTTGCGTGGCCCTGCGGTGTGTAGTAAATCTGGAGTAACGCAAGGGCAACGCAACACTGCAGTCAGATTTACCAAGCAGCGCATGGCCCCTTGCGTGGCCCTGCGGTGCGTAGTAAATCTGGAGTAACGCAAGGGCAACGCAACACTGCAGTCAGATTTACCAAGCAGCGCATGGCCCCTTGCGTGGCCCTGCGGTGCGTAGTAAATCTGGAGTAACGCAAGGGCAACGCAACACTGCAGTCAGATTTACCAAGCAGCGCACGGCCCCTTGCGTGGCCCTGCGGTGCATAGTAAATCTGGAGTAACGAAAGGGCAACGCAACACTGCAGTCAGATTTACCAAGCAGCGCATGGCCCCTTGCGTGGCCCTGCGGTGCGTAGTAAATCGGGAGTAACGCAAGGCAGTACCAGTCTCTGCCTTGCATTATTCTGCCCCAGGGAGGGTGTTCCCACGCATCCACCCATGGATTTTGCCGATTTCCCAGATTAACCGTGAGTGGTAGACCTGGGAATGCATCAAAATGCTACGCCTTCCTGAGGGAGGTGTAACGAGGAGAAATATCTTTATTTCTCTTTGTGTTTTACTGTTTCTACATGTGCTGCATTCTGCAGCACATGTAGAAAGAGGAAAAAGTCTCAGAGAATTGTTTTTGTGCAGGAAGGTGTCTCATCCTGCGCATAAATAATCCTCCCTGCAACGCAGGCACCCTTGCACCATGACTTAAGGGGGCCTGCGTTGGCACTAGGCAGCCAAAAGTGTGCCAGCACAAGAAGAGGACGAAATGCGCAATATAACATTAAATATGGCACATTCCTGCTCTCTCCCTTTCATGCAGCGCAGCACAGTGCTGCAAGGTATCTTGCTGCGTTGCGTGAAATATTGATAAATCTGCCCCTGTATCTTGTAGGAGGAGGTCTAGAAAAGTTTGGTTTGCTTGATGAATTGCTCTAATGAGGTATCCGAAGCTGTTAAACGTTGTAACAGAACACCCAGTAGAGTTCTCTAACTGGGTCTGGACGCCCTCGTTAAATATTCTTGAGTTTGTGCTTCAGGATGGATGGGAGCCAAAAGACGTGAGGTGATTGGGAATAGGAATGCCTCATTCAGCTTCTACCTACGTTGTCGTTGTGCAATTTGTCACATACACACGGGAAGACCTCCTTTAACATCACAACCATTACCTACCCTTGTCTTTGTACTGCCAGAGGTAAAAACTGTATAGAAAGGCTCTCGTGCCCAGTCTCTTCTGGTGCGCTCCTACACACAATTTAGCTCACAATTTAAACATTTTGCGCATAAAGGGGAAAATTGAAGCTATTTGAATTATTGAAAGCCCCATTATCTAAAATGAAACCTTTAGCTCCACTAAGACCACGCATCCCCCATTCATTAAACCCCAAACATTGACCAAAGCAAACAAATATGAAACACGTTCAAGAGAACTAGATTAACAAGATATGATCTCGACTTGTTAAGTGGGGATATCCAATCACCCTGTGTCGTGATCATTTGTTTATCGCAAATGCCCCAGCAGTGTCCCCCTTCTTTCCAGTACATCTGAGCAATGTGTGGGGCAGGAAGATAGTACGCCCTGTGTGATCTCTGCTTTTTCTTACATAAGATGCCCATAGGTGGACTCTCCGGCTGCACTCCATTGTTGCTTGAACACTGGTTGTAAGCACCATGGCACTGAAGGGGAAGAGATCAACCCCAATGGTCACCCATCACTACACTTCCAAGAACAGCTCCATTTATACCTACCCAGTGTGAAGATAACTCTGACTAGTAATGTGGCTCAGGGCCACTGGGGTCAGTAGAGGCCTCTGAGTTGGTGCAGTCATGGACCAAGCGATAGAAACCAGTGTAGGGATCAGAAGCTCTGAATTGGAGCCATTGTCAACTTTCCTACTCCCAAGTATATATTTAATGATGTCATTGATACTGACTCAAATTGCAACACACACGGTAGGCTGTTGCTGTCTGGTGATAGGAACAAGATGAGTTCCACTTGTTGGGTACCCAATGACCTGAAGCATGTCAACAATGTGAAGGCAACTGCCTCCATTCCCATTCAGTTTTGGGGTGGTGGAGATGCCGCGGTCCACGGTGTAAACGATACTAATATGTATCGCTGGACCAATGCACTGGTCAGGCAGCCGTTTCCAGATGTTTATGATGGTGGTTTTGTTACTACCAGAATACATATACATATACCATTTGATACCAGATGGGATGCTTACTCCGATGAGATCGGAAATTCTAGGATGTTGGTGTAGCTGACAAATACAGTGCTAGGTAGTTGGCAAGATCTTCCGGCCCCTGTCATTTTTCAGAGCTGAAGTAATGATGTCATGATTTATTTTGCCTCTACATTAACGACTTGGAGAGCAATTTGGTTAATGGGAATATGGATGCCCCCAGATAGGCTGTAGACCCTTTCCAGCACTCTTATATGCTGATGATTGTGTTTTAATGTCCAGAACTGTGGTGGCGCTGCAGAGGCTTTTAACTAGTTTTAATGGTTTTATGAGTGATCTTGGCCTGAAAACAAATGTTGCTAAATCCCATGTTATGGTGATGGGCAAATCTCCCACGAACACAAAAACATGTTTTATTAATAATGAAAAATTACTTTGTGTACCCACCTTTTCCTACTTGGGCATTCTTTTTAATCAAAAAAATTCATGGTTCCACTTATTGGAGGCAAGAATTGGAGGCTTCAATCGTAACGTCGAGGCTATGTTTAGGTTCACAAAAAAATTAGGCTCCCGGCCTATAAAAGTCATTACAGATATATACAAGGCTCGCACATGCGCCATCACCTTGTATGGCGCTGGTGTTTGGGGGTTTTGCAACTCTGCGGGTTTACAGAAAGTTGTAAATATGTTTTTGAAACGGTTGTTAACAGTGCCTAAAAGTACTGCTGTTACTATTTGTCACAATGAATTAGGTGTAACCCCATTAACTTTTCAACTCCAGTTATCACCACTTCTGTTATGGCGTAGCATTTGGGTGAAAGAAGAGACTGTTCTAAATCGTGCTATAATCACTGACTGTTTAAAATTGGACTGTGTGAAGAAAATTCCCTGGATTATGTATATACATGAGTTACTGGGGAAGCTGGGGCTTTCAGACTGTATTGACACTCCCGGTAACATAGCCAAAATTCCAAGAGCTAAATTGAAAAGAATGTTTATGACATATAGCTATGAAGTCAGAGATCGTTTAGAATATAGTAAGAAAAGAGTTGTCGAACACTCATTGTTGGTTTGTGCTTTAGGTACTGAACCCTATCTCTCTTTCTATTTTAATCACCTTAAGATGTTTTATCTTATAAGATTCAGGATAGGTATCGCCCATTTATTGGTTTCCTATCCGCGTGACGCACATTGTGACGCAAAACTGGATTTGTGTCCTTGTGACTCAGAATCAGCACAGAGCTCTTTACATTTTATGTTTTTTTCTGGGCTTTATACTACTAGACACGCTTTTTTAAAACCACTGTTAAGATTTTTAAATATAAGAAAGTGCAGGGCTGCGTTACAATATTTGCTCCTCTTGAAAGATGAGTTTATTTGTTTAATGATTTATAAATGCATTTCCACCGTGGTTCGGCTTCGGAATATGGTTGGTAAATGATTTTATATTGCTCAACATGATATTTTTGACATAAATTTGATTGTTTTAAATTGTATGAAATGTTTTTACTATGTAATCTTTATGGTTGACTTGCAGCCGAATAAAGATTTATTGATTGATGATTGATTGATTGATGTCATGTCCGAGCTTCTGAGAAACGCTCTCTACCAAAGCGAGGCAGTGGCAAGTCTGATGCTTAGTATACAAGCACCAGTAAGCACAATTTGGTCACTCTGGTGTCTATTGATCCAGCGCTAACAATAAAAATTCTTCTCCTATATGACTCGGTCATCCAGGTACAACTATCCCTCCAATACACAGACTATATCCATATGACGGTGGGGCCCATAACACCGCATATGCATTCACTCACTCATTTATTCCCTGGATTTCCTCCGTCATCAACCTAGGAGAAAAACAGTAGAACGATTTGCTGGAAGGAGACGGGATACCTCTTTTTAACACGACATAATATTTCTCATTGCTTTTAAGGTATTCCGCTCATTGGTCGATGGACCAACTAGTAGGAATCAGTTGATGGTGATTAAGACCAGCTCAATCACAATAACCTTTTAACATTTTTCATTAATCATTGAGCTAAAGAACCACTGAGTCATTTGTTTAAAGAGTAATAAAGTTTATATAAAGTTTTGAAGCAAGAAATAAGTTTAGGTTTATTATTCAGATTATTACATTTATCATCATTATAAGAATAAATTGAAATTGCAATGCATACCTATTAGATGGAAAAATAAAGTCCGTCACAGCAAGAACTCCCAAAATCTCTATCTATCTGTTCTGGAAAAACAGGCCTTCTCGTTCATTTCCTCTTCAGTATTTTAAGAATAAAAGTCTAATAGTTCTAAATGGAAAATCTATCCAGAGATAAAGTTCTCCAGAAGCAGCATCTTATACTCAATAAAAAATATAAAATAGCAGCAGCAGCATCAGCTCGTCAGCATCAGCAGCAGCAACTCCATACGCAGCTAACAGCAGCCAAAAACAGCAAAAAGCATCTCTCAGCAACCAGCAGCCTCAACACCCTCCCCACCAAGAGTAGGTCTTCTTATACCCTAATTCTAGCTTACTAAATAAAAATGTTGCATCTTTATGGCGAGATTCTCTCTAATTGGTCCATTTGAGTCCATATACATCTTTTTATCAAACTTCCTTGTTCTAACCAGTTCTTTGTGGAATGTCCATACTTGCATCGTTTCCCACAGTTCGTGACATTACTCATCCGCTTCGATCAGTCCAACTTGTATCACTTTCCGATACTTTTTAGGATCAACAGTTCCTTTTGTCCATTTATTCTTTTTGACTTCTCACGCTTCTCGCTGACCCATCTTGGCACACATTTACTCAGTAAGGTCACAATAGCCTTGACCATGCTTTCATCCTAGGCTCTTGGAACAATCACGTGGTCATTCTTGTTCACGGCCTTTCTCCTTGTCTACATTTCCTCTCGCGCATGCGTATTCTAGCTCATGGCGGCCATTTTATATCGCTGCTCAACAGGCCTAAGCGCACTATTTATAAAGATAAACAAAATATTGTTAAAATAAAGAATATAAACCCTTTCGTTTCCCTCCCATCATTCTACGTACCCCAATTAGGTATTACCTAGCAAAAAGCAACATATAAAGCCGTCCCTTACTTACCATCGCTTTATTTTGCCACTACACGTTTTATTTTTAAAGCACAAATCATGCATTTCATTATTCTATTAGTACGCAAATATTACGTTTATGTTAGCCACATCAACAATTATAAGTAGATTAATTTGCACACAAAATAGCGTGTTACCTTTAACCCTTCACATGTAACATGCATTGTTGGTTATTTACTTAAACGAACATGTTTATTAATTATTTTACGTAAATTATTAGGAGGTTAAAATTTTTCATTTATCCTGCTCTATCACTATCAAAGGATCATTTTCTCAGAGACACTCTTTAGAGATAGGAATGACTCTGTTGGAATTCCTTCACAGTTTCAAGGATGTCTTACTCATCCGATTGAGGAATGTAATCTTACATTCCACAGTCATATTAGTAAGTAACCCCTGACATGTCTCAACATATGGTCTATATTTGGGTATCACTACCTCCCAGACTGTGTGCATCTGAACCTTGTATACATGGTTCTTGAGACTCTGGTCTCAGAATGGGTGGTGATGGAGATGTTTGGCATATTGTATTTTACCTTGGGGCTTCACTCGACCTCAGCTGCACGGTAGTTTCACTTTACTGTTGGGAAATATGTGTGGGGTGGGGTTTCAGTCTCCCAGACCGAGTTTTTTTAACATTACTAAAATTCTCTTCTGCAGGTGGTTGAGAAAAAGGACAGTAATGTTAATAATGTGAATGAGGCCTTTACCACTAGTGGAAGAGGCTATTGTATCCTAATGACGGGGTGGACATTATGAGACTGGCCTGGCTTTCTGCTGGATTACTGATGAGCGGACAGTAAGTCCTGAAATGATCCTGGGGTACAGTGTGCATATAGATACTTCTCGCATCTCAAATACACCTGGAGCAGAATATTCATTTTCAAAGCTGCATTATTTCTTTGAAGACTCGGCAGAGTTCACGTCACCAGGACATCTACTTTGTGAGCTGTTCCCTCCATGGCGGGTGCATCACGGGTCCCTTTAGAGCCTTTACTGAACAATAAACGCGTAAAGATATATGTTTTATATTTCATGTATTTTTAGTCCTTTAAAATCCAAATGGCCATCGGACATCCACATGAACAAACTAATCGTGTATTTCCTCAATGCATTTGCAACATGATAATGTAAACAAACTGAGGGTTCCCGAAGTCGGAAGGCCACAGACACTGAGTTAGGGAAAGCCAGGTAATAAGGAATAAAAATTAATATTTAATCTTTTAGTTTCATAATTAGGGATGCTTAATGCCCTTGTCCAGTTCCGGGTCACACAATGCATGCTTATACACCTAGTTTAACTTATTTCTATGATAAAGACTTTTTTTTTTTTTTTACACATTTCAACATGAATCACGCTCCCAAACTCTTAATATTGTTTTTTTGCTGGTGTAAGAGCACAGCTGTTTTCGAAATCATTTTAAAGCAAATAAAGAGTGTTGCGCTTCACCATAGCCTTACTGGTGCACCAATCTTCTGGCTTTTGTCGGCTCATTAGCGATAATATAATGATTTGGTAATTGCCATACCTGAGCCGAAAATTGTGCTATTACTGTAAATTTAGCATTAAATGCGAATAGCACATAGAACTTTGTTTTCACATGTTTTACGCTTTTAGAGGTGACAAGTTAACAGCAGCTTTTTGTTGGTCCTAGCAGGCAAGGATTTCTTGTGCAGTAGAGTGGAATTAGGGCATTAGCGATGCAGCAAAATACCTTGACTAAAAAAAGTCAAATGGTGATAAATTTGTATACCACCAGCTCATTTATTTACGCTACTCGCCCTTCTCTAAATGAGTGATTTATGCAATCTAAGAAGGCAAAATGTATTATTCTTTTATTTTTACTCATGTAGGAGATGGTGTTACAATGTAATACTAAAATTAAGCACATAGATAGACAGACAGATAGACAGATAGATAGATTTACTGCAATACAAGTTTATAAACTATTATACATATTACACTAACCTTCTTTCCATGTGTCTACAATTTGTGAATTTATAGCGAATCCGTCACCCGTCTATAAAGATTAAAGTAAATAATTTTGTTAACACAAAAGAAAACCTGAAAATGTCCTATGTATTTAAACTAAAATGAAATCTCTTTAAACTACATTTTGAACTAAGAAGGGGTGCGATGTTTCCGTCCATCACGGTCATTCCTGATTAATCAGAAATAAACTGTCTCGATGCATCACACAGTCTCCCAGAGTCAGGCAAAAAATCTTGAGAGTCAATCTCTCAATTTCATTCTTGATGTTTACTATTTGTAGGGAATGAGTTAGGGCCTTATTATGAGTTTGGCGGTGTGGGAGCGGGACCGCCCCGCACCGCCAAACCCATGTGCGCACAGTACTCCAGATCACAACTTTTTTCATAACTGGTGGGTGGTTCTTTGGCAGTCCCGCGGCAGTGCGATTAAAAAAGGCACCGCAATGGGAACGCCAAAGCAAGTTCCTGCAGGGCATGGACTGGGGGTGCATGCAGAAAGGGGGACACACCATGTTCCCCGCCTGCATGCACCCCCTGGTGCAGAGGCAAAGGTAGGCCTTGTACGGCCCCCTTTGTTTCCTCTCTGCCACAGTTTTCATGGTGGGCTCACCGCCATAAAAATCATGGCAGAAAGGAAACTCGTAATATGCTAGTCAAGGCCGCAGCGGCCCTGCCAAGCATATCGCAGCCTCAAGACCGCTGCAACACTGCCATGGATCGCAGATTCCGGGCGGCAGTGGCGGTCCCATGGCGGTCCCACCATCCTACTCGTTATAGGGCGGTTGGACACCGGTGGGTGCGGTGGGAGCTGCACCACCACCGTGAGTTTGGCCGTCCATCCGACCGCCAAACTCATAAGGCTCTTAGTCTGTAATGCTTGGTATACCCACTTAAAAACACATATCCTGTTTTTAAAGTCATTTCAATTTGAGATCAATTCTATTCTTTTAATTCTATGAATAGGTTTTTTTGCTTTAAAAAACAGATCTGAGTGTAATTCTTATAAATAATTAGATGATTGCCAGCTGCAAATTATGCAGTTTTTGTTAGCCCTCGGTTTTACCATCCATAGCTATATCTTCGAAATATGAGAAATTGTCCTTTTAGAAGAGGCCCACTGCAAAGTGTACATTGAGAATGCTGTTGCTTGTGTACATACATATAGTCACTCTGCCTTTTCAGATTGACTCCCAAATGTATTGCCTTACAACCACATGATTTTGTGATGGTACTTAAATGGAAACGTCATAGTTGAAACCCAGGTCCATGTTGGATATTCCTGATACGAAAATATATCCAGCTAATTCTGTCTGAGCTGCACGTGGTGAGACTTGCATAAAATATATGTTTTCGATTTATTTGTATAGGTTGTTCCAGCTCGTACTTTGCACTTTCAATCAGAGCACTTTACAATGGGCACACCATTGCATTTGCTTTCTTTGGAAAATATTAATTTCTAGCTGGATTCTCATCTTCATGGCCCTCTTTGTACAGGTATATCTTCTACTGTAAGCAATTTTGGAGGCATTCCTTCTTTTTTACATGTTCATGGAGGACTTTGGAGTCTGGCTATTCTCTGATTTCTTTCACCTGCAGATGGATTTTACATTCATATGAGATTATTGCAGAAGACAGTGCTAAGAGCTCACCTTAGACCGCCTGGGTTCAGAAGGGGAAGAAGTTTTTCAGGCGCTCCCCATCAGCGTTTTCTCTGACCGTGTGCTAGAATGATGCTGAGAGTCCTCGCCACCTGAGTTGTTCTGGCGTCTCTGTGACCTTGAGTAGTTTTCTGCCAGTCACATGGAGATCTTGATTTATGAGTGGTGTCCAGGATATCAAACCTAGGCTTTTTTTTATAGGTGAGTGACCACCATGAGCTCTTGGAAAGGAGCAGAACCTTAAAATGACCCTTTTCAAGATGGTGGTCCATGCATTGGAGGATGTCTGAGTCATACATCTAAGATGTTACGGAGTCTCTTCCCGTGATATTAATTCCTGTTTGAAGCATGTATGAAGGATGCTTTATGAGAGGAAATGTGTTGCAACTCATTGCCTTCCCTGATTTTTTGTCATGATCTTCACTCTTTGCTACTATTTTGATCCTGATTTTTGTTTTAATCGGGTTGGGTCATTTTCCCTCTGCAATGTTGTCCTGACATAGTCTGGCACTTTTATCCTTCTTGATGTTGGGAGCAGCTTTGGGGCCAGATGTACGACCAATGTTAGCATGCGCAAACGGGTTAGCGACCCGTTTGCGCATGCTAAAATTGGTATGGCCATGTACTAACACAATTTTGCGAGTCGCAAATGAATTGCGACTCGCAAAAAAGTGTTTAGAGACTCGCTATTTGGAAGGGGCGTTCCCTTCCAAATAGCGACTCTCTAACCCATGTACTAATGTTTTGCGACCGCAATTGCGGTTGCAAAACACTCGCAATTACCACCTACTTGAAGTAGCTTGTAATGCATTCGCAAATGCGAAAATATTTTTTAAGGGCAGGCAGTGGTCCTAAGGACCACTGCCTGCCCTTAAAAAATTAAACGAATACGTTTCATTTTTACTTTTTTTAAATGCATCCCATTTTCCTTTAAGGAAAACGGGCTGCATTAAAAAAAAAACTGCTTTATTTAAAAGCAGTCCCAGACATGGTGGTCTGCTGAGCCCAGCAGGCCACCATCCCTGGGAGGGCCAGCCATTCCCAATGGGGTCGCAAAATGCGAGTGCCTCATTAATACTAATGAGCCTCGCATTTTGCAACCCCATTGGGAATCGCAATCAGTGTCTCTGACACTGTTGTACATACTAAATTGCGACTCGCAAACGAGCGCAAATTGCGACTCGCAATTTAGCATGGTCGTACATCTGGCCCTTGGTGCATTGCTGATTTTTCCGCTGCTACCTTCGTCTTCACTCAACAATCAGAAGATCGATAAAGGAGGTTCCTTTGTGGGGATTTCCTCCTATGACCCTCTAAAAGAGACACTTGACACCTTTCACGTATATTTTTCTGTTCAAGATGGCATCATACCTACTGGGAGCAGTCACCCTTTCCTCAGGCAGTCTAGAAGGGTAGTCAACAGTGTGTTACCTTAACATTAGTGTTTTTAGGTCTCGCCCTGAAGCCAGCGCTTGCGCTGTTCTGGGCGAGACATTTTGTAAGTGGGCTTTTAGAAATGCGACCACTTTTTTTTGGGCTTGCCTAGAGCATGCGGGTACGCGCACAGTAACGCGCATTCCTCGCATGCTCCAGGCGCCATATGTCTTTCCTCTCACTTGCTCCTCCCCCTCCCCACCACAGAGCGCTTCTCGGGGCAGCGCGGCCGTGTCACTTTCACGGCCGCACGTCACTTGCTCTCCCGCTCCTCCCCCCTCCCCCACCACAGAGCGCGTCTCGCACGGCCGCGCGGCCAATGCTTGTTTTAGGTCTCGCTGAGCCAGCGCATGCGCTGCCCTGCGAGACATTTAGTGTGTGGCTCCAGAAAATGCTACCACACGCTTTTGCTTGTGGCGGCCTAGAGCTTGCGGTTACGCGCACAAGCGCGCGCGCCTCGCTCCGCCTCTCCAATGCTCGCTATGCCTCTCCTTCTTCCTCTTTTCTTAAGGCACGCGCTGTCTGTAACGCAATGAGGCTCGAGAATACTTCTGAGGGGGGTCAGGGGGCAACATGTGTGAGCGTGGTTGCACGCTCGCGTGAACCCGTCGCTAAGGGAATCCACTGTTTATCTTAAGGAAGCACGTCGTATCTGCATTCCAGATCTCCCATACCGACTGCCGCCTGCGAGGTTGTGTCCCCAGGGTACAATCATGGACTTGAAACAGTGCAGCAAGGAGATATATATCTACTCTGTACTCTGTGTGGTGAGGAATTGTAAACTCCGGAAGTTTAACTCTTCATCACCCTGGGATTACGCTCTCTTGCGCGCATTCCGTCTCTCTCGTTTTCCTCTCTCTCTCTCTCCCCTTCCTTCACTGCCTCTCTCCCTCACTCTAGTCCTCTCCTCCTTCTCATGTTCTCATCCTTTCTTTATCTCGCACTTTCTCTCTTCATCTCTGTATCCTCTCCCGTGTCTCTTTTTTGTTCTCTGTGGCATTGTCTGTCTAAAGCACACACACTCGTCTTTCTCCGTTTATCTGTTTCCTCCGCCCACCCCGAAACTCTTGCCTTTTCTTCCCTATCAAGTACTGTTTGAACGACGCAAGAAAAATATGATATCTTTATTTAAGGTGTTAAGAATATCGTAACATTTACATCCAGAAAGTCAGATTAGAAATATTTTTTTCCTTTAAGGGCAATAAAAAGTTTTATTTAAATCTATATCCCTAGAAAACATTATAATTTCTAATATTGAAAAGTCTTTTCTCCTAATGGAAATTAAATGTTAATGTTTCTGATCAAAGCATGTATTTTCAACACGCGCTTTTTAATCGATGTGTGTAATTTTTAGCTCTATTTAGCTTCAGAGCCGTGTGGGTGCAATACAGATTCCATATGCTTTTCTCATCCGTTTCTGGCAGCCTGCTGTAAACCGTGTAGGCAACTTGTCCCCAAATGGAGCTAATCACCCGGGACACCGACCCTTATTCCTTGCAAACTTGCCTCAGTATTTCAATCTGCCACAGACAGTCTCAAAGCTCTCCCTGCAATGCCCCTTGACCAGTCTTGATGTTCTGCTCGCTCGGTAAAAAGACAACGATTCGAACAGCTAAACATGTCAAGGCTGACTCGGGAACTACGGGCATGTGTTTGCCAAGGACAACTGTCTGGCTTCTCAGGAGAGGAGCAGTAACTCATTTGCCAGGCCAGTTTTGCATGATTTTCTTGTCTGATTGGCACTTCTTAGGGCCGCCTGTTGGGTACTGCTTTGAGACAATTTCTTAAGATTAGGTGTCTGGGAAGAAGTATCCCCTGTGTCCGATAACTCTTTTTATGGTGTATAATCTATCTTCTGCAGATTCTTCACCCCTCCCCTACTCTCCTTTTGAGGTTGGGCCAGTACTAGAAAGGTTCCATTGTAGGTTCGGGTTGATACTTACATCTGTCTAGTTTCCCCCTCCTTAGGCTTTGGTTGGTCGCCAGGAAAAACAAGCATTGGCATAGCCAATAGGTCTCGCCTTTGGGACCTTATAAGTGTTTAGCCATGCAACAGTTGATGTTGATGCACCAAGGATATTGTGCTGCATAACTAAATACTTATAAGGTCCCAAAAGCGAGACCTATTGGCTATGCAAATGCTTGTTACTTAGTACTAGTTACTGCAATGTTTTTACCTCATGGTAACTATTACATTGGGAGTTATTACATCAATTGATATTATAATTTGAGTCGTTACTTTGCATATACCTAGGTATACAATGGTTTTGTAGTGGGCTGGGCCATGTTTAGGGACAGAGAGGGGATTTAGGATTCAGGGGTGGGTGGTGTTTATGGGTGGAGAGGCGTTTTAGGATTCACGGATAGATAGTGTTTAGGGTTGGAGAGGGCTTTTTGTAGGGTTCAGGGTTGGGTGGTATGTAGGGTGGAGAAGGGTTTTAGGGTTCTGGAATTGATGTTGTTTAGGGGTGGAAAGTGTTTTATAGGGTTTGGGGATGGGATGGATGGAGTTTGGGGAGCAGAGAGGATTTTTAGGTCTCTGTGATGGGTAGTGTTGAGGTGTGAAGAGGGTTTTTTAGCATTCAGGGATGGATGGTGTTTGGGGAGGAGAGGGTTTTTAGGGTTCAGGGAGGGATAGAGCTTATGGTTGGTGAATGGTTTTATGGCTCAAGGATGGGTAGTGCTTAGGGATGTGAGAGGTTTGTAGGTTTCAGGGGTGAGGGATGTTTAGTCATAAAGATGGGTTTTTAAGGTTCAGGAATGGGTGTACTTAGAGGTGGAGAGGGGATTTTATGGTTCAGGGATGGGTGGTGAGGGGTTATGGTTAAAGGATGGGTGGAGGATTTAGTATTTTTTCAGATTGAAACACATTCACACTTAGGGGCTCAGTTACAAGGCCCCTGCTCCACTGGAGCGTCACTTTTTATGTTGCTCCGGTGGCGCTGCGTACTGCTCCATATTTACAAGGCAGTGCTAAGCCACTTTGCATGGCTTAACGCGGCCTTGAAAATATTGTTCCCTTTGACGCAGTTTTCTGCGTTAAAGGGACGTGCAATGGGTGTTGCTGTGGTGAATTTTCATGGTTCACTTCCTTATAGGGCTAGCTTATATCCCCTAAGAGTGGCAGTTGTGAGGCCCAACAAGCCACTCAAAACTGATGCTGCGTTTACATTTTTGTGGGCATCAAACAGGGTTTGAATGCATCTTGCTCAAAGTTCAGTTTCAACCTTTGAATACAAACATTCCATGTTCTCTAAGTTATGGTCCAGTATTGATAGTAGATTTTCCATAAGGGCACCACGGACAGCCAACCGGCAACTTGTTGCTGATCTTCAGGCCTCCTCTGTTGTAGCTGAACATGTGCTGAGGGGGGAATTCAGCACATCTTTACTCTGTTAACAGTACCCATGCTCTTTGCCACAGTGATACTTCCATTCGGGAAACAGGCTGACCTGCTCAAAGCAGTCTGTACCAGTGAAGTAAATTCAAAGGGCCCTTATCTTTTCCATTGTGGGTTTGTGGATCTAAACCTGCCTACAATGTATTGTGCATGAAGGAAAAAGGGGGATGGAGCACCGGGACACGCAGTGGGTCAGGAGAGTCTGCGATCACAGTGCCTCTGCTATCTTGACAAACCAGAATTTTGGGGCTACAGATAACTTAAAGGTAATGCCTGAAGGTAAAAGAGCCCTACTGTGCCAGGGTAAATCTACCTCGAGGTTACCAATATATACATCAGTAATGAGGCCCCATCAAAATGACTGTATTCAGTTCTGGAGGCCAGTTGATGAAGGTATAAAAACAGATTAGAGGCTTTCCGGAGGAGACATACAAAGTTGGTGCAAAATCTGCCCTAAAAATGTTGTGAAGGGTATTCCTGGTTTACCTATTTTGGAACATCCAACGTCCATCATGGGTCAGCTTGCCTGCAAGCCCTGTTTTAAGGTGAGTCCTCTGGAGTCTTACAGTCCATTGAAGGAAATATGGGGGATCCAACTGGATCCTGCATCCACCAACGTTACTGAGTGGGACTCAGGGCGGCTGCAGGGAAATGTGCGGAACTTGTCCTGGTGTAATTTGCAGACACCAGAGAAACCTTAAGCAGCGCCCACACATTGTCTACTTTCCGTTCGGAGCAGCAACCTGCAGGGGGTGAGGAGGGTCTCTTATTTTCACTTCCAGTAGGCCCCAACACAAAGGCCTCACTTAAAGGGCCTTCAGCCTTCTTATTGTTGACGTCTCATCTCGTCTGGGAGCTAACTGGATCCTAACACCTAGCTACCAATAGAATGGAGGGAAGCAAAGGCTCTCAGCTTATCACTTTACAAGTGCTTTAGAGAAACTATTATTTGGAGGCAGGTTTTTTACTTTGTTCAGCCCCAGTATGTAAGAGAAAGGAATGCACTGTAAGAATGTCATATATATTGTCTGTATGAGTAATTTCACTGATAACGACTGTGAGAAGTTGGCCTGGTATATGAAGTCCATAAATTAAAGTGGGCACCTTGCACCAGTCCAAACAACCCTTATGGTGATTTAAGAGGTCAAAGATAACCTTAGAAAGCTATCCAAGTGGTAGCTGCGGAGAGCAGCCTTCAGGCTTAGTTTTGAAGGAATGTTAAGCAGCTTGTTATACCAGAATGCAACCTTATTGTATTGGTTAAATGAAAAGAGAACCACACAGTAGTTATAAAAATATGTATTTATTATTATCACACACCTTAAATACCTCACAGTATCTGCTACATGCAGATAAACACAAAGCACACAATACTGTAGCACAGAAACAATCGTAAGTAGCACTAATCCACGTTGGCCTCATTGGGGAGACCAAACTATATACTAAAATAGCGGTATAAGAACCACGACTCGAGTCAAGAGAGTGTCTAGAGGATGTTGAATCGCTGGGACCCCACTGCTGTAAAGAAGAAAAGTGTCCGGTGGAACCCACAGGTGGATTCTAGATGGAAGGAACCTGAAAGCAGAGGGGACAGAGTCTGGGTCACTCAGGAGTGACCAGGGGCTCGGTAGACGAATGCCCACCGATGTCGGGTGCTTCAGGTGTTATGATGGAGACATTGACTCTACAGCAGCAGGGACCAGGAGACGTCGAGGACGACCAGGAGCCGGATACGAGCAGTCCCACGAAGGATGTCTAGTGCTGAGGGGTCGGTGTCCTGCGGGAGCACCAACACGCCTTGGCAGTGGCAATCCACGAAGAAGGTCAAAGAAGGTTACGGTCTGGCCCAGCAAGGACCAGGGGACTCACCACAGCAAGGGGAGTCAGGGCAGGCCTGGAGCAACCAGGGGAGCCCAAGAAAAGCAGTGTTGTCCCTCAATTGGACCCACAGGCTGAAGGCACAGGAGTCACGAGGGGACCTCTAGCAGTTTCACAAAGTAACAGCTTGCAGGGCACAGAGTGCGAGGAGGCCAAAGTCTTTTATACAAAAATGTGCGCAGAGGTTGGGGCTATCGATAGCCCAATGCACTTAGTTGGGGAACGCCAACAAGCATATGCACTTGCAAAAGTACGCAGTGCATAGGGGTTCAGGTTATGCAATCTCCATGAGGGATACTGGCCTCAAACTTAGTGAGAGGGCAGCTCAACCTCAAGGAACATAGGAACCCACTTCCTGTGTTGCTGGAGCCTTCGCAGTCCGCAGGAGCTCAGGATCAGCAGACCAGTCAGTTGGGTTACGGCGCCTGCAAATGCAGGGGAGTGACTCCTTCACCCCATGGGAGATACTTCAGTTGTCCTTGATGCTCCACAGGTACTGCATGGAGCCTGTATGGTGCACGGCACAGACAATGCTTTGGACGGAGAGGGAGACGAAGTCGGGCTCAGTCGAAGTCCAGCGAAGTCCAGAGTGTCCAGACGGTCAGAGGTCAGTGGTTTCTTGATCAGAATCTTGTCCACATCGAATCTAGGGTCCTACAGTCAGGTAAGCCCTTTTGTACCCACGAGAGAGGGTTGGACAGATTCAGGGGACCCTCCCAGGGGAGGGTCAGGACAGTGGGGAGGATACTC
The DNA here is from genome assembly GCA_963921515.1 of Calotriton arnoldi. Lineage (NCBI taxonomy): Eukaryota > Metazoa > Chordata > Amphibia > Caudata > Salamandridae > Calotriton > Calotriton arnoldi. Next base: position 657,123 of record CAWUFW010005814.1, read on the forward strand.
CCCTGTCCTTTGTCCAGTTTCGCGCCAGAGCAGGAGCCAACGGCTCCCAGGACTGGTTTGAACTGGACTATGCACAGGGGCACCAAATGTGCCCCTCGTGCAGACTTTCAGGCACTTTGGAAGTGCACCCACCCAGCCCCAATACACTAAATCCTGTCTGGGAGTTGGTCACACCTCCCTGTGACAGAATGCCTATTGTCCTGCCTTCCCCTGCTCGAGCTTGGCTCAGATGCAGGAGGGCAGAAATGTGTCTCTGGTCGGCAGCAACCATTTTATGCTGTTCGGGTCGAGAAGACTGGTACCGGGAAGACCAGGGACCCCACAAAGCTCACTTCAGAAGGGTGGAATCATACCTCGCACACAGGTTACCGGTGTGGATTCCAAGGTGTTTGATACCAAACACGACATGTTTTGTTGCAGCTGTTTTTGAGGTAGCATTTTACGCGAGCATATAATGCACCTCTACCTATATGTCTGGCTGCGTCACCGACAACCCGGGAGAATGGTCTCCGAAGGCTGCAGGGGTGCTCTGCTCATGCAGGGGCACCCTCTCACGTAAAACCAAGCACCCTGCCTTCAGGATTGTCAAGGCCTGCTAGAGGGGTGACTGATAGGTTTTAAGTGTAGTGACCTATAGATATAGTAAACCTATATCTAAAGTAAGTGGTGCATGCACCATCTTACACAGGCTGCAATGGCAGGCCTGTAGTTCCATTTTGCATGGCCTCTCATGGGTGGCATAATACATGCTTCAGCCCATGGGAGGCCTCCGGGGTACCTATGCCCTACGTACATGTCGACCATATACTAGGGACTGACAAGGGTACCCCAGTGTCCAATCTGGAGTGTACCTAAGTACATGGCATAACATTTTCGGGAGAAAGCAGATAGACTGGGGTCCTGATTAGCAGGAACCCAGTCAGACTAGTCAAAAACAGTGTAACATCAAGCAAAAAGTGGGGGTAACCATAAGAAGCAGATCCTACTTTCCTACACAACCCTCCCCCCCCAAACGTAAGGAGATGAGACTAACCTTGCCCAGTTGAGTCTTCATGTTCTAAGCGGAAATATCTGGAGAGTCCATCTGCATTGGCATGGTTACTCCCAGGTCTATGTTTCACTGTAAAGTCCATCCCATGTAGGGAAATGGACCACCTCAAAAGTTTGGGGTTTTCACCCTTCATCTGTTTTAGCCATAAGAGGGGCTTATGGTCTGTCTGAACAATGAAGTGAGTTCTAAACAAGTATGGCCTCAGCTTCTTCAGAGCCCAAACCACAGCAAAGGCTTCCCTCTCAATGGCTGACCAACGTTTCTCTCTGGGGGGTCAACCTTCTGCTAATAAAAGCTACTGGTTGATCCTGACCTTCTGCATTAAGTTGTGACAACACAGCCCCTACCCCCAACTCAGATGCATCTGGACAATGAATTGTTTGGAATAGTCAGGACTTTGCAGAATGGGAGCAGTGCACATGGCCTGCTTGAGATCATCAAATGCCTTCTGACAGCTAACTGTCCACTGAACTTTCTTGGGCATTCTTTTTGAAGTAAGATCATTCAAGGGAGTCACTATAGACCCATATCCTTTTACAAATCTTCTGTAGTACCCAGTCAGGCCCAAGAAAGCTCTGACCCGAGTCTGGTTAGTGGGAGCAACCCAGTCCATGATGGTCTGGATTTTGCTCTGCAATGGTTGAACCTGGCCTCCACCCACAAGGTGGCCCAGGTACACAACCTTACTCTGCCCTATCTGGCACTTGGTGGCCTTGATAGTGAGGCCTGCTTTCTGCAGAGCCTCCAAAACATTCTTCAGGTGGACCAGGTGATCCTCCCAGGTGGAGCTAAATACAGCTATATCATCAAGATATGCTGCACTATAGGCCTCCAGGCCTGTAAGGACTTTATTCACCAGCCTTTGGAATGTGGCAGGTGCATTTTTCAAACCAAAGGGCATGACAATAAATTGATAATGCCCACTAGGGGTTGAAAATGCTGTTTTGGGTTTGGCATCCTCAGCTTGTCTGATTTGCCAATATCCAGCAGTGTGGTCAAATGTGCTCAAGAACTTGGCTGAGGCCAAAGTGTCAATGAGTTCATCTGCCCTAGGAATAGGGTGAGCATCAGTCCTAGTGACTGCATTGAGCCCCCTGTAGTCCACACAAAACCTCATTTCTCTTTTACCACCCTGGGTATGAGGTTTGGGTACCAGGACCACTGGACTAGCCCAAGGGCTATATGAGGGTTCAATCACTCCCAATTCCAGCATCTTTTGGACCTCAGTCCTGATGCAATCTCTGGCATGGTCAGGCTGCCTGTAAATCTTATTTTTAACAGGTAGACTCTCACCTGTGTCCACTTCATGGGTACACCAGGTGGTCTGACTAGGAGTCAAAGAAAACATATGTCTATATTGAATGAGGACCTTCCTGCATTCAATCTGCTGTTGCTCAGTGAGGCTGCCTGCCAAAGCTACACCATCAACTGAGCCATCCTCAGGGTTCTGTCAGAGGAGGTCAGGGAGTGGGTCACTCTCTTCCTCCTGTCCCTCATCAGTAGCCATGAGCAAGCCCATGTCTGCCCTGTCCATATAGGGTTTGAGCCTGTTTACATGGAGCACCCTATGGGGGCTCCTGGGAGTTCCAAGGTCCACCACGTAGGTGACCTCTCCCTTCTGCTCAAGAATAGTATGGGGTCCACTCCAATTGTCTTGGAGGGCTGCTGGAGCCACAGGCTCCAACACCCATACTTTCTGTCCTGGCTGATAAACAGTCAGTACATCCTTTTGGTCATGCTAAACATTTTGCAATTCTGGACTTGCCTCGAGGTTTTTGATGGCCTTCTTCATGTACTCAGCCATCCTGGAGCGGAGACCAAGTACATAGTCCACTATGTCTTGTTTGGGAGGTTTGAGAGGTAACTCCCATCCTTCCTTAATCAGACACAAGGGACCCCTAACTGGATGCCCAAGCAAAAGTTCAAAAGGGCTATAGCCAACCCCCTTTTGTGGGACCTCTCTATAGGCAAAGAGAAGGCAGGGCAACAGGACACCCCATTTTCGCCTAAGCTTTTCTGGGAGGCCCATGATCATGCCCTTTAGGGTTTTGTTGAACCTTTCAACCAACCCATTGCATTGTGGGTGATAGGGTGTGGTGAACTTGTAGTTCACTCCACACTCCTTCCACATTGCAGTGATATAACTGGACATGAAGTTTATACCTCTGTAAGTTAAGACCTCCTTAGGGAAACCCACTCTGGAAAAAATTCCCAGGAGGGCCCTGGCCACCACAGGAGCTGTGGTGGTTCTAAGGGGTATTGCTTCTGGATACCTAGTGGCATGGTCCACCACCACTAGAATATAACTGTGCCCAGATGCAGTATGAGGGTTCATGGGACCAATGGTATCAATCCCAACCCTCTCAAAGGGAATCCTCACCACAGGTAGTGGTATGAGGGGGGCCTTTGTGGTACCATCTGACTTACCACTGGCTTGACAGGTGGTACAGGAGCGACAAAACTCCTTGGTGTCCTCTGAAATGTGAGGCCAGTGAAAGTGAGGGACAAGCCTGTCTTACTTTGGCCTAGGTGTCCTGCCAAGGGAATGTCATGTGTCAAGGTGAGTAGGAAGCCCCTAAACTTCAGAGGTATGACCAACCTCCTGGTGGCACCAGGTTTGGGGTCTCTACCCTCTGAGTAAAGGAATCCCTCATCCCAACAGATCCTGTGGGATCCACTGACACTCCCAGCAGCCTCAGCAGCAGCTTGCTGTCTGAAGGGTTCAAGAGAGGGGCAGGTTTGCTGCTCCTGGCTCATATCTGCCCTGGAAGGGCCCCCTGTCCCCAAGAATTGAACCTGATCAGGTTCTAGTTCATCTGAGACAGTTCCTTCACAGAGACTGAGATCATCTCCCTCCAGAGACTGATCCTCTCTCTGAACCTGGGGGGAAGACACAGCCTTACCCCTCCTGCTCCTTCTCTTGGGAGGCACCTGGTCCATCTTTTCAGAATCCAGGGCCTGTTCAGTAGAAGTCAGTTTGGCCTGTGACCTGGTCACAGCAAACACATCTGCAGAGATGCCCAGCATTGCTGCATGAGTCCTTAGTTCCACCTCAGCCCAGGCTGAAGTCTCCAAATCATTGCCCAACAAGCATTCCACCCGAAGGTCTGAGCTAACCACAACTTTCTTAGGGCCAGTTACCCCTCCCCAGCTGAAATTAACAAATGCCAAGGAATGATCAGCCCTGACATTGTTAGCATTGGTCACTTGGTACATCTCACCAAGTATGATTTAGTCAGGGCCCACAAGATCTTTTGTCACCATAGTGACACTTGCACCTGTGTCCCTGTATGCCATGGCCTCCTTACCATTAATCAAAGGCTGCTGGCTGTATTTGCCCAGGTTACTGGGACTGACAAATAAGGTGGCAATACCCATGCCACCATCACAGACAAGTACAGCCTGAGCTGGAGTTCTGACTAAGCCAGAACCCATCTCAGAGCCCAAGGTTAACCCCACTAATCCCTTGTTCCCTGTACCACCACTTGAAACTGTACTAGGGGGAGCAGTTGCCTTAGGGGCAGTGGTGGTTGGAGTTGAATCCTTGGCCTTTGGACAATTGGCATCTTTTGTCCAATGGGTCTTTTCTTTACATAAGTAACACCAAGGTTTCTTCTTGCCTTTACCTTTGTTGGATTGTGACTCCCCCCCAGATGCAGGTTTTTGGGGCCCTGATGAAGACTTGTCATCTTTACCCTTGTCCCCACCCTTATCTGAAGGTTTAGCATCTTTCTTCTTCTGGTCACCACCATGGTTCTGGTTTCTCTGCTTCACCCTGGTTCTGACACACCTCACTGCCTTCTTTCCCAATTCTTGGGGAGAAGTCAGATCAGAGTCAACCAGGTATTGATGCAACAACTGATTTTGGCAATTATTAAGGATCTGCTCCCTCATAATCAAATCGTACAATCCCTTGAAATCATTCACTTTGCTGTCAAGCAACCAGCCTTCCAGAGCCTTAATGGCACTATCCACAAAGTCTACCCAGTCCTGATTCTGTGCCTTCTGGGTGCCTCTAAACTTAATCCTGTACTGTTCAGTGGTTAAGCCAAACCCATCAATGAGAGAACTCTTCAGGACTGAATAATTGTCAGCATCCTCTTCTCTAATAGTGAGGAGGAGCTTATCTCTACCTTTGTCAGCAAAGAGAGCCACAGGATAGCTGCCACTGCTCTTGAGGGACCCTCTGAACTTTACAGGCCCTCTCCAAAGCAGTTATCCATTTATGGATGTAATTCCCAACATGGTAGGGAGGGACAATCTTGCTCAGGTTCCTATTATCAAAGGAATGTTCCTTAATTCTAGAATCACTGTTGCTGCCACCATGGGACTCTAGTCCCAATTTTATTCTAGCTCTCTGGACTTCTAGGGACTCTTTGTCCAGGGCCAATTGCTGTTGCCTGAGCCTAAGCTTAACTTTCTCAAGTTCCAGAAATTGGTACTCCCTGTCATAAGAGTGGTCCCTCTTGCTAGATACAGAGGTCCCTACAGACTGTCCTGAGTGATTAGACTCTGCAGAGGGAGATCTAGATCTCCTTGGTAAACTCTGCACTCTTCCAGGAGGGGTGAAGAGGGGGCCTTCTTGGCCTTCTCCATCATCTCCCAGAAGATCTGAGTTGTCCAGGTGGTAACCATCTTGTTCCTCCTGGCCAGGGTTTGGGTCTAGGTCATAAAAGGTGTCACCTCCTGACCTGTCCTCATTCCCTGTCCCACCCACTCTCTCCTGTTCATCTGACCCAGGGGTCTTCCTAAGGTCATCAAGAAGTCACGTCTCTATCAGACGTTGAGTGTTGGCACTTCTCCCTGTCTTCAGCTTTCTAGAGGCACACAGGGCTTTCAATTCTTGGAATGAAAGCTCACTGTATCCAGAGGGCAGATAGCCACTGGCATCTCCTTTAGGTTTAAATCTTTTTATTGGGTTAACAGCCAATGTAGCAATGTGCCATGCGAAAAACATCAGATCATGAGCTACACAGCCAGGTCGGGTGGCGCAGTGGACTAATGCATCCACTGTAGGGGCCTGTGTTCGACCTCATGGTCTGTAGTGTAGTTCCTACTTCCCTAATAGGCTCTGCGCATTGGAATAATATACCCTATAGATTTGACATAGGACTGAGGTCAGTATGTCCCTATCGAGTATATTAAACTTAATTTACTTTGTACCAGCTAACTCAGAGGCCACTAGAAACTCCTTGTAAACAAGAAGGGAGTAGTTTCTGGCAACCGCATAAACATGACAACTTTGTTTCCCTTTAAAATCGGAACACTCTCAGAATCGTGGAAACAACAGATAACAGTTTCACTCAGCTAATCGTGCATGCTTAGTTTCTTCAGAGTTACACAGAAAGAATAGACGGGCGTTTCAATAAAAGGATTTATTGAACAGTCTTGTTTCTCGTGTAAGAGATATGAGCTGTTACAATCGTAAGACAGTATGCGAGATATATTATGTACAGCGTAAGCAGTAGAAAGAAATAATACTGCGCTAGCATTATCTTTTAGCTATGACACATATATTCATATACATAAATAACATAAGCTAAAAATGCGAGTACTCGGGGCGTGGCTTAGGAGCCGAACATGGCGGACGCGTCTTTTTAGAGCTCCGCTGTTCGCTCCCTTCAAGGGCCATAATCCGCCATAATCCTGGATCCTAGCGCTTATCGGCGTGCGCTACACACGGCAGCGCTGTGGTACTCCGGCGGGACGGGGAGCTCGCTTTACCCGCGGACCGGCTGGACGGAGGAGACCTCAGGCGCACCGGAGAGCAGCTGCGGCCGTGTTGCGGCGGCCGCATACCACAGGCAGCGAGACCGTACCTGGCGCCGCTTTGTCCGGGGGCCCCGCCTCGGTGGCACGGACCGTGTCCCGATATACAGGAGCGGTGGAGGGTGCGATCCGTCGGCGGAGGTCGCGTCTCTTCAGATACGCCATTGCGGTGCCCCTCCCCCAGCCTTACCCACATTGGGCCCTGCATGTGGAGACTCTGGGCCTAGAGAGGCCTACCCGGGGCCGGGATTTCGCCGCCCGAGGACCGCCGCTGTGCCTGCACACTACTGTGGACTTTTTCACTGCGAAGAGGCACACCCAGCGTCCATTTGCGGTTACCCCATGCGCCTGACCCCCAGCTGAGGGGAGAACAATCTCGTGATCGGGACCTTCCTGGCCGCGGACCTGGACGGTGAGTCGGTCCGTGCCGCCTAATCTCTTCCCTTCTGGAGCGGCGGCTTTCCGGGGGGGGGCCCCGTCGACCATCCTGACATTCCTGCCGCTCTGGGGGCCCCGGGAGATCTTTGAGGGGCTTCCTGCTTAAATCAGTTGGGATCAAGTGCGCTCGGGGCTGGGGACGCGGTCGCAGTGCCCCCCCGCCTGGCCCTGAGGTGGGCGGCATACCCTGCTGCTCCTCATTCACCCTCGCCTCTGGCCGCAGTAAAGACCGATCTGGAGTGGACCCTACTGAGGCCTTCATTATTCCGGTGAGCCGGGCGGGTGGTGCGCTTGGGGCGGGGTCCCGGGCGGGTGGCTGCGCTGCCCCGCCGCGGCGGGCACTCCGGGAGACCCGCCGGATCGGACCCACCAGCGGCATACCCGGCATCCACCTGCTGCTGCCCCATGTGCCAGACCCCCACCTGAGGGGAGAGCGATCCGGAGATCGGGGCCTTCCTGGCCGCGGACCTGGACGGTGAGTCGGTCAGTGCCGCCCAGTCTCTTCCCCTTCGGAGGCCGCGTCGACCATTCTGATCTTCCTGCCGCACTGGGGGCCCTGGGAGATCTTTGAGGGGCTTCCTGCCCACATCGGCTGGGATCGGGGGCGCTCAGGGCTGGGGACACAGTCGCAGTGCCCCCCACCTGGCCCTGAGGTGGGTGGCTAACTATACTGCTCCTCATTCACCTTCGCCTCTGGCTGTAACGCAGACGGATCGGGAGCGGAGCCTCTGAGGAGCGCCCCACACTATCATGGGCAAAGGCAATCCTGGTGCGGCGGCACCCAAACAACCTACCATGGACCAGTACACCACACCCGCCCCGGCGGGTAGGGGAGGCGCGGAGGACATCTCCCCGGACACGGCGACGCTCCTAGAAGCCATTAATCAATCAAGGACCGCCCTCGAGGCCCAGATTGGGGCAGTGGGTACGGAAGTGTCATTCCTCCGCCAAGATCTCCGGAAGGCGGTCGACCGCATCACTGAGGCGGAGACGAGGGTTTCCACTGTGGAGGACACGGTTTCCGCCCTCCAGAAGAAGGTTGACAAGCTGGCCATGGCTTCCCAGGAATTGGCGGCACGGGCCGAGGATGCAGAAGGACGGGCCCGCCGCAACAACATCCGCCTGGTGGGTTTCCCGGAGGGTTGCGAGGGATCATCGATGGAGGGCTTCCTTTCGGGCTGGCTCAAGACGCTGTTACCTGCTGAAGACATCTCTTCCTGCTTCATGATCGAGAGGGCTCACCGCGCCCTGACCAAAAAGCCGCCGCCGGGGGAACGTCCGCGGCCGGTTATTGCTCGACTTCTTAACTACGCGGACCACGATGCCATCCTTCGTTTTGCCAGGACACATAAAGACAAAATGGTTTTTGAGTCCCATCCCATCATGGTCTTCCCGGACTACACTCGGATAGTTCAGCAGCAGCGTCAATCCTTTGTTGCGGCCAAGCGGCGGCTACGTGAACTGAACATAACGTATGCACTCCTGTTCCCGGCTCGTTTGAAGGTCATCTACAATTCGAAAACGTATTTCTTCGATACCCCAGAGGCGGTGTTTACATGGACGGATGAGCGACGAACCCTCAAGCCGCACTCTCCACTCCCTTTGGACTCTGACTCTTCCCAGGGCTCGCACAGGAACGGCCGACAAGGCGGAGACGCAACTCCTCGACGACATCGATCCCGTTCCAACTGGCGTTCCCAGAGCAAGAAGGATACCGAAGACTGAGGTAGTCCTGGGGTTCGAACAAACTTTAATATATTGACCTTTCCTTTTCTCACTTGCCTGAAGGGTCCGCTGGCTGCGGTCACTTGCCGAGATCTCTTGCCTTTAGGAACTGGGGCCTATGCTATTTCCCTGGAAGGTGCGAGACCTTTCACGCCTCCACTGTTCTGAGTTATTATGGGTGATGTTGGGAGGGGGGGGATCCATTGGGGGTTCCGCCAGGGTCTTCACGTTCGGGGGCCAGGACGAGATTCCTCCGCGACAGGTACTCCATGTTCTAGGAAGTATAGGGGTTGGGGGGGAAGCAGGAGGGGTTGGGGTGGGGAATTTCTTGTTTGGTTGTTAGTTTTCTGCACGATGCACGCAGCACAGAGTCCCATATTTTCCACATCATCCTTCATACTACACCTTAAGGATGGGTCATGACACCCACAGCAAGTGCCACTCCACTAGGAGATCTTAACATTGTTTCCTGGAATGTACGGGGCCTATTGAATAAGGTCAAGCGGGGGGCGGTACTCCACATGGCGAAGCGTTATTCAGCTGATATCTTGCTGCTGCAAGAAACTCATATGCTAGGCAACAAGGCCCCATGTCTTTCTCGCTATGGATATGCCACAGTATACCATTCCGGCTTTTCCAGGGGGGCATGCGGTACAGCCATACTTATCCACCGCAGAGTCCCATTCCAAGTGACGCAACACTGCTCCGACCCAGGTGGCCGCTTTACGGTCATTTCCGGTACTCTGGCTGGGGAACGGATCTCAATTGGGAGTATATACGCCCCACCCCCGCTCGGCCAGACCTTCACAGACAGACTAACGCAACTATGGGGTGATCTCCCTGACGGCTTGACTATCCTCGGTGGAGACTGGAACGACACAATGGCTCCGTCGGATAGGTGGCGAGCCCGACCCCCAGTCACCCCTCCTCCCAGGTCTAAACTCAACATACTGACGCATACATTGGGTTGGGTGGACACTTGGCGGGCTTTGCACCCTTCAGAGGCCGGATTCACATATGCATCATCAGTACACCCCACCCTCTCACGCCTAGATTATTTGTTTCTCCCACGTAGCTATATTCATAGAGTGTCACATGCCTCTATTCTGCCACGCGGCTTGTCCGATCACTCACCGATCCAGCTTAAGCTCCGCCTGCAGACAAGCCGTGCCCCATACCGATGGCGCATGTCCCCCTGGTTGCTTAGGGATTCCGGGTATCAGGAGATGCTACACCGGGCCACTGCCGAGTACTTTAGTTTCAACGCCGCATCCACTCAGTCCCCGATTATTTTATGGGAAGCCTTTAAACCTACCATTCGAGGAGCCGATATCAGCTATTGCACTGGAGAGAAGCGGCGCCACATGGCACAGGTCCAAGACCTAGAAGATAGACAACTTGCCCTTCAAACCTCGTTGGTGGCAGGTTCGGATGCTGGTTCTCGCCGTAACTTGCTCCATGTTCAACAGCAGCTACGTCAGCTGCTCACGGATAATGCCAAAGAAGCCTGGCTGGCAACTCAATATAGGATATACCAATGGGGTGATAAATCTAGTCAGATGCTCCACAGACTATGTCAAGCACGGGCCTCTCCGACGCAGGTCCCCCTCGTGAGATCCCTTGCAGGTGACACATGTACCTCCCCAGGGGCAGTGATGCAGGCCTTTGCTGATTTCTATGCTTCCTTATACAGCACCCAAGAGGGACTCGCCGAACCGCTCATAGATGCCTTTCTTTCGGATGTCCCCCCCAGGCGCCTCTCGGACGAGCAACGGAATGCCCTAGATCAGCCCATTTCTCTGGATGAGCTGCGGGCGGCCCTCACCAATACACACCCAGGTCGTGCGCCGGGCCCAAACGGGTTCCCCTGCGATTTTATGCGACCCCTTATAGGGACCACCGGTCCCCACCTTCTTAAAGCGCTGAACCAGGCAGTAGAACAGAGGATTTTGCCCCTAGACTGGCGCCATGCCGAAATAGTTGTTTTCCTCAAACCGGGTCGCCCTCCGGAGGATCCAGGCTCGTACCGCCCCATATCTCTGTTAAACTTCGAGCCGAAATTATTGGGGAAGGTTCTGGCTGACCGCCTCCGCACCTGCATTCAGGACTTAGTGCATCCAGATCAATCTGGCTTTATGCCTCAACGCTCTACTAGGCACAATATCAGGCGCGTACATACTGCCGTAGCGGAGGCTCACCGCCTGGGACGCCCTGCGGCAGTCCTCCTAGCTGATATCGACAAGGCGTTCGACTCCTTGAGCTGGACCTATCTTTTTAAACTTCTAGAAGCCGTGAATCTAGGGCCCCATTTTTGCGCCTATGTAAAATTGCTGTATACCGACCTTACGGCCACGGTTCGCGTGGCCGGCCATCACTCTGTCCCCTTTCCCATCCGCAGGGGGACCAGGCAGGGTTGCCCCCTCTCCCCGCTCCTTTTTGCCTTAGCAATAGAGGCCCTTGGCTGCGTGGGTGCGCAGGGATGCGGTCTATCGGGGATTGGATTGGTCACCTGAGTGCTCGGACAGGATAGCACTGTATGCTGATGACGCGTTATTCTTCTTTTCCGACCCTTGGGCCTCGGGTGCTTCAGATTTTGCGGGTGTTCGGCGAAACGACAGGACTATATGCCAACCCGTCCAAGTCGGTTCTTTTCCCCATATGCGGTGAACAGGGAGTACAACGTGGGCCGCACAACTGATCATTGCTGACGAGGGGTTTAAGTACCTCGGTGTCCATATCACTAGATGCCCCACTGTGGCGTGGTCGCGCAACATAGCCCCCTTGCTTCCGGCGGTACGTGAGGAGACGACCGTGTGGTCCCATCTTCCCCTATCACTATATGGCCGGTCAGCCATTTTCAAAATGGTGTCCCTGCCATGCTTGCTTTATAGGCTGCAGAATTTCCCGTATCCCATCCCTCCGTCGTGGTTTCTCCAAATTAACGCACTCTTAAACAGATTCCTCTGGGGGGGAGGGGCGATTCGGGTAGCCCTGGCGACATGTATCCAATCCACCTACTGTGGCGGAATTGCGGCAGCAGACGTGCGGGCGTATTATTGGGCATCTCAGCTCTTGGTAATTAATGAATGGTGGTACAATTCTCAAGATGATCCGGCCTATGCGGTGGAAAGACTTTTCCTGGCGGAGCACCCGCTACTTGGTCTCCTATACAGCAATTCGTCCTTGGCGGCGCTCCCTCCGGCCTGCAGTACGGTGATCCGGATCTGGAGACATGTGTCCCGGTCCATGGGCTGGTGGGGCATGCTGACAGGCACAACCCCCCTTTGGCGAGGCACGCGCCTCCGGCCCGTCTCCGCCCTGACCGGGTTTCGCAGATGGGATGACATAGGAATATCTACACTGGGAGATGTGATGCGTGGGCCCACGCTTAAATCCTTTCAGAGGATGCAGGAGGAGTTTGGCCTTCACAAATCCCAGTTCTATAAGTATTTACAGCTCCGGCATGCCCTGTTTCCCCTGATAAGGCATCTCCAGTCCTTACCAGAATTCCACCCCATGGAGGGCAGACTGTTAATGGGGGATCTAGGGGCCCATAAAACCCGCCAAATGTATCAAACTTTGATCACACTCTCCAAGACGAACATACCACGGACCCGGGCGGCGTGGGAGGCGGACCTGCCGGCCCTGACGGATGACGACTGGACGGAGGCCCTTGCCAGCCCTAGGTATGCTGCTGTCTCCTCTAGGTACCGGTTGATCCAGTTCAAATACCTTCACAGAATATATTACACCCGCCTCCGCCTCTGGAAGATGGGGGCTATTCAGTCCCCTACATGCCTCCGCTGTGACTCTGAAGAGGGGTCATTTCTTCATACGGTCTGGAGTTGCGGTGCACTGCAACATTTTTGGTCAGGTGTGATGTCCTGCCTGAGGCAGGTATTGGGGTGGGACATTCCGGCGGACCCTAGACTGATACTTCTTCACAGCACAGAGGGTATCGGGGGGAATAGATATAAGAGGCACCTCCTGTTCCTGGGTCTCACTTTAGCCAAGCGCGATATTGCGCAGCATTGGAAATCTTCATCTCCCCCTGGGACGGCGGCATGGAAAACAGCCTTAGATACTTGTATGGCGGCTGAAGTGGCGGTGTTTCAGGCACGGGGGTGCCCGCAAAAGCATGGAAAGATCTGGGCCAGGTGGGCAACATACAGGGGTATTGACCTGTCCCTCCTTTTACAGCCAGCAAACCAAGACCCTATCGAACGACAGGTCATCAATGACTCACCGATCTAATGTGTTAACGGGCTGTAGCTGTGGACCTACTTTCTTTATTGTACATGTATTTTGTGTTCCTTATGGGATGTGCGGTGCAGGGTTGGGGGAGGGGGAGGGTTGAGATGTTGGACCGAATGTTTTACAGATCTCCTGGTGGGGCTCTCTCCAGTATCCCATGTTCATACATTCTGTCATATACCTCTATGATGTTTATGGGGTTTTGCCCACTCGATGTAATAAATGCAATAAAATTTGTTGTTAAAAAAAAAAAAATGCGAGTATTCATAAGATGCTTCTCTAACTAGTTCTACCCCAGTGTACCTAACCTAAGTGTAGTGCAAGGTAAGAAGTAGGTGATGTATTCTATAGTATGGTATGCTATAGTATGCCAAGTCTGGTATGCCAAGAGTCCCTCTAGGTTCTAGTCAGCTCCATACCTTGAGAATGAGAGAGGTGGGAATCTCTTTCCGGGTCTCAAACTCTAACACCCCGCGAAGGGAGTCAGAACACTGGAAGCTGGATTCTCTGCAAGCAGGGATGACAGCGTCTCTTGTCAGTGCGTCAGGCCGGGACACGGGCTCCTGTAAAGTCGAGGTCTCCTCCTACTTGCTTGGGCAAGGGAAGGTATATTTATACCCGGTAGGTGCCTTGGAATGTTAGCATTGATGTAAAGTCGGGCAGAGGAAGAAGTCAGGAATGAACCCTTAAGGAATAGCGGTTCATGCATAATAAATGAGTTCTTGGAGAAATCAATAATCCTGTGCTAGGGGAACTCCCAAGAGCTTAAGGGTCTGGTTTCTAAGAACTCGTTGTAACGTTGGGGTGGACGGATGTAGGTGACCATGCCTGTATTTGGGTAGCATGGCTAATGCCTAAATAAGGACTGGGATCTTATGCCTATATAAGGACAATGCGAATTGTGCCTATATAAGGACATGTATCAGGAAAACCTATATACGGACACCTAAAGCGGAATACAACACCCACTCCACTTTCGAATGAACGATAGTACTAAATGCTAAACATTAAATGCTAAACATTAAACTGAGTACCACATGTTGCTAAAAACATTTCTAAAAGCATATTAAAAGAAGTTTTAAAAAAACTGTTGCTAAACATGTAATGCAATAGGTACTGTACATTTTAAAGCATTTTTTCATTCTAAGCATATATCAGAAATAAAATGCAACATGAATGAATAAACAGAAATATATACATATGACGAAATGGTTGACAAGTATTCAAAAATCAAAGCCTTTTCATAACATGGTACTAAATGAATTTGTAATAAATAAGGTGACAATGTGTCCCTGGAAGTATTCAAAGAAGTCCATTCTATATGAATAGTTCTACTGTAAGCAGATTGATTTGCCATGTATTTTCAAAAATAGAGAGAAAAAAAAAATTCAATTTTTAGGAAGAGTTCCAAGTTTAGTTCTGTTTTGAAAATATGGAGGCCAAATTCATTGCGTCCCCGGTACACTGTGAGCCGAATCAAAGTCAGTGTATGGGTCTGGTGTAAACATGAAATCATCTATTCCTGTGGACAAAAGATCGTCTACCGATGTCGGTGACAGTTGGAACACCTCGTTTAAAAGGTTAACTGCACAGAGATGTGAAGCATCGCCTTCAGCATAGGATGCTGCAGCAATGTTCGCGTCCGTTGTTACCTGTGTGCCTGTTGATCCATCTCGTACCTCAGCAGCAGCAGGAAGCGTCTGTGAGATCTCAACGAATGCCGTCATCAGGATTGGTAGCCTCTGGGGACAACACAGAGCATGGGCCGTTATCGGGTCCAGCAGAGTATCGATATCCGTTGGCATGACTGATGGGAGTGTTAGACAGATGTCTAGCACGCATTCTTCACCGCAAAGCAGGCAGCGTAGAACAGGTAAGATGCAATCTTGCCAGATTGGTCTAAATGACAGAAACCATGTTGTATTAAGTTCCCGTAGACGAGGTATGCCCAAAAGTTGCACTATGCGCTCACGGCACTTCCGTTCTAGGAGAGCTTTCTCCAAATTGCTGGGAGCGACGCCGGTTGATAGGCTTGCCATAGCGTAGTAGTAGGAATAAAAACAGGATTCCTGCAATGAGTGCTAGAATTAATGGCACACCACCAAACACCGAATGTGCGAAGTTTGGAATGATTCCGAGGACTGCCTGAAAAGGTGTTAACAGTCCTGAACAGATGGTCTTAAATACATGTACAATCCCGCTCGTATCAGACATGTTTAAGATACGTACCATCATTTCTACGAAATGTATAGGGCAGTTTGTATGAATTAGAGCCTGTATCTCAGCCGAAGTCCTTGCAATTTGTAGATCATAGATTTCTTTGGCCGAGGTCAAAGGCACGGTCTGTTGTAAAAGCATGGCTTTCATTCTGCTTAGAGTATCAAAATGTATAAAAGAAACATTCAATGAAGGCCATAGAGGCGACTCCCTGACTGTGTCTATTTGGGGGAACAATACTTGCATACAACAAGTAACCCTGGAGCTAACCGTTACCAGATATGGGATTCCTGGCAACATGCCACAGCAACTCTGATCATTCAACATGAGGTAACTCCCGTTAGAAAGTTGGCCAAACGCTGGATTAATCACAGCAGCCGGTGTACCCTGCAGGTGGCAGGACAAGTTTGCCACAGAACCATTACAAGCCCCGTGTAAAGAAATGTCCTGACATATGAGTGAACCGCTTAGTGCATTTTCACAGTGTGTACCGCTTAGAAACACTTCACGATCCCCACTCCAACATCTGTATTCGTAAGGTAAATCCCAGGATGTCTTAATGTATTCTTAACCCAACCTTTCATATTTGCCTGCTTGCATTTGTTTGAGGCAATACTGAAAATGAAAAGTAGTGACAGGCAGAGTTATTTTGCCATGGATAAGCCATTCTGTAGCTGGTTTTTCTGCTACCGTAAATGGTAATTTTTCCAGTTTTTCAATGCTCAGCAATGTATACTTTGCTCCCCTTTGTGCCAGTTCGACCTGTTTATCCGTGAGATTGTATTCTGAAAACAGAGACGACGTGTTGATAAAACGCCAAGGCACATAGCCTGCACGCAAGGATTGCAGCGTCCAGCCTAATAACTTAATAGAACGTAACTGAGATTGGCCTTGTTGTAACATGGCTAAATCTTGTTCCAGTATGTCAATAGCAGAGGATACAATGTTGTCCAGTGAATAAATTCTGGATGACAAAGTTGTTAACCCATTGTCGACCACAGTGAGAGATTTCTCTAAGTTAATACGATCAAGCTCATGTATTCTTTCTGCGGCCTCTGCCTGTGAAACCTTCCATATTTCATTATAAGCAGCATAAATGCCGGCATATATGAAACGTTTTTGACGCGGTTTTCTTGGTCCTAGCAAGAAATCCCTAAGGTCTGCGTCTTCTTTAAGTAAAGATAAGTGTTGTTTCACATCCTCGAGTGTAGATTTTTGTAACCAGTCGAGGCACAATTTCCTACACTGTATATTGTTACTACCCCCGGATGTTGTCGTTGAACATATTGTGGGTCTGGCCTATGGATAGTAAAGCCCTGTCTTCTATTCAGGAATCTTTCTTGACAGATGTTTGTGTCTGTGGGCCAGAGCAACCATTTTTCTCAATCAGGATCTGATCTGTTGTTTTGTAGTATTGTGTCTACTGTGACCGCTCCCTGTGTAATGCTATTACTTGCAGGTGTTGGTACAGAAGGTGTGTTCATGTCTTTGAGCTTGGCTAAAGCAAGGCAAGACGTTTGTTGCACAGTGTCATTCAAAAACATTATTTGCTGTGGGATGATACATGCTCTAAACAAAGCTTCTATCCCCTGCACTTGCCAATCTTTAGAACCCCAGACAGATTTTGTGTCGATTGTGTCTTTCCAAAAGTCAAATCCTAGTCTAGACAGTTGGGTAATAAAGGCTGCAGAATAAATCTGTTTTGTATTAGTTAACATAATTTTCTGTCCTGTTTTGTTTACATTCTTATAGTAAAATGTTTCTGGATCAGATGTATTGTACCCTGAAAAATATGGAAACTTATTTGCAAACATTTTTGAACTACCCTTTGGCGGTGTAGGACAATGTTCCCATTGGTTAAACATAAACACATTTCTAGGTGTTGCAGATTTATGCAAGAAATGATGACCATAGTGGTTGTAACAATAAAGCTGTTTGTAGTCTGATGAACCCTCTAAGTATTCATTGTTAGAGAATGCAGCAGACCTTTCTAGATCAGACATCATGTCATTAACAGTCTCAAAGTCCCAATCATCAGAATAGGTACTGGAGGTAATAAAGTCACTTAATGAAATTTTAAATAAATGTGGAATCTTCAAAAGTTCCGTTGGGCCGAATATGTCGAAATCGGTTTTGTCCCAAACTATACCATCCTTTATAGGAACGGCTGTGATGTTCACTGCTGACAAGTCTCTTGTTTCACGATGGGATGATTTGTGTGGTTTTAAAAGTAAGTTCACATTTTTACTTTCAGTGTCCATACGAATGTATCTGCCATTTATAAGCACGCTAAGAGTCATTACTAAAGCTAGCCAAAGCAGAAAGAAAAATATTCCAGAAATTATCCATAGTTCAATCCATGGTGAAACCAGATAAGTCTTTTTCAGGAAATGAAAAAGGTCTTGTACTTGTTGTTTGAAAGTTTTTAGGGCTGGCGTCGTTTCAGGCTCACTTGGATCCTCAGAAAACGTATCAAAGTTAATGAAGTAGCCAGAAGCAGTTCGGTCAATTGTTGGAATTGCATCAGGATTAGTTGAAATCGCTGGAACCAGTTGATCACGTGTTACGTTGGTGTAGACAGGTGTATCTGGACGAACTGTTACTTGAGTTTCAAGAGGGATGAGTTCCATAGCATTGTTGCTTAGTCCTTCATCTCTTACTGCTGAATTCTCGATGGTTATGAGTCTTTCAGTCTGAACCTCTTGGATAGTAGTTAGAGGAGTGCGTCTGCTACTAGGTCGGAGTCCACGAGGCCTACTATTTAGTATTGGCCACATACTGTGGTTTGATGAGGTCGATTGACACAAATCTTTTCTCCTTTTTTCCAGCAAGGGGCGGCAAAAGTACTGTTCTTGTTCCGTGGATGGCTAGGACAGTTACTGGTTGTCTGTAAGAAGGTCCAAATTCCTTCTTGTCCGCAATCTTCTCTCTGACTAGATCCCCAACTTTTGGGATCCAGACAGGCCTTGCTGGGACTGCCGGTTTTCCCCAGTGGTGGTTGGCTTCAGGAACACGTTGCTTTGTTTCGATCTTAGTTCATTTAGATCCTATAAAACAGCCAAACGATCTTTGATATCAAAGGGTTTATTTTCCACCACTGTGCCTTTACATTCGAGATCAGGAACCCACATTCTTGTCCCAAATAGGACCTCATATGGAGTGACCCCCTAGAGAACGTCTTGGCAAATTATTTAATGAGCGTTGGACCCCATAAAGATGTTTGACCCACCCATCACCCGAACCTAATACTCTAGCTGTTATAGACTGCTTTATGTCCCGGTTTTTCCTTTCCACAACAGAATTTCCCTCAGGATGAAACGGAGAGGAGTACCGCAATGCTACGCCCAAACTGGCCATGGCTTCTTTGTAAGCCCGAGAGCTAAACGCAGGGCCCTGGTCAGAATGTAGTGTGCCAATTGCGTATGTGCCGATAAAGACTCGCAAATCTTTTATAACAGTTCGAGCGTCAGCCGAGCGCAGAGGCCACATCCATAGGAACCTTGAGTTAGTGTTTGTGGGATTGCATTTGTCATAAAGGACGCCTGCGCGTAGATAGTCTAATGCTGTCTAACAATGGTGTCTGTACTGGGCAGGCTACTTCGTAGTCTGGTGTCTGATGGCGTTCTGCACTAGTCTGTCTATTGCAGTCTCTGCATTCATTGATGAAAATGTGAATCTGTGTATTCATTCCAGGCCACCAGTACATCTCTTTTAATGTTAATATTGTTTTAGAGATCCCTTGATGTGACAGACCCTCCCCCAGATGTGCTTCATAAATCAAAGCTGCTCTACGTTCCATGTTTGGAATGACCCTATCCCCCACTCCAGGGATTCGAGCAAAAGGAACGTTGTTCGCATCAATTACATAAGAGTACTTGAGTGGAAATTTCTTTGGTAACGCTGCACCACTGCCTTTGCTTGAAGCATTGACAGCCAACAATATCTCACTGTCTATTCTCGTTTTTGAACGAGTGATCGCAGCTACGGAAGCAGTCTGAACAGCCCCCTTTGCGGCTTCATCAGCCAATGAATTCCCTGCAACGTGAACCCCATCACGTTGATGACTCAGCGTGTGTATCACGTGAGCTTTTGGTAGTTCGTTTCTTAACTGAACTACTTGTTCCCAAAGCGTTTTATGCTTTATTGTGCCACGTTCTGCATCTTTGAATCCGTTTTGAAGCCAATTCTGTATATATTCATTATATGACTGAACACAGTAAAAGGAATCGCACACTATAAGTGTGGGGAATTCGCGATCTGTATTTTCAAGTGCCAGTTTGAATGCTTGTAGTTCAGCTCGCTGAGCTGTACAATCTCCTAGAGATTGAGTTTTAGTGACCATTGGTCTGAAGTTACCATCGCGCATGCGACCTTTAACGATTGCGCACGCAGCACTGTAAGCTTGCTTACTCCCTGTAGCGGGTTGTGCTGATCCGTCAGTATAAATTATAAATTCGTACTGATCGAGAGGCAGAATTTCAGTGGGCAGAGGACATTCATGTTCATATTGCAGGAACGCTTGTGTTTTTAAATCAGGATCAAAAACATATTCAACATCTGTTGCAGCAAGAGAATTAACCCATTGTATCCATCTAGGATGTAAAGCTTTTGCATTTGGAATGCTCGCTTTTGTAACCGCCTCTAAGGCTGGTACTGGAGTTACGACAATAATGCGTTTCCCTTGGGCTAGAGCTCTTTCTTTTGCTACAGCGGTTTGAACTGCTGTCAGTATTTTTTCTGTTGAAGTGAAGCGCATTTCTGCTTGTGTATACAAATGTGATTTGTATGCTATTGGTACTTTTTCACCCTCATTAAATGTTAAATAGGTGAATCCGCATTGACTCGAAATTATTCGGATCACTAAATTGCGTTTATTTACGCGTGTTTGTAAGTGATTTGTTGCTAACATGTTAGCTTGGAGTGAACGCAGGATTTCTGTGTGTTCTTGTGTCCAATGTTTTGTTGAAAAATCAGGTTTGATTAATTCGTAGAGAGGTTTAACCCTTTCTGCGTAATTTAGAATGTAAGTTCTTCCAAAATTTAGGAAGCCCAAGATGGATTGTAAATTTTTCAGCGTTTTTGGAGGTTGGAGCAGCGCGCACTTTTCTAAAAGTTGGCTGCCAGGCTCTTGCCTTCACTTGAAAGCTCATATCCTAGGAAAAGGACATTGAGATGGGCAATTCTGGATTTTTAAAGTTGAATTTATAGCCCTCAGAGGCGAAGCCCAATATAATGGTACTCACCCTGTTCAAGTGCCTATCTAGGTCATCGTCTGTCAGATAGATGTCATCGACATATGACAATGCCTCATTATCATAAATTTGTAGTAACTCTGTTACCCTTGCTGAGAATAACCCCGGGCTGTTTTTGAACCCTTGTGGGAGTCGACAAAATTGACGCTGGGTCCCCATTATTGAGAAAGCTGTTAAGTACCTGCTGTCAGGTGCTATGTTTTGACAAAAGAAACCATTTGAAATGTCCAATGTGGCTTTATATTTTTTACGCACAATGTTATTCATTAATGCTGTACTATGTGCATTTTGCACTGCAAATGTTTTGGAACAAGTGTTCAAGTGTCTGTAATCCAAAACTAGACGATATGTATTGTCTGGTTTGGATACAGGAAACAAAGGATTGTTCATTGAGGAGGTGCATGTTTCAATCACCCCTTGGTATTCAAGTTGATCTAAGATCTCCCTGACCTGTTTTTTAGCTTCTTGCTTTATTGGGTACTGCCTTTGTGCAGTAGGTTGATTTTTTAGCTGTATTTTGTGGTGAGGCGAGTCCTCATCCCATCCTACATGATTTTTGTATAATGCTGGGGCCTGGGCAACTGCCCATTTTCTGGCATAAGTATATTTTAGGTGAATTGGAATATGGTTGGAGAAGGCTGGCATTATGATGTCCTCGCCATGTGGGCACTCCCTGACAAAGTTTGGTGGCCAGTCCTTTTCTGCTAGAAGTATATCATAACCCCTTGAAAGTTTCTCCCAAAAGAGTGTTTTCACTTTTCTTGGTATGTCTCCCTCCATTCGGAGTGTTATTTCATATAACTTTTGTGGAGTACTAACCATGGTGTCTACAGTCTCTACTGTGATGTACTCATTCAAGTCCACTATCTCCAGAAGTTCCTTCAGGTTCTGGCAAGCTATTGTTACTTCTGCTGCACTGTCCAGCATTGTCTGAGCCCATTCGCCGTTCTTGAGCTGTGTTCTCAGTATTCTCGGCATGTCTGATCTTCAGACCTGCTACCTTCTTTTTTGTGAATTGAGGTTTTGATTTATTTTTCTGAACGTGTTTATCGTCTTTGGATTTTGCGCATTCTTCTTTGTGATCTGACCGTCCTCTTCTTTCTGATGTCTGTGACGATATCTAAAAGGTACGAGAGAAACGTGTATCAGTATCTTGATACCTGTCAGGTTTTCTTAAATTATCCCTATTCCTGAGGTTATACCTCCTTTCAGAGGAGCTCCTTTTGAGGAGACCTACCTCGAGATTGAGAACGTGTCTCGTTTGAATTTTGTTTATTAGTTTCCCACTTCTTTTTAGAAGATGTAGGAGTTTGTTTAATAGAGTCCTTCTCAGGACTTTCAGATAGTTTTGGCTTCAAAGGTTTTCCACCCAAACTATCTCTGCCTAATTCTGCATAAGATTGTTCTATTATTCTGGGTAGTTCATGTTGATGTTCTGTTACATCAAATTCCCTTAAGCGTTGGCGGATCGCCACTGATGCTGCCTCCCCTTTAATATTAGATAATATTATTGTTGAGACCTGGTCGAAGTTTTTCAGTAATTTCATACCTAAATTCAGAGCAGGTTCTGCCCCGTATTCGTTTTGAATTTGTTTCAGGACATCTGGTATTACTGCAATTGACGGAACACCATGTGTTTTAGTATAGATGGCAGCAAAGACTGTGCCCCAAGTGGGGCAGTCTTCCAGTTGTGGTGTGATCCCCATTGGTAAACAGATTGTTTGTATTCTGTGTTTCTCATAAGGGCTAGTATTTGGAAATACTGCTTCGATTTGAGTAATTTTTTTAGCTATCCAGAATGTAATTTGTTCACGTTTTGTGGGCATTTTACCCATGACTGCGTGTAAAGTCTGTGGAGTAATTTTTAGTATATTCCCCTGTTGAGGGGTCTAATGTGGAATGGTTATAAGTGGTTGGACTGTGAAAGTCCGCATGACATATTGGACTAATTGTCTGTAAATTTTTATCAACTCTAGTAGTTGAGTAAGTAATTCTTCGTCTGACATTTCTTCGATCTCAGGGTGAGGTGTGTATCCGGCTAAAATCGGCCATGTTGCTCCTGGTCTACCTAGTGGACCGAGTCTGGTAATGTTTTTGTGATGTTTTAGGGCGCCTTTAAACAGAGATTATGCTCCTGGTATGTGAGTGGAATTTCAATATCCTCGAAAGGAATATATTCCTCTGGTGGTTCATCTTCTTTAAAGAAGTGAAACATTTTTGTTACTGGATTTGATTCTGGGAATACTATCCATGAATAGAATACCTCTGTCTGAAAGGATTCGTGTGCCTCTATCACGAAAACTGCTCTACCACCTCTTGGTGTTAGGCCGTGTTTTATAAGTTTTAGAGTGATGGCTCTCCTTAAGTTTGGAGGGATGTTTATAACACCCTCATCGGTTTCATTTAAACCTGTAAAATTAAAAGCTGTTACGACTGGGTCAGCCGCAGCTACACCGTTCTCAGTGCTAGTATCCCCGTTCAGGGACATTTTTTAAAAAAATGCAGAAAAAGTTTCAAGGAAACAAAGATAAGGTGCACAATATTTTGGAACACTGTATCCTTCAACGTTGAACAAACCATACAGTTAATATATAGGATTTTGTTCTATTCAGCTTTGGCGGATACTTAACCCTACCCACTCCAGACGTCTTATGGAGTATGTGAGTAGGGGTCTCTGAGAAAAGCACGACTGAGTTACTCAGTATCTAGCGTTAAATTAGTGCCTTACCAAACGTTGGGCACCATGTAGTGTAGTTCCTATTTCCCTAATAGGCTCTACGCATTGGAATAATATACCCGATAGATTTGACATAGGGACTGAGGTCAGTATGTCCATATCGAGTATATTAAACTTAATTTACTTTGTACCAGCTAACTCAGAGGCCACTAGAAACTCATTGTAAACAAGAAGGGAGTAGTTTCTGGCAACCGCATAAACATGACAACTTTGTTTCCCTTTAGAATCGGAACACTCTCAGAATCGTGGAAACAACAGATAACAGTTTCACTCAGCTAATCATGCATGCTTAGTTTCTTCAGAGTTACACAGAAAGAATAGACGGGCGTTTCAATAAAAGGATTTATTGAACAGTCTTGTTTCTCGTGTAAGAGATATGAGCTGTTACAATCGTAAGACAGTATGCGAGATATATTATGTACAGCGTAAGCAGTAGAAAGAAATAATACTGCGCTAGCATTATCTTTTAGCTATGACACATATATTCATGTACATAAATAACATAAGCTAAAAATGCGAGTACTCATAAGATGCTTCTCTAACTAGTTCTACCCCAGTGTACCTAACCTAAGTGTAGTGCAAGGTAAGAAGTAGGTGATGTATTCTATAGTATGGTATGCTATAGTATGCCAAGTCTGGTATGCCAAGTCTGGTATGCCAAGAGTCCCTCTGGGTTCTAGTCAGCTCCATACCTTGAGAATGAGAGAGGTGGGAATCTCTTTCCGGGTCTCGAACTCTAACACCCCGCGAAGGGAGTCAGAACACTGGAAGCTGGATTCTCTGCAAGCAGGGATGATAGCGTCTCTTGTCAGTGCGGCAGGCCGGGACACGGGCTCCTCTAAAGTCGAGGTCTCCTTCTACTTGCTTGGGCAAGGGAAGGTATATTTTTACATTGACGTAAAGTCGGGCAGAGGAAGACGTCAGGAATGAACCCTTAAGGAATAGCGGTTCATGCATAATAAATGAGTTCTTGGAGAAATCAATAATCCTGTGCTAGGGGAACTCCCAAGAGCTTAAGGGTCTGGTTTCTAAGAACTCGTCGTGACGTTGGGGTGGACGGATGTAGGTGACCATGCCTGTATTTGGGTAGCATGGCTAATGCCTAAATAAGGACTGGGATCTTATGCCTATATAAGGGAAATGCGAATTGTGCCTATATAAGGACATGTATCAGGAAAACCTATATACGGACACCTAAAGCGGAATACAACAGGTCACAGGTTCTAATCCCGGCGGGTCCACTCAGCCTTTCATCCATCTGAGGTCGATAAAATGAGTACCATTGAGTTGGTTAACAATATACATCTGTTATTCAGCGCCTTGAGACCCTTGGGTGATACGTGCGCTTTACAAATACACATGTTATGTTATGTTTATGTTACACAGAGCCTAGGCAGGTGACTTGGCACATATTACAAACTGAAGATGTAAAAAACGAAGAAATAACATAAGAAATAGCAATTTGCCCCCCCACCCAACATCCCCCCCCCCCACCCCGTCCACTGCAAATTAAGAATCTTGTTTGGGTGCAGAGTGTTCACTGTTCTGACGAGTCTCGTGAGTGGTACCGTCTGGTGTGGTGAGCCGTAAGAGGCGCAGGTACCTGGGGCATGTAAGTTCCCGGACCTCTTGGACCAGGATGGCTAAGGGTGGTTGCCAGAGCTCTCCAAATGTCGAGCCTTTCCCTGCCAGTGTAAGAGATATCTTCTCCATCCCCAGTATGTGCCACAAGCGCTGGAGCCAACCCGTGTGAGACGGAATCCGAGGGGTCTTCCAGTGAAGTAGGATGTTTTGAGTGGCCGTACCTAGCGCTATCGCTATCTGGCACCCTCTTCTGGACCTGAGAGGATATGTTATGGGATTCGGCACTCCCAAGAGAACGTAGGCAGGGAATCTGGGGAGCTCCGTGTCGAGGTGTTTATCAATTTCGTCTAGGATCTGAGACCAATACTGTTGTATATGCTCACATTCCCACAGGAGGTGAACCAACGTTCCGGTTTTCCCACACCCCCTCCAGCACTCCGAGCTTTGCGTGTGGTTGACTCGGTGTATGCGTTCTGGGGTGTGGTACCAGTAGATGGCTAATTTGGTTAGTGTTTCTGTAAGGCCCATGTTGCTTGCCGTGTGCTGTGCCCTGTAGTATCCACCCTCCCATTCTTTTCTACTGAGTTCGCATCCTAGATCCCTCTCCCAGCATGCGTGGCTTGCATTATATGCGTGCGTGTAGCGAGTGAGCAGCATCTTATAGAGGTCCGAGATCAATTTCTAATCTGATGATCTTGTGATGAGCCATCGCTCATAAGAGGTGAGGTGCCTCTGCGCATGCGGACTATTATCAGGGTGCAATGCCCAGTGTCGAAGTTGCAAGTAATGCAGCCTTTCGGACTCAGGAAGTCCATAGTCGGATCTAAGCTGAGGGAAGGAGATCACACCCTGTACATCAAATAGGTGACCCAGTGCTCGGCATTCCGTGGGACGCCAGTGTGTGAAGGAAGTCTCACCTATCCCAGGGCTAAAGTCCGGATTGTCGAAGAGGGGATTGAGAGGAGAGGGGAAGGTAGTCAGCTCGGGTCTCCTGTTGGTCTGGTCCCATGTTGTTAAGATGGTGCGTGTAATGTGAGAGGCATAGAGGTTGGGGGGTCTATGCGGCTTCTTAAGGAAGGGTATCTTCCTGAGTGATGTGCCGGCTACAGCTCGGTCCTGGAACAGCCAACGTTTCTCTGACTCAGTGCGGCTCCATTCCACCAGGTGCCGTAGTTGCGCAGCTTTGTAATAGAGTTGGATATCTGGAATCCCAAGTCCACCTTCGTTAGGCGGGAGGGTGCTGATGAGTTTCTTCATTCGTGTTTTACGACCCTGCCATACAAAGAGGGAGAGCTCCGACTGTACTCGATTTAACCAACCTGTGGTAGGCCGTAGGGGGAGCGTCTGGAAGAGGTATAAAATTTTGGGTAAGATTGTCATCTTGATGGCCGCTATCCTCCCTAGCCAGGAAATAGGGTAATGCTTCACCGCTGTAGGTCGGAGTGGATTTGGGTAAGTAATTTGGTGTAATTGACAGAGGTCATAGATTGCAGAGTGGACGCTAAGTGAATCCCAAAGTATGGGACCGTATCCCCAGACCATTGTATTGGGTGCTGACTTTGAAGGCATGCCTGCGCGTGCAGTGATAGTGAGAGGTTGAGGGCAGTCGATTTCGCAATGTTGACCTTGAACCCGGAAGCCTTTGCGAAGGAGTCCAGCTCCGTCAGAAAGGCTCCCAAGGCCACAGCTGGGTCCGCTAAGGTTACGAGGACGTCGTCCGCGTATAGACTTATGGTGTGGACGTCGCCTCCAAATCGGATGCCACTGATGTGTGGGTGGTCCCGAACTCTCTGGGCCAGCGGTTCCATGTACAGTGCAAAGAGCAGGGGTGACAAAGGGCACCCTTGTCTTGTACCTCTGCTTATGGGGAATGGGGCTGAGGTATGTCCGTTAATTCTCACAGACACCGTAGGGGAGTGATAGCAGTTCAAAACTTGTGTCCTCATTTTCTCTCCCAGGCCAACGCGGATCAATGCCTGTTCCAGGTATGGCCAGTGGGTCCGGTCGAAGGCCTTTTCTGCGTCAATTGTAAGGAGCATGTAGTCCCCGGGGATTCGTGATGCCTTCTCTATAGGATGTAAGACCCTCTTGGTGTTGTCACTGGTCTGTCTTTGGGGGATAAATCCCGCCTGATCGGGATCGATTAAACCTGGCATGTAAGGAGCTAATCTACGCGCCAAGATCCCAGTGTATAGTTTCAGGTCTATGTTCAGGAGAGAAATGGGGCGATATGCCCCGCAGCTAGCTTTATCTTTCCCTGGCTTGGGAATGACCACGATTGCGGCCTCAAGCATGGATCTGGGAATCGCCCCGGGGGACGCAAAGGTATTGTAGAGCCTGGTCAGTAAGGGTGCTAAGGTGGAGCAGAATTGTTTATAAAAGGCCGCAGTATAGCCATCTGGGCCCGGGGATTTGGCTAATTTAAGTCGTGAAATGGCCGCTATGACTTCTTCCACTCATATGTCCCCTTCTAGTTGTACCGCCTGTTCTGGGGTCAATGTAGGGAGGCGCGCCTTCGTCAGATAAGCGTCAATGACATCGTCCACCAACCGGTGTACAGTTGGGCGTAAAAGTCCCGAAACGCCTCAGCTATAGCAGCATCTTCTGTGACTACTCTCCCCATCTGATCTCGGATCTCCTGGACCCCCTGCAGCTGTCTGGTCTCGCGCAGTTTGTGAGCTAACAGACGCCCGCATCTATACCCCCCAATATAAAACGAATGGCGCAAGCGCAGCGCTGCATATTCCGCCCTATCTTGGTCTATGGCCGCTAATTGTGCCCGGGTTGCAGTCAATTGGTGCCAGGTTCGTGGTGCCCCTGTTTGTTGGTGCATTTGTTCTAATTCCCTCACTTTCTGTGTAAGGTCATCTCGCTTTCGCCTGCGCTCAGCATTGTCCGCCGTCGAGATGGCGATTAGTTCGCCTCTGATCACGGCCTTAAGTGCTTCCCATCGGGTGGACAGGAGGGTATCAGGATTGTCATTGTGTGATAAGTAATCGTCAATCGCTCGCTTTATCTGGACAACTACGTCTGCGCGTTGCAAAAGAGTGTCCCTAAGCCGCCACTGTCGCGTAGGTTTTTGAAGAGGCGGCAGGGTAGGGTGGCCACTACTGGCGCATGGTCCGACAGTGATGCCACTAGGATTTCGACAGCTGACGTGATGTCGCGGAGATCCGCAGAGCCTATCAGGTAATCGAGTCTCGCGTAAGGTTTATGGGCATTAGAGTAGTAGGAGTGTTCTCGGAGGTGAGGATGATGACACCTCCAGAGGACCACCAGGCCTAATTCTCGCACTCTATTCAACCCTGCAGAGGAGAGTGCGCCAAACTGGCCGAAGCGGTGAGCCGACCTGTCAAGAGTGTTATCAAATACTAAATTAAGGTCACCCCCTAGAAGGATCTTGCGCTCGACTGTAGCAGTGGCCTCGGTCAAAGCCTCGTGGAGAAACTGTTCTTGCCCCTCATTAGGTGCGTACAGAGACCCAATGACCAACATGTGTCCCCCCACCGTGAACTGGTAGGAAAGCAACCTGCCCCTGATTTCTGCCACCTTTTGTACCACCTTCCCCTGGAAGGCCCGGGAAACTAAAATCGCCACCCCTGCTGTCTTAGAAGGACTAGACGAAAAAAATTGTGTGGGAAACATGCGAGACCTGGGTAGGTGACAGTCCTTCGAGAGCAGGTGAGTCTTCTGGAGGAGACAGATGTCCGCACCGGTACTCTCCAGGTACGAGAGGATCGCCCTGCGTTTGACGGGATTATTAAGACCTCTCACGTTAAGCGTGAGAATCTTGAGGTTAGTGAGGGGCATCTAGAGTTCTGGGAGCATAGTGTGCGCTGGGGACTGAGTCCGTGTGCGTGGACTAGTGTGCAGGTGTAGAGTGGGCCCAATATATTAACACCAAGCCCATGAGTGCCGGGGAGCAGTGGACAGGGGACCCAAGTAACAAAAAACCCTACATGAACTCACATAACAAACTCAAGGAAAAAGATTAAGAGTTCAGAGTTCAGTCCGTCATCCAGGGACGATCGGTAAGAGGTCTTCGCGGGGACCATAGTGTGGCCAAGTTTGTCTCTCCGCCCCCCCGCCGCCCACCTTAATGTAATAAGGAGAGGTGACAAATGGCCCATACTGTGCTCACGGGGTGTGTGTCTTTGCCAGCGCCTCTGGGAGGGCATCCAGTACCGCCTGCTGTCACTTCGTGATCTCTGCTGCATCAGGCCGTTTTGTGTGGCGTCGGCGTCCTTGCTGCCGCCATCGTGGTTGCGTATCCCCGGCTCCGGGGGTGGGACTGCGGCCACCATCTTCTTCCTCGGGAAAGACGACACCCAGCAGCTGGCTTGCTTCAGAGAGGGAGCGAAGTTGATAAAGTTTGCCATCTAAGCGGAAGATGAGCCGGAACGGATGGCCCCAGGAATATGAG
This sequence comes from Calotriton arnoldi, assembly GCA_963921515.1. Taxonomy (NCBI): domain Eukaryota; kingdom Metazoa; phylum Chordata; class Amphibia; order Caudata; family Salamandridae; genus Calotriton; species Calotriton arnoldi. Next base: position 686,573 of record CAWUFW010005814.1, read on the forward strand.
ATGTCGCGCTGATGGAGGTGCGTAGTGATAGGTCGAAAGACCTTGCGTTTCTGCAGGGTGAGCGCGGCAAGGTCCTGATACAGGATTGGGGTCTGGTCTCGGAAGGCAATCGGGTGCATGGATCTGGCCTTGCGGAGGATGTCCTCCTTCGTGCGAAAGTCTTGAACACAGACCAGAATGTCCGCTGGCGGGGCTCTATCGGAGCGAGGGGGGCCCACCCTATGTGCTCTGTCTATTTTAAGGTCTGTGTTGGGTGGGTTGCCCAGGATGTGATTGAAGAGTTCTCTCGCGTAGGTGAAGATGTCGCCAGCCTCCTCATTAGTTCGCACCCCTCTGATTCTAATGTTGTGTCTACGAGAGTGGTTCTCCAGATCTTCGAGGTGCGTTTGCAAGTCCACTTGTTGATCATGGATGCGGATGACCTCCTGCTGCAGGGATGTCAATTCAGTGTCCCTATTGTCGCCCTTATCTTCCAGTGCGGCGACTCGCTCACCAATTTCATCCATATCTCTTCGGATATCTTTGATTTCGGATGTGAGATCTCGCTTTATGGTTTGCAGATTTTTACGAAGCGTTGAGAACTGATTCAAGGAAGGATCGTGTCATTGGTTCCTCCTTGGCGCCATCCGCCTGCGAATTGGTGGGTTCGCCCGGTAGTGGGTGATCCATAGTGGCTCCACTTTGGGAACGTGCAAATAGCTCCATCAGCGTCTTATCTTTCTTTCCCTAGGTAGAGGTCATAGTCTTGTTCCGGGTGGTGCGGAGTAGGCGCAGGTGGGTCAGGACCGATCGGGACCTAGAAATTGATGCTCCGACGGGGCCAGGGGTGCCGGGTAGTTCCGAGGGTGGCTTCCAAGAGAGTCCGGCCGGTAGTAGGCAGACCCCTCCGTCTATGTGTCAGCACCGCGATTCTCAGCCCACCAGGGAGGACTAAAGTCCCGGCTCAGTCTGTAGTAGTCTCAGTGCGCAGTGGAACAGGACTGAGTGGACGCCTTTCCCGCCCGGATCGAGAGCAACCACCGGGAGCACTCCGCTGCGTGCTTATGGGCCCCCGATGTTGCCGATGACTCCGCGGCCAGGCGATGTCGGTCGGTTTCCCAATCAGGCCCCTCCTCTCTGCGTAACTCAGGAGTGTCTCCCCTCCGGGTACTATGGTGCCAGTTCCCCTGGGAATGCACTCTCATGTGGCAATCTGGGGTTCACCGCGGCTCAGCTCCTGTCATGTCCATGTTTCAGAGCCTGACGACCGCACGTCCAACAGCCAGAACGAACTCCGGTGAAAAGTTGCTAAAAGCTGGCGAATGGGTGGCAGATGTCCTCTGGGGTGTTAGGCCAGGACCAGGGGTCGAGCGGGGGCCGTACGGCACACCCACAAGCCGCACCCGGACCTAGTCGGGCCACTTCCGAAGGGCACCGGGCCCCACTCTCAGCAACCGCCTCTAATGGCGGCCACGCTCAAGACCTCCCGGTGTCCTCCACTCTCTCCCCGCGTTCAGTCCTCTCTGCCAGGGGCATCAGGCGGCGCAGGAGCGCGGGTCAGTGCCCAGGGTGCTATCCAGGGACCACCACCTGGGCGCAATGTTGCCGGCTGCGTGCTAGCTCCCTGCGGCGCGTGCCCATATGCAGAGGAATGCTCAGGCCTCGTCCTGGACTCCGCGCCAGTGCGCCCGGGCCTTCAGGCCCTCACCTCTCCAAGTTGCAGGCCTTCCCCTCGCGTGTCCCTCGTGGAATCAGGGCCGATGCCAACTTCCTAGCCCGGGGCCCTACACGCTCTGATGTCCAGAGGGGCCTGCAGCTAGGCCCAATCCACCTTCTTGCCTTCCCGCTGCGATGCTCCAGTGCGATCCGGCCTTGACGGGTGCTCTCTCTCCCCCCAGTCGCCGCGTCACCAGCCCAAGGTCACAGTGGCTGCCTGGGGCCGCTCCCACCGCTGCTCACCTTAGCGCCCAGCCAGTCCTGGCGCCGCCGACCAAGATGGTGAGGAGGGCCTCCAGGCCCGCGTCTTCCGTCGGGCTGCACGGTCTCAGGGCCGCGCCTCTCCGATCCCGGGCTGCACCATGCCAGCGGGTCTCTGCCGGCGGGACACCTAGCTCGTCCGTGCGGTCCACCACCGGTAGCACTCGGCCCCCTCGGAGGCTCCCGGGGCCGCTCCAGAGGCAGTCGCAGTCTCCTGTGCTGGGGCTACCGCTAGGGGATCAGCAGCGCAGCCCCAGAGCACCGGACCCGTCGCTGGTGCTCACGTCGCCGATGGTCCCCGTTTCCGCGCCCCCGGGCTCTCCAGGGGTTGCGCCGTGTTGGGGTACTTCCCCCCGTTGATCCCGGGGCTGTGGGTAGCCGAAGGCCAGTGCTGTGTACGGTGGTCGGCGGGAGAGGCAGCGAGACACGTCCTACCTCGCCGCCATCTTGGCCACGCCCACCTGGCATCTCCTTTAGAAGACATACTAAGTGTGGTGAGGTGTTGCACCTACCTAACCTAGTGGGAACTAAACTCTCTGAGGTTGGAGAAAGGGTGAGCTGGACTCTTGACTTACCCAACCCTAAGTTCAGTGGAACTTACTTATTCTAAGCTAGTATTATATGTACCTAGTACTTAGTGGTTTTCAGTTAATCAATACAAAGATTTATCTGGTGAAACAATGCAGGCTTGAATCCCAACCGCTGCACACCAATGTGAGAAGTTGGCCTGGTATATGATGTCCACTAATTAAAGTGGGCACCTTGCACCAGTCCAAACAACCCTTATGGTGATTTAAGAGGTCAAAGATAACCTCAGAAAGCTATCCAAGTGGTAGCTGTGGAGAGCAGCCTTCAGGCTTAGTCTTGAAGGAATGTTAAGCAGCTTGTTTTACCAGAATGCAACCTTATTGTATTGGCTAAATGAAAGCAGAACCACACAGTAGTTATAAAAGTATGTATTTGTTATTATAACACACCTTAAATACCTCACAGGAACTGCCACACGCAGATAAACACAAAGCACACAATACTGTAGCACAGAAACAATCGTAAGTAGCACTAATACACAGTGGGCTCCAGGGGGAGACCAAACCATATACTAAAATAGTGGTATAAGAACCACGACTCGAGTCAAGACAGTGTCTAGAGGATATAGAATCGCTGGGACCCCAATGAACCACCCAAGGTGAGTAAGGAGGGACCCCACGGAGGACGCATGCAGTGTGTGAACACGACCGCGTGCTACGTACAATTCAATGGGAGAGTCGCGGTTGCAGTTTTAAAGTTTAAGGACCCTTTCCAGTGGATTACGAAGAAACCCTTTGGAACCTAGAAGGTTGGAGAGCCACCCCACCCGTGGATACCGCAGTACCAGGGTTACCTGTCCCAGGGAAGCCGGGTGCATAGGGCTGAAGTGGCGTCGGAAACCGCCGTCGATCTCAATGGAAGTCTTCAAAGAAATGCCACTGCTGGAAAGAAGAAAAGTGTCTGGTGGAACTCACAGGTGGATTCTTGATGGAAGGAACCTGAAAGCAGAGGGGACAGAGTCTGGGTCACTCAGGAGTGACCAGGGGCTCGGTAGACGAATGTCCACCGATGTCGGGTGCTTCAGGTGTGATGATGGAGACCTTGACTCTACAGCTTCAGGGACCAGGAAACGTTGAGGATGACCAGGAGCTGGATACGAGCTGTCCCACGAAGGATGTCGAGTGCTGAGGGGTCGGTGTCCGGCGGGAGCACCAACACGCCTTGGCAGCGGCAACCCACGAAGAAGGTCAAAGAAGGTTACGGTCTGGCCCAGCAAGGACCAGGGGACTCACCACAGCAAGGGGAGTCAGGGCAGGCCTGGAGCAACCAGGGGAGCCCAAGAAAAGCAGTATTGTCCCTCAATTGGACCCACAACCCGAAGGCACAGGAGTCGCGAGGGGACCTCTAGCAGTTTCACAAAGTAACAGCTTGCAGGGCACAGAGTGCAAGGAGGCCGAAGTCCTTTATACGAAATGTGCGCGGAGGTTGGGGCTATCGATAGCCCAATACACTTGGTTGGCAAACGCCAACAAGCATATGCACTTGCAAACGGGCGCAGTGCACAGGGGTTCGGGTTATGCGGTCCCCACGAGGGATACTGGCCTCAAACTTAGTGAGAGGGCAGCTCGACCACAAGGAATGTAGTAACCCACCTTCTGTGTTGCTGGAGCCTTCGGAGTCCGCAGGAGCTCAGGATCAGCAGACCGGTCAGATGCGTTACGGTGCCTGCGAATGCAGGGGAGTGACTTCTTCACCCCAAGGGAGATGCTTCAGTTGTCCTTGATGCTCCACAGGTCCTGCACGGAGCCTGTATGGTGCACGAGCACAGACGATGCTTTGGATGGAGAGGGAGACGAAGTCGGGCCCAGCCGAAGTCCAGCGAAGTCCAGAGTGTCCAGACGGTCGAAGGTCAGTGGTTTCTTGATCAGAATCTTGTCCACGTCGAATCTAGGTTCCTACAGCCAGGTAAGCCCATTTGTACCAACGGGAGAGAGTTGGACAGATTCAGGGGACCCTCCCAGGGGCGGGTCAGGACAGTGGGGAGGATACTCCTCTGTCCTATGTCCAGTTTCGCGCCAGAGCAGGAGCCAACGGCTCCCAGGACTGGTTTGAACTGGACTATGCACAGGGACACCAAATGTGCCCCTCGTGCAGACTTTCAGGCACTTTGGAAGTGCACCCACCCAGCCCCAATATACTAAATCCTGTCTGGGAGGTGGTCACACCTCCCTGTGACAGGATGCCTATTGTCCTGCCTTCCCCTGCTCGAGCTTGGCTCAGCAGCAAGAGGGCAGAAATGTGTCTCTGGTCAGCAGCAACCATTTTGTGCTGTCCGGGTCGAGAAGGCTCAGGGGCGGATTGGCACTGCGGACACTCGGGCATTGGCCGAAGGGCCGGTGTCTCAGTGCCCTCTGTGGGCCTGTGTTTTTTCTCCCCTTTCCCAGTCCACAGAGTGCTCTCTATGGACTGGGAAAGGGGAGAAAAAAAAACGGCCCACAGAGGGGACAGAGAAAGGAAAGTACAGCGGCCGTACAGCGATTATCAGCTGTGGCCTCTCCTTCACCCCCTGCCCTGCAAAGCAATCACGCTGAGGGTGGGCTGGGGAGGGGTGATTGTGTGGAAGAATCGGCCTCCCTGGGGGCCAGGTGTTGTTCAGGCCTTTGAGCCATTTTCACCTCGGCCCCCCTGGGGCCCGCGCAGCCCAGAAACAGTGTTTGTCTTAACACCTCGTCCACAACCCTTCAAATTCAGGGCATAGTGGGCGAGGAAGAATGGGTCTCGCTGTGGGGGCCAGGTGATGTTTGGAAATGGCACCATCTTCACCTCAGCCTCCCCCTGGCTACCATGGATGACCCAGCAGCTGTGTTTTGTGCTCCCCTGCCAGGACATTGCCCTGAGGCCGTGGAGGGCTGATTAATTTACTAATAGCAGGGGCCTCACTGATGTTCATGTGCTCCTGCGCTGGAGGGCTGAGTAGGTTAGTAATAGCAGGGGCCTCGCTGCTTTTCAGGTGCTCCTGCGCTGGAGGGCTCGAATAATTTTGTAACAGAAAGGGGCCTTGCTGTTTTTTTAGTTGCTCAGCTTGTAGGCCATTGTCACCTTGGCCCTGTGTCCTTCACAAGAACAGTATCCTCCCACTTTCATTCCTTGTGTGTGCATAGGCATATGTGGCCTGACGCCAGAGTTGCAGAGATGGGGAATCAGGTTTGAGTCCCAGCGTCTGCTCAACACCCTGTGATTCTGGGCAGATCACTTCATCGCCCAGGCCCTTAAATAAAAAATCGGATCTTGTGTACTGTAATTGGTGCTCATGAATAGAACTCAAATAGCCTTTGTCTTGGGCTGAATTCACACTATATAAAATTGTCAAATGGAAAAACAACTATAAAAAATAACCATTTGTTCATGCTTTATGATTCTGCGAAGGGAACATGATAATTAAAGAGGGCACTTCATAAAAACATGCCCGTATTTTTTAACACAGCTTTTCTGATGCAAAATTTTAATTTTAATTTAATTCCCCTTAGTGCCTCCCTGTCTGGTTTTCTTATGTTGTGGAGGCTGCGCTCTGACACTTAAGTCATTCTGTACCTCTTGTCGGGTGCACCATTCTACTTCTATGTTCTTTTTGTTATTCTGGGAGAGTCTAAGCTTGCACTAAGATAACATTTCATAGTATTCATATTTTCCAGTGACTCCCTCCTCAATGGGGGATCTTGTTGGGTGATGTTTGTGGCCTTCCTTTCCCTCCCCAGCTCCTGCCTCACCTCCATATGGACACACCCCTTACTCACTGCCTTCATGAGTGGGAAAACAGCAGGCCCATAGGTTTCTGTCTCACTGCTCTGACCACACCCCCTTTCTCATGAAAGGGCATGCCCCTTGAATGTGGGCCACTTTTTTCGTCAGTGCCCGGGCCAAATTGTGATCCCAATCCGACCCTGAGAAGGCTGGTACCAGGAAGACCAGGGACCCCACGAATCTCACTTCAGAAGGGTGTAATCATGCCTCCCACACCGGTTACCGGTGTGGCGGTATGATTCCAAGGTGTTTGATACCAAACACGACATGTTTTGTTGCAGCCGTTTTTGAGATAGCATTTTACGAGAGCATATAATGCACCTCTACCTATATGTCTGGCTGCATCACCGACAACCCGGGAGAATGGTCTCTGAAGGCTGCAGGGGTGCTCTGCTCATGCAGGGGCACCCTCTCACGTAAAACCCAGCACCCTGCCTTCAGGATTGTCAAGGCCTGCTAGAGGGGTGACTGATAGGTTTTAAGTGTAGTGACCTATGGATATAGTAAACCTATATCTAAAGTAAGTGGTGCATGCACCATCTTACACAGGCTGCAATGGCAGGCCTGTAGTTCCATTTTGCATGGTCTCTCATGGGTGGCATAATACATGCTTCAGCCCATGGGAGGCCTCTGGGGTACCTTTCCCTAGGTACATATGTACCATATACTAGGGACTGACAAGGGTACCCCAGTATCCAATCTGGAGTGTTCCTAAGTACATGGCATAACATTTTAGGGAGAAAGCAGATAGACTGGGGTCCTGATTAGCAGGAACCCAGTCAGACTAGTCAAAAACAGTGTAACATCAAGCAAAAAGTGGGGGTAACCATAAGAAGCAGATCCTACTTTCCTACAACGACTTAAATAATCCTAATTATTTTTAACCTACATTTACAGTGCTGTTCATCCTAATGTAAGGTGTCAGGGTGCTTTACATCACCCGTCCCCACTTCAAAGAGGCACATATTATACAGAGACAATGAATCTTTAAGTATGTAAATCAATCTACATGAAAAGTTTACATAAGACAATGAGGGTTACTATGTGTAGTTTGAAGGGGCTGTGAGGGTGGGCCCCCTTTTGGCCTGGTTGTGCTGGGGTCTATAATGAATACACCAACACTCAGTATAACAGTTGGGCAAGGGCTGGCCTCGTGCGACCACTCGCCCTTTTTATTAACTCGCCTCGGGCCATGCCTGGCCCAAGCACGTGGGTGTGACATATCCGGCACATGCCGGGTAGATGAGCTGAACTGCTAACTCATTACATCCCATCTCAGCTCAGTCTCTTTTCCTTCTCTTCGCGGACTGGCTGAGGACTTGCCACCCGGCATACAAAGTCTTTTTCTCTCAACCTATACCTGGGATGGTGACTCCGATCAGTGGGTGGAGTCTCTGGTCTCGAGGGCGTTGTGCTGGTCCCCTGATTGACTTCCCTCGGCACCTCAGGGCGGTCACTCTGCGGAGTGCCCGCACAGTCCATCTCATCACACCTTTCGCCGTCTTCTTCCGCTACGGAGCCGCTCTCTCCACTTGTGGTTGGGAAAACCTCTTCTACTCCCTTGAACCATGAGATATTCCTGGTCACTTTCTCGCCTTCCTTCTCTGCGGTGACCATGGTCCCTTTGGTTCTAGTTACTGTCCAGTGGCCCGGTTCATAGGGGATTCGGAACTTTCCTCCTGGTCTCCCGTCCCTCACTATTACTTGATCCCCTGGCCGTAGATCACGGGGTCTGGCTCTTCTCCTGTGACTGGCGGCTAGATTTTGCCTCTCCCTCCATCCCAGGGTATCATCCTCGTTGTAGTGCGGCGGGGTCCATCCAGGACAGACAGGGTTGGTGTCTCGGCGCGGGCCATTCAACATTAGTGCCCAAGGGACTTGGTGAGTGGTGCTGTGTGGCGTGCTTCTATACTCTCGGAGGAACAATTGTAGGTGGCGCTCCGGGTCTGCATTCTCGGCCACAGCAATGCGAAGGACCTTGTTAAGGGTCCGCATGAACCTTTCAATTTCTCCATTGGCCTGAGGCCATTGAGGGGTAATTCGGCGGTGTCGCACTCCGTGTAGGCACTTGAAATCGCGGAATTCCCCTCCCTGGAACGGGGGTCCATTGTCGCTCTTGATCTCGTCCGGACACCCGAACATCGCAAATATCTTCTCAAGCACCGGGGCAACTCGGGAGAATGCGGTGGAGCTGACAACTTCCACTACTGGGAGTAGCTATCCACCATGACTAAGGTCATCCGGCCATCGGGAAAACGCCCGAAGTCGATGCTCACTCTCTCCCATGGGGCCTTCCCATGCTCCTCCGTCTGAACAGGCGCTGGTTGTTCTGGTGCGCTGGTCAGCTGGCACGCCGGGCACCTTCTCTCAGTTTCCTCGACCAGGCTTTCTAGTCCTGGAAACCAGATTTTCTCCCGCATCCTGGCCTTCATCTTTTCAATTCCTTGGTGTCCGCCGTGGGCCAGTTGGGTTACGTGGTGGTGTAGGGCTGCTGGCATGACTATGCGGGACCCTCGCAACAGGATCCCATCCTGGGTCACACTCAGTTCATTCTGGATTTTCCACATCTTGGTGAGGTACTCCCTTTCTTGTCCTGACCGGTCATTGGCCGTCTGTAGGAAACAATGCCAGTTGCCCCCTTGATTGGCACTGCGCACCTTGGTGATGACTTGGTCCCCTTCGGCGGCTGCTGTGATGTCTGCTAGGGTCAGTGCTTTGGGGCATGTGATTGTCGAGATCATGTTAATATGGGCTTCGAGTGCCTCAATTTCCTGCGCCTCTTCTTGGTGTCCTTTTGGGGCGAGGTGTCGAGAGAGAAAGTCGGCTGGATTCTTCGTGCCTGGCCGGTACACTACCTCCATTTCATATTGCTGTAGACCGATGGCCCAGCGTTCGATTCTCGGGGATGGGTGGGGCGCCGACCCTCTGAACAGGGGTACTAACGGCTGGTGGTCCGTGACGACCTTAAACGGCTAGCCGCAGATGTACAGGTGGAAATGCTGGCATGCCCACCGAATGGCCAGGGCCTCCCGCTCAATCTGTGTATAGCGTGTTTTGGTGGGGGAGAGAGACGTGCTGGCAAAGGCTAGTGCGGCCCATCTTCCGGGTTCTTGCTCCTGAGCGAGCACCGCCCCTAGACCCACCGGGCTGGCATCGACAAGGAGCTCCGTGCGCTTAGCAGGATCGAAGTATACCAAGGTGGTGTGGTCAAGGAGAGCATTCTTGACTCTCTGGAACGCCGCCTCTTCCTGCTGTTCCCACCTCCACGTGGCGTCGTAGCGAGTGAGGTTTCGGAGGGGTTCCGCGATGGTGGCCAGCTCCAGGATGAACCGGCCACAGTACGTGGCCATCCAAAGGAAGCTTCGCACTTCCGACACCGTTGAGGGGGGTGGTGCGTCCTTGATGGCCTGGGACTTCCGCGGGTCTACCTGGATTCCCTTCTGATTGAAGATGTATCCAAAGAATTCTATCCCTCTCTGAAAAAAGAGACACTTTTCCCTGTGTAGGGTGACGCCATTCTCCTGGAGGTGTTTCAACGTGGCCCTTAGATGCCGGTAGTGCTCATCTGCGGTGGTGGAGTGGATGTCATCACTTATGTTTAGCACGCCTGGTAGACCCATCAGGATCTCTCGTACTGTGTCCTGGAATACTTCGGCCGCAGAGGATATCCCAAAATTGAGGCGCTTGTATCGTCGCAGCCCCAGGTGGGTGCTGAACGTAGTAATGTACCTACTTTCCTTGGCCAGGACTAGCTGGTGGTCTCCCGCGTTCAGGTCGTTTCGGGAACCACCGGGACCCGTTGACATCACCCACTATGTTGTCCATTGTCGGTGTGATGTGGCGTTCCCGCCGGATACCTTTGTTGGGGAGGCGCATGTCAATGCACAACCTGATCTTCCCTGGTTGGTGTGGCTTTTCTGCTATGACCATGGGGGACACCCAGGGGGTTGGCCGGGACACCTTCTCGATGACTCCCTGGTCTTCCAGTTTTTGCAACTCTTGTTCTACTAGCCGCCTGAGGTGGAAAGGGATTCGTCAGTGGTGTAGAGCTGTCGGGCCACTGCTGGGTCGATATGGAGTTTTACCGGGGCCCTCTTGATGCATCCCAGTCCCTTGAAGAGGTCTGCAAATTGGCTCAGCAGCTCTTCTGTCTGGTTCGCCTGCACGGTTCTCGCAAATGTCACTAGGCCCAGGTCCTCGGCAGCATGGCTGCTGAGTAGCGTGTCGGCATCTTGGTCGATGACGTGGACGGTTGTCATGATTTCGTTGTCTTCTGACCGGATCGGCACAGTCATCTTCCCCCGTAGGGGCAGGGGTGAATTACTTCTATACGCGAAGATCTTTGTCTTGGACGGTGTGAGCTCGGACCTGGGTCTTAGTCGGTTATATTGCTAGATCCCCATGACGTTCACGGAGGCTCTGGTGTCGATGACCGCCTTCACCTCTGATCCAGCTATTCTCACGGTGCATGTGGGTTGCGGCCTCCTCCGTTTCTTCAGTTCTTGTGTGAAGGAGACCAGGTACGTCTCGACTTCATCATCTTCTGTGGATGTGTCTTCCACCTGGTAGGTGGCCTGCTCGTTCCCTTTTGCACTGCTCGACGCTGCAAGGGAGGCGCTCAACAGTTCTCCACATTGGTTTCCCCCTTCTGCTGTCCTTACGTTGGTTTCTTTTCCGGCACACTGACGCAAAGTGGTTCGGAGTCCCACAGTGGAAGCACGTCCGACCCTGGGCAGGGCACGCCTGGATGGGGTGTTCTTTGCACCCACAATACCCGCACTGGCCTTTTGGGGTTTGGGGTGGACGGCCTCGCTGCCTGCTCCCTCTGTCTCGTGTTCTCACTGCGTCGGCTCGCTCAGTCTTGACGGCCACGTTCTTCTCTGTTGTTAGCGTCAGGGCTAAGTCCATTTCATCGGCTCTGGCTGCCGAGAGGTCATGCGTCCTGGCTAGGACCAGTATATCGTTGAGGGGTATGTTCGGCTGCCTGAGGTCAGCCCGCGTAGTATCTTGCTGCGGACACCTTGGATTATTTGGCTTGCCAGTTCTCTCAGTCTTGCATAGAACGCATCAATTGATTCTCCTTCCCTTTGTCGGGCCTGGCGTAGTTTGAACCTCTCGAAATCCGGGTTCAACTGCAGATCGAAATGTGCGTTGAGCGCCATCACGGCGGCATCGTAGTCGGTGGACGCTCCTTTATTCGGGAGGTGCTTGAATAGGAGGTACACTTCTTCTCCTGCGTAGTGGAGTAGTAGTGAGTGTTTCACTGCTCCATCCGTCTCTCTCGTTGCTACGAAGTAGTTCTCTAACCGCCCCAACCATGTCTTCCATCGTGGAGACGCGGTAGTAGGGTCAGCTGCCTCACTGAACGTAGGTAACACCCCTGTGGGGGCATGTTGCGTGACTACGCGAGTTGGTGGCTGATTCGCATCAGGGTCATCTCCCATCTTGTCGCATCAGGGTCATCTCCCATCTTGTCTCTCGGGGCACTTCTCTTGCGTTGTGGTGGGTGATTTATCTGCGCCTTTTCTCTCTCCCTCGGTGCTGTGCGGCCTTTTCTCTCTCCCTCTGCGCTGTGCGTTTGGCAGGTGTTGTGCGCCTTTCGTTATGTGCTCCCTTTCTTTTCTTTTAATCTTGTTTTATATTCCTTCCCCTTTGTTTTTCCTTCCTTTTGTGCCCCTTTCGTGCTGCGTGGGACAGGGACGCGGTGGAGGCCCTCTATCTCTTTTATGCCCTGCCAGGGCAAGTATCCTGGGCGTTGTGAGGAGCAGGGTCTTTTTTTTCTTTTTGTTTTCTCTTTACACCCTCTTCCTTTTACCCTCTTGCTGCGGTTGGGTGTGAGCTTTCTTTCTCCTTGTACAGTCTTTCTTGTCTCTCTTCTAGACGTGTTTTTCACTCCAACCGGCTCCACTGCCACGTGTGTGGGCGTGGGCCTTGGCTGAGTGTCTGCTGCTTGGGGCGGGGTATCGCGCGTCGTGCACGGGCCGGGACAGACTCCTGTACAGTGCAGGGGGGGGGCGCGCTCTTACCGGCTTCTTCCGTCCTCCGGCCTGCGTTGCCTCCCCCGCGGGATATTGTCAGCGACGGAATGCAGGGAACGCGGACGGTGCTCCACTCCTTCCAGGCACACAGGTGGTGGGCGCGATGCCTGAGGCGTGTCGCTGGCTCCTCGGCAGTCGTGCGGGAGCGTGGGCTCGGCTCCGCGCTCGTCGCCAGTGTAAAGGAGCTGTGAGGCTGGGCCCCCTTTTGGCCTGGTTGTGCTGAGGCCTATAATAAATACACCAACACTCAGTATAACAGTTGGGCAAGGGCTGGCCTCGTGCAACCACTCCCCCTTTTTATTAACTCGCCTCGGGCCACGCCTGGCCCGAGCGCGTGTGTGCGACATATCCGGCACACGCCGGGTAGATGAGCTGAACTGCTAACTCATTACATGTAGGAATCACACATTATCCATACTGGTTGGCATTATATGTTAAGAGTGCTTGGTCTGGAGAAACACAGTTAATACTTAAAATGCAACACTGTTGTAGGGTATGTCTGTAGTAATAAGACATCATCGCTACCCTAAGGAACACTTTTTAGTAACCTTAGAATACAGAAAGATTGAGAAAAAAAACAATAGGTTCTAAACCTATGCCTTGAAGAGTGCATTCGGCTCCTTGATGCTGATTCATAGTTCACTGTGCTGAAATAAATTAGGATTGTAATTTATGAAGTGCAAGCAACAAAAGGATTTCTGTGACAAAAGCAGCAATCCATTGAGATAGGTACATAAAATGCAAGTATGTAATCTGCACGTTACACGTTGTGTTTTGCAGCAGCCACATTAAACCTCTATGCTACTTTATGATGAGTCAAAACTGTGACTGGACAAAACCAGATCTCTCCAGCGACCGCATTAACCACTACCAAAGATACCCTACCTTATCCCCTGAAAATTGCTGGGCACAAAGATCTCTGCAGCAAGTACCTTAACCCTGTAAGATATTTTACAATGCAGCCTGATTGTGACTTGTAAGTCAGAACAGATTTACTGTGGCATTTGTCCTTGTTGCTAATTTCTTTGTGGCAGAGGGGCAGATTTAGAAGAACTGGCGCATCCCTGCATATTAGCAGGGATGCGCCAGTTAAATTGCGACACGTCAAAAACCCTTGCGCCACCATGGATGCGCCGCATTTACAATGCGGCGCACCGTGGCGCAAGGATAGACAGATGCATGACGCATCTTTTCGGCGTAAGGGCAGAGCATTGCTGGAGTCGTGTCGCAAGTACGATGCAACTCCAGCAATGGTTAGGAATGCCTATTCCCAACATGCAGCGTCACTCCAGCGCAAGGTTTTGACGCAGTGGCATCGTAAAAGTGACTTAGTGAAATCTTGTAGATTTCACTGCGTCACTTTTACGAGGCTTTCCTGCTTGGGAACGCCCACCCTGCATACATTATACCTGACGCAGGTATAATGTAGCGCAGGGCTTTGCAACGTGACGCATCTCCCTAGATGCGTCACGTTGTAAATATGTCGCAACGTGGTGCATTGTTTACGATGCCGCTGCATCACATAAGTGAAGCAAAGGCAGCGTAAAGATGTCGCAAGGGGCTTGTAAATCTGCCCCTGCGTTTTAAAAGAAATAAACGTATTGGTTGACTACCAGACTCCGCTTTTCATGACTCTGCCCCTCATGATTCCACCCTCTTTTTACTGTCACACTTTGATCCACAATTGTATGGCTCCCACACCACAGGCCGTCCTTCCAGACCGGAGACACATCTCGAAATCTTTCCCTTGGTCTCCTCAACTGTGGCCGCGGAGAGGCCGCACAATAGGTGCCCGCGCTGTACGCTTCACACGCTTTGTAGGGAAGACAACCCCACAGAATCAAGATGCTGGCGCTTTAACACGTACACTCTGGACTGGAGGCCAGGCAGGACTGATGCGCGGCGACATGTTAATTACACGGGTACAAAAAAGTAGCGGAACATATTCTATCTGAGATGAAAGGGACATGGAATAAGGCTGGTCAGGGATTGTAGCGTGTGAGGGTGCGGGGGTGGTGGTGATTTGCCTTAAATGGCCATCATGCACATATATCTTCCATTACTGTATGTGTGACTCAGAGGCTAACATACGTCAATGGTTCGGTGGAGTTTTTCCCCTTTTTACTGATCTCTTTAATATCTTTGTGTGTGCTTCTTTTCTCAGGGGAGCGTACACCGTCACACGCCCACTCTCTCTTCGCGTCATTAATTTCTCGTCATGGCACGGACGCAGTTTTTTTGTATTAAAGGTATTGTTGTATTTTAGACAAATGGCTTTCTCAATGTGCTGTACTGTGTTTACACTGCAGTGGATTGCTCGCCTATGACTCATGCGTATTTGCATTGATTGGCCTTCGCACTATCTCCCGCTCTCTATTCTTTGCAGTAGCTGACAAGATATCAAGAATTTTTACAGCTGTGTAATTGCTTTTCTTGTTTACGGGTGAAGGAAGGCTCACATTTAGAGGATATTTGTGCTTGCCTGGGCTACAGCTCTTTATTGCAGATGGAGTGGGGGGGGGGGGGGGGATATAGCACACCAGCCTTTTTTTTAAGGAACAGATTCATACAAGCATTGACAAAGCCAACAGGTCTCATTTTTAGGACTTATTGGCTTTGCCCATTCTGTTTGCTGATGAGCAGCATCGACAAAAAGATGAAAAAAAGAAAAATAGGAGTGATGACATGGGCCATTTCATTTTGTAGGTGCATGCATGCTTGCATGACGGTGTATGCGCACACATTCACGCACGCGCAAGTCTGACATTCTGCAGGGAGCATTTCTTTTTTATTTACTGATCCAAGTTGGATTGGTAAATACACAAAAATTAAACTTCACTAGTGCTGAAGCACTTTTTGTACAGCGGAGGCTGGAGCAGCAATTTGATGCATGAACCTCCAAAAAAGGTATAGAAAACAGGGCTGAGACAATGGAGAAACAGGTAGGGAAGCAGGTGAAGGCGAAGCAATGGGGAGTGAGTGGGGCGATGAGGAAAAAAGCAGCACATGAGGGAGAGAGCAACATAGGGGTGGGGAAAAGCACACAAGGGAGAGAGCAACAAGGAGCCGAAGCGGTTAGAGAGAGCAGCATATGAGGGAGAGAGCAACATGGCACACGGTGGGTTAGGAATTTGGAAGGGGGAGAAGCATGCAAGGGAGTGAGGTTAAAAACACATGCACTCTCTTAGAGCGCTTAACCAAAAGGAAAATAGTAGATCCCCAAAAGTGAACAGTAGAAGGATACAGATCAGATAATCAAAAGGATGGTAAAGCAGATATGCTCCAGGGAATGGACAAACGCAAGAAGAGGAAGGCAAGCCATCAAATAAGCAGCATGAAAATGAGAGTGACAATAAAGTTAACCAATAGCAAGCAATGGATGGGCTGTAAACCCACTGTAGTTTTTTGGTAAGATGACAAAAGTTTTTTTCGCAATCAGACAGATGCCTGGTGGCGAGACCTAAAACAGCTTTGCTGAATTTACCCTAGTGGTCGAGGGACAGTGGTGAACAATGGCTATTGCTAACATTGATCAGTGTTATGATAGCCATTTTCATGAGCAAGCATTTAGAAAATTTGGATATGAACATTGGATACAATACTCTGGGAGAGTCCTTCCTAGACATAGTTGCATCTCTTTTTCAGCAGAGTGGACCTCTTGTTACATATTTGACCGGTCGTCATGCTCTTTATATGTAAAGATCACTTTGTTGTTCCCCTCTGTCGTAATGTTATATTTTAGGGACCTCTTCCCTACAGGTGAGAGTGTGTTGGGCAGGCAAGCAAAGTAAATTCCCACTTCCCCATCAGTCATGCCCCTGAATCCTTATGTCATCTCATAAATAAACGTGTATTCCGTTCCCAACTTGGTAGTGGTTTTGTTTTGCTATGTAGCATGCTTTAAGTTCACCTAAGGAAGTTTGGGACATTACGATTGGTGAAACTGAAAAGATTGGAGAGCAAGCGTAATAAGAAGGCTTGGAAACTCATGCTAAAAGATTTTTTTTCTTCTGAAATTTTGTGCAAGCGGTGCAATTATTGGTGCATAAGAACAGTAAATTTGGTCAAATCTGTATTTCATTTGAACACAGTTTTACTGAAATCGGGGATTTGTACTTCAATTTTTAGTAAAATCTGTGTCAAATTATTCGATTTTGCTTTGAGGCAATTACATTGGGCGGAGACCGACACAGCACCATCACTAGCCTCATCGGTCCTTGCGATGTGCCAAATGCTGAGATTTCTTCTCCCGATCACTGCAGCCTATGTAATACCCAATTGCTGCATCTTATGCTTTGCTGAGTCACTGTAGCCGCTGGGCTCCTGCAGATATGAATTTTGTTCAAAATCGGGTATCTTTCTGGTTGTTCTTTGTACTTGGACTAAGTCTTGCTTACTTTGAACAACACTGTAGAATGACTGCTTATGTTATACTAACCATTGTCTTTGTTTGTCCTTGTGAAAGGTTCAACAAGACTAGTCCATTGCTGTTTACTGCCTCTCCTTGTTGATAGTGGAGCAGTGTTAGCTCTTGTTGGGCCTGTTCATATTAACGCTATTGATGATCTTAGCCTACTATCACCGTTCTGCTGTGCTTGAACGTTGAATCTCTCCATAAGGGATTTTTACAGTCATGACTGATTGATTTAATTACGAGTATTTCAGTTGAAGCTATATTCAAATATTTATTTATTAGTTCCATCCTCTGCCTTTTTGCTTTATCACGAGTCTATATATTTATCTCTGACCTATCCTTGTGTCTGACACCCGAGCACTTTCCTCAGCCAAATCATTTAGGCATAGTTAATGGACCCACATACTTCCTAGAGATCTTTTTACTTTCAGCTGTATATACTTCAAACATGACTGATGGAGACGCGTGTATTTTATTTGGTCCCATATACTTTTTAATTTCAGAAATGGCTAAAATGGTTCTAAATCTTTCTTACTGGCCTTAACTGTTTTTATTAGTGTGTTTGTCTTGTTTGTTCTACTCATACTTTGGCTCTTAAGTAACATCCCCTGACCATCTTGCCTTCTAATTTCCAAGTACGTGGTTAAGTCTGGTACAAATTTCTACAAGATTATTTACTCTCCAAATCTTTACAAAGATTTTGCTAAGAATCTCAGAGACTGGGTGATGCAAGAACATCCTCAAACCTTGAACACTGACCAATATTACAAACTGAGAAATGCATCCTCGTTGATAGATCTTTTTTCTAGAGTAGTGAATATCAATCATAAAACCAAAATCCATTATGGTCAGACACTTGTCACCACCCCTTCGTCTCTTATCAAGGCTTACCTCTGTATCTCCATCTTTAACAATGGCAAAAATTATGATTTTCAGATGAGAACATCGAAAGATTCAACCTTTACAGGATGTTCTAGGACTTTATTGAAGTCCAACCTTCCCCTTCTCCTGTTACAACCAGCTCCCCTCACTCCCTCGAAATTACCCTTTGATATTGTGAAGCCCGCTATGGATTTACAGCAACCATAGTCCCCTCTTTCTGCCAAATAAGCATTGCTAACTGTTCTCATACCAACATTCCCCTTCCACTTTACTCCATATGATAAGGCTTCTTGGGAGCCTATTACCCCAGATTCCCTTCTTTCTTGTAAGACTTCTAAACACATCAACACACCAGAATTCTTGGTTTACTTTCACTAATGTTCTTTAGGCACGTCCACTTTTTACGATTTGGGCCAGCATAAGATCATAACTGACCGCAACTATAAATACTCAACACAGTGTCCATCACATATCCACCTATCCAACACACCCAGCACTTCACTCATAAACATTATGATCTTTCAAGGGATTTTGAACTCTTGAGAACTAACATCTCCCATTTTCATTTGTCCTTTCATATAGGTCCTAACGTATCTCTAAAGCAATTTACACCCTTGGGAACCATGCCGGACAATACAAGCCTCATCCACAGATACAATAAGCTGCCTTGTCCGCAATGAAATGTTCCTTCTGTTCTCCCTGAGGAGATGAATGCATTACTGGATGACTATCTTAAGGAGTTGAATCCACCACATGTGATCACTCTGACCAATGAGTCTACAGTTGCTTCTGTCAGGAAATACTGGTCTGAAACACCTGCGTCCTCTCCGGTCACTATTATGCAGATGGAAGATCGGCACTTGGTGGGCGGGGTGAAAAAGGTATGAGTCGGGTCGTGTGGCAGTATTACCAGCCCCTAGCAGCTGGGGCACAATGAGAAGATTACCTGCCCCTTACTGGTTGCGGTTTAGTGAGAGCAAGGTCATGCCAGGGCTTTTCTGGCCTTACTGGCTTGGGCACTGAAAGTGTGAGAATGCGATAGAAACTTCTAGACCTTTTGGGCTACATAAGAGTGGAAATGAGGAGGCCGAACTGCCTTGCAATATTATATCTGTTGTGTGGCTACCCTGTCACTGTGATTGTTTACTCCGTGTGCTCCTTGCACTTTATTGTGTTTCTCATGGGTTCTTGGGGGGTTAGGCTGTTTTTAGAGCCGCTTTATGAAATGTTTGTCACAGCTACTTCATTTCCAGCAGTTATTTCTTCTTTTATGGTTCAACACCACAGCATCCGTCCAGGCGGAGGAACTGATTCCTGGTGGTCCTAAGGCTCCTTAGCACATTTCTCGACAGAAAGGACAGCAGGGCCTTGGTGTCTGGAGTGGTTAATTTTTAAACATGTGATTTGTGGTCTTCTGTTCATCGCTTATATATGGTATTTTCTCCATACAGTATTATCTTTATTTTGAGAACCTAGCAAGAGGGACTGTCCTAAGAGTATTTTGACCAATCCACAGTTCACCTTTTTCTTCCACCGCTATCCATCATTACATTTTCTCTGTTTTTGCCTTATGCAATGCAAAATTAGTGTTTGACTAACAGTGTATCCCTTGGAGGTAGATCTGGGATTATCATGTGGAATCCACATTGTGTATCCTTTTCTGGGTACTGACATCTTTCACCACAGCTACTACTACCACAAGGAAACAGACTGGGTTGATAGCCCAAAAAATCCCAGTTCCGACTAGACTCCTGCGTAAACACATCCCATCAGGAAAATGGAAACCAATAAACTAATTGAGATTCCGTTAGATTCCTCTTCCAAGGAATTCATCACAGCCTCTACTTTATGTTGTGTTGTACACAACTGTAGGTCGGCGGTCAAGCACCTTATAGAGATTGGAGACACCTTCATTGATAAGAACTGAGAATTTACGTTTTTATTGGAAACTTGGATTTATGAAGCATCCTAGCTGGTCACAGATCTGCTAATTCCTCCAGGCTACTTTACTATACGTCTCTATAGGGAAGGGAAAACTAGGGGGGCTGAAGGTGTTGCTGTGATCTATAGAAACTGTATTGTAGGAAGCTGGCTCTGTATATACTATACCAAAATGAGGTATAGTGTGCACAGAGTCTAGTGGAACCCCAAAGGTAGGCAGAGGGAAAAGTAGATGGCACCTTACTCTCTATTTGTGGTAGTGTGGGCGAGCAGTAAGGCTTTATCAGAGGGTAGTGCTAAGCATTTATTGTACACACTCAGGCAAGAAATGAGGTCACACACTCAAAGACTGAACTCAGACCAATTTGTTTGTATACAAATATTATTTAGTTATATTTATTTCCTAGAACCAAGCAAGCCTGGCACAGGTAAGTGTAAATGGTAATTTTCAAGGAAGGTTGAACAATACAAGCAAGTTGAATGAAAATGATTTTGTTACAGGTTTGTAAATACTTTGAATACAGTTGAAATTACTGTTAGATTACTTTTGATATATTTGCAGATTACTTTTTAAGTTACTTTTTCTACTCAGTATGATATGCCTAGATAGCACACTGGGACACTTCCTAGAGAAAAGGTAAGTAAATCAGTTTTTGTATATTTGCAGTTTCTTCAAGTTTTTATACAAACCAACTCCATACTTAAAAGAATTTTCAAAGAAAAGCAGTCAATGCAATCCTATGGAAGGAAATGAAGTTATTGGTTTACAGGTAAGTACTTGTTTGTGGGAGTTGGTATTCTGGGGTTAGAACCAGGGCTCCCCCAGGGTCGAGGATGCACTCTCAAAACACCCTCAGCGGCACTAGGGCGGCCGGGTGCAGAGTACTGAGGCCCAATGTTATCCAATGGGGGATAGGGGGCCTCCGGTTGGTGGCTGCTCACGAGCAGGCCACAAGGTTGTGGGAGCAAAACTCCTGGACTTAAGCTCAGGGCAAAGGGGGATCCAGTTTAGCACAAAAGGTGCACCCACAGCGGCACAGAGGTGGCCGGGTGCAGGGTGCTGTTTTGGCGTCGGGTGCCCTGTTGTTTTCAACAGGAGTTGCCGGTTTTGGATTTTGGCTGCAGGCTCGGTCCAGGAAGACTCCTGGGAGGAACCAACAGCTGGGCAGGTAAGTTGAAGGGCTCAGGGACGTAGGTGCACCTCGGGTTCTCTTCTCTAGGGCACAGGGCGCCTGGATGCAGGGGTGTCTTTTGAGGTCGGATTTCACCTTACCGGGCCACTCGCGGTTGGGGGGGTCTGCATGCAGAGGCTGCAGGCGATTTCGGGGAGTCCTGGAGGGGTCAACCCATGGTGGACTCAGACTCTGGAGCGCTGGAAGACCTCGCTGGGACCGGTGGGCCACTCGGGCTGTATGCGTCGGGCGCAGTGGTGGTTCCAGGCGTCAGGTTTCTTTGTCCTCGGCAGGCTCGGAGTCTTTCTTGGCTGTTTCTTTTGAACAGAGCTGCTGTTCACAGGAGATCCGGTCTTTGTTGAAGGCAGTCAGTCCTCCGAGGCGTTCTGGAGGTCGATGGCTGCAGGACAAGGCGACTTTTGGTGCAGGATCTCTAGAAACTGCAGACGGGCCGGTAGGGCTGGGGCCAAGTCATTTCTTCTCTGCAGTCTCCTCTGCTGGGCGTCTTCTTTAATCCTTCTTCGTAGGTTGTGGGAATCTGTCTTCTTGGTTCAGGGCTGCCACCTAAATACTGTATTTAGGGGGCGTTTTAGTGGTCTCGAGGTCAGTAGCCAATGGGCTACTGACATTAGAGTGACTACACCCTTGGTGTGCTCACCCCACGTGGGGGAGTGGGCACAATCCCTAATCCTGATTGGAGAGTGCCTGCCATCTGCAAGATGGCGGGCACTAAAGAATGGGCTTCACCTCGCCTCCCCCACCTGAGGGGTGGGGTTGGCAGAGGTGGGCACACTTTCTGGGCTGTGCTAATTTTTCCCACCTGTCTTCCGGCCGAAAAGGAGGGGAGACAGGAAGGGGGCCTGCTCCTGATAGCAGGAGATGCTGGGTGTTGCGTTACAAAGGCGGCAAGGCCTTTAAAGCTCCCCTGCCACAGATGGCTCTTCCTGGCCTGGGGGGAGGTGTGACCACCTCCGCCCAGGAAAGGCTTTGTTTCTGGGCTCAGGGAGCGAAGGCTCCCACCCCAGGGGTCCAGAAACATGTCTCGTGGTGGCAGGCTGGTGTGTACCAGTCAGAGAACCCACTAGAGGCTGGTCGTTTTTCAGGGGGCATCTAAAAGATGCCCTCTGAGTGCATTTTTCATGAAATCCCACACTGGCATCAGTGTGGGTTTAATGTGCTGAGAAGTTTGATACCAAACTTCCCAGTTTTCAGTAAAGCCATTGCTGTGGAGTTCGTAATGACAAACTCCCAGCACCATATACTCTTAATGGCATTACTGCACTTACAATGTCTAAGAATTAGTCTAGACAGCGCTCATGCACCTGTACCCTCACCACTGGTATAGTGCACCCAGCTAGAGGGGTGGCTCGCCTATGCCAGGGCAGTGGATTGTAGGCATGGCACACAGGGATGTGTGCCATGTCGACTCTTCACTTTGTTCTGCACCAAAACACGCAGCCTGCAATGGCAGTGTGTGTGTGTGTGTAAAGGTACAGGGCCTCTAAGGGTGGCACAATAAGTGCTGCAGCCCTTAGGGACCTACCCTACCCACAGTGCCCTTGGTACCCATGGTACCTTTTTCAAGAAACTGACATGTGGCCAGAGAGGTGCCAATTGGGGAAAGAACACAGGCCCTGGGAACCTGATTGGCAGGGACCCAGGGCACATCAAGTCAAAGTGCATCAGTAGTCTGGCAAAAAGTGGGGGGATTACTGCAACAGAAACCCAGCTTTCTACACAAGCCCAAAGGCCAGGAGACTCAGCCAAACCTGGGAGAGTCTTCCTAGTCTTTCGGGAGGAAGAGTAGAGGAAGTGGTTTGAAAGTTGCAGGGCCTACTCTGCCTTACATCCTTCTGTCCAGGTCAGTCATTTGGGGAGCTGGCCTACCGTAACAGTTTCAGGACCTAATTCCCAAAGCTCTTTTCTAGCTCTTTAGTGTCTTTACTCCCATTTTTTAGTTTGGGTTGAGATGCGCCTACCTCTGCAAATTCTAACTTAACTAGGGCAAATCCCAGCTTACCCACAGAGGTTACCCACAGCTTGAGTAACCCCACCATGACCAATAGGGTCAGGGGGCCTAACTTGCTATTTGGCAGGGGGCTAGGCCACCATGCCAGGGACAGTGCTGCCATAAAGGCTAACACCCAGCAGAGGCTAATGACAGATGTGAGTGCCCAGAACCACACCTTTAGCTCTTCAGTGGTAGGTGAAGTGGCTAACTTACAGCCCTCTTTGGGTTCTGGTGGCCTGTCTGCTGTTTTAGGGTAGGGGGCCACTACACTTTGTAGTGAGCACCCTTCTTCTACCTTCTGTTCTGTCGGCTGAGGAGCGACCAACTCAGGCTGGACAGTTGCCTGACTAGTCAGGTCTTTGTGTTGGCTAGGGAGGACTTCACCGGTGCCAATTTCGGAGTTCTCCCTTACTGGGATAGAATCTCCCTGGCCCACTGGAACTGTGGGTAACATTTGTCTACCTTTCCTACACCATCTCTTCTTTTTCTTTTGGGGCTTATCTGCACTAACTGCAGGTTCAGCCCCCCAGGTTCCTTGGATGAGGTCTGGCACTGGACCAGCAGCTCTCTTTGGCTCAAACCAACCTCTGGGTGGTCATTCCCAAGGAGACAATCAACGGGACGTCTTTATTGACTACCACCTTTTTCCAACTAAGGGACCCAGCTATTTCTAGGGGCACCTCAGCCACAGGCCTAACAGTGACCTTCCTTGGGATAGCCCTTACTCTTTTTGTTCCCCCTGGGACATACTGGTTTGAGAGTACCAACCTGTCATGCACCACAATGTGACTGGCACATGTATCTCTCAGGGCAATGGCTGGGATTCCATTCACCAGTAGGTTTTGGAAGTGTCTACTCCCCTCTGGAATCGGCAACTCACCTTTTGGGCCCAGTTCCCAGTTGAAGGCTAGGAGAACTTCCTCATCTGAGGAATCGCCCTCCAAAGCTACACTGGCAACCCCTGGAGCTACTCTAGGGGCTGTAATTCTTTTAGGACAGCTAGTGTCCTTGGTGTGGAGTCCTGTCTTTTGACAGTTGTGACACCATACCTTGTTGGGATCCCAACTCTTACCTTGGTACCCAGTTTTAGTTTGTGAGGTGTCTTTGGGCCCACCCTTATGGACAGGTTTTTGGGGGGGCTACCTGGGACTCCTTACTTTTTTATTTAACTCTTTTTATTGGTACGTGCAATACTCTGTTCATACAGGTAATCATCATATAAAGGTTACATTACATTTCTGAATGCCTAGCTTGTAATTTACAGTGTTCCTTTTTGTTAATCAGCAGCAGGTCCGCACTTTTCCATTTACGCATTTATAGGCCACGATAAGTCTGCCAGGCCCCCCAAACTTTCTCTCCCTTCTTGAGGCCCCCCCTGCTCTTATAGTGAGCTCGGCCTGCCAGCACCAGTCCAGATCGGGGACTCCTTACTTTTATCTTTAGGATGCTCCCTGTCTTTCCTCTGGGGAGCTTTTGTAACCCCTACTCTTTTGGTCACCCCCAGTGGACGCCCTGGTCACCCTTGTCTTGACCCAGTGGTCCGCCTTCTTTCCCAATTCTTGGGGAGAAATTGGACCTAGGTCTACCAGATACTGATGCAACTTTTTATCAATGCAATTACTTAATATGTGTTCTTTCATAAACAAATTATAAAGAGCATCATAATCTTGCACTTTACTTCCAGTCAACCAGCCACCTAATGGTTTCATTGAGTAGTCTTCAAATTCCACTCAGGGCTGACTCTGGGTTTTTTGAGCCCCCTGAATCTATACTCCTCAGAAGTCAGTCTAAATCCTTCAATCAGGGTGCCCTTCATGAGTTCATAGGACTCTGCTTCTGCCCCACTAAGGGTTAGAAGTCTGTCTCTGCACTTACCAGAGAACAGTTCCCACAGGAGTGCCCCCCAGTGAGTTTTCTTCACTTTTCTGGCTTCACAAGCCCTCTCAAAGGCTGTGAACCACTTATTGATAGCATCACCATCCTCAAATTTAGGGACAATCCCTTTGGGGATTTTGGGATCATAAGATTGCCCTCTGATCCTATTTATTAAGTTGCTGCCACCATTGATGGGTGCTAGGCCCGTCTCTGCTCTTTCTTTTTCTAGTCGTTATTTATCAATGGGGTAACCCAATTACGTGCAGAACCTGGGGATAGTTACATTAAACGTGCAGCGGTTCTGCCACAAAAAAACAAACTACCAAAAACCTCTTCTTTGGTCCTCACATAAGGTAGGACTTCAATTAATGCACCAAATGTAATGTGGTTGAGGTTTATAAGAGAAAATCATATATTTTCTGAAATTCGTGATGAAGCACAAGACATATACACAAAGACACAATTTATCCAACTCTGCTTTTTGCATGGGTGAGACACAAGGGAAGTGAAACAAGAGTGTTTACACATAAATCACAATACAATTGAAACATAACCAATACTACACATAACAAATAATTAATTTTAGCACAGCGTGATATTCATGATGAAACAACCTCATCAAGACCTAGAGTTTATCCTTTTGTGTGTGATGGTCAAGTTGGGCAGCTACGCATGGTTTATAAATACACGTCGACGTTTCGACCCCTTTTGATTGTGTGCGAATAATAAAACATCATGGGGTCTTCATCAGGACTAAGAACAATGTCTGTGTATTGCCTTGTAGGGTTGATCCAAAGAAATGCTCAAAAAGTTGACTTTGCTGACAGTGCAAGGCGAACTGCATATATATTATGGCAAATGTTCAACTTAGTGGGTGTAACCAGGGTTCACACACAATAGGTCATGACCCAAATGCGGGTGGTGGCACAAACCAAAAACGGTGGTTTTACCCAGATACCACCTGAAACCAAAGTAATGAGTTGAGTGATTGGTTTTATGCTCTTTTAAGTAATATATTTAGGGGTAATTTGAATCCCCAAGTTTAGTTCTCGACGTCATATACACTGGGAAAATAAGACCTCTTCTGTAATATTCTTTTCTTTTATTTTAAGACATGTGCAGAGACAGAAAAACAGCCGACACGTGTTTCGCCCAAACGGCCAGGGAGCCAGGGCTTTCTCAAGGCAGCATGATCTTGCGCGGTTGGGATAGGATATAGAATGCAGAGCTCTAGTGAGACCGTCACTTGGACCGCATCCATACTTAGTAGAGGACGTCTCGCTCATTAGAGCTCTGCATTCTATATCCTATCCCAACCGCACAAGATCATGCTGCCTTGAGAAAGCCCTGGCTCCCTGGCCGTTTGGGCGAAACACGTGTCGGCTGTTTTTCTGTCTCTGCACATGTCTTAAAATAAAAGAAAAGAATATTACAGAAGAGGTCTTATTTTCCCAGTGTATATGACGTCGAGAACTAAACTTGGGGATTCAAATTACCCCTAAATATATTACTTAAAAGAGCATAAAACCAATCACTCAACTCATTGCATATATATTATATAGACGGAGTCCTCCTCATGGAGGAGCTTATGCTTGCTCCGATCTCTGCTCTGGTTCCCACTAGTAAGTGTAATCCAGGACGAAGGGGACAGCGTGCTCATATAGAATCTCCAGCGTCATGCGCTCGGGGTAATCGGTATATTCACATTCCACAGTAATCAAGAAAATAGACAAATAATTAGGGGCCCGCAGCATCCGTAAAAACAGTTTGACAGTGTCCAGGTGCAGCCTTGCTCCCTTGTGTATACTGAAGAAGCGTGGATTGTTGGCATGGCACACAGGGATGTGTGCCATGTTGACTCTTCACTTTGTTCTGCACCAAAACACGCAGCCTGCAATGGCAGTGTGTGTGTGTAAAGGTACAGGGCCTCTAAGGGTGGCGCAATAAGTGCTGCAGCCCTTAGAGACCTACCCTATCCACAGTGCCCTTGGTACCCATGGTACCTTTTACAATGGACTGACATGTGGCCAGAGAGGTGCCAATTGGGGAAAGAACACAGGCCCTGGGAACCTGGTTGGCAGATCAAGTCAAAGTGCATCAGTAGTCTGGCAAAAAGTGTGGGGGGGGGAGGGTTACTCCAACAGAAACCCAGCTTCCTACATGTATCCCCTGTCATTTCTTGTATTTTAACTCGCTCCCCAATCTTCAACATCTCACTGTTGAACCTCTTGTGTAATAAGTACTGCTTATTTTAAATGAAAATCATCCAGAGCTACTAATATCATTAGTGTTGTAGGAGTGACCATATAAGACAATATTATATTAGTGTCCACAATATGAAAGATTACTAGCAGTCATCGGATAGGGTTCCGAGTAGTAATGTAAAAAAGGTGTTGTCAATTTGGAATACCTCTACATGGGTAATAAGTAACAGCCACAGCTGCAATGCCCCTAGCAAGAAAATAATAATATTAGTATTAAGTCTTTCCGCATGCGTTATGACGCAAAATTCAGCTTTAAAAATATTTAGGAAATTCAGCCATCTTTCTCTAAACATCAACTTATGAAGTTCGAAAAATAGAAAAAAATGTTGTCTTCAATACACAAATTCGGCATACATACATTAATGCAACCAAGCATAAGGTTCTAATTTAGTAGGCTGGGATGCACACAGGAGAGCTACTTACAGGTAGTCAGGCTACTTACAAGGTAGTTTGGGAGTTACTGTAGAAGTCTGAACTAAAGTCTGTTGCCACCGGAATCCATATTATTTATTACCAACCAGATGAGAATATCTCCTTTGTACAAAATAGCTTGTAACTTATAACCTCTCAACATATCCTGCCTAATCACATTTTTGTTGGTGATTTCGATCTGCACTGGGGTAACTGGGGGACCTAGTTGACTGGATGGGCCATTACCAAACTCATTCTCTATTTTCTTCTCCAAAACTACCACCCTCGACAAGCCAAGAGACAGAAAATATGGGATAGAGACCTAAAGAACATTAACCAGCTCCTAGGTGCGCCAAAGAACTTATTGATGAACAATTTAATGAGGAAAAACAAGCAATCAGAATAGCTGAATGCTCTTGGTGACAAAACCCCTGTAAAATATATCTTGAGCACCAGCCATCTCAGAGAAGGTCATCCAAAACACATCTTAGAAGGTAAATCCCTCTCCACGGTGCAAATTGACACAGCCAAAAACCAAACCAAGAAGTATTTAATGATGTTAAAGCTATAACTAATGCTAATCTGCCCTTAGCACAACTGAACCTGTTAAGAAATGTGAAAAATGTAGCCATTTTTCAATACAAAAATCAAAAAGATCAACACATACTTTCCTTGTCACTCTAGCTCTCCCTGGTCATGACCAAAAAAAACCTGAATAATTAGTCTCTCTCCACTGAGGTATCGCAAACTGAACTTGTGCGTATGATTTCCAGGCTGAAACCTTATAATGATATAGTAAGTGCATTACCGTTCAACTTAACCAAAGTTGTATCCTCCAGCATGTTGCCTTCTTGGTTTAACATCATTAGAATTTCTCTCATTCGGGGGTAGTGGGGGCGGGGTGGGGGATTGGAGTAGACCCGCATGTCGGTACAGCCCTTGGATCCCGATGGGCACTGGATAAGTTTTGAACCGGCAAGGAGAGCAGACTGCATTCTAAATGCTGCATTGGTGCTGTAACTGTAGCGCAGCATACCGGAGTGGCCTGTCTGCCGGTGCCCCCTGTGGCGCTTCTACCCTGGAAGCCGCTAGGTTTACAGCGAGGCTGTGAACTGCTCCTCGGGCCTCAGTTATGGCTGGAAATGGTGGTTTGGGCATCTCTAACACCTACTGGGCACAGAGGAGTGGGGTACAGCAATGCTATTGGGTGGCAGATCTTGGGCCTATACAGCAGCCTGCCTGGTGACCGGCTTTTGGAGCCTTCATGTGCAACGTTGCTGCGGTTCTCCCTTGAGCCATGAGCGGAGTTGATCATGAACAAAGGTGGCCCCCACTGTCTAGGAACTGTACATCTGGACTCTGCTTGCCGAGGTGAGCCGCTGCAATGTAACGCAGTGCCTACTTTGCCCCTGTAATGCTGTGCTGAACTGCACCAGAATCCATCAGGGCCCAGCACATACGCTCAAGTGCTCGCCTCCTGCTGGCTCCCTGCATTCCAATTGCCTTCGCTGCTACTGCACCCGGTGACCAAGAGCTTGGTGACTTGTTGATTCTGCAACCCGCTCGCCCTACACCGGCCCCATTCCAAGGAGACAAGTGCTGTGACCAGATATCTCTCCTAACAGCTGCACTCCTAACTGTGCCACCTAGCAGCGATTTAGCGCCATTGGGGAGAGGGGATTGTAGTAGGGCGGTTGGCCTGCTGCATGAATGCGGTTTAGTGCTTGGAAGCCCTACCCCCGCGATATCCTTCAAGCTCACCGATAAGCTGCCCCTATTACATTCCACTTGGCATTTTTTCTGTCACCTTGAAGGTCCGGCTACGCCTTATCTGAATGGATACAGTATATATTGAGGTTGCTTTTGAGGGTTCAGTATTGACAGCGGTGCTGGTCAGGCACTCGCCTTGCTGACTGAGTGGTAACCTGACTCTTTCCTTGCCTGAATAATGGGGAAAGGGCACAATAAAGAAGCCAAGCACCTCATGGGAAAAAGACACTCCACTATACAGGTGGAGGGATGAGATGTCGCCACCAGCGACACTCCAGACACAAATATTGCAGCAATGCTAAAAGACAGCCCACACTCCATCACCAGTAAATCTGACAGCCTTACCTCTAGAATGGATAGGTTTCAAAAGCGGGCAGATAAACATGATACCAGGCTCACTCACGCAGAAATGCGAGTCTCTGACCTAGAGGACATGCAGCAGCAGATGGAATGCTCTCTCTCCACAATGATGCGTGAATTGAAAGCAGTAAAGGCAAGAAACGAGGATTTAAGTGTAAGGTCTCAGCGAAACAATGTTTGTAATATTGATATTCTGGAATCTGCAAAGGATGGCAACATGGAGCTCTTTGTGGAGGACTTGTTGGATAAATTGTTTGGCCATGCAAAGTTCTTGGACATCTTCATTGTGGAGAAGGCCCATAGCACCCTGGCTCCCAGGCCCCGGGCTGGTCAAAACTCGAGACCAATCATAGCGAGGCTTCTCAACTACATGAATAGAGACCTTATATTACGACTCAATAGGGCAACTCTGGATCTCCAATACAAGGGCTCACAGGTGCCTTTCTACCAAGATTTCACCCTGGCGGTGCAAGAGGCCTAGAGATCTCAGAGCCAAGGAAATTAAGTACTCCATGCTGTTCCTGGCCAAGCTTTGGATGGAATATAATAGTAAATGTGACTTTTGTCATGCAAAACAGAAATGGTGCTTGAATTTATTGATCACCATGTACAGGGGGGAAAAGTCATGTCATTGGAGCCTAGTAGTCCGGCCTCCACCAGGAGTGGTAGGCTGCGAGGAACCCCTGCTCTCAGTGACAATGATTAGTCAATCCCATGCTCCTCTGTGGGCTTATGCTCTCTCTGGCGGTGAGGCAGGCATTCCATACATGTTCTCCATCTGCTCCAAATACTACCTAGATGGGCTGTGGGATTCTATGTATGATTTCATTGTCTATATTATGCTGTTGTGTTGTAACTTGAACGTTCTGTACTTTTATACAAAAATAGGCTGACTTTCCGCCAAGTTGGCAAGTGGCGTGTGGTTGAATAGAACACATTTTACCACATGTCAAGGGTGATCTGTCAAGGGCAATTCTGTGCTCCCTGGATTCTCCCCACGCGTAGAGCGCAGTTATGTTGATCACCCCTACTGTGTGGTGGCAGTTCTTTTACTAGGTTTTAAGGGTGGGTTATTCGCTGACGATTGAGGTTGTCTGGGAGAGGGGTTGGTGAAGATTTCTGTTTGTTATTGGTGTTAGTTTTTTGCTTTTCCGCAGCCAAACTAATGCATCCAGATATTATGATATTGCTTACACAATGTCGTCGCTGGTAGGCTTTTGCATCTGTGGTGGAAGATAAGGAATGCTGCCTTTGCTAGTAAATATGGTGAATGTTGTCATCTGGAATGTTTGTGGGGTGAATGACCCCTCTTAAAGCATGTCAGATATTGGTGTATCTGGACTGGCACAAGACGGATATTGCGATGTTACAGGAGACCCACTGCTCGCCGATGCGTCAACTTGCTTTCGCCTCTAGTTGGCGGTTGCACCAATACTTTTTTCACATTAGTGGAACATATTAAAGATGCAGGATTTAGGCTGGTTGTTGTTGCTGGTATTCTTGAAGGTCGCAGTCTGTTGCTTGCGAACGTATATGGCCCTAACGTGGACAACCGTGATTTTTTGGATGAGGTGTTGCAACTCTGCTCCCCTTACAGGGATTGGTCAATGATAAGGGGAAGGGGGATTTTAATTTGTCCTTGTCAACACCACTTGATAGATTATCCAAGAGACCTAGGCCACCTAGTCGAGCATGTACTGCACTCACTCATATTATGTGATTATGTGACTTGGTGGATGCGTGGCAGACATTACACCAGCCCACCTCAGCACACACTTTCTATTCCCCTGTAAAGGGCAGCTCCTCTCGCAAAGGCATGTGGTTGGTTTCAAGAGTCCTCATGCCTGTGGTTCTTTATGCCTCCTGCAAACTTTGTCGGATCACTTACCAGTGATGATTGCTCTGGAGAGTCCCACTCCTCCGCCACAATTTTACACCTGGCGCCTAAGGGGTACAGAGCTACGAAATGTTACCTTTAGTACAGAAATCAGGGAAACCATAGTAGACTACTAAAAAACAAATGAGAACTCTCTTATGGAAACTCGCACATTATGTGAGGCTTTCAAATCCTGCATTAGAGGGATGTGTATCTCTAAGAGTGCTGGTGTCCTCAAGTCAAATTGCAACCAATTGCGTCGTTTGGAATCTGAGTTTAAATTGCTAAAAGCTGATTATGCAACGACTAACAATACTGCAATTTTGGCCTGGATTCGGGAGGTTCTAACTGAATTTCGGGTGGAGGCAGAGAGAGAGGTTCTCTTTATGGGCAGAGGGCCACTGGCCCGGCACTTTGGTTAGTGGGATAGGCGGGGTAAAATGCTGGCTTGGGTGTCTAGGGTCATTCGTGCATCCAATAGTATTACCAGTATTCATAATGAGGAGCCAGGGATCACTACAGCTCTGGGCAGTATCTTAACAGTTTTCCAACATTTTATGAGAGTTTATATGCTCCAAAATATTTCTGAATAATGCCCACCTCGCTGGATACCTGAACCAGGTGGCGCTAGCATGGCTGGAGAGCAGCTAGGGAACTAATTAATGCCCGATAACACTGGAGGATGTTAAAGCAGCCATAATGAAGCTCCCTAGCGGGGAGGCACCCAGGGGGGACAGCCTTCCAGTAGATTTTTATAAAGAATACATTGACCTGCTTGCGCTTTGCCTTCTAGATATGTATAACACAGCAGTTGACAGAGGTTCCCTGTCCCCCCATCACGATGGAAGCAGTGATAACTGTATAATTAAAACCTGATAGAGACCATACATCATGCTCTTCCTAAAGGCCACTGTCTTTACTAAACACAGACACCAAAATCCTGGTGAAATCCTATTGTAATGTCTTCAGACGCTTGCAATTTTTGGTCCTGACGGAATAATCTGGATTTATACTACAAAGACCTGCAGCTTTCAATCTTAGAACGCTGATAGCGGTATTCCACAGAGTCGACCAGCCACTGCTATTGGTGGCAGAACTTCTCGATGCGGATAAGCTTTTGCCAAATAGGAAGGAGGTCGTCCGCCGAATGGGATTGGGGGATATTTTTTGTTGCTTATCAATCGCTTGATCACTCTGATATATGTGCGACTAATACAACAAACGTGGATCCACCTTTTGGTAAATAATCCTTTTATTGATAGTTCATACGGATATATTTATTAATGTACTTCCTTAGAAATTCAGTGTCATTTATTGTTTGTCAAATGTTCTTTGTACCTATACATATGAAATCTAAAACACATCTTTTTGTATTTTTATGAATTTATAAAATTTCTATTAGGTGAAAAGGTCAAAACTGTGAGAAATGTACTATACATCATTGTCAAGAGTGTCTCATACCTTCACTCTCCTTGCACAACTTAATCATCTAATCAACTTATATGGCATCATTCACACACATACCACAATAACCCACTCATACAAAACAATCGTACAAAAACAGTTAAAAAATGGGTGTTCTAATCCTCATATTGGCTATATTTTGATATTTTCTTCCTTTCTTAGAGGCTTATATCTATGAAGACTTCAAAGTATATCTTCAATATTCACATCATATACAATCTGTCATTTTATATCAATGTAGTTACAGATCTCAGAGCATATACTGATCAAAGCCAGAACTTTCTATTACACATATTTGGTCTTCTCGTCTCCATACATCTGTGGCTTAATCATCACTTCAAATCAAATCTACGCATGTTTAGGCGGATTGAGACCGCCTTCATCAGGATTGCCACAGGATAAGACCCTATGTCACTTCTCAACCTAAAATTAAAAACAAGACCTTACTAAGCCGCACATATATTCACCACAATTTAGTAGAATTAGTTCACACCAGGTGCCTATGTGCCACCACTTGCTCCGCATAGTTATACTCTTATCTCCAGCTTAGTGGATAAACTTATATCTCTTAAAGTTGATGACTGTTGTGGCCATCGGCTTCTAAAGACTCATGCATGTTTTCTCCTTATAGCCCGTTTTTGTATATGATTTCATATTAATTGTAAAGGAAACAGGATACAAGATCCTACCCAGGTGTTGGTGGGGTGGGGAGGGGGGTCTGCCAAACTGTAGAAGAAAACGACTCCAAAAGGATGAAACAGGATGGTCCTCACCAAATTTCTACATCCAAGAATAAGAAATAAATATTGGAGCGAGATGTCCTAAACCTGTTTAAAACATTCTCTAGTAACAAGGAGCCCAGAAGAGGTTCTACCTGTTAAATAATCCTTTCAAATCATTCCAAACTCCAATTTTCTATCTGCTCCAAATGGAAAGTTACACTTAAAAAATGTTTTAAGGCAATCCCTATATTAACCTATAGGAGAGATAGGCCTTGCAGTAGTGAAAAACGAATTTAGCAGTTTTTCATTACCAGGACATGTAAAACTCAAAAGTGCATGTCCTACTTTTTAAGTACACTGCACGCTGCCCTTGGGGCTGACTAGGGCCTGCCATAGGGGTGACGTACATGTAATAAAAGGGAAGGCTTGGGCCTGGCAAATAGGTTAACTTGCCAGGTCGAAATGGCAGTTTAAAACTGCACACAGACTCTGCAATGGCAGGCGTGAGCCATATTCAAAGGGCTACTGAGTGGGTGGCACAATCTGTGCTGTAGGCCCACTAGAGGCATTTAATTTACAGTTCCTGGGCACACATAGTGCACTTTACTAGGGACTTACAAGTAAATTAAATAGGCCACTTTTGGATAAGCCAATGTTACTATGTTTAGAGTACAGAGCATATGCACTTTAGCACTGGTTAGCAGTGGTAACGTGCCCAGAATCCTAAAGCCCGCAAATAGAGGGTCAGAAAAATAGGAGGAGGAAGTTTGGGGCTAACCCTGCAGAAAGAGCCAGGTCCAACAATGTCCCTTCTTACTGCCTACATTCTTAGAGCAGATACAGGAAACTCGATCTCCTTCTTGACTGCGACCCCTGACCTTGACTGGTAGGTCGCTCCCCCACCACACAGCTCCGTCTGTGTGCCCTGCTGCTGCCCCTGATTGTGCTCGTTTTTCCTTTCTGTGCCCCCTTGCTGCCCCTGATTGTGCTCGTTTTTCCTTTCTGTGCCCCCTTGCTGCCCCTGATTGTGCTAGTTTTTTCCTTTCTGTGCCCCCTTGCTGCCCCTGATTGTGCTTGTTTTTCCTTTCTGTGCCCCCTTGCTGCCCCTGATTGTGCTCGTTTTTCCTTTCTGTGCCCCCTTGCTGCCCCTGATTGTGCTCGTTTTTCCTTTCTGTGCCCCCCTTGCTGCCCCTGATTGTGCTCGTTTTTCCTTTCTGTGCCCCCTTGCTGCCCCTCATTGTGCTAGTTTTTCCTTTCTGTGCCCCCTTGCTGCCCCTGATTGTGCTCGTTTTTCCTTTCTGTGCCCCCTTGCTGCCCCTGATTGTGCTCGTTTTTCCTTTCTGTGCCCCCTTGCTGCCCCTGATTGTGCTCGTTTTTCCTTTCTGTGCCCCCCTTGCTGCCCCTGATTGTGCTCGTTTTTCCTTTCTGTGCCCCCTTGCTGCCCCTCATTGTGCTAGTTTTTTCCTTTCTGTGCCCCCTTGCTGCCCCTCATTGTGCTAGTTTTTTCCTTTCTGTGCCCCCTTGCTGCCCCTGATTGTGCTCGTTTTTTTCCCCTTTCTGTGCCCCCTTGATGCCCTGATTGTGCTCGTTTTCCCTTCTGTGCCTGTTTCCCGCCGCTGCGCCCCTGCGGCCCCGCCCCCTCACTGCCCATTCGCTGCCCCATTCCCTGCTCCTCCCTCCCACCTCCCCATTTATGGCGGCCGCTGTGCGGCCGCGCAGCGGACGTGCGCAGCGGGCGCGCCTAAGGCAAGCCCGTCTGCGCCCGTCCGCACCGTGACCGCGCCCAGCGCCAGACCCCCTGGTCCGGGCATCCCCCACGCCCGCCACATCAACAGACGCCGATACGACGCCAGCACCCTCCACGCACTCAACCCCGGAAAAGATCACGCCTGCTACCAGGCCACCCCGAAGCGCACCCAAGGGCCCTTCACCTGCCGGAACTGCAGCTTCGCCAGCACCCGCCCCGCCAAACCACCGCCCAGGAAAGAACCCAACTACCTCAGATGCATCCTCCTCAACACCCGCTCCGCCCGCAAACACGCCATCAAACTCTGGGACCTTCTCGACTCAACCTCCCCAGACGTCGCATTCCTGACGGAGACCTGGCTGAATCCCGCTTCAGCCCCCGACATCGCCATTGCCATCCCGGACGGATACAAGATCACCCGCAGGGATCCGCACCAACGGAGTCGGAGGAGGCATCGCCATCGTCCACAGGAACACCCTCAGAGTCTCAACCAACACCGACGACACCCTCAGCACCGCCGAACACATGCACTTCCAGATCCACACCGATCCCAACACCACCCTCAGAGGAACCCTCATCTACAGACCCCCCGGACCCCGACCACAGTTCAGCGATTCCATCGCTGACTTCGTCAGCACACACGCCATCGCCTCCACGGACTACATCCTCCTCGGGGACCTGAACTTCCACCTCGAGAACAACAAGGACACCAACCTCGCCACCCTCGGACTCAGACAGCTCGTGACTACACCCACCCACGCCGCCGGCCACACGCTCGACTCCATCTTTTCCGCAAGCCCACACGTCTCCTTCAACCACACCTCCGAACCCCACTGGACTGACCACCACTGCATCCACTTCACCTACAGGAAGCCCACCACGCACCACCGCACCGAACAAATGCCTCGCCGCTGCTGGAGCAGAGTCACGGAAGACCAGCTAACCACAACCCTCGCCCTGAGCCCACCCGCCGAACCCTCCGACCCCGACACCGCCGCCCGCAACCTCAGACAGTGGATCGATGACTGCGCCAACACCCTCGCCCCGCTCAAGAATCCGCCCAACAGCCACACCAGCAAGAAAGCCACCTGGTTCACCGAAGACCTCCAGGCCTCCAAACGAACATGCCGAAAACTGGAGAAGATCTGGCTCCACGAATGGACAGCGGACAGCTACGCCGCCCACAAGAGCGCCACCCGCAGTCACCATCACCTCATCAGATCCGCCAAAAGGGCCTCACTCAAAGACCGCCTAGACAACAACGCACACAACAGCAAAGAGCTCTTCAACATCGTGAAGGAACTCTCCAACCCCAGCTCCAACACCAACGACATCCAGCCGTCGCGAGACCTGTGCGACTCACTGGCCACCTTCTTCCACCGCAAAATCGCCGACATCCACGACAGCTTCAACACCACGACCGCCCCGGCAACCACCGAGACCACTGCCCCCACAACCACCAACCGCCTGCTCTCCTGGACCAACATCAACGACGAGGACACCAGCGAGATCATGAACACCATCCACTCCGGTTCACCGCTAGACCCGTGCCCTCACCACATCTTCAACAAAGCCAGTACAGCCATCGCGCCCCATCTCCGGAAAATAATCAACATCTCCTTCGAGACAGCAACCTTCCCGGAAAGCTGGAAGCACGCCGAGATCACCGCCTTACTCAAGAAACCCAAGGCAGACCCCAAGGACCTCAAGAACTTCTGACCCATCTCTCTGCTCCCGTTCCCCGCGAAGGTCACCGAGAAAATCGTCAACAAACAACTGACCCGCTACCTCGAGGAGAACAACATCCTGGACCCTTCCCAGTCCGGCTTCCGCAGCAACCACAGCACCGAAACCGCCCTCATCGCCGCCACCGATGACATCAGGACCCTGCTAGACAACGGAGAAACAGCAGCCCTCATCCTCCTGGACCTATCAGCCGCCTTCGACACGGTCTGCCACCACACACTACGAACACGCCTTCACGACGCCGGGATCCAAGAGAAGGCCCTGGACTGGACCACATCCTTCCTTTCCGGCAGAACACAAAGCATCCGCCTCGCCCCCTTCCGATCCAAGGCCACCAAGATCATCTGCGGCGTACCCCAAGGCTCCTCCCTCAGCCCAACGCTGTTCAACATCTACATGGCACCCCTCGCCCACGTCGCCCGACAGCACAACCTCAACATCATCTCCTACGCCGACGACACCCAGCTGATCCTCTCCCTCACCAAAGACCCTCACACCGCCAAAGCCCACCTCCACGAAGGAATGAAGGCCGTCGCCGAATGGATGAGGACCAGCCGCCTGAAGCTGAACTCGGACAAGACGGAGGTCCTCATCCTTGGTTCCAACCCTTCAGCCTGGGACGACTCCTGGTGGCCAACATCACTGGGAACAGCCCCGCCACCCACCGACCACGTACGCAACCTAGGGGTCATCCTCGACCCCACCCTCTCCATGACTAAGCAGGTCAACGCCGTTTCCTCATCCTGCTTCAACATCCTCCGAATGCTCCGCAGGATCTTCAAGTGGATCCCCACCGAAACAAGAAAAACAGTCACCCAGGCCCTCGTCACCAGCAGGCTGGACTACGGAAACGCCCTCTACGCAGGAACGACGGCTAAGCTCCTGGAGACGGCTGCAACGCATCCAGAACGCCTCTGCACGTCTTATCCTCGACATCCCCCGACGCAGCCACATCACACCCCACCTGAGAGACCTGCACTGGCTCCCTGTCAACAAGAGGATAACCTTCAAGCTCCTCACCCACGCACACAAAGCACTCCACAACTCCGGACCAGCCTACCTCAACAGACGACTCAGCTTCTACACCCCCACCCGCCAGCTCCGCTCGACCAGCCTCGCCCTCGCCACAGTCCCCCGCATCCGGAAAGCGACCGCCGGCGGCAGATCCTTCTCCCACCTCGCCGCCAAGACCTGGAACACCCTCCCCACCAACCTCCGACAGACCCAAGACCTACTGGCCTTCAGAAGACTCCTCAAGACCTGGCTCTTCGATCAGTAGCAGCACCACCCCCCTCTTCCCCCCCCGCCTTGAGACCCTCGTGGGTATGTAGTGCGCTTTATAAGTGACATGATTGATTGATTGATTGATTACTACACGCTTCTATCCGGCAAGGTAGACACAACCGTGGACGCCAAACATAAATGGGAGAGCTTTAATATGCTCAAGTAAAAGAGACGCCATTCAACTATAAGCATAAATGAGTGCATTTTAAATACTTACATCAATACTACTACACCCCAGAACAACTGGCTAAATTTGGAGCTGTGGGCCATGCTGAATGTTAGCGATTCAGCCTTGCTAGTGCTACTTTTCTCCACATCCCTTGGAACTGTCCCAAAGTGTTGTTATATTGGCTGGAGTATTCAACATTTTAAGTGATATGTTGGAGCTGTCTCTTGACCCTTCACTGCAGATAGCACTATTAGGAGACATGTCAGTTCTACCACCCACAGTTTGTCGCTTAGCATCCATGGTTCTTGTTCTAGATAAAAGAAGAGTGGCAAAGGACAGCATCTGCAACAGCTCAGTCGCTAAAAGACATTACCTGTTGCCATTATATGATGGAGCGATATGTGGCAGACATATCCCCTCTGCCCTACATAAAGACATTTCTGACCCATTTAGCTCCTACCAGCTACAAACTGCTGAATCGGTCTCTTCATTTGGTTCCCAAAAACACGCTGAAATATGCCTCCTGACACTTCCAGAGTGTTAAACTTAATTGTTGTGATTGAGTCAATATTGTAGAATGTTGGTCTCCTCATGGGTGTACTGTATTATTGCCTGGAAATCTGTGATGTAAAGTGCTGCTGCGATTTGTGTTCTGTACTATGACAAAATTCAATAAAAAAAGACTTTCCCTCATTCAAGGAGTGTTTCCTGATTGCTTACAAATTGCCTAAGTATAATGGCTAATAAAAAGTCTGCTGATTCGAGCAGTGTTAATAACTTTCGCCCAGTCTTAGCTCTATCCTTTCTTGTGACAAAAGTGTGGAAAGCTGTCTAAATAATCAATTGAAACCATTTTTAAGGGCAACAATCTCCTAGATGATTTCCAGGAGGGATTTAGAACAGGCTGCAGTACAGAAACCTCTATCCTGCACATCATTGCAAATGTCTTGACTAACAGGCTTTCATGCTTGCTGATACTCTTAGATCTATCAGCGGGATTTGATCATGAGAGGATCTTTATATGTACCTTCAACAAATGCAGGTATTTTGAAGTTATAATACTTGATTTGTTGAAATCCCACCCAACTAATCGGCCACAAATTATTAAAATAGATCGTTCATACTCCACCCCTGCACCTGTTCCTACAGGTGCTACACAATGATGAGTTCTATGACTGGAAATCTTTAAATTATACCTCAAACCAGAGAACATTAACAGAGAGTCAGTCATATCATACCACCAATATGCTAATAACACTCACCTATGGTTAAATAATTCTTCTCCTATGGATATCACCAGAGTAGCTGCGATTCCTGATAACGTACAGACCTGGATGGCTACTCATTTAAATTAAATCCTATCAAAACTGAGATCTTACTCATCTAATCTCAACCGTGTCTCATTCATGTCCAGAAATGGCTAGATTCGACTACCCTCCTCGATTGCTCACTGACCATTATTGTGCCAAATCACTGCATTTTACTTTTGATTCTCCAATCAATCTACACAAACACACTAATACCCTGACCAATTACCAGCTCAAACTTTTTCGGTAGATCAAACTCTTCATTCCCAAAGTTGACTTCAAGGTGGTTGTTCAATCATTGACATGTTCAAGTCTACAGTAATGCTAATTTTCGCTGTATTCCTAAAGTTCTGTTCTCCCACAACTGACTCTCTGTTGACTGCAGATCTATCTTCAAACTAGCTGGTCTAATACAGAAACGTCTACACTTCTATTGTTAAAACTATTTGGACAAGAAACTGAAGATTTTGGGTGTCTTTCACCTTTGTGAGAGCACAGATTCTCTGTTCCTGAAAACTCCCATCTTCAATTAAAAAACACACTCTGATCCAGTCTTTCTCTAGCTGAGTAACTCAATTCCATCTTTCATCAACACCATTGCATCCTTTTCCACTTCCAAAAAAGAACTTGAACACTTTTTCCTGCCCCCTAAGCACCTGGCTTCCTGTTGAGTTCTAGTGGAAGCTTATGGGGACATTAGATTGTACTCGTCCTGGTAACTGTTATGGTACAGAACCCTATTTATTTCCTTCCTACTGGATCAAATCACCAATACCTCTGTACACATTTATGGAATTATTATAGTAATATTTCGGATTTTTTCAGTTTCAGTCAAGACCTACTTCTGCATATCATTGTTTACATTTTGTATACACTCTGAATGTGGTCCTGTGACATTGTCCTGTTTCTGCGGCAATTATTGCCTATATTTTCTACTATGTATTCCTTCGTATATAAAGCACTCTCTTACTCTTGTGCCCTTTAAACACTACATAAAAACTCTAAATAAATACATAATAAATACATTGGCGGAAAAGATTTAATGATTTAAAGAAAAACTGCCTGGGGAAAACCCACTAAATATTCTTGGGAAGAGTTAATTCCAAATAGGAACTTTAGAAGCACGTCAATGCCAATAGCAAGAGTTTTAACAATAATTCAATGGGGTAGATCTTGAAAGTCAAATAATGTTTTAACTGTGGTACCGCCCACCACATGTCTCAAGATCTGTGCTAATGACCACGAGTACCTGTACCACGCTGACAGTAACAGAAATAATTCCCAATTCCTGCAATATGGTCATTTTCCCACAGGGGTACTCCCGTGCAAATTTGCCCAGTGCCTTCAAATACGCAACAATGCATACATTTACCCAGCGTCGACAGCCCTGTAATAATGTACACTATTGCTTATTTTCCGCAATGAATAGTGATGCACATAATTTGCCAGTTTCCACAATGCTACAATTGCCTTTTTAAGCTTCTTATATTTATCTAAATTGCTTTACTGATATAGAGCACACACTGTACACGGACTGTTGGGAAAGAGCTAAGGGGCATATTATCAAGAACGGCGTTAAAATTATCGCCGCTTTAGCGGCGGAAAACTGCCGCTAAAGCAGTGATAATGGGCTTGATAATATGCCCTTGAGAATTCCAATAGAAGCCCATGTTGACACCAGAACATGGGCTTCTATTGGAATTCTCAAGGGCATATTATCAAGCCCATTATCGCCGCTTTAGCAGCAGTTTTCTGCCGCTAAAGCGGCGATAATTTTAACGCCGTTTCTTGATAATATGCCCCTAAGTCATTAAGATAACAACATGGGACATAGAGGTTACACAAAATTCTAAGCATTCAGTGTATTATAGCACAGATTATTTTACAGTGACTAGAACTTGCGTATGGTGTTGATGCATCAACCCACTGAATTTTCTGAGTGGGTTCAGAACCTGTGCTCTGTAGACTTATACATGGATCTTGCCAGTCAATATTTTAACCCTCTGAAATATTTCACAAGGATTCGAACAGTTGCTCTGCAGACTGTGCATAAAAATCTGAAATAGGTACAGATATGACATCTCATTCACTTTTTAAGCTGTAACATATGATGAAGTTTAAGTTATGCCAAAGCCCACTCATTTAATCTGCAGGAGCTAATTGTATTAGGCCTTATTGATGCACTAAGTGGAAGGCCAAGCTTTATAGCGGGGTAAAGATTGTACTTGATGCCTAAATCGTACATTTTCAAAAATTGGTGTGGATAGCATACGGATGATAAAGAGCTTCAGATCTAGTCACAATTGAAGGACACTTGTTCTCAGTTTCAATGTTTTTCACGATTTCATTCCTGTACCTTCCACTTATAATTGCTATAATTGTGTGATCCAGCGTGATATTAGCAAACAGCATTCATACACAAAACACTCACTTGGGCCCATACATTCATACTACGCTAATACTTACGCTGGGGTGTCAGTTGTACTCTTTTATCAAAATCCCTGCTACCAATTACCTTCTGATTGAAGAGTAATGACTTACCAATGAATCTTTTGCTAATTGGGAAGTTTAAAATGAGTGACATTCATTATAATACATAATCCTGAAAATAACCACTGAGTCAGGAAGTTTTAAAATGTTTATCTAAAGATTTAGCAGAGTAAAATACAAAGCTGCATGGTACTTAATCGCAATACCCAAGATGAAGCATAGAATAACTATTGCTAATCAATCACGGTCCCTAAGAAATGAAGAGGATAGAGACAGCAGCGCAACTAAAGGTTGCATTATATTTACCTAAGTGCGAGAACCAAACCCCTTAGCCAAGGAGTTGAAAGAATAGGACCCAGGAAGGATGAAGAGCAAAGACCTCCTCCAGGATCAGGACAGTACCAGTGACCTCTCTACAATGACGCCTGCGTCGTTCCCCTCTCTGGTACTCGGCTTCTCCTCGATTCTCCCGTGTCTCCCTTCTAATGGACTCCGCCGCCCCTTCCTCAGGACCTCTTCAGGACTGGGATTCAGTCTGCAATCTATCGGCTTGGCGGTCTGGAGCTCTTCTGCATGTCAGTATGGGCGCCTGTTCTTCGTGAACGCCTGCTCTCGTGGAATCTTGCTCTGACTAATTAACTAATGCTATATTCTATTATACCCTTCTACGCCCATGTACCTCCCCTTAATGTTGCCAAAATATGGGACCACTATTTCTGATTGGACAGGGACAGGGGGTTGATCCTCGTACCATATTGATTTGCCTTGCATTTCTGAAGCCTATTGTTTAAAACTACCGCCCCTTCAAATTAATACATTAGCTTTATTTCCCACCCGTCTCATGACAAATGTTAAACATTCTTCAAGTACATTGTATCAATATGCAACAGGAAAAGGCAAGAGTACAGCATCTTTGGCCATCGGGTCGTGGCCTTGGACGACGTCCA
Source organism: Calotriton arnoldi (assembly GCA_963921515.1). Lineage (NCBI taxonomy): Eukaryota > Metazoa > Chordata > Amphibia > Caudata > Salamandridae > Calotriton > Calotriton arnoldi. Next base: position 729,748 of record CAWUFW010005814.1, read on the forward strand.
GGTTGACTTCATTTGGCAGGCACACAAGACACATGCACAGAACCACTTGTCTCTCGAGTTTCAGGTCACCAACCCAGGCCCAAGTTTACGAACTAGTAAAAGTGCAAGAAGAAAATATTAAAATCATAGAATAAAATGTTTCACTGTATGCCCACTTTTTCTACTCTATTCCCATTTAATTATAAATTCTCTCCCGCATTAGTTGCGTTAAGAAACGATAATTTAGTAATGACATGAGAGCAAGCTGAAGCATGTGAAAACATCAAGCAGCCATTTTAATGCACACTGCGCAGAAGCAGAAATTTCCCACCAAGCAAAGAAAGACGTCACACCATGTGATCTGGTTATGACATGCGCACTGAGTTTTCCCGTGCATAGCGGCAATTTTGGATTACAGACAAGCGTTATTCATTAGTAAAACACATAGGCAAGCATCCTTCCCTTTCATGTCGTGTATGCAAGTATTAGTATGGACAATACAACTTTTAATAAATTAATACTGTGAGAAAGATTGAATACAAGCAAGTTTCGTTTATGAAACCTTGCTCCATCAATCCCCTCTCTGATGGCGTTTCTGAGCCATCAAAACACTACCCTCAATCAGATGCCAACTTCTAGCAAATTACTTCATTCTCATTTTTACACTTTCCATTCTTACAATCTCCTTTTAATTTCTTGTATAATTCACTTCTCCATTCTTCAAGTTCGATTTCATCTACCTTTCGTTTCTTTCCTCTTCCTGTCACCTTATATGTTCCATTCTTTCTACAGCATTTGCACCATATTGTTATTGACAGTATTATTATTGCTATCCCTGCTAAGGGTACTAATATTTGACCTATAAGTCCTTTTCCTACATTAGCAAACCAGGTTCCAATTGACGAGATACTATTTGTCAATCTTTCCCATACATTATCAACTTCCAGTGGTTTAAGTTCATTCTCAAGTTTTGTTATATTCTGTATATACGTTCCAATTTCTGCACTCTTTTCAGGAATATAAGTGCAACAGTGTTTCGTCTTCAATAATTTACAGACTCCGCCCTCTTTTGCCAATAAAATATCAAGAGCAAGTCGATTTTGCATCACCATAGATCTAATCGCAACCATCTCCGCATTAATCATTAGAAACCCTCCAGCAGTATCCGTTGATAAACGATCAACCACTGTAGACAATTTACATATTTTCCTTGAGTTCAGAATTATTCCCACTGAAGGTATCAATGCACCAAATATATCACCTACAATTTCTGAAAAACTAGCTCTTTTACTACGTATTAATTCACTATTGTTTTCATTGCTCCCAGTGTTTCTTTTACGTGGTATATCTTTGGAAATACTATTCCAAAATAACAACTTCCATACCACCGTGCAGGAAGCCTAAAGTAAGCCTTATTCCCACACACATAATAAATTCCAGGAAAAACTGAATCTGTTCCTCCTTTGATTCCCCAGCCTCCAAGAATTAAGAAATTGTGTTCACATTCACTGGTACCGATGAAAACATTGTTATAATCAGTCTTTAACCTATGAAGACAAATTTTTCCTGTCTTTACAAAATCCAGAGCCATAGCAGTTTGAGCCTTGCCTGGTGTGTAACTCCCTTCTTTATCTGCCCAAGGTGGTAAATGAGCCTTATGCTCAGAAGCTTTCTTTTGAAAATCTTGTCTTCTATCTTCTACTAAATTCAAAAATATCTTTTCTTCCTCAAGCAAAGAACATGTTAGATTGTGTCTATGTGCATGTGTTATGTCTGTTGATTTCATTGTTAAGAAAAATTCTCCCATAAACTGTGCGTCTTGACTACTAAGCACTGGGTTCATACTCTTTCGAATCCGAACCTCGGAAAATATCACATCTATGTTTGAATAATAATACTGAAGTTTCCCTGTTCTATAAAATAAACTTGCTAATACACTATATGATATGCCATATGTCAGTGGTAAATTATGGTATGTTAATCCTTCTGCTACTGATTCAGGTAACTTCATACAGACATAACAATTACTAACTTCCATGGTATCTACATATTGAAACAATAACTTTGTGAAGACGTTTAAACTGGTATGTTAATCCTTCTGCTACTGATTCAGGTAACTTCATACAGACATAACAATTACTAACTTCCATGGTATCTACATATTGAAACAATAACTTTGTGAAGACGTTTAAACTAGTGTCGTTATCTGCTATTTCATGATGAAATTCTGGTTCACTTTCTGCCATTAGTTCTACTCTGTTACCCTTTATATTAGCTGTCCTTTCCTTAGTTTCGTTATTAATCTTCTTATCTATTATCATCAGGTAAGGAATTGCTACGATCAGGACTAACCAAACTATAAGCACCATTACTAGACTACATATGCATACTGCACAGCATCTTCTACAACATTTCTGTTTTGGTCTCCCAGCAACTCTATCGTCAGGCATTTTTTGACAAGGAAGATTGCTCTTCTTATCTGTTTCCAATTTTCTTTAAGTTACTCCTTTGCTTAATCAAGGCGGTCTTGTTTCTTTTTCGTACGTCAGTTCTGCACTTGTTCCTTCGTCACCACTGTCACTTTACTCTGAACTTTCAAAATCTTCAAGAATGATATAAGTCCAATCAGGACCCTTGAATTTGTTATTCACAAGTTTCAGTCTTTTACTTCTTCTTTTCTCAGTTTTACTTTCTTGTTCAGTTTGGCTTGTTACTTCATTTACTTGATCTGGATCTTCACTTCTGGTTGTTATGTGGTATTTTACTCTTTTAATGACACTCGGCCAATGATCACCTTTTCTTGTTTTCTTTGTTTGCACTGTTTCTTTGTTTTCGTCTTCAGGAATTCTTTTGTCTTCAGCGTTTAGCTCTGTTTTGTCTTCTGCGATTTCTGTTTCTCTTATTTGGCCTTTTTCAGGTCTGATTTGTCTCTCTTCAGCCGCCTCACTGTGAGTTTCCAATGAGTGACCTTGTTCTTGATTTATTTCTTCATGTTCATGTTTCTTGAAATCTTCTTTTCTGTACTTTTCTTTGAATCTAACTTGTTCTGATCAGGGCTTATTGCACTGTGAACTTCTTCAGCCTGACCGGATTCTTCTAAACCTGTCTGTTCCTGCTCAAAGTCTATTAGATCTTCATTGATTTGAGCCCAGTTTCCTTTCCCTATCTGATCTTGCTCAGGTTCTCTTATTGTCTCTTCTTCTTGTGCCTGAGCTGCTTCTTCACCTATCTGATCTTCTTCTATTTCTTCAAATTTTGTTTGACTTCTTGTTCTGTGGTAAACTTCAGGAACTTCTACCACCGGTATAAAATCCTGACTTGTGCTCGGTTGTTCTTCTTCAGCTTCTCTTGAATCTTGAACCTGAGATTCTTCAGCTGTGCAACCTTCAGCTTCTTCAGTGATTGGTGTTGTTTGAGGATTCTCTTCCTCAGGATCTGGTACTCTCTTGGTGTGGCTTACATGAATCCAATTAGGAAATCCTGCACACTTCACTGCTGTATTTGTAGTCAGTATAACTTGACACGGTCTGCCCCATCTAGGTGATAGACACGTTTCTCTGGTGTGATTCTTCACTACCCCCCAGTCACCAGGATTCAGATCATGTTCTTGCTCAGGCTGCCTGGAAACTGCGTCTTCTCCAACCTGGTGAGAGACAGAACGCACTAGGTCAGCCAATCCTTTGCAATAGTCCAATACCATATCATCAGATATATTTACCAGTTTGTTTGTGGGAACATGTGTCTGTCTCATTGCTCTTCCCATCATTATTTCGTGTGGGCTCAATCCTGTGTTTCTGTCAGGTATGCTTCTGAGTCCCATTAAAACAAGTGGCAATGCATCTGGCCACTCTAATGATGTTGATGCACACATTTTTCCCAGTCTTGATTTTATAGTGCCATTCAATTGTTCAACCACTCCAGAAGCTTCTGGACGATATGCACAGTGCAGTTTCTGTTTGATTTGGAATGCTTCACAGATTAATTTGATTACTTCACTGTTAAAATGTTTACCTCTATCTGATTCCAAAGTTACTGGAAAACCAAACCTAGGAATGAGCTCTCTTAGCAACAGTTTTGCGACTGTAATGCTATAATTTCTCCTGGTAGGGTAAGCCTCCACCCACTTTGAAAACAGACACAATATGACTAGTACATATTTCAGCCCTCTGCATGGCGGTAACTGTATGAAATCAAACTGAAGTCTCATAAATGGACCCTCTGCCTTTCCAATTTTTCCAAATCCAATTACTGTCTTCCTCCCCGGGTTATGCATCTGGCAAGTTAGACATCTCTGGCAAAGACTCTCTGCAACAGCCCTGAATTTGGGATTGTACCAATTTTGTCTGAACAGCCTAATCATTGCATCTCTCCCTATGTGTGTGTCTCCATGATACATCCTAGCCATTTGTGAAAGTAAACAGTCTGGCATGACTGGTCTACCATCAGCACTGATCCACACTTCATCATCTCCTCTTTGGGAACAACCCACTTTGATCCACAAATTCTTTTCACTTTCATCAACCTCATCTTGCAATTTCTTGATGTCATTCCAAGTTTCAGGTGGCATATACAGCATAAGTTGGCAGCTGATTCCCATTCTTGCCACCCTCTTATTGACTGACATTCTGGCTTTGGCACAATGTTGAGCCACCAGATCTGCGTATCTGTTGCCGACTACCACCCAGTCATCTCCTGACTGATGTGCGGCACATTTCACTACAGTCAATTCTTTTGGTGATTGTATTGCTTCCAGCAATTCCCTTACAAATTGTCCATTTTTAATAGGGGATCCTGAAGAAGTCATGAAATCCCTCTGCATCCATAGTTGGCCAAAATCATGCACAACCCCGTAACCATATTGGCTATCTGTAAATATAGTTACTCTTTGATTCCTCCCAATTTTGCAAGCCTTTATTAATGCAATCAATTCAGCTACTTGTGCAGATTTGACTCCTGGTAAATAGGATGCTTCGACTATTCCAGTTAATTCACATACCGCATAGGCAGCAGTTAGTTTGCCGTCTTCATGTCTTTGGCATGAACCATCGACAAACAGCTCTCTATCTGGCTTTTTAAGAGGCTGTTCCTCTATATCTGGGCGTGGTTTTGTACATAATTCTGTAATTTGTAAACAATCATGTTCATCTTCTTCGTCATCTTTAATTCTCTCATGATATGGGTCTGGTAGTAAGGTTGCTGGATTTATTATAGTACACCTTACCATGGTCACATTTTCAGCACCCATTATTATTCTTTCATATTTAGTCAGCCGACTAGGAGTAAGATGCTGAGTTCGGGTTCTTGTCAACAGAATGACAACTGCATGTGGAACATACACTTTTACAGGGTGTCCCATCACAATTGATTCACTTTGTTCAATGCTCAAACAAGTAGCTGCCACTGCTTTTAGGCATCCTGGCAACGCGGCTGCTACTGGGTCTAATGTAGCAGAGAAATATGCTATAGTACGTCTGTCTAATCCATGTCTCTGAGTTAGGACAGAAAGTGCACAATTTTCTCTCTCATGGCAGAACAATGCAAATTCTCTTTTATAATCAGGCATGCCTAAGGCAGGTGCTGAACAAAGGGCATTCCTCAATTTTGCAAAAGCTCCTACACTTTCATCATCCCACTCAACTGGGTCCTTTGCTTTCTTTTTTGTCATGTTAATTAAGGATTTAGCTAACAGGGAAAATCCTGGTATCCATTGTCGACAGTAACCTACTATTCCTAAGAACATTCTCACTTGTCTTTGGGTTACAGGCATTTGCATTTTCTTTATTAACTTTACTCTTTCAGAGGTTACTCTTTTTCCCCTCTCAATTTGGTGTCCCAGATATTTAACAGCTGTTGTACAAAATTGCAACTTTTCAGGTGAGACTTTATGCCCTTCCTCAGCCAACAGATTTAATAGTGCAATGGAATCAACGACACAGTCCTCTCTGGTGTTCGATGCCACCAATAAGTCGTCAATATATTGCACTAGGACTGAGCTTCCTGGCATCACTAGTTTCTCAAGGCACTTTTTCAATATCTGATTGATAATGGAAGGACTTTCCGTGTACCCCTGAGGAACACGATTCCATACATAGACTTTGTTCTCAAATTTAAATGAAAAAAGATACTGGCTGTCTGGGTGCAATGGTATAGAAAAGAACGCTTGACACAAATCAATCACTGTGAACCATCCTGCACTCCAAGGAATCTGGTATAGAATCACTGCAGGATTTGGTACTATAGGACAACATGGTTCCACAATCTTATTGATTTTTCGCAAATCCTGAACAATCCTATATTTTCCACTAGGTTTCTTTAAACCCATTATTGGTGAATTACATGGGCTACTCATCACTTCTTTTTAGTATGTTTTGTTCAACCATTCGATTGATTTCTTCAATGACTCCTGCTTTTACTTCTGCACTCATTTTGTACTGTCTGGTATTTGGGAAAATCGCACCTTCCTTTACAGAAATTTTAACTGGGTCTATTTTAGCCATAAGTCCTACTACCTTTCCTGTGAAATCCCATACTATGGGATTTACTGTACCTTTTAATTCTTCTGGCAACTCATCTTTTGTTATTAACGAAAACATCTCATCTACTTCTGTACCTTGTTTTGCAATCATTATCTTATATACATGGTCTTCATCTGGTGTCTGAACTGCCACACCATCCGGTGTGCAGAAAATTGTACAATTCATCTTGCACAACAAATCCCTACCTAATAAATTTACGGGGCTAGAATCGCATACTACAAATTGATGCATTTCTCTAAAGTTTCCGATTTTAACTTCCATTGGTTCGGTAAGAGGTGTTCTAATCCTTTGATTTGCTACCCCCACTACTTGGATATCTTCACCAGAGAGAGGAAGGTCTGGAATGTCTGCTGTTCTTACAGTAGAAAGGGTAGCACCAGTGTCCAAAAGGAAAGTAATATCATTACCTTTCACATTCCCTTCAACATATGGACCTGACTGATCTACCTGTAAGGATGCGCCAAGTACGCACTCCTTCTCCCCCTCTCTTAGGCACCATCATGAACTGAATTGACAGAAATCGTCCTGTAAAAGAAACTGTGATGTTATATAATCATTCTTACCACTTCCTCCTTGATATCCGATGTCTGTACTGTGCTTTGCTCTGCTTACATTACCCTGAATAGGTGCAGGTGGCAACTGACTCTGAGGATTTACACCTTGCTGTGAGTCATTCTGCGTCTGTGGATTTAAATTTTGATTTGGGCCATTATTATTCCGAATCTTTTTACATTCATCCTTCCAATGCCCCAATTTCCCGCATCCATGACAAGGAAATTTCTTTTTAGCTTCTTCTCTACTCATTCGTCCTCTCACTTTTCCACCATTCCCAGTATCACCACTTGTTCCAGAATCCTTTCCCTGGTTTTCACTCGGATTTTCCAAATTGATTCCCTGTTTCTCGGCCATTTTCACCTGTGCCCACATTACCTTCTCCTGTAATTTCTTATGCCTATCCTCAATATCATCTCCACAATATTTTGCATATTTCAAAATCTCATCAATACCTTTCCCTTGCCAGCAAAGCATGTGCTGCTTAACCCTTTCCGTGCTCATGACGAGCTCAGCTCGTCATACTGCGCGGTAGCGCTGTGCGCATGACGAGCTGAGCTCGTCACGACCCCACCCGCGATCGGAATGTCCAGCACACGAGCGGAATTCCGATCGCGGTCAAGGGGTTAATCATCTGACAAATTTCTGGCTTCAGACCATAAACAAACCGATAAACAAACTGACTCATGTTCTTATCTCCAATGTCCTCAAAGCCACTATACTGTTTGAATACCTGCAATAAACGCTCATAGTAGGTTCCTTCCCTTTCATATCGGTTCCCTCAATACTAAGACAGCCGGAGAAAAGCTGACTGCTCCATGCATACTTGAAGCCCAGTAGGGTCATACTTCCAGAGTGTTATTATTAACGGTAGGCCCACTCATGCTTTAGTTGATACTGGTGCAAGCTGATCACCTTTAAAGGATTCAGATCCCCCTTCCTTTCCTCTCTCAGGCAAAACGATTGATGCAGTTGGCGTTTCTAGACAAAGGGAACCCCGACACTGCTTCTGCCAAGTTAATGTATCCTAAGAGTCTTTATCCAATCAGCATTCTTCTTACATAGTCCCTCTTACCTGCAAACCTGCTAGGTCAAGATATTTTATTTAAACTGAATTCCACTGTGTATTGCATTCCTCATAGTGTTTTTGGATGCTCCTAGGCTAACTGAAAATGCTGTTTTAGCCTTGCTCAGTGAACCCTCTCACTCTGTCACAAGTGGAGCTTTAAAAAGTTTTGAGGATTTGTTGCCAATTTAAAGCAGGCGCTTGCTTCCCTATGGATCCAACACATTAGCAAAGTAGGATGTTTCTGTCTGAACCCCATGAAAAAACTTCCACATATGTGCCAATATCCCTTTTGATTTCAGGATAAAGAAGGAATTCTCTTCTTAAATCTGCATTATTAGATGAAGGTAGTCCAGTCCCAACTTGCATTTCCACCACCACTGTCTTAGTTTTCATGAAGCACAGAAAAGACACATACCACTTTGTGCAGGATTCGAGAGCTGTAAATTCTGTTGTGTTGCCCAATTTCCCTATTCTTCCATACAGGGCAACCATTTCTTACTTTACTGTGGTCAGTTTGTGTTCTTTCTTTTCGAGCCGAATACATCCTGAGAGCCAAGTTTTGTTTGTTTTTACATCTGAACAGAGACTGCTAACATAGATGAGACCTCCACAGGACCATACCAAACCAGCTTCTGTTTTCTCACAGGCCCTCAGGAAGACCTCAATTTACTCCCTTTCTCTCACTCAGTGTGTCCCTGGTAGTGAAAAACTCTCAAACTCATTTTTTACTGTTGCAGGGACTATCTCTCCCATAGGATAACATTGGAGTTGCCTTATTACATTTTAGAATTAAATCATTTTTTATTGACAACGCTCTGAATAAAAGCAACCCACCTACAACCCTAATGGGCTGGCGGCGATAATGGTATCAATAAAGTCAGTGCAAACAGCAAGTCTTAAGTGCAGAAGATTGAATAGAGGTTACACAGCAAGCCACCTACAACCCATCCTGGGCCGGCCGCATCATCCAGAGAGCAGAGGGAGCTGACCTATTGCCTAGATACTTCCAATAACAGGCAAAATCAAAAGTCATTGCAGTACATCCCACGAAGAATGCCCTCATACAAAAGTAGCTGCTGGGCCAATTAGATTGCCTTTTCCAAACCTAAAACAAGGAAAGATACCCCAAAACTAAAACATAAATCACTAAGTCCTCCCTCCCCCCTCCCACCCCATCCGAGCGAGCCAAGAACCTTGGGGTTATTGCACTCAGGGAGATAAACCGGGCTATAGCGATCAGAGCTGACACCAGTGGCTTCTTCCTCCTCCTGGTCAGCTGGGATCAACCTCAGTATGCGCAAATATTTCAGGCAGGTCAATTCCCGAAATTCACAGGAGAGTATGGTTATGAAGGGGTCCAAATGTTAGTGTAATCTGATTTATCCCCTAGGGTTGCCATCGACAGTCGTTCCATACCTAGTAAAGTCCACAACCGTTGGAGCCACTGCTGGTGATCTGGGATTCGATCGGAGTTCCAGTTGGACAATAGCACACAGTGGTCAGCGTTGAGAGCTAAAGCCATCTGCCAACCCTTTATCGAGCGAAGCGGGAATGTTAATGCGTTGGGTAGGCCTAGGAGTGTATATGCGGAGAATCTGGGGAGGCAGTATCAAAGGCCCGATCGACCTCATCCAGAATCCGCTCCCAATATCTTGTAAGCTTCGGGCAGTGCCACAAAAGGTGTAGTAATGTGCCAGGACTGCCACAACCCCGCCAGCACAGACCATCGCACTGAGAGTTCCATTTCTGTATCCGGGAGGGAGTATAATACCAATAGGAAATGATTTTATAAGAAGTCTCCGTATGCCCCGTGGTGTATGCTGTGTGGTGAGTTCCATAAAAAATGTCATTCCATTCCTTATCTGACAATGATCTGCCCAAATCCTCCTCCCACTGCAACTGGCTCGGGGATCTACCCTTGTGCAACCTCAATGTCAAATGTGAGTAAATTTCCGAGATGATTTTTTTATCGTCTTTCTTGAGGAACAACCATTTAAAAAATGGAAACATAGGTCCACTTGCCTGGGGCCTTGTACAAGCGCTAAGCAACCAATGTAGCATTTGCGAATGGAGAAATTGGTCCAGTTCTGACAAACCATAATCTTCCTTAAGTTGGGCGAAAGGAATAGGGCCATTATGATCAAAGAGACATCCCAGCCGTTTACCCAACCCTCCACCCAACGTCTGTCTGCACCCCTTGCCATGCCCGGAGGGAAGTCCGAATTTGTGAATAAGGGGGTCAAGGGAGATGGGAATGTGGTGAGGCCTGCGGAGATTGCTACCCTATCCCAGACTTGGAGCGTCGGGCAAGTTACAGGGGAAGAATAAAGCCCCCATGCTCTAGAGGACCTAGGTAGCCACGCCTCTCTCCAGATATGGCGCCCTGCAACCGTCTGGTCAATGAAGACTAAATCTTTCTCCGTGAGTGGGCAATTCCACTCCACCAAATATCGCAGCAGCGCAGCTTGATAGTAGCGAGTCTGTTGTAATAAAGTAATGTCCATTCCAAGTCGTATCTTCATGTTTCTTTATTCAAGTAGATGTCATAAGGATGAGAGCCCCACCAGGAGCAGCCTCACTGCTGCTCAGCCCATCTCCAACTGACACTCACACACACGAACATTCCATTCACCAACATTCTCTCACACAGACACTCAGGATGAGCAGCAGCAGTATAACACATCCCCCTTCTTTGCAACGGAAAAGAAGGGAATCAAAAGGCATAAGAAACATTGCAAGAATACATGAGATGACAAGTTACTAAAGCATAGCATAAAAAATTAAAAATGGAACATTCATGCAAAGAAAATAAAATAAGGAGGGAGAAACATAACACAAGTGCAATGACTCATGCACACCATCCTCCTTTCTATTGCAAAGCAACCCAACACTCCCACACCACAGACTACAGACCAACCCAAGTACTAGGGTCGTGCAAGCTGGCCAGGCAAACACGAGAAGCACAAGAGAACCAAGAATAAAAGTGTGAAAGGAAACTAACCAGTAATGAACAAAAACAGAAAGCAGGTGTGGAAAATAACCACACAGAACACAGTAACAAGCACAATAATAAGAGAAACTTCCCCCAACAACTCAAGTTGAAGTGTGATGTGTGGAGGGGGCTTCACACAGAACCAAGGGAACACCCAACGCAACCCTGACGTGCGAGGGAAAAACCCAAATCAAGCAAGGAAACCTTGAAATCCAAGGGAGTAATACATATGCAAGCAAGCAGTAACCTGGAAATCACGTAAGTAAATGCACAAAAAGTAGGCATACAAAACAAGTAAAGATCACTCCGATCACCAACAATAACCTCCACCCAAACATAAGGTTGGGTTGTGATGTGTGGCAAGGGACTCCACACAGAACCAAAACATCCGTACAGCAGTGGGTGCTTATACCAAACTAACCCATAACCACGTTACGTGGGAGAAAGCAATACCAGGAGCTGAAGCACACAAAAACGCATGGCACAAATCATGATAAATCCTGTAACCAATGGCGTACTTGGTAGCAAACTTAGCAAAATGTAGATTAGCATGTAACATGAAAGGACTAAGCAGAAACCCACCCAAACAAACGCTGGGCTGTGAAGTGTGGACAAGGGGGCTCCACACGGAACATTATACAATGCACACTTCAACAAGAAAATACGTAATAAGAGTAAGCACCACAAGGGTAGTAAATAATCATCAACCCAAAACCATGTAAAAGTGGGGAAAAAAAACACCCATCACTTATATCCATACATCTGACAAATGTAAGGATAAAGCACAGTAAAATTTCAAGCATAAAAGAGGAACATGAAGAAAGTAGTACGACAAAGCAACGTACAACAACCTACTGCAAACCCTGACGTGCGAATGAAGTATAAGGATAAAGCACAGCATAAAAAGAGCAAACATTTTTTAAAAACACTCAACGAAAACTGCACTGGAATAAGTGGTAATTCAGCATAGGATCAGCACATACGAAGTACATTCAATGCAGCAAAAATTTACAATACGCAGAATGTCCAAATGAAATGCAGTTAAAAAGAAAACCGAAGTTTCATTATGCAGAGTTCCAGAAGGCTTGAGTCACTGACAAATGCAGGAGGGGCAGAAAGTTTACCCAACTGAAGGCAGTACCTGCAGTGAAGCACGAGGATCAGCTGCAACGATCCAATTTCCTTGAGAAAAACAATACACGCGTCGAGAGAAGAAGGTTGATGCTGATGCTGATGTGGGCACAACAGGGAGACCGTGAGGGACCTCACAATAACTTTATTGAAATACCAGCGTAACAACGTGGTTGGCAGCGACACTTTGATTCACAGTAAATAACGCGGCTCCAGGGAAATGGGGGTGCCTGCAAACCCAAGATGGCGGCACGTTCGTGACGCTGAGCCGGATGGCTCACGGCACGTCTTGGAATGTAGGCGTCCTGAAGCAGCAGAGCGTCCTGAAGGAGGAAACAACATCGAAATGAAATCCATGGTGACGTTGGAAGATGAAGGAATGAAGGTAAGGCTGCACGCGATGTGTAGAGCTCGTGCTACTATTTTTAAATAGACACATGACGGTTTAAAAATGCCAGCTTTAGCAAAGTCTCAGCACCGCTCCCAAATAATGGACAGAAGTTGACTCACCACACAAGCAGTTGACGGTGATGCACATTTAAAAAAATGAAAGGCAGTCTGGTAACTGGTAAAAGTCTTTCCAGCAAAACTTAAGTAATAGCTCAGCAGGGGACGAAGTATAAACATCGGGTCTTCACCACTACGACAGCAGAGCAGAGCAGAGCAGATCTCCAGGGCAGATGGCAATGAAAGGAGGCTGTAACTTGTGAGACCTCCAACAAGAGGCACGTTCCCTGAGAACCGGCAGAGTTAAAAATAGATACGATGAGAACTGGCACACAGGGGTAAAGGCACAAGCAGAAATAGCGGTCACAGGGTAACTTGGCTGTAACTGAACACAAGGAGACTGGAACTAGTTACTCCTCAGGGAAATTCCACTTATGGGAGGCACTCTCCCAATATAGCAGTACAGGGAGACCTCATCCAAGGCAGCAGGGCAAGCAAGTAGCAGGATAAAGAGGCAGCAAGAACAGATCGCTCTTCTAGGAAACTGCACTTCTGGAGACACTGTCCCAAAGTGACAGGACAGGGACAACAGTCCCTAAGGAGCAGGAGAGGAAGCAGGAAAGAAGAGCAGGGACTGGCACAGAGGAGTTGGAACTGGCACCTTTGGGTTGTGGGCGACCGATGGGGTGGTCACTGGTGGGGCTCTGGGTGCCAGATTCATCAAGTTGCTCTTCAATTTCTTCAGTTTCAATTCACTTACTTCAAGCTTGACAGGTTTCAGTCCAATTACGGTGGCACACGTAGGTTCTTCCTTCTTAAATCGTCGCCAAAATATGTTGTAATAAAGCAATGTCCATTCCAAATGGTATCTTCATGTTTCTTTATTCAAGTAGATGTCATAAGGATGAGAGCCCCACCAGGAGCAGTCTCACTGCTGCTCAGCCCATCTCCAACTGACACTCACACACACGAACATTCCATTCACCAACATTCTCTCACACAGACACTCAGGCTGAGCAGCAGCAGTATAACCGAGTCACATTGGGTATTGCAAGGCCGCCGTCCCGCTTCGGACGCTGCAAAAGTTGTTTCTGCAGTCCCCCAGATGAATCGATCAATCTCTCGTTGGAGCTTATGGAGCAAACCGGGGGGTGGCTGCAGCGGAAGCGTCTGAAAGATATATAGGGCTCTAGGAAGGATGTCCATCTTTAAAAAAAAAAAAAAGAAGATATATAGGGCTCTAGGAAGGATGTCCATCTTTACCTCGGCAAGTCTACCAAATCACGACAATTGGAGCCGTTGCCAATGTAACAAATCCTTATGGATGAGGGCGAGCAACCTGGAGTAATTGACTCAGCGGTCCCTTATTACATTTTAGAAGTGTAACTTCCAATTATGAAGAGATAGACTTTTCATATTCGGTGACTCTGGACTCCTAATTTAAAATCCTAACTTATGGTGAAGTCAGATTTTAAATAACAGTTCTGAAAATGGCACTATTAGAAAGGTTGCATTTTCTTACTTTAGCCATTTGATGCCTGCTGCCTGTCTCTGATCAATTGTCGGGGGTGGATGACAGCTGGGCTTTGTGTATTCCCTCTAGACAGCCACACACAAATGGAGCTTAGTTGCGACTTGATGGCCATCTGTGTCCTGAAGGGCCGTCCTGGGCAGGATGGGAGGGAGGAGCTGGCCACAGCCTCACACTTACCCCTGAATAGAATGTGTCCTGTCCCCACACAACAGGCTGCATAACCCTCTGTAGTGAGTCTGGAGCAAAGGCAGGAAGGACAGGGACTCTGTGCACTCCAAAGACATCTCTTTGAAGTCTTACCCCACTACAAAGGTACAACTGGGTATAAGTACTGGACCTCTGACACCACCAACTCAGTACACTTCCGGACCTGTGGATACTCTGCCAGAAGGAAGGACTGTTGTGCTGCTGAAAGGACTGTCACTCTGCTGGACTGCTACTCTGAAGGAGCTGCTGCCTGGCTGACCTGCTGCTCTCTTGTCTGGGGAAGAAGAACTGGACCTGCAACCTCCCTGCATCATGAACCCAGGACCCAAAAGTGACCTCAAGGGCTAGTGTGCTGGCCTCCTGATCTGAGCCTCAGGGACATAACAGGCTCTCCACAGCTCATAGGACCCGTCTTCAACAAGTTCCTGACCCAAAGAGGTGCCTCTCAGGCCCTGGGCCCTTGGAAGTGTTTTTTGGCTCCTGAAATCAAGCTTTTGGGCTCTTTATGAACGTGAATGTGCCCTTTCACACCTGAACTGTGCCACTTCTCTGAAGAATCAGTGCAAGCCAGCGCAAGTTCGTCTCTTCGCACATCAAGTATTGCCTCCAGCCCACCCGTCTGCGATGCCTGACTGACTTGTCGAACCTGCGTATCACCGCCAGCGACGCTCTCCTTGCTTCCGGCAAACTTCTTCCCCGCGTATGGAACTCTTGCCACAATTCTTGAGAAGGTAAAACATCAGCAGAGCTTACCTGGGACTGTATCCGACCCGCGCTTCCTCGCGGTCAGCCTGAACGTTTGGATTTAACCCGGTCTAGCGTGACCAAATATCCCCAGTTGGCGCTTTATGCTTTTAAGCACTATATTGCATTTTAATCTTTAAAAATTCATAACTCTGGTTCTACTTATTGGATTTTTGTTGTTTTGGTCTTCTTTTGTTCATTAAATTAGGCTATGTTTCTAGCCAGGTGTGTTCTCACTCTTTTACTGTTTAAAGTGTTGCACACATATTTTACACATTGCCTCTTAAGTTAAGCCTGACTGCTCTGTGCCAAGCTACCAAGGGGGTGAGCACATGTTAATTTACGGTGTGTTTGTGACTTACCCTGACTAGGATTGTGCTTCCTGCTTGGATAATGGGCGTACACCAGCCACACAGAAATCTAATTTCACAGTTGGCAATGGATTTTACATTATGCAGATATTGTAGAGCATCTACTGCATCAAAAGTGACACCCCTGACCATATTGCTGGTGGATTACGTCCTTGTTAATATGCTGTGGCAGCATCTTACCACTTGGTTGAAGTTCCTGAAAATATTATGTTGGGGTCTTTACTTACAGTTGCTGCTCTTCATTCTGTTGTTTTTATCTTTTTAACTACCAAAACACAACACCTGTCAATGTATGAAATGTTAATTTTGTTTGCTTTCTATATTACCCTTGAAAAATGTTCTGTGTTGAATCGTGCCTCATTGTTCCTCACTTCCCAGGATGGTGAACTCAATGGTTGTTTGGTAACCAATGCCCACCTTGCAAACTCCCGAACTGATATCAAAGACACGCTAATCACCAACTGTCATGGTGTGTTTTACGTTGGTGGGTCAAACAAGAAAGAACAGAAAGAAGAATGTAAAGTTGGTGGCAAGATATGTCAGGGAATCTGAACACTTCAAGTTGACTCTACCCAAGTGGCCAAGATTGTTGCCCTTTTTAAAGCATCCTAGCAGGGAACTAAAGTGTCATCATCTTTATTAATTCAGAAAAATAATTTGAGAGTTACCTACGATTTGAGGGAGTTTTAACTACAAAGATGTTTCCTCGTGTGTGCAGGTACTGTTATGTAGTCACATTATAGGCCCGAATAGAAACACCACCATTTTACATGCTCAAGTTCTTAAGTTGTCTTGTTTTCTTAAACACGATGACATTTGACACGCTTTTGCCTGCGTGCCTGTGCAGGAATATATTCTCTGAAACAGCATTGCTTACATTTCCACTTCATGGTTGAGGCCCACAAAGCATGTAGGAGAGAGGTATTCTATTCATGGGTTACATTCCCAGCAGCAGAAGCACGAACAAGACAGTTTCAAACATACACTCAGGCTGCAGTTCCTAACAACTATACAGCTTATGAAGCTCTAGAAATACCAGTAACATACCAAGAACACCAAAATTGGTTTGAGGGTGCCCTACCACATAAAAGAAATAAAGTTAGATGAGGTCCCCTTAGCAATGAGGGAGCAACATGGCCAGTCTTAGCCGGTTACACACCTTACCCAGATATAGAAAATCTGACAGCTCCAGACCTACGTATACTATATACAGATCTGGTTAGAACATATAGATATTTAACACAATTTGTCCTGAGAACAATGAAAACAAATCCTGCAAGTGCTGCTCAAGCTGCACAACCACAATTAGGTACACCTGGAATTTGTCCAGTGACTATCAATACAGCCATGGGTAAAATTCCCATCAGGCAGGAGGAAATTTCGTTCTGGATTGCACAAAAAACAAGTCAGCTTGAAGCAGTGTTTCCCCATATGGGACCTCAGAAAAAGCACAGAATTCTCACAATATGCCTGCCAATGGGGATGGCTCCCCTGGTGGAAGACTGTGCCACTTGGGGTACAGTCTTTGCTACAGTATATAGCAAAACACACGGCAAACCCTCATTAGCCGATTTACCAGAGGTGCTTAAACAGATCTAAAATGAGTATGGTGAAGCCTCTGCCCAGGATTTGGGGATGAAATGGATGGGCAACTTTGCCGCAGTATCTGCCATAATGTTGAGTAACATTAAAGGGGAAGTAGCAGCATTGGTGGTACGCCAACGACTCACAAATTTAGCTCAGGGAGAACAGGAGTGCGAATTACCAAAAATGATTGAGGAAACCTATGCATCCATAGGTAGAGATAATTTGGGAGCCGGACCTGGTAAACAACAAATTAAGGGTAATTCTGAAAAGGATAACTCGAAGCAGGCATCAGAATCTTCTACTAAGAAGAAGCGGGATAATAAGAAAAATAAAGAAAAGTCTAAATCACAGGGCGGATCTCCTCAATAGAAATCCACTGAAAGACGCTACAACCTGCGTAACTGTGATAATATTAAGACGCCTGAAAGGTATTAGGATACTGGTACGCGTTCCTTTCAGGATTCATCCCAAAAACACTTGGAGAGAGGGGGACGATCGAAGTGCAGATCAGAGGAGTACGTGAAACCGAATAAGGACTCACAACAGTCGTCTGACTATATAATAAAACAGGAAGACAAACCTAAACAGTCCAAGCCTCAATTCATAAAGAAGAAGGTGGCTGGCCTTAAAATTAAGCATGCCACGGACATTGAGGACACTGCTTCTGAGCAGGGAGTGGGCTGACCATGCTGGACAGCGCAGCAGAAGTCACGATAGTTCGCTGGAATCTAATTGAGTGTCTGGCGGTGTTGTAAATAGAAGTCCATTAGCCGAGGTATATAAAAGAAGGTAGATTTATTTAAGCTTAGTTCCAGGTTAAGTTCATTAGAAGAAGATAGGTAGATGGAAAGCAACCCCACCAGGAGCAGCCTCCAAGTAATGGGTACTCACCACCCATGAAAACAGAATTGGAGAACTACCAGCCCCACAACCTCACCGTAAAATTGTACCCAACACCCTTGAATCAGAACTGAGGCACACACCACCCCACACTTAGTAATTGGGTACTCACCACCCAATCAAATCGTACAGTGGCACTAACCACCCAAAACATCCTAACCACCTTAACAGAACAGGGTAGCACCCCCATTATACGTCATGTCAAGCACAACAATTAAGGTGAAAATGGCAGGCATTAATGATGAAATGAAAGTCTCATGCTCCGGTGAGCGGTCTCTCACCCGAAGTTCTCACCCAAAATGCATCACTCAGCATCATATCCAGCTTTTACACAGAAGACTTCAGGAATGCAGCTATTAGACCTCTGCACGTGGAGACAGAATGTTCGCCCAAAAAACAGTACATACAGTTAAGTAGGAAGAGAACCAAATCCACGATGGCTCAAACGAAATAACCACACACCCAATACCAGGGCTCTTGGATGTAGGAGGATCCCACTCGTTGCTCCGTGAAGACGATGTTTCCAATAACTTTATTGAAAATGACAACCCCAAAAACGCGATTGGCAAAGCGTGTAAGAACGTGGTTGGCAAACGTGTGCTTGAAACAGCAGTAAACCAAGAAGATCCGATACGCCAATCCCAAAATGGCGGCACACACCGGTGATGTCGCGCCGGATGGCTCCCGGCATCAGCGTGCTCAAAAACGTGCACAACAGCCATGAGTCACACGTCACTAAGGGTCCCACGGAGGAATGGCAGAACAGCAGGAAGCAGGTAAGACAGCGCGCGCTCAGCGAATGCGTGGTGTGGACAGCTCGTGACCTGTTTGAATGTGTAGCAGCGGTTCAACTGTCATTGAGCAGTCGTAACCGCATTAAAATCGGCAGAAACAAAGTACTCACAGTTCTTGAACAATACCACCAGCAGACTCTGCCCCTTATTGAAGTGTGTAGGCTCACGTGTTGCCGATACTCCCACAACAAGCCGCTAAATTTCCTCTGGGGTGCCGAAGGGTCAACAATTTAGAATTCACAGCATCCAAAAAGTAGGCTCTCATAACAGAAAACACAGCAGGATGTGCCACGCACGGAAACGTTAAATTCGTTGCACCTCTGGTAAACTCAACCAGCCTGACTATTATCCTTTAAAGTGTAACGCCTCACAGGGGTGCAGGTTTTCCCAACACACGTCGCTGCTGCCAATTCCCAAGCACCATTCGCTACTGGCAAACCCAATTAGCAGTCTGTCCCACGACTGTAGCAAGAACAGCTGGGCCAGAGCAACTCTTCCATAGTAGTTAGATGACAGCAATCTCCACAGCAACTGCACGAAGACAGGCAGTAGAAGGTCAAACGCCCTGGGCTGCAGGCTGTCCAGATGATGAGGGACACTGGTGGGGTTGACCAGGGCGTTTCCGTTACGTTTCCTATTCCTTTATGCAATCTCTTAAGTACAGTCCTTAGTTCCACTAGTTCCTTAACTCCTTTAAACACAGTCTCTTTCCTCAACGCTGTAGGTTCTTTAAATCGTCGCCCAAAAATTTTGTAAATAGAAGTCCATTAGCCGAGGTGTATAGAAGAAGGTAGATTTATTTAAGCTTAGTTCCCGGTTAAGTTCATTAGAAGAAGATAGGTAGATGGAAAGCAACCCCACCAGGAGCAGCCTCCCTGCCGCTCAGCCTGCCTGCCACCAACTGACACTCCACACACAAGCCAGGCACATCAAACATTCCATGAGGTCATCAGGCATTCTAACACTCATACTAGCTGAGCAGCAGGGACGACACAAGTCAATTATAACAGGCGGCAGTAGCAACGAGTGAATATATCTAGGTGGAAACACCAGAAAGGAGCGTGAGAGTCTTGCATCAACTATATGGAATGCAACTCCAACTGGAGGAGGATATACAACATCCAATAAATGTTCTCTTTTGGGAGAACTTGTCATTCGACTATGACATTCTCTTGGCTGAACAGGTTTGGCCACCAGAGTTTGTTATGGATTGCCCCAGAGGAGAAACTGTAATTTTACCTGCTTTTCCAACCTCCTCCCAGCTGCAGTTAAACATTCATACACCTAGGAGTGGGCCTTAGCGCAAGCTTCTGCGTTATACTGCAACCATGTGAGGTGAGATGACGGTTCCCCTTGTCACATCCTACCAGTGAAGTCAACCCCACAACTTCAAAGACAATACCCCATTGAAAATTAGGCTAAAAATCAAGTTAGAGAAATACTCACACAACTGCAATACCAAGGTGTAATAGAAAGTTGCACCTCCCCTATGAATAATCATTTGTTTCCAGTAATGAAACCAGACCACTCACATTGTTTAGTGTTAGATTACAGACACTTGAACACTGCTACATTTACATTTGCTGTACAAAACGCGCACAGCGTGGCGCTAATGAACAACATAGTGTGTAAAAATACAAAACCACATTAGACATTTGCAATGGATTTGTCTGCCAAAACATAGCGCCTGAAAGCAGGAATTTGACCACATCCAGCTCCCTACGTTCTCAAAAGCAGTTCTGTCGATTGGCCCAAGGGTATAAGAACAGCCCTGGGTTGTTTTCAGCCTGGGTTACAGAACATTTGCAAGATTTTGATGACCAGGCATTGTCCTATGTCGATGACATCTACCTAACGGGTGATGACCTTTCAACTCACTAGGCTAGAGTAGATCGCATAGTTTTGGGATTTGCTCACATGGGCTACATATTTAATTTCAAGAAATCAAAAATAATCTACCTCATTCAGTAATACTCAATTAAAGACATACATTATAGCTGTCAGCAGTGCTTTTAGTCGGATGAAAAAGTAGTAGGTCATTAAAATGGATGTGGCCAAATAAGCATAACTAGGAACTTTGCAAGAGGCGTGGCCTATGAAATTAAAGGTAAGACCTAAAACAAGTGAACTAAAATCCTGTGCTTGAAATAGTGTGCCGCCAAATCAGTACGCGGATGCCTCCATGAGTTTTATGTTAGGGCAGCCAAATATATCAAAGAACAACAAACACATGCGCCTAAACCAAGCCCGTCCTATTGGTGTTGCCAATACTTGTAAGCACTCATTTTTATTCACTATCAGATGTATGCGAGTAATAATAGTGATATTGTCATGCATAATTAGAATTGGCAATGCTTCAGTTCTGAGAATGAGATTCTGAAAAATTCTGGAAAATATGTATATGTGAATTATACATGACAAATGTCTGTGAAAGCGGCAGTGCTCTTCTGAGTTTCAGTAATTCGCATTGTCCATTTCACATAACTTTCCTCTGCAATCTCTCCCTCTGTGTTATTTACTACTGCTCTTCTGCCATATCTCTTTCTAAAGTCCCTCCATCTGCATGTCTGACACGTCACTTCCTCTTCTTTGCTCTTTTCATTCTCTTCATATGCATGTACTTCCTTTTGTCTCCTCCACCATCCCCTCTATTTCTCTTTCTCTCTCTCACACACACACACATTCTCCCCCTGTAAACCCTATTTTCTTTTATCTTTAGCGCTGTTATTATTTCAAAATTGGGTACATCCTTCTAACACTCCCTACTTTTCACTGAAAAGAAGAGGGAAGATGTGTCCTGCACTGATATCTTAGGAGATCAGAAGGCAAAAGGGTCTTCTAGGCATACATAAGTGATGCAATATCAAAACTACAAGGCCCAGAAAGCAAAGTGTTCCTGACTAAATCGCCAGGACTGAACGAAGGGGCAACATACGGCTGTGCGTCACTAACGTAACACTACAAGTCTTACCATAGTCCCACTCGTTTCACTGTGAACTGAAGGCTAAGGGTAGGCAAAGAAGGTGGTAAATAAAGAGTTTAAAAACATTGTTTTGTTTGAATTGAGATGCTCCCTGACGTTTTAGGGCTCGTAGATTTTCTGTCAAGTAAAAGTGGAAGTGTGTACACCACATAGGGTGTGTTTATCCATGGGCTACAAAGATAAACAAGTATTTACACTTCTTTAAATTCACGGTTCGGCACAGCGGAAAGTGACTTTACTGTCTTCCGGAGCTATGGGAAAAGCAAAGGAATAGAAACATATAGCTTGTCAACTTTTAGGGGCAGCGGCAATGTAGGTCAGTATACAGAGGCCAAGCTTACCTCTCCACCAGAGGACCCATGATGCAGGTTTGCTGCATCTTTTATATTTCCAAGCAGTAAACACCAAGTAGGTGCTGTATATATATCTTTATTGAGTATATTCCAAGCATGCAGAGTGTATGCAGTTATATAGGGTAAAATAAGTGGTGTCAGGGAGTTAGATCCTTGGTCCTGAAGAAAAGCCATGGGGAACGGCTTGAAACATGTTGACCCTTAGAAAGACATATACATAGTTATTGACTCTTTTCTCCGTTTTTAACTATACCGACTAGAGGCCAGAATAAATAACAATTTACCTACTAGGCAGTATTTTTAATGCCTTCTTTCCACATAAAAACACCCCGCTCCAATTCTTTCAACATATGTGTACATTATATAATATACATCTATAAGTGCTCCCATGTAATTCGTAGGTTGCAGCACGCCCCGTTCCGCAGCGAAACAGGTTGGACCCGCGAATGAAGCATGCAACCAGGGGGCAACCCTGGTGGGTGAGGGTTATATAAGAAAACATTCTGTATTCTTCTCCTTGCGGATGGTTAGTTCATAGAAAACTGATTGGCTCTTTTTTTGTGTGGTACTTATCGGTAGGAGAACGAGCTTTTCTGTCCCTCTGGCTCCCCTTTATTTTTGATAGTAACTTTTAGATGTGCACAGAGCATACATCAGCAGAATGTACATCTCTTTTTTGTTTCTAAGCACTTTTATTTTTGTATTTTCAATGTTATGTTACTTTGGTAGATCGCCCATTAACAAAAAAATACTGTTTGACACTTATCATTGTCAAGACATGGGTTGAAGATTTTTCTACATACTTATGAAGTAGCACTAACAATTATGTTATATTTTATGTTTGATGCACGCATTCAAAACTGATATGTGGTGACACAACATGCGAGTGAAAAGGTTACCGGCCCAATATACTTTAACATATACAGCTTGGCACACTTTTTATTAGGAATTTCTTGAGGGTAGAATCTAGCCTGGGCCCACAGGTGCATTTTTTTCTGCAGATGGCAGTAAACACGTTTAATGGCCCCAAACTTCGCTCAGCAAATTGATACTGGATAGTTGTCCAAAATGATAGCAGATAGTTCTCCACCACATTTTGTTTTACCAAGCATCCCATCCTGTGGTTGCTAATTTAGGCTTGCCATTTAGTCTCAGTACCATCTTCATTTTTGGAGTGGTTCTCCTTCTGCGAATGCAGTGACTTTTTTATGGTGTCTGTTGGGAGTGAATGTTTTCAATGATACTTTTCATTAGGTTATCCAGGGTGTGCCGAATCGCAGAATTATGAGTTAGTCTCAGCTGGCATCTCTGGCACTTGAATAGCTTTGGCCCTGCCTGCCAATAGAGGGAGCTGTCTTGTGCCTCTGGGTCTTGGATTAGAACAGCCTGGGCTGCACAGCAGTGGTGGTTTTGCACTTGTATTTGCTAAGAGATACCATGGCTTTTGGAGGCGTTGTCTATTTTCACTTGTGGATTAAATCACTTTTTTGACAACTTTAGTGGAGTGTCGTATGAGTGCAAAGTCTTTTTAGCACTTGTTGTCTTTGGATCATTTAATGGGTTAGATGGTGAGGGAGTGCATGTTTGTCTGAGGACAGTTAGCTGGGGGTGGCCAAAGTCCCTTTGGTAGCAGAAGGCAGCTCTACTAATGCTGTTCATTAACTCAATTGTCCATTCATATATTCGAGGACCAAGTTACTCACTCTTCAGCCATCCGCACAATAAGTCACTTGCCTTTTCATCTCTATATTCAGTCATTCCTACATTCACCTACCCATCCAGTCAATCTTGTATTTACCCATACACACACACAAACTCACCCATCAGTGAAGTTGCACTTTCAGATATAAAGAAGGCAAGACCTATTTACTTTGTCAATGCACTTTGTGCTTGGATCTAGGTATCTTTTTTCTTGCTTGCAACAACTGTATTGTATGTGGAACTCAGTGCCAAACCAGCCTGTTTTTCCCACTGTAGAAACAACAAAGTAAGAGTTACTTGGTGAATGTTGGACTTGGACATAATATTAATATAACACATAAGTTCATAGTGGTTGAACGGTTGAAATTTTACACTAAAAACTCCAAAAATACAACTTGCAGTCTTGTTGTAACAAATAAAAATCTAGGCACTGCTTTGTGGATTTGCAGAGTTGCATCAGTAAAATGTGATAATCTGAGTAAAAGTAATGGGACAGAGCGTTAGACAGGAGAAGGAGAGACAGTTAAAGAGGATGGCATAGTGAGAGGGGTGAAGTACAGGGAGAAGAGAACTGGAGCTGCAGAAGGGAGCTAGGTGGGGTAGGGAGACACGTAAGGTAAAGAGTGAAAGGTGAGATAGCCAGAAAGAAATATACAGAGCGGTAGAAAGAGGTTAGTAGAGAAAGAAAGGTAGGGAGATTTGTTTTTGAGTGAGACAGACAAGTGAAGAGACTCCAAGAAGGAAAAGTACAGAGAGGTAAGGTAGAAATAGGTGCGTTGAACAGAGAAGGCAGAGAGGGATTACAGGATCGCTTGTAGAGAGGTGAGGTAGTGAGAGGTATAAACAGATGTAGACAGAAATGAGATAGAGAGAAGGACTTGGATTTAGTGATTGGTGATGTAGATATGGGGGTACAACAAGATAGGAAGGTAAAGAGACAGATCAAATAGAGAGCTCTGAGGTAAAACGAGAGGGGAGAGGTACATAGAGAGGCATTTTAGAGAGGGAGCAGATAAAGAGTAAGTTAAAGGGAGTTAGAGGCAGAAAGAAAAGTGTGACATTACGGAGGAACAGAGGGATGGAGAGAGATGGGTTAGAGAGAAAATGAGGAACTACAGCAGTAAGTGAGGTCAAGAAGTGAGGCCGAGAGGTGAGAAGCAGACAAAGGTGAGGTAAAAAGAAAGGGGTTAGGCAGAGAGAGCGAGGCAGAAACTGGTGAGGAACAGAGAGGTGAACTAGAGAGAAACCGGTTTTATGCACACTGTGCATATGTGCCCAGATCACTTTACTAGAGGGCTCCTTGGATGGCGGAGGCCGTGGGCAGTTACTCATTTTGCCCATGTCCTAAAACTACTACTTTTAACGGGCAGGTACTGAGTACCTACACTTCTTTAATTTCTCAGCAGGGATGAGATACTTTTAATGGGAGATTACTAGACCTTCTCAGTAGCAAGTAGGCACTCTATTTCAAGCACTGCTTATAACATCCCTGGTGCGACGCCCACACTACGTGCATTTGTGGCTTCACTGCCACCGGCAATGCAGCATTTATTGTTTTGCTGTCCTTTTGGCCAACTTTGTCCTCACCTACACCAATATCTTTTCTCTCAGGCATCCTTTCTCTTAGGGCTTTAAGTCGGGTGGGTGCCTCCGGGTCTCAGACCTGGCAGTAATTAAAAACCGACATTAAAATGTGTCCATATTGGGCTCTATGTTCGCGTCCTTAACTGACAGGCAAAAACATTGATCAAGTTCTGAAAAAAACTGTAAGGTAATCCATGTCAGCAATGCTGTCCCTGTGTACGTTTCATTTGCTTTACCTAATCTTCCATTCCCTAAGAGTATGTGTTACTCTTGTATAATGTGTAGCGTGAACTGAGTTGCCGCTAGTTGTTAGGGTGAGTTCAGGTTGTGGACGGGTGTGTATGATGGCCGCTCGGTTGCAAGTTCTGGAACTGAGGCTAAAGACAGTGAGAATTTCCCACAGTGCCCGTCACTAAGTCATAAAAGTATTCAGAATACACACTCCTCCAATCCCTGGCATCTCTGCAGAGCATACAGAGCGATGGTCACTTGTGCCAATAGTAACTGTGATTCTATGCAAAGGTATGTGAAAGAGGAACAGAGCTGTCGAAATAGTGACAGAGCAAAAGTTTTAAAAAAACAAGTAGTGCTTACAGGTGACTGGATGTGCGTACAGGGGGGTGGTGAAGTTAAGGAGACACAATTATGTACATGCACGAGAGAGTGAATACAGGGTGATAAAGCGGAGTGAGATGTGTGATATGCAGATGGAGGATTTCCGAAAGTGTTAGTGTTAAGTTAAACAGTTTAACATAGAGAGACTGCAGAGGAAAGAGTTGTGAAGGGAAGAAAAGGAGTGATTGAGGCTCCGAAGACCACCACCCCTTCCATATTTCTAGGTAATGTTTATTTCAGTCTCATATTTTCAAAATGTAAACATATTTTTGATACAACAAAATACGTTTTACTCATTTATCTTATACAGCTAATAAGCATTAGCACAGTTATAGTTCTGGCTTGTTTTAGGCATCTGCCCATCGATGTGTAATATAGCTGAATGCTAGAACAGAAAGCTCCACAGAGGTCAAGAGGCACGCAATGGGAAGCAGAGGAGTTTAGTTTACATGTTTCAAGCCATGCCCTTCATGACACAAGCCACGTCTCTAGGAAAGGTTTCCCAGTTACGTTTATTAAGCCACGCTCCTTTTAAGAGACTCGCCCTCCCCACTTTTTCATCCCACTCACAGCCCTGCTTTCTTTCTCCTCGTACTGCGTTGTGACAATCTGTTCCTGTCTCAAAGAGCAAAGCCTCCTCCTCAGTGCCTACTACGACTCTCTTTCACTTCCGCCCCACCTTTGCAGGAGGTCCAGCTGCCCAATGGGCTTGTGACTCGTCCGTGATTGGCCGCCTATTTAAAGGGATAGTTCAGCCTATTTAAAGGGAAAGACTTTTGAGGAGCCTACTAAATGTCGCTGCTTTTGGAAGTCTACCCTTTCCTTAACGTTTGCACTGTTTATTGCAGCAATTCGTTTTTCATTAAGTATTCCTCTTAATGTTTTTCCAGGCAATCGGCGTTACAGTTTAGTCTTACGCTTTCCTGTGCAACACTATAATTTTGTATGCTGCGTTTGTTTTCCTCGTTTAGTTATACCCTTCCATTCCTAAGTGACAGGGTCCCTCTTGTGGATCTTTTAGGTACGTCCTTTCTTCCATATTTCTTTCAATTCGGTATTTTATTTTTCACAATTTTAAAAAGCGTTGTTCAAAATCAACGGAGTTTGTCGCTTAGGAGCGAGTCAGAAGATTACATTTTCAGAGAAATTCTTATCACTTTCATCAAATCTTCTGTGGCATCTTCTGTAAAGCATGTCATGTCCTTCACCATTAAACAAGCATTGGAAATGCAATAGGCCTCTCATTTGTTGGACTTGGAGCTATTGGCATTGCAAATGGCAATGTTTTTTACTTATGCAACAGGTCTTGTATTTGTTGGAGCTACTGGCATTGTAAATGGCAATGTTTATATTTATGTGTTATGGAGTGTATGTATGTGATGTGTTGTGGAATTATGTGGGTTGGACTGGATTAGTTAGTTGTGTAAATGTGTCTCGTGGATTTGAATTATGTGGCATGGTGTGCTGTGGAATTATGTGGTATTGCGTGTCCTGGGATTGTGTGTTTTGAAGTGTAATTATGTGGAATTGTATTTTGTGTTGTGGAGTGATATGCAATGGAGTTTAATGCTGTGGTGTGCTGTTGAGGGCTGCACAAAAATGCCTATAAATTATACTTTTAAAATTACATGCTGTAAATGGCCAAACATTAATGCACTTGATAAGGATATCCCCTCCCCACCTTAATAAAAGAAAGAAAGAACTTCATTGTGTGTCTTTTTCTGTAGAACTTTGTACAGCATGCTCATTACTTAGCGAGTCACGTGGCGCCGCTGGAAAGGAAACTTGAAATAATGATTAAATGCTATATGTGGCACAGGCTATCCCTTAGCACAGGAATAGCCTATTCATTGCAAAAGCAGGACCTTTGCATGATGATGCAACTGGGCTTGATAAACAAGACTTGCTATGCGCGCACAGGTACACGTTTTCTGCACTCTTACTCTATTTTCTCTGTAGGTTTTTACAGCCTCCGTAACTAGAAAGGCCAAGTCAGGGCCGACTTCAGCGCTGTTGGTTCCCGGTGAGACAATGTTTGTTGGCGCCCCCAATGACCACCCCCACCACAGATTCTCTCACTATCACCCTTTAACAGTGCCTCTCTAGTCTCCATAACCACTCCCTCTCCAATGCATTTCTTTTGTTTTATAGCGCCACTCATACCAGTCTGGGTGTCAGAGCATTTTCCAGCACACACACATTACACAGAGACAATCAATCATACGTCACTAAATCAGTGTATATGAAATGTTACATCAGACAGAGGACTACAAGGTGTAGGAGTCACATGTCACCCATACTGCTAGGCAGTATAGTTTAAGAGTGCTTGGTCTGGAGAAGCACAAACTCAGAATTAAAAAAGTATCACCATGGTTAGGGGTTGTCTTTACTCATATTTGATTTCAACCCAAATGAACCCTTTAGGCAACATTAGAATAATGAAATACTGGGGAAAAAATCATAACGCTCAAATCTATACCTTGTAGTTTTCATGCAGGTCTCTGATGAAAGCTAACAGCTCACTGTTCTATATTAGGATTTTAACTTAAAAAAATGCAGTAAGAAAAGGATCTCTCTGACAAAAGCAGTAACCCACTGACCTATTTACATTATATGCACTCTGTGATCTGCATGGTACACCTTCTTTGCAGCAGGCATATTAACTCTTTGAGCTGCCTTACTTCCACTAGATGAATCTCCCATCTCTCCAGGAAGAACATTAATCACTGGAGTTATTTTGATATTTTTATTGTTCGCTGAAAATTGTTGGGAGGACAGGAAAGGGGCAGCAGGTGCTTTTAAAACCATAATATGCTTGCAAAAAAGGCACCCCACACCCGAAGTCAGCGCCTGGTGCAGTGGCCCACTGCCCTACAGCACTGGCAGTCGTTTCTTTGGAGCACCGTGACCCTGGCACAATCCTCTTAGAAGCCCAAGAGATGCACTTCATGGAATCAGATGGGCCTGGCCCTTGTAGAAGATAGAGGTTTAAGGAGCATCTCACATTAACTTCCAACTGCTGTTCCTTAGCAGGTTAAATGTTGTTCTTCACCATATGCGAAATAAAACATAAAATTAAACTGCTTCTTCATTCGGAAGAGGCAAGATATGTGATCCAGTGGGTAAGTCAATTGCAATTTATTTATGAGACATACATTTGAATCCTAGCTTGCACAGTTTGTGTGATCCTAAACACATCACTTTATTTCACTACAGAAGGACACATTCATTTTTGTTTGGCACGGGGAGATTAAGTGATTTGCCGAGAATCACAGGATGTTTAGCGTCGTTGCCCAGACTCGAACCCGGTTCCCCAGCTTCGAGGTCGACTGCTCTAGCCGTAAGGCTACATCCTGTCCCCAAAAATGAAAATGAGATTTATTACCCAGGGCTCATACCAGACTGTGTGTTTATTCAGCACACCTGCCTGCTTGGTGAGGAGGCAGGGCTGGCCTAGCATGGATGGGCACTGGAGGCAAAGCTTGGCATAGTGGCCGGGGATCTGGCGAAGTGTGGCTCCATGGAAAGTGGCAAAGAGCAGCAGCCATGGGTTATACAACTAACATGAGTCTAACGCAGATGTTACCATGCGGTGGGGAGGCGCTTCATACACGTTTCAACCCAAAGCATCACAACTCCAAGTCAAAGTCCTACTTGATATGGACACAAATCAGCAACTTTAAACAAATGAATACGTTTGACAAAGAACAACGCTCCTCTCACCCAACAGCTGGCCTTCCCCTTATAGAGGCATGACTACCCACGTGACATCATAAATAGCCGCAAATCAATGCGCTCCACGGAAAACAGAACAGCTGTTGTTAATTTTAACACCGTCTTTTCAACAGCATTGCAAACAAAATTTTAAAACAGACAGCATACGCAGGGGTAGGTGGGGGAGGGCATGCAGACATGGAAGGAGGATGTGCAATTGTGCTTTTAAAATACCTGTGCTGATTAAATAAAAGGCCTGTTGTTAATCATGCTCAAACCCGAAAGGCAGGGGAGCAGTATTTAAATCACCTGTGTGCTAGGCCGCGCAACGATAGGTGGCAGCGCGCCGACAGGCATTTTGCTCCCAAGGGCTTTTTAGCTGTATTTTAAAGGAGGGCTTGACTTTGTTTTTATGCTGTTTGTTTATATACTTTCTTTAATTCATACTGTACTCACTGGGCTGTTTTTTAACTTACTTGTTGGCACTTGCACTTTACCCATTCCCGGTCCCCGTTCCACCGCAGCTGAGTGCTGTTTGAGTGGAGGGACGCGGCTCCTTCCACTGTTCTCGCTCTCCCGGTATCGGGAGCAGTATTTAAATCACATGTGTGCTCGGCCGCGCAGCGGACGCGCGCAGCGGGCGCCAAAGGCAAGCCCGTCTGCGCCCGGACGGGACCAGGGGCCACGAATCCTGGCCAAAATTTAGTATATTCCCAAAACGTATTATGTTACTCTTCCGAGCAGTTGCTGAAACATCGTGGCTCCTCCCATCCTGATTGTAATTTACTTCAGCCTTTGGAGGATGCCACTAGCTGCCTCTGTTGTAATTTCACATTTTGCAAAACACTTTCTAGAGAACAGAGCAGTTTAACTCCTGACTCTGCCCCTTGTTCACAAGCTTAGTGTTCTCCCCAAGGTAGCAATCCTTCTAACAAGGTTTTCACTTTCTAGAAAATTAACTGTCGCTCTCTTCCAAAACATAAAGCGGACATATTTGACCTTCTAAGCAGTGAACATCCAGATGCCATTTTTTTAACTGAAACGTGGCTGCATATGAGTTCAGGGCCAGATGTGGCTTCTGCTCTACCAACTAACTATGCCATAGTTAGAAAGGATAGAGATCTTGGGAGGGGAGGTGGCATTGCTGTAATTTTTAATAAATTCTACACATGTAAACTGGAAGATTTACCTTTCACGGGCTGTGAGGCAGCCTTATTCAAACTTACCTTGACCCATCAATTTACTTTCTCTGGCATCCTTGCTTATCGGCCCCCCGGACCATCAGGCCGCTGGGCTTCGTCATTTCCGGATTTAATCACTCCTTATCTTCTTAAAGCAGCCAATTTTACCATTTTGGGTGACCTTAATCTTCATCTTGAAAACCCTGAATGTTTAATCAGCAGTACGCTGATTTCTGACTTTGCAGCTATGAATCTGCTGCTCTGCAATAATGGCCCGTCGCATACAGCAGGTCATTTACTTGCTCCCATTTTTTCTTATCTAGCCTATGTTCATTGCTTCCCTGCTCTCCCTCTATGTTGGTCCGACCATTATGCAGTCAAGTTTCACTGTACAGTTCCGGTGAACCCGATCACAGCTGCACCTGGAATTCAATCTAATTCCAGGAACTGGGGTAAACTAGATATGGATGCTTTTAATAAACTCTTGTCTGATAGTGTCCCCACTATAGATCAAATATCGACCACCTCTTTGGCTACAATACATAACTGGCTTCTTAACGCTATTGATCACTGTCTTCCACTTTCTACTCAAAGATCCTATAATCATCGTCCCCCTGCTCCTTGGTTTACGGAGTCACTAAAAACTGAGAAAACTAAGTGCAAAGCTCTGGAAAGACACTGGAGGAGGAATTACTTACCTGACTCTAAATTGAAATATAAAAAAGCTTTAAAAGATTATCAAACCCGTTGTAAATCAGCTCGGGCAGATTATGTTTCCTCCACCATTTCCAACGCGCAGAATTGTTCGCGCACCTTGTTCACGATGGTAAAAAAATTAGCTGGCTCTGACACACAGCCCACATCCCCCATTTTAGATGAACCACAATGCGACAATCTTGCCAACGTTTTTGTAAATAAAGTGGAACAAATACATTCTTCACTTTGCAAAACCCAGTTAACGGTCCCTCCTCCACTGACCTCTGTCTCTGGACTTACGTGCACGGTTGAACCGATCACTAAGCTAGAATCCTGGGTGTCTCTCGATATTAATTCTTTTAAAAAGATCCTAGGCAGTATTAAATCAGGCTCCCCTTGTGATCTCCTTCCTGTCTCAATACTACAGCAGCTTGAATTACCATCTATGATGTTAATCATAGAGTTACTCAATTCTTCCTTACAAGAGGCTATGGTTCCGCCCGACTGGAAACACGCCATGGTACTTCCCCTCTTGAAGAAGGCTAATGCCGATCCTGCCCAGCCATCAAATTTTAGGCCAATTTCTTTGCTCCCCATCTACTCTAAAATTCTGGAAAAGCAAATAAACCTACAACAAACTCAGTTTATTGAATCCCCCAACTTTTTACATCCCTCTCAATCCGGCTTTAGAGCTAGTTTTTCGACCGAGACAACTCTCCTTGGAGTTACAGAAATGGTACGACAACGCCTGGACTCTGGGGACACGGTGGCCCTCATATTGTTCGACTTGAGCGCCGCGTTTGACACGGTGTCTCACACCGTGTTAATCAAATCCCTGCTGTCCCTTGGCATTTCTGGCTCAGCACTTGGTTGGTTTTCATCTTTTCTCGCCAAGCGGACATTTCAAGTCTTCTCATCTAAGGCTACTTCTAAAACTTATTTTTACCCGCACGGAGTACCCCAGGGCTCCATTCTAAGCCCCCTTCTGTTTAATGTATATATTAAACCTTTGGCAGTGATCGCAGAGGAGGCTGGGCTGTCCCTCTTTTCTTACGCGGATGACACCCAAATCATCTTTTCCCTTTCAACGGAAAAGTTGCCCAGACCATCAGTTCTTCAGGCCGGTTTGAGTAACATTGCATCCTGGATGCAAGCTAATTTACTCAAACTTAACGGCGAAAAGACTGAGGTCCTGATCTTGGGTAAAAATAAAAATCTCTGGGGCCCCCAGCACTGGCCTATCGAAATGGGTACCCTACCCCAGCCCACCCATCAAGTCCGCAACTTGGGATTTATTATCGATGACAAATTATCGATGAAACAGCAGGCGGTGAAGGTGGCAGCCACTTGCTTTACAATTCTGAAATGGTTGAAAAAAATCATCTGGATGCTCCCCAGCCCCACCCAAAAAACCGTAGTCCAGGCGCTTGTGACCTCCAGACTGGATTACGGGAACATCCTCTATTTGGGGGCTAATAAGGATGTAATACGGAAGCTTCAGGTGGTTCAAAATTTAGCCACAAGATTGCTTTGCCAGATTCCTAAAACATCTTCCACCTCTAGCGCCCTGAGAGATCTGCATTGGCTTAGGGTCGAAAGCCGTACCAAGTTTAAAGCCTTGGTATATATGTTCAAGATCAAGGCCGGCACTGCTCCTCAATATCTGCAAAATCTGGTTCATCCCTAACAACCCTGCCGTTTGTTACGCTCCACTACCCAGGGAACATTTTCAGTTCCCAGAGTCAAACTTACAAGGACGGGAGGTCGCTCGTTTGCTTACTTGGGTCCATCCCTGTGGAACTCTCTCCCCATAGCGCTCCGCAGTGAAACAATATATGCGAACTTTCGTAAACTTTTAAAAACTTGGTTGTTTAATAAATAATCTTCACTTTTCTGCTCCTCTCTGTTCCTTCAGGCCGGCGCTGGGAAACCCTTGTTGGGTAGCTGAGCGCCTTATAAAACCAACCTAATAATAACAATAACAGCTCTGTGACCAGAGAGCCTTCCCATAACGGTTTACAGAAAGTCAGAGCTCAGAGCACTGAAAAGATCATAAAATGCAAGCAGCTATGGCGCTGAGCAGGAACCCAAGAAAAAAATAGTCCCCCAAAGAGCATAAATACAACCATAGCGTAAGGATTCAGTACTTAGTCCCTGCTGCCTGGGAGGAATTTAAGAGAATAAGGAGGGACAAAGAGGCAGGACTGGCCACTAGCAGACAAGGATTTTTAAAGGACACTAAAACGTACAAATGGATAGCAGGAGGATGGCTTTAAGTACACAAGAGAAGTTACAACAGGTCTCGAATGCTCGAACTAAAAATGGGACAGCTGTTTAGCTGGCCACTGGTAAAGTAGTGAACTTTCTCTGCTATTCAACCAGCTGCTATCTATATAATAGATGTTAGAAATGGGGGTCTCTAGTTGGCAGTGGTTTGCACCCTGTTCAAGTAGGTACCCTTATTCTAGTCAGGTTAAGGGGATTACACAACTTAGATAACCCCTGCTCACCCCCTTGGTAGCTTGGCACAAGCAGTCAGGCCTATCTCGGAGGCAATGTGTAAAGCATTTGTAAAAAACGAACACAGTAACACAGTGAAAACACTAAAAATGGATACCACACCAGATTAAAAAAATAACCAATCTTTATCTGAATAAAACAAGACCAAAACGACAAAAATCCAACATACACAAATAAAGATATCACTTTTAAAAGGTAAAAACAGTTCAGTCATAGGAAACTGGATGTATCACTTTTATCACAAAGTAGCTGGAATGCGTCATCATAAAAGATGAAAACAGACGCAGGGGAGGTGAGGCGCCGGAAAACAAAGCGATGTGTTGGTTCCTTACTGCCAGGGGAAGTGATGCGTCGTTTCCTTGCTGCGGTGCAGAGGAGATGATGCGTCAATTCCTTACTGTCAGGGGAGGTGATGCGTTGATTCCTTACTGCGAGGGAGGTCGATCTCTGGACACGCTGCCTCGGTTACTTACTGCTGAGCTACGTCGATGGAAAACTTGCGGCGAAAATCTGGACGTGCTCTGTCGATGGAGCGGTTGCAAAACAGGTGCTGCGTCGATTTTACAGCTACGATGCAGGTGGTGTGTCGATTTCTTCAGCCGAACAACAGGGTCGGAGTTGGAGAGAGTGCCTCGGGCGTCAGAGAGACGGTGCTCAGGGGTCGGGCTGCAGCTATCTTTCAGCCGCAAGGCAGGTGCTGCGTTGATTCTTCAGCCGCACCCGGTCCGATGCATTGTTTTTCAACCACACGGCCTTTGCTGCTGCGGAAAAAACAGGCGCTGAAGGTCAATGCATGGATTTTCTTCAATCCTTTGCAGCAAAACCACCTCCAACAGCCCAGAACTGGAATTGGCACCACTTGGCAGGTCATAACTCCCAGCAGAGGAGTTTAGGGGCTCCCCAAAAATGAAAATGAGATTTATTACCCAGGGCTCCTGCCTGACTGTGTGTTTATTCAGCACACCTGCCTGCTTGGTGAGGAGCCATGGCTGGCCTAGCATGGATGGGCACTGGAGGCAGAGCTTGGCATAGTGGCCGGGGATCTGGCGAAGTGTGGCTCCATGGAAAGTGGCAAAGAGCAGCAGCCGCTGGTTATACAACTAACATGAGTCTAACGCAGATGTTACCATGCGGTGGGGAGGCGCTTCATACACGTTTCAACCCAAAGCATCACACCTCCAAGTCAAAGTCCTACTTGATATGGACACAAATCAGCAACTTTAAACAAATGAATACGTTTGACAAAGAACAATGCTCCTCTCACCCAACAGCTGGCCTTCCCCTGATAGAGGCATGACTACCCACGTGACATCATAAATAGCCGCAAATCAATGCGCTCCACGGATACAGAACAGCTGTTGTTAATTTTAACACCATCTTTTTAACAGCATTGCAAACAAAATTTTAAAACAGACAGCATACGCAGGGGCAGGTGGGGGAGGGCATGCAGACATGGAAGCAGGATGTGCAATTGTGCTTTTAAAATACCCGTGTTGATTAAATAAAAGGCCTGTTGTTAATCATGCTCAAACTCGAAAGGCAGGGGAGAAGCTCTGTGACCAGAGAGCCTTACCATGCCGGTTTCCAGAAAGTCAGAGCTCAGAGCACTGAAAAGATCATAAAATGCAAGCAGCTATGGCGCTGAGCAGGAACCCAAGAAAAAAATAGTCCCCCAAAGAGCATAAATACAACCATAGTGTAATGATTCAGTACTTAGTCCCTGCTGCCTGGGAGGAATTTAAGAGGATAAGGAGGGACAAAGAGGCAGGACTGGCCACTAGCAGACAAGGATTTTTAAAGGACACTAAAACTTACAAATGGATAGCAGGAGGATGGCTTTAAGAAGAGAAGTTACAACAGGTCTCGAATGCTCGAACTAAAAATGGGACAGCTGTTTAGCTGGCCACTGGGTAAGTAGTGAACTTTCTCTGCTATTCAACCAGCTGCTATCTATATAGTAGATGTTAGAAATGGGGGTCTCTAGTTGGCAGTGGTTTGCACCCTGTTCAAGTAGGTACCCTTATTCTAGTCAGGGTAAGGGGATTACACAACTTAGATAACCCCTGCTCACCCCCTTGGTAGCTTGGCACGAGCAGTCAGGCCTATCTCGGAGGCAATGTGTAAAGCATTTGTGAAAAGCGAACACAGTAACACAGTGAAAACACTACAAATGGATACCACACCAGATTAAAGAAATAACCAATCTTTATCTGAATAAAACAAGACCAAAACGACAAAAATCCAACATACACAAATAAAGATATCACTTTTAAAAGGTTCAAAACAGTTCAGTCATAGGAAACTCGATGTATCACTTTTATCACAAAGTAGCTGGAATGCGTCATCATAAAAGACGAAAACAGGTGCAGGGGAGGTGAGGCACCGAAAACAAAGCAATGTGTTGATTCCTTACTGCCAGGGGAAGTGATGCGTCGTTTCCTTGCTGCGGTGCAGAGGAGATGATGCATCAATTCCTTACTGTCAGGGGAGGTGATGCGTTGATTCCTTACTGCAAGGGAGGTCGATCTCTGGACACGCTGCCTCGGTTACTTACTGCTGAGCTACGTCGATGAAGAACTTGCGGCGAAAATCTGGACGTGCACTGTCGATGCGGCAGTTGCAAAACAGGTGCTGTGTCGATTTTACAGCTACGATGCAGGTGGTGTGTCGATTTCTTCAGCCGAACAACAGGGTCGGAGTTGGTGCGAGAGCCTCGGACGTCGGAGAGACGGTGCTCAGGACTCGGGCTGCAGCGATCTTTCAGCCACACCGCAGGTGCTGCGTTGATTCTTCAGCCGCACCCGGTCCGATGCATTGTTTTTCAACCACACGGCCTTTGCTGCTGCGGAAAAAACAGGCGCTGAAGGTCAATGCATGGATTTTCTTCAATCCTTTGCAGCAAAACCACCTCCAACGGCCCAGAACTGGAATTGGCACCACTTGGCAGGTCATAACTCCCAGCAGAGGAGTTTAGGGGCTGCAGGTGAAGTCTTTGATTGCCCTGAGACTTATTAACAGGAGGTAAGCACACACAAGCCCTGGGAGAACATTGACAAGCAGGATGTAGAAAGCAAAGTCTAGTCCTCTCACTACCCAAGACAGAAGCAGCAGGCCAACACAGCAAAGCACACAGCAAAGTGGTAGTCTCTCCTGACAGCTTCTCAAGCTCTTCTTCTTGGCAGAATGTCCTCATAGTCCAGAAGTGTTCTGAAGTTATGGTATCACAGCTCCAGTACTTATACCAGTTTCTGTATTTGAAGTAGGCGAACTTCAAAGAAAAGTCTTTGTAGTGCACAGGACCCTGCCTTTCCCTGACCTAGCTACAGACACACTACAGAGGGGTGGAGACAGCTTTGTATGAGGACAGGCACAGCCCTATTCAGGTGTCAGTGACAACTCCTCCCACCACTCTAGCTCAGGAAGACCCATCAGCCTGGTGATGGGCCATCAGAATATGCAAGGCACACCTCAGCTCCCTTTGTGTGACTGTCTAGAGTGAATGCACAAGCAGCCCAACTGTCACCCTCCCTCAGATGTGGATTCCACAGGCAGGTAGAGACACCGAATAGTAAAGGAAGACAATGCCCACATCTCCTTGTGTTCACTTTCTAAAAGTGTCATTTTCAAATTTACAGTTTGAAAACCAACTTCCCTAAAAGATGTATTTTTAAATTGTGAGTTCAGAGATACCAAACTCCAAATCTCCATCTGTTCCCAATTGAAAGTTACACTTGTAAGAGGTTACAAGGCAGCTCCAATGATAATCTATGGGAGAGATGGTCCTTGCAATAGTGAACAACGAAATTAGTAGTATTTCACTATCAGGACATGTAAAACATACAATCACATGTC
Source organism: Calotriton arnoldi (assembly GCA_963921515.1). Taxonomy (NCBI): domain Eukaryota; kingdom Metazoa; phylum Chordata; class Amphibia; order Caudata; family Salamandridae; genus Calotriton; species Calotriton arnoldi. Next base: position 767,790 of record CAWUFW010005814.1, read on the forward strand.
CTACCTTTTAAATACACTGCACCCTGCCCATTGGGCTACTTTAGGCCTACCTGAGGGGTGCCTTACATGTAGTAAAAGGGAAGGTTTGGGCCTGGCAAGTGGGTGGACTTTTGTCGCTGTGGCAAGTGCACAGAATCACTTGATACCTGTCCGCACAGCTGTATAATGAGTTGAACAAAATCTATGAATTTATACTTCAATTTTCATTCTATGTGGAACTGTTTGATTCAATTTCTTTGTAATGTTTATTTACTGTGGATCAATCTCCACTATTACAAAATCATATTACATCAAAATCGTATTAAATAGTTCATACATTTGTATCAATAACAGCATATACAATGTATAAATAATATTTTCAATGTTTCTTGTGTAACAGAGTCCATCTTCTCTCAAAAACGATCCCAATGCATTTCGGGATAAGAATCCCTTCTTCAGGGGCGCTGAAAACACAATCGATAAATACTCTTACTATCAAATACAGGAAGGAGATGGTTATGGAAATTTCAATGAGGATAATCATTGATAGATTATGTGAATTTGTGGGCTCATGCCCAGAAGCCTTCACCAATAGAACACAATGTGTAGGTGAGTGAAATAGTACCCGCACCTCAGTTCATGAATATGACTAAACCGATCATATACAGAATAAAGAATAGTGACCAATGGGGTTAGTTCGTATGTGGAAAAAGTAAAAGGAGTGTAAAGCAAGTCCCCACTCGCTAAGAATCTGATTAATATATCAGAAAGCAACTACCGAATCCGCTTCGATGATTTGTGAAAATGGCCACTTACTGAGAGTGCCAAGCTAGATCTGGCTCATGGAAAAGTATGTACGAATGCAGGAACACGACCTGCTGACTAGAGAAAATATGATGAAATCATTGAGGCAGAATGTTACAACATGAGACATAAAAAATGCGAGTATGGGGTTAAATGCAGATACCTTCGGCTGTGTGCCGTCGATGCAGCCGTATATCTCGGAACAGTACAAAAGTCCCGCAGGTGTCTATCCAATGTTCCTGTAACCACAAAGGGTGTCAGAAACTGAAGAAACGAGTTCGTCCTTAGTTGACATATCACTATAAAATGTTATAACGACATGTCCTTACCTACTTGAAAAATCTGCTGCATCATACTTGTCGCCCCGTGTGGCGCGAATAGCGGTAAGACGCTGAAAAACCCGGGGTTTAAAAATGAATATAGAAACATGACTGATTACGAAAACTCACCTCCTAACTCTAATGTATGGTCGCCATCTTTGAATAGTGCAAAAAATGTTTGTGCTGTAGTGTTCAAATAACGTGACTGAACGCTGGAGTTCATGTCATATTATCGATACAGTGCAAAAAATGTTGTAAATGTACTGCAATGTAACCGCCAAATCACTAATAGTGTCCATCCTATGATGACACAACAATATAAACGTTTGTGAAGACATGTCCTGCCTACTTGGAATGAAATCTGCTACGTCGTGCTAGTCGTCCCGTGTGGCACGAATAGCGGTAAAACTCCGGTAGACTCCGGTGTTTAAAAATGTGCATCGAACTTGAAATTGGATGGTCCAAAGTGACCTGAAAACCTGACGGACTGCTATTGAGCTGTAAAGACGAATGGAGATACTTACGACTGGGTGTACCAAGTGACAAATAAAAGTGGTGATGGGATAACATAAGATATAGTGTTATCAATATAAAGATAATGAAAATAGAATAGAGTTGTAAAAAAATTTTAACGACCGCTAAAGGGTGAATAGATGTGAATAATTGCTGATGTGCACCTATAAGCCACAAGGGTGAAAAGAAAGAAAAGAAAGACTCACAGAATGTTCTTTGTATAACATCATAATATATCAGCCATGACAATGGTGGAATATTCGAAACTGAAATATTCAAATGTGGTCTAATTCAAGCCCTACAAAAACATTAATGCTATACATGATGTAGCTCATGAACATGTAAACCATGATGTAATGATTTACCCCGGTAATTCTAATGTAACTGTATGTGTGGTGTGATGGCCTCTATGTGATTATCCTTAGTGATGTGTTTAGATTATAGGAAACAGCTCATGTCCATTTTGTCATTTAGACCTAACGGCATTATAGTGTCGAATTTTTTGATCCAACTTATTTCCTTCTGCGATAATAACTTGGAATTGTCTTTATCGGGACTTGTTTGTAGTTTTTCGAAAATGATGAACCTCAGTTGAGCAATGTTGTGTTTTCTTTTCCAACCAGTGTCCCACCAGGTTGGAATTGGTATTTCAGTTTTGTATCATACTCTTGTGTTCTGTTATTCTGATTTTGATTTTTCGCTCAGTTTTCCCTATATACATTAAGCCGCATGGGCATTTAATGCAGTAAATCACAAATGTGGAGTTACAGTCATTTGTATGCCTCCGTTTGACTGGTTTACCCATTGATGGGTGTGCAATGGAGTTGCCGGTAATAATATTGTTGCAGTGAATGCAATTATGGCATTTTTTCATGCCTGTTCCCGAGTTGTCGCGTTGAGGTTTAGGATTGGTTAACATTTCTTTGATGTTTTAACTTCTTGTATAAGCAAATAAGGGCATATTTGCAAAAAGATTATTAAAATTGGGTTCATGCTGGAGGAGTTCCCAACGTCTGTTAATAATCTTTTTAACAGTAGCTGATTTGGTAGAAAATCTTGAAACAAAGACGATGCAGTCCTGGTCCACTTTGGGTTTGGTCATTAGTAATTCGCTCCTCGTGATTAATGATGTTCTGTCGACTGCACTTTTTATTGTATTCTCAGGGTACCCCCTTTGTTTGAAATTGCATTTTTTAACTTCCAATGCTGTCGTATATGCTTCTTGTGTAGAGGATATTCTTTTATTCCTTAGCATTTGAGAAAAAGGAAGGTTCTGTATGAGATTTGGGGGCAACATACAACAAAAAGTGGGTGGACTTGCCAGGTCGACATGGCGGTTTAAAACTGCACTCAATTACACTGCAGTGGTAGGTCTGAGACATGGATGCAGGGCTACTCGTGGGTGCCACAATCAGTGCTGCAGGCACACTTAGTAGCATTTGAATTACAGGCCCTGGACACACCTGGTGCACTTTACTAGGAACTTACTAGTTAATCAGATAAGCCAATCATGGATAACCAATCATAATTTACACAGGGAGCAACTGCACTTTAGCACTGATCAGCAGTGGTAAAGTGCCCAGAGTTCAAAAACCAGCAAAAATAAAATGCAGCACCAGTCAAAAACAGGAGGTCAAAAGCAAAAAAGACGGTGTAAAAACACGCCAAAGATGCCAGGTCTAACAGTGGACATTATTTACTATTTTGCCAACAGGTTTTCAAATGCCTGAGTGAGTTGACTATTTACTCAGTCACTGGCTAAATAGTGGAGATTCTGCTTTGTTTTTCTGGCAGCCATGCAAACAACAGAGGAACCTCACATTTAACAGCTGCTGGCTAAATAGTAGATATTCTACACTGTGTGTTTTCTCTTTTTTTGCACTTCTTAGTCTGCAATCTGATGGTATCCTGGCTACAGGTGTGCTGAGAACCACCAGAGATGGTGACCCCTGTCTGCAAGATAAGCGCAGGTGCTGGTCATGATGGCTTTCTAAACTATGCAACTGATTTTGAAGATAGTAGGGCCAATGGAGTTCTATTTAGTGGGTAATGTATGGGCACCGACTCCATGTTAGATTGGTTTTCACGTCAGCGGTTGTGAGTAAATATGGAGTAGTGAGCGAACGCAGTATGGTGCACCATGCTTATTGTGAAAGTAAGTTAAGTAATAAAAGAAGAGAGCTTCAAGCAGAGCAACACACTTTCAAGAGGAGGTGGGCACATGTGAATCTACAGCGCTACATGATCCAAACAGATACTTACAAGGTAACATTTCCCGTTTGTAGTTTGTGTTGCTGTCGATTCACATGCTGGTGAACAGGTCAATCTGTATGATCCCCCATTGTTGAAAGCACTCGAGTAGGACTTGCGGGTGCAAGTTTGCCAAGTCGTCGTCCACTCCCGGATGGCACTCCGCCAGAAAGTGCATGCGGTGATGGAGAGCCCAGTACCAGGTCTCCTGTGCTAAGGTCCTGAATGGCTCAGACCCAGGCCACTCAAGTCTAACTTATTTAAAAAGAAGTGCCAGGAACAGTGGATAAAGTATATATTTTGCATAATCCGATTTCCAAATATGTGATTCTTAAGAGGCAGCCTCTCTGCATTGCCTTGGTAAACCTGTTGACATAGTTGATGTTACACATTCGTGGACAATGATTATCCTCTTGTTGATTACTTCATAGTTTTGTAACAAATAGTGTAGCACAGATTTCTTACAGCCAACACCTGAACTGCATTGTCAATAAGTATAACCATGTAGGTGCGCTGCAGTTGAGTCTCAGCACCTCTTATAGTTTCTGCATGTAAATATGATGCTTTCAGTCTTTCAATAGGCTACTTTATGTATGAAATAGACTGATAATGAAACTATTATTGCATCTCTATGCCAGTGTTGTGGTACATGAGGTATTAAGAAAATGTATTGGAGAGACTTATAAAAACATTCAAAGCGTTCTCAGAATAATCATCATCAGATGCTGAGTGTGATCATTTCATAGAATATTTAATTGTGCTCCCAAGCGCATAAAGTTTAACTAAATTAATGGGAAGAAAGCTCTCTTAATGGCTTAAAAATGCAATACCATTTCCTGTCAGTTATTCTGGCTATCCCTGTGAACTGAACAATCATGTGTGACCTCTGAAAGTGCTCCATCCTTTCACTTTTTTTGTTTGGTGGGGATATGGTGTCTGGGAAACACCCACATGGAATGCATTCTGAGTGATATTGGCCCCTGGACCATCAACCTAGGCTATATGGTGACAGTTCCTAATAGGAACAAATCAGCTTGGCATAGCAGTTTCACAAAATACAGCATGAAATAGCAATTCCATAGACCATAACACCAATGTGAACATCTTCAATATTTTCAAAAGACAAAGGTATGAAAGGAGAAAATAACAACACCAACTACAACCAAATAAGCCCTCCTAACCCACCCAGCCATCTGGCTAATATTGAAAAGTCTGGTATATGTATGAGTATAGACGTTAGCATGCACAGTTGGATATAGCCGCCATGTCTTCGAAATCTGTTTCAGAAAAACAGAGATATATCACACCCTGTCTGCAGCCCCTAAGTTAAAAGGTGTAAGGCCTTCAATCTTGGGGGGCACATTGTGTTTGGATTACCTCCTGATAGAAACTCCACTAATGTTCTCCAATTCCCTTCAAAGCTCAGGTGTTCCCCTTTCCCAGAGCTCATCAATGAATATATGACGTTACAACGCATGCGTTTACAACGCAGTCAGTACAACGACCGCGTTGTTACCACGCGTACCATTTCAACACAAGTCATTACAACGACTTGCTGTAGGGGGGGCGCTGGAGTTTGGAATAGTATAATTTACTATTCCAACTCCAGCCTGTGCAACAGTAGGGAAGGTGTTGGATATAAAATCCAACACCTAAAGCCCCCTACAGCAAGTCGTTGTAATGACTTGCATTGTAATGGTATGCGTGGTAAATACGTGGTCGTTGTACGGACCGCGTTGTAATGGCACCGCGTTGTACCGACAGCGTTGTAAACGCTGTTTCCCCTCATGAATAGCTCCATAGCGACTATGGCCCACAATTGACTATACCAGTGGAAGATTGACAGAGGGTTCCTTTTTTTACCACAAGACTATTGGCAATTTAGCTGACCCTAGGCAATTCCACAATACAATCCTGCCTGCTTTAGTCATACGTCTGGGATCCAGCTGTCATAGGCCTAACTGATATGGGTCCGTGTATGTGGTAGCAAGTATCCCAAGATCTCTTTAATTGTTGCAGCTACGTCTATTAAAAATTGTCATATGTACGGGCTTATCCAACAGATGTGGATCATGGAGCCTGTCTGTCCGCATTGTTGCCAGAACATAGGGCTAGCTGTCTGGAACATTTTATGTACCTTAGTGGGGTAACAGTCTCACCCATAGAGTACTTTATAGTGAATCTCTTTGGTTTCTATGAAGAATGTATTTTTTATTAATGTCACCACATAGTGTTTCCCAGTCTTTGGGAATGATATTCTTATTTAGAACTCTGTTCTATTTATTTAGGAAGGGCCATTGTGGACCATGTTTGGACTTCAACAATATTGCATAGATCTTTGAAAAGAGGCCTTTTTGGGATGTTCGGCTGGTGAGAAGTTTCTCAAATAGTGTTATTTCTCGTTATAGCAGTGGTTTTAAGTTCCACTTGCATTAACCAATGCCTCATTTGAATGCAGCAGAGATGTTCAGTTTCCCCTATTCAGAAGTCGAGGTTAGACTGCATGAATGACTTAATTGTTCCATTGAGGAATATATCTAATATGAGTCTATAGCATCTTCTCACCATTTATCAAGGGGGCCTTGTTGAAGCGCTGTTGAGAAGTCTGGATTAAAGTGTATTGGGTTGTAAGGTGATGGAAAGGAGGTAAGATATCTAATTCTGGCCAAGGTATTCCAAATATGTAATGTAGTTTTAATGCTTAGGTATGCATTTCAGGGTCTATTTATTTTCCACAGTCAAATGACGTCGCACAGTGGCCTTGTCATAAGCGTCTTCTCCATGTGCGTCCTCTGAGCGTCTGTTGCTTTCTGAGACCATTCTATTATGAATCTCAGCTGTATTGCCTTATAAAATCTTCTGAAGTATGGTAGGGCTATTCCCCCATGTTCCCTACTCTCATTAAATACTTTTACAGGTAGCCTGGTTTGGTTACCTGCCCAGATAAAACTATTTATTGCATCATGTAGGGCTATGAAGAAGCCCTCTTTTACTTGGGTAAAGAGTGCCTGAAATAGATAGAGGGTTCTGGAGAGAATGCTCATTTTAATTATGTTCATTCACCCCATTCAGTACAGAAACAGTGGAGCCCACTTATTTAATTCACGCTTTATCTCAGCCAGGAGGGAGGGATACATTGTTTTATACAGATTATGGACATGTGAAGTAAGCTTGACCCCCAGTTATTTACCATGTGTATGCAACCACCCAAAAGGGAATTTGTTGCACAGCATGGTCATCTCGTCTGGGGGTAAAGTCAGATTTACAATTTCTGTTTAGTTGTATTTATTTTGTACCTCACCAGATGTTAAAAATACGTTAATTGCTTAAGCAGACCTTCCAGATGGTGAGAAGGCTCTCCCTAGGTGAGAATGATATCATCAGCGATGGAAACTAGTTTATATGTTTCTGCTCCAAACTGGATTCCCTTATACTCTCAGAGCTCCTAACATCAGAGGTAAGAGGTTCAATGCTATGGGCAAAAAGAAGGGGGCACATGGGTGACCCCTGTACAGTCCCCATCCAATTGAAAGGATGGGGATTGATTGCCATTAAGTGTCACCCAAGTTCTAGGGGAAGCATAGTTAGCCATGATCATGACAATCACTTTAGCTCCCATTCCCACTTCAGGACTAGTTGCATAAAGCACCAATCCACCTGGTCGAAGGCCTTTTCTGCATCTAATGAGACTTATATAGCTACCACCTTTTTTCAAACAAATTGTCGACCAAGTGGACCTCACTTCTAATGTCAGGTGTCTGCCTCACCTTTATGAATCCAGATTGGTCCGGGTGAACAATTGCAGGAAGATGGTCCTCTACTGTGTTGGCCAGAATTTTCAAATATCATTTGGCATCTAAATTTAACAAGGCCTATAGGAAGTGCATTTCTGTGTATCTTTGCCTCGCTTCAAGTTTACAGTTATGACTGCCTCTATCATGGAAGATGTTACCATTCCCACCGTAGCAAATCTATAGAACAAGGAGGTCAATGTTGGCACCATCTTATGCGTGAATGTTTTATAGAAAGCCCCAGTGAAACCATCTGGGTCTGGGGCCTTTCCCAGCTTCATCTGGGCTATTTCAGTATTAATCTCTTTGTCCAATATGTGTGTGTTTAGATGGACGACATAGTCTGGTGGTGTTCTTGTTAAGTGGGCCTTTTGTATATATTCTTTCTAAGTGGGAGAGTGGAATCTTTCTGCTTTATAAAAATTGTGATAGAACTTTTTTAATTCCTGTGATTTATCCGGCTCTGTTTGTATACGTGTACTATCCTCTGAATGTAAGTTTCCATTTTTCCCCTCAGCCAATGAGCAAAGCGGGGGCCTATTTTGTCATTTATTTCAAATGACTGCCATTTGACATGAAGTAGGGTGAGGACTAGCCCTAAGGTGAACTCTTACAGTAGTAATTTTCTGCAGGAGGGCCAGTGAAGGCATGTGGTCATATTGTCGGGTAAAGGTTTGAAGGTCTATTTCCAAAACTTGTGTATCTAAGCCTTCTAATATTTGCCATAATAGAGTTACATCTACTGTGTAAGACTGCCTTAAAGGCATCCCCTAGCATAGCTGTTGAGATCTCCTGATTCTCATTGAGTGTAAAATACTTGTCTAAACAAGCATTGATTTCTCGCCTGAGAATGGGATCGTGAAGCAGGGATAGGTGAAGTCTAAAATTCCTTGTGCTCGTTTTTCTAGGACCTTAATCTAAACCAATTGATATTGGGGCATGGTCTGAGGTATAGATCTAACTATTTCTGGTTTTAGTACTAATGGTCCAAAGGTATTGCTGACAAGAAGATAGTCAATATGCAACTGTGTTCTTTCAAAGTTAGAAAAATAGGTATATTCACTGTCCACCATATATTTCTTCCACCATATATCCAGTAGACCCACAGTGTGTAGTTTAGTTTTGAAATTTTTGGAAAAAGTCCAGATAGCACTGCACAGAGAGCAGGATCTATCCAGAATACCATCCCAGACCAGGTACAAATCTCTGGTCATTATAATTTCGCCCCTAGGAAACTCTGCCACGTGTGTCAAGAAAGTTATCAAAAAAGCATCTTGACCTTATTTTGGGGTGTAAACTGCTGTAGTTGTTGTGGGGATACCCTCCAATCTGCCCCTTGTGATTATAAATCTAACCTCCTTATCTCTGATAGTATCTTCAGTGTTAATCCCGGAGTCTCTGTGCATAAAGATGCCTGCCCCATTATGCTTACAGTGAGTTGAAGAATGTAAGGCTATTGGGTACAATCTATGTCTCATTCTGTGTTGGTCTCATCTTGGTGTGTGAGTTTCTTTAAAGCAAGTTATTGTCAGGGGTGTCCTTCATAAGGGTCTTCCATATCAAAGTGCATTTATTTTGGTTGTTGAGGCCCTTTACATTAAGAGACATGATTACCACCATTAGGTCGCCTAAGTGAATAAGTGCTAACATTTAAATGAGAGTAGGCAGAGTGGCTGCCATGGGGGATGGTGGAAACTCATGGTCAGTTGCTCTTGTAAAGCCGGAATCTGAAACTTATTAAACAGCCATGTAACTACAAACTAAAAGAAAAACATAACAGTGTGATTAGCATTGTGCTGTCAGCAAAGCTTGCAAGAGGTGTCTTGCTGGGCAGAAGAGAATGGAGCACAGAGTGCCCTGCCCCCTATGAAGCAGAAAACAATATCAGATCCTGCTTCATCCATGAGTACACTTTGGAGGAGGGTGTGGCTAACTGATCTTTTATAAATAGCTGCAGTATTAGGTCCAATTACAAGCTTACAGGTAGATCACCCTTAACTCTTACTCATACAGGAGTTCTCCATTTGGGTGTCCCATGGCTTTACTAAATAGGCAAAAGTCCTTGATGATCCCTTTCACGGCTCAGGTTTTGTTCTTCAATTCAGTCAGTGCCAGATATCTCCATCGGGTCATAAAGACAGAGAATGTTTACCACCCTTCCCACCGAGTGTGATTAGTTTACTGTATTCTCTCTTTGTTTGACAGTGTTGTACTCTGGTCTTTCTCCAAGACAGATTTTTGCAGTGTCTCCTGGGTGAGCCCTGGAGGGGAGGCAGCCCTTGGCAATCTGTTTATAGGCTCAGACCAAATAGCATTGCAGCATCTGCCCTGTTTGAGAAATGGTGGACTCTATTGTCTTTTTCAGGGGGGCGGAGCTAGCCACGCCTGAAGATGGCCGCTTTCTGAGCGAGCTCCTTCGGTCGCTTGCACAATCCTGCTTCTATCCTGCGCCACTAACCTGCAAATGAACTAAACTTCTGAAATTAAGGCACTGGAAGCTCGCGGCATCCCAGGGAGCCTGCTCTTGTCGCCCGGAGTAACCCAGAAATAAAGAAAGTACGCCTGCGATAGTGCCGCCGTGGTGCAGCCCAAAGAACGCGCACAGGCGTGAGCCCGTCGGCCCGCGCCGCGACCTGCTGGGAAACAACGAACGCGGGGCCGAAAAGGCGACTTTATCCTGAGTGCTTCGGACCCACCGCCTGAGGGTCGGTAAAAGCCTCTGGCGCCGCTGCCATCCCCTGAGGGTGGCCTGCGACGAAGGAACCCAGCTGGGGTTCGAGGGTGGTGATCGCCTGGATCCGGAGACCCTGGAGCGAGACGGTGAGGTCGGCGCCGCGCACGGACTGCAGCGGTGGTGAAAGACCTGGTGGCCGAGCAGCAGCGTGTCGCGGGGCAGCAGACACCACATAACAAGCCTGAGGTCAGAACATATTGGTACCACGGGGCTGCCCCCAAAAACAACAGTAAGCTCATAATTGCGTGGGAGGGCGAACGACACTCTACACCGTGCTCACCAGAAAACAGCCGGGGACGGAGGTAAACGCTACTGCGGTGGTCCTGGCCTGCTTGGCAAGACGCAGCAGTGAGAAGGCAGTAAACACGAGCCGCCGGGGGCGGGCCCCTTGCCACGATAACCGCCACCAGAAAACTAGGCCATATTCGCCCCATGCACGGACTGCGCCACACATAAAGAGCGAGGAACGGATCACCATTCGTGCGAAACGACCCCGTAGAGACAGGGCTCCGAAGAGCTAGCTGCAGTGGGAGTAATCTGGGACTGCTGCGGCCACTACACGATCTGTCTCCGGCTGTAGGGGTAAGGTAGACACAACAACGCTACACATACCTGGCGGTACTTGCCCTGCCCCGCCGCTGCGCCAACCGCTCCATTGCACCGATACTGTGAAGACCAGAGTACCCTGCAGTCGTTGAGCAGAGGAGGACCGTCTCCCACTCACATGCTCAGCCCGCATTGCATAGACGGAGCTGCGGATCACCACCGTGAATCCACTGGGCGATTACTTGAAATTGAAGACTGCGGAGTGCTTGGCAGCCCACAGTGCTAAATATCAGTCAGATCCACCCATATCTCCCTCAAAACCCCGTAGACTACACCTTACCTACGGTAGAGCTGGGGGGAAGAACCCATTAACTCTCAATGCTGAGAAATGGGAAAAACAGACCGAACCCAATCCAAGCTACATTTCGAGCAGTCCAAAAAGATGACTGAGACTAGCTCGGAAGACCAGCATACTACGCAGTCGGCCACGACAGCGGCGGGCGCAGACACCACTGGAGACGTACATTCCATGTTCTTGACAATACAAGCCACTCTATCAAATATTGATGGCAAAATAGACTCTCTCACCTACCGAGTAGACCGCATGTCCGAGCGCTTGGACAGACACACGGAACGAATCGACATGGCGGAACGCCGTATTTCAGACGCTGAAGATGCACAACAACAAATGGAAACCAAGCAAGTGAACATGGACAAAACCCTGACAGCACTAATGGCGAAGTCTGAAGATTTGGAAGCGCGCACTCGCCGAAATAATTTGCGCTTAGTGGGCATAGCGGAGACAACGAACAAGGGACCCATGGAACGCTATATCGAAGACTTGCTGGTAACACTTTTGGGCAAGGAAACCTTTTCCGACGTCTTCATCATAGAGGGGGCGCACAGATCTCTAGCTCCACCACCGGGCGCCAGACCGCGACCGATCATTGCCAAATTATTGAACTATAGAGACCGCGATGCAGCACTCCGTAAGGCCCGAGAATTGGGTAGCTTGAAACACGAAGGGATGGACATCTCTATCTACCCTGACTTCACAACGCAAGTCCAGGAGGCGAGAAAGAAATTCCTGACAGTGAATAAGAAGCTACGCAAGCAAAATATCCCATATGCGATGATCTACCAGGCCAAACTGTGAGTAACTGATGGAGGCAAGACTACAGTTTATAACGAACCAAAGGAGGTGCTCAAATACCTGCAACAGAAGGGCTCCCAGCACACATGAAGGAAATCGCCAAGAGGAGGCCCAGAAGAGCAGGCCGGCACCTCAGACATTGATTAATAAGACTGTCCTCCCTGGACTTTATTGTCTTTTTCAAAAAGGATACCAAAAGGAAACATTCATTTATGTCTGTTTTTCTCGCCCCTAGTTTATCCATGATAGGGCAAAGTAGTTGCATTTCTGTAGTGTCTCTAGGGAGATATTATGGAACAGTTGGCAGGAGAACTCCCTAGCAGCAATGTCTCCTCGTTTGCCTGCTGCCTTCATTGTTTCTTCTTTCACCAGGCAATGGTGAAGCTTGGCCAGTATGTCTCTTGGGCAAACAATTCTCCCACAAGTGTCCCTAAGTCAGACCTCTCCACGCCTTCCTGTAGACCCTTAATACAGATCTTCTCCCTACGAGAATGATTTTTTAACTCTTCGCATTTCGACTGCGTGCATTCCAACATCTTCATGAGTCTCTCCAGTTCTCGTTCCATATCTTGACAGGTTGAGTCATGACTTTCCATCTTGCTTTTTAGCTCCAGGCTCCTCTTCCCCATTGAGTCCAAATCCATTCTCAAAGAGTCAAGTTAGGGCTCAGATCTTCTATAAAAGGCCTGCAAATCTTTCTCTAGCTCACTCTTCTAGTCTTCTTTAAGTTCTCTGTTTAGGATGGCAAGACTGTCCAACAGTTTCACTTTTTCAAGTGCCATATTTCTTAGAATTCTCTCCTATGGGGGTGCAGATTCCAACAAAATGTATGCACCTGATGCAGTAAGAAAGCTCATTAGGCACCTCTGGGAGGCTCCCTTCGGTGGCATTTGTTCATCAAAACATGTTTGCTGATTGAGCCAATTAATGTTGCTTGATAACGTCCATGAGAGGGATCAGGCCATATATTACGTTAATATTATATATTATGAGGTGAAAGCTGTCAACCTATTTCCTTTGTCACATTAGGTTTCCTCCTACTCTAGTGAAACCTATTTGTCTGTCTGTCTGGCCTGGAATCAGCAAAACAGCGTTGACCAGTCCATACTGCTCTAACCAGTGATACTTGGCTTCAGAATCCAGCTAACGTTTTACAACAAAAAGAAGAAGCACATATCCTGGATTGTACTACTTTGTATTGCAAGATTTATATAGTGCTTCTTGCCCCTGGTAGGGCCCTAAGCAGTTCTGGGTCATTAGTTAATGAGCAACCCGGTTTGTTGTGCAAGTCTGATATTGCGTGGGCTACATGGGAAGCTTTCACTATCATACCTGAGGGTTAGAAATGTGTTCCAATCATTTCATAGCAAACTTGTGGTTGTGCTTAAACAAGAAGCGAGGCAGAGATTGAATTGCATTTTCAAACTTGTACCATCTTCTTGGTGGATGTGCCTGGATTCGAGAATATGGGTTTGTAACCTGGCCAGTATGAAAAGTATTAGGCATCCTGTGGGAGGTTTCGAGAAATACTCCAGTTGTGTGACAATAATCTTGATAGTGTGGTTATGCATAGCGCGTGGCAGAAAGGTGTAAGATAGATGGAGTTTGTGGATATGTATCATTAGCCTCTAATCCACGGGTCTTCAAACTTGGGGGGCGGGCCCACCTAGGGGGGCCTTAACTGATCCCAGGGGGGCACCAGGCTCTGGTTAAAAGAAGCATTATGTTGACATCAGTGCTTTGTTTTAAGCTGAAAACAAATGATCAGCAGTAAGTCACTCTGTAATGGGCCATTACTAACATCCTTTGTCGTTTATATCTGACGGGGAGTATGTGTCAAAAGGGAAGGGACTCCAAATATTCTTCAAACCTTGTGACCCCCCCATTTCGCATGCTCACACTGTGGATACTTTCACACGTTAGTAAGGCCTAGTTGACCAGAAGAGTATTTTTGGCAATCATGTATTTGATTGCATTTTTAAAAGGTTTAACATAACTGTAATGTTTAAATAAGTCTAGACATATTTAAACATTGCAATTTTAATAAAATAATTGTAAAATACTCGGGGGCGGCGCAATTATTATTTTTTTATACTGGGGGGGCACAGCATTAAAAACTTTGAAGACCACTGCTCTAATCTGACCTAAAAAGGGCCATCTGCGTGGGAACAGCAAGGGTAATCCCTTCAATACTTCCTGAAGTTACACCATACAGTAAGCCAGATTAATTTAATGTAGCCATACAACAGAGAGCCTTCAATAGCAGAAAGTGGTACTATCTGAGGAATACTACCCTTCTAATGACTGGCCCAATATAGACATATAAAAAATGCAATGGATGACACAGTAGCCTGGCCGTAAACTCATTACATTGCTTACATATTTCACAGTGACTGATTCAGTTCGTATAATGCTTGCTGTCCAAGAATTAGCCTATTTGTGCAGCACTTTCAATTTGAATACTTAAGGGAGAAGTTTGAAAGTATCAAAATAGTAGATATGGCATTCATATATCCAGCTATATCATCATTTGATCACCAGTCCAGGAATAGTTATTCTTCCAAAGTAAAAACCAACACATTTTAAAATATTACTCTTTTCAAGTGATTAGTACTGCTGGAATCACAAACACATTGCACATACACAATTTATAGGATTATAAAGAAAACATTCATATTTATTCATATTCATATTAAATATGATAAGATACTGTAAGTAAGCAGAGACTTCTTGCTACCTCCATTCTTGTGACCTAAGGATCGATCATTTTACAATTCCACATTTATACTCATTTTCCAGACAGGGCATAAGGTTTCAGAATTGGATTGGAGTGGTTCTCTTTAAATGTCATTTTCTGGCTGTCGCTCAGACACATCCTGTGTGCAAGGTGATGTCTCTCATAGCAGGTAGCCATGGTGCTGGCTCCAAGCAGGAGTATCCAAACAAAACAAGGGCCTACTCAAATTAGTGAGATTTCTGCACCTGACTGTCATCAGACTTCCTCAAGCACTCATTAAGCACAGACAAAGGGCTGTTTTGAAATGTATTTACCTTTAACAACAGAAACAGTTTACCTACCAATTACGCCTACCATCTACCAAATGTAATTGCTCAGGAAGAATTCATAAGCAGCCTACTGCTAACAAGGACCTCATCAAATTTCTATGGGTAGCACTCTCGCCATCCTTCTTCAATTTCATGTTTGGGGCTTGACCCTTAAACTGGAGAAATGCAGTCAATACACTTCTACTGTGTGGGGAAGCTGTATCTACTCTCTATCATGTGCAATGTTAAACCAGGGGCCATCCAAAATGCATCCCACTTGTCACAGCGCTCATACTTTTACCACACATTTAGTCATACTACTACAAACTTCCTATACATCCACTGCACATACATTCACTCTGCATTCACATGAAATATCAATTCAGTGGTCTAGGAGTCACAGTAAAGCAGAATTTTATACAAGTGAGGTCAGTAGACCAAACTTCTCTTTGACACATAAAAAAAGGTTTGTTCAAGGTAAATAATTAACAAAACACAGTATGCTGCCACCACCAATTCATGTGATGAACCCAAGACATAGACAGAAGTCACATTTTTGGTTGTGAGATCATGCTTGAAGAGCCACTTCAGGTCACACAACAGGTTATGACCTTGTGTTTCCATGAACAAGCCTAGGCCTCCGCACACATGCTAGATTAATGTGGTTGGAGGGCCAGTAAATAGTCAGGATCCAGATTCACCAGGAGTTGGGCACACAGAGCATGGATATAAACCCATATACCATGCAGGGCACATTTGTTTACAAACATTGTCTAAGTTCTTTTATTGAACACTCAGTTCAGTGCCTTTGCAAAGTCTAGTCCAGACCCATAGCACACATTCAAACTGCCTTCATCCACACCCATCCCATTTTCACAACCTCGTCTATGCCTCCTTCTACAGGATCTCAGACTACCCTGCCAATTCGGTGATTACCTCTACCTTGGACCAGTCCTCAGAGCTCTTCTGCCAAGCCCCAGAGCCCATCCTATCCATCCTATCATACATCACACCAATGGCAGACATGTTCTCACCACCCCCTCTGATGGCCATGAGCTCTCATACCACATCAATGAGCCTCAGTCATAATATCCCTGGCAGTATTGAGACACCTATGACTACACTGGATGGCCTCTTCCAGAACCCCCACCACTGGCCCTAAGAACCTTACCCTGCCTGTATTTTATTTCTCCCACTACCACTAAGAGACTTTGACCTCCTGTGATGACCCTCAGTTTCCAGATCCCCTTTCTTCCGAGTCTCACAGCTCCACTATCAACCCTCACTACTATCTCTCTGACCACTACCTCTAACTCGCAGAACCTGTAGGCCAGTACCACTGGCACTTGGAATCAACACTCTGTTCTGCATTCCCTAATCCAGTGCCACTGGCTCCTAGAATCCCCCTGATGGTCCACCCTGGCACACTGGCACTCAGAATCCTTCAGACCCTCCCCACTGCTAGTTCTTAAAGCTCATCTGACCCAAACACCTTTCTCTACTAGAATATACAACCTTCTGTTATGCCTGATCTTTCTGCAGGTCCTTTATTAGGTTCTGCTAGCCTCACCACTAAGAACCCATATTCTACTCTTTGCCCTGTCTGTTAGTGCTACAACTTTTCAGCTGCTTCTCAGACCTTCAGGCAACTTCTTTTTGTCAGCTATCAAAGCCTCCATACCAGTGCTCAGACTACCCCCACTCCCCATTTTTATATTTCGGTGCCACCTCTTCTAACCCTCTGAGGCCCTCCCACACTCTCTGAAATTATTGTTTGGACCTTTATTTGTTAGGCCTCAATGCCACTTTGCTAACCTGTGATCTCCATTGCTGATCTTGGAATTCAGACCTCCTCCAGTTGTCTGTCAGCCTTGATACTGCCCTTCTGGCCCTCAAGTAATCAGTTTTGTGAGCGTTCACTTACTATTGTCTCCCATAACTCCACCCTTGTTGCCTTTGAAGAGTGGGTCTACCCGTTTTGAACCCCTCAGAGAGTACTGAACTCATCTGTTGCCCATCAGTGAACACAGAACCCTTATTACGGCTCTAACAACCTCTCTATTGTATTTAGAATACCTAGTATGGCTTTCTGATTTTTCATTGGCCCTAATCTGTCGCCCCAGACCACTTCTGAATGATATCTGTGAGCCCCACAGCCCTTCTAACTATTTTTTAAGCAGTAAAACCTACCATCCATCTTCAGATGTGCATGACAGCAAAGTGTCTCTCAGACTACTTTACCTCTCTTGATACTCAGAGCTTTTTAGCTGGCCTTCCAAACACTTTTGCCACATATATGCCACATACGTACATTCATCACCCTTCATCTTGCCTTCAGAGTTTCACATCCCACTCGTCTGGAGCTGAAGCTGCCACTATTGGCCGTGGTTCTCAATGCTATCACAGCTGGCAATCAGGGCCCTTTGTTACTCAAAGTACCTCTTTGTGCAATCTAAGCTCATCTATCTGCATGCACCATGATCCCCTCTTCTGCTCATCGGGCCTTCTTATAATCCTCAACTCCCCTTTGCTGATTGCCCTAACCCTTCCACCCCTTTGATGGCCATTAACCCTTTTGCTGACTTCAGCCCTCTGAATTTCTCAAACCCTTTGTGCCATCCTTCACAGATCACACGCCGTTTCCCCATCCACCTGTAGATCCCTTTTCAAAGTTTCAGTAGCTCTGCCCTCTGATCCACCCTAGGACCACTGTGCCACTCAGAGCTTAGAGTGTAACAGTCCTGGATTTTTATTAACGTTGCATGACCTGAGTTCTATGAGTGGGTTGAAAAGGTAGGGGGCTTCCTGAGATTGATAGCATAAAAGGAATAAATAGGAACAGTGTACAATATATATATATATATATATATATATATATATATATATATATATATATATTCATATATATTCTGCTCCAATTTCGGAATTGATTAATTAAAACTCCCGCAGTGCATGAAAGAAAAAATTCCCGCAATAAGAACAGAGGGCAACATCATTGGGATGTGATTAACCAATCCCCTTCCTCCTTCCATACACTGCTGCCAATGGGAATCCATCTAGCATTTAAAAAGACTCTTGGAAAGGCACTGTCTTTTACATGCTGTTTGTTTGAGCGAGCTAGAAGAAGGCAAACGCCGAAACGCGTCCTCGCAGAATAAAGCAACTTGGATGTAACCCCGTGAGTGCAGCATGTTTCTTTAGGGGACAGGAGCTTTCATATATATATATATATATATATATATATATATATATATATATATATAACTATAACGTGCCTAAAACCTATGGTTTTTCAGTGAATATATATGTATATATATATATATATTCACTGAAAAAACCATAGGTTTTAGGCACGTTATAGTTAGAAATTAGCATTTAAAAAGCCTTAGAAATTCACTGAAAAAACCATAGGTTTCAGGGACTTTATAGTTAGTTGGAGATTTCACTCGTACAAAACCAGAGAAATTCCACCGTTATAGTTAGTTCAGCTAACTATAACACGCGCCCCGCAATGCACTGCTGATCACATCACATATTACATCATTCATGACATGGTCAGTGACATCACTGATGACATCACTGATGACATCTCAAATGACATCACTGATGACATCACTGATGACATCATCCAGTGACTGTGTGTTTCTGTAAAGTTTAAATATGTTTTATATATATATATATATGCAAAGGTGTATTGAAGAATGAGTGGGTGTATAAGTGTCTGAATGGAAGATTTAGTGGGTGCGTGACTGATTGTATAAGTGACTCATTAAGCGTATCTTACTGAATGCATGGGTTAGTGAGTAAACTGTGTAAATGTCTGTATCAGTCTGTCTGTTGGTGTGTAGCTACATGACTGTCTATATGGGTTATTGATTTGTTGTCTGAGTATCTGTATGGGTGCCTGAGTATCTGTGTGAGTAGGTGGGGGTGGGTGACTCTGTCCATAGATGTGTGAGTGGGTGATTCACTGGGTGTATGGGTTGAAGAGTACATCTGTGAAGGGCTGTATAGGTGGGTGAGTGTGTGTATGGGTGTGTTGGTGAGTGAATGGATGTCTCAGTGGTATATGTGTGATTAACTACATATGTGAAAGGAAGTATATGTGAGTGTTGGAGTATATAAATGACTATACGTGAGTGTAAGTGATTGTGAGAGTGGCTGTATGGATGAGTGTTTGCTTGTATCAGTGATTGTATAAGAGAGTAAGTATGTGATAGTATTTATATAAATAAGTGAGTTGGTCTGGGTATAACTGTATAGGTGAGTAAATGGGTGTGATTGATTCTTTGCATGACTGAGTAGGTGTATGAGTAAGTCTATGGATGAGTGGCGGTGTGTGAGTGTATGTATAGGTGTATGAGTGCATATGATAGTGCTGTATTGATGAGTGACTGCATGTATGAGTTACTGTATGGGTGAATGAGTGGATGTGTGTGTGTAGACCAATGAATCACTGAGCAGGTATGTACTAACTGCTATTGGTGTGTCTATGGTTTCGAACATGGTAGTCTGTATTTTAGAGTGGGTGTATAAAAAGTTATATTAGGGTGTGAGGAGGTGCATCAGATTATCACTTGGATGATGTCATCAGTGATGTCATTTGAGATGTCATCAGTGATGTCACTGACCATGTCATGAATGATGTAATATGTGACGTGATCAGCAGTGCATTGCGGTGTGCGCGAGTTATAATTAGCTGAACTGACTATAACGGTGGAATTTCTCTGGTTTTGTACGAGTGAAATCTCCAACTAACTATAACGTCCCTGAAACCTATGGTTTTTTCAGTGAATTTCTAAGGTTTTTTAAATGCTAATTTCTAACTATAACGTGCCTGAAACCTATGGTTTTTTCAGTGAATTTCAAAGGTTTTTTAAATGCTAATTTCTATCTATAACGTCCCTATTAAGTCCCCTTGAATCCTGAGGGTCCCAACTAGCCCACCAGGTACCTCCAGTAAGCGCCACAGGGCTGCGTTGCGGAGAGGTGGACCGAGGCCACACCCCTTTTTACACCTCTCTGCAACGCAGCTCTTTGGTGCTTACTGGAGGTACCTGGTGGACTAGTTGGCCCCCAGAGACCCTCAGGATTGAAGGGGACTTAATCCTCCAAGTTACAACGCGCCAGGGGGCGCGTTTGCACACTTGCCATATCAGGCCCCGCCCCCTCCCTGCACCACTGTGCAAATACGCCCCCTGGCGCGTTGTAACTTGGGGGATTTATTCCCCTTGAGTCCTGAGGGTCCCTGGGGGCCAAATAGCCCACTAGGTACCTCCAGTAAGCACCACAGGGCTGCCTTGCAGAAAGGTGGTCCGAGGCCACGCCCCTTTTTACACCTCTCTGCAACGCAGCTCTGTGGCGCTTACTGGAGGTACCTGGTGGGCTAGTTGGCCCCTAGGCACCCTCAGGACTCAAGGGGAATTAATCCCCCAAGTTACAACGCACCAGGGGGCGCGTTTGCACACTTGCCATATCAGGCCCCGCCCCCTCCCTGCACCACTGTGCAAATGCGCCCCCTGGCGTGTTGTAACTTGGAAGAATAATTACTCATGCCCCCGGGACTTGGCCCACCCGGGGGCTTAAATACAACGAAGCGCGGGAGCCCGCGCTTCATTTTTTTAAATTTCATTGGCGGGATTCGCGGATTCTTCGCGACTTTTGCTGTTTTAAAAAAAAAAATGCTTGTTTTGGCCCTGCGGGTCCTTGTGGGACCCCTGAGCAGGCCTGGGGGGTCAGGGTGTTTCTACCCTGCCCCCTTTTCTTGTTTTTCAGGCTTGTTTCACTGTTTTCTTGTGACTCGGTTCTACCGAGTCACAAGATGGCTGCCAACACTTCCTGGTTTGGAGTGTTGGCAGCCAATCACAGTGAAGCTCGTGGTCGGGAGGGTTCGCAAATCCACCGCGTCCCTAGATATCGAAACTTTTATTTTTGAATTTCTCAGCAACTACTGAACGGATTTACACCATTTAAAAAAAGGTCGCTTTCTGAACCAAGCACTACCTTTTTGCCAAATTTGGTGTAATTCCGTTCAGCAGTTCGAGCTGTAGCATTGGCTAAAGTTTCCTATGGGAAATTGATTTTCCGACCTCTATTTTTGAATTTCTCAGGAACTACTGAACGAATTTACACCATTTAACAAAAAGGACTCTTTCTGAACCAAGGGCTACCTTTTGCCAAATTTGGTGTAATTCCGTTCAGCAGTTCGAGCTGTAGCCGTGTCTAAAGTTTCCTATGGAAATTAACATGGAGAAAACACGTTTTGGGACCCCCTTTTTTCTCGGCCCCCGCTTGGCAAATCACCCCGAAACTATCAAGACAGGAGCTGACCGGAGCGCCCCACTAGTTTTGAAAATTTCGCGAAGATTCGTCAAACGACGCTAAAGTTATTGGGAAAAAAAAAATGCTTTTCCTATGGAAAATAGGTCCTAACTATAACTACCTACTGGCGACTGCCAGTAGGTAATATATATATATTACATTTGACGGTCTTTCAATTTTGATCTTTTATTCTGGGGACCTAAATCACAAATTGATTGACAAAATTTTAAGGGTTTCCAGAAAAGTTACTGTATCTTTGACTATACATGAAGGACTTTCGCCAAAAAATCTCTTGTCAAAAAATGCCAAATTTGAGGAAATTGTTAAACCTGTATGTCATTGAACCTTTATTTTGAAAAATTGTTCCGAAAGGGAAGGCAACATCTCCAAGGAGGGTCTGTAAGAAAATCACACTATAATGTCATTTGAAACTGTGCACCTCTCATGCAAATTTAAAATTTAAAAATTTTAAAATTTAAAAAATTTAAAATGTAAAGTTTTAAAATCTAAAAAATCTTTAAAAATTTATAAAAAATATATTTTTTAAAAACTTATGTATTTACCTCATCCTGCTCTTTTGCACCTATTGAGACAAAATGTACTTTACAGTAATTGTAAAAATGGTGTAATAACTAACCCATTTTTGTGGACGAAGGTCAACAGTCTAGTTGTTGAATGTTAGTAGACACAAACAAGGGAAAAGCACATTGCACTTTATATAAAACAGTCTAGACGCATAGGACTCTATGGTCCAGTAGAAGGCTAGTGGTAGCCGAAACGCGTAGACCGTCCTACTCTTGCTCACTTTGCACATGGTGTGATAAATAAAGTTATTTGAAAAGGACTACCTGCTGTGGTGCCGTGACTTTCGCCGCGAAGAGGGCGTAAAGGATTTGCGGATATTCTGGCTGCACTACACAACACGGGCACCCGAGGAGTGATGCGAGGCGGCATGATTGTTTGCAGCCAAAGTGAAAGATTTGTTGAGAATTCAGCCGACGCCTCTGCTTGCAGTTTCGTGTGGAGAAGAATCACCGCGGCGGCCGGCGGAGTTTCAATGGTGAGTAAAAGGGTGGAGGGAAGCGTTGGTTGCTCGTAACTTGTATTGCGGCGGAGGCGGCGTCAGGGAAACGAGTACACGCCGAAGTCCGCCCCGTGAAAACCATTGATTCTGGTGCCCAGCCGAAGGGAGGGGGCGTATGAGGAACAGAGCGTGGCTATGTTCGTAAATTGCTCGACACCTCTGATAAACATCGGGAGTTTTCAAATGAGAGAAAACGAGACGTCAGTTGTGAGTCTTGCTTAAAAAAGAAAAGAAAAAATATTGAAAACTCCTGCAAGCATCTCCTCGAGAAATGCCATAATTGAAGAATTATAGCGTATGCAGCAAGGTCAAACGGACTCTCAAAGTCTAGAAATAGACTCAGGATTACCCGATATATAATTCAAATCACACCAGAACAAAGGAGCAAGAAAAGAGATTAAAACCTTCGTAACAAACATGGCTGAAAAAAGTAGAAACCGGATACAAAGAACTAGTGAATTGCTAAACGATGATGCAGCACCATCAACGAGTGCAAATACAAAGGAAACATCGGGAGACATAAAGAAGAGAACCATTACGTGTGTCTTAAGGGAACTGCAGCAGAACCGCATCCTGGAAGTAAATAAATGGTGGGAAAAAACAACATTGGAGAAATATATCGAGTTTAAAAGGATACCAAGAGGATTGAGAATCCTGATCTTGCCCACACTAAACGACTTGGATGCTGATCTAATAAAACAATGGCAGTTAGATACAAATGAATGTTCATTGAAATTAATGAGGACACTAATAATTCATGCTGAAAGGAAATTGGATAAACTAGTAAAAATAATTGAGGATTTAGAACGAGAATTGGCTCAATTTCCAATAACAAAGGAGAATAAAGAAAAGATAGAGAGCATGGAGAACAAAATCAATAGTCACTGTATGTAGTATGTGTATAGACCCATTAGGTGCTTTTAAAAGGCCCCTCACACACCAACCTGGTTGGTGTCATGCTTCATCATTGGGGTCCCAACCGGGCGGCCGAGTGCCCCCGGTTGTGCTACGACGCCTGACTACAGCGGAGCGGGTGTGGTGCTTAAATGTGATGTGTGGTGATATTTTACAATTAAAAATTATCTCTGAGAATCCTTGCCATTAAATTTTAATGTTGGCGGCTCAGGATATATAAGAAGCTAAAATAAGTGATGCAACTAATCTGAAGTTATTTATCGTTTAGTTGTCTATGTGTGGCGGTCTACATGTTTCAGCCCGTGAAAATTGTTAGAGGGCTTTCTTCAGGACCAGGTGAGTGCAAGGTGAGTGGCAATGAGTGAAAGATGCCACGTGAATAAATGTGCTGTACCTACACACGCGCTAAGGTGTGTGGACAAAAAAGTGTCAGTGTACTTACTGGCACTTGGAAAAATTCCTGTAGGGAAGAAGAAGACAAGACAAGACATATAATATCGCAACATAAAATGCAATCTTAGTGGCTAAATGTTGTAGACATTGCCAGTGTGACTACCACAGTGATCTGTGGCCCACGCTAGTGGCTACATGCAAGAAATATTGTGCATGCAGTAGCAAACTGTGGTGGGCAATTAGGTAAACCGTGCGCGTTGGGTATCGCTGAACAGTAAATGCCACGTTGGCTGTGCGTGACCCACGGAGCCCCGTGGGTGATTGCGCTGGCATCCTGTGCAATAAATAAATATAGCGGTGCCTGAAATAAGCGCTGCGTCGCTTAGCGTGTTATTGTTGTTGCTATGGCTAATATGCGAGAGATAAAAGTAAAAACGAAAAGTAAAATAAAACATGCACAAGAGTGGTAAATAGTTACAATCTTTTTAGAGAATTCTTGGGTATTGAGGCTCTGGGGGCTAAGGAGCTCTATCTTAAGTCCAATCTGTGGAGAAAAGGTTAGCCATGATGAGCCTGAAGGACTCGATAGGCTTGGCTCAATCGCAACATTGGAGCACGTCTAGTCTTACTTGGAATGAGAGAGGAATCCGCTGCCAAACCTGTTTTGGTCCCCCGTGGCCCCGGCTGGTGCTCTGTCTCTGTGGGGAACCTGGTTAAATAGTGAGACGTTGAGACCCGGTATGTGCGGACGTGCATGTCCAGGTTGGAACATGACTCGGCATGGGTTGTTCATTGCGCATGCGCGCGCGTGCTGATGGGCGAAATTAGGCATCCAAATCGGCGGCCATCTTGGAGTGTTGTACAGAGGTCTTGCTGTGTAGTATATTTATATGGCCCGATAGTGTAGAGTAACATGATTTTTAGTGTTTTGGCAATAACAGAGAAGTAAAGTTATTGTCTTCCCAGAGGAGTAAAGTTATTGTCTTCCTAGGCTGTTCCATGGGATATTGTCATTGAGGCCTGTCTTGTGAGTAGAAAGGCGATAGACCCATCTCTGTTCTTTCTGTAATAGTTGTTGCTGGATGTTGGGCATGTTGGAATCCAGTGCCTCTATGATCACCCAGCGCATGTCATTGGTTGTGTGTCCTGTCTCAAGGAAATGGTTGGTCAATTTAGTGGTGTTCCTTTTGCATCTTATGGTGCTCTGGTGTTCGCAAATTCTGGTTTTGACTTTCCTGCTTGTCATCCCAATGTAGATCAAATTGCAAGGGCACATAATGCGGTATATTGCATTTGCCGTATTGCAATTGGTATGGTGTCGCAATTCCCATGTCTTGCCTGGTTCCAGTTGGAGGTTTTTGTGGTTGTAGTAAGGTGACACACACTACAGTTGCCACATGGGAAATGGCCGGTGACCTTAGGGAGACCCCATGCATTCAGGACGGTGTTATCTTGCTTGCGTTCTAGAGTTGGTCTAGTAGAAACCAGCGCGTCCTTTATTGATTTTGCTTTTTGTGTGATATTAGTGGGGGTCCCAATTGAGGTTACCAGTCTTCAGGATTTTCCAGTGTTTTTTTATGATGTCAGAGACCTTGTTGGAGGCCTGGTTGAACGTGGTGACGCATGTTAGCGGTATCTGTCCGGCTTCACGGGGTTGAGCCTCAATGAGCCCTTCCGGTTTTGGTTTCTTGCTCTTTTCTTGGCCTTTTCAGTGATGTGTTTGGGGTAACCACGAAGTTGGAGTTTGTTACTCAGGTCCTTGGCTTGGTCTTTGAAGTCTGTCACATTGCTGCAATTTCTCCATAGCCGTAGGAATTGGCCATACGGGAGATTTTCTTTAAGGCTCCTGGGATGAAAACTGGAAAAGTGCAAGAGTGAGTTACGTGCAGTGGGTTTAAAATGTGTTTTGCTCTTTAGAAAACCTGCTTCAGCTTCGATGTCAAGGTCTAGAAATGTGGTTTTGTAGTGGTCATAGCTGTGGGTGAATTTGAGGTTCTGGTCGCATGTGTTGAGCCATTGGCAGAAGGTGTTGAGAGATTCTGCTGTTCCTACCCAGATGAGTAAGATATCATCTATGTATCGTTTGTAAAAGGTGATTTGAGGAATGCGAGGCACATTGTTGGTGAAGATGTATGTGGTCTCAAAGTGATGTACATAGAGGCCCGCTATGCTGGGGGCAAATACGCTCCCCATCGAAGTGCCAACACCAACATTAAAATTTAATGGCAAGGATTCTCAGAGATAATTTTTAATTGTAAAATATCACCACACATCACATTTAAGCACCACACCCGCTCCGCTGTAGTCAGGCGTCGTAGCACAACCGGGGGGCACTCGGCCGCCCTGTTGGGACCCCAATGATGAAGCATGACACCAACCAGGTTGGTGTGTGAGGGGCCTTTTAAAAGCACCTAATGGGTCTATACACATACTACATACAGTGACTACTCATTTTACACATAGTGGGTTCGTCCACATTGTTTAAGATTAATATTTATTTGGGGAACAGGACGCAACCCATGCCCAATTCCTCGCTCTCCCCTTGTTTACTTCGAACAAAATCAATAAACATGAAACTGACGTAGAAAGGAGAAAAGCGAATAAATTCAATCGAGATAGAATTGACTACGCTAGTGGGTGAATATACACATTCGCTAGAAAATATGACCTGCATAGGAACAGAGTTGTGATGGATAAATATGCAGAAACAGAGACATCAGATGCAGTAGACAGTTCTGATCCAAGTTCTGCGGACGAAGAGACAAGTGCCACACATTTGGATTTTTGTGGGGAAATGCGCTTAGCGCAAATGATAACGCGACAGCGAGGAAGAGGGGGAGTAGCATCAAGGGGAAGAGGACAGACCAAACCTCCACCAGAAGGAGTAAAAGAAGGAACAAAACCAAAGAAAGGAAGAGGAAAGCAAAGGTAAAATTAAAGAAAAGTCTTATCAAAAATGACTTAGTAATCAACATCTCCAACAAAGTACTAAGCGAAACTCAAGTACAATTGCTCAACAAGGGTCTGACCTTCTGTCCCAATAAAGATATGGATGTTTCTAATTTACGTATTGACCTCTACAAATTCTGCCGAAAGATCAAACTCAAAAAATATTTTGTAGAAAAAACAACAAGAACACAATGTCCATCAATAGTTGGCCAGGAACCATCGCCCATAACACAAAAAGAACTACCTACATTAAGGATATTGACATCCCTAGAGGAAGAAGAAGAGTACACAAGTGGGGGAAATGAACAGCCCCTGGAAACAGACAAAGAACTGTGTAACAGACTGGGGATAGTCACGAACAGAGGAGGCAATAGTGGTCTCAAAAAACAATCAATATTTTGCCCACAACTCCCATCAGGAAACAAAATTGATTTGTTCAATGAAATAATGGTGGAAGAGATCAACCAAATAACGATTAACTCCAAAAATAAAAAAACTAATTAAAAGAAGGAACTGGAATTTGACAACAGGAGAGTACAAAGCATTAAAAGAACTTAAAGAAGATCCCGAGATCATAATTAAAGCCTCTGATAAAGGCGGGAACATAGTGGTGCAAAACATAAGTGACTATCTAACTGAAGCCATGAGACAATTGAATAATGTAGACCACTATGAAAAACTTGTGGACAATCCGATTGATCTATGGACTGAAGAGTATCACCACATGTTACGAGCTTGGAAAGAGAAAGACCTAATAAATCTCGATGAATACTTGTACCTAAAAACAGACCATCCAACAATAGCCACCATTTACTTTCTACCAAAAGTCCACAAATCGATCAAGAACCCACCGGGGTGACCGATAGTGAGCTGTATCGGGTCGTTACTTGAAACAACATCTAGATTTGTGGACATCTTTCTAATGAATTATGTGACCTCGTTACCGTCATATCTAAAAGATACAATGGATTTCTTGAACAAAATGCAGAAAATTGACTGGCAAGAAGGCTTGATTATGGCAACAATAGATGTGCCATCTCTATATACGTCCATCCGCCATACTGATGGAATTGAAGCAGTCAGAAAGTACCTACGAACAAGATCGATCAACTACTTGGAACATTCTGACATGTTGATAGAGATGCTGACTTACTGCTTACATCATAATATCTTCATCTTCAAAGGCAACCTTTACAGGCAAAGGCAAGGAACCGCAATGGGGACGTCATTCGCCCCCACGTATGCAAACCTATTGATGGCAACCTGGGAGACGGAGGTTTTGGAGAAACAAGAACACTCAAGAATAAAAACCTGGTGTTGATTCATCGACGACCTCTTTATGGTGTGGGAGGGAAGTCGCGCAGACCTACAGGAATTTATAGACTCCCTTGAAAACAATGAATACAATCTTACCTTCACATCAACAATAAGTGAAACGAACATCATTTTTCTGGATGTGGAAGTTTTTATCAGAGACCACAGGGTATGCACCAAAATGCACAGAAAGCCAACTTCGTGCAATAGCATATTACATGCAAACAGCGGTCACCCACAAAATCTAAAATGGAGCATACCTTATGGCGAAATGCTCCGCGCAAAAAGAAACTGCTCAGAAACAGCTGATTTGGACTGTGAAATCCAAGAAATGAGTTGTTGTTTCATAGAGAGAGGCCACCCACTAGAAGTTATTGAAAATGCAAAATCTAGAGTGAAATTGAAAGTAAGAACTGATCTCCTGACACCAACTCAAACAACAAAAGGAAAAAGGAAAGGAAAAACCAATGAAGAAAACATACAGGAAGATATGACTACTCGATTGATTATTGATTATAACAATCAAAGCAAGGAAATTAAAAGTATGGTAAGAAGGAATTGGAAAATCTTAATGCTGGATGAAACTCTGAGGACAACATTAACATCACATCCTAGCATTACCTACAGAAAGACAGCTTCTCTATCAGACATTTTAACACAGAGTCATCTGGGGACAAGAGAAATTAGAGCATCATCTTGGCTCAACACACCAGGCTTCTGGAAATGTGCGAAATGTCGGGCCTGTGAGCACGGCCTGAATATTACAACTTATGAATTGCAAAATGGAAGGACTGAGTTGATCCAAGACCACATTTTGTGTGAATCAAAATATGTGGTCTATAGATTAACCTGTCCGTGCAAGAAGCATTATATAGGAAGCACAATAAACAAACTAAAATTAAGGATTCTACAACATCTTCGTGCCATAAAGAATAAAGATTTCAGTTATCCCATTGCGAAACACTTTCACGAATTCCACTCAAGTGATTGTAGACACCTAAAGTACTCTGGGATAAAAGTGGTAAAATCTACAGAAAGAGGTGGAGACAAAACGTTGAAGCTCCGGAGAACTGAATCGTGGCTCATTCTGCAGATTGGCACTGAATCACCTTATGGGCACAATCAGGATGCGGAATTACATGTGCACCTATAAATAGAAAGCATCCATTAGCCTAAATATTGAGCTGAACTTTGACATTATTCCCTAAATGGATGAATTTACTCTCCAAAATGTAGCCCGATACTACGAATGTCTATCTTTTTAATCCTTTGTACGTAGCACATCGTCACTTTCTGAGATAAACAACATTTTACAGATATTTACATTCTTGTATAACTTTATATTTTTGCAATTTTTGTATATAGCACATCGTCACTTTTTTAGTAAAACAAGAACTTATATATATTTACATTTTTGCACAATTTTACATTAGAGGTGCACCATTGATGGCATAAGATCAAAATTTGAAAGGAGAGGGTGCGAAATAGTTTTGCACGCCTCAAGAATAGTTGTGTATGTCTCAAACATTTCTTTGACCCGACTGTAATGAATGAGTGGAATTATAGCCACATGAACTAAACAGAATGCTGTGTTTGGAATATGACATGTATTTTAGACTTTACATCAATATTTTAAAATAACAGGTTTTACAAACTATTGAAACTTTCTTGATAGTTAAACTCCATCTGCATTTTATAAATATTGGGATTTTGCGCCTCACACTAAATGTGAATTGAATGTGTACTTTACATTTGACGGTCTTTCAATTTTGGTCTTTTATTCTGGGGACCTAAATCACGAATTGATTGACAAAAGTTTAAGGGTTTCCAGAAAAGTTACTGTATCTTTGACTATACATGAAGGACTTTCGCAAAAAAATCTCTTGTCAAAGAATGCAAAATTTGAGGAAAATGTTAAACCTGTATAAGTCATTGAACCTTTATTTTGAAAAATTGTTCCGAAACGGAAGGCAACATCTCCAAGGAGGGTCTGTAAGAAAATCACACTATAATGTCATTTGAAACTGTGCACCTCTCATGCAAATTAAAAATTTAAAAATCTAAAAATTTAAAAAATTTAAAGTTTTAAAATCTAAAAAATCTTTAAAAATTTATAAAAAATATATTTTTTAAAAACATATGTATTTAGCTCATCCTGCTCTTTTGCACCTATTGAGACAAAATGTACTTTACAGTAATTGTAAAAATGGTGGAATAACTAACCCATTTTTGTGGACGAAGGTTAACAGTCTAGTTGTTGAATGTTAGTAGACACAAACAAGGGAAAAGCACATTGCACTTTATATAAAACAGTCTAGACGCATAGGACTCTATGGTCCAGTAGAAGGCTAGTGGTAGCCGAAACGCGTAGACCGTCCTACTCTTGCTCACTTTGCACATGGTGTGATCAATAAAGTTATTTGAAAAGGACTACCTGCTGTGGTGCCGTGACTTTTGCCGCGAAGAGGGTGTAAAGGATTTGCGGATATATATATATATATATATATATTCACTGAAAAAACCATAGGTTTCAGGCACGTTATAGTTAGAAATTAGCATTTAAAAAACCTTACAAATTCACTGAAAAAACCATAGGTTTTAGGGACAGTTATAGTTAGTTGGACATTGCACTCGTACAAAACCCGTGAAATTCCCCCGTTATAGTTAGTTCAGCTAACTATAACTCGCGCCCCCGCAATGCACTGCTGATGACGTCACATATTACATCACTCATGACATGGTCAGTGACATTACTGATGACATCACTGATGACATCACTGATGACATCACTGATGACATCATCCATGTGATAATCTGATGCACCTCCTCACACCCTAATATAACCTTTGATACACCCACTCTAAATTACAGACTGCCATTCGCAAAACCATAGACACTCCAACACCAATAACTACATACCCACTCACTGATTCTTAGGTCTACACACACATCCACTCACTCACCCGTACAGTCACTCATACTTACGGTCACTCAGTACAGGACTATCATATGCACTCATACTCCTATACAATGCAACATTGAGCTCAATGTGAATTTCTAGTTAAATGCAATTAGTTACTTTATGGATTACTTTTCTAACCACAGGACTGGATCCTAGATTCAGTCCTGGGACATCTCCTGTAAACAGTTGAGTAAAAGCGTTTTGTTTACAGTAGTGATTTTTATGGAATATTATTGTATTTTAAAGTTGACAGAAACTTTTTCACATAGAATCACCAATGTTATCCTATGGGAGGAAATTCACTTAGCAGGTAAGTAGTGTTATCGTTACTTTTTCTTACTCAGTGGTGGATCCTGGATCGAGCACTGGTGCATCTCCTGTAAACAGTTGAAAGAATGCGTTTAAGTCATACAGGCGATTTTTAAGGAATATTTGTAGTTTGTGAAAATCGACACTTTGAAACTTTTCTGCTGAAAACCAGACAATGGATTCCTACGGAAGGAAATACAAGTTACTGGTAAGTACGGTTAGAATTACTTTTCAGGGTCAGTGCTGGGCTAAAAGATGGGTTCTCTCCTGATAACAGGTGAGTAAATCGGAATTCGTAGTTCGGCTGATTTTGGAGGAATATTATAAAGTTCCAAAACTCCACACTTAGAAGAATTTCCAAGTGAAACCAGTCAATGTTAGCCTATGGAAGGAAATTCAAGTTACTGGTAAGTACGGTTAGAATTACTTTTCAGGATCTGTACTGGGCTCAATGATGCAGCACTGAGGTCTCTCCTGATAACAGGTGAGTAAATTGGAATTCGTAGTTCAGCTGATTTTAGAGGAATATTATAAAGTTACAAAACTCCACACTTAGAAGAATTTCCAAGTGAAACCAGTCAATGTTAGCCTATGGAAGGAAATTCAAGTTACTGGTAAGTACGGTTAGAATTACTTTTCAGGATCAGTACTGGGCTCAAAGATGCAGCACTGAGGTCTCTCCTGATAACAGGTGAGTAAATCGGAATTCGTAGTTCTGCTGATTTTAGAGGAATATTTGTATGTTTCAAAAATCGACACTTAGAAACTTTTTCAGCAAAAAGCAGGCAATGATATCCTATGGAAGGAAATTCAAGTTACTGGTAAGTACGGTTAAAATTACTTTTCAGGATCAGTACTGGGCTCAAAGATGCAACACTGAGGTCTCTCCTGATAACAGGTGAGTAAATCGGAATTCGTACTTCGGCTGATTTAAGAGGAATATTCTAAAGTTCCAAAACTCCACACTTAGAAGAATTTCCAAGTGAAACCAGTCAATGTTAGCCTATGGAAGGAAATTCAAGTTACTGGTAAGTACGGTTAAAATTACTTTTCAGGATCAGTACTGGGCTCAAAGATGCAGCACCGAGGTCTCTCCTGATAACAGGTGAGTAAATCGGAATTCGTAGTTCGGCTGATTTTAGAGGAATATTTGCACAATGGTGAAGGAAGGGGGTGGGGCCTGAGGTGACATGTCTGCAAACACGCCCTGTGGCGCGTTTTAAGTTGGAGAATTAATTCCTCCTCAATCCCGAGGGTCCCTAGGGGCCAACTAGCCCACCAGGAACCTCCAGTATGCGCCAGGGGGCTGCGTTGCAGAGAGGTGTACAGAGGCCACGCCCCTTTTACAACACTCTGCAACGCAGCTCCGTGGCGCTTAATGGAGGTACCTGGTGGGCTAGTTGGCCCCCAGGGACCCGCAGGATTGAAGAGGATTTAATTCCCCATCTTAAAACGCACCACGGGGCCTGTTTGCACACATGTCACCTGAAGCCCCGCCTCCTCCCTTCACCACTGTGCAAACGCGCCCCGTGGTGCGTTTTAAGTTGGGGGATTAAGCCCCCTTGAATCCTGAGGGTCCCTGGAGTCCAACTAGCCCACCATGTACCTCCAAAAAGCGCCACAGAGCTGCGTTGCAGAGAGGTGTAAAAGGGGCGTGGCCTCTGTACACCTCTCTGCAACGCAGCCCCTGGCGCATACTGGAGGATCCTGGTGGGCTAGTTGGCCCCCAGGACCCCCAGTATTCAAGGGGAATTCGTTCCCCATCTGCAAACGCGCCAGGGCGCGTTTGCAGACTGCTGCAGAGAGGGGCGGGGCCTCCGGCACGATGCCGATCTTTTTCTTTTTTTTTGTATGGGAGGGGGCTGCGTGGCCCCCTTCCCTTGGCCACTTTGGCCCCGGGGACCCCATCCCCCGGGGCCTGATGATTTTTTTTTTTTTTTTTAAACGGGAAGGGGGCCGCATGGCCCCCCTTCCCTGGGCCTCTATTGGCCCCGGGGACCCCATCCCCCGGGGCATGCCCTCTTTTTTTTATAATTAAAATCTTTGGAGGGGGGCTGCGTGGCCCCCCTCCTCAGGCCATTTAAGGCCCCGGGGACCCCAGCCCCCGGGGCCGGCCTTAACCTTTTTTGTTTCCCAATTTTTTTTTTTGGGGAGGGTGCTCTGTGGCCCCCCTCCCAGGCCACTAATAGCCCCGGGGACCCCATCCCCCGGGGCCTGGCCACTAGTTGGGGACCGTGTGGGGGTCCCCAATCCCCGCACGGTCCCGCCGGCTCCCCGCGTCCTGCGGGAGCCGGCATTGCTTTTCCATAAGGGGAGCTGCTGACATGCAGCTCCCCTTGTGGAAAAGCAATCTGCTTTGCTTCATTGAAGCGAGAGCAGGTTCCCCTGCTCTCGCTTCAATGAAGCAAAGCAGTTTGCAATGACAGGACGGGAGCTGCGAGGCTCCCGTCCTGCCATTGCAAACAGCAGTGTCCTGGGGGTAGGCACCCCGGGACACTGCAGGAGCCGGCCCTGGGGGTGGCGGTCCCCAGGGCCACCACAGGCCCCAGGAGGGGCCGCGCGGCCCCCCTCCCATCCTGTGCACAGCCCCGGGGAGGTGGTGGTCCCCGGGGCTTCGGGGGTCCGAAACGGACCCCCACATTTATTTTGTTAGTGCCCCGGGGAGGTGGCGGTCCCCGGGGTGTGTGGGGGGGCTTGAGACCCCCCACACAGGTACTATTCATTTTAAAAAAGAAGCCCCGGGGGTGGCGGTCCCGGGGCTGCGGGAGGGCCGAGCCCTCCCGCACCATTTTTTAAAGCCCGGGGGTGGCGGTCCCCGGGGCTTGGGAGGCCTTAGAGGCCCCCACATATTATAAATAAACCCCGCATGCCCCCGAGACTTGGCCCACCCGGGGCAATTAACAACGAAGCGCGGAGACCGCGCTCGTTTTTCTTCTCTGCGGGATCCGCGCACCCTAAGCGCATCCCGCCGATTTAAAAAAAATAAAAAATGCTTTTTTCTGCCCAGGGGGTCCTTGTGGGTCCCCCTGAGCATACCTAGGGGGTCAGGGTGTTTCTACCCTGCCCCCTTTGTGCGTTTTGCGCACTTGTTTCTTTTTTTTTTCTCGGCGGGATCGCATCCCGCCCATTTAAAAAAAAAAAAAATGCTTTTTTCTGCCCAGTGGGTCCTTGTGGGACCCCCTGAGCAGACCTAGGGGGTCAGGGGGTTTCTACCCTGCCCCCTTTTTGCGCTTTGCGCACTTGTTTCTGTCCCTCGGTTCTACCGAGGGACTAAATGACTGCCAACACTTCCTGATTTGGAGTGTTGACAGCCACTTGACAGCCAATTAGCATGCAGCTCGTGATCGGGAGGGTACGCGGACCCTACTCGGCCATAGATATATATGTGACTTTACTTTTGATTTTCTCAGGAACTACTGAACGGATTTACACCATTTAAGCAAAAGGCACGACACTGAACCAAGGGCTACCTCTTTGCCAAATTTGGTGTAA
Organism: Calotriton arnoldi; assembly: GCA_963921515.1. Taxonomy (NCBI): domain Eukaryota; kingdom Metazoa; phylum Chordata; class Amphibia; order Caudata; family Salamandridae; genus Calotriton; species Calotriton arnoldi. The sequence continues at coordinate 802,664 of CAWUFW010005814.1, forward strand.
TTCCGGTCTGCAGTTCGGGCTGTAGCTGCGACTAAAGGTTCCTATGGAAAAATGAATGGGGAAAACGTGTTTTGGGACCCCCCTTTTTTCTCGGCCCCCGCTTGACGAATCACCCCGAGACTTTCAGGATAGGAGCAGACTGGAGCGCCCCAACAAGTTGGAAACTTTCGCGAAGATTCGTCAACCGGCGCCGAAGTTATTTCAAATAGAATGTTGCGGATTTCCTATGGAAAATAGGTCCTAACTATAACTATCTACTGGCGACCGCCAGTAGATAATATATTTCACCTATATAGGTCTCCTCCTTCTCCCAGTCTTTTTTCTTCCCTTATTGGGCTTATTCCTTTTCCTCCTGATCTTTTTATGTCTTCTTGCTGTGGTCCTCCTCCTGATCCTGTTCCATGTTCTCCTTTTCTGGATCGCTTTGGTTCGCCTGGTCCTCCTCCTGTCCTTGACCCTCTGAGCCCTTGCCGCCCTAGTACAGGTTTCCTGAATCTGTTGTATATCAGAGCACTTAACTATCTGGATTGTTCCTTCCTGGCAATTCCTGGTCCTGGCCCTTCCATGTATTGTCTCTTCCTGGACCTCTGATCCTTTTTGTCATGGTCTACTGATCCACTACACCCCGATCCTGTTAATCTGTTGGATCTTTCTCTTAGTACTCTTCATTTTGGTTATCCTAATCTCCTGGCTCTGGTCCCTGCCATCTTGGTTCACCTAGTACTGCCTCCACTGGTCTTCGTCCTGCTTATTAGCTCCCTTGCAAAAAGAACAATTGATGGACAGAATGCAGAACAATGTCATACATTCACCCCAGTAGAGAGATCTGGGCCTAAATACATCATTTTTTTGCTCCCCATGCCTTTCCAGTTTGAACCCAGCCATATGCAAACCAGTCTTGACCCTGCTCCCAATGGGAACAGTCCAGCCTTAACTGCCAGGCCAGGTTCTCCCTGGACTGAAAACAAGCATCCTAGGACCGGTTTCGGGGTTTCACCCACCATCAGCCAGGATAGCTTGACTCCAGTGGCATGGAGAGCACGGGACCCATGTCTGGGCATATTAGCTCCCTTGGGCTGGGCCTGGTCATCTTAGTCTTGCTTTGGTCCAGTTATTTGTATCTCTAGTCCTCTTGGTCTTCGTCTCCTGGCAATCCTGGTCCTGCCTGGCCCCCTTCTTCTAGCTCTTCCTGCAGGAAAGTGGGTTTCTGTTGCACTAACCCCCCCCCCACTTCTTGCCAGATTTCTGATGCATTTTGACTTGATGTACCCTGGGTCTCAGCAAATCAGGTTCCCAGGGCCTGTGTTCTTTCCCAAAACTGTACCTTTGTACCCCCAATTGGCACTATTCCGGCCACATGTAAGTCACTTGTAAAAGGTACTATGGGTATCAAGGGCACTGTGACCAGGGAAGGTCTCTGAGGGCTGCGGCACATATTGTGCCACCCTGAGACGTCCTGTACCTTAACACACACACACACTGCCATTGCAGGCTGTATGATTTGGTGCAGAGAAAAGTGAAGAGTTAACATGGCACACATACCTGTGTGCCATGCCTGCAACCCACTGCCTAGGGTATAGGTAAGACACCCCTCTAGCTGGGTGCACTATATCTCTGATGAGGGTACAGTTGCATGAACACTGTACCCCTACAGTGTCTAAGTCCATTCTTAGGCATTGTAAGTGCAGTAAAGCCATAAAGAGTATATGGTCAGTGAGTTTGTCATTACGAACTCCACAGCACCCTTACTGAATTCTGGGAAGTTTGGTAGGAAACTTCTCAGCATAATAAATCCACACTGATGCAAGTGTGGGATTTATTATACAATTTACTCAGAGGGCATCTTAGAGAGGCCCCCTGAAAACCGACCAGCCTCTGGTGGGTTCCCTGACTGGTAAACACCAGCGTGCCATGACAAGACATGATTCTGGACCCCTGGGGTGGGAGCTGGTCACATCTCCCCCAGGTCAGAAAGGTCTATCTGTGGCAGGGGAGCCTCAAAGGCCTTGCCACCTTTGTAATGTGACCCCCAGCCTCTCCTGCTATCAGGAGCAGGCCCCCTTCTTGTCTCACCCCCTTTTCGGCAGGAGGACAGGCGGGGAAAATTAGAGCAGCCCAGAAGGTGTGCCCACCTCTGCCAACTTCACCCCTCAGGTGGGGGAGGTGAGGTGAAGCTCACTCTTCAGTCCCCGCCATCTTGCAGATGACAGGCACTCTCCAATCAGGATAAAGGATTGTGCCCACTCCCCCATGTGGGGTGATCACACCAAGGGTGTAGTCACCCTAAGGTCACTAGCTCATTGGCTACTACCTCGAGACCCCTAAAACACCCGCTAAATATAGTATTTAGGGGGCAGCCCTGAGCCCAAAGGCAGATTCCCGCAACGTAGGAAGAAGGACGAAAGAAGACGGCAGAGAAAAATTGACTGAGCCCCAGCCCTACCGGCCCGTATGCAGTTTCCAGAGATCCTGCACCAAAAGTCACCTTGTCCTGCAGCCAGCAATCTCCAGTCCTGGAAGGACTGACTGCCCTCAACAAAAACCAGATCTGCTGTGAACAGCAGCTCTGTTTAAAAAAATCTCTAAAGAAAGACTTCAAGCCTGCGGAAGACAAAGAAACCCGACGCCTGGAACCACCACTGCACCCGTCGCCTACGGCCCGAGTCTGAGTGGCCCACCAGTCCCAGCAAGGTCCCCCAGCGCTCCAGAGTCCGAGTCCAGCGTGGGTTGACCCCTCCAAGACTCCCCGACATCGCCTGCAGCCTCTGCACTCCCCCAACCGTCAGTGGCCTGGTAAGGTGACATGTGACCTCAAAAGGCACCCCTGCATCCAGCTGCCCTGCCCTGGAGAAGAGGACCTGAGGTGCACCTACGTCCCTGAGCCCTCCAACTTACCTGCCCAACTGTTGGTTCCTCCTGGAAGACTTCCTGGACCGAGCCTGGAGCCAAAACCCAAAACCGGCAACTCCTGTTGAAAACAACTGGGCACCCTATGCCAAAATGGCACCCCGCTGCTCCTCTGCCGCTGTGGGTACACCTTGTGTGCTAACTTAGATCCCCCTTTGCCCTGAGTTTAACTCTAGGAGCTTTCCTCCCTCAACCTTATGGCCTGCTCGTAAGCAGCTACCACCCGACGGCCCCCTAGCCCCTTAGGCTATCATTGGGCCTCAGCACACTACACCCGGTCGCCCTAGTGCCGCTGAGGGTGCTTTTTGTGTGCATCCTTGACCCAGGGAGAACCCTTGTACTAACCCCAGAAACTCAACCCTCAAGAGTGTTTACTTACCTGCAAAACGATAACCCCATTTTTCTCCATAGGTTTGCATTGACTGTTTTCCTCTGAAAAAAAGTGTTGAGGGTGTTTTGTATGGAAACCTAAGAAACTGTGTTTTGTGAAAAACTGTTTTACTCATCTTCTATCCAGAAAATGTCCCAGTGTGATATCTAGGCATATCACACTGAGTAGAAAAAGTAATCCTACACATTTTTATAAAACCTGTAAGAAAAGTCATTATTCATCCAGCTTGCTTTTTAACAACCTGTCTTGAAACGTTCAATCATATTTACCTGTACCAAGTCCTGCTTGGTTCTATAAATAAAATACAACAAAGAAATGTTTTTGATACAAACAATTGGTCTGAGTTTAGTCTTTGAGTGATTTCTTGGCTGAGTGTGTACAATAAATGCTTAACACTACCCTCTGATAAAGCCTTTGCTCACCCACACTACCACAAATAGAGAGTAAGGCATTATCTACTTTTACCTCTGTAAGCCTTTGGGGATCCACTGGACTCTGTGCACACTACACCTTACTTTGGTATAGTATATACAGAGCCAGCTTCCTACACTTCCTTGTCCACTTGACCCTCACCCCCTCGACCTGGTCATTCTGATCCTCATCACCCTGTTCATCTGATTGCTGGTTCCCAGGATCCTGGTCCCCTTGGCCCACTTGGCCTCTTGTATTCTGGTCCAGTAAGGCTTGGCCCTCTTAGTCCTTGCCTGCATGTTTTGGATTATTATGGTCCTCCTAGCCTTGTGCCTTATCTGTGTTCTCCTTGTGGCACTGTGCCCACTAGTCCTGGCCCTCTCGGTCCTGGTGCTTTTTATTTGTGTTTTTCTGATGCTGGTAGATTTGGTACTAGTCCTCTTGGCCATCCAAGTACGACCCATTTGGTCTTCCTGCTTCTGGCTGTCCTGGTCCTCTTGATCTTGCACATCCTGTTCCGGCTACCCCTAGGTCCTGTTCTTCCACCTTCAGTTTGTACTCTGGGCCCTGGTCCCAGGGTCCTGGCCCCCTGACATACTTAAGTCTGGTCCTCTTGGCCCTGTCCTTCATGTCCTTCTTGCTCGTTTTTAGTGCTTCCTGGCCCTGGTCCTCCAGCTCCTTGTCCTCATGGTTCTACACCAACTGGCCATGGTCCTCCATGTTCTGGTCCTTCTGAGCATGGCCACTGTAGGAAATCTACCTTTTCTGCATGGTCAGCCTAGATTTTTCACCTTTTTCTAGACCCTATATTTTTACTGGCTTTAGAACGCTGTGCATTTTACCCCTGCTAACCAGGAGCAGAATGCCATCACTCCCCTTTTCAACATGGTTACATTTGCTTACTCCTAAATGGCACAATTAGCTTGTTCGTAATCCCCTAGTATATGGTGTAGAAATTGCACCCAGGGCCTGGACGTTAAATGACACTTGTGGCCTGCAGCATCTATAGAGGCAGTACAAACATGGCTTCAGGCCTACCCTGGGTAGCCTGACTGCTGCAGTGTAAAACATTCAGTGCAACTTTTTAATAACCCTTTATGACAGGTAAATATGTCCCTTTTAAATATTAGTAAGCCATCCCTTGTAAGCCTTGCAGCCCACAAAGTGGGGTGCATGGTATTTAAAAGTGGGACATGTAGAAAATGAATGTTAACTCGTGCCTACAGTGACAAGGTCCTAAAAGCTATTTTCATTGGTGCAGGCCTAGCTGTCCCATGTAGAAAACCAGGGTACAGATTAAAATACTAATATTGTATCTCAGGAATGGCACAATTTGGAAAAATAAATAAACCACAATTTTTAATAGTTATTAAAATCCATTGGAATGGGGAAGTCAGATTTTTATTAATTATGAAGGAAAAATACCTTGTAGAAAGTTACCTTTTCCCTCCTGTAGTTCCTGGAGGCTAATTTCCATTAACTCTTCAGCAACTTGAAAGGAAGAGGTCAGGATGCCAAGACAATTCTTGAGGATCTCCTGTCTGGTTGCTGAAGGACCCTGGTTTTGTCCTACCAGACTTCTGTCTCTGGGTTTGTTGTGGGTATGCTACCTGCTTCAAACTGAATTTTAGTATTAGATGTGGGCTGGTGATTTCCCTCTGACTCTCCCACAAACACCCCCAGCTCTCAGAGCCCACGTTTAGTGTGGTAGAAGACTTTCACTATCTTGAAAATGCCCTGACATGATATTTTGGGCCTGTTTGCAGTAAGGCAAACAGAAACTGCTGCGAAAGTGGGTAGAATTACCCCTGGCAACGTTTACCTCATTGGTTAGGGAGGAGTCAGGTGTCACCACCATCCACTAGCTGGTGCTGGCCATTAATGTGGCACCCTCAGGCACCCTCTTCAGAGCACTCTCTGGACCTGCAGAGGATCAGAAGAGGACTGGACTTGCTGTCTGTGACCTGAAAGGAGCCCTGAAGGACTGGACCTGCTCCCCTTTGTACCCAGGACAAAGAAGTGGACTCCTGTGTGTCTACAGGGACACCACAAGCTGCATGAGGCCTTTTTAATAAAGTGCCAAGCTGACTTGTGGCATTTGGATTTGTAATGGACTTTGCTCTTGACCTTTTTCTTATCTCCTGAGAGTCTATAAGTGCCCTCCCCTGAGTTCCTGGGGGACCTTAGAAGTGTACTCCTGTGGTTGGTTGGGACTTGAAAGACTAAGGACCTAATTTATGTATAGGCGGGTGGCCCAATTATCCGTCAGGGAGATTGAGTAAATTATTCCGTTGCCCTGACGGAGGTGTCGTCTGCCTAATTTAGAACTGACCACCAAGCTGGCGGTCATTTCTAAAACATTGGCAGGAACTGTGGTTCCTGTCAATCCTGTTTACAGTTTGGTGCAGGGTTCCATCAACATAAAGATAAAGGTCCAACTGCCAAATTTAAAAGGGGGCGTCCTTAGCTATAACCACAGTGCAAACTACTTCGCCTCCACTGTGATTAAATCTCTCCAAAAGCCCTGTGAAGTAAGGGCCATCGGAGGCAGACTTCTAATTCCGCCCACCTAATTTAGATGAGTGGATTTAGAGGTCACTTTTCACTGCCCATCACAACGAGGAAAACCCTGGTGTTAAGGGGCAGTGAAAACTGCTAAATGTACCTTGTCATGGGTGAGGACACCCATGGTGAAGGCAGCATTTTCTGTTTTCTTTTCAAAAAGAAAATCCAGCTGTGGAATTTTCTTTTTGAAAATAAAAAATAAAACAGTTTGGTGCAGGGCTCCCTCATGTTGATGCAACCCTGCACCAAACTGTAAAAAGCATTGACATGAACAGCTGTGACAGCGTTTCCTGCCAATTCTTTGGAAATGACCACCATTTTTGTGGTCATCTCTAAATTAGGCGGAGGCCACCTCCGTCAGGGCAAAGGAGTAATTTACTCTGTCTCCAGGAGCATGTGCAAGCAATGAGGGATGAATCTGAACAAGAAGGCGTACTACCACATTGCCCTCAGTGCCTGAGAGGAAGTCTGTCAGGTACACTGCATCTCAGACGAGAATGAGGATGAAGTTGAGGAGGGAAATGAGGATGACATTGAGGAAGCGCTTGGAAAGTGTTCTCCCACAAGAGCAGTATCACCTGCATTGTCCAGATCAGGGAGCAGTGTGTCGTCCCACACTTTGTCTCCATTGAAGCTGAAGGACAGAAAGATTGGGAAGACCTTGAAGTTGCAGCTGGCTACCCTTGCCCTTGATGAGAAAGGTGGACACTCTGCAGGGATGAATAGTGTAACACTAGGCAGAGGTTATTCCCAGGAAGAGAGGTTAGAGCATGTCCTAATATCCCTTAGCTTTGAGGTGGACCAAGAATGTAAGCTTGTGATCCCTGAGGGTCGTAGATATCACTTCCAGGAGGTTGCAGTGAATGGAATCCCTGTCACTGCTCTATGGTATACCTGTGCCAGCTAGATCATGGTGGTAGGAAGGGTGGTTCTCCCAGTACAGTCTCTGCCAGGACAGGTCTGTAGGGTTATGCAGGCCCATCAGCAGGAGTATGCCGGCCCTATGGCCATGTTTCCTTAGACAGGGATGGGCACTTGCCTGAGGGCATGCTTGGCAATGAGCTCCCACCACTGAGAAAAGAGCTGGGATGGGAGGGCACCCGGGGCACTCCAAAAGCATAGATGTCTGGGGGTACCACCCCTAAATGGAGGGTACAGAGGTCTGTCTGAAAAGTAAGTGGAAGCCATCCATAGAGGCTCAGGGGCTACCTGCTCTGAGAGAAGAGACAGTCTCAGGTTACCCCTGAGATGGTGGAAGTAAGAGTGGAAGGAGGGTATCTGCAACTGAAAGTTTAGCCCCCTACTCTGAGAAATCTAAGAGGGCAAAGGAACCTCAGGAGCAAGTGGGGGACTGCTTGCCAGCCTTTCGACTGTAATTGATGCCTACCCAAGGCCTCAGATTCAAGCCTTCACCTGGTAGTGGATGGCCATGGGCATGGCTCTTTACTTGGACAGCTGTCAGTAGTTGTTAGCCTTTTGGGCAGAGCTTGCCCTAGGTTGTGAACAGAAGTCTGAAGTAGGATAGAATGGGCCACATAAGCGTTTGGCCATGGTGCTACTATCTACCTACTGGGTTGCATCTGTGAGCAAGCTAGGGTTAGTCACCTCATGTGGGGTCTGCAGGTGAGGAGAAAGGTTCCCCATAGACAGGGTTAGTGGTTAGGGAAGATGTTGACAGAGAGGTACAGACAGAGGCCGATGCAAATAAAAGCTAGTCACACACTTCCAAATTTGATCAAGATGGGTCCACTTCTTTTTTCAGTAAAGACAGTGTCATAATTCCCTACAGTTGCCCATATGTAGCCTGGTCTCAATACACCACCAGCGCTCCACAGAATGAGTTCCTTCTGAACACCTGGTTAACTATATATTTATTTATTGATTTATTATAGCTCATTCATTCAAGTAAATTGGCAAACAGTGAAACAAAAAGGTACATCGTATATAAACAGATACTTATTAGGTACAACAAGATCCATTAGCAGTAACCAGAAATGGCTCCATCAATAATTTCCTAAAGACTTAGCTGTACTGTAAATAATGTAATATTGAAGCATTTCCTCGATAAGGAACAACTAGTGTGAAAGAATAAATGTATGAAGGAGCACATGGAGGTAGAAGACCAGGAAGAATAAACTGAGAACCAGAGCAAAGAGAACAAGTGATGGGACTCCACTGGCTCTCCTTGCTGGCCCACACCATCTTCAAAAAGAGTGCATCATTTCCAAAGCAATTAGTATTATAGCATTTTATAGAGTGCATGGTGCAAGTAAAACCAGAGGCTAAACAAAGAAGATTAGAAAAGCCAGGTCTTCAAGAGTTTCCTAAATGCACCAAAGGATTTATTAGGATCTCGGCAACATAGGTAAAGAGTTCCACAATTTAGGACCCAGATAAAAGAAAGACTCACCTTCTTGTCAGACCTTGCTAAATCTAGGGACTATTGAAAGATTGAGATTACTAGAATGATGAGGCCAACTGGGACAGTAAACTGCTACCAGAGATCTAAGATAGAGTGGGGCCGAGTTCGCCAGAGCTTTATGCATATAGCACAAAGCCTTAAATAAGTCTCACTTACTAATCAGGAGCCAGTGGAGGTCTCGAAGAAGATTAGAAGCTGAAGAGTGTTTGGGAAGTTGGAAAAGCAACCAAAAAACCGCCTTCTGAACTACTTGTAGGCACTTAAGTGAGGCCTTCAAGGTCCCCAGATAAAGAATATTGCCATAGTCCAGTCTACAGATGATTAATGTCTGTACCACTGTTGTTTGAGCAGTAACAGAGAGCAGTCAAAACATTTTCCTTAACCACCTCAGGAAGCCAAAAAAGGTAGAGGCTACCTTAGTAAGAGTTTATCATCTAGCCAAAACCCAAGTTCTTGACTACTGGAACAGGGGAAGGGGCAGATCCCAAAGCATCAGACCAGTAATGTGGGCCCCAAAGATGAGGTTGATTACCCACCAGCAAAATGTCAGATCTATTCCCATTTAGTTTAAGATAATTACTGTTGGCTTGTCTGTTGTCACCTTCGTAAGGTAGGCATTGCGATCATCATTGGGAAGAAGAGAAGCAATAATCTGAGTGTCATCCACATAAGAAAACAGAGTGAGCCCACAGCTTTCCACTACATCAGCCAGGGGCCGCACATAGTTGTTAAACAGAGTTGGACTCAAGGCCAAACCCTGCAGCAAACCTGAGGATAAGGGATAAGAATTCAAGGTGTGTGCTTTAGTAAAGACCTAGAAGGAGCGGTCATGTAAAAAAGATCATAACCAAGCCGAGGCCAGATCTTGGATGCCCATGTCCTCCAATCTTTGAAGAAGCAGCTGGTGTGAAATGGCATCGAACACTGCGCTAAGATCTAGTAGCATCAGAGCAGCCGTACCTCCCCTATCAATATGGAGTGTAGGTTGTTCGGTGACTCCAAGCAAGGTGGATTCAGTACTTTGGCCGGCCCTGCATCCGGCTTGTGAGGGTTGAAGAAGACCATTAATTTCTACGAAGGCCAACAGTTGTTGATTGACATGCTTTTCCATAATTTTTGCAAATAATGGCAAAAGCGAAATGGGTCAATAGTTGGACCAGTTGAGTGGATTATGTCTGCACTTCTTCAATAAAGGAACTAACATCACATTTTTCCAAGCTTTAGGGACTAGATCTTCCAGTAGTGAGGAATTCAAAAGATTGGTCATGGTGGGGAAAAGCTGGGGACGGAATTTGCTGAAATAAACATGAGGAAGAGGATCTAGAAGAGAACCATATTTAATGGAATTCAATAAGGAAGTAAATACAAGGAGAGATATAGGGTTAAAAGTACTCAAAAGTTAGGCTGAAGAGGAGGGAGAGATAGCTTCACTTCTCACATACAGAGGGGAGAGAGAGGTCTGAAGGACTGGAGAAAGGGAAGTCTGGATATCAGCCACTTTTTTACAGAAGAAACCAGCCAGCTCATCACATTGTATCTGTGAAAGTGTGATAGATGGAGAGATAGTAGCAGGATGGACCTTTTAAGGATTTGACAATTTGAAATAAACTTTTAGGGTGATTCTGGGCAAAAGTGATTTTATCGGAGTGGAAGGAGACCCAGGTAGAACGACATTCTTTCTGATAATCCCAAAAAGCCAGCTTATATTTTCGATTTATCTTCCTCGCAGTATATTTTGCACCAGGCCTTGTCTAGGTGCTTACAGCAATCAAGAACCAGCACACGCTTTTCTAGAAGACAAACTTACCATCTCTGATGTTTCTCTGTGCACTCGCAGCTGGGACACCATCAGACTGCAGAGGTGCACCGAGTGAGTGATGAAGTTTCCATCAGGACTGACCCAATGCTGCTTTAATTTATTAAAGGCACTATATCACTATGCTTTAATTGTCCACAACCCAGCTTTCTGTTTTATTATTCGTTGACTTTATGCTTGTCTTTGACCATGCACAGCACTGTGCTGTGTTTTGGCTAAGTGTGCGTTGTAGAAATACCAAATACATTCATACATTCATACAGGATTCACAAAAAGACCAAAAAACATAGATACAGCAGATCACGGGAGTGAAGGGTCTTGAATAGTGGTTCAAAGATAGCTGAGTGTGAACTGGAATGAGCGTCGTAACCAATATAGCTGAACTAAATAAGGAGGTATATTTCTGGCAACTATTTTTAGATAAACAAGTGCAAAATAGATAGTGTTCTGAGTGTTTCCTGCCTTCTCTGGAGCATAATGTTACCTATAAAACGGTGTTTTTCGGCAAATATGGAAAGGAACCCAAAAACGGTATTGTTTGCACCTGGTCCTCCTGACAGTATAGGATACTGGATATCATGGCCCTTTAACAAAGATCTTAGATAATGTAGAGAAAACAAGATTTGGTGGACTATGGGTAGACCCTGCACCACTCTCTAATTGGGCCAATTGGACTATCCCTCTCCTTGGACATGCAAATGCCGCAATATCTCTAGAAAGGAGAAAGGACCTGCTCTTAAACATTGATGATGTATGTAAGTAGTATTTGTATGCACAAGCCAAGTTGAAAGGCAATGGTGCACTGTGTGCGGTCAAGGCTAAGATTCAGTTAATGAGTAATTGGTGGGGTGGCTGGGTCCTAAGAGTGGAAGTGGATTGTTACTTCAGCATGATGAATAAATTAAGCAGTATGGCATTTATAGAGGTGGGTGTCAAAGGTCTGGGCACAATTATATAAAGGAGTTGAGTGAGCACATTCATTAATTGCCTCTTGCCGAAGTGCAATTCTCATTAAATTGCCATTTGACTGTAGTGATTTTCACTCACCAGGCAGCGGTGGCTCAACCATGGAAAGTCCTTTCATTATTAGTCAGTGGCAGACTCAACAGTGATCTTTGCTGCTGCTATATGGGTCAAACAACATTCATGGTTGTTGGTCTTTCATGACAGATAATTAAAACAATTGTACATATTGTGATGCTACAAAAAGAAAGTAAGGCCCAGATTTTCAAAACAATCACAGAACGCAGCGCAGCAGCAAAAAATTCTGCACAGCGTTGCTTGACAGAGAGGGAGCAGGAGAGTGTCATATCCGCAGAGATATGGCCTCTCCTCCCCTTTCCCTTGCGCAGTTGCAGATTTTAGCTGCCGCATACCAAGCACACACCTTAGTGCTAGGGTGTGTGTGTGAGTCTACCATAGGTTTTGTACTGGAAGGGTACCCTTTCAGTACAAAATACTATGCTTAGGCACACTATAAAACTTTTCCTACTTTGTATGTGTGCTGCACAGTGCAGCACACATGCAAAGTTGGAAAAGAAAGCGAAATAAATAAATTTCTCCTTTTAATGCCTCCTTTCAAATGGCATTAACTTTTGGTGCTAAACCCTGTCTACTATTGTTTGTGGATAGGGTTTTGCATCAAAAGGCATAGGTGGTCGCATGGGAACGCCCATGTACCACCCATGTAATCCCTCCTTGGCGCTAAGTAACACAAAGCAGTGCTTCGCGCTGCTTTGCCTTACTTTTAGGGTACTTTCCAGCACAAAACAAGTTTTGTGCTGAAAAGTAAATTAGGAAAAAAGAGATTTTGATGCAAACCCAGTGCACAATGTTTGTAAATCTACCCCTAAGTGTGAACAGAAAAGGATGAGGGTTGAAAGAAAACAATAATCATTAGATGACATTGGAGCTAGTTCAATAACTGAGATTGGCTAAAGAGGAAGGAGAAGCTGAGGACAACTTATAGAGGTGAGGGAGGAGATCCCTTTTCATTGAATTCTACTTCTTTTCCTTCTTTCCTTTCTTAGGGATTTGAGGTAATGCAGGGCCCTGTATGCCTTTCATCTAATGTCCATTGCTTTAAGTTGTTACAGATGTTTCTGACTTTTGGTTTGTTTCCATGGAGTTGCCTGGTGTCTCCTATTAGGGGACCAATTTTAGGATCTTTTCCTCAGGTCCTTGACCAGGAGGAAAATCAATGTGGATGTAGTTTGTCTCAGTACTGAGTTCTTAACCAGGTGCTATATTGTTCTGTTATGGATTTGGTGGCAAGTTCTAAAAAGGAGCAGGAAGTGGGTTAGAGATTCTAGTTGGTAGCCACAACTTGGGCATGCTGGTGACTTTACTTGAGATCTTCTGGCCAAGAGTTTGTTAAGAGGAAGGATGTTTCTGTGAGCCATGTAGTATAGTCGTTTTTGAGACAGAGTTGTATTCGTCCTGAGATAGTAGGCTAGCAGTTTGTCAAAACTGAAGACGTCTGCCCAGATGATACTTTTCTTTGTTTCAATGGTGACTCAATTTTTTGAGCAATCTTTTCCTGTAGTCACTCTTCCAGCTGATCACTGACACTGTTTATGCTAACCTCTGGTTAGGGTAAAAGGTCCAGAAGTTATTCTAGATTTGGACAATTGAGATGGTTTTAGATTTTTGGGATCCCGGCATGCTCTGTCAATAAGATTAATTGGCTGACTGAATTTTGTCTTAATGGAGTAGTTCACAAGAAGACATGGAGGCCTTTTTCTGTGTTTCAAAACCTTGGAATGTTTCACCATCATCAGAATAACTATTTTCAATTCAAGTTGCTTGCCTGAGTTTCAATTCTTTATTTCTGTTATTCTGTTACTAAAGCAGGCCAACAACCATAAGTAGTTATAGCATACGAGCAGTTCCTACATTTCATATAGGTAAAAAGCCCAATATTTTGTTTGAAAGCCAGTAATGTAAGTTAAATCCTAGCCTCAGCACATTTCAATACTTTTTATTAGACAAGAGAACATTCATTCTAGATTTAGAGATTCCTAATTTGTCCAGCAAGACTAGGACCTCTATCCTTCCTCCATATATGGAGAGGATTGCTTCACTCTGAATATAGAGCACGAAGAGGACCTGTTGCCACAGGTGAATAATTTGATTTCTCGCCATCTTCTTGCAGAGGGCAGGTTACCAACACTTGTACACAAATGGAGGGAATTCTCATTTGATCCTTGGGAGTTACACACAATTCAAAGTTATCACAGAGAGTTCTATCCCAAGCTTTTTTTTCCCAAAATTCTTTCAATTTTCCCATAAGAACTCAGTAATGGTAAGTCTGGAGGTCTCTTTGCTGCTCTAGAAGATGGCAAAAAAGATTTTGACTGTTCAACTTTCAGGACTTCTAAATACGGTGTTACTTGTTCAAAGGAAAAACAAAATAAGTAGTCCTGTTACCTCGTTCAAACAAAAAACAAAAACATAATCCCTGTTATAAATCTGAGAAATTTTTGTCAGTCATTTCAATGTGTACCATGAATTCAAAATCGGGCCAATATTGCATCTCAGGGATTCACTCCTGCCAGGAGATTGGTTGACAAGTTTAGAAATTCAGGATGCCCACATGACAGTTCTTTTCCATTTTCAGGACAGAAGATGTTTGCAATTCCCATGGCAGGGCATAATTTACCAATTTCCCCCTCTCCCATTCTTTCTAGCATCAGCCTAACAGTGCTTTTCAGGAAAAGAATGAAACCAGAGGCCTCTATTTTGAGGTTTCAAGGAATCAGAATAAGCCTCTATCTGGATGGCATCCCTTTAATTGCCCAAGATCAGTTGATCTTTCAGGAGCATGTACAGCTGACAATTCTGCTCTGCTGTTTTAGGCTTTATGCTTGGTTATCAATTAAGTCACGTGAAAAAACACCCCCCCTCCCCACATGGCAAACTGAATTATTGGGCTTCAAGGAAGATTCAGGCCTATACATTTTGCAACTCCCAGGCAGCAACCTCTCAGAATTAAAGAGCGAGATTTGACAAGTCCTTCAAAGTTCTCTTATTTCATTACATCATCTAACCAGAATCATATGCACTGTATCTTCATCAGTCCAAGCGGGCAGCCCATTTCCACTGCATAGTCAAGCTTTACAGAGATTAACCAATTCACCATCTTAGAAAAGGATTATATTATTCAGATGTCATTCCATAAGACCTAGAAGCTAATACGAACTTTAGTGGTGGTTAGACCACCTAGATGCTTGGAATGGCACACTGATTTTGCTTCCACTCCAGAGCTTGCAGAGAAGATAATACAATTTGTGCACCCAGTTCCAGATTGATGTGTTATGGTGCAAGAAGGATTCTGCTCTGCAGGTTCTTCAACCACTCAAAGCTTGGCAAAGAACAGAGTTGTGCCATTCTCTTGCAGATGGAAAATCTGCTATCTGTCAGATATATAAATCATCTAGGAGGCACACAGTCCAAACCCCTAGCGAGTGAAAGGTTTTAGGAATTTTGTCTCCAATGCAATATGTCTGTACAAGCAGAATATCAATCAATCAATCAGGGGCTTGTAAAGCGCGACTACTCACCTGTGAGGGTCTCAAGGCGCTGGGGGTGGGTGGGGACTGCTGGTCGGACTGGGTGGAGGATCATTCAAGGAGCCAGGTCTTGAGGTCCTTCCTGAATTGGGTCAGTGACGCTGATTGCCTGAGGTGCAGGGGCAGGGAGTTCCATGTCTTGGCGGCGAGGTAGGAGAACGATCTTCCTCCGGTTCTGGTCTTGTGGATCCTGGGGATGGAAGCGAGGACGAGTTAGGAGGATCGGAGTTGCCTGGCGGCTACGTGTAATGTAAGGCAGTTGTTCAAGTACGCTGGTCCTTCGTTGTGTAGGGCTTTGTAGGCGTGAGTGAGGAGCTTGAAAGTGACTCTCTTGTTGATTGGAAGCTAGTGGAGTTGTCTGAGGTGTTGCGTGATGTGGCTGCAGCGGGGGATGTCGAGGACCAGTCCAGAGGTGGCGTTTTGGACGTGCTGTAGTTTATTGAGCTGCTTCTGGGTGACCCCGGCAAAGAGTGCGTTGCCGTAGTCGAGTCTGCTGGTGATGAGTGCGTGGGTGACAGTCCTTCTGCATTCTGTGGGGATCCATCTGAAAGTCTTTCGGAGCAGGCTGAACATGTGGAAGCAGGCTGAGGAATATCTACCAAGGAAATGAATACAGTTACAGACTGGTTTTCCAGATATCTGTAGGATTACAGCAATTGACATTTAAACTCTTTAGAATTCAGCAAAATGTTTTCTCTTTCAGGTTCCTTTATCATAGATCTTGTTATGTGCCACTTAAACACTCATCCTTGATTCGTCCTTTTAGTAGATGCTTTCATACAAGATTGGTCTGGTGGGATATAATATGCTTTCCCTCCCTTTATAATGATTTCCAGAGTTCTGGTTCAGGTCAGATGCCAGGAAGTAACACTGGTCTTAATAAAACCAGTATAGCAATCTCGGGTGTGGTACCTACTCTATATGGATTGTTCACAGCATGTAAAATTTTGACTTTGTCTTGTCCTAGTGTACTGATAAATTGTTAAGGCTAGTATCGCACTCTCATTCTCAACCACAGTGTGGCCTTATTAGCTTGGAAGGTTCTGGGTCAGCCTGGCTAACCCCAGGTATTTTGACAAAGGCTGCATCCTCGTTGGAAATCCCATGGCTCCCTGCTTGGTCTGTATGGAATAGCTTCTTTAAGGACTAAGGAGTTAATCCCTTTTCCCGTTAATTGTGATTTTTTTAGGGATACTTAGGGACAGTTTAAGAAAACAGTTAACATTTAGGGGCTCATGTATGAGATTGTGATGCACAGGGAAAGAGCAGGAATGTGCCGTATATAAGGCAATAGGGCACATTCTTGTCCTTTCCCTTGCACTGGCCGTCATTTGGCAGCCGAGCGCTAACGCAGGCACCCTTGCATTATGGTGCAAGGGTGCCTGCGTCGCATGCAGGATTGTTTTTGTGCAGGATGGGCCACCTTCCTGCACAAAAAAATGATTTTGACTGTTCAACTTTCAGGATTTCTAAATACGGTGTTCCTTGTACAAAGGAAAAACAAAATGAGTAGTCCTGTTACTTCGTTCAAACGAAAAACAAAAAAATAATCCCTGTTATAAGTCTGAGAAATTTTTGTCAGTCATTTCAATGTGTACCATGAATTCAAAATCGGGACAGTATTGCATCTCAGGGATTCACTCCTGCCAGGAGATTGGTTGACAAGTTCAGAAATTCAGGATGCCTCCATCACAGTTCTTTTCCATTGTCAGGACGGAAGATGTTTGCAATTCCCACGGCAGGGCATAATTTACCAATTTCCCCTTCTCCCATTCTATCTAGCATCAGCCTAGCAGTGCTTTTCAGGAAAATAATGCTTTTCAGGAAAATAATGAATCCAGAGTTTCCTCAGAGGCATATTCCTCTTTCTATGTGTGCTGCAGAATGAAGCACACATAGAGGAAGAAACAAGGAGAAATAGAGATGTTTCTTCTCGTTATGTGGGAAGGTGTAAGATTTTGGTGCATCCCCAGGTTTACAAGTTCTTGTAAATCTGGGGATGTGTCAAAGTCTATGGGAGTTGCATGGGAACACCCACGCAATGCCCATGGAACGCTTTCAAGGGCAGAATAACGCAACACAGCGATTTGCACTACGTTGCGTTACTCCAGATTTTTGAAGCCACTGAAAGTCACACAAAGTGGCTTTGTGTGGCTTAAAAATATGCCTTGAAGATTTTTGTCATGCATGTACTACGTTGCGTGGTACATTCAACGTGGTACAAGCCCTTAGAGTTTATCCATATTGGCAAAACGTGAACGTCGACAATCCATTATCTATTGGTCTGTCGTCTCCATCTGCATTTTTGCTTTGCTAAGCATCCTACTCGAACATACTATGATCTTTGGGATATTTGTTTGTTTTTCAAGTGTGCCTCTCAAAATGTTATCTGCTAAATTGACAAATCTTTTATTTTTATTGCCCGTCACAATAATTCCAGATGGCAGAGCTTTAGGCGTAGCTAGCAGACATTTTTCTGCCACTGGAGTATGTTTCAATAACTCCCTTAGAACAAACATGAAAATTGATGATTGTTGATTATCTATACTTTCCACATTAACTTAAATTATTAGTAGTTAAGTGCCTGAAATCTTATGAAATTAAAACTAATCTCAGAAACTCCACCTCTTCCCAGTGATTTCCTTCAGGAAAACTTGCAATCATGTATATTGCCCAACTTTGACCCAGTGAGCTCGCATAATCATAGGTCTTTCTAGTAGTGACACTGATTTGTTTGCTCATCATTCCACAAGGGGAACACGGCTTCTAAAGCCTCTTGGACAAATGCTAGTCTTGGGGAAATTCTCAGATCAGTGGATTGGGCTAATGACACTACTTTCCAAACTTTCTATTGCAAGCTACTTTCTAGTGCTTCTAAAATGGTTACTATACTTTAAATACGCATAAAAGGAGCATCCAGTATTGTAACAAAATGCATATTTTCTGGACTGAAGGTGTTGCAAAGTCTTGATTTTATCAAAAACATTGAGGTAAATACTATTCCTCCTCAAAATGTTACATACTGCCACTATTTTCTTCTGCCCTATTTCAGTTCATTTCAGCTCATATGTCTGCTTTTATCTCAAACACCTAAAATCAGTTTTGTGTATTTTTTGCACGATTTCTACCGCCTGATGGAAGAATTCATCATTCTCTTCATTGTTCCCTTGATTCATCAAACAACGTTTTCTCTCACACAAGAAAAGCAGGCATCCGGCTCATAATGGTTTATGTTATATGTATTTGAGCGCTCTATCACCTGCAAAAGTATCCAGGCGCTTGCTGCACAGGTGTACAAACTTCGCCCAGAGGAGCACGAGGCTTATTCAAAGAGCCGGATCTTCAGCTTCTTGCAGAACTCGAGAATCGAGGAGGGGGCTATGATTTGTGGTAGGAGGTCGTTCTACGCTATAGGAGCTATGTGTGAGCTAGCCCAAGCTCCAGACTTCTGTGTATGTGTGGGATGTGTGCGAGCAGGAGTCCGGCTGAGCGTAGGGGTCTGGGTGGGATTGGCTGTTCAAGGGGCCCCCACCTGTTTCTGCTTTAGAAGCCAAAATGATGAGTTTCACAAAGTTTCTATCCTTACAGGCTGGATACAGAGGGGCATATTTACTAGAAAATGGCAGAACACGGTGTTACGCCAAAATTGGTAACACCACGCTCTGTTAGTTTCAAAACAAAGGAATGAGCCCTATTTACAAGAATGCGGTGCACCCCTGCATTTCTCCTAGCACTGGCGCTAAAGAAGCTGCCCAGCGCCAGCGCAGGTACCTTTGCGCCATGTTGCAAGGGTGCCTACGCTGCAGGGGTGATTGTTTATGTGCAGGAAGGGACACCTTCTTGCAGATAAACAATCTTTACAGGCAATTTTCTTTGGAAAGAGCGAAATACGAGGAGAAATGAAACATTACTCCTCGTATCGCCTGCTTAAGACCAGGTATTCCCTGGTGATAATTTTGGCGCTGCCCCATACCTTGTAAATATGGGGCAGTGTCAAAAAGCAATGGGTGTTGCAGCGGAACACCCACTGCAACACCTACTGCATGACCCTTTCACGCTAAGATCTGCATGAATAGGGGCATTATTTACAAGGCTGCCTTGTAAATAAGGCGAAGGACTTAACACCACCAGAACGTCGGAAAAGGTGACGTTCTGGTAGCGTTAACTCCTTGTAAATATGCTCCAGAATGTCTAGCATATTTTCACTCCACAGGCAAATGTGTAGTTGTCAATAGTGCAGTTGGTACAGTGGCACCAGGGCCTAGATCCTAGAGGTCCCTCTATTGACTTCACCAGCTGCTACTATCCCTCTGTGTCGAGGAGACTTTGTGAGAAGCCTCACCCAGTATGTCAGTGATTCTTTCCTTCCTGACATGGGTAGAGGTAAACTATTCTCACGACGCAGTACGCTAGAAACTGGAATGACAGCTTCTGCAGTGGATGACTGTGCAAGCAGCAGTAGCCTCAGAGCATGCTGGGAGAAAAACAAAGAGGGCATGGAGGAGAGAAGACCACCCAGCTACAATGCCACCAACCAGGCCTCATCAGTCACCTCAATACATTGCCCCATTTAGCGGTTGCCAAAGGGACGATGGGACAGCCATCTTTGCCTCAGCTGCCTCCTGCATGTACATTTAAATGCATTTCATGCTTACTGCACACACAGCCACTGTGTTTAACAAATCTCTAAAAAATGGCCTTGCCTCTCGTTCATGCAAATATTTCGCAGCAACCGTAGATAGTGTAGGTGGCCAAATCAACCTGTTAACTTCGATTAGGAATCTTGGCGGTAGAAACAATCCCCTTCTTCTCTTCAGTGGTTCATTTCACCTGATGTGCACTCATTCAGACCTGGGCAGTGCCCCTGCCTTCTGAGAAGCAGGGTGTAACTCAGAATAGAACAGGCAGTCAGTGGGTGCTGCAAAATAACCAAGCCATGTGTGCCGTCTTTAGCCAGCCCTGCATTTTAGACAAACACAATTTATATACCAAGACATGTTGACCCTTCAATCCAACAATCATAAGATATTGTAAGCATAATGCTACGGCGTGCCTTAGTGCCCCATTTCTAGGTGGTACCAAATAGTAGTCAATGAGGATGCTGACATCCTTGCATTGTTCGCAAAGGAAAAGTCACAAATGATAAGCCGCAGAATGCAAGGTGCTGTTGGCTAACATTTCACATAGAGGAGTAGTGCAGAATAGGGAGAGGGATGGGGTTGTGGGTGCAATGTATGGGAAAGTGTGAGGGGTGGGGCTCATTTTCCTTCTTGCATTACTCCATTTCAGTTTTGCTACACTACTGTTCACAAGCTCGTAGGTCTGGTCTCTCAAAGTTTGTAGCTGTACAAGTTTTATGCAGAACTTCCAAAATGCTACAAAGAAAAAACTGCTATACGCGGTCCCCAGATTACAATGCCGTCCATTAAAACTAGTTCTATGTGCATGCATCACAATATTCACAGCGCAAAAACAAGCAGGTCTGAATCCGGTTTGTGCATTATCAATAAATATTTTGTGCCTGCTCAATCTAGACTTCAATTTCAAATTTCGAGGTGAGTCACTTTAATATAAAGTAGGCCTGGGTGGTGAACTCTGCTCCGTTCGCGGAGTTTGCAGAGTTTTCCGCACTCCGCATTCCGCGGAGTTCACTGAGTTCTCAGTTTAGAAAAGTTTTTCACTCGCTCGCCAACAGTAACTTGGCGAGCGCGAGTGAGGAAAATCCAACGCTAGAATGCTTCCCAGCGAGATTTCTCAACGCGGGCAGTCGCCGATGGTTGCTACCACTCGCATTGAGAAACCTCCCGTTCATGTTGAGGAAGCTGCCGCTCGAGTAGAATACCTATTCGAGCGGCAGAACGAAGCAGCGCACTCTTGCGCTGCGCATGATGCCATTTGCGCTGATTTTACAGCGCAGGACAAACACCCGGCGCTAAAAGTCAGTGCGAACGGCACTAGGTAATGCACTCCGCAGCTCGCGGGACTCCACGTAGCTTGGCAGAGTTTTTATGGCACTTCGCGGAGTTCCATGTAGCGTAACTCGGCGAACTCCGCCCAGGCCTAAAGTGTATCCTAGACCTGCCTACTGGAACCCTGTTGGCCAGTTTTCATAATGTTTCATCTCTTTTTTACTTGTCTACCATGAGCTGCTATTTTATAATTCCTTATTCACTGTGTGAACAATGCCACTTACATTTTTGTGTTTCTCAGATTTGCAGTGTAATTCCACCATCAACATGATGTTCCATTATTTATGACAAATGAATGTTGCTAGCTGGAAAATATGTCCCTTGTTCCTTTGCTTGTTTTTGCTATAATGCTGCAGTTTATTAAACCTGTTTGTATTTGTACGCCCATTGTTCTATTCGTTTTCATCATAACATTGATTGATTGATTCTGCTTATCTAAATAGATAGATAGATAGATACACAATTTCTTGAGCGTCCTAGCAAATGGTCCCCTTGTTGGCCATTTACCTCAGTATACACTAACACCCAAGCTCTCAAGGGTTATTGGGTCACCCTCTTGTTTCCTTTGGAGAGGAGAGCTGCCATCAGCTATATTTGTTCTTCTACTTCTAAGCAGGATGAAGCTTGCTTACCCTGTAGGTGAGGCTCATCATTTTAAAGTTCTCTCGAATACCACATTTGGTTCGTTGTGGTCAGCAGCAATGGCAACAAGGGCGGGGAGAATATTTTTGAGGTTAAAGTTATTCCTCAGTTATTTCCGAGGAATGGATTTTTAACCCTGTCTACCTTAAAATCACAATGGGTGGCGATTAGAGATTCAGAGAATCATATGGTGATGTTTCACAAATAGTTCCCTTGGCGTTCAGGTTAATTAAGAGATTCAATCTAAGAAAGCCAGTTGTTCTTAAACCGGCTGTAGAAGGCTTACAGAAGTGACGCTTCAAATGCTTGGAAACAGCAGACATTTCTTATCTTCCTGCAAAAGTAGCCTTCTTATTGGCAATTACATCAGCCAGAAGGCTAAGGGAGTTAGGATCTCTGGTTATCTCCTACCCACCCATATCTTTTATTTCAACCAGATAGGTGGGGTTAAAAACAGACCAAAAATCTAGGTCTAAAGTTAAAAAACATTTTCATTTAGCCCAAGAGATTATTTTGACAGTCTGTGATGAAAAGTCTGCACAGCCATTCCCTATACCTTTGAATGTTAAGAGAGCTTTGGGACTCTATTTGAAAAAAAAACCCAACTTTTTTTATACTACTTCTCTTTTTGTGCCATAAGGGGTAGGTAACAAGAGTAGAAAGTTCATTCGTGCTACTTCAAGTAGCGAGGTTTGCCAGGCTATCTCACAGGCTTATTTATCAGCAGGGCATGAAAACCCAAGAAGAGTACAGACATTCAACAAGAGCAGATTCAACTTCATGGCAGAAGCTCATAGGGTATCTTTGCAGGAGTTATGCAAAGCAGCCACAAAGATAACTCTGAATAATTCTGTATCACAATATAGGTCAGATTTGAATGACTCTGATTTTATTAATTGTACCCCTGGAGCGGGGAACGCTGCTTTGAAGTAATTGCAGCTATAGAGGTGTTCTTTTTTCAGTAAACTGGTGAAGAAATTAACATTTTATTGTATATTTCTGATGTTTGGGTATATCCTCGTTAAATAAGAACTGAGATGAAGAGCACAGGTGATAGGGTTTTAATTACCCTGAATCTTAGTATTCAACATTTGAGTGCTCAACCCACCCTCCCACCCTTTGGACACCCCAATAATTTTTTTATTATTATTAGCACAATGCGCATGAGGCGAGGGGGGGTTTTGTAGCATAATGGGACGGCAATGAAAGAAAGGCTATAATATATGTTAGTAAAAATGCTTGTGCAAACAGCCATCTTGAGGGTAGTGCCACCTCATTAATTCAGGACTGGGATGAGGACCACTAGCACTTAGTAGATGAAGATTATCGGTAAGAAATAGGAAATGTGGCCTAATGTCCAGAGGTGCTGACTTTGGAACTGGCGTACCAGGTTTGAGTCGCAGCATCTGAGTAACATCCTATTGTTCTGGACAAATCAAATAATCTGATTCTGAATCTCACTTGTGTAATGTAATCTGGTGCTCAGTTAAAGCGCTCTCATGCCCATGGCTAACACGGCCAGCACAACTGCAGTCACTCCTGCAGGCGATGCACTGGAAGAGGTTGAGGCCTTCACTACCTGGGCAGTGTCATAGACAAGCAGGGCAGCGCAGACGCTGATGTCAAGATAAGAATCAGCAAAGCAAAGGCTGCCGTCATCCAGCTAAAGAATATCTGGAGCTCCAAGGACCTAACTCTGCAAACCAAGATTAAGTTGTTTAACACCAACGTAAAATCAGTCCTTCTGTAGGGAGCAGAAACTTGGAGGATAACAGTGACCACCACCAACAAAGCCCAGACCTTCATCAACACCTGTCTGTGGAAAATCCTCCAAATCCGGTGGCTAAAGATCATCAGCAACAATGACCTATGGCAGCAGACTTCCCAACTCCCTGCCCATGAATCAATCATGAAAAGACGCTGGGGCTGGATAGGTCACACCCTTGGCAATCCCGCATCCAATACCACCAGGCAAGCCACGACCTGGAACCCTCAAGGGAAAGGGAATAGAGGAAGTCCAAGAAACACCTGTCACCGTGAACTCAAGGCTGACTTGCCAGGAGATGGGTTATACCTGGAGTCAGATTGAAAGAAAAGCCCAGGATAGAGATGTCTGGAGAGTCCTGGTTGATGGCCTATTCCCCAGGAGGAGGCATAAATAGTATATAAGTAATGCTCTTGGACAAACAGCACTCTATTAAAAAGAAAACTGCAACAAAAAAGTGACAGAATCATTAGCAATGAACAGGAATTCAATCTGCATTACAGTTAAAATTGTCATGCTTGAAAGGAAGCAGCCACAAGGTGGCAGCAAATGTCAATTTCTTGATGTTCTTCCATGAAAAATATCTGCCCGATAGTTATTTTGTGCTCTTGTTATTTCAAAATTTGCTGTTTACTTTAAATAGTAATTCATATTATTACCCCTGTTTATTACTTTTCAATTTAATCAAAAAGACAAGTGTTGGGTAGCCTTCCATTGACAAAAACATGGACCTACATTATTGTGTATGACTGCATTTCAATATTGTGTTACTTGTTACAGTGGTTAAGAGTGCTAAGAACGCTAAATAACTGCTCCACGTCTGGCATTGAAGGGGCAGGCGTTATGATCTTTAATATGCTACTAGGGGCGATGCAATGTCCAAAATCCCACCTGCAGGCATTGAAAAGCACAAGTGTATCTTCCCAAAACACAGAATCCTGCAAATCCAATCCTAAAGCGATCTGTTTCCGGCTCTAAAAGTAGATGCCTTGCACCTGCTGTGTGTGTGTTTTTTTTAGAAGGTGGGTTTGCCCTTTTTCGCTCGTTTCTTGCACTTTGCAGATCTTTGCTTTTTGACTT
Source organism: Calotriton arnoldi (assembly GCA_963921515.1). Classification (NCBI taxonomy): domain Eukaryota; kingdom Metazoa; phylum Chordata; class Amphibia; order Caudata; family Salamandridae; genus Calotriton; species Calotriton arnoldi. Next base: position 827,203 of record CAWUFW010005814.1, read on the forward strand.
CGAAATTGCCTCTGACTGCTGCCTATGGCATCACACGTTGCTGTTTTGTATAAGGCCAGTATACAAACAAACATAGCCCAGACTGCATGACACACTGCACAAGGGGCTTAATCGGGCTACCTGGGGGTGTAGGGAAGTCAGAAATAGTACAGGGAAAGCTAGTGCTTTACGTGTGATGAAAAATGTAGGGGTCCCTTAAAGGAGTGTGGCCAAAGAAACATCAGAAGGAATCCTATACCAGAGGTGCTGCCTATCTAACTAAACATACGGTCTACAATATGGGAACTAGAATCATGTGCTTGACAAATTCAAAAAGTCTTACTCAGCAAAGAATAATTTTATTTCCAGCGGCGGATTCTCCGCTAAGGCAGAGGAGCGTCGCCTCACAGGAAACATAATATAATAATACCAATGTTATTATCGTTTTAGTTTTCACTATTGGCTCTGTAAAGGTATGGGCGGGGCAAGGCTGTGCTGCCCGCAGAGCAGGGGGAGGCGTGGTGGGCACTCTCTTAAGTGTGCATGATGGTTTGCCCAGCCGCCTTGGGCCGGCCAAACCGTCATGCGCACTTTGCATGTTATCCACGGCTGTATTGCACAGCCTGGGTATAAACACATGCACAGCCTCCCTGTACCTCTCTAAGCGCCGAACCACGGTGCTCAGACCAATCACAACGCTGCTGTAATGCAGCATTGTTATTGGCTAGGGGAGTCTGGGAGCCTGGGTGCTTCCTGCTTTGTCTACCGAAGAGGACGGAGGAGAGGTGACCACCGGGAACGGAAGTGAAATTTTCTTTCTCCCCCCCCCCTTTTTTTAAAGCCCCCCCCCGCCCACCACTTCTGCCCTTTAGAAGCCGCTACTGTTTATTACAAGACAGGAAGCACTATTATGCAATATCTATTTTTGCTATTTATTTTAAGTAGCCGATTCAAAGCAGTACTTTATTTCCAACAATCCTGCTCCCCTTGGCAGGAAGTAACAACACAGAAGAAACACACCCAGCACTATAAGTAAGAGCAGCCAATCGCGAACTTCCTCTTTACTTGCTGCTAAAGTTAAGTGTTTGTCGAGGCCTTGTAAATTAAAATGCTTTTATTGGGAGCGCTTTGGCATTTTGGGTATTAAAAGTAATATTTTTTTATGTGTATATTCCAATAAATGCATGTTAAGACTGGCACTTGGGGCAATCATCATTATTTGTGGTTGCTAAGTAATTGCCTTTTCTCTGAGCACTTCAGTTGAACATTGCAATGAAATATGTCTGGTAATTTGTAACAAGTGTTGCTTTCTTTAAACATCAGCGTTCAGCAGCCGAACAGCTCGTCATTTTGAAATATCGTTGCCTTCAGCATCCTCATTATAACTGTGCACGCTTGGAGGAAATGGGTTGTTTTATGGGCCAGGCTGCCTTTCAGGCCGGTTCACGGTTGTTACATTGTAATTTATCTACGGTGAGAGTGTTTATCAATTACAGAGAATTTGAGTGTTCATTGCATGTACCAAAACCATGCTGGTGATTGCGGGTCACTTATGTCCTAAATGATTAAAGCATTAGGCTCTTACTCTGAAGCAGTGCCAGGGCCCTCGTCAGGAGTCCACTGCAGCTTGCACCACCCATCGCCCTTGCCAGTGCTACTAATGACAGTACCAACGCAAAGACTAACCATCACACTTCTGCAAATGTGACAATTCAGACTATTCTAGGTCCCCAAAGCTATAAGAATGACTTTGGCAGCAGGTATTAGTCATTTTTTAATGAATATTGAATTAATAAACAACTTTTTTTGTCATCGTCTCTAAACTAGCCACCAGGTGTCAGACTGTCATAAATGCCTGTGTTGAAAATTAAGTGCCTGTGCTAAGCACCTGAAACCAACGGCGCAAATTAAGCACTGCTCTGAAGATTAAGGATTTGAGTCCAGGGGCCTTACTAATCATGTGCCTACTCTCAAGAATTGTCGAGCAGTGCATTTTTAAAAATGGCGTCAAGAATATCTTTTTTGTTCATTCCAAAAACAGGGCGACCGGAAAAGGAACAGATTGCTTATAAACATTCTGTAACCATTTGGGAAAGGCCTTGGTGCATCGTTAAACATTTGTGGACGTTTTACCCTATTCTTCAACAGAATGTTGTGTGTCTATAAATTTCTGCTTTGAGGGGGTTCCCTGTCAAGGGCATATTGTCATCATGAGAAATATCAATAATAATCAGAACCATAATGTTAATAATGGAGAAATAGAAGAAGATTATGTTTTTGAGATAAACTTCCAGTTTTTTGTCTACCTCCATGTCAAACTCGATTCACAAAGCGGTCTCTTCGTCTTTTAAAAACATGGCTATCGATATCGATAACTCAGTGGTGGCCACAATGTGTAGTACTTTATCTGAACCCCCAGGGAATGAACATAATGTGGATGATGGTAGTTCAATTCTGCAATATGAAAAGCACTTAAAGTCCCTGTGTCAAGATCCGAATATGGGTAGAGTTGGCTCAAACAATAGGTCATTTGATGATTTCAGTGATCAGTATTCGGATGATTTATATGACGATGTGTTGTGTACAGATGATAATGCCACTAATGGTTCCAAGAGAAAGAAATCGGCTGCTAATCTACAAATGGTAATCTTGGCTGCTGAGGGTAATCCCATGTTTGATTGAAACTCTGTCCTTTGTGGATGATTATGTAAAAATCAAGGATCAGGAATCCTATCGACAGAGCTTCTAGGTCTGAATTGAGGGCGGAATGTCCTAGATCAACTACTACAGTTAACGCAGCTCTAACCCCGATGTTGGACATAAAAAAGGCACCTTTCTAAGTAGAGGGGGTAAAGAACCCAAAAAGGGTGTGGATAGATCCTGGGCATCATGCCATGCCAGAAGTTTGTACACATTGGGTATATTGACATGGGTATTGTGCTTGTCAGAGCAGGTGAAGTGTACATGTTAACTTCTTGATCCAAAGGTGGTCTCCAAGTGGCCCAGGGGCTGTATGTTTTTTGGACAACATGAATGCAGGACTGTCATATGAAAGGCAATAAAGTCTGTTACTAAGGATAGACCCAAAACTTGGGGATCTGGCTGGTTGCGAGGTTGGACTAAACAGTCTGGGATCCCTATTTGGCGATGACTTCATGAGGAAGATTGGACATTATGTGCAACCGTTTGGGCCCGTGGAGATAGGTGTGACTTTGCTGGCAGTTTAACCTACTTCAGACCCTACTTTAACTGCTAACAATACAGATACTCTTGGCTGATATCCTTCCCACAAAGGAGAAGGGGAGGACATTTGGCAACAATAGAGGGCAAACAATTGAAGGGGGACTTCAAGGTAAGAATGCTCTCCTCCCCCTCGTGAAATCGGGGATAATTTAGCCCTTTTCGCTAAAAAATGAGAGTTAATTACAAACCATCCTTGGGTTCGGGAAACAGTCTAGGGATTCCAAAAAGACCTTTATGGCACACAAGAACAGTGTAGGTTTCCTACTTTAATCCTGTTTTCCCACGAAGGGGAGATTTGATTTCACTGGAAGTGCAGGATTTAGTGGTGAAGGGTGCATTAGAGACTTGTCTGCTACATCCCAGAGTGTTTGTGAGCAACATATTTCTGGTTCAGAGGAAAAAGAAGTTTCGGCCAGTGACAAACTTGAAAAGAACTCGACCAGTTTGTTCTATATTGCCATTTCAAAATAGAGATACTACTCAGACTCAGGGATATTCTCCTTCTAGTGGCTGAATAATGTGTTTGTACTTAAAATGATCTCACAGTGCCAATCTTTCATGGTCATATGAAATACTTGCAGTTACTCTGGCAAGGGCAGATGTAAAGGTTCAAGTCCCTACCATTTGGTCTGTCCTCTGCTCCTTGGAGTTTCACCAAATTGTTAAAATTGTTGATGGCAGCTCTTATGTCCCAGGGACTGAGGATGGTGGTATACCTGCTTGACATGATACATTAGGCCAAGAAAAATTATTTTATTATCGCAGGTACAGGTGGCCATTGACTTAATTCAGACTTGGTTTTATTATTAATGTGTGGAAATCGGATCTAATTAATTTGAGAAGGATGGAATTTCTAGAGTTTGTAATGTACCTAGAAAAGGAAATGCTTTTATTCCTTGACTCAAAGTTAAAAGTGATAAAAAAAACATTGAGGTTGACATTGGCTCAGCAGCAGATTTCTCTCCGGTATGTGGCGAGACCAATGGGCCGTCTCTCATTTTTTTTCAAGTGGTCTTTCTGGTCCCCCTTTATTACCGAGCTCTCCAGCGACTGAAGATAAGGCATTTACAAAGGGGACTGAGTTAGTCTGAAGTGGTTCCTTTAGATCTGGAAGCAAAGGAGGAAATAAACTAGTTGTAAAGCCACATAAACTTCAGGAACTGGCAGGCCATTTTCCCTACGTCCCCAGATCCAGTATTAGAATCAGATGCAAGTCTGGAAGGGGTACTTTGTCTTCTTGAGGAAGATTGTCCAAGAAGGAGTTGCCAGTGCACATAAATTGTTTAGCGATCTTTGCAGCCTTCTTTGCTGTTTGAAGCTTTGTTAAAGACAGGGTCAGATGTGGAGTTCTCCTCCGTATGGACAATCTGACAGCAGTCAGGTATATAAACAGATTGGAGGGCATGAGATCAAAACCATGATCATATATATTGTGAAATATTTGTATGCTTATTTAAATGTTGTGTGTTCGAAAAGCACTCCCTGTACCTAGCAAGATTGTCAGAGAGTTCCCTTTACAAAATCGTTTTACTTTGCAGTCAGATACAGGAAAGGGAACACCAGTCTCCATGTTAAAAGAATCAACAGCAATTTGTCAGAAGACTTATCCAGACATTTCACCTCTGTCTTTGAAGGCAGAGCAAATGTGACAAGATAAAAGTATTATTTAAATGCATCTTCATTTCTCATTCACCTTTTTAACTCCAGCATTTGGAGGGTTCTGCAGCACCCCCCGTACTTCTACTTCCAGCCTTTGTGAGTGAAGGATGTGAAAATGAAAAGTGGTGAAAATGATTCTGGAGGAAATGAAATAGGTGGAAATGAAGCAACCCAACCAGAATGTGCAGTGGAAAGAAGAAAAACATGTTTAAAAGGGAACATTGGTTACTCTGGAAGTAAGTGATGTGTGTGAGTGTGTGATCATAACCTCTGCACCAATCCATTTTAGCTGCGCGTTTCAAGCTGCAGTTCAGGCTGTTTTATAATAATGTATTCTCAAAACATAAACCTAATCGAAAGGTAGCGGAGTGCTATGCAGAGATGCTGTGGGTTCTGAGGGTTTAGAGAGGGGAGGTGGACAATTTACTCTCTAAAGGACATCCACAAGAATATCATACTCCATTATGTTAACACTGTGAATAGGTTTCTATTTTGCACCATAGTTTACAAATCAGGTGGAAATAAAGAAGATACAATTTGATGGGTAGAAATGAAGGAAGAGGAAATAAAGCAAGCGGAGCTCGCATTAGGTATAAATAGTGGTTGCAATGAAGCAGGTGGAAATGATGGAGTTGGAAAAGAAGGAATGAGAAACGAAGTTAGAAAGGGAGCTTATGCAAATGAAGGAGGTTGCAATGAAGCAGGTGGAAATGATGGAGTTGGAAAAGAAGGAATGAGAAACGAAGTTAGAAAGGGAGCTTGTGCAAATGAAGGAGGTTGCAATGAAGCAGGTGGAAATGATGGAGTTGGAAAAGAAGGAATGAGAAACGAAGTTAGAAAGGGAGCTTGTGCAAATGAAGGAGGTTGCAATGAAGCAGGTGGAAATGATGGAGTTGGAAAAGAAGGAATGAGAAACGAAGTTAGAAAGGGAGCTTGTGCAAATGAAGGAGGTTGCAATGAAGCAGGTGGAAATGATGGAGTTGGAAAAGAAGGAATTAGAAACGAAGTTAGAAAGGGAGCTTGTGCAAATGAAGGAGGTTGCAATGAAGCAGGTGGAAATGATGGAGTTGGAAAAGAAGGAATGAGAAACGAAGTTAGAAAGGGAGCTTGTGCAAATGAAGGAGGTTGCAATGAAGCAGGTGGAAATGATGGAGTTGGAAAAGAAGGAATTAGAAACGAAGTTAGAAAGGGAGCTTGTGCAAATGAAGGAGGTTGCAATGAAGCAGGTGGAAATGATGGAGTTGGAAAAGAAGGAATGAGAAACGAAGTTAGAAAGGGAGCTTGTGCAAATGAAGGAGGTTGCAATGAAGCAGGTGGAAATGATGGAGTTGGAAAAGAAGGAATGAGAAACGAAGTTAGAAAGGGAGCTTGTGCAAATGAAGGAGGTTGCAATGAAGCAGGTGGAAATGATGGAGTTGGAAAAGAAGGAATGAGAAACGAAGTTAGAAAGGGAGCTTGTGCAAATGAAGGAGGTTGCAATGAAGCAGGTGGAAATGATGGAGTTGGAAAAGAAGGAATTAGAAACGAAGTTAGAAAGGGAGCTTGTGCAAATGAAGGAGGTTGCAATGAAGCAGGTGGAAATGATGGAGTTGGAAAAGAAGGAATGAGAAACGAAGTTAGAAAGGGAGCTTGTGCAAATGAAGGAGGTTGCAATGAAGCAGGTGGAAATGATGGAGTTGGAAAAGAAGGAATTATAAACGAAGTTAGAAAGGGAGCTTGTGCAAATGAAGGAGGTTGCAATGAAGCAGGTGGAAATGATGGAGTTGGAAAAGAAGGAATGAGAAACGAAGTTAGAAAGGGAGCTTGTGCAAATGAAGGAGGTTGCAATGAAGCAGGTGGAAATGATGGAGTTGGAAAAGAAGGAATGAGAAACGAAGTTAGAAAGGGAGCTTGTGCAAATGAAGGAGGTTGCAATGAAGCAGGTGGAAATGATGGAGTTGGAAAAGAAGGAATGAGAAACAAAGTTAGAAAGGGAGCTTGTGCAAATGAAGGAGGTTGCAATGAAGCAGATGGAACTGATGGAGTTGGAAAAGAAGGAATGAGAAACGAAGTTAGAAAGGGAGCTTGTGCAAATGAAGGAGGTTGCAATGAAGCAGGTGGAAATGTAGTTTATGGAAAAAAAACCAGAGTGGAAATGAAGTAAGGCCAAATCTAGTGGTTTTACACTCGTCACATTAACAGTAGTGATCACCTTTAACTTTATAAAATAATAAATATGTTGATGATGCACAAATCTTTCTAAAGCTTGAACATCAACCAGATAATGAATCTTGTCCCATCAAACACTATCTCCAAGGGGTTAACCACTAGGTGATATCCAAACACATGAAGAGGAACATGTCAAAAACTCAGGGTACTCGCGTGCAGGAAAAGGACAATCATCATGCCTCGACCATCCGGAACGAGTACTGATCCACCACCTACCTACCCAGCCCAGCCAAAGAATCCAGGAGTGATTATGGACTCCTGCTGTACCCTTGGTACCAAGAAAAGCTTCTAAATCATAAGATGCCTTTGTCGAATTTCTCCTTACCTACGTTTCTCTAAAAAAGTTGAAACCACCATCTCCTTAATGTTTTCCTGCCTTTGCAATGCCTGCAGACTACTATAAAGGGCTTCGCTCGGCTGCTTCACAAGCTGCTCAGACTCCAGAATGCAGCTGCCAAGCATTGCTTCAATCTGCCCATACAGACTTGCATATCAACTGCCCTCAAATCCTTATGTAGGCTGCTGGTGGCTAGATGTAACACTTTAAAGCAATGTGCTTCATACATTGAAGCATCCATGGCAATGGACCACACTTCCTTCAGCTTAATGCCTGCACCTATCACCCAAAAAATTACTAGGCTCCAGGGTGTCCCCCTTTTGACCATCTCTCCCTTCAAAAAGCGTTGCACTGGTACATACTTCTTCTCTGTTCAACTGAGCTCTTGAGCTTGATTCCTGTAAAAACATTAACAATTGACAACATTCCAGAGTTTGAAAGAAATTTAAAAACCTGATTCCCCAATTCACATAATCACATGATACAGTGTAGTCCAATAAAAGGTAGGTACTCGCATGCACAACTGCATCTATTCTCACACTTTTCTACAACAATTCATGCTTGTGTGTAGCTACCAGTTCACTGAGCCGTCTTTTGAGCATGTGTCTGAAGCTCACACACCTCACCCAATGCCTTCATGTTGGCCAAAGTACAACCCACATCCTACAAACCATGCTCTCCGAAAGGGCACCAGGAGCCCAACTGAACATCACTTATAGCAATCACAAGCTGCAATTTAAGGTTTGGGGTTACAAAATGTATCCGAATCTACACGCTATCTACATGAATATCATGATGCACTGTGTTACTAGCTGCATTAGAAGAGTGAGCTCGTCATGTCCATGAGAACATCATCACACCCAGGGGCGTAGCTTAGTCAGTGAGATTTGGGGAGTGTGAATCTCAAATTTCCCAACTAAAAAAGTGATGGGCCTTAGGGTGGAGGGTTGAGATGACCATTGTTCAGAATCCACTGTTCAAATGATGAACAGGGTCAGTACTGTTTTGTATTAGCTGGACCTCTGTCTAAAGTGGTATAGTGGGCAATAAACAATGGGTTGGAATTGGGGATGTGAAAATTTTGCATAATTTGCTTTCACGTAATGACATCAAATGACAGCAAATTTATTCGAAATGCAAATCCTTAGTTTTGCGCTATATTTTTAGCATCCTCACATCTATTTTTGGCATGAGGTTGCATTTACACAAAAGCACTACAAACAACAGCCACTTGCGCTCTGTTGTTCCTGTGCTTTTGCTGCAAATTTGTATTGTAAATTCCACCATTCACTGTAAATTTGTACCACGAATGGCGCATGATTACAGAAAGTGGCGTAATAGAGCAATTTTATGAATTACGAGTAACAAGAGAAACGTGAAATTCCTGAAATTACACTGGCTTATTATAAAATTTCACCTAGCCTAGCTAGAATACTACCAAAAGGAATTGCCAGTGGTTAGATGATTTCCAAGCATTCATCCCATCGCCTTTTGGGTGCTTGATTGCCAGTAGTATGCCTGGAAGCCAAAGAATGCTTTTCAAGCGTAGTACTGCAAAAGTTTGTGAATTCGAAAAAGTAGTAAATTTGCATCCATACAATCAGTGGCGGCTCCTCTGCTGTGGTGGAGGAGAGTCGCCCCACTGAACAAAAGGAAAACTAAAATTATAATTATCGTTATTATCATTTTATTTTTATTTTGAAGTCAGTGGCTCTCGGGGCTGGGCAGGGCTGGACACAGCAGGGGAGAGGAGTGCTTTGCACAGGAAACATTAATTACATCGCATGCGATACATCGCATGCCATTACAATGCGGTCGTTACAACGACCGCGTTGTTACATCGCAAACCATTACAACGCAAGTCGTTACAACGACTTGCTGTAGGGGGCAGAAGGTGTTGGATTTAAAATCCAACACCTTCCCTACTGTTGCACAGACTGGAGTTGGAATAGTAAATTATGCTATTCCAACATCCAGCGCCCCCTACAGCAAGTCGTTGTAATGACTTGTGTTGTAATGGTATACGATGTAACAACGCAGTTGTTGTAACGACCGCGTTGTAATGGCATGCGATGTATCGCATGCGTTGTAACGTCACATATTCGCTTTGCACTTCTTAAGTGGGCATGACTGCTTGACCGACACTCTCGGGCCGGCCAAACAGTGATGCGCACTTTACATCTTCCCAACCAGGCTGCATTACGCAGCCTGGTGAGGAACATGCAAAGCCTCCCATTCCCCATCTGAGCGCCGATCCACGTCGCTCAGACCAATCACAATGCTGCATTGCAGCATTGTGATTGACTCAGGGGAACCTGGGAGCCGGGTGCTTCCTGCTGCTGGCCGGGACCTCAGGAAGATGGAAGAGGACGGAGAACGGAGGAGAGGCGGCGGCCGGCCGTTTCAGGTAAGTGTTTTTTAATTTTTTTTATTCTTCGTCGTCCCTCGTCACCTGACTCCCCCTCCCCCCCACCTCACCACTCGAATCCGGTAGCAGCCCCTACTGCATACAATAAATACTTCTATGGGTGCAGGTTTATTACTTTTCTGGTAAACCAGGCGCTATATATATTTGACAAGAAAAACCGACACAAACATAGCAGACTCGATGCAGGGCCCCTAGACCGAACTACCAAGCAAAGAATGCATTTATTTTGAGGGGCGTCACACTACAAACACCCCCCCCCACCAAGCAAAGAAAGCATTTATTTGTGGGTGTTACACTCCAAACAGCCCCCTGCTAAGCTACGTCCCTGATCATACCCCAGTGAAAGCCATTCAAAACATGGTAAACATAAATAGATCTTATTAATAAATATGAAGAGTAGGACAGAAGAAAGACCAAGATATTTGGGTGAAGGAGGAGGGGCAGGAACGTGGAGAGCTGGTGCAGCCAGAGTGCGCCACAGGTTAATCCTAATGACATCGAGTGCATCCCAACCAAATGTGATCCCACCGGTTAGAGTTTGCAGCAGGCAGCTGATAACCGCTTTAACAAGAGGGGAGGGGATGCGGCCTAACGTCTACAGCGGTGGACCTCGAAACTGAGGAACCGGGTTTGAGTCTCGGCAGGGACGCTCAACATCCTGTGCAAGTGCATCCCAACCAAATGTGTTCACAATGGACAGAGGGCCTCATTTATGAGGTTTTACCGTAGGGCAGCGCTGCAGGCCTTCCTGCTACCCTGCCCTACGGTAAAAGAAAAGGGCAGGAATGCGCCGTATCAATCACATTCGGTGGATTCCTGTCCTTTTCCCCTGCGCCGGCGCACAATGGGCTGCCGTGTGCCAATGCAGGCACCTTTGCACCATGGTGCAATGGTGCCTGCATTGCAGGGATGAATATTTTTGTGAGGGAAGGGAAATCTTCCTGCACAAAAACAATCAGAAAAGGCTTTTTACTCTTTAAATGAGGAGAAATAAAGATATTTCTCCTTGTTTTGCCTCCCTTACACCTCCCCTGGGGCGGCGTACCTTTTTGGTGCTGCCTCAGATTTACGATTACTCATAAATCTGGGGCAGTGTCAAAAAGCCATGGATTTTGCTGGGAACGCACCCAGCAACACCCATTGCATGCCCCTTTAACGCAGAAAACTGCATTAAAGGGAACCATATTCACGAGGCAGCATTAAGCCAAAAAATGTGGCTTAGTGCTGCCACGTAAATATAGAGTAGGCTCCTGCGCCACCGGAGCGTCACAAAAAGTGACGCTCCGGCAGTGCAAGGGGCCTCATAAATGAGGCCCAGAGTTTGTAGTGTTATGTCCCGTATAGAGGCCCTAATGTAGACCCGTTCATACATGCCCTAAAATGGACGTATTCATATTTGCCCTAATACGGTCATATTCGTACTTGCCCTATTATGGTCAATGCCGCATATGCCCTATTACAGTCATAACTGTACATGTCCTAATATAGTCATGATTCCTTATATAGGCATGATCTTTCACCTACATTGGTCCTCGCTAGTACACAACGAGCTCTGAGGGCTGAACGTTATCTATCCTGTGGTTTTGAATACAGCAGGGTTTTTCCCAAACACAGGCCCACACTGTACTCATCAATTATGCATGGCTCTCTAGGAATACACCACCTGCATAATATGCATGTACAAAGTTCACCCCTGACGTCTTCCTCAAGTCTAACAAGGGCCAATACAAACCATACGAAGCAACTAGAGTCTTCAGGGTATAAATACACCACATCTTACCCCGGTAAGACAGAGGGAACCGAGACTTCCATGCTGACACACTGACCAGAGACGCTGCTCCTGCATGCAGTCGCTCCAGCTGACAGCGGTCTAACACAGCCCTTGTGGGGTGTCCAACTCGAGACCAGGACGGGGTCCCACACTCTCTCAATTCAGGTATGGGGGTTCGACTAAATCCTAGAAGGATTCTTGGCTCTTAGGCTTTTAGACCTACTCATATGCTAGGTACACTCAGGTACATCTAGTTAGGCATCGTAGGAGTACGCGCACTTTTCATAATGCTTTTTATATTCATGTATGTATTCATGATTATTGCAATATGGTAGAACTGTTCTATCCCTTCGCTTTTATCGTACTGCTGATAATATATCTCTGCTTTTGTCTGCTGGTTACTACAGCACATATATTTTACACTAGAATAACAACTGTTCAATAAATACTTATTGAAACGCCCAGACTGTTTATTCTGTGTAACTCTCTGAGACAAACCGAATAAGTAAGCACGAGTGACTGAGCGAAAAGTAGTACATTGTTTCCACGATTCTGAGGGATCAGGGTTGTCATGGTCTAAGGTTGCCAGAAACTAATCTTTCCCCGATAAGAGGAGATTCTAGTGGCACTGTGAGCTAGCTAATGCAAATCAGGCTAACATACGCGGTGGGGGTGCACAGAGTCAGTCTAACACCAAGCCCACAGTTTATGTTATCCAAACGCGCAGGTCCTGCATGGGTACTATAGGAACTACATCACATGGCGCCACCAACGTTGGTTTGGTACTTATTTAACAGTAGAATCTGAGTAGTTCCGTCGTGCTATTCTCAGAGAACCTACTCACAAAACCCCAGAGACGTCTGGAGTGGGTGGGCACAAAATCCGCCGCAGCTGAGTAGTACGAAAATACTATTTATTGGCTGTTGGTTAATCAAGCTTGAAAGGACATTTTGGGGCCGATTCCGATCTCGGCCGGTAGGGCTCCGAATCGGATTCAGCTTTACCGGATCCGATTCGGAGCCCTATTTCCCGACCGAATCGTACGGCGGTCCGGGCGAGCGAGTACGATGCGTGCGCTCGCGAAATGTCCGACCGACTCGTTCGCGCTATGGAGACGTTCCCCGGCCGGGTAAGTACGATGTGCACCTCGACCGCTCCGACCGACTCGCGCAGTCCGGCTCCAAGGAGCTGTTGGAGCCGCACTTTGGGGGTCCGTGTCGGACCCCCCTAGAAGCGTAGGCACGCGAGTCGCACACAGGGGGGAGCCATGGGTCCCCCCTACACGTGCATGTACGGCGCGACCCGCATCGACGCGAACACGCTGTAGGGGGCGCCCTTGTTCGCGTCGTGCCCATTGAGTCAATGGGAGCCCGTGTACGCGTCGTACGACTGGCTCCCATTGACTTCAATGGGAGTCCGACCGAATCGAGTCCGATGGCATACGTGCGCATCGTACTCGTTCGGTCGGGCTGCCAGGGTCCGATTCGGTCGGAATTTTCTCCGAGTCCGGCTCAGTCGGAGAGATTTCCGGCCCGAATCGGAATCGGCCCCTTTGTTCCTAAATTGTGCATAACACCTTATCTTAGTTCCCTGTGAGACTTCTTCCTCTAAACATGCCTGGTTCAGGGGATGAGAGAGTTGACCTGGGAGGAGAAGATCCTGAGGATGCAATATGGATTGCACTAAAATTCAGAAGGACAGTCACCCTAAGACTATTAGAAAATGGTGTACAAGCCAAGGGTGGCCTTGTTGTTTTCGTGATTGAGGCACACGAATCAAACAAAACAGAGGTATTCTATTCATGTGTTACACTCCCAGCAGCAAATGCAACAACAAATAAATTTCACTACTATATAGAAGGAGATGCACCACGGGAATATTGTCCGTTTGAGGACATAGAGATTCCACTCACTTACCAGGAACATCATTACTGGTTTAATGGCGCCCTACCCCACGTACGAGAAAGAGTAAGATTAGGCCCGCTCGGAGGAGACGGGGCCACATGGCCAATACTAGCGGCTTACACACCGCATCCTGGCATTAACACAATGCCACAGCCAGACTTACTAGTACAACACAAAGATTTAATTAAAATCTACAGAAACCTGACACAATTCGTCATGAGGACTTTAACAATCCAACCTGCACCAGGTGCAGCAAATAGTACTCCAGCTCAGGGTACAGGAAATAAAATTACTCCTCAAACATTACACGCGGTAATGGGCAAAATGCCCGCAAAACGCGAACAAATACCATTCTGGATAGCTCAGAAAATAACTCAGCTTGAGGCAGTAATCCCGAACACTACCACCTATGAAAAACACAGAATTCTAACAATCTGCTTGCCCATGGGGATCACACCACAAGTAGAGGACTGCACCTCTTGGGGTTCAGTCTTCGCTGCCATATATACCAGAACACATGGTATCCCGTCATTAGCAGTAGTACCTGACGTATTGAGACAGATGCAAAATGAGTACGGAGCAGAACCTGCCCTTAACTTAGGGATGAAGTTACTAAATAACTTTGACCAGGTATCAGCCATAATACTAGCTAACATTAAGAGGGAAGCGGCTTCAGTGGCGATCCGCCAACGCCTAAGGGAGTTCAGTCCAATAGATCAACAACACGAACTACCCAAAATAATTGAAACTGCATATGCAGAATTAGGCAGAGACAGTCTAGGTGGGAAAGCATTAAAACCACAACTTGTGGGCAGTCCTGAAAAGGACACTACAAAGCAGACACCTACTTCTTCTAAAAAGAAGTGGGAAAATAAAAAACAACAAAAGTCTAAAGACAGCAGATCTCAATCCAAAGGTAGGTCTCCTCAACAGGAGCCCTCTGAAAGGAGGTATAACCTCAGGAATAGGGATAATATTAAAAAACCAGACAGGTATCAGGATACTGATACACGTTCCTCTCGTTCCTTTCAGGGTTCATCAAAAAACTCTGAGAGGGAAGGACGGTCAGAGGAGCGTACAAAGTCCAGAGACACGCAACGCGCTGCGGACTACGCACCTAAAAAAGAAGATAAACAGAAACCTCAGTTTAAAAAGAAGAAGGTAGCAGGTCTCAAGATCAGACATGCCCAGAATTCTGAGGACACAGCTTCTGAACAGGGAATGGGCTCTGACGATGCTAGACAGCGCGGCAGAAGTAACAATAGCTTGCCAGAACCTGAAGGAATTTCTGGTGACAGCGGAGTTGAGTGAGTATATCACGGTGGAAACACCTGATACTCGGGTAAGTGTCCCACATAAGTTACATGAGATAACACTCCGGATGGAGGGGACAAGCCCAGAAAAGTTAAAGGTCTCTTTTGGAAAAATCTGTCATCTGGTTATGACATTCTATTAGCAGAACAAGACTGGCCGCCAGCATTCGTCATGGAGTGCCCTAGGGGAGAAACTGTAATTTTTCCAGCATTTTCCGACCTCGTTCCCATTCACCTAAAACATGCATATGCGCAGGAGTGGGCGGTTGCCCTAGCTCCAGCATTGTATAAAAATCATGTTGGTTGGGATGAGGATTCAACCCACCACGTGATCCCATTAAAAGTTTCCCCAAATGCTCAAAGGCAATACCCTATAAAGCAGGAAGCTAAAAAACAAGTCAGGGAGATCCTAGATCAACTAGAATACCAGGGGGTGATAGAAAATTGCACTTCACCTATGAACAATCCTTTGTTTCCCGTAATGAAACCTGACAACACATATCGTTTAGTTTTGGATTACAGACATTTAAACACTTGCACAAAGACATTTGCAGTTCAAAATGCACATAGTGCCGCATTAATGAATAACATTGTGCGCAAAAAATACAAAACAACACTAGATATCTCAAATGGATTTTTCTGCCAAAATATAGCGCCTGAAAGCAGGTATCTGACCGCATTCAGTGCGTTAGGGTCCCAGCGACAATTTTGTCGACTAGCCCAAGGGTATAAAAATAGCCCCGGGGTATTTTCAGCAAGGGTAACGGAGTTACTCCAAAATTTGGATGAAGAAGCATTGTTCTATGTGGATGATATTTATCTGACGGACGATGACTTACCGAGGCACTTGACCAGGATGAGCACCATTATTATGGGATTCGCCTCTGAGGGCTATAAATTTAATTTTAAAAAATCAAAAATTGCCCACCTCAGTGTCCTATTTTTAGGATACGAGTTGTCAAGTGAAGGAAAAAGCTTAGCAGCTAACTTTTTAGAAAAGTGTGCGCTGCTCCAACCTCCAAAATCATTAAAGAATTTACAATCAATTCTGGGATTCCTACATTTTGGTCGAACATACATTTTGGATTACGCAGAAAGAGTAAAACCTTTCTACGACTTTAAAAAACTGATTTTTCAGTCAGACAATGGACACAGGAACATACAAATATCCTGCGTTCCCTACAGGAAGACATGATAGCTTCTAAACATTTACAGACATGCGTAAACGTACGCAACTTAGTGATCCGAGTAATAGCGGGTCAATGTGGGTACACTTATTGAACTTTTAATGAAGGCGAAACGGTACCAATCGCATACAAATCACACCTGTATACAAACGCAGAGATGCGTTTCACTTCAACAGAAAAAATCCTGACTGCAGTACAGACCGCTGTAGCAAGAGAAAGAGCTCTGGCTCAGGGTAAACGCATAATTGTCGTAACCCCAGTACCAGCTTTAGAAGCTGTTACCAAAGCTAGCATTCCAAATGCGAAAGCCTTACATCCCAGATGGATTCAATGGGCTAATTCTCTTACTGCAACGGATGTTGAATACAGATTTGATCCAAGTTTAAAAACACAAGCATTTCTGCAATACGAACAAGAATATCCTCTTCCAAATGAGATTTTGCCTCTAGATCAGTATGAATACATAATTTACACTGACGGATCTGCTCAACCGGCCATAGGGAGTAAGCAAGCTTACAGCACGGCGTGTGCGATTGTTAAAGGTCGCATGCACGATGGAAAGTTCCATCCGAGTTGCACTAAAACGCAATCTCTAGGAGACTGCACGGCTCAGTTGGCAGAGTTAAAAGCACTTATACTGGCACTGGTGAATACGGAACACGAATTCCCCACACTGATTGTGTGTGATTCCTTTTACTGTGTACAGTCGTACAATGAATACTTACATCATTGGGAACAAAACGGGTTCAAAGACGCAAAAGGTGGCACAATTAAGCATAAAATGCTATGGGAACAGGTAGTGGAGTTGAGAAACGAACTACCAAGGGCTCACATGATACATACACTGAGTCATCAGCGTGATGGCGTTCACGTTGAAGGGAATTCATTGGCTGATGAAGCCGCAAAGGGGGCTGTTCGCACGGCTTCCGTAGCTGCAATCACTTGTTCAAAAACGAGAATAGACGGCGAGATTATGGTAGCTGTCAATGCTTCACGCAAAGGCAGCACAGCAGTACCTAAAAAATTTCCACTCAAGTACTCCTACAAGTTAGATGCACAAAACATTCCATATGCTCAGATTCCTGGAGTGGGGGATAGAGTAATACCAAATATGGATCGTAGGCAAGGTTTAATTGTGGCAGCACACAAAGGGACAGGTTCTGTACATTCGGGACTTAGGGTGACTGTTTCTTTATTGAAGCAACGCTACTGGTGGCCTGTAATGAGGAGGCAGATAAGAGACTATGTCTGGAACTGCAACATCTTTAAGCAGATGAAAGGGTCCACCACAAAACGTCCGGTACAGATACCATTATTAGACAGCATCAGGTTGTCTGTCCGTGTGCGTCCAGCTCAGGTGTCCTCAAGGTCTGGCCTCAGCGCTCAGCTGACGCTCAAACTTTTATAAGAGATTTGCGAGTCTTTATCGGCACATACGCAGTTGGCACGTTACATTCTGACCGTGGCCCGGCGTTTAGCTCTCGGGATTACAAAGAGGCCATGGAAGGAATGGGCGTAGCATTGCGGTACTCCTCTCCATATCATCCTGAGGGAAATTCCGTTGTGGAGAGGAAAAACCGAGACTTAAAGCAATCTTTAACAGCTAGGGTATTAGGCAAGGGCGGTAGATAGGTCGATCACCTTTATGGGGTACAACGAGCAATAAACAATCAGCCAAGAAGCTCTCTAGGGGGTGTCACTCCTTACGAGGTCCTATTTGGGACAAGAATGTGGGTACCTGATCTTGATTGTGAAGGCACAGTGGCGGATAAAAAACCATTTGATATCCATGATCGTTTGGCTGTTTTACAGGATCTAAATAAATCCAGAACACAACAAAGTAACGTGCTCCAGAAACAGACCGCCACTGAGGAAGTCAAGGCAGTAATGGCAAGACCTGTCTGGATCCCAAAAATCGGAGATCTGGTCAGAGAAAAGATTGCAGACAAGAAAGAATTTGGGCCATCCTACAGAAAGCCTGTACCGGTCCTAGCAATCCAAGGCACAAGAACTGTACTTCTGCCGCCTCTTTCCGGAAAAAAGGAGAAAAGATTTGTCTCAATCGACTTAATCAAACCACACTATGTGGCCGATACTAAACAGTAGGCCACGTGGACTCCACAGTAGCAGACGCCCTCCTCTCGCTACAATCCAAGAAGTTCAAACAGAAAGACTCATCACGTTTGAAGAGCCACCTGTACGGAATGAAGGACTATGCAACAATGCTATGGAACTCGTTCCACTTCAACAAGAAATTCATCTTCAAAATGAAAATCAACTTAACACCCAAGTTGCAATCAGACCGACTACAGACGTCTACGTCAACATACCTCGTCAAGAGCAAAATCCGATCTCAACAAATCCCGATGCAATTCCAACAATTGATCGAACTGCTTCTGGCTATTTCATGAACTTTGATACGTTTTCACTGGATCCAAGTGAGCCGGAAACGACGCCAGCCAAAAAATCACACAAACAGAAACTCACTGACTTTTTGAACTTCTTTAGAAAGACTTACCTGGTGTCACCTTGGATAGAACTATGGTATATCACTGGGATTTTCTTTTTTCTTTTCTGGCTAGGTTTAATTATAACTTTTAGTATGCTTATTAATGGACGATATCTCCAGCAAAGCTCTACAGCCCAAAGAGTCAATTTGATTTTAAAACCACACCAGTCTTCACATCGTGAACCAAGAGACTTGACTTCAGTGAACATTACGGCAGTTCCTATACCGGACGGTATAGTATGGGACAAGATTGATTATGATATATTCGGTCCGACTGAACTTTTAAGGCTTAAACATGTATTTAAAATTTCTTTAAGTGATATCATTACCACCAGTACATTTTCTGATGATTGGGACACTGAAACTGTAAACAATATGATGTCTGATTTAGAAAAGACGGCAGCATTTCCGAACAATGAAATGTTAGAAGGTGCTTCAGACTATGATACATTGTACTGTTACCAACATTATGGTCATCATTTCTTACACAAATCTATAATACCTAGAAATGTATTTAAATACCACCAGTGGGAACACTGCCCAACACCTCCAAAAGGTAGTTCGCAAACCTTTGCACCGAAATTCACATACTTTTCAGGGTTTAATACATCTGACCCAACGTCATTTTATTACAAAGTGGCAAAAACATCAGCACAGAAAATTATGTTAACTAACACCAAACAGATTTACTCTGCTTCCTTTATGGCCCAGTTGTCTACACAGGGTTTCGACCTATGGAAGGACACTATAGATTTAAAATCAATCTGGGGTTCTAGGGACTGGCAAGTCCAGGGAACAGAAGCGCTTTTTAGAGCATGCCTAATTCCACAGCAGCTGATATTTCTAAATGACACTGTGCAACAGACATCCTGTCTTGGACTAGCCAAGAACAAGGAACTGAACTCACCCGGGTTTCCTACACCATCACAGATGGGTGGGGGGCAGAATTCAACTACACAAGGGGTAGGATTAGATTACATTCTCCAGTACAACAGATCAGATCCTGATTGGACGAAATGGCTGATTTGGCCCATTGACACAAAGACCTGTCAACAGAGATTTATGAATACAACGGAAGGGTTTAGTATCCATGGGCCAGATACACGCTATGTACAAAGACAACACCCAGGGGTAGTGACATCGCATAGTGTTGGGAAGTTGTGCCTTGATTGGCTAGAAACCTCAACACTCACAGAAGTAAAACATCACTTAACCTTACTCACACCTGATGTGGACCTTAGGGATTTCTTGCTAGGCCCAAGGAAAACACGTCAGAAACGTTTCATATATGCCGGCATTTATGCCTATTATAATGAAAACTGGAAAATATCCCAACAAGAGGCCGCAGAAAGAATACGGGAAATAGACCGTATTAACTTAGAAAAGGCATTAGCTGTAGTGGATAATGGGTTAACAACTTTGACCTCCTGGATTTACTCCTTAGGCAACATTGTGTCTTCGGCAATCGACATATTAGAACAAGATCTGGCCTTATTACAACACGGGCAATCTCAGCTACGTTCTATTATGATGCTAAGCTTGGCGCTACAATCTTTGCGTGCAGGCTATGTGCCCTGGCGTTTTATAAACACCACGTCCCTGTTTTCAGAATACAATCTAACTGATAAACAGACAGAAATGGCACAAAGGGGAGCCAAATATACAATGCTGCGTATTGAAAAATTGGAAAGGTTACCATTTACTGTAGCCGAATTACCATCAACTGAATGGCTAATTCATGGCCAAATCACTCTGCCGGCCACTACGTTTCAGTTTCAATATTGCCTTGAGCAAAGGCAGGCAGGCAAATATGAAAAAATGGGTAAGGGTTACATTAAGGAAACTTGGGAGTTACCATATAGATATCGATGCCGGAATGGGGATCGAGAAGTATTTCTGAGCGGTGCAAACTGCAAGAACGCTTTAAGCGGTTCTCTCATGTGTCAGGATATTTCTCTGCACGGAGCCTGTAGCGGTTCAGTAGCGAACCTATCTTGTCACATGACAGGGACCTCAGCGGCCATGATCACGCCGGTTTTCCAGCTGCTCTCGAATGGGAGTTGCTTGATGCTAAACGATCAAGGTTGCTGTGGGATGCTTCCGGGCGTCGCATATCTGGTCACCATTAACTCCAGGGTTACTTGCTGTATGCAAGTATTGTTTCCGCCACTGAACACAGTCAGGGAGGCGCCGCTATGGCCTTCACTGAACGTTTCTTTCATACAATTTGATACTCTGAGCAATACTCTGAGCAGACTGCAAGCCATGCTTTTACAGCAACCTGTGCCCTTAACCTCCGCTCGAGAAACCTATGAACTTCAAGTTGCAAGGACCTCGAGTGAGATACAGGCGCTCATACGTACAAACTGCCCCATTCATTTCGCAGAAATGGTGGGTCTTATCTTCAATATGTCTGATACAAGCGGTATCGTACACCTATTTAAGACCATAGGGTCAGGACTGTTAAGCACCTTTCAGACAGTCCTCGAAGTAATCCCAAATTTTATACACTCCGTATTGGGAAGCGTATTTGGAGGACTCCCGCTTATCCTGTTGCTGATTGCAGGGGTCCTGTTTATAATACTACTGCTACGCAATGGACAGCCCAATTCCCGAGGGAATGGCGAACATGCTCCTGGAGCGGAAATACCGTGAACGCATGGTAGAACTCCTGGGCATTTCTTGCCTGCGAGAACTCAATGCCTCCTGGTTTCTATCTTTTCGACCAGTCTGGGTAGACTGCATCTTACCTGTTCTTCGATGCCTGTTTTGTGGAGAAGAATGCACGTTGGATCTTTGTCTAACGATTCCATCAGATGCGCCTCCGGACACGGATGCAATGCTGGACCCCATAAAGGCCATGCTCTGCGCTGTCCCCAGCGGCTTCCAATTCTGATGAATGCATTCCTGGAGAATCCACAGGTGCCGTTTGCTCCTGCTGGGTTAGGTGACTCCTCCACAGGCACCCAGGTAACAACTGCCACACAAGCTGCAGCAGCATCGACTGTTGGCAGTGCTACATTCCATCTATGTGCGATTGACGTTCTCTGTGAGGCGTTGGATTTGTCGTCTACAGTAGCTCACACAGATATTGGTGTGCTTCCCAGCCAGGACACTTAATCTCGAATTGGCTCATCGCGTCCTGGGAAAGAATTCGGCTTCTCCACTCGTTTTCATAATAAGCGAGCAAATTTGGAACATTTCCTAAATTGACACTTTCGCTTGAGAAAAGCATGGCCTTCCTCCGCTTTGAGTGAAGCAACTTATATAGAGAAACAAAATAGACATTTCTTTTTTTTGTGGCAATTGGAAATAGCTCAATTGTAACATTTTTTGAAGTTTTTTTAACAATTTTAAAACCATGTTTTTACTTGCTTTTAAAATGTTTTTAAATTGTCCAGATTTAAGTTTGGTCATTGTCATCCTGTTCGGAGAGGAGTGGGTGTTATGTCCCGTATAGAGGCCCTAATGTAGACCCGTTCATACATGCCCTAAAATGGACGTATTCATATTTGCCCTAATACGGTCATATTCGTACTTGCCCTATTATGGTCAATGCAGCATATGCCCTATTACGATCATAACTGTACATGTCCTATTATAGTCATGATTCCTTATATAGGCATGATCTTTCACCTACATTGGTCCTCGCTAGTACACAACGAGCTCTGAGGGCTGAACGTTATCTATCCTGTGGTTTTGAATACAGCAGGGTTTGTCCCAAACACAGGCCCACACTGTACTCATCAATTATGCATGGCTCTCTAGGAATACACCACCTGCATAATATGTATGTACAAAGTTCACCCCTGACGTCTTCCTCAAGTCTAACAAGGGCCAATACAAACCATACGAAGCAACTAGAGTCTTCAGGGTATAAATACACCACATCTTACACCGGTAAGACAGAGGGAACCGGGACTTCCATGCTGACACACTGACCAGAGACGCTGAGGCTCCTGCATGCAGTCACTCCAGCTGACAGCGGTCTAACACAGCCCTTGTGGGGTGTCCAACTCGAGACCAGGACGGGGTCCCACACTCTCTCTATTCAAGTATGGGGGTTCGACTAAATCCTAGAAGGATTCTTGGCTCTTAGGCTTTTAGACCTACTCATATGCTAGGTACACTCAGGTACATCTAGTTAGGCATCGTAGGAGTACGCGCACTTTTCATAATGCTTTTTATATTCATGATTATTGCAATATGGTAGAACTGTTCTATCCCTTCGCTTTTATCGTACTGCTGATAATATATCTCTGCTATTGTCTGCTGGTTACTACAGCACATATATTTTACACTAGAATAACAACTGTTCAATAAATACTTATTGAAACGCCCAGACTGTTTATTCTGTGTAACTCTCTGAGACAAACCGAATAAGTAAGCACGAGTGACTGAGCGAAAAGTTGTACATTGTTTCCACGATTCTGAGGGATCAGGGTTGTCATGGTCTAAGGTTGCCAGAAACTAATCTTTCCCCGATAAGAGGAGATTCTAGTGGCACTGTGAGCTAGCTAATGCAAATCAGGCTAACATACGCGGTGGGGGTGCACAGTCAGTCTAACACCAAGCCCACAGTTTATGTTATCCAAACGCGCAGGTCCTGCATGGGTACTATAGGAACTACACGACAGTAGTAGGCAGCTGATAACCGCTTTAACAAGAAGTTCGAGTGCATTTGTGCAGGATGTACTTAACTAATTAACTAGTGGGATTATGAATGCTAGTGGAGAGCTTGAGAGGTAGGGTTTATGGGTTGTATGACTGAACAACATAGGGAAATACTTTGCATGCCTTTACCATGCATTTTTTACCCCACATTTTTTAGGACGCACATGCTTTTACAACGCATGCTATTACCACGCATTGTTTTTTATATAAAACAATGTATTTGTGGGGGGAGACCCCACCACACCCCCAAACTTACCTTAAATGCGTGGTAAAGGCACGCGTTGTAAAGGCATATACATGGTAAAACACATGCATAGTAAAAAACATGCGGTAAAGGCACAACATGGTAAAAACCTCATCGTAAAGGCTGTCTCCCGGGTTTATGTGATCCCAGCTCCTGAGTCCTGAGTAAGGTGTAACAATCAATAATGCAGGCGGTGGCACTGGACCCCAGGGGTCTGAAGATCTCTCTTCACTCCATGTATGGATGTGGTTTACTGAATGAATGCAGGTAGAGAGCCAATTTTCATGCTTACATTAGGGTCCATGGCACCCTTGCTATGCCACTGGTCTCGCTCCACACTCTGAGCTAGTTTAGGTTGTTTAGGTCGAGCCTATAGCGGCAGCGCGCATGCGCTGCTCGCTCTGCGAGGCATGCAGTAATGGAGTATGCAGTGGAAGCTCCGCCCCCTCTCCACCCATGTTTTTAATTGACTCATGTCATTGTCTTTCGTAAATGCTGCCTTCTGATTGATTATGAGGCTTGTTAGTCCCTCCTTATTATGGCCATGTCGTCATTTGTACCCTCCCATGGCTACTGGCCCCTTTACTTCGAGTGTTACACGGTAGGCTAAGTGTTATTTAGACTGTGAGCACTACTTTGTCTGTGCCTTCTCGCCCCCTTCTCCCCCCTCCCACCGCCCGCACTCCCGTTGTCCGTGCTCCCCCCTCCTGTTGTCCGTGATGCAATGCAATAGGTCTTGCGTAAATGGGAGTCCTATTGCATTGCAAATGCTTGTAATCTCTTAGCTCCCATGCCCCGTTTAAACTTCAATAACGGCGGGCTCGCCACGTCCTTATAGCGTGCACTGCCAATCCTTTTTTTTAATTAATAATTTTTCATAAAATGTGGCACAGACAAGCTTGTGCGTTCTTCATGGCACAACTCTGATTTCTGAGGGCGCCTGTCCGTCCTCAGTCTCCCAACACAGGCGCACGTCAAGCAGCTGGCCTGCTCCATTGTGGACCAGAAGGAAAGGGGCCGGCGGCCTTGCTTCCTGTTTCTTCTCGCAGCGAGCGTGCGTTACACGGCAAACTAAATAGTAAGAATAAATCATTATAGAAAGCAAGCTTGTAATTAATACTGAAAGAAATAATCAACAGAATCGTTGGCATCTTGACCGCATACTTAAATAATATTAGCCTAATGTGTAATAGCGGATGATGTTCCATGAGAAGGCTACGTGTCTCTGTATAGACACGCAGAGTGGTTATTTGTTCCACCGCACAGATAACAAAAAGGCATGATAATAACTGCAACAACCCTGACTGAGTAAAAATTGTCAGAAAGTGTCACTCCTATGGTTGTACAGTTAGTGGCGTGGCGCCGTCTACATATGGAAATGTCAGAAACTGAAAGGTACTGACTGTTTCTCTCTGCGCTCAGCCAGGCTGTTTGTTCTGCTCACTACCCTCGGCCCTTCGGCCACTGAGTACAGAGGTCACGTTGTCGCCATGTCCGTGGTATTAGAGTGATTTACGACAAGGGATAAGGCATTGACTTTCGCCTGTGCAACGAGTCACCTTTGCTCCATTAGCTGCTTCCTGAGAGGTAAAGCAGCCAGAAGGTCGACTTGAGCCCTACACCATGTTCGGCATATTCTTGGTTTTACACATATGCGTTGACGCTTTAGAACACCTTGAAGCACCTACGCACCAACAGGAAAAAAACATTGGTGTGCAGGTGTGGGAAAGGTGGGAGAGTTTGTGTGATATCCCAGACTCAGTAGGCAGCAAAGTGTCTAGAGAGGTATTCTACTGACTTTCTTTGTCTTCAGGTTTGTTTCGGTTACATAGATTAATCACACTCTATGTATTGACTTGGGAAGGCTGGAAGAGTGAGGTTACCTTGCTGGGAACAGAACTCATGTAGATCACAATACAAGAGGAAAAAAATAGCCCGTACCCTGGAGATTCCAGGATGGCACCGTTCAAACGCGGGAAGATAATATCTGAGTCCATTATCCAGCGTTATTCTCTCACTGCAGGTACAATCTGAGGGGCATATTATCAAGAAACGGCGTTAAAATTATTGCCGCTTTAG
This sequence comes from Calotriton arnoldi, assembly GCA_963921515.1. NCBI lineage: Eukaryota > Metazoa > Chordata > Amphibia > Caudata > Salamandridae > Calotriton > Calotriton arnoldi. The sequence continues at coordinate 852,738 of CAWUFW010005814.1, forward strand.
CGGCAGAAAACTGCCGCTAAAGCGGCGATAATGGGCTTGATAATATGCCCTTGAGAATTCCAATAGAAGCCCATGTTCTGGTGTCAACATGGGCTTCTATTGGAATTCTCAAGGGCATATTATCAAGCCCATTATCGCCGCTTTAGCGGCAGTTTTCTGCCACTAAAGCGGCGATAATTTTAACGCCGTTCTTGATAATATGCCCCTGAGTTACTCTCTCCTTCTCCAGATATCCTTGTAGAAAGCAGACATTCATATTCTCTCTCCATCCAGCGCATAGAACAGCTGATTAGTAATAAACATAGTTTTTCTTTCTTCTCCCCCATCAGGGGCTGACAGCAGAGACCAGGTCAGCCAGCCCCCAGAAGCAGAGGCCACAGAGGGCGAGACGGTGGAGATAGCGTGTACCTTCACCATCAACAGCTACGGGCTCCTGGTCTGGTACTGGCGGCCGCCAGGACGGGCTCCAGGGTGCATTATTTCTGCTTATCTTGCTGCCAAGGATGAAGGGCCACATGCGATTACCCTTGACCAGCAGGCCCTGTTGATGGCCCTGATCATCAAGCGTGCAAATGTGGAAGCGTCTGGACTGTACCACTGCGCTGTGGGGAACACAGTGACTGTCACCAGCAGGAAGCCAGCACACGAAAAATCAGGCAGCTTATAGCCGCTGTCCCTGCTGGGCTCAGAGCCAGTCTCTGGGGCCACCTCGTGGCTCACTTCATGTCACTGCCTGCGTGAGTGGATTTTAATAGGGCGACTTCATTGCCATGCCAGTGCCAGGCAGTTTCTTTCTGCGGGCCATTGTTTACTGCATGTATTTTTTGCAGAGTTTCAAGAGCGCGGACTCGGCGCCGGGGCATTAAAGGAGCTTTACGTGGGCAGCAGATTACTGTATACAAGGTCACATGGGGAGAGGATGTGGCTAGAGCTGCTGACTATGGAGCTGGGGAAGCGGGTTCGAGTCTCGGCGTCTGCTCAGCATCCTGTGATTCTGGGCAAATCACTCAATCTCGCGGTGCCTACAAAAAACAATCCTTTGCAATGCAATAGGTCTCACATTTGCGAGAGTTTGAGCTATTGGCATTGCAAATGACAATGTCTTTTATTTATGTGTTTTGGAAACCTGCAAGCAGTCGTTGCTTACAAGAAGCAAGGCTGGCAGTAACTGCACCCCTTTTACTGCAAGCCTTGCTTCTCATAAGCAAGGACTATAAGTACAAAGTGCGTGTTTACAGAACGCTTGCAGGTTTTCAAAACACAAAGAAAAGGTATTGTCATTAACAATGCCAATAGCTCAAATGCTTGCAAATGCGAGACCTATTTGCATTGCAAAGGCTTGTTTTAGCATGTTACGGGCATCCTAAGCGAATTGCTTTGCGTTAAGTATGCATTGAGAGAGCAGCTATGTGTTAAAATGAAGTTTAATAAAGCACCAAACTGCGTAGAAAAGCCCAAGTCCACATGCACACGAGCGCATCATTTACCTGGGGAATTCATATTTCCACCAGAGGGCAGCAAATAGCTATAGCAAAGTCTGTTTTCAAAGCAAATAGAACTGTTCCGTAGGAGATATATACAGCAGTGTCTGAGTTGGAGATTTACCATTCAAATTCACTGAAAACATTACCATGTTAGAACTGAAAAAATGTCTTACATTGTAACCATCTCTGTTTAAACTGTACTTAATGCAATTTTCAGCAGTACTATCACTGTCTTTTTTTTTTTAGCTGAATGCGTTCTCCATGGTAATGACTAGGCCTGGGCGAAATCTCAATTACGCCGGAGGAATTTCGGCAATTCCGCGTTACTCATTGATGCAGAATTACTGATAACACAATTATACTCTTGTGCGTTTATAAGAGTAATTTGGGGAAATAAAATCCTACTGCAAAAGCACATTTTGTGAGTGCGAACAGCTGCTATTCATGTTCTCTTTCATTTACCGCTAATTCTAAGCGCAAAATGCATCCTAGTGTCCATTTTGGAAGTGTGAGGGCCTTTTTGTGCTATGAAAATAGCGCCAAATGCAAAATTACTCTTTTCTCACATAATTCTGCACCATCTTGTGTAATTTTTTGTATTACGGAGGATATCAAGTGCTGAGGGGTCGGTGTCCGTTGGGAGCACCAACAAGCCTTGGCAAAAGCAACCCACGCAGGAAGTCAAGGAAGTGTATGGTTCGGACCAGCAAGGACCAGGGGACTCACCACAAGCAAGAGAGTCAGGCCAAGCCCAGAACAATCAGGGGAGCCCAAGGAAAACAAAGATGACCCTAAATTGGATCCACAGGCCGGAGGCACAGGAGTAGCGAGAGGACCTCGGGTCGCTTCACAAAACAACAGGCACGCAGTACACGGTGCGAGGTGGTTTAAATCTTTGTAGGAAAAGTTGCCAGAGGTTCGAGCTACTTGAAGACCAATGCACTTGTCACAGAATTGCCAACAAGCACATGCACTTGCAAAAGTACACGGTGCACAGGGGTTCGGGTATTGCAGCCCCCACGCTGGATTCTGACCTCAAACTTGGTAAGAGGGCAGCTCGGGCCTCGAGGAACATAGAAATCCACCTCCTGTGTTGCTGAGCTTTTCGGAGTCCGGAGGAGCTTGGGATCAGCAGACCAGTCAGCAGTGTTGTGGTGCCTGCGAATGCAGGGGAGTCACTCCTTCACTCCAAGGGAGATTATCTTCAGGTGTCTTGGATGCTCCACAGGTCCTACACGGATCCTGTACGGTGCACAGGCACAGATGATACAGCAGACTGAGAGAGAGACGAAGTCAGGCCCAAACGAAGTCCAGCGAAGTCCAGAGTGCCCACAGCCAGGTCCTACAACCAGGTAAGCCCTTAAGTACCCACGGTAGAGGGTTGGAAAGATTCAGGGGACCCTCCCAGGGGAGGGTCTGGACAGTGGGGAGGTTACTCCCATGTCCTTTGTCCAGTTTCGCGCCAGAGCGGGAGCCAATGGCTCCCAGGACTGGTTTGAACTGGACTATGTACAGGGACACCAAATGTGCCCACCCAGCCCTAATACACTAAATCCTGTCTGGGAGGTGGTCATACCTCCCTGTGACAGGATGCCTATCATTCTGCCTTCCCCTGCTTGAGCTTGGCTCAGCAGCAGGAGGGCAGAAATGTGTCTCTGGTCGGCAGCAACCATTTTGTGCTGTCCAGAGCTAGAAGGTTGGTACTGGAAACACTGAGGGCCCCACGAAGGGCCTTCCTGGTGGGTGGAATCATACCTCCCACACCGGTTACCGGTGTGGGGGTATGATTCTAACATGTTTAACAACAAACACGATAGGGCTGGTTGCATCCGTTTTCGAGATGGTCATCACGCGGTCGCGTAATGCCCCTCTATATATAGTATATGGCTGCTTCACGGACAACCCGGTAGAATGGACTCCGTAGGCTTCAGGGGTGTCCTACTCATGCAGGGGCACCCTCACACTTAGAACCAAGCACCCTGCCCTCAGGATTGTAAAGGCCTGCTATAGGGGTGACTTAAAGGTTTTAAGTGCAGTGACCCTTAGATATAGTAAACCTATATCTTAAGTAAGTGGTGCATGCACCGATTTACACATGCTGCAATGGCAGGCCTGTAGTTCCCTATTGAATGGTCTCTCATGGGTGGCATAATACATATTGCAGCCCATGGGAGACCTCTGGGGTACCTATGCCCTGGGTATATGTGTACCATATACTAGGGACTGACAACGGTACCCCAGTATCCAATCTGGGGTGTACCTAAGTACATGCATAACAGTTTAGGGAGAAAGCAGATAGACTGGGGTCCTGATTACCAGGATCCCAGTCAGACTAGTCAAAAACAGAATTACATGCAGCAAAAAGTGGGGGTAACCATAAGAAGCAGATCCTACTTTCCTACACAACCCCTCCCAAACGTAAGGAGAGGAGACTAACCTTGCCCAGCTGAGTCTTCATTTTCTAAGTGGAAATATCTGGAGAGTCCATCTACATTGGCATGGTTACTCCCAGGTCTATGTTCCACTCTATAGTGCATCCCCTGTAGGGAATTGGACCACCTCAAAAGTTTGGGGTTTTCACCCTTCATCTATTTTAGCCATAAGAGGGGCTTATGGTCTAATTGAACAATGAAGTGAGTGCCAAACATGTATGGCCTCAACTTCTTCAGGGCCCAGACCACTGCAAAAGCTTCCCTTTCTATAGCTGACCAACGTTTCTCTCTGGGGGTTAACCTTCTGCTAATTAAAGCTACTGGTTGATCTTGACCCTCTGCATTAAGTTGTGACAACACAGCCCCTACCCCCAACTCAGATGCATCTGTTTGGACAATAAATTGCTTGGAGTAGTCAGGGCTCTGCAGAATGGGAGCAGTGCACATGGCCTGCTTGAGATCATCAAATGCCTTTTGACAGCTAACTGTCCACTGAACTTTCTTGGGCATTTTCTTGGAGGTGAGATCATTCAAGGGAGTGATTATAGACCCATATCCTTTTACATATCTCCTGTAGCACCCAGTCAGGCCCAAGAAAGCTCTGATCTGAGTCTGGGTAGTTGGAGCAACCCAGTCCATTATGGTCTGGATTTTGCTCTGTAGTGGTTGAACCTGGCCTCCACCCACAAGGTGGCCCAGGTACACAACCTTGCTCTGCCCTATCTGGCACTTAGTAGCCTTGATAGTGAGGCCTGCTTTCTGCAGAGCCTCCAAAACATTCTTCAGGTGGACCAGGTGATCCTCCCAGGTGGAGCTAAAGACAGCTATATCATCAAGATATGCTGCACTATAGGCTTCCAGACCTGTGAGAACTTTATTCACCAGCCTTTAGAATGTGGCAGGTGCATTCCTCAAGCCAAAGGGCATTACAATGAATTGATAATGCCCACTAGGGGTTGAAAATGCTGTTTTTGGTTTGGCATCCTTAGCTAGTCTGATTTGCCAATAGCCAGCAGTCAGGTCAAATGTGCTCAAGAACTTGGCTGAGGCCAAAGTGTCAATGAGCTCATCTGCCCTGGGAATTGGATGAGCATCAGTCCTAGTGACTGCATTGAGTTCCCTGTAGTCCACACAAAACCTCATCTCTCTTTTACCACCCTGGGTGTGAGGATTTGGTACCAGGACCACTGGACTGACCCTTGGGCTCTCTGAGGGTTCAATCACTCCCAACTCTAGCATCTTTTGGACCGCTGTCCTGATGCAATCTCTGACATGGTCAGGCTGCCTGTAGATTTTATTATTAACAGGTAGACTCTCACCAGTGTCCACTTCATGGGTACACCAGGTGGTTTGACTGAGTGTCAAAGAAAACATGTGCCTATATTGATTGAGGACCTTCCTACAATCAATCTGCTGTCGACCAGTGAGGCTACCTGCCAAAGCTACACCATCAACGGACCCATCATCAGGGTTTTGTGAGAGGAGGTCAGGGAGAGGGTCACTGTCTACAAAAGGTTTGAGCCTGTTCACATGGAACACCCTGTGAGGGCTACTGGGAGTGCCAAGGTCCACCAGATAGGTGACCTCACCTTTTTGCTCAATTATGGTATGGGGTCCACTCCATTTGTCTTGGAGAGGTGCTGGGGCCACAGGCTCCAGCACCCACACCTTCTGCCCTGGCTGGTAAACAGTCAGGACAGCCTTTGCAATTCTTGACTTGCCGCAAGGTTTTTGCTGGCCTTCTTCATGTACTCAGCCATCCTGGAGCGGAGACCAAGTACATAGTCCACAATGTCTTGTTTGGGAGGTTTGAGAGGTAACTCCCTCCCTCCTTCACCAAACACAAGGGACCCCTAACTGGATGCCCAAACAGAAGTTCAAAAGGGCTGTAGCCAACCCCCTTATGAGGGACCTCTCGGTAGGCAAAGAGAAGGCAGGGTAGAAGAACATCCCATTTTCGCCTAAGCTTTTCTGGGAGGCCCATGATCATGCCCTATAGGGTTTTGTTGAATCTCTCAACTAACACATTGCACTGTGGGTGATAGGGTGAGGTGAACTTGTAGTTCACTCCACACTCCTTCCACATTGCAGTTATGTAACTTGACATGAAGTTTGTACCTCTGCCAGTTAAAACCTCCTTAGGGGAACCCACTCTGGAAAAAATTCCCAGGAGGGCCCTGGCCACCAAAGGAGCTGTGGTGGTTCTAAGGGGAATTGCTTCTGGGTACCTAGTGGCATGGTCTACCACCTCTAGAATATAACTGTGCCCAGATGCTGTTGGAGGGTTCATGGGACTAATTATGTCAATCCCAAGCCTTTCAAAGGGAACCCCCACCACTGGTAGTGGTATGAGGGGGGCCTTTGTGGTACCACCTGACTTACCACTGGCTTGGCAGATGGTACAGGAGTGACAAAACTCCTTGGTGTCCTCAGACATGAGAGCCCAGTGAAAGTAAGGGACAAGCCTGTCCCAAGTCTTACTTTGGCCTAGGTGTCCTGCTAAGGGAATGTTATGTGCCAAGGTGACTAGGAAGCCCCTAAACTTCAGAGGTATGACCAACTTCCTGGTGGCACCAGGCTTGGGGTCTCTACCCTCTGAGTAAAGGAGTCCCTCATCCCAATAGATCCTGTGGGACCCACTAATACTCCCAGAAGCCTCAGCAGCAGCTTGCTGTCTGAGGGGTTCAAGAGAGGGGCAGGTTTGCTGCTCCAAACTCAAGTCTGCCCTGGAAGGGCCCCCTGTCCCCAAGAACTCAACCTGATCAGGTTCAATCTCATCTGGGACAGTTCCTTCACAGGGACTGGGATCATCCTCCTCAGGAGACTAATCCTCACTCTGAGTCTGGGGGGAAGACATACCCTTACCCCTTCTGCTCCTTCTCTTGGAAGGCACCTGGTCCATTGTTCCAGGATCCGGGGCCTGTTCAGTGGATTTCAGTTTGGCTTGTGACCTAGTCACAGCAAACACATCTGCAGAGATGCCCAACATTGCTGCATGAGTCCTAAATTCCTCATCAGCCTAAGCTGAAGTCTACAAATCATTGCCCAACAAACAATTTACTGGTAGGTCTGAACTTGCCACAACCTTTTTAGGGCAGTTACCCCTCCCCAGCTGAAATTAGCAACTGCCAGGAAACGGTCAGTCCTGACATTGTTTGCACTGGTCACTTGGTACATCTCACCAAGTATGATCTATCCAGGAGGCACACTTTTCTCTGTCACCATTGTGACACTGGCCCCTGTGTCCCTGTAGGGCATTGCCTCTATTCCATTGATCAAAGGCTGCTGTCTGTACTTGCCCACGTTACTGGGACTGACAAGTAAGGTGGCAATATCCATGCCACCATCACAGACTAAAACAACCTGAGCTGGAGTTCTGACTAAGGCAGAACCCACCTTAGATCCCAAGGTTAACCCCACTAATCCTTTGTTTCCTGTACCACCACTTGTACTTGTGCTAGGGGGAGCAGTTGCCTTAGGGGCAGTGGTGGTAGGAGTAGTCTCCTTGGCTTTTGGACAATCAGCATCCTTTGTCCAATGGGTTTTTACTTTACATAAGTAACACCAAGGTTTCTTCTTGCCTTTTCCCTTGTTGGATTGTGACTCCCCCCCAGATGCAGGTTTTTGGGGCCCTGACGAAGACTCTTTGGCCCAGATGTATGACCATTTTTTGCAGCCGCAAACGGGAGATCCTCCCGTTTGCAACCGCAAAAAAAGGGTAATGGCATGTACAAATGCTATTTTGCGAGTCACTGACTCGCAAAATAGCATTTGCGACTCTCGCTATTAGGAAGGGGCATCCCTTCCTAATAGCAAGTTACCATGCCATGTACTTTTGTTTTGCGACCGCAAAACACTCGCAGTTTACCACCTACTTCAAGTAGGTGGTAAACCGCTCGCAAACGGGAAAGGGTCCCCAGGGGACCCCTTCCCCTCTGTGAGTATGTGTGTAAATATTTTTAAGAGCATGCAGTGGTCCCAGGGACCACTGCCTGCCCTTAAAAAAATAAAACTGAAAAGTTTCATTTTTCTTTTTTAAATGCATCCTGTTTTCAATTAAGAAAAACGGGCTGCATTTAAAAAACAATAAGAACTGTTTTATTAAAAAAGCAGTCACAGACATGGTGGTCTGCTGACCCTAGCAGGCCACCATCCCTGTGAGTGCTAGCCATTCCCAATGGGGTCGCAAATTGCAACTGTCTCATGAATATTAATGAGGCATGCAATTTGAGACCCCATTGGGAATTGTAAACAGTGTCTGAGACACTGTTGTACATTCACATTTGCGAGTCGCAAATTGCGAGTAGCAATTTGACGCAATTTGCGACTGGCAAATGTGAATGCTTGTACATCTGGCCCTTTGTCTTTACCCTTGTCCCCACCCTTATCTTGAGTTTTAGAAGAATCTTGCTTCTTCTGGTCACCACCATGGTTCTGATTTTTCTGCTTCACCCTGGTTCTGACCCATTTATCTGCCTTCTTTCCCAAATCGTGGGGAGAAGTCAGATCTGAGTCCACCAGGTACCGATGCAATAGCTGATTCTAGTAATTATTATAGATCTGCTCCCTCATAATCAAATTGTACAATCCATCAAAATCATGCACTTTGCTGCCAAGCAACCAACCTTCCAGAGCCTTGATAGCACTATCCACAAAGTATACCCAATCCTGATTCTGTGTCTTCTGGGTGTCTCTGAACTAAATCCTATACTGTTCAGTGGTTGAGCAAAACCCATCAATAAAAGCACTCTTCAAAACTGAGTAATTGTCAGCATCCTCTTCTCTAACAGTGAGGAGCTTATCTCTACCTTTGTCAGCAAGGGAGAGCCACAAGATAGCTGCCCACTGCTCTTGGGAGACCTTCATGGTAGGGAGGGACAATCTTGCTTGGTTCCTATGATCAAAGGAATGTTCCTTAACTCTAGGGACACTGTTGCTGCCACCATGGGACTCTAGTCCCAATTTGTTTCTAGCCCTCTGGACTTCCCTATCAAAAGAGTGGTCCTTCTTGCTAGATACAGAGGTCCTGTTGGACCTGGCCCTTTTTGCAGGGTCATCCCTGAACTTTTTGCCTTCCTCCTGTATTGTTTCTGACCTGTTTTTGTTGGTTTTAGGACTCTGGGCACTTTACTACTGCTGATCAGTGCTAAAGTGCATTTGCTCTCTGTGTAAAGTGTTATGGTAATTGGTTGTCCATAATTGGTATGTTTGCCTTACTAGTAAAGTCCCTAGTAAAGTGCACTATGTGTGCCAGGGCTGGTAATGCAAATGCTACTGATGGGCCTGCAGCACTAATTGTGCCACCCACACAAGTAGCCCTAATGAGAGAACTCAGGCCTGCCACTGCAGTGCCTGCGTGCAGTTTGCTAACTGCCATGTTGTCCTGACCAGTGCACCCACTTGCCAGGCCTTACCCTTCCCTTTCCATGCACATCAGACACCCCTATAGTAGGCCCAAGGTACCCCCCTGGGCAGGGTGCAGTGTCTGTGAAAGGTAGGACATGTACTGAGGTGTGTACCATGTCCTAACAGTGAAATACTCTCCATTTCGTTTTTCACTGTTGCAAGGCCATCTTGCCCATAGGACAGAATGGGGAAGGCTGTGTAATATGTTTCCAGCCTATCTTCCCATAGGCCTAAGATGGAGAGGTGAAGTTTAGTGTGCCTGAACTCACAATTTAATAACACATCTTTTTGTGAAGGTGGTTTTTGAATTGTGTGTTTAGAAACCACGCTTTTAGAAGTGGCTGTTTTTTGGTTCTAACAATTCTGTGTGTCTCTGCCTGGTTTTGGATTGACTGTCTGGATTTGAATGTGATAGGATCTGATAAATGTCTTGACCCAGGGGAGGAGTAGGTGAGACAGCAACAGGCTGACCTGCATCTGGAGTGTAAGGGGGAGGAGTAGCCCCTGGAGGTGAAGAGGCCTGGGCTGCTGCCATAAAAGAATGGCTCCACCTCCTGCTGAGTGATTGAGGAACCAGACCCCCACTATCAAAGGAAGAAGATGCCGCTGGCAGGAAGACACCCAGAACTGGTTTGGACAGGGGTCAGTGCCCTCTGAACACAAAGACTTCAAAGACATTTAGGGGTATAACTATGAGAGCTGAAGCCCCTGAACGTTGGACTGATCAAGACTGAAAAGGATTGAAACTACTTCGTGGTCAAGAGGAACCTCTGCCAAGGAAGAACAGCTGAAGAGACTGAAGAGAAGGACTGACCCTTGCTGTGTGTTCTCGGGCTGGCCTGCAGTTTGCTGATTTAACTAAGGAGAGGCTAAGGGACTTTGTTGTGTGCTGTGTCCCCCTGCTTGAAAGGACTTTGCTGTGTGCTGTGTCCCGAAGTAACTTGTCTCCAAGGGCCCGAGGAGAGCTGGCTCCCTGTTATGGAAACTCAGGAACATCAAAGTTTCCAAGTGTGTCTCAGCGGCGCTGTGTGCGTGTGCTTTTTGCAGCCTGAGACCTTCGTAAGCATTGCCCCGGGACTGTGTGGCCCGAAACCCAACCGAGTCTCAGCGACGCTTTGTGCGTGTGCAGCCTGAGACTGCCGTGGGGTCTGTGATGCTGGTTGGAAAGTGCCCCATGACTGCAGTACCCCGGCAGCGTCAATCATCGTCCACGCTGCTGTGTAGCTGTTTGTGGCCCGAGCCGTCATCGTAACTGAGGCTGCGGATCAAGATCGCCGCCGCCGGCCCAAGCCGCAACGTGCTGAAGGATTTCGTAAAGCTAAGGAAGTCGTGAGGTAATTGTGATCGTTGTTCGCAAGAGGAATCTGCCGAAGATCGTCAGCAACGGAGAAGGCAGCGCCGTAACCTGTCCGGCTACAGCGTCGCCTTGCATCGGAGCTGCGTCGTCATCGGGAGCGCCCAGCAGGACGTCCGACGAGCGGGGAGAGAGAGAGAGCGAGGCAGCGCATCCCCCAGGTAAGGCTTGGAGTCCGGTCGGGAGCCGCAAGCGTGTGTGTCCTGGGGAGGCGCAGGAGGAGTACCGGAGTGCTCCCGTCTCTCTCCCGCTGCATCGTGTTAGACGCGATGAGTCCTCGAGCGGCCCGGACCTGCCCGGCAGCACCGGGGCCGCCCTCGAAGTTCAGGACTGTTGTCTGTGGTTGGGGCCTAGTGGTGCCCGCGCTAATCGCGTCGATTGGCCTGGTATTATTCCTGCTTTACGAACTGCCTTATTACTTGCATTAGGGATTGTATTATTCCTGCATTACGAACTGCCTTATTACTTGCATTGAGGATTGCATTATTCTTGCATTACGAACTGCTTGATTACTTGCATTAAGGAGTGCGTTATACTTGCATTACGAACTGCCTGATTACTTGCATTGAGGATTGCATTATTCTTGCATTATGAACTGCCTGATTACGTGCATTGAGGATTTAAATATTCTCGCATTACGAACTGCCTTATTATTTGCATTAAGGAGTGCTTTATACTTGCATTACGAACTGCCGGATTACTTGCATTGAGGATTGCATTATTCTTGCATTACGAACTGCCTGATTACGTGCATTGAGGATTGCATTAGTCTTGCATTACAAACGGCCTGATTACTTGCATTGAGGATTGCATTATTCTTGCATTACGAACTGCATTAGTCTGATAATACGAACTGCATTACGAACTGCATAGCATTGCATTAGGACTGCATTTGAACATCGTGAACTGCTCATTAATACCGCAAGAACCTACAAGTGTTTGTTGGCCTAATAACCGGCAACGTGAAATATTACGAATACGCATATGTTGGATTTTTATCGTTTGGTCTTACCGTATTTTTCTGCTTGATAAAGATACCGCTATTTTCATACATCAGTGTGGTGTCCATTTGTGGTGTTATCACTGTGTCGCTGGGAGTGTGGTTGCAAATACTTTACACATTGCCTTGAAGATAAGCCTGGCTGCTCGTGCCAAGCTACCAGGGGGTGAGCAGGGGTTATCAAAGAGGGTGTCCCTCCTTTCCCTGACTAGAAGCAAGGGTCCCTATTTGGACTAAGGTAACTGCCTCAGCCAACTAGAGACCCCCAGTTCTAACAGGTCCCTACAGACTGTCCTGAGTGATTAGACTCTGCAGAGGGAGATCTAGATCTCCTAGGTAAACTCCTCTGCACTCTTCCAGGACGAATGAAGAGGGGGCCCTCAGGGCCTTCTGCATTTTCTTCTAGAAGATCTGAGTTGTCCAGGTGGGAAATATCAGGTTCCCCCTGGTCAGGGTTAGATTCTAGCTCAAAGAGGGGTTCCCTCCAGCCCTATCTTCATACCGTTGCTCACCCACTCTGTCCTGTTCATCTGACGCAGGGGGTTTCCTCAAGTCATCTGACAGTAACACCTCTACCAGGCGTTGAGTATTGGCACGCCTCCCTGTCTTCAGCTTCCTAGAGGGACACAGTGCTTTCAGTTCTTGGAACGAAAGTTCACTGTATCTAGAAGGCAGAGAGCCACTGGCATCTCCTTTAGTAGACATACTAAGTGTGGTGTGGTGTTGCACCTACCTAACCTAGTGGGAGCTAAACGCTCTTAGGTTGGAGAAAGGGTGTGCTAGACCCTTAACTTACCCAAACCCAAGTTCAGTAGAACTTACTATTCTAAGTTTGTATTATATGTGCCTAGTACTAGTGGTTTTTCAGTTAATCAATACAAAAGATTTATCTGGTAAAACAATGCAGGCTTGATTCCCAACCTCTGCACACCAATGTGAGAGGCTGGCCTAGTATATGATGTCCACTAATGTAAGTGGGCACCTTGCACCAGTCCAGACAACCCTTTTGGTGATTTAAGAGGTCTCAGACAACCTTAGAAAGCTATCCAAGTGGTAGCTGTGGAGAGAAGCCTTCAGGCTTAGTCTTGAAGGAGTGTAAAGCAGCTTGTTTTACCAGAATGCAATCTTATAGTATAGATTAAATGAAAAGAGAACCACACAGTAGTTATAAAAGATATGTATTCATTATATAACACTATCTAGTACGTTACAATATCTCCTACACGGAGATAGCCACAAAGCACTCAATACTTTATACTAAGAAAGTGGTATAACAACCACAACTTGAGTCAGGACAATGTCGAGAGGATGTAGAATTGCTGGGACCCCAAGGAACCACCCAAGGGGAATAGATAGGGACCCCACAGAGTGCGTGTGCAGTGTGAGTATACGACCGCGTGCTCCGTGCAAGTCTATGTGCAAGTCGCGGTTGGATTTTTAAAGATTAGGGACCATTCCCAGTGGACTTTGAGGAAACCCCATGGAAGACAGAAGGTTGGAGAGCCACCCCACCCGTGGATACCGAAGTACCCAAGTTACCTAACCCAGGGAAGCCGGGTGCATAGGTGTGAAGTGGCGTCGGAAACCGCCTTCGAACCCAATGGAGGACTTCGAAGAAGAGCCGCTGCTGGAAGAGGAGAATGTGTCCGTTGGAATCCAAACATGGATTTTCATCGAGAAGTACCTGAAAGCAGAGGGGACAGAGTCTGGGCCACTAGAGAGTGACCAGGGGCTTGGTAGACTATTGCCCACCGATGTTGGGTGCTTCAGGATAATTGACGGTGTCCTTGACTCTGCAGCTGCGGGGACCAGGCATTGTTGAGGATGACCAGGAGCCGGATGGGAGCTGTCCCACGAAGGATATTGAGTGCTGAGGGGTCGGTGTCCGGCGGGAACACCAACAAGCCTTGGCAAAAGCAACCCACACAGGAAGTCAAGGAAGTGTACGGTTCGGACCAGCAAGCTCCAGGAGACCCACCACAAGCCCATAGCAATCAGGGGATCCCAAGGAAAACAAAGATGACCCTCAATGGGACCCACAGGCCGGAGGCACAGGAGTCGTGAGAGGACCTCGGGCATTTTCACAAAACAACAGGCCACGAAGCACACGGTGCGAGGTGGTTTAAGATCTTTGTAGGAAAAGTTGCCAGAGGTTGGGGCTACTTGGAGCCTAATGCACTTGTCAAAGGATTGCCAACAAGCACATGCACTTGCAAAAGTACACGGTGCACAGGGGTTCAGGTATTTCAGCCCCCACGAGGGATTCTGACCTCAAACTTGGTGAGAGGGCAGCTCGGACCTCGACGGACATAGAAACCCACATCCTGTGTTGCTGAGCCTTTCGGAGTCCAGAGGAGCTTGGGATCAGCAGACCAGTAGCAGTGTTGCGGTGCCTGTGAATGCAGGGGAGTGACTCCTTCACTCCAAGGGAGATTATCTTCAGGTGTCTAGGATGCTCCACAGGTCAAACACGGATCCTGTATGGTGCACAGGCACAGACGATGCAGCAGACTGAGAGGGAGACGAAGTCAGGCCCAAACGAAGTCCAGCGAAGTCCAGAGTGCCCAGAGGGTCGAAGTGCAGTGGTTTTAGTTCTGAATCTTGTCCATGACGAATCGAAGGTCCTACAACCAGGTAAGCCCTTAAGTACCCACGGGAGTGGGTTGGAAAAATTCAGGGGACCCTCCCAGGGGAGGTTACTCCCATGTCCTTTGTCCAGTTTCGCGCCAGAGCGGGAGCCAACAGCTCCCAGGACTGGTTTGAACTGGACTATGCACAGGGACACCAACTGTGCCCATCCTGCAGGTTTTCTGGCGCTGGCAAGCGCACCCACCCAGCCCTAATACACTAAATCCTGTCTGGGAGGTGGTCACACCTCCCTGTGACAGGATGCCTATTGTACTGCCTTCCCCTGCTCGAGCTTAGCTCAGCAGCAAGAGGGCAGAAATGTGTTTCTGGTCGGCAGCAACCATTTTGTGCTGTCCGGAGCTAGAAGGCTGGTACCGAGTACACTGAGGGCCCCACGAAGGGCCTTCCTGGTGGGAGGAATCATACCTCCCACACCAGTTACCGGTGTGGGGGTATGATTCCAACGTGCTTGACACCAAACACGATAGGGTTGGTTGCAGCCGTTTTCGAGATGGTCATCACGAGGTCGCTTAATGCCCCTCTATATATAGTATATGGCTGCTTCACTGACAACCCGGGAGAATGGACTCCGTAGGCTGCAGGGGTGTCCTGCTCATGCAGGGGCACCCTCTCACTTAGAACCAAGTACCCTGCACTCAGGATTGTAAAGGCCTGCTATAGGGGTGACTTATAGGTGCAGTGACCCTTACATATGGTAAACCTATATCTTAAGTAAGTGGTGCATGCACCGACTTACACAGGCTGCAATGGTATGCTTGTAGTTCCCTTTTGAATGGTCTTTCATGGGTGGCATAATACATGCTGCAGCCCATGGGAGACCTCTGGGGTACCTATGCCCTCGGTACATGTGTACCATATACTAGGGACTGACAAGAGTACCCCAGTAACCAATCTGGGGTGTACCTAAGTACATGCATAACAGTTTAGGGAGAAAGCAGATAGACTGGGGTCCTGATTAGCAGGATCCCAGTCAAACTAGTCAAAAACAGAATTACATCCAGCAAAAGTGGGGGTAACCATAAGAAGCAGATCCTACTTTCCTACAAACAGCAGCTATGCTGTTCTCTCAAAAGTACTGTCTACATAATTTGGCATCTAACCAGTCTTACTTTGCTAAATGTTTTTCCACTTTTAACATGCTTTGTTCTCTATAAAAACAAAATCAGTTGATGTAGCACTCTGAAGTTAGTCAGCACAAGGAGCCTCCTGCTTTCCTGCAAACTGTCAGATCCCATTCGGGAGGCCGTAGGGTAAGCAGGTGCTACCGACCACAACTGTGGTTACTGAAGTCATGTCTCTCTTCTCTCCTGGAGTCCATCCTGCTTTGGCTCTGCAGATGGAACAAGTACATCCCTTTTGCACTTGACTCTCTGGATAGTGATGGCGAGCAGTCAACGGCTTCTCAAAGTGGCAGTATGGGGGACAGGGAAGAAGCAGGAGAGCGCCATATCTTCAGAGATATGGCTCTCTCCTCCCCTTTCCCTTGTGCTGGCGCTGATTTCAGCTGCAGTGCGCCATGCACACACCTTAGCGCCGCAGCGCTAGGGTGTGTGCATGAGTGTAGCTCAAGTTTTGTACAGGAAGGGTACCCTTCCTGTACAAAATACTATGCTAGTATTTGCGCTGGATTAAAATTGCAACAAAAAAAAATTGCTCTACTTCGCATCACTTTTGTGGCGCTAAACCAGCGCAAAAGGTTTGAAAATCTCCCCCTCTGATCTTAATAGTCAATCAACGGAGGCAAAAGTTCACTGTTCAGCCCAAAGCTTATCTCAATTAAAAAGAAGTGAGTCAATGTTGAAGCAAAAGGAAATACTACAGGGTTTTACAATCCCATCTAAGTGTCAGATCATTTATAATGCCATCTACCAGTTCCTGTGTTGCCCCCAATATGTACAGTGTATAGCAGAAATAAATGGTCAAAGGCAGTAATCAGAGACAGGTGTAAATTCATAAGCAACTACCATGCTAGGCAACCATAGGTCAGTTCTTTAAGATGCTGAGCAAAAGGATTCACACTGGCAATGTTAACTTTACGAGGCTTAACTTTACAAGGTCAAGATGCAGTCTCTCAGTTTTTTGTTCTCAGGCTCCATGTTAACTGTTCACAGAAGACGTGGCTTCGTTCAGCGCAGTATGATAGGCTCATATGGCTCGCTCTATTTGCGTCTGTGTCACGGTGCAGAATAATGATTGGCGGTCTTCCAACTCACTCGGGCCCCAGGGACAACCAGTGCAGCAAGCAGTAGCGGCTCCTGGAGGGAGTGCTGCGAGGCGGTGGGGCGGGGGAGGGGCAGGGTGGGGGGTAGTAAACTCCGGCTTACGGCCGAATTGAGTTAAGTACATAAATAAATAAATAAAACGAATTACATTGCGCGCGCTGCATTGCAAATCGGCGATGCAGCGCGCGCAATGTAATTTGTTTTATTTATTTATTCATGTAGTTAACTCAGTTCGGCCGTAAGTCGGAGTTTACTACCCCCCACCCTGCCCCTCCCCCGCCCCTCCCCCGCCCCACCGCCCCGCAGCACTCCCTCCAGGAGCCGCTACTGGCAGCATGTCTGATCACAGGGTGCTCATCTTCTGCAGTTGCAACCTCTGGGCCAGATGCTAGATTCTCCGACGATGATGGTTCGCACAGAATGTGCCACACATCATGCAGCTGCAGCACCAGTCCCTTTGATCACAATTCAGGTGCGCGGAACAGCATGCTATTTTTCTGGCTGGTTGTTTCTTCATGCAGTTCACCAAGTTCGCCCAGGGAGTCCAGGTGACTCCTCATGGCTTGAGTTGATGCTGGCTGTCCTCCAGATGTAAGTTGGTTCTTCTAAGTTAAAAAATGTTTGGATTAGTGTCTTAGGGACAGATGTACAATGCTTTTTAGTGTGCACAAATGGGTCTTAGACCCGTTTGCGCACGCTAAAAAGCATGGGCCCTTGTACAAACAGTATTTTGCGACTCGCAAATAAATTGCGACTCGCAAAATACTGTTTTGCGACTTGCTATTAGGAAGGGGCGTTCCCTTCCTAATAGCAACCGCAAAGCTATGTACCAATGTTTTGCGACAGCAATTGCGGTCGCAAAACACTCGCAAATTATCACCTACTTCAAGTAGGTGGTAATGCATTCGCAAATGGGAAGGGGTCTCCAGGGGACCCCTTCCCTTTGGAAATGCATGCAATATTATTTTTAGGGCAGGCAGTGGTCCCAGGACCACTACCTGCCCTTAAAAATGAAACGAAAACGTTTCATTTTTTTTTTTTAAATGTATCCCGTTTTCCTTTAAGGAAAATGGGCTGCATTTAAAAATAAAAAGCTGCTTTATTTAAAAGCAGTCCCAGACATGGTGGTCTGCTGAGCCCAGCAGGCCACCATCCCTGGGTGGGCCTGTCATTCCCAATGGGTTCGCAAATTGTGAGAGGCTCTAATATTCATGAGCCTCGCAATTTGCGACCCCATTGGGAATCGCAAACAGTGTTAAACACACTGTTGTACATGCCAAATAGCGCCTCGCAAATTGCGAGTCGCAAATGCGACGCAATTTGCAAGGCGCTATTTGGCAGGTTGCACATCTGCCCCTTAATGTGTTTAGGTGGTAGGGGTATGGGGATTTTAGCTTGAATAATGATGAACTGGTATTTATATAGCTGTAGATGTATATAAAATGTTATCTGTTTTAAAATTATGTTTTAAAGAATGTGTCTAAACATTAAAATAGAATGAAATTAACTCTTCTAGGTTCTCCACACGTGGGGAACATGGAGCAGGCAGACAGGTTTCTAGCACTAGGCAAACCCACAGCTTCCCAAACTGAGGTGGCATGGTTTGTAAAATAATGATGGAATGGGATGCAACCCAAGTAATTACCAGTGGCTGAGATGATTTCAAGCATTCCATTCACCCTTGACCTTGCCAGGTAGGTCGCTCCCCCACCACACAGCTCCGCCTGTGCTGCCCTGCTGCTGCTGGTTAGTGCTCTTGCCTCTGTCCCCCACTGCCTCCTCGTTGCTGTGCCCGTGTTTCCTGATGTTGCCCTTTTGCCCTTTGCCTTCTGTTCCCCTCGTGTGCCTGATTCTGCGCCCATTTTGCCTTCTGTTTCCCCTTGTGTGCCCCCGATTCTGTGCCCATTTTGCCTTCTGTTTCCCCTTGTGTGCCCCTGATTCTGTGCCCATTTTGCCTTCTGTTTCCCCTTGTGTGCCCACGATTCTGCGCCCATTTTGCCTTCTGTTTCCCCTTGTGTGCCCCTGATTCTGTGCCCATTTTGCCTTCTGTTTCCCCTTGTGTGCCCCCGATTCTGCACCCATTTTTGCCTTCTGTTTCCCCTTGTGTGCCCCTGATTCTGTGCCCATTTTGCCTTCTGTTTCCCCTTGTGTGCCCCCGATTCTGCGCCCATTTTGCCTTCTGTTTCCCCTTGTGTGCCCCTGATTCTGCGCCCATTTTGCCTTCTGTTTCCCCTTGTGTGCCCCTGATTCTGTGCCCATTTTGCCTTCTGTTTCCCCTTGTGTGTCCCTGATTCTGTGCCAATTTTGCCTTCTGTTTCCCTTTGTGTGCCCCCGATTCTGCGCCCATTTTGCCTTCTGTTTCCCCTTGTGTGCCCCCGATTCTGTGCCCATTTTGCCTTCTGTTTCCCCTTGTGTGCCCCTGATTCTGTGCCCGGTTCTGTGTCCCTCGCCGCTCCCGTTCCCGCCGCTGCGTCCCCTGCGGCCCGACCCCCTGACTGACCATTCGCTGCCCCTGCCTCCCGCCTCCCAGCTGCTCCTCCCTCCCACCTCCCCATATATGGCGGCCGCTGCGCGGTGAGCGACCCTTGACCTTGCCAGGTAGGTCGCTCCCCCACCACACAGCTCCGCCTGTGCTGCCCTGCTACTGCTGGTTAGTGCTCTTGCCTCTGTCCCCCACTGCCTCCTTGTTGCTGTGCCCATGTTTCCTGCTGTTGCCCTTTTGCCCTTTGCCTTCTGTTCCCCTCGTGTGCCTTATTCTGCGCCCATTTTGCCTTCTGTTTCCCCTTGTGTGCCCCCGATTCTGCGCCCATTTTTGCCTTCTGTTTCCCCTTGTGTGCCCCTGATTCTGTGCCCATTTTGCCTTCTGTTTCCCCTTGTGTGCCCCTGATTCTGTGCCCATTTTGCCTTCTGTTTCCCTTTGTGTGCCCCCGATTCTGCGCCCATTTTGCCTTCTGTTTCCCCTTGTGTGCCCCCGATTCTGTGCCCATTTTGCCTTCTGTTTCCCCTTGTGTGCCCCTGATTCTGTGCCCGGTTCTGTGTCCCTCGCCGCTCCCGTTTCCCGCCGCTTCGTCCCCTGCGGTTCTGCCCCCCTGAATGACCATTCGCTGCCCCTGCCTCCCAGCTGCTCCTCCCTCCCACCTCCCCATATATGGCGGCCGCTGTGTGGCCACGCCGCTGGGGCGCCGAAGGCGCGCCTAAGGCAAGCCCGTCTGCGCCCGTCCGCACCTGGATCGCGCCCAGCGCCAGAACCCCTGGTCCACGCGCCCCCTGCGCCCACCAGGACGATCGCCGCCGCTACGAGGCCAGCACACTCCACGCTCTCAACCCCGGACGGACCCACACCTGCTTCAAGGCCGCCCCGAAACGCACTCATGGTCCCTTCACCTGCCGGAACTGCAGCTACACCAGCCTCAGAGCCGCCGAAGCGCCCGCCAAGAAGGACCCCAACCACCTCCGATGCATCCTACTGAACACCTGCTCCGCACGCAAACACGCCGTTGAGCTCTGGGACCTGCTCGACACATCATCCCCGGACGTCGCCTTCCTGACAGAGACCTGGATGAACGACTCCTCCGCACCCGACATCGCCATAGCCATCCCAGATGGCTATAAGATCACCCGCAGAGACCGCACCAACGGAGTAGGAGGAGGAATCGCCATCGTCCACAAGAACACCATCAGGGTCCCGACCAGCACCGACGACACTCTCAGCACCGCCGAACACATTTACTTCCAGATCCACACGGACCCCAACACCACCATAAGAGGCACCCTCATCTACAGACCTCCCGGACCACGGCCCCAGTTCAGCGACTCCATCGCCGACTTCATCAGCTCGCACGCCCTAACCTCCACCGACTACATCCTAGACCTGAACTTTCACCTGGAGAACAACAATGACAGCAACTCGACCACCCTGATCGACAATCTCGCCAACGTCGGACTAAGACAGCTCGTCACAACACCTACCCACTCCGCCGGCCACACGCTCGACCCCGTCTTCTCCTCAAGCTCCCACGTCTCCTTCAGCCACACCACCGAACTCCTCTGGACCGACCACCGCTGCATCCACTTCACCTTCCAGAAACCCACCACACACCACCGCACCCAACAGATCCCACGCCGCTGCTGGAGCAAAGTCACCGAAGACCAACTACAGGCAAACCTCGCTCTCAGCCCACCCACCCGACCTCTCCAACACCGACGACGCTGCCCGCAACCTCAGACGATGGATTGACGACTGCGCTAACACCCTCGCCCCGCTGAAAAACCCACCTACAGAGACACCAGCAAGAGAGCCAGCTGGTTCACCCGGAACTCCTAGCATCCAAGCGTACCTGCCGGAAACTAGAGATGAAATGTCACAGTGAAAAGACACCGGACAGCCACGCAGCCCACAAAGACGCCATCCGCAACCACCATCACCTCATCAGGGCCGCCAAGAGGATCTCCTTCAAAGACCGCCTCGACAACAACGCACACAACAGCAAGGAGCTCTTCAACATCGTGAAGGAACTCTCCAACCCCAGCTCCAACACCAACGACATCCCGCCGTCGCAAGCCCTGTGCGATTCCCTCGCCACCTTCTTCCACCGCAAGATCACCGACATCCACGACAGCTTCAACACCCAGACAGCCCCAACAGACACCGACACACCAGACTCGCCACACACCATCGACCACGACCCCTTGCCAGCCTGGGCCAACGTGAACATCGATGACACCATCAAGACCATGAGCACAATCCACTCCGGCTCCCCGTACCCCAGGGATCAGCCCGACACTGTTCAACATCTACATGGCCCCGCTCGCACGCATCGCCCGACAGCACGACCTCAACATAATCTCCTACGCCGACGACACTCAACTGATCCTTTCCCTCACCAAGGACCCCCTCACCGCCAAATCCAACCTCCACGAAGGAATGAAGGCCGTCGCCGATTGGATGAAGAGCAGCCGACTAAAGCTGAACACGGACAAGACGGAGGTCCTCATCCTCGGCTCCAACCCTTCAGCCTGGGATGACTTCTGGTGGCCTACGACACTGGGGGCAGCCCCGACACCCACCAACCACGCACGCAACCTGGGAGTCATCCTCGACTCAACGCTCTCCATGGCCAAGCAAGTCAACGCAGTCTCCTCCTCCTGCTTCAACACCCTCCGCATGCTCCGCAAGATCTACAGTTGGATCCGGACAGATACAAGAAGAACAGTCACCCAGGCCCTCGTCAGTAGCAGACTCGACTATGGAAACGCCCTCTAAGCGGGAGTCCCGGCCAAGCTCATCAAACAACTGCAACGCATTCAAAACGCCTCGGCACGCCTGATCCTCGATGTACCACGCCACAGCCACATCACCCCCCACCTGAGAAACCTGCACTGGCTCCCCGTCGACAGGAGAATCTCCTTTAAACTCCTCATCCACGCACACAAGACACTCCACAAGACCGGCCCAGCCTACCTCAACAGACGGCTCTTCTTCTACGTCCCCAACCGCCAGCTCCGCTCCGCCGACCTCTCCCTCGCCACCGTCCCCCGCATCCGAAGAACCACCTCCGGCGGCAGATCCTTCTCCCACCTCGCCGCCAAGACCTGGAACACCCTTCCACTCAGCCTACGACAGACCCAAGACCTGCTGACCTTCAGGAGGCTACTCAAGACCTGGCTGTTCGACCAGTAGTGGCACCCCCTTTTCTTCCCTTTTTTCTTCCCCAGCGCCTTGAGACCCTCGCGGGTAAGTAGTGCGCTCTACAAATTCCGTGATTGATTGATTAATTGATCATTTGTCTTCTGCACTTCAGGATACCAGGTGGTATGATCCACCAAACTTAAGATATACGCACTAGGTACTTGATGATAGTGGGGTTCAAAAGGACCAACAATTTCAATGCTCACCTGCTTCAATGTCACACCTACTATTAGTAGTGGCATGAATGGTGTTTTGGTCTTACCTGCTGACGTATCACTAAACTGGCAATTAGAACCAGTCCTACAGAACCATTCTGTTTCTCAGGTCCTTCCTGTCCAATAAAGCAAAGAATACAACATATCCTGGGTCTTTTTAATGACCTGACCTGCTAAGGGCACTTCATAGGCCAGTAACAACAGGAAGTTCCTATGGATTACGGGGGCCACTAGCATCTTGCTAGCTCCTGGCCCAGGATTCATGCCTACATTGTACAGTAGTCCATCCTCCAAGCCAGCATAATGCCTTCCAATCACCCCCTTGCTGACTTGTTCCTGGACTTCCTTTCAAACTCCCACAAGTGTAGGGTACTCATCTTGTAAAATATATATGTACACAACCTCCCACTCGACCAACATTTATTATACAATGACTGTAGTAAGCTCTAACGGGCTGTCCCTTTACTGTGAATATCAATAGGTACAACAGAGATGCATTAATTCATATCTTTATTTGTTGACCACCTTTGTAGGTATATTGCAAGAATTATAAGCCATATTTTTTCATTTAAATTTTTTTAAGATATTATAAAACCATGATTTTTTCTGTGTCTGCACTTTGGGCATGGAGGACAGGTCCTTTCCTCCTTTGTCGTTCGGCTCCTGGCTAGGAACTCTGGGGCTTATTTACAAGCCTCTTGCGCCACATTTTCCCATATTAAAAGTGACTGTACATTTTCTGTCTATGTCCAACCCTTGACCCTTGAGAATTGCCTCGGTCTTAATCCTATAGTTTGGAACCAGTCTGTTCAGAGCTCCTTTCTTTCTCTAGCACAGAGCTATGCTGCTTCAGCCCATTGTTAACAATATTAGCTAACCAATTGTCAGTCAACTCTGCAAGTTTTTCTGGAGTCTTCTCTGTCAAGTCAGAAAAGTGTTGCCTACGTAGGGTAGAGCATTCAGCTGTGAGTCTCTCTGATACCATCAACCAGCTAAGGGCATGAAAATCCCTGGCCCCCATCCATCTTCCTTTACTCCTTGCAATCATGCAACATACCATGAGGCCCATTAATCCAGGTTTCAAGCAACACCATACGTTCTCTTTGAATCGCTGAAGATACTGGGCTGGGTTCAGCACAAACCGACTTATCCTTGATTCACTCATAGTTCATGTGATAAGCTAGAGGCATTCTCCCAATGCGCCATACCGTTTATAGACAAGCGACTCATTAAAGCTGCTGCCTTAGACACTTCATTAAAAGTAACCCTGGGTTGTGAACTCCACTCTGTTCATGGAGTTTTCCGCGCTCCGTGGAGCACTCAGAGTTCCCAAAAACCTCCCTCCGCACAGCGGAGTTTTTTTCCTCGCTTGCGCTCGTCAACGTCAAGTTGAATGCGAGGAAAATCCACCTCCCAGGGAGATTTTTCCTCACTCGCCAAGGTCTAGTTGGCGAGTGCGAGTGAGGAAAACCAACCTCCTGGCGAGATTTCTCAATGCAGGCAGTCGGATTTCTCAATGAGAGTGGTTCCGTTGAGAAAACTTCCGTTCACGTTGAGAAAGCTGCTGATTGAGTAGAAAATCTACTCGAGTAGCAGAAAGGAAGCTGCGCCCTCTTGCGCTGCGCATGGTGCCATTCGCGATGATTCTACAGCACGGGACAAACACCCGGCGCTCAAAATCACTGTGAATGGCATGACCCTAACACAGAAATACAAAGAGTATGCAGTTCCTAATCGCAAGAGGAAGGGGAAGAGCCAGGCTCGAGTGGTCTACACTAACAAGGGGAACGGGGGTTCCTCCTGTTGGAATTTAGGGCCCTCACACACCTGGCTGGGTGTCATGCTTCATCATAGGGCGTGCTCCTCGTCAGGTCGGCGCTGCAATACCTGACGGGCTCCCTATGAGGGGCTCTTTGGTGGAGAGCTTTTATTCCAAATCGCCGTAAGGTGCCGTGGGGGTGAGGGGCCTAAGTAGTGTAGATGAGGTGAGTGTAAGTGAGTGACTTGAAGGAAAATTAAAACAGGAAATGGAAGTGTCACCGAATTTTTTTTTAATCAATAGGCCTTCCAACCTGATTAAAAAGAAGAAGGCGCACTCCAGAGGTAATGGCTCAGGTTTGGCGCTATGTTATGTGGTCAACATGTTTCTCGCCTGATGGCCAATTGATCTCGCGGCGATTCGTCAGGACCTAGTAAAATCAGTTCTATCTACACAAGGGTGGTTGTTTGGTGAGGTTGCCTAGATAAACCAACCTGAAAAATACTCTAAATGTAGTACCTGTTAAAGTGTGACCAGCCTGGCAAAGATAAAAACACATGTTAGACATATAAAAGCATTGCAACATAATTACACACGTGTCCCCTACATGCATGCACACAGCACACAGGGAAGGTGATTAAAAACAGAGTGAGAGAAGTGTGGCTAACTCTCACTGGTATAATGTCGTGAAGATAACATAATCAGGTGAGGTGGAACATCCCACCCTGGTAGCAGAACAGATGTAGGACTCACCCTAATCGAGTCTATGATCTATACCATCAATTCCCGGCAGAAAAGACACATGGAACTTCCCAGTGTCCTAGGCCAGTAGCGTAGGGGAAAAGATAAATATATAAACAAGTTTTTTTATATATAAAAACAGAGTACCTATTGTAATGCATTGAAAATCAAAGTTGTGTAACAGTAGCTCTGGTGCAACGCGTTAGAAACACACTAGGCTGAAGGCAAGTAATGGCAGGGTCTGTCCTACGTAACTGATGTGGAGTGTGAGGCCCGTTTTATGGCGATCTAAAGATCAGGTGTAGCTAGCAACTGAGGGTATAGTGTTGCTTAGCTGACTTCCAAAAACACTTATTGTCCAAGGAAGTAGTTGTTACTCAAGGTTGCCGTGTGGCTGGACGGAAGTCAAATGACAACCAGCAAAGTAATCCATGTATGCGGATGCATAAAACACCCCGTGCTTGGCGCTGATGGCGATGACCAAGTCCATGGGGGTTGGAAAAGTGGATAGCGTAGTATAAGGAAGTGCCATGGCTGATGGCTGTTGGCTAATCGTTCTACGCAACAGAGACAGGGTAATACTCACAGTTGCAGGTATAGCAACGCGTTCGCCGACCTACCCAATGCTGCCGGGAACCAGGAGGTACCGAGGCTCGCGTTGGCGTGCTTGAAATAGTACCCGTGAACCGGAAGGGAGGGCGGGGACTACTGAATCCCTCATGAGTCTACGCTGAACTGCTACCAAGTGTGGAGCAGTAGGGGTCTTACGTGGTGGCCAGGTTGGGAGTGAAAGGCTTAATGTAGGGCGTCACCATCTTGTAATAGGTGCCCCTGTCATTGGAATTAAAGTCAGCAGAAGGCGCCGAACAAAGGCTGTCTAGTATGGAAACATAGAACAGTCATTTTAAGCAAGTAGGTGGACAGTTTATTAAATGCAGGTCTATGCTGATGTAGGTGCTCAGTAGTTATATATAGACCACTGTAGATGTCAGTGTGTACCTAGTCAAAAATAGGCCAGGGGTGCTTAGCGATCAACATAGAGTAGTCACCTTTTGAATGTAGGTGAACAGTTGTAAAAAGCAGGCCTCTCCTGATGTCAATGTGTAATGAGGCAAGGGGTGAATTATAACAACATGGTGTGAAAAAAGTGTATATTTTTTATGTATTAAGCTCACTCCAAGGGATTTCCTCATTTAACCCTTGGGTATTGGTCGACAAAGGGTGGACCCATCTCTGCTCCTTTTTGAATAGGGCCCCCCTTGTTCATTTTGGGGTGTGATTCAAGTACTAACCACCGCAATGTATCTGGTGGGTGGTGTTGTTGATCGAAGTGTGTACACATTTTGGTGGTAAGTTTGTGGCATCTAATATTGCTCCGATGTTCTGTGATGCGTGTCTTCACTGCTCTAGTAGTCATACCTATATACCTGAGGTTGCATGGGCACAGGCGCGCAACGCCCATTGGGCTCGAACGGCTTCAGCCCCTCCGTCGTGTGTGGCAGCCCGGGATGAGACAGCTTCCCGGGCACACACACAGCTACCCGAGTACTTCGCAGGTCTTTAAAAGACCATTTGCTTGTTAATGAGGCTTTGTTGTTTTTTCACCCCTTCTTAGAGCTCCTGCAGCTCCACTCTGCCTATTGCTTGAAGAATTAGCCCCCCCCGCACTTTTTTCTTAGCCCCCCCCCCGAAATTTGGCTCTAGTTGCGCCTCTGCAGGGGCATGTGATCATATTGATGCAGTTGGATGTGTTGCAATTAGTGTGGGCTCGTAATTCCCATCTAAACATGTTGGAAAAGACAATCTCTTTGGTCACATCGGTAAATGCACACACCGTACAAGACCCACAGGGGTAGTGGCCCTTCACTGGGGGTAGATCCCAAAGTTGTCGTTGTGAGACCTGGTTCTGCATTTTGGGTCTAGTATGGATTAACATATCTTTCAAATTTCTTGTACGTTTGAATGCAAATCTGGGGGTCTCTAGCTCAAGTGAACCTGTTTGTAGTATACCCCAGTGTTTTTTGATGATACTCCTAATTCTATTGGAATCAGGGGTATAAGTAGTAACACAAGTGAGGGTGTCCATTAGTTCTTTCTGTTTGTGTTCTAAAAGATCCTCTCGATTGTTGTTCCTTGCTCTTTTTTTGAACAGGGCGATATTGCGTTGTGGGTACTCGCGCTTACTTAAATTACTAGCAAGCTGGTCTGCCTCAGTCCTGTAATCCTCAATAGTGCTGCAATTTCTTCTCAGCCTGAGGAACTGGCCAAAGGGCAGGTTCTCCTTCAGGGCCCTTGGGTGATGGCTATTGAATAGCAACAGGCTGTTGCGATCAGTGGGTTTCCTATAAATCGTGGTGCTCAAATGGCCATCTTCAAGTTTAATGGTAAGATCAAGGAACGGGATCTTGGTTTGAGATTTTGAACTGGTGAATCTTAAGTAGGGATTCAAGGTGTTTATCCAGTTGCAGAATTCTTCACAGGTCTTCAAATCACCCTTCCAAAAGATGAGGATATCATCAATAAATCTCTTCCAAAGGAGTAAGTTGGTTCGGTAGGGATTGGAATCGTTGAGGATCAATCTCTCTTCAAACGATGCCATGTACAAACAGGCTACACTCGGGGCAAAGGTACTCCCCATGGAAGTACCTTGGGTTTGATGGTATAATTGGCCCTTGAACTCAAAGAAGTTTTCCGTGAGAGCAAGTGTTGCACATTCAAGAACGAAGTGGCTGGGAGTAGGCGAATCCCAGTTGGTATTGCTAAAGGTATCCTCTATCACGCCCAGGGTGGCTATTTAGGGGATGTTGGTAATAGAGGGCCTCCACGTCAAGGGTAACCAATAAGTTGATGTCATTGTTATGTTGTATTTCAGTGATGAGACGCAAGACGTCAGCAGTGTCTTTCAGGAAGGAAGGAGTTTTCCTGACCAAAGGCAGCAGAAAGTAATCGCTAAATTTAGACAATGGTTCAAGGAGGGAATCGATCCCCGAGACGATGGGTCTGCTGGGGACAGGGAAGGTGCCTTTATGAATCCTTGGCAAGATGTAAAAGTAGGGCACCTTGGGATCTTTCTTGATGAGAAAATCAGCTTCCTTTTTGCTCACCAAGCCCTGGGCTTCAGCTGTAAAAACCATAGCTGATTTAGTCTTGGTAAGACGTGTCATGGGGCTATTAGGTATAGGAGTGTAGTACTGAAGGTTGCTCAATTGGCAATGGCATTCGGTACCATAGTCCAAGGTAGACATAATGACCGTTGCGCCGCCCTTATCTGCTTGTTTGATGGTTATGGAGGTGTCGTTGGATAGGGAGTTGACAGCCGTCAATTCCAAAGTAGAGAGGTTGCAAAAATGCCTGGGGGTGGTACCACTTGACAAGTCCTTGAGGACAGCCTGTTCAAAAGTGAGCACCTCATTAGGCACCATACTACTGTTAGGAGTAAAAGTCGAGGGGTTATGTAGACCTGAGTCTTTAGTTTGTAGCATGGGTTTGTCATGAAAGAAAGTTTTCAGACGTACCTTGCGGAAAACGTTCTGTATTTCGCACTGTTCGCGGAACTTGTCTGTCTTGGGTGTAGGTACATAACCTAAGCCTTTTTGTAGGACTGTCATTTCAGTGGCCAATAGGCAGGTCCCTGATATGGAGGCATCTGGAATACAGAGTACCCTTGGCGTCCGCCTCGTCTAGGGTATTATTGCCCCAACTCTCTGTGCTTGTGTCACTGTTGGAGGATGAACCTCTCCTTGTGGTATAGGAACCTTCATCGGAAGAATTATTCATTCCGGGAGGAGAAAAGTCTGCTTTCAGGTATGGGTATACTTTTTTTTAATCAAATTTGCGAATATCTTTTTGTAGTTTCGCAATTTTCTGCTTCATCAGGTACTCTTTGTTCTCAGCTATCTCGTTATTGATCTCAGTCAATTTTACTTTTGAAAGCAGAGATTTGGATCGTAGTCTTAAGAGAGCCTTCAGCTATCTGAATCCTTATGAGTAACGCATCGGCTATTCTCTTAGCTGTGTTGATAATGACCCTAACACACTCCGCTGCTCGCAGAACTCCGCGTAGCGCAGCAGAGTTTATTTCTCACTTTGTGGAGCTCTGCGTAATTCCGCCCATGCCTAATTAAAAGCCCGTAATCTTCATGTGATATCAAAATTCACAAACCATTCTAAAATATCCTGACCTTCCATAAACAAGTGCAGAAACTCTTCTGGAACCTTTGTAGGAAGTCCTGCAGAGTTGGAGGGAGAATCGACTTTCTCTGAAGTAGTTGTCTGGTGCAATCCTGTGTTTTTCCTTTTCTTAGGCTGTGCTCTTTCCTTTTTGTTCTATTGCCTTACCTTTTCCCTTTTACTCTACGCTCTCACTCCCTTTTTCTTTCCTCTTGGGGCCATTCATAATGCCTCTCCTGTCTTCCTTTCCTCTTGTTCCTGGTGAGCTAATCTCACCTTTACCCTTAGAAACTGTCTGGCCTTCTCTTCTACTGCAAGTTTAGAGTCCCAGTTATGCTGACCCAATCAAAAGGAATGACTCATTGAGTTGGTTAAAATAGGGCGTGGGGGTTGCCTTGGGAAACAATGGAAAGCAAATTTGGGGACATGCTCGGGTTGTGTCTGGGGGAAACCTGTGCTAAGGGGCTGAGAAAAGCCCGGCATTACACAATTCTCCCTCTGGCCCAAAACAATTGGTCTGATTCAATAAGCCATTTTCAGCTGTAAATATATGTTTAGAAAGAAAAAGGGCCCCATTGACGCTTGTAGAAATTCTAAGAAATATTCCTGATAGGCGTAAATGGTTTTACTATGACTTATTTCTCCACCGCAAGTGTGGAGAAACCTGTGATAGTAAATCCTACACAAAGGATGGATGCATGGTTTAAAGGATAGTTTGCCTTGAAAGTCAATAAACATACAAACTTGTGAGTTTGTTGGCATACATGCACTCGGAACTGGCCTTTTACCCTCTGAGAAATGGTTGGAGTTTTTTTCCAGCACAGGGCTGGAGAAACTGACATTTCAGGGTTAGAAAAGAAAAGATATTCACTTCTATCCGTGTAAGGGGTACATAGAAAGCACCAAGTTAAAGCCCATTGGCATGGTCAATTCTTGATAGCATATAAAGTGTGATGGTGGACTATGGGAATCCAAGGAAAGAAAAGGTCACTCTCAGGAGTGTCGGCGTCTCTCTAAGTTGCCAGTAGAAGATGAGTATTGTTTTTTAATGTATTTTAGCAATTGTATAGTGCTTACTACCCCTATGTCAGGTACTGAAATGCTGGAGTGACTCTCAAGCCACCCTGATTGTCCTGATTCTAAAGGCCACTGTGGGGAGGGAGGTTTAGTGGAAAATGATTCCCCAGAGGCTCGGATTTCTGTTTTGGTGGCATCGCCTTTGAGGTGGCACTGCCTCATCCAGTGTTCCATTACCAGCCGCAGGGGCCCAACTACGTGGTGTTTTGAGTCTGTCAAGACATAAGCGAACAGTGTTCTATGTCTGGCAAAAACCCAAGTACACTGTATGCTAAGCCTTGCAGGACTCATGTGCACATTAATTTATGTCTAGCAAGAGCCAGACGAGTAGTGGTCTGTTTCTGGCAAACCGCAAGTGTACAGTGTCCTGTGTCCGACAAGATGGAAGTGTACAGTGTCCTGTGTCTGACAAGATGGAAGTGTACAGTGCCCTGTGTCTGACAAGATGGAAGTGTACAGTGTCCTGTGTCTGACAAGATGGAAGTGTACAGTGCCCTGTGTCTGACAAGATGCAAGTGTACAGTGCCCTGTGTCCGACAAGATGGAAGTGTACAGTGTCCTGTGTCTGACAAGATGGAAGTGTACAGTGCCCTGTGTCTGACAAGATGGAAGTGTACAGTGCCCTGTGTCCGACAAGATGGAAGTGTACAGTGACCTGTGTCTGACAAGATGGAAGTGTACAGTGCCCTGTGTCTGACAAGATGGAAGTGTACAGTGTCCTGTGTCCGACAAGATGGAAGTGTACAGTGTCCTGTGTCCGACAAGATGGAAGTGTACAGTGCCCTGTGTCTGACAAGATGGAAGTGTACAGTGTCCTGTGTCTGACAAGATGGAAGTGTGCAGTGTCCTTGTCTGAAAAGATCGAAGTGTACAGTGTCCTGTGTCCGACAAGATGGAAGTGTGCAGTGTCCTTGTCTTACAAGATCGAAGTGTACAGTGTCCTGTGTCCGACAAGATGGAAGTGTATAGTGTCCTGTGACTGACAAGATGGAAGTGTACAGTGCCCTGTGTCTGACAAGATGGAAGTGTACAGTGTCCTGTGTCTGACAAGATGGAAGTGTGCAGTGTCCTTGTCTCACAAGATCGAAGTGTACAGTGTCCTGTGTCCGACAAGATGGAAGTGTGCAGTGTCCTGTGTCTGACAAGATGGAAGTGTACAGTGTCTGACAAGATGGAAGTGTGCAGTGTGCAGTGTCCTGTGTCTGACAAGATGGAAGTGTACAGTGTCCTGTGTCTGACAAGATGGAAGTGTGCAGTGTCCTTGTCTGACAAGATCGAAGTGTACAGTGTCCTGTGTCCGACAAGATCGAAATGTACAGTGTACTGTGTCTGACAAGATGGAAGTGCACACTGCCCTGTGTCTGACAAGATCAAAGTATATAGTGTCCTGTGTCTGACAAGATGGAAGTGTACAGTGTCTGGCAAGATGGAAGTGTGCAGTGTCCTGTGTCTGACAAGATGGAAGTGCACAGTGCCCTGTATCTGACAAGATGGAAGTGTACAGTGCCCTGTGTCCGACAAGATCGAAGTGTACAGTGTCCTGTGTCCGACAAGATGGAAGTGTACTGTGCCCTGTATCCGACAAGATCGAAGTGTACAGTGTCCTGGGTCCGACAAGATCGAAGTGTACAGTGTCCTGGGTCCGACAAGATATAAGTGTACAGTGTCCTGTGTCTGACAAGATGGAAGTGTACAGTGTCCTGTGTCTGACAAGATGGAAGTGTACAGTGCCCTGTATCTGTCAAGATGGAAGTGTACAGTGCCCTGTGTCTGACAAGATCGAAGTGTACAGTTTCCTGTGTCCGACAAGATCGAAGTGTACAGCGTCATGTGTCTAACAAGATGGAAGTCTGCAGTGTCCTGTGTCCGACAAGATCGAAATGTACAGTGTACTGTGTCTGACAAGATGGAAGTGCACAGTGCCCTGTGTCTGACAAGATCAAAGTGTATAGTGTCCTGTGCCTGACAAGATGGAAGTGTGCAGTGTCCTGTGTCCGACAAGATCGAAATGTACAGTATCCTGTGTCTGACAAGATGGAAGTGCAGAGTGCCCTGTGTCTGACAAGATCAAAGTGTATAGTGTCCTGTGTCTGACAAGATGGAAGTGTGCAGTGTCCTTGTCTGACAAGATGGAAGTATGCAGTGTCCTGTGTCTGACAAGATCGAAGTGTACAGTGTCCTGTGTCTGACAAGATGGAAGTGTGCAGTGTCCTGTGTCTGACAAGATGGAAGTGTACAGTGTCTGACAAGATGGAAGGGTGCAGTGTCCTGTGTCTGACAAGATGGAAGTGCACAGTGCCCTGTGTCTGACAAGATCAAAGTGTATAGTGTCCTGTGCCTGACAAGATGGAAGTGTGCAGTGTCCTGTGTCCGACAAGATCGAAATGTACAGTATCCTGTGTCTGACAAGATGGAAGTGCACAGTGCCCTGTGTCTGACAAGATCAAAGTGTATAGTGTCTTGTGTCTGACAAGATGGAAGTGTGCAGTGTCCTTGTCTGACAAGATGGAAGTATGCAGTGTCCTGTGTCTGACAAGATCGAAGTGTACAGTGTCCTGTGTCTGACAAGATGTAAGTGTGCAGTGTCCTGTGTCTGACAAGATGGAAGTGTACAGTGTCTGACAAGATGGAAGGGTGCAGTGTCCTGTGTCTGACAAGATCGAAGTGTACAGTGTCCTGTGTCTGACAAGATCGAAGTGTACAGAGTCCTGTGTCTGACAAGATGGAAGTGTACAGTGTCTGACAAGATGGAAGTGAGCAGTGTCCTGTGTCTGACAAGATGGGAGTGCCCTGTGTCTGACAAGATCGAAGTGTACAGCGTCCTGTGTCCGACAAGATTGAAGTGTACAGTGCCTGTGTCTGACAAAATGGAAGCGTGCAGTGTCCTGTGTCCGACAAGATTGAAATGTACAGTGTCCTGTGTCTGACAAGATGGAAGTGCACAGTGCCCTGTGTCTGACAAGATGGAAGTGTGCAGTGTCCTGTGTCTGACAAGATCAAAGTGTACAGTGTCCTGTGCCAGACAAGATCAAAGTGTACAGTGTCCTGTGTCTGACAAGATGGAAGTGTGCAGTGTCCTTCTCTGACAAGATGGAAATATGCAGTGTCCTGTGTCTGACAAGATGGAAGTGTACAGTGTCTGACAAGATGGAAGTGTGCAGTGTCCTGTGTCTGACAAGAGGGAAGTGTACTGTGTCTGACAAGATGGAAGTGTGCAGTGTCCTGTGTCTGACAAGATGGAACTGTACAGTGTCCTGTGTCTGACAAGATGGAAGTGTACTGTGTCTGACAAGATGGAAGTGTGCAGTGTCCTGTGTCTGACAAGATGGAAGTGTGCAGTGTCTTGTGTCTGACAAGATGGAAGTGTGCAGTATCATGTGTCTGACAAGATGGAAGTCTGCAGTGTCCTCTGCCTTACAAGATCGAAGTGTATAGTGTCCTGTGTCTGACAAGATGGAAGTGTACAGTGTCTGGCAAGATGGAAGTGTGCAGTGTCCTCTACCTTACAAGATCGAAGTTTACAGTGTCCTGTGTCTGACAAGATGGAAGTGTACAGTGTCTGGCAAGATGGAAGTGTACAGTGCCCTGTATCTGACAAGATGGAAGTGTGCAGTGTCCTGTGTCTGACAAGATGGAAGCGTACAGTGTCCTGTGTCTGACAAGACCTAAGTATACGATGTTCTACGTCTGATACTATTTCCAGTTTCATAATCATTCGAATTCATCCCTGTAGCTATACCATGTGATGCCAGAGACATGGTTAAGTTTGGTAAGCGTCTGAGGTTGATGCTGAACATGAGGGGTGCTATTGGACAGTCCCGCGAAAAAACACCGAACCAAATGTAAACCAATTGGTAAGAGTGATGAGTGTGGGGGGAGGGATCAAGCCTGTCCACCTGAAAGAAATGAGGCAGTCGATTCCAATGCGTTCCACGGAGTGTCCATCACTGGGAAGAAAACAGAGGCATATGTTGTAATTAAATGAAACCTGTCTGCGCCTGAGGGAATTCGTGTGCTGATTACATAAGCCTTTTTGACAGCAGTAGAGAGAGATATGGAGGTGATTGCACGTTTTACCTTTGACGATAGTAACACGAGTAAAACGAGAGCAAACACCACCAAACATGAATTACTATCGACAAAAAGGTCACAGAAGCGGCCCTTGTCCTTTGTGCCGCGACTTCTTCCTCACCTGCAGATTTTTGTAGTTTAAACATTTTGTGGTGAGTCTGAGCAGGGCTTAGTGGCAGATGGGATGCACATTCAATCTGAAGTAAGGGGGCTGCTATCACACTCTGACCAACGCCAAAAACCGCTTTCCAAGAATGATAAACAAGGCTTAGAAAGAGCAGCCTTGGTTATAATGCTGTGCTCTGGGAGTGAGAGGCAGACCATAAAAAGCCTGGTGAGACTCTGTGTTTCCTTTGCTTCAAGCCCTTCACATGTCTATTAAAAGTAACAAAACAAACACACATTCACCACTGTAATGTGGCTTCTAGGCTTGCTGATATCTCATTTAAAGAGACAATGCACATATGTTTGGGATAGCTGCAAGGTAGTATTAACGGTGTCAGTCAGTCTTATCTCTTGTAGGTGAACCTGCCCAATAGATACAAGATATGTCTGCAGGAGAACTACCTTGTTGCCATTGACAATCTTTAATTCCAGTTCGTAGATGGGGCTATAAAGGAAATATATTAGCGCCTACTTTGTAAAATAATACGTGCTGGTGCCTAAAGAGTGTTTTCAGAGCCCGTAGCCGACACTGATAAATGTGAGAATTGCTGAGTACTGTGACTGCGGTGTGTGGCTTCCACCTCAGGCCTCTTTCTTTCACCACCAAACACCCCCTAATCCTTCATTTCTCTCTTGCGGGTTCTCCATCATCCTTGCTCTCTCCCTTTGTCACTGTCCGTCTTTCTATTTCTCCTCCCATTCTCTGTTTGTGTTTTCCTCTCTCTTGCTCTGCGGCAAAGTCTGATGAGGAAAAGTAGGTGCCGGATCCCTAAAAAGGAGTGCGGGAGGGCAACCGGCTCAAATTAAGCACTACATTTCCAAGAGAAAGAAAGATCGTACACAATAAAAAACAAATGGAACTCTTGAAGTCAATTATTTTGGCTGATAAATACTTGTGATTAATGTAATATATTTGTTTTGGTTATCTCATTGATGCAAACTTTAATATGAGAAATAAACAACTTTGTACCTTGTTTTCATCTAGTTGCAGTTTTTAGAGTCACTGTCGCTGAATTTCATTTCATACCAAGTTAGAGAAACGTTGGGGGAGGCAAACATCACACGTGAAAAGGAACATATGGTTTTATGTCGAAATACCGACAAAAGAAATATTGTGCTACCAAAATATGACCAAAATATAGAGGCCCAAAAATATAGACAAGGTTAATACATATACTTAAATATAAATATACTCTTCTTTACTCCACAACTACGTACCTTTAAGACATATATCGTCTAGGTACATATTTATGGAATTGTAAACCTATACCTATCTATATGCACTTACCTTGTCAACATTTTGGCCACAGTATTCTAATAGCACAATATTCTGGAGTCGGTATTAAGGTGGATTACTGAGCATACCCATCTTTGTACTTACTACACACCCACGAATCTGGCTGTTTTCTTACTGACGCATTTCATGTCTATCTATCTATCTATCTATCTATCTATCTATCTATCTATCTATCTATCTATCTATCTATCTATCTATTTTGACGGCTCACTAAGAAACTTTCCATGCAGAACTAGACGTACCGTGCCACTTTTTTTGGGAAACTTTTGTGAAGATTCGTCAATAGGTACCAAAGTTATAAGCAAGTCAAAAAACGCTTTTCCCATGGAAACTAGGTCCTAACTATAACTACCTACTGGCGACCACCAGTTAGTAATACAGGTAATATATAGGTAATAGGTAATATAGGGGACACAATTTATATACACTTTGAATGATTTGATTGCACACTTTCACAATATGAATTTACGACAATATGCAATGTGTTCAGTTGACTGTATATGGCTCTGCACATATGGTATAATATTGATCGATGGGCATTCTTGATATAAAAGTGTCTGCCCACAAGGGCTTGATTGTTTCAATATATAGTTTAATGTAATGTCACCCTAAAGTGTCTGCCCATCAGAACACAACAAATATGCACTTTAAATGATTTCTTCCACATGGAGGAAATCACTGATGCAATACTGGTATATAAGAGATTTGTGCTACGAAATTGCCTGCCAGTAGAGGGCTTCATTGATCTAATCGTTGTACTATAATGCATTGTATGAATTTACGGGTCACAATATTGACATATGTGCAAGACGTTAATTCTCTATAATATAGATGTAAAACTGACAAAAGTTTAATTTAATTTATTTTATTTTTGTGATTACAATGATGAACCAACATAATGTGCATGTTGCGCTGAATAATAATGAGCTAGATGCTATGGTAAATGTGTTTGGAAGAACACGAAAATCTTGTCTTTATGTCTATGATGATCTAATCATTGAAAAAGCACATGGAAATGACGCGCATGTAATGTGATCAAGGCCACACTTGATGGCTGAGACGCGTAATGGTGTATACTAGAATAAATAGACTGAAATTGAACCTGACGTTGGCATCAATCCTTATTGATGTCATTTGAGCATAGTTTTGTTGGATATGGATTGTTCAGGACGCTGAATAAAAGCCTTATTGCCAGCATCGGGCCTCTGTTCTTTTTGTGGTTTACGTGGATGGGCTGCTCCGTGCCCATTGTTGAGAGGCCGCCCTGAAGGGTCGGGGGCTCTGGAACTGGAGAATGTTGTGTTTGTATCTAAAGGAGGAGCATGACCCACTAACGCGCCCAGCCTATTTAGGAAATGCCAATGGGGCGAAAAAGTGAACGCGTGTTGGAAGGGATTCAGGATGGATTACATCTATCTATGATCGTGCTGGCAACTTGGAGTTTTGTTCATGTCATCTGAAGGAATACAGTAATATACGAGGGATATCAACTCACCTGGCTGTT
Organism: Calotriton arnoldi; assembly: GCA_963921515.1. Classification (NCBI taxonomy): domain Eukaryota; kingdom Metazoa; phylum Chordata; class Amphibia; order Caudata; family Salamandridae; genus Calotriton; species Calotriton arnoldi. The sequence continues at coordinate 889,973 of CAWUFW010005814.1, forward strand.
TATTATTGAAAGACTCCACACCAACATCAGTGCTATTGCTAACAAGGTATTAACTTTGAATATCGAGAATACAAACGAGGACTTCCAGTTTACATATTCTAATGTAATTAGCAGTGCACTGTGGGATTTGTATTTTAACACTCAGTCATGTGACTTAAAGAACTTTGAAAGCACGCATGAGCGCACTTGGCAATCAGAATCTTACCTTCCACCTGTGAGCAAGGCCAATTGGGGCCGAAATGTTAGGTGACTGGAAGTAAGCTGCGCTGCAGGACGCTGAATAAAAAGCCTTATTGCCAGCATCGGGCCTCTGTTCTTTTTGAGGTTTAAGTGGATGGGTTGCTCCGTGCCCATTGTTGAGACGCCGCCCTGAAGATTCGGGGGCTCCGGAACTGGAGAATGTTGTGTTTGTGTGTATATATATATATAGATAGGTAGGAAGAAAGATATATATGTATATATTTATGAAAATTTTAGGGGCATATTTACAAGCCCCTATCGCCACCCAAGTGTCACTTTTAGTGACGTTGTGGTGGCGATAGGGGCTTTGCCTTATTTACAAGGCAGCGTTAGTGGCTTAACGCTGCCTTGTAAATAAGGCACCCTTTCACGCTATACTTAGCGTGAAAGGGGAGGGCAATGGGTGTTATTGTGGGCATTCCACTGCAACACCAATTGATTTTGATGCTGCCCCCTATTTACAAAGGAGGCGTAAGTAAGAGGCAGCGACAAAATTAAGATCATGGAAAACCTGGTCTTAAACAGGCGAAACGAGGAGAAAAACTTTATTTCTCCTCGTTTTTGTTGTTTCCATGTATGCTGTGTTGTGCAGCACACATAGAAACAGCAAATTGCCAATGATTGTTTATGTGCAGGAAGGTGTTCCTTCCTGCACATAAACAATCATTTTTAAAAAATGACGTTTTGCAACTTCTATGTGTGATGCATTGAGCAGCTCACATATAAGTTACAGAACGCCATTTAAAGATTGTTTATGTGCAGGAAGGGGGACCTTCCTGTACATAAACAATCTTCCTCTCAACACAGACACTCTTGCACTATGGTGCAAGGGTGCCTGCGTTGGCGCTAGGCAGCTAAATTTAACGCCAGTGCAGGTGGAAACCAGGGTGCACCATATTGTTGTAAATATGGTGCAGCCCTGCTTTTCTAAAGTGACGGAGCGTGCCGTTAGCCTTCTAGGCTTAACGACATCCTTCGGCACTTTCCCTGTAAATATACCCCTGAGTTCCTTCTTCCAGTTGGGAAAGCATTAGATGTTGATTTGGAGCATTGGTTATAGCAGGAGCCCTCTTCACACCTGAACAACCCCAAGGTATTGGTGAAGGGTCAAATATATCATTGGCCGGACTGGCTTGCGTCACCTTTTGTGCAGCACCTGTGACGCGACCTGATACATTCTTTGCCTGCTGCTAGATGTAGAAATCTGGCATGTGCAAGGAGGCCATTCACATCATGAAAGAGGCATGTAGTGGAGCATGCACTTGTCCAAGGAACCACTGTCTGCTCCCCCGAGACCAACTACTAAACGTTGCACAGTAAAGATTGTCCCTCAAGGACATATTCAACTTCATAAACGATTACCAGCTGTTGAAGGTTTGAAGAAACCTCTCAATTCTTAGCAGCTGGCAGAGCACTTGCACAGTGTTGTTGTACGTGTTTGTGAATCACAGGTCAGGGTTATCTGCCCTTTGCCGCTCTTATTCATTTCATCTTACTTGGCTCACAATGTGTCCACTGAGCATTGCATTAGTCACTGCGACTTGCAATGTACCTAGATACATTATGGGTTTGTGCTTTCTCTTGCAAGGTTATCACTTTGCGCTGTACGGACTTTTCACGGAAATAACATTTGATAATTCTGGGTCAAGGACTTTTTTTAAAATTCCTCATTTGTTGTTAATTCCTAGTTTATCGTTGACAACCCACGGTCCACAAGTTATTATCCTCAAAGCGCCATATTTTTAACCGTTTATGTTTCTTCAGAAAAAAGTTGTCGACGTGGTCATTCCTAGCCTTTCGTTTACTCCCCAATCTATTGGTTTTACCTTTGATCAGAAAACTGAACCTGAAGAGATTATCTGTCGAAACTGCTGTGGGACCGACACTCACCTTGCTTGTGGCTTTCTTAATTGCACCTGTATAGATAAGAAAACGTCAGTGGCAATGGTGTGAAGGTGTGAAAAAGAGGGACATTAAAGCAGACCTCCCATCTTAAGTATCAACATATATTTTGAAGTATCTCTAATTTCAGAGGACTGTGACCTTTCTGAGCTCTCTTGTGACATTGCCTTCAGCAGCATAGGAGGTTAATGCTATCCAGGGTAATTTGTCTTGCAACGCCCCTAGCACAAGGTGAATATTGGCGAAGGCACCAGGAATCTCCCCACCTATCACGCCTCAGATTGGAGCCCAGTTTACTGTTTAATGGTGCTACCACACCCATAGCAGAGTGTCCCTGTCTATGTCAGAACTATTTAAATCCAGAAAAAAGAGAAGGGAGGGAGTATCTGTGCCCACATTACCACTACCGACCAAAGAATAGTAAGTGTCTACCAATGTCATCAATATATAAACATTCAAAGCAAATTACAACAATTTTAGCAACTGATCAATAAATACTTCCACGTGGACCTTAGAATGAACTTACTTCTACAGGGCCTATGATTTAGTAATTTGTTGATAAGGTTAATTAAGCACTGGTCATCTCATTTTGGTCACTTCTGATTGATGTGGTTTGTTAGTAGGAGTTTGAGTTTGACGTAGAGACCACATAAGTTAGAGTCCAGTCAGATATATAAGTGTGGAAGGTTCCAATATTGATCAATTGGGATTTGTGATCTGCGAATAGTTTAAATAAAGGCATGCTTGAACAGCTCAGCTTTCAGGCATTTGTTGATGTGGAGATGGTTCGATTACACCCTGGGTATAGAGTTCAAGCCATTCCGCAATTTGGGGCCAGGACATCCAGTAATGTACATCTGTTTGTTCAGCAAATGTTCCTGGATGTTGCTTATTGTGATGGTGGATTCTGTAGTTATCTTGTTCCTCTTCCCTGGATGGCTTGAGCATGCTACAAAGGACATGAAACTTGAGCCTTGCACACACTGAAGCCAGAGAAATGCTTTCAGAGCTGGTTTTAAATGATCATGCCATCACAGGTTCAATCAATTTTGGCTGACTGCCTTTGTAGCTTTTGCATCCTCACTTGACTTCTTAGGGAACCCAGACAAGCCATAATCACAAAGATTTTCACCATTTCTACCTGGTGGTCACATAATATCAGAGACAGGATTTTCCCTAGAATGGAGAGCTGCAGGTAGAAATCCTTAAAGACTGAGGGGCAGATTTACAAGCCCCTTGTGCCACTTTTGCGTCGCCGTTGCATCACTTTTTGTGACGCAGCGGCGGCGTAAACAATGCACCACTTTGCGGCCCATTTACAATGTGACGCATCTAAGGAGCGGCATCACATTGTAAAGCCCTGTGTCACACTTTACCTGCATCAGGTATAATATATGCAGGGTGGGCGTTCCCACGCAGGAAAGCCTTGTGTCAGTGACGCAGTGAAATCTACAAGATTTCACTGCGCCACTTCTAGGACGCCACAGCGTCAAAACCTTGCGTAAAGAGTGATGCAGTACAATAAGTATAGGCCTCAACATGCATTGCTGGAGTTGCGTCGTGCTTGCGACACGACTCCAGCAAAGCGTGACTTTTGGGCTAACAGATGCGGCAGAATTTCTGACGCATCTGTCAATCCTTGCGCCATGGTGCGCAAGGGTATTGTAGGCTGGCGCAGAGAAACTGACGCATCTCTACAGATGCGTCAGTTTCTTGTAAATCTGCCCCCGGGTTGATTTGGGAGTGTAAGAGAGTTCAGTGACAAAAATACTCCCACGTTCTTTACTTTCTGCGCTGTGGATGTGCCATTTTAGACCTGGGCCAAGAAGGTATTTGGTACATTCTGAAATTTGAAATAAATATATACCAGGCTTCAAATATCATGTCTAGAGACAAAATCATATACACATTAGGACATTCATTTTACTTTATCTTCTGTTCCAGATGATCACATCAAAAAAAATCTTTCCAGATTTATAATAGAACACTTCAAACACAGCCCCTATAACTAAACTTTACATGGTTCAATGAGTCTAACTATTTAAAGGACCGTAGCTGGCCTCCCAGGACACCTGCCTACTGAATTGAGCAAATATTTTCAGAAACCAAGAGTAATTGTTATAGAACATTAATCTGAGTTCAAAGAGTAACAACAAAAACTAGCGAATCTTTGACTGACAGGAGGTAGGTGGGGGACATGACAGGGGAGAGTGCTGGGAGAGGGACAAGGATGGTTGAAACTAATTATATTGTGATTGTCTCTTATTCTTCCAGGTGTTCAAGTGGAATAATTACCCTCAAGAAGAGCAGGGCTAAACTGTGAAATGAAAAAAATAGGAAAATAGGAAATGATGTGAAACTATTTAATGGTAAAAATAAAAGTAGTTTCAGCTCACTTTGACTTCTGATGTCAATAGGGACATACAAACTACCCTGGACATTTTCTTGACATGGAACGTGAACAAATACTGTTAAGAACTCAACAACTAAACGTCATAACAAAGGCATAAGATCGAACAGCTTTCACCTGCACATTTTGTAGGGCCACGTTTTTTTAAGATCTATTTTTGTCCAAAAAAATGATGGCATGAGGTTAGCAAAGACGATTAGTGAGAAACTCTCTGAAAAGGGCCTGGTATTGTAATCACAATTAGTTGATACCTGTGATAGAAAACATTTCAGTGTTGACAGCTTTTATGTCTACTGAATTTTGCTAACAACAGTACTAAAATCAGAAAGATTGTTTAAAAAACTGGCAACTGTACAGCCAAATTACATGATTATTTGGTAAAGGCATACAGAGAATCCCTCCCGCCCCAAATCAGCTGCCATTTCCAAAACATGGGTGATGGAACTGGTGCGTGGACACTTTGTGTCGCCACTCTGCTGCCTGGGCTATCACGCAAAATTGCAAATCCTTTAAGTTTGGCCCAAAGGACATGCTTTTCCAGGCACACAGTGCAGAATAATAGTCTAGGATTCACTGCAAGATCATGGATGCCCCACTGAGCATTTCGTAAGACTGAACCACTTAGAATCTTATCTGTTGTGGATTGTGACCGATACAGTTCATCAATCCAAAAGAGGCACTAATATTGATAAAGTCTTAGCCTGGAAAAAAACCAAATGGATATGGAGGCTAGATACAATAAAACATGGGCTTAATATTGCAATTGAGTGGATAGCCCTATCTGTGCTTTGATTGGACACACTGATACAATGTGTATCATTGCAGTTGCACAAAATCCTGGTTTTATTCGTTTTTTCTATGATTTATTTAAAGTAAAGATGAGTTAAGATACAGTTGTCAGTTTGTATTAAACCAGGCGGCCTTGGTAACTGAGTTCAGTAGATTGCTGTACATCATCAGCAATTAATAGTAGGTATTGATTGTGCAGAGAGAAGTTCAACCATTTCTTTAAGCTGGAAGTAGAACCTCTTCCTCGGAAAATAAATGAGGGCAGCTTGTGTTGTGGTTAACCCTGTTAACTGCATAATTTCTTCACAATAGGTTGTGATCCGCATGAATTTCAAATTGAATTTAGCGCTAGCGTGCAGCCCTACAAACGGTATTAGTGGCCAAAAACAAAAGAATCACTTAATCTACAATTGGCCCTTATTTTTCACAATACTCTCTCGTATAATTTGTTATGATTTAAATACATCACGATTGATAAACCTAGCAACCTTTAGTCCTCAAAACGTCTCTTATATGTCATTGTATATGTTGCACTGTATATTTTTGGTGACCATTTTGTAAATGTATCACTCCTGTTTTTCCTGTAGGAATCCAGGATGCTCTTAGTGTTCTAGTAAACCACTCATGGGTGAACTAAAGATTTGAATTGTAGATATCAAATTGCTTTGATAGGTTTTCGATGCTCTGTATTTAAGTCTTTTTGTTCATGGATCCAGAAGATTCTTAGTCACCATATTGAAATGATACTTGGTGAGAGAGGTGTGGTTCTAGTTGTCAACTTCTGATTTAGGTGTGAGCAACTAGGCTACTTTTAAAAAGAAGCCAGAGAGGTATTATAGCCTCCTTTGAGTATAGCACATTTGGTCTTGTAGCGGGTTGCTTGAATTGAAAATGTATGTAACTAATGTATGTGAGGTTTTGATATGTGTTTATTTGTTAATTGTGTTTGTTTGACTGTGGCACATTTAACCACATTGTTGTGTGCTCTGAATCATACAAGTATGTAACTACTATTTGTGAGGTATTGAGATTTGATTCTTTGCTACAATGATGTCAGGATTTGAGATTTAGTTACAGAATAATTTACTTATATTTAAGAAAAAGTCATAGGCGCTTTTCGGCTTTGTTTGACCCAGATTGCTATGTAATGGTCATGTGTGAGGTTGAAGATTTTGATGTTAGGTTTTGGGTTGTCCTTTGTGGTGTGGTGTTTTGTAGTAATGAACCTGATACACAAGAAATGTCTCACTAAAAGTGTACGAAACTGATGGATTGACTTATTGTAAAGGAGCTTAACTTTTAGTGCCATGAATAACATATGGTCTACATGCAGCCTTTAGAATTAATGATTTAAGCTACGCTTATATGGTATGGTGAACGATATCTTTTTATTTATTGTTTAATTACAGGGAATTAGATGATCTAATATATGTGATGAGTAGTGCTGTTTGGATCTACTTTTTAAAGATTATTTAACGTTTCTCTATGAACACCATGCAACCTAATAAGGAATTACTTTATGATAATTTATTTTATAAAATAACATCTTGGCAATTAAATTAAATTGGGTGATTCATCTTGAGAAATGCCCAAGAAGATGTGCCCTTAGGATTGATGTTGTTAGTTATCTATTCTGATGTTTGAGCTGGCGGTATCATTTGATGAAATAGGGGTTCTAATTATGTTGCATATATTGCTGTCTTTGTAGCCTTGAGGAATAATCATTAGTATTACACATGTGTTGTGATAATGATGCTGAAAGATATTGTGGAGGGGACCGAAATGTCAGCTTTCTATGATGTTTTGATGTTTTTTGTAGATTGCCGCATGAAAAATGTATTTTTTAGTTATTTATAAGTCTTCTTTTATTATGTTCACCTATATTATGAAATTCTACTGTGATGTTTTCAACACTGTTTGTAACTCTTTCCTCACTGTCTATATTTTGTATATATGTCCATGGATTTTAATAACTCTGAGAGCAGTTTTGTAATTAATAATCACTGTGTATATATCATTTTTGAAACCCCTATTTTTGATTTAATCTAGTTCAGGTATTTTGTAATTCATATATATATATATATATTATGAATTGGTGTTCCATGTTATTTAGTATGTTAAATGATTTAGTTCTGAATCCTCTTAGAGGATTTTTATGTTGAATTCATTGTATACTCAGGCTCCTGGGGGATTACAGGGTTGCCCTATTTTGTTGAACACAATAAAGACCATGGCATTTTAAAAAGGAAATAATGGGTCTTTGAATGCCTTTGCCTCAAAGCTAAAGAGCAGAAGGACAAGTAAGCAGACCTAATCCACCACAAATGGAATAACAACGCAAGACTTCTACAAAAACACTGCAGTGTAAATATTGATTATCCCACAAACAAATAACGTATACTTTTCAGGATCTTCTTTTTTACCCATCATGCTTTATTTGGAATATGACTATCCTTCCTACAGAGAGAACATTGTATATATTGCACAGATGAAGTCTACGTTCAAAGATGCTGCTCAAGTTTGAAATACTGACTTATAACATGCGGCAGGCTGGAGGCTCAGCCATCTCTGTTCAGACACAAAGCTTTGCAATTCACTTTCCACTCCTGCAATGAACAACCTGGCCTTTTGAAGAGCACTCAAGGTTAGGCTGTTGCCTTATACCTGTTCCATGCAATGCGTTCCTTCTACAGACATGGCCATTTCTAATTGGAGCTACTGGAGAAGTCAATCTTTGTGTTATCTAACCCTGCAGCTTATAAAACTAATGACTATGGGTACTATCAATCAAAGACTACTGCTCCCTTACACCTTGGATCCATACAAGTAAATTACAAGAAAGAAACTTACTCTTGGTGAATGTACAGCTGCACAAGACATACTCTCTCCACTTTAGGTGCACCTAACACCCATGGAACCATGAACTATTGCACGTATCGGATTTTCGCATTTAAATCCACAGATTGATCAGTCCTTAGTCATGCATAGTTGAATCCTGCTCCAAATCTGGCAAAAAACTCTTCGATATCGTCAAAGAATTCACCGACCCAACAGCAGCCTCCAACACCATCCTATCCCCTCACAGATTTTCTGCAACAACCTTATTGGATTTTTCCACAACAAAATACTCAAGATCTACACCAACTTTGAACCTAACCCACCATAGAGGACATCATCACGCAATCCCCCAACACCATCAGCAGCACCCACCTCCTAACAAATGGGAGCCTCCTCACCACAGATGACACCGCTAGAATCATGCAGACCATCCACTCAGGGTCCCCCACAGACCCCTGCCCTCGCCACATGTACAACCTGGGATGCACACTGATCAGCGCCAACCTCACCATCATCATCAACTCCTCCATCCTCAGTGCAAACTTCATGGACAGCTGAAAACACCCAGAGGTCACAGCTCTCCTGTAGAAATCATCAGCCAACCCAAAAGTTCTCAGCAACTACAGGTCCATCTCGCTCATGCCCTTCCCGGCCAAAGTCCTCAAGAAAGAGATCAACACGCAGCTCTCCGCTCATCTTGAACATCACCACCTCCTGGACTCCACCTAGTCAGGGTTCTGCAGCATGGTAACCGCCCTCGTTGCAGCAACAGACGGCATCTGGTTAATCATGGACAGAGGGAAAACTGCTGCTCTCATGCTGCTCGGCCTCTCGGCTGCGTTTGACACCATCTCCCATGGCACCCTCATCACCAGACTCCAGAACTCAGGAAACCAATGGCCTGCCCTGAGCTGGATTGTCTCCTTCCTCTGCAAAAGGACACAATGAGTCAGACTTTCCACTTTCACCTTGGAACACAAGAAACTTGTCTGCGGAGTCCCCCGGGGCTCCTTTAGCCCAACCCTGTTCAACGTGTACATGGCACCTCTCGCCCGCATCATAAGAACCCACTGCATTAACATTGTCTCCTGCACCTACGATACTCAGCTCATCCTTACCCTCACCAACACGAACAACACCACCAGGACCAATTTTACCTGCCTGCATGTCCATTGGGGCCAACTGGATGCAGAAGAACTGCTTCAAACTCAACATGAACAAAACAGAAATCCTGACCTTCAGAAGTAAGAGCTCTCCCTGGGACTCCTCTTGGTGGCCACACGATCTAGGTGTAACCACAAAATCCAGACCAAATCTGGGGTGAGGGAACCACAGGCACGGGGTGCTGGGAGTCGGCAGCCTCCAACATAAACTATGTACCACAATGAAGCCGCTCCCAGTGGGGTGTCGCTAGTGCTAGTGCAGTTTTAGTCTGTGAGTGCAGGCATCTCACAAAAAGTGAAGGACTGGTCTCACACACCGCCTGGTGTCATGCTTCACCATAGACCAGTCCTCGCCCTCTAAAAACTTGGTTTGATAGAGGGCGGGCATACACTGACGACAGGGATGCACTTCTAAACTAAGTGGGGGCCCATGGGAAAAGGTAGTGAGTTAAAAGGCCATTAAAGATGTCAGTTTAAATTTAATAGTGCTGGCATCCATATGGTAGTTTAAAATAAGGTGATCGGTGTAATGGGGATATTATTGTCCCCCCACCGCTATCAGTGAGGTCAATATGTTTCTGCCTGAAGGCCCAGTTGGGTCCGCGGTATTCATCAGGACCGTGATAAACAAAAACAACGGGCTCCACTCTTACCAAGCTATGGTGAGAGGATTTCCACTCGGTGGGGTGATGTGGATCACACTCCACCGTGATATGGCTAAATTCTTAAGCCCTGTAATGAGGACAATTTTGCCCCATAGGAGGGTGAGGGCAGGAGACCCCTTAGGTCAGAATGTGTGACTTGACGTGATCTCCGCCTCTGCGCCTAGATCTGTGCAACAGAACAGTCACTTTTTGTGAGATGCCTGCACTCACAGACTAAAACTGCACTAGCACTAGCGACACCGCACACGATCTAGGTCCCATGCCTACCCCCACAGACCATGCCAGGAACCTCTGCATCATCCTTGATGATAAACTAACGATGACCAAACAGGTCAACGCTGTGATCACATCCTGCTGCCCCATCTTCAGAATGCTATGCAAAAGTTTAAAATGAATCCCCACGCACACAAGACTCATGGTCACCCAGGCTCTGATCACCATCAGACTCGACTATGGCAACACACTTTACGTCAGCATCTCCAACCAGCTCATGCAAAGACTCCAAACCATCCAAAACAACACCACCAGACTCATCCTAGATGTCCCCCAGAAACACTCACATCACTCTGTACCTCACTGAACGACACTGGTTACCCATCCAGAAATGTTGCAGATTCAAGCTGCTCATCTACAAAGTCCTCCACAACACAGGAACAGCGTACCTCAACTACAGACTCCAACTCTACCAACCCTCCAGACAGCTAATCTCCACCTCTCTCTCCCTTGCGCAAATCCCCAGCAGAAGCAAGACAGGAGGGTGTGTTTTCTCCTTCCTCGCTGCCAAAAACTGGAATGAACTTCTTCAAAACGTCAGGACTGGTACTCCACTTCTCAGCTTTTGCAAGAAACTGAAGACCTGGCTGTTCAACTAGGGTCACCACCGGGTCTATGCTCCTGCTCCAGCACCTGGATAACACAGAAGAAGCTGCGTCATACAAATCTAAATAAGATGCCATGACATGACATAACACCTGACTGATTCCCAACATCATGGACAATGCCCAAACAGCCTCTCCGCACAGACTCCAACTGACACAATTGCTACTTTGTTTCTATACTCCTCAGGCATATAACCAGAGCAACTCTCCAGGAGTATCCAAACATCTTGCTTAATAACACCTCCATGTTTTGACTCCGAGACAGAGCTGTACATTTCGCACATTTCTCTGGCATAATCAATCTCAACCCTGTGAAAGGCACCAACCGCACATCCCACACGTTCTGTTCCGAGCAAGGCTGTTTTGCTCTGTGCTGTGAAGAAATAAAAACATCTCACTCTGAAGCTGCAAGAAGTCACAAAATGAAATCATAAAAGGGCACAAAATGATGTTGTACATTCAAAATGGAGTCAATTAAAACACATGGGGGAGATTTACAAAAAAGTCACGCAACGCTGCGCAGCCCCTGTGAGGCTTAGAAACGTTGCGCGACAGGGAGGGAGCAGGAGAGCCCATATCTTCAGAGCTATGGCTCTTTCCTCCCCTTTCCCTTGCGCCGGCGCCGATTTCAGCGGCCGTGCGCCATGCACACATCTTAGCGCCATAGCGCTAGGGTGTGTGCATGAGTCTAGCATAGGTTTTGTACGGGAAAGGTACCCTTCTTGTACAAAATACTATGCCTAGACACGATGGAAAGCTTTTCCCACTTTGTATGCGTGCTGCACAGTGCAGCACGCATGCAAAGTCGGAAAAGCACAGAGAAATTAAAGCATTTCTCCTGTTAGTGCCTCCTTTGAAGGGGCGTTAACTTTTAGCACAAAACCATGTCTACAAATCTTTGTAAATATGGTTTTGCGTCAAAAAGCATGGGTGGTTGCATGGGAACGCCCATGTTCCACCCATGTAACTCACCCTTGGCGCTAAGTAACGCAAAGCAGTGCTTTGCGCTGCCTTGCGCTACTTTGAGGGTGCTTTCCAGCGCAAAACAAGTTTTGCGCTGGAAAGTTAATATATAAAAAAACATTTTGCACTGGTTAGCATCACTTTTGTGGTGCTAACCCAGTGCAAAATGTTTGTAAATCTCCCCTATGGAGTCAATGGCCACCACAATGACACAATGTATAAATGCATTTAGCACTACAAGACTGTGCCAGGAAGAAGGACTGCTGAAAGGACTGAAACTCTGCTGGACTGCTGCCCTGCTGGGTTGTTGCCTGCTGTGCTGACCTGCTGTCTACTGACCTCTTGCCTGGATGAGAAGAACTGGACCTGCAACCTGTACCCAGGACCAACAGAGTGACTACAAGGTGTAGTCTCCTGTAACCAGCAGCTGGACTCTGCAACTGTGAGTCCTACCCTGCCAAGTGGTGCCACCCAAGTCCTAAACCTGAATGTCCTCTGCCTGCCCATCTGTGGATCCAACAGAAATGACGAATCTCCTCTGCTGCATGGTGCAAAACTGAGCAGAACCGCCACATTGCGTCTGCTGTGTAGACTTTAACCGACGCAAGGCCTTACCATAGCAGCCTCACAGCTCCATTGGCACTGCTGCTGTGTGATGCATCCTCAACACAGGCCCTCACTTCGCTAGCATCTCATCAACGGCATACTCGACAATGACGCAGGACCTTGTATTGCAGCCTCACAGCCCCTCAGAACCGGCGCATCGCCTCGGCTGCGCGGCCCTTCCTTGATGTCAGACTTCGCATTGCAAGCCCTCAATGACGGGATCCTCGACGAGGATGCAGGACCTCGCACAGTAACCTCACAGCTCCTCAGAACCGACACATCACCTCGGCTGCGCAACACATCCTAGACGCGGGACTCAGCAATTCTTAGCAACCAGGATTTGAAGTAATCTTGTTCAGTGAGCCTAGCTGGCCTCTAGCCGGCCCGTGCTCCATCGCGGTTGGCCTGAACTTGAATCAAAAATATGGATGAGGATACTGTGCACAAACAAAAAACGGGTTCTTGTTAAGGGTCAGTTCAACCTATTTCACAATCTCTGTGTTGGTAGGATAGCTTTACTTCACCAAAATGCAGTGGTGGCACTTTACAACCAAACGTAGATTTTAAAAAGAGACTGATTCTGGCTTCTGTTTGTTTCTTTATGATGGATTAAGAAATCTCCAACACAAGGCTATCTGGGTACCTAAAAACGCAAGACCAAGGTGAAAGGATTTGAACCTGACCCTTTTACACTTAATGCTTGATTTGATTCCCTGAGACAAAACGCCAGGACACGACGGATTATCACGCGGCTATCTGCCTTTACCACAACCAAAGGTGTGAAGCACGTGTGCCCTGTTTGAAATATAATAACGGATATCATAAATTAAGTTCCGTTTTAATTTCTGGCGGAAAGTGTGTATACACACCAATTTAGGATCACGTCCACCAAGTAGGTGAAGATACGGTGGATTTAACCAGACCATGCGTAACTTTTAAATCCATCTGGAAAGATCGATTATATAATCATCTTCTTCTTCTATACAAAATTAGTGGTATATTTTAAATTTAATCGGTTGAGCGAGAGACAAGCTCTATACATGTCCTGATGAAGGTGGTTCTTCAATAATCCATTACCACCGAAACGCATCGATGCCTGTGTTTTCATATTGGGTTATATCCAGGAACAACCTCATGTCTAATGCAACCAATGAGTGAATAGACGGATGCTGTCTTATACACTTGATTCCGGTTGGGAATAACCTTTGTCTGATGAATTTAAGCATTTCACATATGTTTCTTTGTCTCTCATGATGTTTTTTAATGTTTTTAATGTATGAATTTGTGTAAAAAAAAATTCTCCCTGTTATTCTTTATTAATAATTTTTAATAAACCCTGATTATGGTATACATTTGAGCTCTTTATCTTTGTGCAATATATGGTTGTTTTTTGGGTTCAAATCTGTGTTTTTATTGAGTTGGGTATATATGTATGCATGATATAATAGATAACTGTGGTTGATTGTGTACTTGAATGTAGGTAGATTTCGGCGGATGTCCAAGAGAGTTCCCTCTTTGAATTTTAATACAATACACACATTTCATTTGACTTCAAATTTTAGTTGCCCTTTTTGACCTGCTGCAACTGCTTAGAATCCTTTATGGTAATATATTTGAAAACATTTTGTTTTCTATGCTTTGTGACTAAATATAGCACAAAGATAAATACAGTGTTTCATAGACATCATGTCAGCCCAGCAGCAAGTTGATAGAAGAAAATTTACTAAATATGCATTATTTACAATCTAGACAGTCATTGGCATGTGAAACTTGCAAAGCAGTGTGTTGAGCAACCTCATGCATTCTCCCATTATCAAATGTGCTAAGCCATTGCTTTCCATCCATTTCCCCATATCCTGTCAAACGTACGTGGCCAGCCACAGCTTGAGTAGGTGGTCTTTTTGGCTATCATACACCAATCCATAGACACACCACATAAGAAACCAAGACCATTGGGCTATCCCATATATGGGATATATCTCTTCTGGCAACCATCAACCCAAAGTTACCTAGAAGACCATGTCACCTAGACAGACCATCATCTCCCCATATTCCAAGGGTCATTTTAGTAGATAGGGACCGATTGAATTGTATAATCTGTGACAAATTGTTCATAGCCCTTTCTCAAAAAGTAGCTATTAGGGGGCTCTGCCACAGTTATGTGCAGGAAACCCCTCTCTTCCATAGTTCCTAAGGCACATACAGTCTGGGGTTCTCCCAAAGTGTTTAAGTAAAATGCATGTGTAGTAGGTACAATGGAAGATACTGAGCAGGACTAAGTGGAACCCATATCTAATTTCAACCCATCTGGGATATCCCAGGGCTTCCTCCCAGAACCCATCCTCTAGCAGGCCCAGATCCGTAACCCACCTTTTTCTTAACTTTGCTTTATTAATGTCCTATATAATGTGCTATATAGCCTGGAGACAGCCTTACCCATAAGTGGTCCAGATAAAACTTTATATTCTAATGGAGAACTGTGAGGAAATGGGGTGTATGCTATGGTGTGGTTGTGCAATCTCACCATGTAACACACTTACAGACCCCTTTAGGTCCCTTAGGTTTTGTCTGTAAAACCCTCAACTCAACCCTAGGTAGCTGTGGTACTGAGAAGCATGGCTTACACAGAGAAACACGTGTAAAGCATTTAAACAGCACCAAAACAATTGATGAAGAAATTGACTAGACACTCATGAAATTCGACACTAGTTTATAAAAATAGACTTTATTTTAATAAGAATTTAGATGTTAGAATGAAAAGATCCACTGGAGCTTTCCGGAAATATTGATTTCACATGCAATTATAAATCAAAGCAATTTCACTTAACAGCGAATAAGACTTGGCAAAGTCATTGAATTGGACACTTAAAAACATTTTCAAAGAAAACATAGGTAAGTGTTAATGCGGTCAGTTAGAAGTACTTTGGGTGACCAACTCCAGCAGAGCGCTAGTCAGGGGGACCAGCAAGGTCCTCAAGAACAGTTACCTTCTCAGAAGAAGCAGTCCTCCAGCAGTTCCAGGCTCTTTATATGTGTTGCAATGGATTGGTCCTGATGCAAGGGATGAAAGATGCTGAAGATGCTCCAAGGATGCTGTGGATTTGGCATGGTAGACAAGGGTGTTCCTGCAGGGATTCCTCCATCCATGAAGGTGGTGGGGAGGTCCCGTTTGCAGGGTTGATGTCCCACTAAGTTCTCTGCGGTCTGGTTGAAGTCCAGTCACCACTGGACTACCTGTCGCCAGTTGTCGCGGTCACAGGCCAATCCTTCCTGGGTCGATAACTCACCTTCTGAGGGTCCCAGCAACTCTCCGACAGAACGACCGGGTTCAGCGAACTCGGGTGCAACTCTGTGCATCAGGTCTTGGTCCTTGGTGCTGCATGGCTGTGATGGTAGCGACTTGAAAACTTTGGGTTACCAACTTACCCCAGCAGGCTTCTTCAGCTGTTGTCTCCCTGTGCTGCATACTGGAGGCCGGTAAGGTGGCCCTTGTGGTCTCTTGGCTTGACTGAGTTTTGGACACAGCTTCTCCTTGAGCAGAACAAGGCAGGCACAGTCCCTCTCTTCGCTAACCACAAGGTGCAAGAGGTGCCATCTTCTATGGTGCAGCCTCTCTTTGCTAGTCCCTCTGTGCAGCAGGGCAGTCCTTCTTTGGTTCTTCTTCAAGTCGGTTGAGATCTGAGGTCTGGATGCCAGTGGTGTCCCTCTTATGCTCGGAAAATGCCCTTAGAGCAGGATGCAGTTGGTAGCCAATAGGCTACCTGGTTCCCTCCCACCTGGTGACCAATTTCTGTGTAGTGTGGCATCAGGCTATCTCAGGATCCACCATTCTGCCCACTCCCAAGATGGCGAGACCCCTCTCTCTGTATTCAGATTTCCCTAGCCCACGCCTGGGGTGTGGCTACCTCAGGGCTACACACCCCTGGGAAACCAGTTTTTCAGCTGGTTTCCCCTCTCTGTTCCCCATGCCAACTTGTCTGCCTCAACAATGGGGCAGCCCTCCTCCCTAGTGGGACACATCTGCCCTTTAAAGGTGGATTCCCTTTTGAAGCCTGCCTTTTGGGGCTAAAACCTAAGGGGCTTCCTGCAGGAGGGAGGTAATACCTCCCTGGCCTGCGCTCCCTCAATGTTCTCCTTCCTGAGAGTCATTGTTATGTTTCTCCAGGATGGCAGAAAGCAGTCTCAAGGGACAGGCTCCATGTGTGCTCGTGAAGCACAGGAGCTTTAAAGGCAACAAAGTGGCAGCTTTATAAAAGCTGCACACTGCAACAAGTTACATTTATTTTGACTTGAGATACAAGTTTGGCTTAATGTAACGAGTTGTTTGATACATTCGAGCGCCACTTTGGTTGCACCGTTCAGGAGTTAGCATAACTGAGGGGTCAGCGTGTAATCCTGTACTCGCCAATTGGGTGACCAAGTCTTTCCACAGTAAAATTGGTGGTTTTGCGTGTTTACTGTCAGGACATATAAAATACATGTCCTGCCCGTGTCATATGTTGCACCCTGTCTTAGGACTCAGCAGGCCTGCCAGAGGTGTGACTTACACAGATGCACAGGGGTAGTAGTGGTTTTGCCATTGCTTTCAACTTTGGACTAGCAGCACAGGACTGCCCTACCAGTCTGCAATGGTGGACTGAGGGGCCTGTTTTACTTGGGGGGCCCCCAGGGTGGCACAACTGGTGCACAACCAGTGCTGCAAGCCCTGGGTTACCCCTCTAATTTACATGCCCTGGGAACCAGGGCACCATATACTGGGGATTTACAGGTAAGCTAGCCATTTCCAGTCAGGAACAGCCAATTCGACATACAGTTTAGGGTCAGGACAATGGTACTTAGGTCTGGTTAACAGACCTCAGTGCACTCTCAGAGTCAAAACACCAGCAGCATCAGTTGAAAAACTTGGGGGTGATCATACAAAAAGAGATATTTCCTTATAAGAACTATCATGAAAACTAGCTAGTCTATTATGAAGACCAGCTAGTCCAGCTGAACAATGTGCTACACATAACATAGGATAGCATAACATAACATAGCAAAACATAACAAAACATAACATAAATATAAAATAAGCACAACATAAACATAGAAATAGCTGTGAGTCAGCCAGCAGCAAAGTATCTCGAAGCTCTGTGAAGGGCTCCAGGATCCCAGACATTTCTGATCCGGGAGATACCAATCACATCCCATTTGTGAAATCCCCAAGGGGCCTGACTTCAGACAGTAGCTCACAATCCCATAGTCAGATCCTCCAGGTAATAGTACCATACCAACAAATTCTTCTCAGGAAATTTCTCTAAGCTTAAACAACAGCGCAGATCAGTCGAGGCTAGACTCCATTGCATCCTTCTCATACAGAGCAAAGATAACCATGACCTTCAAAAGCATGGTGATCTACCAATAAATCCAATTCCTATAACCAGAGCCAGTGTTCCCCAGTTTCAGTTGTGAGGCCCAGTAGTATCTCTGCAGATCTAGAACACCACTGCCCCCATTATGTACTCTGAAAAACAGTGCAGTAGTTAATACAAACACTGAAAAAAAGTTTTGTAATAGCCATTCTGTGTGTACTCCCATCCCATAACAATGTACAAACAAGGACATCTATGTTAAGAAAGAATTCCTTGGAGATCCGGAAGGGTAAATTCTAGAGACCTGGGTAGAGCAATCTTAAATTTCACCATGCATCTCAGAAAAGAGAAGGTTTTCTCTAATGCCCTGCCGAAATAGGGTTTGACAATAATTTTCTGTCAAAACAGCCTCTTGGTCATTAGGTATGTATAAGCCCTGATAAATAAATCCTAGCCTACATACACGTAAGGAGCAGGCAAATCTAGAATAAGAAACCAAACTGTAGAGAAAAAAAAATGATTTAGTTCAATTGATCCAGAACTCAGAGTAAATGAATATACTCGGAAAATATGAAGGCGCCTAGAGCTAAAGGAATTGGGACCAATAAGGTATGGAAGTAGGTCATCATTGAACAGTAAGACTCTATCATACCAGGCCAGGTACCTACAAAGACCCCATACAAGGGCTTCCTCCCTTAGCCAACAGGCCCAGGGTTCTAGAATCTGGACAAAGACTGTTATGGGGAGACTGGACAACCATATTGAGTGCTTCTGTGCTGGTCAAATGGCCGTGACAGGACACCTTTCATCTTCACCCCAGTGCTCGGTTTACACCCATTAGTGGATAACAGAGTCCAGGCCTGTGAAAAAGCTAATTATAGTTGGGGTGGATGGTAGTCCACAACAAGTAATAATGTCACTAATCTTGTTAGGTCCAGTAAAGGTTTCAGTAATTTAAATCTGAGCTCAATCCCTGGTAGCTATGGCATGAAGCAGACCGTCTTACATTAAGAATATGTGTAAGCTTGCAGAAGAATCAAAAGTCAAAAACCCAACACAATAAAAATCCCACTCCAATTTATAAAAATAGAGAATATTTTAATGCATAAAATGACACCAAAATGACAAAAATCTAACAAGGGGAACAAGAGATATATATTATTAAAGATTTACATGAAAATAGTGGCCAAAAGCACCAACTGCAGATATTTGGTCGTACTAGACTGGGTCAAAGTCAAAGGTTAAGGCCAACCACAACGGAGTGCTTGTTGGATACAAGGACCAGGCTTGTCCCAGTGGAAAGTTTATCTTTTGACTTTGAAACCTTTATGAAGAAAAAGTGGTTGTCGATGAGTCATTGGCAGGGAAAGCTTCAAGCTGGATCTGAAGCAGGTTCGACGTCAGCTGGTGGCTAAAGAGCAGGGTCCCAGTGCGGTTGTCAATGAGAGCAATAAAGCTCTGAAGTCTGTGTCCAGGAAGGCCTTCTGTTCTGTGTCGGTCCAGGTGAAGCCCTCTACGTTTGCACTTAGAAACTTTTCTGAAAGTTGGATCTCCTTCAGCGGGGCAAGCTGACAAGTTGAGGCTGACCAGCCATTCGACATCGACAACTTCGGCTCCAACAGCAGCCCCAGTCTCCGCTGGTTCTCCAGGCAGAAAGTTGACAAAACGTTTCTGAGTCCCACTTCTTGCAGTTTTGAAACAGGGGGAGTACACTCTAACTCCAGCGTAGTGTCTTGGACCTGAGGGGCACCACTTGGGGTTTGTGACTGACTCCAGCAGAAGCTGTCAGCAGGGTACAGGTGAAGTCCAGTTAAAACCGGTCAGTTGGGCTCCTTAGGAAAGTGGGCATATTGCAGCTTTTGTGTCCCTGTAGGTTAACAGGAGGTCAGCCAACTGTCCTAGGTACAAGTGTAGCAGGTCCAACCCTTTTCCTGAGTTCTTCTCACAGGTATCAACAGCAGGTGCAGTCCTTCTTCTGGCTTCCACCATCCAGTAGTGTTCTGAGGAGGGTAAACAGGGGTGCCA
This sequence comes from Calotriton arnoldi, assembly GCA_963921515.1. Classification (NCBI taxonomy): domain Eukaryota; kingdom Metazoa; phylum Chordata; class Amphibia; order Caudata; family Salamandridae; genus Calotriton; species Calotriton arnoldi. Next base: position 909,803 of record CAWUFW010005814.1, read on the forward strand.
AAGTTATGACTGGCACTAAACTGTGGGTAGGGATCACTGCTGCCCCTCCACAACCAATAGGGGAAAAGTTCCCAGGGGTAACCCTACCCACTTTTGCAACAGTTCCTGTGTTCCCTACTGCAAACAATCCCAAAGAGCCCCTTTCTACCTTAGTCCAGCATGGTAGAACCTTTCTTCTCCTGTGCAGAGTGCCTATGCCTACCCTAGTGGTGTGGCCATGGAAATTATTATTATAATTTTTTTTTTTAGAGTTTTATATAGCGCAAACTAGACCCGAGATATCGGGTATCAGAGCGCTTTACATAAGACCCAGTTTCATTACAGATGGACAGACACTTTCATTTTTGTTAGGCACGGGGAGATTAAGTGATTTACCCAGAATCACAGGATGTTGAGCGTCATTGCCGAGACTCGAACCTGGTTCCCCAGATTCAAGGTCGACCGATCTAGCCATAAGGCTACATCCTCTCCCCAAATGAGTAACTCCCTCTTTGGTCACTCCAAACCGGTTCTTGGGGTAGCTCCTCTCTACACTGACAGTGGAGCCTGACTGGCTAGGAAGACAAATGGGATGCAGGCCCAGGTGTGAACTATATCTGTCAGTAACAGGGTAGACATCCTTTGAAGATATGCAAGAGACTAGGTACAGACCCCAGGCCATCTTGCTACCCTCTCCCCACACCCAAAGTCTTTGTCGCAGCTCTGGGAGCCAATGCACACCTTATGAAGGAGTTATTCAGCTCCAGGGTGAAAGTTGGAAGCTCTGGCAAATGAGCTTCTAGAGGGTTTAGGTGGGCTAAAGGTGACTTTAAAAAAATACCTTTTGTAAAATATGTAGTACAAATCTGTCTTTACCAATGAATTGGATTTGTAATAAATATTTTAAAAAGTAAAAAAAAATACTTTTTATCTGGTCCTAGGTAGAGATAATGTTTTTTACTTTTAATAATGCACCCCAATGCTTTCCTATGGAACAGCTACATTGAAAATAGTTTTTAGGGCATTATCACTGTAAGGACATCTTTAACTTTTACATGCCCTACTTTTACATACCAGGCACCTTGCTTTATGCGCATATAAGGCCTACTTAGGGGTACCTTATTAATATTTAAGAGGAGGGTTTAGACATGTCAAAAGGGGCCATTTTGACAGGTTTAAACCTGCACTGCCAAGTTACTAGTGGCAGGCCTGCAGTCATGTTTTTAGGGTCAGAACTGGGATCTGGTTGGCAGAGTCCCAGTACGCAGACAAAAAACGAGCAGCAATAGTCCACAAATTGGGGGTGAGCATGCAAAAACAGTAATTTTCTTAGAAGACCCATTTCCTCGAGGACAGTGACATTAAGGGCCACTAGACAGAATCAAAATCTCTACCACTGTTGGTTCATTGACATTTCTTGTGAATCCTAGACCGTAATAAAGGTGACAAAAAAGTAGACACATGGAGTTGAGCTTGCATGCAACTGGATTGGACTGGGTGCATCAGTGCTCCCACGACTCGATAAAGGCCGTTGGGCAGGACCCTCTCTAGAATTTTAGTTTCAATATTCAGTAGCAAAATAGGCTAGTATGAGGCGCATTCATTCATTGGTTTACCCGAGTTGTAAATTATGATAATTGTAGCAGATTGCAGGCCTATTGACAGGAATGCCTCATCAGCAGCCCCACCAAACAAGTTAAGGAGGTACGAAGATAACTTACTTGACATGTGCTTATGTAGTTCAGTGGGGAAACCATTGAGCCCTGAGATATTACCTCCGTTCACTTAGTCAATAGCAGTGTGGATTTGTTCCAAAGCAAGTTCCCAATCTAACAGGGTTCTGGTTTCAGGATCGAATTTACGGACTATGAGGTCCCTCACAAATCTTCGTACGAAATCCTCATGAGATGTGCCATGCCCCTAGTCTCATAGAGGGGACGATAGTAAAGGGAAAAGGTATCAGCAGTCACCCCATCTCTGGATACCATCTTACCCTTGACATCTCATATTGCACGGACCTAAAAAGTTTCCTCTCCCCATTGACTGAGTGTCAACATTCTGCTGGCTTTCTTGCCAATATCAAGTAGGCAGCATTGCACAGATCTGAACTGCATCCTTTTGGCATTATCCACCAGCTGGCTGTACTCCTCCTTCTGAACTTGAAAGGCCATCAGCAGGCCTGGGTCATGTGATTCACTAAATTATCCCTCCACTCTTAAAATGTCTTCCTCAAGTGACCGGTTTGTCGGCTGCTGCTCAATAAACTTCTCTATGAAGGCAGAAAATAGTGTGCCCTCTTGAGGTTCAGATAACCTAGCAATGCTGTACTCTGCCAACAATTTTTAAATCAACCACTCCTTCCCTCTGTGTACCGGTCTTCCGTCATCCCTCTTAGTCCAAGTGTAACCTGGATCTTAGAACACTAGCTGTAGTGTTGTGTGAGTTAGCAATGATGGAACCCGTTTTGCTCCTGATAAACTCCTTAGAACTGTGCCATAAGTGTTCGAGCGCAGTGAAGGGAATGCCGGTTTAGGATGTTGGGTTCGCGGTTACACGCAGACGAATAAAGACGTGTTTTATTAAGCTCTATGGTGTGGCATAGTCAGTAGCGGGTACCCAGGCTGGGGAGGACGCTACAACTAGTGACGAGATACAGGATCAGTAACCCGAAGATCGACAGTGCTCTCCAAGAGAGTTTGCCGTGGTCCAGCAAACTGCTTGTGTGTGCCACGTGTACCTCAGTTGAAGTGACGAATCAACATTTGCCATATGTGCAGTCAAAGCAAAATTCCAGCCTGTGTGAAGCAGTTGAAGATAACAAAAGCGTCACTGAGAAGTCCACACATTGTTGGCCAAGAACCTGCTGGTAAGGCCGTAAAGAGAGGCACCGTGCTACTACGCAACCTAAAGCTATGCATCATATGGAGTGCTAACGTTAAAGGCGGATACAACCAGGTTTTCAAAGAGCAGCAAATAGAGACAGCAGATTGCAAGGTAAAGCTGCATTCAGAAGCACTGCGAGGCAGAGATCAACCAGGTGTCAGACAGTACATGGAGACGCCTAAAGGCAAAGAAAGTCAAATACAAGAAACGGTCACCTGCTTACCCGCATTGAGTAAAGAGAGTCATCATACCACCGCATTGGGGGAAGCGGCCCCAGAAGAAGTGCTTGGGGTTGTATTTATGGAGCCGTCCATCCACGAAGCGGCACACCACCAAAGCTGCCAAGTGTGGCTCAGAACAACTCCAAAGGTTTTTGAAGAAGATTGAAAGCTGAGAGTGGCCATTGTAATAGTGAAACTGTTTTTTCCAATGGAGACCAAGAAAGAGGCCATGTTTCCTGTAAATATCCAAGATGACCCAGAGGCCAGCACGCTGCAAAGCCTCAGAAATGGTTTGCATAAATAAGATCACCAAGCAGCGTCAGAAAGAAAACTACTTTCCACATCAGTAAATTCCACCAACGGTTAAAATGCCGCCTCCTTCCTGAAACCACCACCACCATTCGATACCACCAAAAAGCTGAATATTGGCAACAGATGGACTGCTTGGATAGAGACATTTGATGATTTCTTTAATGCAGTAGAAGAAGCACATAACAAGAAGATTATCAAATACCTTAAGAATCTTGCTGGTGAAGGTGTAAAAGAATTAATAAAGAAAGTGTTGTGAGCTGACGAGTTTATATACTGTCAAATTAAAGAAGACTTGAAGCTCATGTTCAATCCAATGCCAAATGTAGATTACAAAGATAAAATTTCAATCAAGAATGACAGAAAGTTGGTGAAACCATTGACAAATGTGTTGGGACTGGATATGCTCATCAAACACTGTAAGTTTAATGAATTTAAGGATGAGGAAGATAAACGTCTCAGAGTTGCTGACGGATGCCAGTCAGATTCGTTCAGACAATGAATGCTGAGATAAACACTTAGTCTGGAGCCAGTTCTCATGTCTGCCAGAGCTGAAGAGCGTGCCGATCAACAGGCTGCTGACATGGAGGTGGCCAGAGTGAGTTAGTCATGAACATGAAAAGTGAGCCAAAGCACAAAGCAGAGGGGCACAGAGCGATGCCTTCACTAAAAATGAAGTTGTGTTTCAGGTGTGGATTTCATTCCCACATGAAGGTAAAGGTCCTGCTATTGGACAGGTTCACAAAAGCTGTGGGAAGGCCAACCATTTTGCAATGGTTTGTGCCTGTTTACTCAGCTTCAGCATAGCTGCTGATATGGGACTGATATCAGTGAACTATAACATGAATGCTCATCACGAAATAGTGAGTCAGTTTCCTTCGTTGTTTCATGGGTTGGGAAAAGTCAAGACTATGAAAATATAATTGCCCATTAATGAGGACATTTATCCTATTGCTCAAAGAAACTGATGAATTGCATTTCATATACAGGAAGCTGTTGAAAAAGTACTTGAATCCTTAATCAAACATGATATCATTGTGCGTTCCACTGGTCAAAGACCATAGGTTTCTCCCATCGTGGTAGTACCCAAAATGGACAGTGAAGGAGCTGTGCGCATCTGTGTGGATATGTGTCAAGTGTACAAGGCAATTGAAAGAGAATGACATCCAGGTCTGCACATTGCCGACATGATAACACATTTGAATGGTGCAAAGGTCTTCTCTCGCTTTGCTTTGAATAAAGGATATCATCAGTTGCAACTGGAGGATAATTGCAGGTACATTACACATGTTGGTCTGTTCTGGTACAAGAGACTACGTTTTGGTGTGTCATCAGCTGCAGAGCAATTCCAAAATGTCATTTGACTTATCAAACAGCCTGTCATGAATGCTTTCAATTATAGTGATGACATATTGGTTTTCAGAGCTACACAAAAGGAGCATGACAAAGCTCTCACGCAAGTGTGTCAGTTGCTTGCTGATGCTGGTTTACCTTTGAATTTAGTGAAATGTGAGTTCTATGAGAGTTAAAATTATTTGGCCAAACTTTTCTGATGGGGACATGACACCCGATCCAACTAAAGTGCAAATGCCAGTCCCCCACAACACGTTTCAATGTTAAGTTCATGTCTTGGCATGACCAGCTATTGCTCTGGATACATACAAGACTTTGCCACTGTCAGTGCGCCATTAAAGGACTTGATGAAAAATAATGTTTCTTTACTTTGGTCACATGAATGTGAGCAAAGCTTCCAGAAATTCAAGCAAGCTATTAAGAACGCTACTGAAATGGCATATTTTGATCCAAAGTTTCATACTGAGGTTGTTGTTGACACTAGCCCTGTCGGGTTGGGCGCTATACTTGCACAGCACAGCAGACACTCAAATGCTCGAAGACGTATTGTGGCGTTTGCAAGCCGAAGTTTTCCCAAACTGAACATGCTTATTCACAACCTGAGAAAGAAAGCCTAGCAGTTGGATGGGCCTGTGAACATATCCACATATTCTTGTATGGGAAGCCCTTCACGCTTGTGACCGATCATCAAGCTTTGCTGATTATCTTTGGAAATCCAAAAGCAAAAATGCCTCCTTGCATTGAACATAGGAGTCTAAGATTGTAAGAGTACAACTACACCATCGTGCATTGTCTAGGGAAAGATCATAACCCTGCCGACTACTTCTCACTAGTGCCTCTACAGTGCCATGGTACCGCTTCCACGATGGCTGAAGTCTACATAAATTTGATTGTGAAATCAAACACACCAGCTGCCATTTCATTGGAACAAATTATCACTGCCACAAGTCAAGACAGTGACATGTTAAAACTAAAAGACGTTATTACACATCAGTCTTGGAACCAGCACACTCGACCTCTTAGCAGTGACAGTTAAAACCAGAGGTTTAAAAATGTCAAAGATGAACTGTCCATTACTCAATAAGGGGTTATCCTGAGCTGTTTGAGAATTGTTATTCCGGAGAGTCTGCGACAACAAAATCGTTGCCACAAAACAAGCTCTCCAAGACCGAGTCTGGTTTCCCCATCTCGATGAGAGAGTTGAAAGAGAATTGAAGGACTGCCATCTGTGCAACTGCCTTCCATTGAAAACCACTCAACACACCTTAAATATATCAGAGTTGCCAAAGCATGTATGGGAAAGAATTGCCGTTGACTTCTTCGGTCCTCTTGACAATGAACATCACCTGATGGTGATTGTTGATGAATATTCCCTTTTTCCATTGATAGAAGAGCTCTCATCCATCACTCAAGAGAAAGTCATCGAGATATTAGACGGCATCTTCGCGACTTGGGTGTTCCTGCGATTTTAGACTTTCTCAGTCATCTTAATGTGAAACATCAGAAAAGCACACCTCTTTGGCCACACCCCAATGGCCTTGTCGAACGTTTCATAAGTACTCTCAAGAAAGCTGTTCAGCGTGCTGTATTTGAAAAGCTCAACCTCAAAACTGTCTTGAACTCCACTCTTCGAACTTACTGTTTGACCTCTCACTCGACTACAGGTGAAAGCCCTGCAAATTTGATGTTCAGGAGAGCCATGATGACCAAGTTACCTCAATGAACCAATGGAAGATAAAGGACTGAGGAGGAAACCTGTATAAAAAAACTTTGATCGTAAAAGGAACATGAAGGCCTATGCAGACAAGCGCCGACATGCAATAGACGTTACTTTCACTAGAGGAGATCGAGTGTTTGTCCGTCAGTCTAGAAGACGGAAATCTGATACTCCCTTCAATGCTGAGCCATTTCATGTTGTGACCGGCAAAGGATACATGGTGACTGCCCAACGTCCTAGGGAGTCCATTACGCGAGATTCCTCGCATTTCCGACATGTGGGTCATCACTCGTCAGGGACTGATGTCAATGTAGAGACCAGGTCTGAAAGGACAATTCAGGACCCCCTGACTGCTGTTGTTCCTACACTGCCAATGCAGATCATAGACACTTCAACTGCCTGTCCTCAGTTTCCGAAGACATGGTCAGGACGTGTGATCAGAGTGCCACGAAAACTCATTGAATAGCTATGATATATTTGTAAAAAATTGAAATTTTGTATTTAACTGAGGGGGAAATGTAGTGTCATGAGAATTAGCAATGATGGAACACTTTTGGCTCCTGATGTACTCCGTACAACTGTGGCGTAAATGTTAGAGCGTAGTGACAGGAATGCAGGTTTAGAATGTTGAGTTTGTGGTTACACGCAGACGCATAAAGACGTGTTATACTAAGCTCCGTGTGTGGCGTAGTCATTAGCAGGCACCCAGGCTGGGGAGGATGCTACACATAGTGCTCTGAGGCCCCTCAGCGGCTGTGGTGCTCTAAAAAAGAGTAGAAAGAATTTCACAAACATATAAATGAATACACAGAGAATAGACACATATCTAAATTTCAAATAACCTTTCTTCTAAAACGTGGAGGCCGAGGTTGTCTTTGTATCAGTCTGCGTGTCTTCTTTCTTTCTTCAGCTTTTCCTTTCTCCACTCACCCCACATCCTATCTTCTCCCATCTCCCTTAATCTAACCCCATTCAATACCACTTTTTTCCTCCTCTCTCCATCATGCACTCCAATCTTCTCTTTTTCTTTCTCGTTCTTATTGCACGATTACCATCTTCTGCTGCTTCTTCCACTCTCCACTCTCCACTTCCCTCCTCTCTTTTCCTACCTCTGCCTTCCTCTTCCATCATACAAGTGCTTTAATACTCTTCTTTCTCACACTTCATTTTTCCCTTTTGTGTTCACTTCTCTCCATCTCTTCTCCTTCTCTCTTGCCCCCCCTCGCCTTGCTGTTCCTCTCCTCTGTGCTACTCCCTCGTTGCCTTTTCATTCACCTTCCTTTACAATCTCTATAATATTTTTAGGTACCTTTGTACCAGTTCTTTTTTTTCTACTATACTTTGCAAGATTTAACTTTCATCTTGAGGTATTTGACAGCTCGACAATATAAATGTTACTTCTGTATTGCAAATTAGGGATGACAGTATTACAATGAACGCCACAAACAGCCTGTTCTAAAGATTTCAAGCAGCAGCTGAGCTGTACATGAAAGATAACAACTGTGATTTTATCAAGTAGCCACTTGTTCAGGTTCTGTCAAATTTAACTTTAAAAAATATCCCTTGAAGATTTTTTCCTTGTATTTGAATAATCAAGTAAGTACAGTTTTCCCTCCTGAGGCCTATTATGTAGTCAAAGCCTTGAAGGGCAGATTTAGGGCTGCAGGCGAGATTCAATGTCGTTGATCTGGCCATTTCAGTGCTTAACACTCTGCTTTGCTGTCGGTTGTATTCAAGCTCTGCTTTGCTTTTTCATCTACTGCTGTCACAGTGTTCCCAATGGCAGAATGCTCCTGTAGTGTGTTGTATTCGCAAGGATCTAGCACTTCCTGTTCCTAACAAGGCGCCAGGCTCCATAAGCAGATCGGTAGCACGCTGTCTAGGGAGTGGTTGGTTGAAAGGATGATACATTTCAAAGTGGTCTATGTGGGAAGTGTTTTAGTACTATATATGATCACCATAGTGCTGCTCTTATCCTGACGTCATCTCTGCGCGTAAGCAACTAATGGGTGAGGGATACAACTCCATCGCTTTATATTGTTATTATTTTGTTTTTTAGAGGTGTGTGGTTTAGCGGTGTGACCTACGTGGAATTGTTTTGGTTGCGCATGATGAGTAGTGGAGTGCAGTTCTCATTTCGCTGCAGTCATGTCGCTGTGCTTATGTTTGTAGCGGGATGAAAAAGTGAGATACCTGCACATGTTGCTTTCATGAGCACGGGTAGCTTCTGGCTCTTTGGTGGGACTGTCCCTGCAGAATAATCAGAAGTTCCTGCTTTCCTTAGCATGATCCAACCTGTTCATTGATTAATGTGGTTCTGTACCATTTGTCTCGAAAGACCCTGGTCTTTGCTTACTTTCTGAAATGTAAATTTCCTTGGATGTTTCTTGTTTTTGCAGGATGAGAGTTCCACCATTTTTCAGCTTGTGTGGAGGAGGATCTGCCAATGTATTTTTTGGCAGGTTCATCTTAACTATGGCATCATGTTACTTCCCCTAAACAAGGACTCTCCAATTACTTGCCATCTGATTCCTGTCTGTCTTGCAGCTGCAGAGCTGCAGATCCTTCCTACTCAGGTTGTTCATCCAGGTCTTATGGTTACTGCTGGAAAGCCAATTTTCTTGGCTTTGAGAGAATAGTAGAAAAATAACAAGCAGAGTGGCTCCAGCTTCAAAACTCATCTCAGTGTTTGAAACCTAATATGTCCAGATGTGCAGGCAGCGGATTAGAGCAGCACTGACTGTGTAAGGCCACCAGCCCTTTTAGGTCGAGCCTACTAGACAGAGCATGCTCTCTCTGTTCCGAGGCATATTGTAGCTTACCAAGAACATAGAGGGATTTGGAGCCCACCCATTGCTTTCTTGTTGTTCTCATTTGCCTGCTTCTTATTCGTGTTTCAGCTTGTCAGACTTGTGGTTGTCCCTCCAGTGGAGCATTGCCTCTTTACCGTTGCTTTCAATAGCTGGATTCTCTGCTTCCACTGCCTGCTTTTCAAGAACTGTTTTTTTTGTGTTAAGCACTCCATGAGAGGGCATATGTTTTTGAACTGTTGTCCTTGTGAACTTCTCTCCCCCTGTACTCTATGTTGCTCTCTGTCACCCGAGAGCTTCTCCCTGCCCCCTCCCTGAAGACGTGTGCTTCTGCCTGTTGCCTCTCTACACCCTCTGTGTTGCTTCCCTCACCCTACCTGCTGCATTCCTATCCCTTCTGCCCACCTCCGTGTTGCTTTGACTTTATTGTCCTTGCCGCCCTTACCCATGTTACTTTGGCTTTCTCTTCTGCCTCCCTTGTGTTGCTTGGACTTCCCCTCAAAACCCTCCCTGTTGTTGCTTTGGCTTTCCCCTCTCATCATCCCCTGTGTTATACTCTGGCTTTCCGACACCCTGCTTGCCTAAAAAAAACAAAAAACGCCTTCAACATGGACAGGACAAGAGAGGTGGCGACATCTCCACTTAGCTAGAAATCAGAATATGTAAATGGATGGACTTGCTTGAAAGCACAACAAAGGGTCTGAATGACATTCATGATCTACGAAGGGTCTTCTGAATATATAGACTTGGAAATAACACACATTGTGGCCTTACTGTTGTTACCCTGTGAACATGTTAGCATCATTTTTTGCATGGACAACTACACAGCAGTGAAGGTCCCCGGAACCACACATCATTGATGGAGTGCTTCTTCTATAGCACACAAATGGTGCAAATAAAAATTGACATTATGGGCATAGGCATTGACCATGGTTTAACATTAGTATTATCTATGGTCGCATAGTTCCAGGCAGTGGATTGAAATTAACATAATTAATTAGTGCATTGATCATGGCTTGACACTGAGCAGTGTTGATGTGGGTTAACTCCTAGGTACACCATAGAGATAATGAATAACATGGTGGTTGATATGGTTTTGCACGGGTTTAGGCCTCTCATTGAAACAAAGGATAAATATGACTTACCCCTTTCCCCTTGGGATCTACTCACAGTTGGGTGATCATGCCCATTGTTTTGTTTTTTCACTTCACATCCAAGATGGTGGTTGTCTAGTGGACACATACCTTGATCTTGGTGGGAGTGCCTGCTCACGCGTCTTTTCGTTCGATAATGGCAGGCAGTGTGGACACGACACATGCTGTTTATTTTGGCAGATTGGTATGTTTTTAGCCCCAGTGGAACTAGTATTGATCCCTGATGCTACGTGATGGAATTGTTGTTGATTTTCAGAATTGATACTGTCTAAAGTATTTGTAATTACCTTTCAGATTGAGTCTCGCATTTGAAATTGGAATGGGTGAACTGTTGTTGGTGGCCTTGTAGAGATGCGTTTAGAAGCCATCCTCTTTGTAAGTGTGTTGTGATATAGGCTTGTCACCAATCATGACTTCCAGCACTGAGCAGGATGGTGTTTCGGCGAGCACTTGTTCCTAAAATTGTAGCCACAGCCGATTTTAAGTGCATCACCATTGAGTCTGCAAATATCACCCTACCTGCGCATGGGCGATGAGGTATCTGTTGAATGAACTAGACACGCATCACGAGCATCCTTCCAGCAGTAATCTGAGGCGCAGTCAAGCTCTGCAGATCTGTTTTACTATTTAATGACAAATAGGGTAGAATTAAAGTCAGTGCATGCTAATCTGAGGCTGCATTGTTATCAATGTGCCCTAGACGTTGCTGGGACACACCTCCTCACAAGCACTTACCTTGTGTCTGGTTTGTGGTGAGCACCATATACAGACACACTGCTGTTCGGACATGTTGTAGACCACGGACTTTGTAGTAATATGTAGCTTTGTACTCATAACGTAGATTCAAATATTCTGGTTGCGATTAGTGTGGGTATCCCGGGTTTACACACAGTGTGGTGAGTAGTGTGTCTGTCATTCAGTATAACTTGTACGATAGACAACCTATAGACATCGACTGAGTTCACTTTTCTCTTTTACCATAGGTGCATAAGTCAGATGACCGATGTCCTGTTGAGATCCAACAACTTTCTCCGGATCAAAACATTGCAATCCTCTCTCTTGGTTGTTTCATGATTGAATTCTGGAGGAGTTATTTTAGACACACATATACTATCACCTCACAACATGTGTTTTAAAGTATTAATAAACCTTGGGCTTTGTACAGTGTCTTTATTATTTGTTTGTATGCAGGTTGACTGTTTGAGCACTGTGTCGTGGGCACTATTTTTACACGGAATACATTGCACTGTGTTTCTAAAAATCAAATTACCTATTTTTGGAAACAAGGAGAAAGTGTCCTGTACTCAAGTCAAAATATCTTTATTCGGTTACAATAACCATAAAAGTTTGACACAAATACATTGCTAAGATAAAATTTACATATCATGATTAAGGAAGCATAAATAAAAACAGACGATAAAAACAATCAATAGAAAACGTACATACATATCATCTTTAGAATCACCCATACAATATAGATCGTGTAACTAATTTGTAGGAAAGGATTAGTCAATATATCTTCAGTTATGATAGCTCATAGCGTTTTCTTATTGACATTGCAACTGTAATAAAATTTGAAACAGCAGTGCAAATAGGTAGAGTAGACAAAGACAGTAGTAAATTAAAACCGCCAATATAAGTACATGGCCTTATTTCCCTCAGTAATGGGATTAAAAATTGCCCTCTCGGCTCTTTATAAAGGGGACAAAACAAAGTGCAAAGTGTAAAGTGCTACTAAATTGTCACACGGACAGGGTGATAAGCTATGAACCCAACCTGATTGTTTAGGGAATGCCACTAAATAGTGCAATGTGTTTAGTCGAAACCTAGTCAGGTAGAATCGTGCTTGTACGTTAGTGGTAAAAGTTAGATAGAATTTCTGTTCTCCGGGGAATGAGTAAAGGAGATCTGGTGCTACCAATTGTACACGGCGCAGGTGAGCCCTGGCAAAAAATGCCTCTTTTATAACGTCTTTCGAGTTTGTGTTAATACTTGCAGGATTGTCGTAATAATGCCCCAAACCTAGCTCATACAGATTTTCCTTCACAAAGCGAAGCCAGGGAATGGACAGTGCACTATCTAAGTTAGTACAATCTTGGATAACATCTCTTGAGAACATTAAGTCCTCAGATAACCAAATCTTGGCCCATAAAAGCAATGGAGCAATAGCAATTCGATCTTCGAGGTAGGCCAACCCAAGCTCCTGATGGCAAAAGTATGTGGGGGCACTATTCGGAGCCAGTAATAATCTCTTTATAAATATATTTTCCAGGACCTACAGCTGTCGGGTGTTATAGTAGCCCCAGACTCCCGCCCCATAGCATGCCACCGACAAACATTTTGCTTTATAGAGGGTAACCAGTTCTCTCACAGGTTTATGGCCAAGCTTGCGGGCAAATCGAAATAATCCTTCCACAACCCGACTAGTGTGTTGAGCCCTAGCTGTAATAAGATGGTCCCTGTTAGATTGGGGGTCTCTAGTTGGCAATGGTTTGCACCTTTGTCCAAATAGGGACCCTTGCGTCTAGTCAGGGTAAGGGGCTACACTCCTAAATAACCCCTGCTCACCCCCTTGGTAGCTTGGCACGAGCAGGCAGGCTTATCTCAGAGTCAGTGTGTAAAGCATTTGTGAACACATACAGTAATACAGTGAAAACACTACAATTAGACACAACGCCAGCTTAGAAAAATAAGTAATCTTTACTAGACTTAACACAGGGTCAAACGACAAAAATCCACAATACTGTAATCATAAATGAGTCTTTAAAATGGTAGAAATAGCTTAGTTCAATGTAGATGGTAAATGCGACACTTTACTCTCAAAGTACCTTGGATGCGTCATGCAATACAAACAAAAGGGTCGCAGGGAAGGTGATGCGTCGGTTCCTTACACTCAGGGGAGTGGATGCGTCGGTTCCATACTGCTGCGCAGGGGAGTTGAGGCTCGCTTCCTTACTGTGTGGGGAGTTGATGCGTCGGTTTCTTACTGTGATCCGGTGCGATGCGACAAGATGGCGCCTCGATGCGATGACGATCTGGTGCGATGCATGCACGCCCGACGGCCGTGCGGCGACTCGGTGAACTTCTGAGCCGCGACAGGCCCTGCGACACGCTTTTCCGGTGATGCGACGGCGACCTCTGCGTTGGCGACATGCTTCTCCGGTGATGCGACACGCTTCGTTGGTGATGCGACTGCGAACAGCTGCGGCGGCGGCATGCTTCTTCGGCAATGCGACGGCAACTGCTGAGGCGGCGACACGCTTCTCCTTGTTGCGTCGCGCTTCCAGCTCCCAGCGACACGCAGTCTTCAAGAGGGCCCAACACAACAGCAGGCCCCTCTTTGCAGGTAGAATTCCCAGCAAGGGAATTCAGGGGAGCTGGTTGGTGAAGTCTTGTATCCCTGAGACTTCAGGCAGAAGGCAAGCTCAGTCTTCAAGCCCTTGGAGATCTTCTTCAAGATGATGAAAGTACACACAAAGTTCCTTTCTCCTTTCTTTGGCAACAATAAAGTAACCACTGCAGGCCAACCCCAACAGCACACAGCACAGGGGCAGTCTCCTCCTTCAGTTTCCTGGTTCTTCTCCTCAGCAAATGTTCGTCTTGATTCCCAGAAGTGATCTAAAGTCTTGGGGTCTGGGCCCCAATATTTATACTCAGAAAGTCTTTGTTCTCTGGAGGCAGAGAGTGTCTGTGCCTGACCAAAACCAGTTCTGTGCAGCTTCCTGGCAGGAGGTGGAGACAGCATTGTTTGAGAGCAGACCTGGCCCAGGTAGCTGAAAGGAAATCTCCTCCCCCTACTCTCTATTCTATGAGGTCTCAGGGGAGTGAAAGGAAATCCCTGCCCCCTGCTCTCTATTCTATGAGGGCTCAGGTCAGTGAAAGGAAGTCTCCTCCCCCCTACTCTCTATTCCATGTGGGTCCTATTCAGCCCAGCCCTGACCCATCAGACTGCTGGAGCCAAGACCCTCTCCAGTCCCCTGTCACTCACAAACCAGACAGTGAATACACAACCTTAGCAGAGGCACACTGGAAGGTTAGGCAAGAAAATACCTACTTTCTAAAAGTGGTATTTTCAAACACAGAATGTAAAAATCACCCACACTAAAAGATGAATTTTAACATTCTGAGTTCAGGCATACTAAATTCGTTTTTCTATCTTGTTCCTAGGGTCAGTTAAGGATTATAAGATGTTATAACCAAACTGCCCATTCTGGCCTATGGGAACAGATAGCCTTGCAATAGTGAAAAACGAAATTGGCTGTAATTCACTATTAGGACATGCCACACACATCAGGGTATGTCCTACCTTTTACATACAATGCACCCTGCCCTTGGGCCTACCTTAGGGGTGACTAACATGTAGAAAAGGGAAGGTTTAGGGACTGGCAAGTGGGTGCACTTGCCACATCAGCATGGCAGTCCCAGACTGCACACAGGCTCTGCAATGGCAGGCCTAAGTCATAGTTTACAAGCTGCTTCTGTGGGTGGCACAACCAGTGCTGCAAGCCCACCAGCAGCATTTGATTTACAGGCCCCGGGCACACACGGTGCACTGTACTAGGGTCTTGAAAGTAAATCAAATAATCCAATCATGGAATCACTAATCCATACAACAATTTACAATAGGGAGCACTTGCACTTTGGCACTGAATAGCAGTGGCAAAGTGCCCAAAGCATCTAGACCAGCAAAAACATAGCAAAACACAGGAAGCACAGCAAAAAATGGAAGGGAGACCCCCGCCAATGGTGCCAGGTCTAACATGTGTCCCCTCCAGCTGAAATGTGGGGAGAACTACCCTACCTCTTGGGAGTTCTCTTCACTAAGGTGGAAAAATCTGGACAGACCATCAGCATTGGTGTGTTCTGTACCAGGGCGGTGTTCCACCGTAAAGTCCATCCCCTGTAGGGAAATGGACCACCTCAACAGCTTTGGATTCTCACCCCTCATCTGCATCAACCATCTGAGGGGCCTGTGGTCTGTCTGAACCCGGAAGTGAGTCCCAAACAAGTATGGTCTCAACTTCTTCAGTGCCCAGACCACAGCAAATGCCTCACGCTCAATCGCACTCCACCTCTGTTCCCGTGGAAGTAACCTCTTACTGATTAAGGCTACAGGTTGGTCTAGGCCCCCCTCCTCATTCATCTGTGCAAGAACAGCCCCTACACCATGCTCTTAAGCGTCCGTTTGAACAATGAACTCTTTTGAGAAGTTGGGTGCCAGGAGCACGGGCGCCGTGCACATGGCAGTCTTCAGGGCATCAAAAGCTTTCTGACACGTGTCAGTCCAGTTCACTTTCTTGGGCTGCTTCCTGGAAGTCAGCTCTGTCAAGGGTGCAACTATGCTGCCATACCCCTTGACAAACCTCCTGTAATACCCAGTGAGTCCTAAAAAGGCTCTCACCTCTGTCTGGGTCTTGGGGGGTTCCCAAGCCAGGATGGTATCAATTTTGGGCTGTAGGGGCGCCACCTGGCCGCTCCCAACCTGGTGTCCCAAATACACCACGGAACCCTGCCCGATCTGGCACTTACTCGCCTTGATCGTGAGGCCTGCCCTCCGCAGCGCCAACAACACTTCCCAGAGGTGGCGCAGATGTTATTCCCAACTGGCGCTGAACACTGCAATGTCATCCAGGTAGGAGGCACTGAAATCCTCCAGTCCAGCCAACACCTGGTTGACCAACCTCTGAAAGGTGGCAGGGGCATTCTTCATCCCAAAGGGCATAACCCGGAATTGGTAGTGCCCATCTGGTGTGGAGAATGCTGACCTCTCTTTTGCCCCATCAGTTAAGGCGATCTGCCAGTACCCAGGTGTTAAATCAAACGTGCTGAGGTACCGGGCAGCCCCTAACCGATCAATGAGCTCATCAGCTCTGGGGATGGGGTGCGCGTCAGTCCTGGTGACTGAACTGAGTCCTCGGTAGTCCACACAGAACCGGAGTTCGGGTGTGGCACCAGGCGCGGCAGCCTTTGGGACCAAGACCACTGGGCTGGCCCAAGGGCTGTTAGAAGACTCAATCACCCCCAATGCGAACATCTTGGAGACCTCCTCCTTGATGCAAGCTCTCACCCTGTCAGTCACTCTGTAAGTCTTGTTCTTAACAGGATGACTGTCCCCAGTGTCCACATCATGGACGCACCACTCAGTGACACTAGGGGTCAGGGAGAACAGGTCAGGAAACTGTCCCAACAGTTGGCGACAGTCATCCTGCTGCTCAGGGGTCAGGGTGGAAGAGAGGTTTACACCATCCACTGACCCATCTTGCTCTGTCGCAGACAGGAGGTTAGGAAGAGGCTCAGTCTCCTCCTCCATTCCATCATCTGTCGCTAGGAGCATGCCCACTTCGGACCTCTCTAAGTGGGGCTTCAGGCGGTTGACATGCAGGACCGCAAGGGGTTCCTAGGAGACCGCAAGTTCACCAAGTAGGTGACATCAGTCTTGCGCTCCACCGCCTCAAATGGTCTGGTCCACTTATCCTGGAGCGTGAGGGCTCCACTGGGGCCATGACCCACACTTTCTGAACAGGCTGAAGCTCAATCATAGTGGCATTCTGATCGTACCACCGCTTCATCTCCTCCTGGCTGGCTCCCAGATTCGCCTGAGCGAGTTGCCTGAAACGCCGGGTTTGGTTTCTGAAGGCCAGCATGTAGCTATATACATCGTGGGGAGGTTTCCTGGGAGCTTTCTCCCAGCCTTCCTTTACCAAAATCAGAGGTCCTCTTACCGAGTGACCATACAGCAGTTCAAAGGGGCTGAACCCTAGGGACTTCTGTGGCACCTCTCGGTAAGCAAAGAGAAGGCATGGCAAGAGGACGTCCCACTTACGCCTCATGGGTTCTTCCAGACCCATAATCATGCCTTTTAGGGTCCGGTTGAATCTCTCAACCAGCCCATTACCTTGGGGGTGGTAAGGAGTGGTGAATTTGTATGTCACACCGCACTCCTGCCACAGGGACTTCATTTACTTGGAAATGAAGTTTGTACCACGGTCTGACACCACCTCTCTGGGGAACCCCACACGGGAGAAAATCCCCATCAACGCACGTCCCACCACGGGGGCCGTCACAGTCCGGAGAGGGATGGCTTCCGAGTACCGGGTGGCATGGTCCACCAAGACCAGGATGAACCTGTTGCCCATGGCTGTCTTGGGATCCAGAGGCCCCACAATGTCAATGCCCACCCTTTCAAAGGGGGTCCTGACCACAGGGAATGGCTGGAGAGGAGCCTTGTGCTTCCTCCACTCTTTTCACTTGCCTGGCAAGTCTGGCATGCCCTGCAATGAGTGTCTGAACTCTTGCGCATCTGGGGCCATTAAAAGTGGGTGACAAGCCTCTCAAAGGTCTTGTCCTGCCCCAGATGTCCTGCTAAAGGTACATCATGAGCCAAATCCAGTAGGAAGGCTCTGAAGCGCTGGGGTACCACCAGTACATGGGCTGACCCAGGCTCAGCAACCTTAGGCTCGCTATACAGGAGACCATTCTCCCAGTAGATCCAATGTGATCTAGACTGATCACCTGCTGCCTGGTTTGTGGCCTGTTGCCGCAAACCCACAAGAGAAGGGCACTTGTTCTGCTCCTCGCAGAACTCTTCCCTGGAGGGGCTTCCTTCCTGCTGCCAATGGGTCAGCTCAGGCAGGTCCCCCAGTTCAGCCACCTGTTCCCCTGTAGGTTCCAGGGCATCCCCCTCAAGGTCTGCCTCCTCCTGGACCGTGGGAACCACGGGGGCCGGTTTCCCATGCCACCTGCCTCTTCTCTTTAAGGCAGGCACCTGGGCCACTGTTTCAGGCTCCAGGTCCTCTTGAACACTTACTGGCTGCCATAGACCGGGTGGTCACACACGCCCAATCCGGCAAGCCCAACATCTCCAAATGTGCATTACGCTCCACCTTAGCCCAAGGGGAGCTCTCCAAATCATTGCCCAACAGACAGTCAACAGGCATGGCTGGCCTCACAGCTACTTGAAGAGTACCTGAGACCCCCCCCACTCAAAGGGAACCTGAGCCACCTTGCAGTGGCTCTCTGTGTTGTCAGCGGCAACAACTGGGTAAAATGCATTGGGGATTACCTGCTCTTCAGACACCAGCCGACAACTGACAGCTGTCACACTGGCTCCGGTGTCTCTCAGAGCCTCCACCCTTTGGCCATTGATGGTCACCCACTGCCCGTACTTCTTAGTGTTATCAGGCAGCTGGGTCCTGGGGGCCACCTCACAGTCTCCTAAAGAGACTAGGGACATCTCTGCGGGACCCCACCCACCTTGGGTACCCAACTCCTCCCCCAGGGCTACACTAGCGATCTGCCGGGGTGGTGCACCAGTGGGTGCTGTTTTCCCATACATGGGACAGCTTGAATCATAGGAGCAGTGGCCCACTTGACCACACTTGAAACAGGTCTTGGGCCCCCTGTGAACAGGCTTATCTGTCGGGGCCCCTGACTTCTTTTCATGGGGAGGCTGGGAACCCTTCCCTTGGGGATTACTTTGGGGCCATTTCTGGAACTCTCTCTGTTTACCCTTGTCCCCCCCACTCCTCTGCTGGGGACCCTGCCCACCTTTGGCGGAGTCTCCCACATGACCCTTGTGGACCCAGGTGCTCACCCAGCGGTCCGCCTCCTCAGCAAGCTTCCTAGGGATAGTCAGCTTACTATCAATCAGGTGCTGGCGCAGCTCTGGAAAACAATTACTGGACAAGTGCTCCCACGAAATCAAATCATAGAGCGCCTGAAAATCATTATTCACTTTGCTACCCTTCACCCAACCATCCAATGCTCTGCCAAAAAAGGACACATATTCTACCCAAGTGCTTGACTTCAGTTTCTTGCAGTTTCTAAACCTCTGTCTATACATTTCAGGAGTCAACCCATACCTACTCATCAAAGCTTCTTTCATGTGCTCATAAGAATTGTGGACTTCAGAGGGCAAGTCTAACAAGGTATCCCGCCCCTCACTGAGGAACCGCCCCCACAACCCCGCTCCCCAATCTTTCTCAGGGACCCGGTGGGAGGTCATAGCTACCTCATAGGCCTTGAACCACTGACCAATATCATCATTTCTGTAAAATTCTTTGACCACCTCCTTGGGTGTATATACTCGTGCCTCACTAGGCATGGACGGTGTGCTGCCACCAGAGGGAGTAATCTCTAAGCTTCTTGCTTTCAAATCCAACTCCCTCAAACTTCTCTCATGCTCCAATTGCATCCTCTTTTCCTCTAGGGCCAATTTCTTATTCTCTAATTCTAACTGCCCACCAATTTTGAGCTTGGCTAGCTCCATCTCATGCACCCTACTTCTCTTCCTGTCCTCCAGCTCTCCTGGGGACAGGCCTTTGGAAGAAACACTGCTGCCTGCCCTGGAAGGTACTTTCCTTCCCACCAGACCCAAGGGCCCTCCTTGCTGCTCCTCTAAATCCTCCACCTGATCCTCAGGGTGCTCACTGGCACTCCTTGCTTCCAACCAGGCCCTCAGCGCCTTTTGGTATTCCTCTTTTCTCGTGAGGCCTTTCAGGGAGACTTTAAATTTCTTGCAAGCGGATTTGAGCTGGGGCACAGTGTATGTATCCAACATTTCTTCTTCAAATTCAAACTCTTCAGGTGCAATGGATGCTGGTCTACTCATGGTAACAACAACTGGCAGTTCTTAGCAAAAATAGAAATCCCAAGGAAAAAATTCTACCAATAAGTATGTGGTTGCGTTTGATCTGCACTCACTAGTAGTGTACACCAATCACTGTATATGAATCACAAATGCAAGTCCAAATCCTCACCGCTGACCACCAATGTTAGATTTGGGGGTCTCTAGTTGGCAATGGTTTGCACCTTTGTCCAAATAGGGACCCTTGCGTCTAGTCAGGGTAAGGGGCTACACTCCTAAATAACCCCTGCTCACCCCCTTGGTAGCTTGTCACGAGCAGGCAGGCTTATCTCAGAGGCAGTGTGTAAAGCATTTGTGAACACATACAGTAATACAGTGAAAACACTACAAATGGACACTACACCAGTTTAGAAAAATAAGTAATCTTTACTAGACTTAACACAAGGTCAAACGACAAAAATCCACAATACTGTAATCAAAAATGAGTCTTTAAAATGGTAGAAATAGCTTAGTTCAATGTAGATGGTAAATGCGACACTTTACTCTCAAAGTACCTTGGATGCGTCACGCAATACAAACAAAAGGGTCGCAGGGAAGGTGATGCGTCGGTTCCTTACACTCAGGGGAGTGGATGTGTCTGTCCTTACTGCTGCGCAGGGGAGTTGAGGCTCGCTTCCTTACTGTGTGGGGAGTTGATGTGATCCGGTGCGATGCGACAAGATGGCGCCTCGATGTGATGACGATCCGGTGCGATGTGTGCACGCCCGACGGCCGTGCGGCGACTCGGTGAACTTCTGAGCCGCGATAGGCCCTGCGACACGCTTCTCCAGTAATGCGACAGCGACCTCTGCGGCGGCGACACGCTTCTCCGGTGATGCGACATGCTTCGTCAGTGATGCGACGGCGAACAGCTGCGGCGGCGGCACGCTACTCGGCAATGCAACGGCAACTGCTGCGGCTGCGACACGCTTCTCCTTGTTGCGTCGCGCTTCCAGCTCCCAGCGACACGCAGTCTTCAAGAGGGCCCAACACAACAGCAGGCACCTCTTTGCAGGTAGAATTCCCAGCAAGGGAATTCAGGGGAGCTGGTTGGTGAAGTCTTGTATCCCTGAGACTTCAGGCAGGAGGCAAGCTCAGTCTTCAAGCCCTTGGAGATCTTCTTCAAGATGATGAAAGTACACACAAAGTTCCTTTCTCCTTTCTTTGGCAATAAAGTAACCACTGCAGGCCAACCCCAACAGCACACAGCACAGGGGCAGTCTCCTCCTTCAGGTTCCTGGTTCTTCTCCTCAGCAAAGGTTCGTCTTGATTCCCAGAAGTGATCTAAAGTCTTGGGGTCTGGGCCCCAATATTTATACTCAGAAAGTCTTTGTTCTCTGGAGGCAGAGAGTGTCTGTGCCTGACCAAAACCAGTTCTGTGCAGCTTCATGGCAGGAGGTGGAGACAGCATTGTTTGAGAGCAGACCTGGCCCAGGTAGCTGAAAGGAAATCTCCCCCCCCTACTCTCTATTCTATGAGGTCTCAGGGGAGTGAAAGGAAATCCCCGCCCCCTACTCTCTATTCTATGAGGGCTCAGGTCAGTGAAAGGAAGTCTCCTCCCCCCTACTCTCTATTCTATGTGGGTCCTATTCAGCCCAGCCCTGACCCATCAGACTGCTGCAGCCAAGACCCTCTCCAGTCCCCTGTCACTCACAAACCAGACAGTGAATACACAATAGCAGAGGCACACTGGAAGGTTAGGCAAGAAAATACCTACTTTCTAAAAATGGTATTTTCAAACACAGAATGTAAAAATCACCCACACTAAAAGATGTATTTTAACATTCTGAGTTCAGGCATACTAAATTCGTTTTTCTATCTTGTTCCTAGGGTCAGTTAAGGATTATAAGATGTTATAACCAAACTGCCCATTCTGGCCTATGGGAACAGATAGCCTTGCAATAGTGAAAAATGACATTGGCTGTATTTCACTATTATGACAAGCCACACACATCAGGGCATGTCCTACCTTTTACATACAATGCACCCTGCCCTTGGGCCTACCTTAGGGGTGACTAACATGTAGAAAAGGGAAGGTTTAGGGACTGGCAAGTGGGTGCACTTGCCACATCAGCATGGCAGTCCCAGAGTCATAGTTTACAAGCTGCTTCTGTGGGTGGCACAACCAGTGCTGCAAGCCCACCAGCAGCATTTGATTTACAGGCCCTGGGCACACACGGTGCACTGTACTAGGGTCTGACAAGTAAATCAAATAATCCAATCATGGAATCACTAATCCATACAACAATTTACAATAGGGAGCACTTGCACTTCGGCACTGAATAGCAGTGGCAAAGTGCCCAAAGCATCTAGACCAGCAAAAACATAGCAAAACACAGGAGGCACAGCAAAAAATGGAAGGGAGACCCACGCCAATGGTGCCAGGTCTAACAGTCCCATTGCATAGTATCGTTAAAAACTTTCCCTAAGTATGTAAACTTTTTCACCTTATCAATGGTCTTGCCCCTAACCTCAAATTTTCTTGTTTTAGTACCTTTAGGACCACAGACCATGATGTAAGATTTAATAAAATTCACTTTTAAATCCAATGATGCAATCAAATCAGTAAAAGCATTAAGTGACTTTTGGAGGCTATTGGCTGTCAGTGCCATTAAGACAGTCTCGTCCGCGTACGATAACAATGGGATCGATTTGCCTCCAATTTTAGGGAAATCAAATTCCTTCTCTATTAAAAAAGCCTCTAAACCATTTGTATACAATAAAAAGAGGAATGGAGCTAAGATACAGCCCTGCCGGACACCTTCTGTAGATGGAATTGTGCCCTTCGTCTCCCCCCTAGGACCATAACGTACGGCAACCGTTGAAGAGGTGTGAAGCCTACATAGAAGGGATATAAGAGCTTCTTCAAAACCCATTTGCTCCATCAATCCCCACAATTTCTCCCTGTTTACCGTATCAAAAGCACTGGACAAGTCCATGAAGGCCAGATGGATAGAACCCCTCCTGGCCTTCATGAACTTGCCCATAATAAGGGACAGGTTTAGGCACTGTTCGGTAGTACCCATCCCCTTTCTAAATCCATATTGCAGTCTTGACACAATCCCTGTACTGGTCGCCCAGGGCTCAAGACGAGCAAGGATAACCCTTCCCAGTATTTTAGCAGTAGCATCAATTAACGAAATTGGCCTGTAGCAGGCAGGATCATTCCTACAACTTTTTTTATATACTGGAACAACAATTGCCTCCTTCCAGGTTAATGGAATGGGACCGATCACTACAGCTTTAAAAACGTTTGTGAGTATGGGTGCCCATAATTTAGAATTGTTTTTAAACAAATCAAGAGGAACTCCATCGGGGCCAGGGGCTTTCATACTAATTCCCTTTGTTAAGGCCTCCTCTACCTCTATCACTGTAATTGATAAACTTAATTGTGAGGCCATACTTAAATCAAATAACGGTTCTCCACTTGCTTCGACTATTGAGACATTTTCCGGGTTAAATATGGCCGAAAAGTGGGATTCCTAAGTAGACCCCAGAATCAGCGAATCCACAGGTTTAGGTTCATTCTTAAATAGAGGGCGATTAAATATGTCCCAGAAACTCTTTGAATCTTTCAGAGCACTCGCTCTCTCTAGGTCCTCCCAAGCCAAACTCCTCAGTTCATCTTGTCTTTGTTTGATAGTACGCTTATAAATCTCCCTTATATTTTTGATTTGTGTTCTATCACGTGGAGTAGTGTGAAGGGCCCTTTTAAGATTCCTATGTGCTCTAGAACACTCCGCATTGAACCATCGCACCTCCTGAGATTCCCTTCTTCGAACCGATCTGGTCAGACCTTTTGCAACATCTGCACAGATCAGTTCAAAGTCATGAACCACCTCATCAGGGGAAGTGTCATCATAGAGGCAATTCATAATAAGATTCAAGTTTGCCTTAATAATTTTTCCTTCAAATTGGGTGGGATCAACTTTACCCCAATTTAGCCTCATTCCTTTGTTATAATTAAAGTCAATAGGGCATCCATCACATTTCCCTACTCCTGGCTGTTATTCTAAAGAATACAGTTAGTGGGTTATGGTCACTTGCAGCATTTGGTACTACCTCAAAGTCACCAACAAGGGGGGAGTACTTCCAGGTAATAAACATAAAATCAATTGTGCTTCCTCTGCCTTCTCCAACATATGTGGGGCACTGGGGTAGAGAATTACAGTCCAAGTGATTAATATTACTGAGACCTAGATCGTTATCAATGATAATGGATTTCAAGGCCTCACCCTGTACAGTATGAGTGAAGTGTGGCTGAGGCTGATCATCTGTGTCTAGCAGCCCACAAACTCCAGTGTTGCCTAGTGCGCAAATGGAACAATTGAAATCCCCTACCCACAGGATGCATAGGGGCTGCCACTTCCCCGCAATGTTATTAATCTGCACCTGAAAGTCCTCAATCACGTGACTACTATTCTGGTCAAAGATATTATAATACCAATTTATTAACAGGACCTTAACCCGAATTAGGTTGGAAATAAGGACTAACTGATACCAGGGTGTAGTTTTTTCAACATGAGTTTGTATGTGCCCATATTTGACTGAAATTAAAATCACAAGCCCCCCTTTCGCCCTCTCAGCCGCTGAGGGTGTTGCATTGACATTCAATGAGCTTTAACCGTCCAACACAATGTCAACTTTGTGCCATGTTTCTTGGAGACAAATAATATCAAAATCCTTAATATAATTCACCCAGTCCTCATTGGTTAGTTTTACACGTATTCCTGCAATGTTCCATGAAATGATTCTACACAGGGGGATAGCAGGGTCCTGGCTCGCCTGGCCTACCTTAGTTGGTTGCGATACAAATACAGTGGGCGTGGATAAGATACCAGACCCCTCCCCTCCCAAGTTCGCATTGGGAACAGGAATTAAGTCCCAAATGCAAGGTTCAGGGATCTTTGTATCATTGCTGGGGGTGCTGATATTTAGCAGTAGAGGACCAGGTAGATCTATTAGTTGCCTACTCCCAATATCCTCTGGGGCATATTCTCAAGGACTTATCGCCGAGTTAGCGGCACTTTATCGCAGCCAAAGTGGTGATAGATTTATCGCCCTATTCACAAGCTGGTGCTAACAGTCGATATCGCCAGTTTTCCTGCGATAACAGCCGCAAAAAACATCGCCACGGATGACACCAGCAACTAACGCTAATGAGATGCAGAGTAGGCGTTCCCGTGCAAAAAGCCGCGAAAATACCACTTCGCAATATTCTCTATGACCAGCCAGATCGGCGATAAGATCCCAAAACAGGCGATAAGGCGCGTTAGCAGCAGGGATTTAACACCTGCTCCTACCTGGTGTTAGGATGGACGACGACCTGCACCACAAAAGGGAGACCAGACCAGAGCCACACCTGAAGAACAACAGATGCCATGGAGCTACTGATCATGCAGCTCGGAGCCCCAAGAGGGCCACAACACCCACCGCCACCACACCCAGGCCCGCCACCCCCCCGGACCCCTTTGCCCCCCCCCCGGACTACCACAGAGGCAGCGCAGACAAAGACAGCGGACCTTCAGAAAACGCACCAGCCTCACAGACTTAACACCAGAGGATGTCATTGCCCACTACAGGCTCAAAAGGACAACCATCCTCTGCATCCTGACCATCATTGCCCACAGGCTGACGGTACCAACACAGCGGACAACCAACATCCCTCCGCAGACAAAGCTGCTGGCTGTGCTGCACCTGTTGGCCTCTGGTACCTTCCAACCAACAACTGCCAGAGTCGGAGGAGTCTCACAGCCAGCCCTATCAAAGTTCCTCACACCTGTCTTGGATGCCATCATCAGCTTGGTACCCCAGCACCTTCACTTCCCACACACTGCGCAGGAACAGCTGGAGACCAAGCAAGGTTTCCACGCCATAGCTGGCTTCCCGCACGTGTTGGGGGCAATCGACTGCACACATGTACTCCTCGTGCCCCCTGCCGCCACTGCACACAATTACCGCAACAGGAAGCACACGCATTCCATCAATGTGCAGGCAATAGTGGACCACCTGGGACTCTTCACCAATGTCGTCGCCAACTACCCAGGCAGTGTGCATGATTTCTTCATCTTCTGACAGTCCATCATCAACCAGCGCTTTCAGGATGGCACCCATGGGAATGCATTGCTCGTTGGTAAGTACCAAATGAACACACCACACACCTCAACTCCACAGTCATGCAACTCACGACTCTGGGAATGCACACGTTACAAACCCACATACAACATGCCAAACAACATGCCCACGTACCACACACGACAGCACAACTTACTGTGGTAACCTGGGCCTGCCATGTACACAAGCCATCAACGGCATGGCACCTCAGCCACACAATAGCAGAATGTGGGGAGAGGTGGGAACCAGGCATGTGCGAAGGAGGCAAGTGACCCATGAATGAGAATGTACACAATGCCAAGTGTGGCGTGGATGTGCTGACCAGACTGCAGTCAGCAGACCACAGACATGTCCATGTCGACATATACTGCTGGTGTCTGGAGTGTAGTGGACAGTGGACGCAACCATGTTACCCCAGGCAGTGGGGAAGATCGCGGAAATGTAGCTTGTTACGTCCCCCCCTGTAAGCGTGAGCGGAGTGGGCTGGCCCGGCGTACGCCAGGCCAGCGTAGGGGTGTGAAGAAAAAGCATGTTGCGCCGGGCGTGGTTCTCTTCCGGAATGGCCAACGTGTCTGCCTGGGTGGCGCCTCTCAGCCCGCCACGAGGCCGACGCCGTGAGCGGCGGTGCCTGCGATCCTGTGCGCCTGCTGCACCCCAGGCCGCTGGTCCCCAGACCCGTCTTGGCCGCCCCTGCGCAACCAGGCCTCACTGCTCACCTGCCAACACCGGCGTGTGTCAAAGAGGGCCCACCACGTGCCGGTGCAAGCTCCAAGCCCGAGGCCCGCGACCTTGGCAGCCTCCTCAGACCATCACGGCCTCCGCGACACAGGCTCCCAGCACTCCTTTCTCGTTGACGTACTCCACCGCTGCCTCCGGCCTACACTGCGGTCCAGTAGGTCACACATTTGGAACTGAGTCTTGATTATTCAATGGCCGAGTTCATATCATTGTACGCAAGGAGAGGAGTAAGAGGAAGACGCTGTTCAGTCCGGAGGGAAAAAGGATCATCGTCATGGAGGTGATCGAACAGTACCAACAACTGCTCTGGTGCCACTAACTCTGTGCATCGCAAGCCAATGACACGTGGCTGTGGGCCCCTGCGGACCGCTGCCTCCGGCCTACACTGTGGTCCAGTAGGTCACACATTTGGAATTGAGTCTTGATTTATTTATGGCAGAGTTTATACCATTGTACAGGCCCCATCGCAGACTGCATCCCCTTTCAGCTCTGGTGCCACTAACTCTGTGCCACGAAATTCATGGACTCTCTCTGGTTGAACTTTGGTGGCGTCTCAGTCAATGGCCTGGGGGTTGTCTTCATCATCGTGTGGCTGGTACTGACTTGGTGTTAAACATGAGTCTGTAGCATTCATCTCCTCCATATTGCCTGTTTCTGCTTGGTTCTGCCCTCTGCATCATGCCCTGGAAGAACACCTTCCACTGTCCCCCGAAACACTCCGCGACATTCACCTTCGACATCGACGAGGACCCGCTCAGCTCTCGTGGCCCTACCTCAGTGTACCGCAAGTCACCGTCCCGTGGCGGTGTGCCTGTGCCAGCCGCACTGCATCCAGGGCCACTAACTCTGTGCAGCTCAAGTCATGGACCCTGTCTGATTTAATATTGGATGGCCTCTGAGTCGATGGCCTGGGGGTCATCAACGCCATGTGTCTGTGGCCCTGCGCTGACCGCTGCCTCTGGCCTCAACTGCGGTCCACCAGGGCTCACACATCAAATCGAGTCCTGACCTGCCCGGACGACGCAACACTGCTGGCTGCACACGCCACCACCGCCAGGACCACCTCCAACCAACAACTGCCAGAGTCGGAAGAGTCTTACAGCCAGACTACCAGAGTTGCTCACACCTGTCTTGGATGCCATCATCAGCTTGATACCCTGCTCAGCTCTTCAGGTGTCACTAACTCAGTGCACCACAACTCATGGACCCGGTCTGATTGAGTCTTGTGCTGTGTACAGCGGAAGCAACCATGTCACCACAGGCAGTGGGTAAGACCTTGGACATGTAGCTTTGTCGTCCCCCCCTTAATACGTAAGAGGGGTGGACTGGGCCAGCGTACGCAAGTACAGCGTAGGGGTGTGAATTATCCCTGGGCTCTGGGCGTGGTTCATTTCTGGGCTGGACAGGAAACCAACTGATGCGTGTGTCTCTGTTGCAGTGTTTGCGCCACACGGCCCGCAATCGACAATGTTGCAATGTTGCATGCACCCGGAGGGCGGCGGCGCATGAAGGGATTGTACAAGGAGCACAAGGCCGCTCGGGCTCTTGGCTCATGCATGCCAACTGTTGTGTGTGTATCGCCATTGGTGCACCATAAGCCTAAGGCCTAGCCTCAATTGCAGCGTGAAAGCCACATCACATTTCAAGAATGCAAGCAGTAGTCAGACTAACATTAGGGATGAAAGCTCCTTTGTCTCAATACATAAGGCGGAAGGACATCTGCTCCTCCGACCTTGGTCTTGCATGCGGCAGGCACCCCCTGAGAGAGATACCATGGCAGATGATGACGTCTCCCACACTACGCACAGCGCTAATGAAAGACCAACGTATCCACACCCCACACACAGAAGTTCTTGCTCGAGGTACTCTTGCATGGAATGCCCTTGACACTTACGTACACAACAACCCATACATCCAAACGTTGCACACACATACGACTCATTGCTCTGAGCTGTGGCATATCATCCACATAACTGCCGCAGGTCAGAAGAGTGCCGGTTCTACGAGAGCCACCAACGCAATGGCAGAACATCCCGGGCGCATGCACAACGCCTGTCACGTGGAACTGTACCGTGACCGAATGCTGCCTGTTAGTGTCTGATGCATTGTTCTGCAAGTTGTGGCCCTTGTCTTGCCCGTACTGACATGCACATGCTAATAAAGTCTACGCAACTCCACTAGTGTTCAACTGTGATGTGTGTTGATTAGAATGACAAATCGTGTGCCTCAATGAGCATTCTCCGTACACAGGGAGGGACTGACTGACGCATTTCACTTAGGGGTGAGTCCCTATTGCCAGCTCCACCTCTGTGAGCCAGACATAGTGGTTGGGATAGTTGCTGATAGACCTGTGCTCTTACGTGTCTTCAGCAATGTGAGTATGGTGTCCATATTCTTGCCATGTGGATCAATGTGATCCATCACTACAGGCTGTGTCCACCCAGTTGAGTGTGAGTAGGTATGCGAAGAGATGTTCTGTTGTCAAATGTGATGGTGGACACTACTTTAGGCCTGCCAATGACTTTGACATCTCATACCCAGCCCTATTTCTAACATTGCGTGGGGCAAAGCTGAGAAATTGTGCGATTGTTGTTTCAGAGCAATGAGGCCACAGCTAGTGCACACATTCCCAGTCATCTCACTTCCTATGTGTGTCATGGTCACACATGCGCATTGCTTTCATTTCCCAGGGTGTACCTTTTTGGGCAATCAATGTCCTTACATTCATCCATACTTTCATACTTGGTCGATTATGGACATGACACATCTGTGTGAATTTGAATGATTTATTCACATTCGGTGGAGTGTCGGAGCTGGAGCAGTACATGGCCATGCAAACCCCACATTACATTGTAGCCCAGTGGAGGGCCAGCCAGAGTCATTTAGGGATTGACAAGTACATCGGAGGAGGAAGAGTACAGTCCGCAGTCTGATTGCTGTGTCATTGGTAAGCAAACAAGATATGGCAGTCCATGTCGAGGTCCAAGGTGAGTGTCACAGAGTATTTCGGGGGACAGTGGGAGGTGTTGTTACAGGGCATGATGCAGAGGGCAGAACCAAGCTGAAACAGGGCATATGGCGGAGAAGAATGCTACTGGCTCCTTCTTACTACAAAGGTGGAATCACCCGCATCTTTGTCCTCTATGTCATCTGTCTGACATGTGTGTGCTGATGTTTGGTCTGCAGCACTGTGTGCCACTGACACATCAGGGGCCGGAGATGTGTGTGTGTAGAAGTACCAGCAGCATTCATCAGCAACTGCCTTAGTGGCAGAAATGCGATGATGAGGATCTGCAGGGCATGGAAGATCCCAACAACTTTTCGCTGGTGTGCATCGGTGGCAGCCATTCTTTCCGCATGCATCCGCTCCATGTTCTCCATTATCCTCAGCATCTGTGCCAACTCTCGGCTGACATCGCTGAGGCCACTCTGACTAGACAGTTGTTCTCCACTCAGAGTCATGACTCCAGCGATGTCGGGCATGGATTGTTGGACATCATGGAGCGAACTGTGGGTGGCCGTTAGGGAGTGTAAGTGGTCCCTGATGGGACTTAGACACCCACGTATGGCATCTAGTTTGGCTGCCATGAGGTCGAACCCCACCCGCACCTGTTCAGCCACCTCCTTCTGGCAGTCTAACACATGGCCTTGGAATGCGATGTGTTCTTCGGTGAGGTGCTGGGAGCCAGGTGTGGTGGTGGGTGCTTCCTGCTGCGTGGTCTGTGCAGGGGGTGGGGTCTCCTCGATGCAGCTGGGCTGCCCTGCTCCTGGAGGTGGGTTGCCGTAGCTGTCCATGACCTGTTGTAGGGCGTCGGTGTCGAAGGTGTGGAGGTCCTCTTCATCATCACTGATGAGTTGTCTGGTCTGCTCTGCAGGAGATGTGGATTGCCCCTCTGCAATGTGAAGGGGAGATGCATTTTGACATTGTGTTGACATGTATGTTGACGCATTGTTCAAGCTTACATACAGACTGCATGGCAATGTACATTGTGACTGTTTGGGAGGAGCTGACTTTTTGATGCGGGACAGTGGACATTTGAACTACATCACGGATGTGAGGTTGTACACGTACATCATCATCTCACAGTTTCCTGCTATGCCAGATGTGATTGTCCAGTTTCAACGCACAAGCGGAATCAGTTGTGTCCTCTGTTCTGTAATGAGTGTTGCACTTTGTACCACATTGTCGTCAATGATGATGTGCTGTTATTGCTATGTGTGTGTGCTGAATTGTGGGAGAGTCGCCCCTGCAGCTGTGATTTTGCTGCCCCTTATCCCATTGAGGTGGTGTGCCTTTGACTTCTGTGCTTCTACAGTGCTGGGATGTTGCAGACTTGGCTAATTTTGGCTCTAGTTCGGATTTTGGACTCCTGGGCATGGTTTATCCGCAGATGTGTTGTTGGCGTCAGGGGTTGTTTGTGCAGGTGGATGTGTCAGAGTGTGACCTGCTCCTTTTACGGATGTGTTCAACACTCAGCCACCTCAGTGTCGTGGCGTGCACCATGTCATGATAATTGGACTGCAGCCATGCTGTTAGTCATGCAGTGACACTTGCATTGTCAGTGTGGCTCACAGACACGCAGCTTTGCTGGTTTCGACACGTGTGCATGGGTTGGTTGTGAGATTGGTGCTGTGTGGGGAGGGACCCCTTTGTGCCCATAGTGGACGGGGGCCTACTTGCTGTTTGTATGTGTGCTGCAGTGTGCCAAGGGGATCAGGGACATGATCCAGAGTCATTGTGGGTGTGCAGTGTGCTCTACTTAATTGTGCATGTGTGCCATTGTGCCCATCTCCCCCGTCCCCCCAGTCCCTGTTCGGTACTCACCCTGGTGCTGTTGTGTCAGGTCATGTCGAGCAGTGTCCGGACCCCCAACTCCTGCCACCGTCTCTCCACTGATGACTGTGGCCACCATTTCCTCCATCTCGTCCAGCTCCTGGTGTTCCGCTGGACTGCCACCTCCAGTCTGCATTGCTGCCTGATGGTTGTCAGCGAGTTTCTACTTGGTTTTGCGCTTCGCATCATTCCAGCGCCTCTTGACCTCTCCAATTGTCCTCCTCCTCACTCCGACTGCATTCACCTTGTCCAGGATGGACTGCCATATTGCATTTTTGTTTGCCAATGACAAGTTGGAGGTGACGAACAGTTGTTGATGGTGTTCTATCACCTCCGTGATGATGATCCTATTTTACTGCGGACTGAACCTCGTCTTCCTCGTCTTCTTCTCCTTGCCCTTCCGTGACCCCGAGGTCCCAGGCTGGTCCTCCTGGGGGCTTGTGGGGTTCTGGTCGTCCTCTGTACTTGCTCCGGCTTCCTCCATGGTGCTACGCAGTTTTAATTAATTTGTTTGTGTTTTTCGGTGCTTTTATAGTGCATTTTCCCGCATGACGCGTGGGAATTGTAGGCCTGTCGCTGGTTATCGCTGTTTTTTTTATCATGGTTGGCCACATCGCAACTTTTTTCGCGTTCGTGTTTTGCGTTTTGGCGTCGCGTTAATTTTAACGCGTCATTTGGCGCGTTGTCGTGAGACTATCGCATGGTGCCGCCGGGTTGAGAATACAACATTAACACAGCGTTATTTTCCCGCGATAGACTGCAATGTGCAAAGTTGCGTTAAGCTAATTTTGCGATAATTATCACACGTTCTTGAGAATATCCCCCTCTGTGTCTAAGTTTCTCCCTAAAACTGGGCACCCTGGGCGTGAACTCTTCGGATCGGCTATACTGCCTGATTGGACAGGGAGTCAGTCAATATCTGTCAAGCCCGAAAGAACATCAAAGCGGTTAGGGTGAGCAAATGAAAGGGGCTGAAAAGTAGGGTGTCTTTTTGGCCCGTACCCTGGGAAATATTGCCTCATGCTCGTCCCCTGTTGGGGGGGTAGAAAAAGCCCAGAGGACAGACACTTATTGAATCATTTAGTGAATCCCTGGTGTGCTTCAGAGCGAAAAACGCGCACCTTGCGTCAGTGGCGTAACGATAATTGAGTGGCCCCCCCTGCAAGGTATGTGGAGGGGCCCCCTCCAGACTCTATCAGGAGCTCTCCAGCCGAAGTGCTGTGTTGAGGGGGGCCCCTGGAGTTTAAGGGCCCTCCCGCACTGCAGGGGCTGCGAGGGCCTGTGTTACGCCCCTGCCTTGCGTTGTTAAAATTAAGTACAACGCAGTCCCCTTCTAAGCATTTAGTTGTAGAGCCTAACCAGCACACCCTCCTTGCCATAATAATGTGTTTTAGCCAGTTAATGTGTGATGGAACTCTCCTAGAGCACCAATGTGCTGCCTTATTTATAAGGCTTAAGCTACTTTCTTCTTGCCCTGAACAGAGGTAAGGGACACCTGTCAAAATTACTGTGTAAGGAGTACAGTCAGGGGGTAGCTTTAAAGTATTTCCAGCCCCATGCCCAGTTGAGCATCTATACCCTGGGTCTGAATTACTTCTCAATTCTTGTGGTGTTCTCCCTCCCCCTAGCGTGGCGGGTCCTAGTTCATCTTTCCCTCCCCTTCGTCCGTCCCCACCAGATATCCCATTCATCCCAATTTGCCTTCCTCTCGTGTCAATTAACTTTTTTCTGGTGCTGGGCATAAAATTCCGGCTACCTGTGGTAGGTCACGACACACGCTGTTTATTTTGGCAGATTGGTATGTTTTTAGCCCCAGTGGAACTAGTATTGATCCCTGATGCTACGTGATGGAATTGTTGTTGATTTTCAGAATTGATACTGTCTAAAGTATTTGTAATTACCTTTCAGATTGAGTCTCGCGTTTGAAATTGGAATGGGTGAACTGTTGTTGGTGGCCTTGTAGAGATGCGTTTAGAAGCCATCCTCTTTGTAAGTGTGTTGTGATATAGGTTTGTCACCAATCATGACTTCCAGCACTGAGCAGGATGGTGTTTCGGCGAGCACTTGTTCCTAAAATTGTAGCCACAGCCGATTTTAAGTGCATCACCATTGAGTCTGCAAATATCACCCTACCTGCGCATGGGCGATGAGGTATCTGTTGAATGAACTAGACGCGCATCACGAGCATCCTTCCAGCAGTAATCTGGGGCGCAGTCAAGCTCTGCAGATCTGTTTTACTATTTAATGACAAATAGGGTAGAATTAAAGTCAGTGCATGCTAATCTGAGGCTGCATTGTTATCGATGTGCCCTAGACGTTGCTGGGGCACACCTCCTCACAAGCACTTACCTTGTGTCTGGTTTGTGGTGAGCACCATATACAGACACACTGCTGTTCGGACATGTTGTAGACCACGGACTTTGTAGTAATATGTAGCTTTGTACTCATAACGTAGATTCAAATATTCTGGTTGTGATTAGTGTGGGTATCCCGGGCTTACACACAGCGTGGTGAGTAGTGTGTCTGTCATTCAGTATAACTTGTACGATAGACAACCTATAGACATCGACTGAGTTCACTTTTCTCTTTTACCATAGGTGCATAAGTCAGATGACCGATGTCCTGTTGAGATCCAACAACTTTCCCCGGATCAAAACATTGCAATCCTCTCTCTTGGTTGTTTCATGATTGAATTCTGGAGGAGTTATTGTAGACACACATATACTATCACCTCACAACATGTGTTTTAAAGTATTAATAAACCTTGGGCATTGTACAGTGTCTTTATTATTTGTTTGTATGCAGGTTCACTCACTGGCGTAGCAAGGGGGGGGCGGAGGGGGCGGTACGCCCCGGGCGGCACGAGATTTGGGGGCGGCAGGTAAATTTATCGCCAGCACCCCCCCCCCCCGCTCTTAGGCGCTCGGCGGCGGCAAAAGGCAGGGTCCGCCACGGGCGGCAGAGTGCCCAGCTACGCCACTGGGTTCACTGTTTGAGCACTGTGTCGTGGGCACTATTTTTACACGGAATACATTGCACTAAGGGGCATATTATCAAGGAATAGCGATATTTATCGCTAACCGCCTATCGCTGGAAAATATCGCTGAGATAACACCCTATTAACAAGGTTTATCTCCATAGCGATAAAATTTCCAGCGATAGCGGCAAAATGTGAGAATATCGCTGGAAAAGCAGCGATATTCTCGCATTATGGCTAAGGTGGATTCAGCATTAGAATCCACCTCCTATACTTTAAACAGGTAAGTCATCCTCACTAGCAGGTGATAAAATCTAGCGATAAACGCACTTAGCGCAAATTATTTTATCGCTTCGCCTGCCTTGCTAATAGGGGGTAGTGGTGTTAGAGACTGTTTTCAGTCGCTTTAAGTAGGGAACGCCTTCCTTGCATGTCATTAGCGATAATTATCGCTGACATGCAAGGCGATGGAAAACGTGGCCTCTAACGCCTGAAAGCTGTCGATAACGCCTGTTAGCGACAGCTTGCTAATAGGGCGATAACATTATCGCTGCTTTAGCGGCAAAAAGTGCCGCTAAAGCGGCGATAAAGCCCTTGATAATATGCCCCCAAATTACCTATTTTTGGAAACAAGGAGAAAAGTGTCCTGTACTCATTCTGCTGTAATCCTATAAGATATAAATGGGCTAATGGTATATGAAATACATAATTGAGTTACATACTTTGGACATACACAAGAACTATTGTTAGAAGGGAGTACCATGGGACAATTGTTGCAATCAAAGAGGACTTCTTTGGTGGCTCTCATGCTAAATCTGTCTGTTCTACGTAACTTTAAACCTTGGCAAAGTTTAGCCAGCAGTGTCTAACCTAGGACTTGTACTGGAGGTACGGTACATCCTCAATTACAATTCCTAGGTGGTGACAACAGCAGAGGGGTCAGGCATGTAAGATGTGTGCATTAGGGTAACTCTCTCATGTTACATGTACATATATCAGGTGACATATCACTTGACCCATTCCTTTACATCCTTCTGCGTGGCTTAAGATTCGGCACTGGCCCACTCCAGACATGCCCCCTCTTACATACATTAGCAGGGGGGGCACCAAGAGGTGTGGCTTCAGCGTGTCTGCCAACTTTCAGAGTAAAATAGATCTTGCATATGAAGTTGATCTTTTGCTGCCATTTGTACTGTGTGGCGCTGCTCTGCATCACATCGGCTCCAGCACAAACTTTTAGTATATATGGGACTTTCAGTTTTAATACATCAATGGAGGATGCAGTGAGTGAGTTATAAGAACATCCATCAAACATATGTGGATAGACAGTATAGGGAGTAGGTAGGCCGTGGATGTCCTATCCTCTCACCTATTTTGCTTTGATCCTTGAATGTATTTGTTGACAGCGGAGCTAACAGTAATATTCAGATTGTGAGGAAGGAAGTGGTTCTTGTAACTTTCCTCTAAACTTGATCTGCTGTCCTCTCAGATGAAGGTCACTAGTCGTCTAATGCGAATGAGAGTGATCAGCGAGTCTGCATGTTTTGTTTGTGTCAGATTGTGCGTTGTGGGTAATACTTGCGGAGAACTCTCCCAATGGGGTTGTGATACGTTTTCTAGATTTTTCTAGAAACACAGAGTTCCACTGAGCAATGATTGAGCAAGAGGTGGAAACAGTCAATACCATGAGACATTACAAGTATAATTAGTGGAACCCCCAAACCTTCTTTCAGGATGGAAAAGGGTGAACAGGAGGAACCAATTCTCGGAGATTTCTGTTATAAATCTCCAAACCCTCATTTTGCTACTTCTAAGTGCTAACCGATAATGAAACCTTCTTATGTTATGGAATAACACACTCAAGAATACTAGAACATGAAGGATACAATTTGAAGACTTATTTCTAAATCAGAATCCTTGTGTAGTGCACATGCTATGAACAAACCTACAATGAAGACAAATAAAATGGCACCCTGCAACGTTTATAAAAAGGGTGAAAAGGAGGAACCACTCCACCATGATTTCTGTCATAAATCTACACCAATCCTACCCTCATTTTGCTCCTACTAAGCGCTTATCTTATTTTAGTAAAGCAGAAAACAAAGCCTATTTTGAGTTTCAGAGATGGCACACAGCTGCATACCAGTTTGAAAAATGAAGTTGGATGTTCAACGAAATAGCAAGGTCTGCTATTCTTGTCTCAAGAGGTCAGCTCCACTGATTACTCAGCGGGCGAAGACTAAGGGGTATATTCACAAGAACGTGTGATAACTACCGCAAGAGTAGCGTAACGCAGCTTTCATTATCGCAGCCCATCGCGGGAAAATAACCCCGTGTCAACGTGGACTTCACAACAACGCGGTAGCATGCGATAGTCTGCCGAAACCGCGGACAAAGTCCGCGATACAACCACCACGATGGAGATAAAAACACAAACCACAACACCAAAAAACACGCGATGGGCCAAAGCGCGATGAGGAAACCAGCGACAAGCAGCGCCAGGCCTGCAACACACACCTGGCAGGCGTCAAAAATCACCATAAAAGTAGAAAAAACACCTACACACAAACTGATCAACACCCAAGCACCATGGAGGCAGCCGGAGCAGGCGCAGAGGACGAGCGCAACCCCACAAGCACCCCGGACGACCAGCCTGGGACCTCGGGGACAGGGAAGGGCAAGGACAAGAAGACCAGGAAGACCAAGTTCAGTCCGCAGGCGAACAGGATCATAGTCACGGAGGTGATGGAACACCATCAACAACTCTTCGTCACCTCCAACGTGTCATTGGGCACCAAAACTGGAATATGGCGGGACATCGTCGACAAGGTGAATGCCGTCGGAGAGCACAAGCGGACAATGGACGAGGTCAAGAGGCGATGGAATGACATCAAGCGGAAGACCAAGGAGAAACTCTCCGCCAACCTGAAGGCAGCAACGCAGACCGGAGGTGGGGGCCCAGCACCACAGCTGGAGCTGGATGACATGGAAGAGCTGGTGTCGACAGTCATCAGTGTGCAGACTGTGGCCAGAGTCGGCGGACCGGACACTGCTCGACAGGACACAACACAACCGCAACAGGGTGAGTGACCAGCAGGTACTGGGGGGACGGGGGGAGATGGCCACAATGGCACACATGCACTGGCAAGCAGGGCACAGTGCACACCCACAATCACTCTGGGTCCTCGCCCAGACCCACAGACTGTCACAATGTACAATGCCATGCTGTCTGAATGTCAACCTGCACCATGCGGCTACATACATGTGGACACATTGTAATACACCATCTCCCCTTCACATCGCAGGGGCATTGTCAACACCTCCTGCAGAGCAGTCACAGCCACTCTTCACTGATGACGAGGAGGAGGACAACACCAGCATCGACACCCAAACCATCCAAGACCTCATTGACCTGCTCTGCAACTCACCTCCAGGATCAGGGCAGCCCAGCTACATCCATGAGACCCCACCCACCACCCAAACCACCCAGCAGGAGGCACCCACAGCTCCGGCACCCTCCCAAGACCCCCAGGAACAACACATGGCCTTCCAACGCCGTGTGCTGGAGGGCCAGAGGGAGACGGCCGAGCAGGTGTGGGTGGGGTTCGAGCTCATGGCTACCAAACTGGACGCCAACCTTGGGTGTCTATGTCCGCCCCATGGACTCCAGTGAGCCCTGACTGACATCTCTGGAGTCATGACGCGGAGGGAAGAATACCTGTCCGCTCACAGTGGCCCCAGCGATGCCAGCCGTGAGCTGGAACACATGCGGAGGCTCATGGAGGACATGGTGCGGATGGAGGCGGAAAGGATGGCAGCCTCCGCTGCACATCAGCGAAATGTAGCTGGGATCTACCGTGCCCTGCATGTCCTCATCATGGCATTGCTGCCACAAGGCGTGGCGATGATGAATGCTGCTGCCCCCACACCATCCACATCTCCGCCCCCTGGTGTGTCAGTGCCTCCCAGTGCGGCAGGCGTATCCACTCCGGCACCTGATGTGTCACTGCCACACAGTGCGGCCGACAATCCTCCTCCGGCCTCTGATGTGTCAGTGGCACACAGTGCCGAAGCCGGCACTGCAACTCCCACAGGTGGGGCAGGGCACACACCCGGGGACGAGGACGTGGATGGGACTGTGGTCAGGAGGGCCAGGCACTAGCATCCATTTCCGCCACCTTGCCTGTTTCTGCTTGGTGCCGCAAATGGCCTCAGGACCTACCACTGACCCCCCAATACACTCCGATGCACTCACCTTGGACAGCGACATGGACTGCCACATCCTGTTTGACGACCAATGACACGGCGGACAGACTGCAGACTGTACCCTTCCTCTTCCGCAGTACAGCTCATCCCGGGATGGACACTGGCTGGCCCTCCAGGGGCCCATATTGTGTAGTGTGCTCGGCATTGCCCTGTACCGCTCCAGCTGCATGACTGCACTGGATGTGCAAATAAACATCCAGTGACGCACTGCTGTGTAATGTCTTACGTCATTCCTGTATGGATGTGTGGATGAATGTGGGGACAGTGCCTTCCCTTGCGTCAATGATGTTCATCCTGTGGGATGCCAGTCAGAGGGTGCGACATTGCATTTTGTGTAGCGGGTTCCGTGAACACTACAACAGGGACACACGCATCAGTCACTTCCTTGTCCGGACATGGACTGGACCACGCAGAGAGCCCACGAGTCATTGTTGCAAGCCCTGCGCTGGTCGGGCGTATGGCAGGCCAGACCACTCCGCTAACGCCCCGAGGGGGGGCCCTCATTGCTACCCGTCGCAGCCGTACTCGCTGGTGGTGTGCAGGTCACTGGTCTAGTTGTCAGAATGTCACAGCCACTCCCTGAGGGCAGGTTTTCACACACACCACACCCATCCTGCACAGGCATCACAGGCCATGTGACTGCGCCAACATAAGGGGCCGACGATGTCACATTCCCCTCTTCCGGTGTTGTCTGGATGATGGCCGCTCCACGGTTCTCACACATGTAGGGCCCATGAGTTGTTGCGCACAGGGTTAGTGGCACCCGGGGCCTTGCGGACGGCACGGGCCTACCACCACGTGGCGCAGACTGGTGTTGCACAGGGTTAGTGGCACCCGGGGCCTTGTGGACGGCAAAGGCACCCCGCCACGGGACGGTGACTTTGGGTGCCCTGAGTCAGTGGCACCTTGAGCTGCTGAGCGGGTGTGCAGCCTGCGATGATGCCCCGTCCCGGAGGTCCAGACAGCTCAGGTTTTGTGTGCCCTGCTGGACCGCAGTGTAGGCCAGAGCCAGCGGGCAGCGCAGGCCTACCGCCACGTGGCGACGCTTCCGGGATCCCAGAGTTGGTGGCACCCATTGGGCTGAGCGGGTGTGCAGCCTGCGATGGTGCCTGGTGCACTGGTATGTCCTCTGGCATGGAGTAATCAAGACCCAGCACCAAACGTGAGACCTGGTGGCCTGCGGAGTGGGGATGCATGATTTGGAGGGTGCCATGTCCGCGGGCCCCGGGCTTGTGGCTTGCAGCGGCACGTGGTGGGACCTCCTGTCTACGCGCAGGTGGTGGAAGGTGAGCATTGGGGCCTGGCTGTGCATGGGCGGGCATGCTCTGATGGGCGGCGGGGGAGGTTGGGGTGCCTCTGCCTGGGTGTGCATGGGCGGGCAGGCGATGTTGTCTTGTGCAAGTGTGTGTACTATGCCAGTCATGTATCTGGGCTCTGTTTCAGCTGACGGCTCTGAATGAGATGTGTGGCCTGGTGAACTGCACTACATACCGGCACGTGGTTGGAGACACACCGGTAAGCAGGTAAGCAGTGTGGCCTGGGTGCGCAGGGGCGGCACTGTCTCTCTCTCTCCCTCTCTTCCTCTCTCTCTCCTCTTCTCCCTCTCTCTCTCTCTCCCTCTCTTCCTCTCTCTCTCCTCTTCTCCCTCTCTCTCTCTCTCTCCCTCTCTTCCTCTCTCTCTCTCTCCCTCCCTCTCTTCCTCTCTCTCTCCTTCGCTCTCTCTCTGTCCTCTGATGTGCGCAGGACACACCTTCTCATCATGTTTTTTGTCTTACAGGCTGTGACCTACGTATTGTCCGGAGGGGAGCGGCCATGTGTCTTCATTTCATTTCGTTGTTCTATTTTAATAAAGTTTCATTTGTTGCTTCGAAAGTGAATGTGTGCTGGTCATTTCTGTGACGATACAAAAGGGGATGATGGACGGAACGTTTGAGCCAATCAAACACTCACCCCCAGTCAACTGATCTGGGTTTAATCCATCATCATTCTTTAGCTCACTCCACCACCCCAGTTCAGACATGGCCATATGCAAATCAGTCTGACCCTGTGCCTCATGGGAACAGTCCAGCCCGAACTGCCAAGCCATGTCTTCCCTGGACCGGAAACAAGCATCCTAGGACCGGTTTCTGGCATTTCAGCCGTCATCAGCCAGGCTTGCTTGAATCCAGTGGCAAAGTGAGCAAGGGACCCACGTCTGGGCATACCCCCGCCAACATAGGGCGACCAAAGCGATACAAAAGGGGATGATGGACGGAACGTTTGAGCCAATCAAACACTCACCCCCAGTCAACTGATCTGGGTTTAATCCATCATCATTCTTTAGCTCACTCCACCACCCCAGGTCATTTCTGTGACGACACATCCATGTCACCAGTTGTGGTTGTGTGGCATCAAGCGGAATAATTTGTACATGTCTAGGTGTGGCTGATGTGGCATGTCTTTGGTCGGGGGGGTGCCAGGGAGGGGTGGTCCTGGGGGTGGTGGCGGTGGGTGTTGTGGCCCTCTTGGGTGTCCGGGCCGCATGATGGGTGGCTCCATGACATCTGTTGCCCTTCCGATGTAGCCCTGGGCTGTGCTCCCTTTTGGTTTGCAGGCTGCCGTCCGAGTTTACACCAGGTCAGAGCAGGTGTAGATTTCCTGGTGCTAACGCGCCTTATCGCCTGTTTTGTGTTTTTATCGCGGATGTGGCTGGTTGTTGTGAATGTTGAGGTGTGATGTTGTCTCGACTTTTGGCACGGGAACGCCAACTCTGCATCTCATTAGCAATATTTGCGGGGGTCCTCTGTGGCGATGTTTTTTGCGGCTGCTATCGCGGGTAAACTGGTGCTGTGGGCTGTTAACACCGGCTTGTGAATGGGGAGGTAAATTTATCACGACTTTGGCTGCGATAAAGTGCCGTTAATTCGGTGATAGCTCCTTGTGAATATGCCCCTAAGTGCCTCCCGTCTAAGTAACCTTCAGTTGAGACCAGAGATATGATTCTGTATGGCCTGTCCCAGTGTCACCTGGTGTGAAGAGCCTCCTCTACCCTTCACTCTCTGGGGCCGATTCCGATCTCGCTGGGAGAAGGCTCCGTCCGACTCGGATCCGGAGGGCTTACCGACCGACTCGTGCTCCGGGGCTCCGAGCGCCCGAGTACGATGCGAACAAGCGCTGACGGACACGGGTCGCTCGGAGCCCCATTGAAGTCAATGGGAGCCTGTTGTATGACGCGTACATAGGCTCCCATTGATGAAAAAGGTACGTTGCGCACAAGGGCGCCCCCTGTAGTGGGGACGCATCTGTGCCACCCGCACTGTACATGTGTGTGTAAGTCCCCCCCTGTGATCGACTCGTAAGGCTACGGGTGAAGGGGGGTCCGGCGCGGACCCCCAAAGTCCGCTTCCCGGAGCGTTTACATGTCGGAGGCTCCGACTCGATCCGGCTGTCCGAATCGTGCATCGTACTGGCTCGGTCGGAAATCGCCTCCATTTCACGGCACGGTTTGCTTACGGAAGGGACGTACGGAGCGGGTCGGACCCGGAAACGATTCGGTCGGCGATTTTGCGTTTCTCGCATCGTACTTGCTCGCTCGTACAGCTGGACGAGTCGGTCGGAACACGTGTACGGCTCGTACTTTTTCTGGCCGGATCGCGTTCGGAGCCCTTCCGAGCGAGATCGGAATCGGCCCCTCTGTGTTTGACTTTTATAACATGATCTTATTGTTGTTAGAAACCTTTCGCAAAACAATTAACAGAAAATGGCCTGATGGCCTTTCAATTATTCTCGATGTATAATGTATAAGATTGGTTCAACTGAATAACAACAAACGAGACACATAGTTGTCAGCCCTTTAGATACTCTAAGAAAATCATTAACAAATTAATGTAAAATGAAGCAGTCAGCGTTTAGATTAAATACTGTAAACATATTCATGTTAGCTTTGATTATTAAATTGCAGAACATAATAATATAATATAAAAGTGTGTGATATTAATCATACGTTTTCAGCATTTTGATGGACTAACTGGAATTTGTACCTCAAGAAGGGCAATGTCCAGAATTGAGAAAGATACAATATTCATAATAGTTGGATGGTGGTGTTGAACTTTTTTACCATGTACCCATATGTACGGGCGGTATAGCAAGGGCACTCCTTAGGTGTTTTATCTTCTAACTGGTGAATTTATTGTCTGAGATTCTGAATGTTGTGGTCGTTCCTGGACAGGGGTTAAAAATAAAGGTCAGGAATGTGACGAGGTCTGTTTATTTCTAACTATTCAATCTGCTTTCGAATGTCTAATAAGTATCTAGACGCTCTTGGAAGTGCACATACTGGGAAACTGGAAGATATTTTAGATGTAGAGCCAGTTGATTTCACAGGTCTTTCTTGGAGGAACAATCCACAAAAACATTGTATTTCATTGCATCAGCAATACGGAGCATAAAGATGAACAAATAAAAAAACATTAAAATCACTCTGTGCTGCACAAGAGGAGATGTGGCCATTGACATCGAGCATGGACGCTGTTACCATCATTGGTGTCTCAAAAGGAATGAGGGAAGTAAGACTGAAGCTGTTATTAGGAAGCTTTTGAATATTCTGGTGAGAAAGAGACAGTACACGGTTATAAAATCAAAATTAACTATAAATAAAAAGGTTTTACAGAGTGCTTTTGAGAACGTTCACATGCAGTTTTGAGGACAGTGCCATATGGAACAGAAGATGACAAAATGAAGGGGTAAATGAAGAGAAAGTGAGTCTCGACAGAATTGTGAACAGCAAATATTGACCCAGCTTGCCCCGTCACAGACAGAAGAGCCTGTCTAAAGCTGGCTAAGGCTAATGCAGCGTCTACAAGAAGTCGGTAGCCTGGCTTATGAATATTAATAATCTGGCTGTGCCAATTTACAACACTGCAGATGCACTCTCGCGATGCGCAGAGGCCTGCAGGGAACAGCAGGCTTCCAAACGTTGCCATTGGCAGCATAAGATAGAACATTTGACAAACATTTTGTTGCTAAGCATCACTGTGCTGGGGTGCTGCAAGCACTCCTAATCATACAGCTACTGTCACTAGCAGAGCCCACGCTTCACCAGAAGTCAGGGAGTGTTCATGGTCTGGGTCTGTTTCACATGATTTAGCCTCTACATGGCCCTAAAACGTGTTTGCCAACTATGGAGGGTGGCTTTAAAGTGTCTGTCCAACAGCATGTTATCATTGCAGCAAAGTCAAACAAATGAATGTGCAATTGTGATTAGTAAATAGCCCTAATCTGCGATAAAGATAAATAGGACGCCCTTCTTAAACAAGAAAGCATGAAC
The DNA here is from genome assembly GCA_963921515.1 of Calotriton arnoldi. Taxonomy (NCBI): domain Eukaryota; kingdom Metazoa; phylum Chordata; class Amphibia; order Caudata; family Salamandridae; genus Calotriton; species Calotriton arnoldi. The sequence goes on from CAWUFW010005814.1 coordinate 954,088, forward strand.
CAGTAATCAAACTGTGAGTAAAGTTAATGCAACAAACACCACACATTCCTCTGAATTACAAGCTGCACCTCATGTTGCTTGTGGAGTCCAACAAAAGGACTGTTGAGCTCATCACTAAAGTCAACAGGAATACAAGTGGCTCGATGTAGGTATCCACGGAATGCCAATGACAGTCTATCCAAGCAAAACCAAACCATGAAAAACCCATAAAAGCAGTAGATAAAGAGCACTGCCCCAGATCCCACTTTCTCTTTAATATTTCTTACATGTTCTTTTTTAATTTAGTGGAAACATGAGGTCTCCCAGGCAGCTAAAGCTGTTTGCAGTGAGACCTAAAAAGACATTTTGCAAAAGTCAATGAATAGCGGGAAAACCAATAAAGTCCAAGGGTTCTCTCGAGGTTCAACCTAGACCATGGCACCTCAAGTGGCTGAACCATGAGTGCACACGGCCAGGTTAAAGCCGGTGACTGACTCATTCAATAATCTTATCTTTGCACTTAAAAAATATTTTGCAGCTTAAAATGTCTAACATAAAAAGGTCCAAGGTCCAAAGGTCCAAAAATGTCTAAGCTAAAAAGGTTCAACCTACAGGCTGTGCCCAGGAAGGAATCCAGGCAGATGCATAAGCAGAGCCAAAGACCTTGATGAACCCTGGATATCAGTTGGAAAGAATTCGGAGCCAGATGTGGCTACCAAATAAGGCCAGCGGGCAAGTACTCAAGGCCGGACCAGGTGTAGTGATTAGTCCATGTGGAGATATCAATTTTTGGATTAAATTAGCTTTTTTAATTTACAAAAGTCGAGTTAGATGAATCTGTAGTTTCCATGAAATATCAGTCTGGCTTTACAGGAGGCAAAAGTGAACAACATTTATGGGAAATGAAAAGTGCTGACAGGGATGAGTTGATGTGGTCAGTCAATGAAGCTGCGCCTGTGCTGGATGGGTGCTCCGGTTTCACCTCTGTCTTCTAGAACTTGCAAATGCACAACTTTTGCTGCACAAATCAGGCTAATTCACACAAAACATGTGACATTGATGCTTTTTTGCAAACTGACGTCTTCAGGGCTCACCTCACACCTTCCAACCACCTCAGATCTTTAGGTGTAAGGGTCTACTAAAGCTGGGGAGGTTCTTTTATAGGCCACACAGTGCACACTACATAATTAGGATGCTGTGAACTTGTCAGCGGCCTCCTCTAGTCTTGGATGTTCTTCAACCTCTTGGCTTCCTTACTTTCAAAAAGCATGGTACCCCAGGAGGCAAATAACTGTCCCGAGCATACTTGATCTAAAATTGGTTCTTAACCTGTGGTTCAAGGACTCCTGGGTGTCAACGGGGCGTCCTCAGGGGGTCCACCACTGTTTTACAAAATTAAATAATGTTAAAATTAATACATTTAAATTAATAAAGTATATACAATTAAATAAGCAAAATTGAAACGTTGAAAACATTATCTATATTTGATTGTGAATTAAATAATATATTTCAATATTTGAGCATCTGTTTGGTATACTTATTATTGTGAATTGTTTTGAGGTCAAATCATAGAAATTGCTTAGACCTGGGGTCCCTGGCTTCCATTAATGACTCAGTAGGGAACCCCTGATTCCGGTAATGATTCAGTGGGGGTCCACATAAATCAAAAAGGCAAGAATTGCTGATCTAAATGACAGTGGATTAAGGAAAATAACTGCCCTCCAAGTTCTTGGACTCTGGTCCTGAATGACAAACATTCAGGCAGAGGTAGGAACAGCAGAGCTACCTTGTTGCCAGTGGATGAAGCATGGGATTTTTAACAGCGGAACTGGTCTGATTTTGCTGTGCGATCTCACTCCAATACCTAAAAAGATTCCCCAATACCCACGTCCCATTTTGTCACGAGATTATGTAGTTCTTGTGCTTATATTTGCCAATTTTTCCCATAATTCAACAGGGTGCAGGACATCTTCGAGCTTTAGGGGCCTTCTATTCGAGTCAAATTCCATCCACCTCCAACCACTTCAGCTCAATTCATATCAAAGGCATCCAGGCACCTGCACCTTCACCAGGCGCTCTCCCAAGCAAAGGCCTTTGTTCACTTCTCGGGTATTGTGTCTGTCTACCTTTAAAGATGCTGCTCAGTCACCTAGGGTCATTGAAAGGGGCGAAACCAAGCTGTTATTGCGAGGACTCTCTTTAAGCTATACCAATCCTCTTTTTAGGATCTAACTTTGCAATCAATCAGTGCCTCTATCTCTGAAATTCAAATAAAGAATTCATTTATATTTATCCTTATGAGACAAGGGTCCCTCATCGAGGCTGGCGCTGGTGAGGTCAGCACTGACACCAAGCTGTATGAGATGCATTTTGAATTGTGGGAATAATACCCGCCTTTATATTTTCAAAACTTACTCACCCACATCCAAATGGCAGGATCTCCTGAAATTTGACTATTGAGCCATAATTCTAGGTATTAATTTTCTTATTCCCCAGAATCAGCCTATGTCCCCGCAAGTGCATAATGTATGGGGTTACACTAAGACATCATATCCACACTGTTTAACCAATGTCCATGTGGCAGGTCTGTTTAGCAGGTCGAAGTCCAAAGTAGAAGTCAAAATTCCAGAGGTCCAACTTTAAAAAAAAATCTGGGCAATATTACAATGCAATATTATATTGCAAGGCCGTGAGTGCTACTTGTGCCATCTAGCATGATTGGTATATATGTAAAAGGGTCAGCACTGGTACAGTACTTCAGAATAGGAGATCCCATATACCACTGTAATAATGTGGAAGTGCAGGCAATGTGAGGCTTTTGTGAAGTTTATGGGAAAGATAATGAATAGAATGAAAAATATTCTACAACCTCAAACAATGCTCATTAATAAACAGGTTGATCTCTATTTTCTTTGAAAATAAGAGCCCAACAATGACAAAATGAATACCTATTTTGTTTTATGTTACATTGTTTTATTTACTGTTTTGTGCTTGTTTATTTGTTTACAATAATGGTGACATATGCAGTGTTAACCAAATTCCTTGTAAGATCAGAGGATTAGAAATACTGGCCAATAAGATGTGGAGGTGAGCAGAATACAGTTAGGACAAAGTGGCAGGAGGAAAAGAGTTGTTGAGAATGAGTTTGTGAAGAAAGTCAGCTTTATTAGTATGATCTTGATAACTTTAAAAAACAGATCAGTAAAACATCAGAGGAAGGTCAATCCATAATTTGGAACTGTGATGTGTAAGAAGAAAGGTTCTCATTCAGGCTTATGGGTTTTTGGCAGTGAAACATATATTTCGCCACAGAATTTTAAGTTAAGTCCTCCAACAGTTTAGCAGTTAGCACTATGATCTGAGAAAATAACATATTGGGTCTTGTTTTCTTTCAGTAGATGTCAGGCAGTCTTGCATAATCACACTTGGTAACTTCTTTATTTCTCCATAGAAAAAAATATTCTTCCCGTGGAGATATCTCATCCTCTACACCTGCTCCGATTTTGAGGGTGTTCCATATTCACTCCTACACTGCATAATGAATAATTCAGTATACTGAATTCATCAGCAACAGTTTCCTGGATATAAATTAGATAGAAACAAGTTTGGAAAACTGACAAGCTTGTCAGTTTGTGGGTGCTCTCAGTCATTTCAGGCCACCCACCCCGATGCCCTCACTCCCCGCAATAGGTGTAGGATTTAGAGACGTGTATATACTGCCCTATTAGGCAGTACACGCTGAGACATGAATATAATTGGCAAGTGGCAGAGGGTTGAGCCTCTAATAAAAAGTTATCTTCATTTATTTTTTTGCTAAAATGGTCCTTAGGGGATCTGCCGAATCTGATGAAGTGCTACATCCTCGGTCTGGCTCTTAGGATGTCTTCTAAGGGCGGGGGAGCAGAACTGACTGATTCACACTTGGCCTCTGTCTTGGATTGTCCATGCCTGGACCTCTAAAAGACACCGGGACACGAGGACTCCCTCTACCATGGGTGTTAAGTCATCAGATCAGCAGTCAAACAGCTTCTGGGACCAAAAATAAGAAAGTGCAGAGCTACAGTGGTTGGTACAGTGGGCTGCATGGCGCTACTGGCTTCTTGGACTCCAGGAGCTACAGAAAGGCACCGGCCCCGATCTGGTATAACGCAGTTATTTATGTGGACATCACTGGAGGGGCTAGTACCGATGGGGAGACTACCCGCTTATCCACATGCCTTGACACTTGGTAGAGCAAGCAGATAAAGTGCACTAAGGAAAGTGCGTGAGAAGCATTGGGTGAAATAATGCAGATAACCCTGTGTGGAGTCAATGAGGTCTCATCTTTGAATCTTCCTAGCCAGTGCATTAAGTGATGTTATGTTGGTTACCTGTTAGTCCATGCTTGTGATAAGACATTTTGCTAATTCGCAAAGATTTCAGCCGAACCTGTGTAATATTACAAGCATTGGAATAATGTTAAAGCAAACAGGTGACTTTTCTTATTTTCTGTGCATTAGGATGGATTATATGTATGCAGTGGGATCAGCACCCCTGGGGAGCATTAGGAAAAGGCACCACTTCCAAATCTGCACTTTGCGTGTTTTCCCTTTAACGTTGATTTTTCCTACTCATGCCACCACCATTTCCAACACGCGTTTTGACCAAATACTGCACGGACTGTAACACTTGACTGCACTCTCCAAATAGCAATGGCGCTTCGTTCCAGTCACGTTAAGGGCTCAAATGGGTGTGAAAAGTACACTTCCAGACCTTCATGAATGCCCAAGAAAGTTTGGAGTGTGAACTAACTTTACATTGAATGTGGTTTGCCACTCCTCTTACACCATCAATATACTTAACATTTTGACACATTGATTTGAAAATTCCATCTGCATAATGTACTCTTGCATTGCACATATTATGAACAGATGTGAAGGTACCTATACCAATTTTGGGACTCATGGTAACATACATCACCGATTATTGGGTGTAATCTGTTTGACGTATAGAAAAATCTTTATGAATCTACCCATGTGTGAATTTTTCGGGACATCGTTACCTTCAACTCTCCTCTGTTAAAAATTCTGAACACTTAACCTTTGAATATCTTGGCGCTGAACTCACTATACAGGGCTCTCCCACAATTTGCCTACATAACATCTACCACCCCTCGGGTGATCCTATACCCTTCGCCGAGGAACTGTCCGACCTTCTCTCCCAATCCTCACTCTCCATCTCGAAAAATCTCTTCCTAGGAGATTTTAACATCCACTGGAACAATGTTGTTGACCCCACAGTCAGCCATCTCATCAATCTTCTAGAGATCAATGGCCTTGTTCAACTATGTCACTCGCCCACCCACACCAAAGGTGCCACTCTTGATGCCATCATTTCCAATAACGACTTGGCCTCCCTCTCCAGCATCCTCCCCATTGACTGGTCTGACCATCACCTCATCATGTTCAAGATCGAATCCTCTCTCCCCCCCCCCCTATTAAAACCTTCAAACCCATGAAATGGACCAGAAACCTTAATCAAATCTCTCCTGGCGAACTTGAGTCTAAGCTCCAAGCTCAACTTCTTCTCACCCCTCTCTCCCAAGACGCCAATGAGCTCACCGAGCTTTTCAACAAGACCGTCAATGAGGTCATACACCTCCTAGCCCCTCCCAAACTAAAAAAACAAAGAACCATTCCATCCAAAACGTGGTTTAACTCTGACCTCAAATACGAAAGACGCTCACTTAGACTGACTGAAAGAACATGGAGGCAACACCCCTCCCCCGCCCACCTTGCCTGTCTCCGGGCCACTGGAGCTACTTATAAAAAACAAATTTTCAAAGAAAAGGCCACCTTCTTCCGAACTCAACTAGACCGGGCCAAAAATTGACCCAGAGAACTATTTAACATTGTTCGCAACCAAACATCCACAGCCCCCATTAAACTGGCCGCCTCAACAAATAGATGTGAGGAAATTGCCAACTTCTTCTCGGATAAAATCGCCAAAATTGATCAGTCCTTCCATCTAACTCAAATCCCACCCAATCCCCCATTTGCTGCTGACATTACATTAGATGATCCTTCCATCTTGACTCTACCTCCTTCCTCTTCCACTCACCTTCACGCTACATCCCACCCAGATTTCAGTCTCCCCCCCCTTGCAACTGAAAAACAATGCATCCTGGACTAACTTTCACCCCGTGACTGAGTTCGAAGTCTTTAACATCATCGCCCAACTTAAACCGTCCTCACACACCAAAGATCCTCTCCCCTCTAGTCTTATCCAGAATCTTAACCACATTATTGCCCCTTATTGGACCACTATCATCAACACTTCCTTCTCCACAGGATGTGTGCCAGACTCCCTTCAACTCGGTCAAATCATGCCTATTCCTAAAAATCTCACATCAGACCCTAATGACCCGAACAATCTCCGTCCTATCTCGAACCTACCACTTCTCTCCAAAGTCCTTGAAAAATGTGCTTTGCTTCAATTGGATAATCACATTAACAATTTCAACCTTCTGGACCCCTTGTAATCCGGCTTCAGAAAAGGCTGCAGCACTGAAACCGCCATGCTAAAGATAGTCAATGACATCCACTCCTCCCTTGACAACGGTGAATCCTGCCTTCTCATTCTCCCTGACCTCTCATCGGCCTTTGATACAGTCAACCACAACTCCTTACTCAACTCGCTCAAGACCCTCTTTGGCCTCAGCGGTCAGGTCCTTAAATGGTTTACCTCATTTCTCCAACACAGGACACAACAAATCAAAATTAACGACTGCCTATCTAACCCCTCACCTGTGACCCTAGGTGTCCCTCAAGGCTCTATTCTCTCCCCCTCTCTCTTTAACCTCTTCATGGAACCTCTTACCATCATTCTGAAACAAGCTGGAATCAATTATCACCTCTATGCTGATGACACCCAACTTTACTATAAGATTAGGTCCCACTCTGATGTACTTCATCTTAACCAGACCTTGAACAAGATCCAATCCTGGTTCTACGCCAATCATCTCAAACTTAACCCTAAGAAAACTGAAGTCATCCTCTTCTCACCTAAAAAAAACCAGCCCCCCATCCAAACCTGGATCTCTAATCTCAATTCTCTCAACTGCTCACTCTCTTTGTCCAATTCAGTGAAATCACTTGGTATTATCATCGACAAAAATCTAACCCTTAACGAACACATAAAAAACTCTGCTAAAGGAGCTCTCTTCACTCTCCGCCATCTGAAGAAAATCAAACCTTTCATTCCACCTGAAGACTTCAAATGGGTTGTCCAATCCCTGGTATACTCCAAAATTGACTATGGTAACGCTATCTTCACAGGAACCCCCAAAGTTCACTTAGCCCCACTCAGATCCGTGCTCCACTTAGCTGCCAGGCTTATCACTGACTATAAACGTTTTGACCACATCTCCCCAGCTCTGAAGGCCCTTAACTGGCTTCCAGTGGAAGGTAGATCCTCCTACAAGACAGCATGCACTAGGCATAAAGCTCTACACCAGAATGCCCCGCTGTACCTCACAAATAAACTCAAAAAAGCGGGCGGCTCCAGACCGATGAGGAGCACAAACACTTTCCTCCTCATCCCCCCTATTCAAAAAGAAAAGCACTCAATCTCGCTCCTTCTCAGGAAACGCGCCGAACATCTGGAATGCCCTCCCCAAGGAATTGCGTTGTAACCCCTCCTACATCTGCTTTAAAAAAGAACTCGAACTGCACCTTCTCAGCAAATACTGGGGTCCTTAATCTGGCATCTGACCCCACACTCTGCCTCCCCTATACTTATACCCTTCCCCGCCTCTTCCCCTACTTGGTGCCCCACGCCTACTCTTATCTAATTATGCCTCACCCGCAGTCCAGCAAAGAACCCTTTTTTCTCCCTCTGTCACTCCCTATGTAAACTTATCTGTTATTGTTGTTTCTATGTTTATAGACATCCGTGGAGTGCCTTTTCATGTATATTGCCCTTGGCTCATTTCAGTTTGATTTTACTTCCTTTTATGATCTGCTATTGAACATTCCTTTCTTTGTCCTGTAATCTTGTTTTTGCACATGTAAAGCGCTCTGATACCCCCGGGTGTAGCCAGCGCTATATAAAACCTTTCAAATAAATAAATAAATAAAATAAAAAATCATTGCATAAGCATTGCCTTTAATGATCATCAGAATAACCTTTTATTTTAAAGCTTTAAAACCTGATGACTGCTTGCTCGTTTTGGTCCAGCTAGGGACATTATTCCTGTATACTGCCAGGAGTGGTGTCCAGTAATACATTCATGCCCTTGTTAGGTCTTCATCTGCCTGGATGTTGCATTATTGATCTCTTTGTGTTGCAGTGAACCCATCACTGGGAGCAAACCTTCACTTGGCCATGATACCAAAGCCATGAGGCAGGAACATTTTATTACACCCAGAATAAGATAAGAGACACAGTGTAGCCACCACACATCAAGTTACTCTAAATACTCCAAACCCAAAGTCTGGGAGTGCTGGGTCTAAAATAGTTGCAGCCCCACATTAACCGCCCTCACGAGGACATCGTCACCTGTATATTCCGCCTCATGGAGTAGCAGCAGGTGTATGTGATTGGTCATAAGCACGTGAAGGGCATTAATAAGGTACTTGGGGGCATATTCTCAAGAACGTGCGATAATCATCACCAAAATAGGTTAACGCAATTTTCCATATCTCCGGCTATCGCGGGAAAATAACTCCTTGTCAACGTCATATTCACAACACGGCGGTAACATGCGATAGTTTCCCGATAACACGTCAAATGTCCGCAATAAAATTACCTGGATGGCGATAAAAATCTAAACCCGAATGTGAAAAAAGTTGCAATGTGCCCAACTGCGATAAAAAACTCAGCGATAAGCAGCGCCAGGCCTGCAAGTCACACAAGTCAGGCGGGCAAAATCACCTAAAAGCGGCAATCAAAAACACAACCAAGACACAAACAACCGCGAAGCACCATGGAGGTAGCCGGAGCAAGTACAGAGGACAACCAGAACCCCACAAGCCCCACGGAGGACCAGCCTGGGACCATCATTGGGGAGACGGTGGCAGGAGTTGGGGGACCGGACACTGCACAACATGACCTGAGCCACCAGCAACAGGGTGAGTAATGACCAGGGACTGGGGGGACGGGGGGAGATGGGCACAGTGGCACACATGCACAATTAAGTATAGCTCATCTGCGGACAAACCATGCCCAAGAGTCACAACTCCGACCAAGAGCCCAATTTACCCAAGTCTGCAACATCTCAGCACTGTATAAGCACAGAAGTCAAAGGCACACCGCCTGAAAGGGATAAGGGCCAGCCAAATCAGAGCTGAAGGGGCAACTCACCCACAATGCAGCACAAACACATAAGAATCAGAGCACCTCAACATTGACAACAATGTGGTACAATCTGCAACATTTACACAACAGAACAGAGGACACAACTGCTGCCGCTTGTGTGTAGAAAATGGCCCTTCGCATGTGGCATAGCAGGAAACTGTGAGATGATAATGTACAAGTACAACCTCACATCCCTGATGGTGTAGAAATGTCAACTGTCCAGCATCAAATTGGCATCTCCTCACAAACAGTCACAATGTACATTGTCATGCAGTCTAACAGTCAACTTGTACAATGTGTGAACATACATGTGAACACAATGTCAATCTGCATCTCCCCTTCACATTGCAGAGGGAGATCCAACACCTCCTGCAGAGCAGACCCAACAACACAGCACTGATGATGAAGAGGACCACCCCAACATCTACGCCGACGCCCTCCAACAGCTCATGGACAGCTCCGGCACCCCACCTCCAGCAGCAGGGCAGCCCAGCTGCATCGATGAGACCCCACCCCCTGCACAGACTGCACAACAGGAAGCACCCACCACCACAGCTGTCTCCCAGGACCCCCACGACCAACACATGGCATTCCAACGCCGTGTGTTCGGGTGCCAGGAGAAGATGGCTGACCAGCTGCGGGTGGGGTTCGAACTCATGTCAGCCAAACTAGATGCCATACATGGGTGTCTAAGTCCCATCAGGGACCACTTACAGTCCCTAACGGACACCCACTGTCCGCTCGATGCTCTCCAACAATCCATGGCTGACATCGCTGGAGTCATGACTCTGAGCCAAGAACAACTGTCTAGTCAGAGTGGCTCCAGCGATGTCAGCTGGAGTTGGGACACATAAGGAGAATGATGGAGAGCTTGGAGCAGATGCAGGCGGAAAGAATGTTTGCCACGGCTGCACACCAGTCAGATGTAGTTGTGATCCTCCATGTCCTGCAGATCCTCGTCATGGCATTGCCACCACAAGGCCTGGCGCGGATGAATGCTGCTGCTACTACTCCATTCACATCTCCGCCCCCTGAAGTGTCAGTGCCAAAACAGTGCGGCAGACATTCCACCTCCGGCCCCTGATGTGTCACTGCCACACAGTGATGCAGACAAAACACCACCACCCGCATGTGAGGCACCGGACACATCAGAGGACGAAGATGATGATGAATCGGGCTTTGTGGTAAGAAGGAAGTGGTAGCATTCATCTCCGCCATATGGTCTGTTTCAGCTTGGTTCTGCCCTCTGCATCATGCCCTGGAATAACACCTTCCACTGTCCCCCGATACACTCAGCAACACTCACCTTGGACCTCGACATGGACTGGCATATTTTGTTTGGTTACCAATGACACAGCAATCACACTGCGGACTGAAGTCTTCCACTCCCGATGAACTTGTCAATCCCTAAAGGACTCAGGCTGGCCCTCCACAGGGCAACATTGTAAAGTGGGTTTTGCATGGCCCTGTACGGGTCCAGCTTCAACACTCCACTGAATGTGAATAAAACATTCTAATTCACACAGATGTGTCATGGCTATGCTCAATCAAGTATGAAAGTATGGATGAATGTAGGGACAGTGATTCCACAAAAAGGTACTCCCTGAGTAATGCTATCAATGCGCATGTATGGCCGTGACCCAGATAGGCAGTGAGACACACATTGTCATTCAAATCAACACTCATCACAGTTGAATCCATATGAAGGTGCGTAGACTTTATTAGCATATGTGTGTCAGTACGGGCAAGATAAGTGCCACAACATGCAGACCAATGCAGCAGTATGTCATAATGAGGAACATTGCCAAGCGCCGCTGTCCACTTCGGGGGAGTGCCTCACCTTTCACAGGTGTGTGTTGTTCGGCGTTGTTGTCCGCTCATGTATTCGGAGTCCAGGTGAATGCAGCCATGTCCACTGTTGTCGTGGGATATGTGACCAGATCCCCAAGATGCAACAAGGTGTTGTGACATGTGCAATGGGTTCCAATCTGTTGTGGCTGCAGGTACGTAGTTACTCGTCCATGAAAGCAATTGCAGCTTCGTAGGCTATCATTTCCAACATGAGGTCGTTGTCGACTTCATCAAACAGGACGGCGAGGCGATCCATTAGCAGGTCCGGACAGATGTGCTGCGTCCACCCCCTTTCACCAATTAGCACTACAGCCCAATAGGGGAGCGGTTCAATGTGGTCACTGCACACGAGGAGTTGTGCAATCTCCCAGGTCCAGCTGCCAGCATGTATGCCAAGTATCAAGGCATCCCATAAACGGGTATCACGGTGACACTCCTGGTTGTGGGCCAACAGGGGGCGCACACACATGTCAAAATCCAGTTCAGCTACCGTCCTGTTGGATAGGCAGACATCCATGGACCACTCGAATATGCAAGATCGACAATGCAACACAGGCTGAACGCAGGTGACGTTGGCAAGGCGGAAGCTTAGCCGGTAACTGATCCGCAGCACTGCCAATGGCAGTGCCCCCAGCAAATGCAGCATATGTGCACGGTACAGTTCCACGTGACAGGGGTTGTGCATGTGGCCGGGATGTTCTGCCATTGCGTTAGTGGCTCTGGTTGAAGCGGCACTGTTCTGACCTGCGCCAGTACTGTGGACGAAATGCCACAGCTCGGATCAGTGAGTTGTTTTAGTGTGCAACAGTTGTACACCTGGGATAGTGTGGGAGTAAGTGTGAAGGCCATTCCATGCAAGATAACTTCGTGCAAGGACTTCTGTGTGTGGGGTGTGTATACGGTGGTCTTTCATCGGGCTGTGCGTAGTGTGGAAGTCGGCATCAGCTGCTACAGTATCTGTCAGGGGATGCCGGGCACATGCAATTCCGAGTTCGGAGGTGCAGATGTGCTTCCGCCTGATAGTTCAGACAAAGGAGCTTTCATCCCTAGTGTTAGTTTGTCATCTGCTTGCATTCAGGAATTGTGATGTGGCTTGTTGGGGGTGTGGTGGCATGTGTGCGACTTTGTGATTCATGTTTGACATGTCTTGCATTTGGCAAATGTGCGGCATCACTGTGTTACGTTGCCTCACAGCTGCTCCTCCCTCCCCCGAGCCTATTTACTTGTGTGCGCAGCGCGGTTGCATCACTTGCACTCCTAAGGCACACCATTGTCATGCCTGTCTGCGCATGTCCACAAGCCTGACAACGACACTTTGATGTTGGCCGTTGAAGGTGGGCGGACACGTGAGTGTAGGCCTATGGTAAGGATAGGGCGGACACAGACGTAGAGTCCATGCGTGGCTGAACTCGTGCTGCGAGTAGGTCTAGGCATTTGGCTCTTGCTGCGGCATTACAGATACACACAACACTTGGCATGTATGAGCCAAGACCCCGAGCGGTCTTGCGCTCCTTCATTTCTCGGCTCGTGCGAGCCCGCCCTCAGGGTGCATGCTACATTGCAACAATGTCAATTGCGGGCAGGGTGGCGCCGACACTACAACAGAGACACACGCATTAGTTACTTCCTTGTCCAGGCCAGAACTGAAACACGCCCAGAGCCCCGGGCAAAATACTTCACACCCCTACGCTGGACTGGCGTACGCCGGCCCAGCCAACTCCACTTACGCTTACAGGGGGGGGGACAGAGCTACATGTCCAAGGTCTTAGACACTGCCTGGGGTGACATGGTTGCGTCCACTGTCCACAACACTACACACACCAGCAGTATGTGTCCACATGGACATGTCTGTGCTCTGCATACTGAAGTCTGTCCAGCACATCACCGCCACACTTGGCATTGTGTACATTCTTATTGATGGGTGACTTGCCTCCTTCGCACATACTTGGTTCCCACCTCTCCCCACATTCTGCAATTGTGTGGCTGAGGGGCCTTGCCGTTTTCGGAAGGTCAGCTGTCTTCTTCTGCGCTGCCTCTGTGGTTGGCCGGGGGGGGGGGCTGGGGGTGGTGGCGGTGGGTGTTGTGGCCCTCTTGGGTCTCCGAGCTGCATGGTCAGTAGCTCCATGACATGTGTTGTTCTTCAGATGTGGCTCTGGGCTGGGCTCCCTTTCATGCTGCAGGTTGTCGTCCTGCTTTACACCAGTAAAAGGCAGGTGTTAAATCCCTGCTGATAACGCGCCTTATCGCCTGTTTTTGGGTCGCATCGCAGATCTGGCTGGTCGTTGAGAATATCGCGAAGTGGTGTTTTCGTGTGTTTTTGCACGGGAACGCCTACTCTGCATATCATTAGTGTTAGTTGTCGCTCTCATCCGTGGCGATGTTTTTTGCGCCAGCTATCGCCGGATAACTGGCGATATCGGCAGTTTGCACCAGCTTGAGAATAGGGCGATAAATCTATCGCCACTTTTGCGGCGCTAAAGTGCCGGTAAATCAGCGATAAGTCCTTGAGCATATGCCCCTTGGGGTGACAACGCTGGCCTTCTTTAGGGTTGGCGTTCATTCTTCCTGTCTGCCATTGTTTCTGCTGTTTTCCTAGATCTGAACTGTCTCCCTACTAGCATTCACTTTCTTAACACCCACATTCAGCTCCGCACCCTCGAGCTCAGCCCAGTACACTACTCCTCTCTTCCACTTTGACAGTGACGACAGTAGTGTAGCGAGGATGCCCTGGGTCCTAGTGCAAGCAAGGGAATGGCCCCTGTGACTGCTGTTGAGGTAGAAAAATGCTGCACTTATCAGGGTTCAATGTGTCCCTCGGGGCTCTGGGCCTGGTGCACTGCACTTGCTGCACCAATGATAGCTACGCCCCTGACTGACGGAGTACTGGTGGCGCAACTGGAGTGCAGATATGATGTATTCTGAATGTGCTCTATCTTCAAACATTCAAGTCCATTCCATTCCATTCCACTCCCTTCCCTTCCATACCCTTTCCAAATCCTGCCCCAATCTGTCCCCCCGCAGAGCTGTCGTCTTTAGTCCACGTACGACCCACTTTCTGCACCACGGGAATTATAATTTCGTTTCATGCCTGTCAATTGGACCCCTGTCCATCCTTTCATATGGCCCTATGTATTTTAAATTCCTCCACGTGCCTTATTGTTGGACGCAACGACATTATCAGCCAAGACTCCACTTCCAGAATCTCATCCACTAGAAATCTGCATCACATATCGATGAGTGCATTTGCTGCTCTGTGCACGTTTCGGTGTTTCTTTCACCTTTAGAATCTAGCTTTGACACCATGCCTTTTATGTGCTGTTTGTGGCACAGCTTCATCTATGATGCCCTCATTCGTGATTGGCACTCTTTACCTTCATAGAACAAATTTAATATGTGTTATTTGTGCACTAGCATTCCATGGGCTGTTTGATTGGCTTCATCTGGGTAGCATTACAGATAGAGCGCATTGTCCTACTCTGCGGAGTATCCAACGTGACAGGCACATGTCCAGACAATATGCCCTATAACAGCAAATGCACTGTTCACAGTGCAAGTGTGAACTTGATCCTGAACCGTGAATAGGACATTGGTGAAAGGTGGACCGACTCTTTGAAGAGTCCCATTCACCTTTATTTATTTATTTTTATTTATAAAGTTTTATATAGCGCGAACAAGATCCCGAAGGATATCAGAGCGCTGTACAAAGAATGGAAGGAAGGACATAAATCCAATATCGAACATCAAGTAAGAATACAAAGCAGGAATAATCGCATAATTCCCAGACAAATGAATCAGGGAGAGTAGTGCAATAAACAGGTATATAGCAGGCTCCGAAGGGGGGCAAACCATGCGGGAAAGAAGAGCATAGATCCAATATCGACATCAAGTAGGAATACACAACATGAATAATCGCTTGATTCCTAGACAAATGAATCAATGAGAGAGATACAATAAGCAGGAAAATAACAGGCTACGAGGGGGGCACACAATGCGGTACAGAAGAGCAGCATCACAAGAAGGTACAATGGATGTAGGATCAATGATTTCGAGCAGGTGATCCTAGCCCAAATTAAGGTAAAAATGTGTTCATTAGGAATCTCTTGGCTTCCAGTTTGAAAGCAGTCGTTGAAGATATTCTGCGTACTTCCGGTGGGAGAGAGTTCCATATCCTTGGGGCAGCGCCAGAGAAGGCTCGGAGACAGGTTCTCTTTTTCCTAAGGATGGGTGGTTTCAGGAGGAGAGTGATAGCGCTTCTAGAGGCTCTCCCCCCACAAGATAATTCAAGCTTTTGCGCTAAGTACCTGGGAGTTTTGAAATGTAGGGCCTTGTGCGTCAGAACGGCAATCTTTAACTGAATTCGAGCTTCGTAGGGCAACCATTTAAGAGATTTAAGGATTGGGGATATGTGCTCATTTCGTTTGGTACCTGTGACCAGTCTGGCCGCAGCGTTCAGTGAAGCCCTTAGTGGAGCCAGGGTGTATTTGGGAAGGCCACAGAGCGTAGCGCTGCCGTACTCTAGCCTCGGCAGGACCAGTGCTTGTACCACCTGCTTGAAGTCCTTTTGTGGAAGGAATGGCTTGATATTTCTAAGTGTCCTCATCAAGTGGTTAGCTCCCTTACACACATTGCTGATATGATTTTTCATATTCAGGTGCTTGTCCAGGGTGATTTTGAGAGTTTTGGCTGAGTCTATGATGAGAGGGGTGCAGTTGTAGGCAGTGAGGTGATTCAGCCAAAGGTCTAGCTTGGGGATGTGGTTCGGGGGAGAGATGTAAAGGAATTCTGTTTTGGTGGTGTTGAGCAGTAGATGGTTCTCCGTTAACCAGTTTTGCGTAGCAATTAGGGTAGTGTTGAGTGAGATGATGTTGTCCGGGGATGAGATTTTCAAATAAAGTTGTGTGTCGTCCGCGTACATATGGAAGAGAATGTTCGTAGAATTTAGAGAATTTGCTAGTGGTTCCAAGAAAAGGGTGAAGAGGATAGGAGATAGGGCGGACCCTTGGGGGACACCCATGAGTACTGGAGAGGGCTGGGAGAGGGAGTGGTTTGCCTATATTCATTGTGATCTGTGGTGAAGGAAGGACGAGAACCATTGTAGCACCCGACCCGAGAAACCCATTCTGTTCTTCAAAATGGATAGGAGGTTGTCGTGATTAACCGTGTCGAATGCGGATGAAAGGTCAAGGAGGATTAGGAGGCAGGAATCATTTTGGTCAAGCATTTTTAAAATGTCATCCATAACGTGCGTGAGAGCTGATTCGGTACTGTGCCCCTTCCGAGAACCGGATTGATGCTGGTCTAGGAGTTGGAAATTCTCTATGTGAGCAGTTGGGATTGTACGCATTTTTCAAGTAGTTTGGCTAGAGTGGGGATGTTGGAGATGGGGCGGAAATTGTTGAGGTCAGTTTTTTCTGCGTTAGTTTTTTTTAGTATAGGTGACACCTGAGCTGCTTTTAGGCAGTCTGGGATCGTGCCTTGTGATAGAGAAGCGTTTACAATCCTTGTCCAGGTGGGGATGAGTACATTCTTGATTTCTTTGAAGATTGCCGGTGGCAGCGGGTCACTGAAGTGGTTAGATGGATTGATGTTCTGAAGAATCTTGTTGATGTCTTTTTCACTGAATGGGGTAAAGGTGCCCCATGACGCATTGTTCTTAGTGTTCAGGCTGATAGGTTTGCGCTTTTCTGAGAGGTCAAGGGGTGGCGCGGACCCGGGGGATGGCAGTAGAGCCTTCTTAGAGGCTAGTTCAATGGTGATGAGTCTTGATTTCTCGGTGAAGAAAGCAGCAAGGTCATCACAGGAAGGTGGGCTGCCTCCGGAGTCAGAGTGGTTTGGGCCTACCACTGATTGCTGTTTGACCAACTCGAAAAGTTTCTTGGGGCAATTTGCAGCTTGATCAAGTTGGTGTCTGAAATAGACTGCCTTAGCGCTCTTGGGGGCATATTCTCAAGGAGTTATCGCCGAGTTATCGGCACTTTATCGCAGCCAAATTCGCGGTAAATTTATCGCCCCATTCACAAGCTGGTGTTAACAGCCGATACCACCAGTTAACGTGCGAAAGCATCCGCAAAAAACATCGCCACAGATGACCCCGGCAACTATCGCTAATGAGATGCAGAGTAGGCGTTCCCGAGCAAAAATCCGCGACAACACCACACCTCAACATTCTCAACGACAAGCCACATCGGCGGTAAGACCACAAAACAGGCGATAAGGCGCGTTAGCAGCAGGAAATTAACACCTGCTCCGACTTGGTGTAAAGTCGGACGACAACCTGCACAATCAAAGGGAGCCCAGCCCAGAGCCACACATGAAGAACAACAGATGCCATAGAGCCACTCTCACCATGCATCCCGGAGCCCCGAGAGGGCAACAACACCCACCGCCACCACCCCCAGGACCGCCACCCCCCCCGGACCTACCCCCCCCCCCGGACCACCACAGAGGCAGCGCAGACAAAGACAGCGGACCTTCAGGAAATGCACCAGCCTCACAGACCTAACACCAGACAACATCAATGCCCACTACAGGCTCAAAAGGACAACCATCCTCCGCATCCTGAACATCATTGCCCACAGAATGACGGTACCAACACAGCGGAAAACCAACATCCCTCCGCAGACAAAGCTGCTGGCTGTGCTGCACCTGTTGGCCTCTGGTACCTCCCAACCAACACCCCGCCAGAGTCGGAGGAGTTGCACAGCCAGCCCCATCCAAGTTCCTCACACCTGTCCTGGATGCCATCATCAGCTAGGTACCCCAGTACCTATACGTCCCCCACAATGTGCAGGAACAGCTGGAGACCAAGCAAGGACTATACGCCATAGCTGGATTCCCGCACGTGTTGGGGGCAATCGACTTCACACATGTCCTACTTGTGCCCCCTGCCGACACTGCACACAAGTACCGCAACAGAAAGCACACGCATCCCATCAACTTGCAGGCAATAGTGGACCACAGGGGACTCTTCACCAATGTCGTAGCCAACTACCCAGGCAGTGTGCATGATCCCTTCATCTTCCGACAGTCCAACATCAACCAGCGCTTCCAGGATGGCACCTATGGAAATGCACTGCACGTTGGCAAGTACCAAATGAACACACCACACCCCTCAACTCCACAATCATGCAACTCACAACTCTGGCACTGCACACGTCACAAAATCACATACAACATGCCAAACAAAATGCCCACCCACCAGACACGACAGCACAACTTACTGTGGCAACCTTGGTTAGCCATGTACATGAGCCATCAACGGCATGGCACCTCAGCCACACAATACCGGAATGTGGGGAGAGGTGGGAACCAGGCATGTGCGAAGGAGGCAAGTTACCCATGAATGAGAATGTACACAAGGCCAAGTGTGGCGGAGATGTGCTGGACAGACTGCAGTATGCAGACCACAGACATATCCATGTCTACATGCACTGCTGGTGTCTGGAGTGTAGTGGACAGTGGACGCAATTATGTCACCCCAGCCAGTGGGGAAGCCAGCGGAAATGTAGCTTGTGACGTCCCCCCTGTAAGCGTGTGCGGAGTGGGCTGGCCCGGCGTACGCCAGGCCAGCGTTGGGGTGTGAATAAAAAGCACGTAGCTCTGGGCGTGGTTCTCTTCCGGAATGCCCAACATGTCTGCCAGGGTGGCGCCTCCCACCCCGCCACGAGGCTGATGCCGTCGCCATGAGCGGAGTGGCCTGCGATCCTGTGCACCTGCTGCACCCCGGGCCGCTGGTCCCCGAACCCGTCATGCCCGCCCCTGCGCAGCCAGGCTTCACTGCTCACCTGCCGACACCGGCGTGTGTCAAAGAGGGCCCACCACGTGCCGGCGCAAACTCCAAGCCCGAAGCCCGCGACCTTGGCAGCCTCCTCAGACCATCATGGCCTCCGCGACACAGGTCCGCTTTACTCCTTTTTCGTTGACGTACTCCACCGCTGCCTTTGGCCTACACAACGGTCAAGTAGGTCACACATTTGGAACTGAGTCTTGATTATGCAATGGCTGAGTACACACTTTATGGCTGCGTTTATATCACTGTACTCCCTTCGATGTGGTGCCACCAACTCTGTGCATAGCATTCGAACTACACCTGTCTGTGGTCCCTTGCTGACTACTGCCTTCGGCCTACACTGCGGTCGAGTAGGTCACACATGTGGAACTGAGTCTTGATTTCTGCATGGCGGAGTTCATATCATTGTACGCAAGGAGACGAGTAAGAGGAAGACGCGGTTCAGTCTGGAGGAGAAAAGGATCATCGTTACGGAGGTAATCGAACACTGCTGACAACTGCTCTGGTGTCACTAACTCTGTACATCGCGGGCCAACGACACGTGGCTGTGGGCTCCTGCTGACCGCTGCCTCGGGCCTACACTGCGGTCAAGTAGGTCACACATTTGGAACTGAGTCTTGATTACACAATGGCCGAGTACACATATCAATTCAGAGTTTATATCACTATACTCCCTTCGATGTGGTGACACAAAGTATGTGCATGGCATCCCAACCACACGTGTCTGTGGGCCCTTGATGACTACGCATTCGGCCTACACTGCGGTTGAGTAGGTCACACATTGGTAATTCAGTCATGAATCATTTATGGCAGACTTGACATCATTGTACTGGCCTCATCGCAGACTGCATCCCCTTTCAGCTCCGGTGCCACTAAGTCTGTTCCCCGACATCCATGGACACTTTCTGGTTGAACTTTGGTGGCGACTGAGTCTATGGACTGGGGCTTGTCTTCATCATCATGTCGGTGATACTGACTTTTGCGGCAAAAACGAGGCTGTAGCATTCCACTCCTCCATTTGCCGCTTCCGGCCGGCTTCTGCCCTCTGCATCATGCCCTGGAGGACACCTTCCACTGTCCCCCGCAAACCTCCGCTACATTCACCTTCGACATCGACGAGGACCCGCTCACCTTGCGTGGCCCTATCTCACTGCACCGCAAGTCACCGTCCCGTGGCGGTGTGCCTGTGCCGGCCGCAGTGCATCCGGGGCCACTAACTCTGTGCAGCTCAAGTCATGGCCCCTGTCTGATAGCATATTGGATGGCCTCTGGGTCGATGGACTGGGGGTCATCAAGGCCATGTGTCTATGGCCCTGCACTGTCCGCTGCCTCCGGCCTCAACTGCAGCCCACCTGGGCTCACACATCAAATCGAGTCCTGGCCTGCCCGGACGTCGCATCACCGCAGGATGCACACGCCACCACCGCCAGGACCAACTCCAAACAACAGGTGCCAGAGTCGTAAGTGTCTTACTGCCAGACTATCAGAGTTGCTCACACCAGTCGTGGGTGCCATCATCAGCTTGTTCCCTGCTCAGCTCTTCAGGTGCCACTAACTCAGTGCACCACAAATCATGGGCCATTCTGCTTGCATGTTGGGTGAACACTGTACTTTCTCCGGCTACCACCATGATGCTTCACAGTTGTTTCTGTTATGCTGGTGTTTTCTGTTTCCGCTTTAATTGTGATCACTGTTCAAATTGTTGCCAGCACCAACGACTCCATGAGGGCTGGCTTACACTCACCCCACACACATCCAGCACATGCGTCACTGTACATGTGACCATGCCAATAAAGGTGTCGAGCGCACGTGCCCGTAGCCAGTTCAACAAACTATCTGAGTGTGTCTGTGTGCTCATGATGTATGCATTTGTGCCCCGGGCCCTACAACATTACATTGTGCCGTGTACAGAGGACGCAGCCATGTCACCGCAGGCAGCGGGTGGGACATTGCACATGTAGCTTTGTCGTCCCCCACTCAATACGTAAGAGGATTGAACTGGGCCGGCGTACGCCAGTCCAGCGTGGGGGTGTGGATGATTATCCCGTGGCTCTGGGTGTGGTTCAGTACTGGAAATGTGCAAAGGCATGTGTCTCTGTCGCAGTGTGGGTCTCCGTTGGGGAGTGTAGGTGGTCCCTGATGGGACTTAGACACCCATGTATGTGATCTAGTTCGGCTTCCACGAGGTAGTACCCCACCCACACATGTTCGGCCACCCTCTTCTGGCAGTCTCACACCTGGCCTTGGAATGCGATGTGTGCTTTGGTGGGCTGCTGGGAGCCAGCCGGGGTGGTGGGTGCGTCCAGCTGTGTTGTCTGTGCAGGGGGTGGGGTATCCTCGATGCAGCGGTGCTGCCCTGCTCCTGGAGGTCGATTGCCTAAGATGTCCATGGACTGTTGTGGGGCGTCGGTGTCGGAAGTGTGGAGGTCCTCTTCAGCATCACTGTAGAGTTGTCTGGTCTGCTCTGCTGAAGGTGTTGTTTGTCCCTCTGCAATGTGAAGGGGAGATGCTTGTTGACATTGTGTTGGCATGTATGTTGCTGCATTGTTCAAGTTTACATACAGACTGCATGACAATGTACATTGTGACTGTTTGGGAGGGGCGGACTATTTGATGCGGGGCAGTGGACATTTGGACTACATGACGTAGGTGAGGTTGTACACGTACATTTGCATCTCACAGTTTCCTGCTATGTCAGATGTGATTGGCCATTTTCTACGCACAGGCGGACCCAGTTGTGTCCTCTGTTCTGCAGTGTAGGTGTTGGACTGTGTACCACATTGTCGTCCATGTGGGTGTGCTGTCATTGCTATGTGTGTGTGCTGCATTGTGTGGGAGTCGCACCTGCAGCTGTGATTTTGCTGCCCCTTATCCCTTGGAGGCGGTGTGCCTTTGACTTTTGTGCTTTTGAGGTGCTGTGATGTTGGCGACTTGGGTCATTTGTGCTCTTGGACGGTTTTTGTACTCTTGTGCATTGTTTGTCTGCGGATGTGTTGTTGACGTCAGTGGTTGTTTGTGCAGGTGGATGTGTCAGAGGGTGACCTGCTCCTTTCCGGATGTGGTCCACACTCAGCCACCTCAGTCTCGTGGCGTGCACAGTGTCATGGTCATTGTACTCCAGCCATGCTGCTGGTCATGTGGTGTCACTTGCATTGTCAGTGTGGCTCTCACATACGCATCTTTGCTGTGTTTCGCACAGGTGCATGTGTGTGTTGTGTAATTGGTGATGTGTGGGGTGGGACTCCTTTGGGTACATGGTGGACGGGGGCCTACTTGATGTTTGTATGTGTGCTGCAGTGTGCCACGGGGATCAGGGACATGACCCAGGGTCATTGAGGGTGTGCGGTGTGCTACATGTCGTTGTGCATGTGTGCCATTGTGCCCGTCCCCCCTCGTCCCCACAGTCCCTGTTCGTTACTCACCCTGTTGCTGTTGTGTCAGGTCATGTCGAGCAGTGTCCGGACTCCCGACTCCTTGCACCGTCTCCACACTGATGACTGTGGCCGCCATTTGCTCCAGCTCCTCCTGTGGCGCAGGACTCCCACCTCCATTCGCCGTTGCTGCCTTCCTGTTGGCAGCGGGTTTCTGCTTGGTTTGGATTTTCACATCGTGCCAGAGCATCTTGGCCTCCTCGACACTCCGGCTGCATTCACAATGGAATGCCATTTTTCCGTCTGTGTTGCCAATGACACGGTGGAGGTGACGGACAGTTGTTGTTGGTGCTCTGTCACCTCCGTGACGACGATCCGGTTGTCATGCGGACTGTACCCCGTCTTCCTCTTCCTCTTCTCCTTGGCCTTCCCCGACCCCGAGGTTCCTTGCTGGTGGTCTGTGGGGCTTGTGGGGTTCGCGTTGACCTGGGCACTCGTTCCGGGTGCCTCCATGTTGCTACGCAGTTTATTTTGTTTATGGTGTGTTTTTCTTGTTCAGCTTTTATAGTGCATTTTCCCCGCACAAAAAATATTCTACAACCTCAAACAATGCTCATTAATAAACAGGTTGATCTCTATTTTCTTTGAAAATAAGAGCCCAACAGTGACAAAATGAATACCTTTTTTGTTTTATGTTACATTGTTTTATTTACTGTTTTGTACTTGTTTATTTGTTTACAATAATGGTGACATATGCAGTTCTAACCAAATTCCTTGTAAGAGCAGAGGATTAGAAATACAGGCCTATAAGATGTGGAGGTGAGCAGAATACAGTTAGGACAAAGTGGCAGGAGGAAAAGAGTTGTTGAGAATGAGTTTGTGAAGAAAGTCAGCTTTATTAGTATGATCTTGATAACTTTAAAAAACAGATCAGTGAAACATCAGAGGAAGGTCAATCCATAATTTGGAACTGTGATGTGTAAGAAGAAAGGTTCTCATTCAGGCTTATGGGTTTTTGGCAGTGAAACATATATTTCGCCACAGAATTTTAAATTAAGTCCTCCAACAGTTTAGTAGTTAGCACTATGATCTGAGAAAATAACATATTGGGTCTTGTTTTCTTATAGTAGATGTCAGGCAGTCTTGCATAATCACACTTGGTAACTTTTTTATTTCTCCATAGAAAAAAATATTGGGGCATATTATCAAGGGCAGTATCGCCACTTTAGCGGCACTTTTTGCCGATAAAGCGGCGATATTTTTATCGCCCTATTAGCAAGCTGTCGCTAACAGCTGTTAGTGACAGCTAAATGGCGATAGCGGCCGCTTTGTTGCCGCTTTGCATGTCAGCGATAATTATCGCTAATGACATGCAAAGTAGGCGTTCCCAACTAAAAGCAACTGCAAACAGTCGCAAACACAACTTCCCCTATTATCAATGCCCGCGAAGCGATAAAAAGTCGCGCTAACCGCGATTATCGCTGGAATTTAACACCTGATAAAACTTGACTTAACCATCTTGTCAATGGGAGGTGGATTGTAAGGTTAAGTCCTCACCTGCCTATTAGCAAGCTTTTCATTAGCGCAGTAAATTTATCGTTGGATTTCTCGCGCTATTGCTGGGTTTCGCCGCTATCGCTGGATTTTTTATCGCCTTGGAGATAAGCGTTGATAATAACGCGTTATCTCCGCGATGAAATCCAGCGATAGACGGCGATTAAAAAAACAGCGCTAAGCGCGCTTTGCGATAATTATCGCAAATCCTTGGTAATATGCCCCTTTCTTCCCGTGGAGATATCTCATCCTCTACACCTGCTCCGATTTTGAGGGTGTTCCATATTCATGCCTACACTGCATAATGAATAATTCAGTATACTGAATTCATCAGCAACAGTTTCCTGGATATAAATTAGATAGAAACAAGTTTGGAAAACTGACAAGCTTGTCAGTTTGTGGGTGCTCTCAGTCATTTCAGGCCACCCACCCCGATGCCCTCACTCCCCGCAATAGGTGTAGGATTTAGAGACGTGTATATACTGCCCTATTAGGCAGTACACGCTGAGACATGAATATAATTGGCAAGTGGCAGAGGGTTGAGCCTCTAATAAAAAGTTATCTTCATTTATTTTTTTGCTAAAATGGTCCTTAGGGGATCTGCCGAATCTGATGAAGTGCTACATCCTCGGTCTGGCTCTTAGGATGTCTTCTAAGGGCGGGGGAGCAGAACTGACTGATTCACACTTGGCCTCTGTCTTGGATTGTCCATGCCTGGACCTCTAAAAGACACCGGGACACGAGGACTCCCTCTACCATAGGTGTTAAGTCATGAGATCAGCAGTCAAACAGCTTCTGGGACCAAAAATAAGAAAGTGCAGAGCTGAAAGTGGCTTCAAGTTAACAGTGGTTGGTACAGTGGGCTGCATGGCGCTACTGGCTTCATGGACTCTAGGAGCTACAGAAAGGCACCGGCCCGATCTGGTATAACGCAGTTATTTATGTGGACATCACTGGAGGGGCTAGTACCGATGGGGAGACTACCCGCTTATCCACATGCCTTGACACTTGGTTGGGCAAGCAGATAAAATGCACTAAGGAAAGTGCGGGAGAAGCATTGGGTGAATTAATGCAGATAACCCTGTGTGGAGTCAATGAGGTCTCATCTTGGAATCTTCCTAGCCAGTTCATTGAGTGATGTTATGTTGGTTACCTGTTAGTCCATGCTTGTGATAAGACATTTTGGTAATTCGCAGAGATTTTAGCATAACCTGTGTCATATTACAAGCATTGGAGTAATGTTAAAGTAAACAGGTGACTTTTCGTATTTGCTGTGCATTAGGATGGATTATATGTATGCAGTGGGATCAGCACCCCTGGGGAGGGTTAGGAAAAGGCACCACTTCCAAATCTGCACTTTGCGTGTTTTCCCTTTAACGATGATTTTTCCTACTCATGCCACCACCATTTCCTACACGCGTGTTGACCAAATATTGCACGGAATATATGTAACACTCGACTGCACTCTCCAAATAGCAATGGTGCTTCGTTCCAGTCATGTTAAGGGCTCAAATGAGTGTCACAAGTACACTTCCAGACCTTCATGAATGCCCAAGAAAGTTTGGACTGTGAACTAACTTTACATTGAATGTGGTTTGCCACTCCTCTTACACCATCAGTATACTTAACATTTTTACACATTGATTTGAAAATCACATGTGTATAATGTGCTCTTGCATTGCACATATTATGAACAGATGTGAAGGTACCTATACCAGTTTTGGGACTCATGGTAACATACATCACCGATTATTGGGTGTAATATGTTTGACGTATAGAAAAATCTGTATGAATCTACCCATGTGTGAGTTTTTCGGGACATCATTGCATAAGCATTGCCTTTAATGGTCATCAGAATAACATTTTATTTTAGAGCTTTAATACCTGATGACTGCTTGCTCGTTTTGGTCCAGCTAGGGACATTATTCCTGTATACTGCCAGGAGTGGTGTCCAGTAATACATTCATGCCCTTGTTAGGTCTTCACCTGCCTGGATGTTGCATTATTGATCTCTTTGTGTTGCAGTGAACCCATCAATGGGAGCAAACCTTCACTTGGCCATGATACCAAAGCCATGAGGCAGGAACATTTTATTACACCCAGAATAAGATAAGAGAGACAGTGTAGCCACCACACAACAAGCTACTCTAAATACTCCAAACCACTGATAGCTACGCCCCTGACTGACGGAGTACTGGTGGCGCAACTGGAGCGCAGATATGATGTATTCTGAATGTGCTCTATCTTAGAACATGCAAGTCCATTCCATTCCATTCCACTCCCTTACCTTCCATACCCTTTCCAAATCCTGCCCCAATCTGTCCCCCGGCAGAGCTGTCATCTTTAGTCCACGTACGACCCACTTTCTGCACCATGGGAATTATAATTTCGTTTCATGTCTGACAATTGGACCCCTGTCCATCCTTTCA
The DNA here is from genome assembly GCA_963921515.1 of Calotriton arnoldi. Lineage (NCBI taxonomy): Eukaryota > Metazoa > Chordata > Amphibia > Caudata > Salamandridae > Calotriton > Calotriton arnoldi. The sequence continues at coordinate 980,397 of CAWUFW010005814.1, forward strand.
TATGGCCCTACGTATTTTAAATTCCTCCACGTGCCTTATTTTTGGACGCAACGACATTATCAGCCAAGACTGCTAACCAGTGCTTAAGTGTATGTGCTCTCTCCTCTAAAACATGGTGAAATTGGCTTACACCCAATTGGTACATTTAAATTACTTGTAAGTCACTAGTAAAGTGGTACCAGAGGTACCCATGTGCTGTAAATGAAATGCTACTAGTAGGCCTGCACCACTGATTGTGCCACCCACGTAAGTAGCATTTTAAAACATGTCCCGGGCCTGCCATTGCAGCATATGTGTGCAGTTGTTAACTGCCATTTCGAAATTGCAATATAAAACTTTTGCCAGGCCTAAACCTTCATTTTTAATACATATACATCACCCCTAGGGTAGGTCCTAAACAGCCCACAGGGCAGGGTACATTGTATTTAAAAGGTTGGACATGTATTTTTAAGTGTTACATGTACTGGTAGTGAAAACCCATACATTTGTTTTTCACTATGGCAAGGCCTACCTCTCCCATGCTATAACAATGGTTTACTGTATTACATTTAATAACTGATAACTTTTGATTGGGAGCAGGTAGGAAAGTCATGCTTGGTGTCCGAGGAATTGTGATTTTAAACTCTCTTTTATGGTAAAGTCAGATTTTCAGTCACAATTCTGAAAGTGCCACTTTTAGAACATTGGCATTTTCTTGTCCTAACCATTTGGTGCTTGTCCTAAACATTTTATGCTTGCTACCTGTTCCTGGGTCACATGAGTAGGTGCAGTTGAAAGAATGTTGTTGAGACCGGGCCAACTTCTCAGTTTTCTTTTCAAGGGCGCTAGTGCTAAAGTCACCTCATGTTGGATTGAAGCATCTACTGCCTCATAAAATTCATTGGCTAGATACAAAAAGGAGGTTCACTCCCCTCTCATGTAGGTAGATTCCGATTCCTCCATTTTCAGAATCCCTGTGGTGTAAGGGGGCCTAGCAATTTTGGAAAGTCTGAGGCTCTCATATCTGGGTGGGACCAACTCCCTATATTTTTCAGAGGGTTACAGCCTGGGCCGGTCCCTGCAGTGCCAGAAAAAAAATGGGATTATGAGCCCCTAGAGGATTAGGAATACAGACCCATCACCACAGGCGTAGCAATCCCCGCTGAACAAAATGCACATAAACATGGGCGAGAGCCCTAAATTACAGACCCAGTGAATGGCGTCAATACTCCAGGCTGGTACAAGGCTCACAGGACAGGCTAAGAGTCTGCGACGCGCGTCTGATCCTCGTCTGCTTTTAGCAGTGACAGCGCAGAATGCTCGCGGACCCGGAGGAGCGTCTCAGTGGTAGGCAAGTGCACTCTAGTGGCCGGTGTCCCCCATCACAGTCATACGGCCTGCTAAGATTAAAGGAAAAAATGCGTGTGAGGAGTACTGCAACACGCTCCTGCTGCGCTGTTAAAGACAATGTATTAGGCAAACACACATAGCAATCACTAATCTTTAAAAATAATGAGGAGCAAGAGAACACTTAACTAATGGCTGCTGGAGCAGCAAAGAAAGAAGGGGAGTAAACAGTGTTGATAGACTATGTATCCTGGATTGGTCTTTGATTGGTTCATGGGAAAAGGTAGTTAGTCGTAGTATAATGCTGCTGTGCTAATAAACGTGAAGAAAGATTAACATAATCCTCGCCTCCAGGAACTGACATAGAACTAAGATTAGGTTGTGGTTATTTACTGAGATTCTTCAAAGAAGTCTAGGGGCATATTTACAAGAACTTAACGCATCCGTATAGTCAATTTTTTGATGTTACAGTGGCTTTTTTTTATCGCCGTATTTACAAGTTGCCACTAACTCCAATTAGCGACAATTTTCCTGCGTAAACGTGAATTTTCAAGATCGCCACTTCTGTTAGCAGGACATAATGAAAATGAGATGCAAGGTTGACGTTCCCGTGAAAAAACTGAGGCTAAACACACAATGCGACATTTACAAGGAAATCCCAGTACATCGATCACCCCATAACTGCAGCTGACTCAAATTAGCGGCAGTTTTCTAACGTCAATACTTACCTGGCTTAAAAATGGTGCAAACACACCTGTATATAAGAAAGACAATCCCAGACCCTTATTGGCAACCTCAACGATGCCATGAAGCTACTACTATTGCAACTTGGAGCCCCAAGAAGACCACCACCACAGAGGCAGCGCCGCAGAAGAGAGAGGGTCTACCGCCAAAGGATCACCTTCATCCACCTCTGTCCAGATGAGGTGATAGCCCATTAGAGGCTAAAAAGGTCCTCCATTCTACACCTACTCTACCAGATAGCGCCAAGGCTGCAGGCCACATCCCAGCGCAGCACTAACATCCCTCCGCAGACCAAGCTACTTGCTGTGCTGCACATGTTAGCCTCAGGCACCTTCCAACCTACCACTGCCAGAGTGGCCGGAGTCTCCCAGGCATCCTTCTCCAGGTTCTCCCCACTGTCTTGGATGCCATCATCAGCCTGATGCCACAGCATCTACGCTTTCCCAACACTGCGCAAGTACAACTCGCCAACAAGCAAGGCTTCTATGCCATTGCTGGCTTTCCTCATGTGCTGAGGGCAATGGACTGCACCCATGTGCAACTTGTGCCTCCTGCGGACACTGCACACATCTACAGGAACAGGAAGCACACATACTCAATGAATGTGCAGGCAATTGTAATTGTTGACCATCTTGGAGTGTTCATCAATGTCGTCGCCAAGTATCCAGGTAGTGTTCATGATTCATACATCTTCCGCCAATCGGTCATCAACCAGCGGTTCCAGAATGGCATCTATGGAAATCGACTGCTTGTTGGTAAGTACAAACTGAACACACCACGCACCTCAAGCCACCCAATCATGTAACTCAACTAGGTGAGAATGCACATGTAGCAAATTGAATTGTGCATATATTGTAACTGGGCCAACTACTATACACAAACACCTAATGGCAAATAACAACATATATGTACTGAGTCCCAACAAGAGAGTAGGCTAGAAATACTCTCACAAACCACTAAATCACTTCAGGAATACAGATCTTGCAGAACTCATCAGACAAAAATTGCAAGGAATCAATGCAGCAGGTGCCACAAGACATATGCTTGCGCTGTGCTGCATTAATTCAGAAACAAAGCCATGCGTCATATGTACAACAAGATGACAGATAACTCTGCTATCCCCTGTGCTGGTGCACAATTAGCTGACATGCATCAACACAGGCAGCCATGCACCATGGTGCATGCATGCCTGCGTCATGGGGAGAAAAATATTTCTGCCTGAAGGGACACCTAATTGCACAGAAACAATCACAAAAGTGGATTTCCTCCTATGTGTTGTGTCAGAATGCAGCATGCATAGAAAGAGCATAAAAATAAGAGAAATGTAAATCTTACTCCATATTGCGCATCCCTACGCCTCCCCTGGTGAGGCGTATCAATCGGATGCATTTCCAGGTATCCAATTAATACCAAAGGCGGAAATGTAGCCAAATAAATTTGTGTTGTGTGGGAACACCCACTTCAACATCCATGGCCTGCCCTCAACACGCAATCAATCGGCTTCAAAGATACCATATGCCCAAGGACTGAATAGACATGTGCTTTGGCTTGACATGTCCCAGTAAGTAGAGTGCACCAGGTAGCAGTGCTGCTGCGTCTCAAACAGTGACCCACCTGGGGTGCAAGGGGGATGTAACTAAGCCACATTGAGTACATTATTTAGCATTCAAGTGTTTCTTGTGCCACCTACCCTCAGTACAATATCTCACAATGATGGATATTGCAGATGTACATACATAGTAATGTGCAAAAAGTCAAAGTGTTAAGGTACCCATACATCCTGACAGTTACAACATGGAGGTATTACACAGGACCTGGCCAATGGCATCATAGTGATATGTAAGCTGTAAAGTATAGGCAATTCAATGTCAGCGATGCAGGTCAATTGTATGTATCACAACATGTGGAAGGAGAAAGTAGAAAGCTGCACAATGGACACAAAATCAAAAAGTCTACTCTGCACACACATCAGGCCAAAATACTAATGGACACTTTTCTCCATTTTCTGTTTCAAGGTTATGCACTGTCACCATGGGTGATGACCCCCATCAAAGTGCTCCACACACAGGTCCAGAGAGACTATAATGTGGCACTGAGACGCACAAGGGCCATTGTGGAACGGACCTTTGAAGTCCTAAAACCCAGGTTCCGTTGCCTGGACATTTCAGGAGGAAGACTCCTGTACAGGCCCGTATTGGTCTGCAACATAATACTGGTCTGTTGTATTTTGCACAATATCTGCGTAAGGACGCCACAAATCACTTACTAGCGCCGTGAGGGGAACGGCCCAACAGTTTCCTGTACTCCCGCCGTGAGGGGAACAGCTCTAAAAAAACTCCAAGTCCCTGCAGCCCTGTGGCGGCGCCAGCCTGTGACGCCGCAAACCGCGCCCGGAGGCGCGATAAAATCGCTGGTGGCCTCCCGCAGTGCGGGACACCACAAATCACTCACTAGCGCCGTGAGGGGAACGGCCCAACAGTTTCCTGTACTCCCGCCGTGAGGGGAATGGCCCAACAGTTTCCTGTACTCCCGCCGTAAGGGGAACGGCTCTCGAAAAACTCCAAGTCCCTGCAGCCCTGCGGCGGCGCCAGCCCGTGACGCCGCAAACCGCAGTCGGAGGCGCGATAAAATCGCTGGTGGCCTCCCGCAGCGCGGGACGCGCGCGGGCTGTGCCCGGGCGAAGCCCGGGCCAAGGGCGGGCCCGTCATCGACAGGAAGAGGCAGGGCAGGGCCACTCCCCTTGGCCGTTGTGTTCCACGTTCGGGACTACCTGCGGGTAAGAGACTGATCTGTTCTGGTGGCCCTTCCTACTGTTAAAGCACCCAGTTTCCTCTTGATAGGCCCTGCGGTCCCTAAAAGACACCTATATTGTAAACTGTGGAGTCCTAAGGATCAATGGTGTGCACCATTCTATAAGTAATTATTGCTGGCCGCATGATTTAGTGTCTCTTGTTCGACCTGACAAGTACTCCCCACTTCGTGACCGACGAACTAACGGCCCAAAGCTCCACAGAACAGTGTGTGACCTAGATACGTGGGGGTGGGTGTGGTTCAGCGGGGGAGTGGCGGGTTGCCAGCTTCCTGTTTTTGCTTTTTTCTGAACTTGGGTTGCTTTTACACTGCTAGTTGATTATTGGCAACGTAGGTTAGCCCTGTGTGTTAAGACCGAGTGTGCAGTGAATTGGGTTCTGAGATCGCAAGCACTAATACACCTCTGCCAGAAGACCAGGAAGAGCTGGAAAATCCAGAGAATGGGCAGGAGGAGGAAGTTGATGCAAACCACACCACAACTTCAGCAGCTGCAACATCAAGGAGGGATGCCATCATCAGTAACTTCTTTTCATAATGACAACTCTCAAATGTCTTGTTTCACCCATAGCTTTGAACCACAGGTTCCACCTTGTGATTTAGCACAATAAATTATCACTACACCAATATCTTGTATGCTTGGTTTGTGACTTCAGAAGGGGAACAATCATGTAAAGTTACGTTATCAAAACAACAGTGTCACAGAGATCAATCACCTAGCAGGGGAAAAAACACCAACTAAAGTAAGACTGGGAATGGGCCAATGTTTTGGGCATCTGAACTTCTGACTGCGTCTGGTTTCTCATTGAGAAATAAAAAGTGCTTGTTGTGTTTTCTTCTAAGCACAATCAGGTCCGATTTCACACGAGAGCAAAGTTCAACACAATGTGTGTCTGATGCATCATTGTACCTGGGGGCAACACAGCTCTAATCCATTCTAAATATTTGAAACGCAACATCTCTGTATAATCTGTGCCACTGGAAAAAAGGTAACTGACAAAAGCCACAAAGATACATGACAATGGTGGCCTGGATCAACTTTCGGGTGTGGAGGATGAAGAATCAAAGGATAGTAGAGCCAGACTAACGGATGTATCAATGCAGTGCAGGGAATGCTTTTAACACCTAGCATACCCATTTTTTCAACATTAGCAAGTGACACTACCCCCCTAGCTGACACATGTGTCACTGTAATGACAAATAAGCACATCTTGCATCACTAACACTGTGCATGATTCATCATTCAACACTGCACTGATCTAACAATGCTATATTTTTATACGCACAAACAATGACAAATAGGTCAGCCATGGGACAACTGGCAAGGCATCAGCAATCAACGTGTATGTAAGACTATAGACATGGCAGTGCAATGGCAAGAAAGTGTTGATGTCACATGCACAACAACATGAGTGTGGCATGGCAATTAATGTGGAGAACTGGCTATATCCTCATCCCATCACACTTACTCTGTGTTGACACCCCCAAGACAGAGAACAGACATACACATGAGTGAAGTGCAACAGGGAAACCAATAACTACAGCCAAAACATGCAAGCAACATACAACCAATGACATTAGGAATGGTCAATTTACTGTGTAAGATGGACCACGAAAAACATGGTAGCACTATGAAGTTGCATCACCTCTCTCTGGACTGCCACTACAAGTTTACAAATGCCAATTGCATGATGTGTGTAATCTAGGGATTAACCATAACTCCACTATGCAAAATATCCCTACGTCTGCAGGCACAGTTGAACACAAATACAACCATGCATCTAAAATGAAATGGCCATGTCACAAACGGTTGTATCTCTCAAGGAATGTACCAAATACTCTTGAACACACTTTGTTGCGCAAGATGGCCAGGCACCATGTGTGGCATGTGTTGAAGTCCAGTGTGGGCAACCAGCCCCTCTCCTCCAGTCAGGTGTATGCTAGATAGAAATCTCCGTCTAGATAGTACCAAGGGAAATCCACCGTACACCCAAAAGCTCAATACCATGGGGCGAGGAAAGGCTACAATAACTGGTTGCCTCATGAATGCTAACTTTGGCAAGCAGATTCCATGTTCCACAGTGCCCACGGAAATCTTTGTGGTATAAGCAGTGTGCCCACAGCTCTTGCCCAGACACCACCCCTAGGCTTCCTCTGCTCCATGTCTAACCTTCTCCTAACCTGGACATCGACACAAGGCCTCAAACTGCTGTGCCCTCTCTGAATCAGTGACTCAGCCAGCTGAATCCTGTCAGTCTGGAATTCACAATCCTGGGTACAGCAGTGTACCCTGAATCTGCAGAGGAACCTCCAGATGCAGGAGATGCAACTGGCCTCTCTTAGGTGGCTAGTCGCAGGTCCCCTGCCACACAAGATTTGTGCAGGTCAGGGGCCTCACCCTCCGCAGCGCCTGGCCAGCACAACCTCCTCCGGCATGATGATGTTGAGAGCGCAGCACAACATTGACTATCTCCCCTGTCACCTCAGTGTAGTGTTGGTGCATGTCATGCAATGCAGATTACCTTTTGTTCTTGATCAGGAGCACCTCGACTGATTACAGCTACAAGGTGCACCATGCAGGCTTCTCATGTCGGCAATGTGTCTACATCTGACATGCCAGACTTTGCCACCAGGTAGGGGTGATTGCTGACGCATAAATGTCTGCAGCCGGCGACCACAGGGTCATGCATGACGCACGCACCGCCTCCAACGTCAGTCTGCAGTAACTCCGCAGCACCTGTGCCTACCACTCAGGGTCTCATACAAAGGCAGCGTGGTCTCAAGTCCTTGGGGACTGTCTGCACTTCCAGGCATTGGATGCCATGCTGTTGCAAGGAGTGCACAATGTAAAGTGCAGCATTGCTGTTTTTCGCCAACAATGTGCCACTTTTCAGACATGAGGCACAAATTCAGCATTTCCTCTTCACCTGGGACTCTGGGTCTACATCTTGACTGTACATGGCTTTGTGGGGGTTGTTGACCTCTGCAGAATTTGGTCATGGCTACTCCATTCTGCATTCTGGTGCATACATTTATTTCTTAATACCTCATCAGAGGTGTCTTTGTAAGCTCTTTTAGCCTTTAGAGGCAGAAAAGTGATGGAGGGCTGACTTACATCAAATATTTTGACTGCTAACTGTCCAGCTGTCATTTTATTTTCTCTTTAGCTTCAAGATGTGTATCACTGTCACGCTAGAGTGATGGGCAATTGTGTCTGACACGAGCTGATCCTTACGCCATGTAACGACGTATTGTACATACTTCGCTAACATGACAATGGATTTGGTCGATAGACACCGTCCCAAAATTTTGCAGCTTTGCAACCTCTACAATGCATAGCACAACATCTTGAAATCATGCCCATGAGTGCCTTTGCACAGACCGTCATAAATGTGCACATCTTTAACTCCATCTAAGCAAATACTCAAATGTGATTCTGTAGTCAAGCCTTCACATTGTATGCTGCATCATAAATCTTCAATACCAGTAGTGAATGCCTGTTGTTCAGGTACATGTCTGTTGCAAGCCCATTAAACTGGTACAGATATCACAACAATGTGTAATGTAACAGTCTCATATGTAGTCACACATACAATCAATGATAACCATTATGACTACCACTGATACATGCATTTTCTATCACACATGACAAGATATGGATATGCATCAATGTGAGGAACGAGCACATGCTGACAGCTCGGGATTACTGATATCATGACATATCAGAATGACTGAAGTCACCTACACAACATAGATCACATCCCATAGCCATATTGGGTTGTTAGGCATGCAGTATCCTGCAATATGGTTCATTTTCTGATCAACTAGCACATAGCGGCAAAAACTTTGCCACGTTTTCACGCAAGCGATAGTTTTTCTCATAACCGCCATGGAAATCACTTGCTAAATACATGTTACAACAATGAAAAATTCCCGCTTACCCCTTAGCGGGTAAATTTATCTTGCCGAGGAGTACTGTACACTTTCACTTTCTCTTTTTATCACACTGTTAGTGTCTGTGGAGAGTTGTGGAGGTGTTTGGAGGTGTGTGCTGGTGTTGTGTAAGAGAGTGGTTTTGTGTCTAGTATACTGTCCCTACTGTCCCTGTTAAGTTCTGTGTCTTTGTCTTTACGTGTTTTTTGCGCCTTTGTGATTATCTTGTCGGGTGTCTGTCCAAAGGCTATATCTGTAAGTTTTATCGTTTTTTGGGGTATTTACTCCGCTTTTATTTTTGATTTAGTTGTGTGTTTGGAAATGTTGGGTGAGGGTAGGGAGGGCCAGATGTCAGAGGGGTCATTGGAGGGCCGGATGTCAGAGGGGGCATTGGGGGGCTTCCTCTGCAGGGCTATGATGTCAGGATCAGGAAGGTGAGGTGGGAGCACATCCGCAACCACATGATGCATATCTTCGGGGTGGACAGGACTGTCCACCAGTGGAAACACAGATGGCAGGATTGTGTCGGATGTGAGGGAGACCTCTTGAATCACCTGGGGATCATTGTTGGCAGGCAAGGTGGTAAGTACATGACAAAAGTTTTATGAAATCACAGTGTGTTTTCTATGTTAACAACTGTAGTCAGTGACACAATGTAATATACGCTACAGGATGATGCCATCCACTTTTGCTAAACCGAAGCTCCCTAGCTCCAACGCACTCACACTTGCACCATTGTGCAAGTGTGCCTGCGTTGATGTGACTGATTGACCATGTGCAGGAATGTGTTCCCTACTGCACATAAACAATCAGGAAGTGCTGTATCACGTTTTTATGTGTGCTGCACAGTGGATAACAAGATTCATCTGTGAGGACTCGCAATGTGCAGGAAGTGCCAATGTGAGCTGCACAACGCAGTACACATGGCAAAATATAAGATCTGATGGAATAACTTGTCTATCCACATTGGGCAAGGCTCTAAGCAATTGTTAAAAGTTCCCAATGTAGGCGCAGGACCACATGTATGCCACCCTTTTAAATCTGCTCCGTTGCAATATGATATGGGTGTTGTTGTGTAATGCCCATCGCAACACCCATTCCCATAGGAACACTTCACACATAGTTCAGTGTGAAAGGCTGCCTTCTACACAAGGCGGGATCAAACCACGTCAAGGGAGGCGCAACGAGGAGATATGTTTTCATTTCTCCTCGTTTTTTCCTCTTTCAATGCGTGCTGCATTCTACAGCACGCATTGAAAGAGGAAAATGCCTGTAGTGATTGTTTTTCCTTCCTGCACAAAAACAATCTCCCCATGACGCAGGCATCCTTGCACCATGGTGCAAGGGTGCCTGCGCCGACGCATGGCAGCTGTCTGTGCGCCAGCGCAGGGGAGAGCACAGGAATGCAACATATTATTGTAAATATGTTGCATTTCTGTGCTTTGGAAGTGCCGCAGCGTGGCGCAGCCAAAGGGCTTGTGCTGCCGCGCTGCGGCACTTCCTCGTAAATCTGCCCCTATATATTTTACATGTCTCACAGCTGGGAACCATGGATTACTCAGGGGGACGTTGATGCCTTCATGGACCCACACGTCCCTGGTGAGTGCCTTCCTCATATATTTTGATTTGTGTGAAGAGAGAAAAGTTTAGCTGAATGCTCCTGTATGTAGTTGAACACAGTCTGGGTGTGTATTACATGGACCTCACCTCTAGTGTGATGAGGCAGCATTAATGTGAGATTTATGCACATATTTAGGATGTATGATCAAGCACAGCACTAGCCTTCTTGACTTTCCGTTGTACATCCCCAGTTTGTTCAATTCATCACTGCACCGTACTAGCAACTATCCGGCTTATTTCTGTGTTTTGCCCTGTCATTGAGCATTTTTTGAAGCATCACAACCATGTAGGCACTCTGCCACAATGGTGCAAGGGGGCTTGCTTTGGTGCTAGCCATAAAAAGTGGACACTGTTGTAAATGCGAATTAGTGTTTGCCCCTTATCATGGCACATTTTTTGCCAACATGCATTTGCAACATGTTAGAGCAGATCTGCAAAGAATTTGGAATGACAACGCTCTACAACATCCTTTTCAAAGGGTGCCCATATTCAATCTTTTTCATCAGATGTTCGCTCCGATGATATCCATTGGGTCCCTACTTTTCATTTTCTTTGGATGCTGTGGCTGTGGGTGCTCATGCCAAGATAAATGCCAAGATAAATGCTGTATGACAATGGGCCAGCAGTTTGCGTTATATAGTGCTATCAGGTGTGAAATCATATCCAATTCACAAAGTGAAGATGCCTTTTTGATATAGTATCATGTGTACATGGCAGCTTTGGTTCACGTTACATGGATACCGCTACATGAAATTGGATTGGGTTAGTCTGTATTGACTAATTTAGTCAGTGAATCTTGTGAAGTTACGGTAACACTTTCACTGAGGCCATAAATGCAAAAGGTGTATGTTACTCCAGCCGATGCAGGTGGGTTCCACAGTTTACATACAGAAGAGGAAACATGTGAGTGATGTTGTTATGGGTATGACATTGAATCCATGTACACCCTGGCCTGAGATAGCTGTCACTGATGATCAATACATTGGAGCACCAGTTGTCAGTGACAGGTATTACTCCAAAGAGGCAGTCTCATACACAAGATGAGAGCTGGTGTATGTGACAATTTTGGATGAGTGGCATGACCCAGAGTCTCACCTTGTTTGAATGAGTCAATATAACTGTAAGACATAGCTGCCCAAATTCGATTCCTGACATTAATCTTGCTTCAAATCTAGAGAATCTTTGACATGTTGATGCATATTACAAGGCCACTATCGCCCACGCAACGTTACTTAGCACAACATTGTTGTTGCAAGAGTGGCTTAGCCTGAGTCACAAGGCAGCGTTAAGCCACTTAACGCTGTTTTACACCCAATTGTGCGTTAGACCCCCTTTCACACCATAATTTGGTGAAAGGGGTGGGCAATGTTGCACCGCAAAGCCAAATTTTTGGTAGGCTGCCCCATATCTACAAGGGCAGCGTCAATAAGTGTGTAATAGGTAAGACCATGGCAAACATGTTCTCAAACATGTGCAAGAGTGTTTATTTTCTCATCATTTTTGCTGTTCCTATGTGTGTTGCGTTGTGCGGCACACATGGAAACAGCAAAAGGCCATTGATTGCTCATGTGCAGGAAGGTGAGCCCTTCAGCACATAAACAAACTTCTGGTCAACGCAGACACCCTTGCACTATTGTGCAAGGGTGCCTGCATTGGCGCTAGCCTGATGACTTTTGCACCTGCACAAGCGGAAATGCAGTGCTGTCCCAATATGATCTAAATATTGTGCAGCTCTGTGTTTACGTACTGGCAGAGCACAGCATGACGGCAAGCAGGCTAACAACGCGCACCAACACTTTCTGGTAATTATGCCCTGTTGTCTCCCAATAAGCAGGTTTTAGAGCTACGTTTGATCAGATGTTTCTAGTTGATGTATACAGCATGACTCTGAATGTGTAGTTGTGTTGACACATCCAACTTGGTGGTGAATTAATGAACATTGATTTGTTATACTGTTCTACATGAGTACCACTGTGGTGCTTAGTGGTCTGCCACAATTTTAACATGTGCACCCTATGTCTTTGTTGAAGTGTTATGGCCTGGCTCTGCAATGGGCCTGTCAAGCTGTCTCCTTGAGGACATGCCCCTGGTAGACTCAGTCTGTGTCCGCGGCATCATTGAACTCTGCTAATCTACCACTGTTGTAACTCTACTCTGCCCTTGCTATGTCCCATACCATACATTGACATGTCGGTATCACTATCAGGTTGTGATAAGTCTTTTCATTCATATTGAACTGTTCAGGTCATGTTGGAAGTACCGAACATTTGATGAGAGTGTAGAGTTTTTTTTTTTTTTGCAGAGTTTTATATAGCGCGAACTTGATCCGAATCGGGTATCAGAGTGCTTTACATAGCACCAGTTACGTTACATTAGGACACACATTCATTTTTGTTAGGCACGGGGAGAATAAGTGATTTGCCCAGAATCACAGGATGTTCAGCGTCATTGCCGAGACTTGAACCCAGTTCCCCAGATTCGAGGTCGGACGCCCTGGCCGTTAGGCCAACTCCTCTCCCCTAAAGAGTTCCTGTTGTACACTTGTGTTTGTGAATTACATGGTGAATGTTGTTATTTCTCATGGATCTTACATATTGTCATGTATGTTTTTCTATACAGACAACATGTCGCCTGAGGAAGTAAGGGAGTTCCAACTGCGGAAGGAACGATGCCAACATATCCGTAGGGCGGCAAAGGGCTACAATGCCACTGCAAGGAGGTACCGGGAGGAGAGGGCATCCGTGCGGTGGGAGTCACTGCTAGATTTCACCAAAAAACAGACAAGAGTGCTGCCCTGCCTGCATCATCAAGTCAGCAGAGGGACACTGAGGCAATGCCAGGCCCTTCAGGTGTCCGATGTGGTGGCAAACATCTTCACCGGTCTGCTGCTCCCAAACGAACCACACCTGGCCAATCTGCTGCACCAGCCTCATCAACAAGAAATCTTCATCAACAAGTTATTGTATATACAGCCAAGCCAACACGTGTTTCATGAAAGTTTCGCTTCTTCAGGGCTTAATTGATATGATCCCAATACTTTTGTTCAAATTTCCTGATAAGGGGTTCATCAATTCCATCCACCTAGTACTTCCTCTGGTAACTTCAACACCGAAAACGCCATCACCATCGGTACTGACAGGCGGCTACAGCCGCTTCTATGTTATTGAAAGAAGTTACCAGAGGAAGTACTAGGTGGATGGTGATGAAGATTTCTAATCAAGTGTTTATGGTTTTGAAACGAACATCATACCAAATGAAGAAGAATTTCTACAAATGTACCTAAGGAAGAATGTGAAAGAAAAAGACTGTGAGTGGTTATTTGAAGGTGTAACATGTGTTTTTCTCTGCACATGACTCAATGTAGGGACCATTCCCTGAGAGGAACTCAGGGAACTGAGAATCAACGCCGGGCAATTTCTCTATTTTTCTCTCGTGTGATTTCATATATGTATAGTTAGTTCATGTCTAGGTTAAGCTGTCTTGGTCCCCTCTACAGATGTGCCTTAAGGGGGAGGTGGATTAATGTTTAATATATGTTGTTATGTGTATAGTATAAGGTAACGTAGTTAGTTTAGTGTATATATTTAATAGCATAAGTTAGATTAGTGTAGGTTTGGATAGATTATTAGTATTAGGTTTAGTTTAGTTAGCATATTTTTATGGACATTTTTTTATTGGTTAGTGATTTGTGGTGTCACTTATGTTTAATGTGATTCGATGAACTGGTAAGTTAGAACTTGGATACAACAGATTCATTCCCCAAACAATAATTTGAATATCTAAGATTGGTTATGATGTCATCCTCTAGGGAAAGGCTACTGTCATACTGCTGTTGGATTGTGATTTAAAAACATGCATGATATGTAGGCTAGCAAAAGTAACTTTTGACATTGCATAGGGATAGTCTGCTGCTGAAGTTTTCATCTTATGAGGAACTTACAGAGTGGAAAAACACATTAGGCTTCATCATCTTTGTGAATATGGTGAGGGATCTATCTTAAAAAGGTGTCATGGCATGACACCCATCACAAAAACCATTGTCTCCCCCATTGACAATAAGTATAGCTTCAAAGTATGTCTTGTTAGCAAGGCAAGGTAGCGCTGCTTCATGTGGCTTGACACCGACTTGATTATTGAACCAAGACCCTATCCCCATCCTGAACGTAGGGAAATGTAAAGTTCCAGTGACGATGTTGGCTTGGAGATTTGAGCCATTGGCTAATGCACACATGTCCTGTCATCTCACTGCCTATCAGGGACACAGACTCAGCAGAACACATTTTTGAAAGGCACTCTGGATTAGTTGTGCTGGCTACACTGCTTAGGCATTGTTGGCATGTCTAAACTTTGATGGTCACAGGCAACACACATCTTTGTAACTTTAGTGCATTTATTTACCAGTGCATTTTAGGAATTGACAGACTGGCCCAGTTCTTTTGACAACAACCCCCACATTGTGTACATAGCCAGTGGAGGGCCAGACAGAGTCCTTGGGGGGCAATATGTCTTGAGACATGTTGAGGAATCATAAAACTTCAGTCTGATGTGTCTGGTGCCCCCGTGAGGGTGATTGTGGATTGTCGGCAGCACAGGGAGCACCAGACACATCAGGGGCTGAAGAGGTGGATCCTGAAGGTGCAGCAGCATTTATCTGTGCCAACAGTTGAGGCATCACTGCAGTGATGATGAGCTGCGGGGCTTGCAGAACTCCAGCAACGTCAGCGTGATAGGCAGCCAAGTGGGAAACCTGCTTCCACTCCATGTTCTCCATGATCTTGCACATTTCCCCTAACTCTTTGGCCACATCACTGGTGCCACTTTGACAGGACAGTCATTCTTGTCTCTGAGTCAGGACACCAGCGATGTCACCCATAGAATGCTGGAGGCCATGGAGCGGACTGTGGGTGCCTCTGATGGGTTCTAGGTGGTCCCTAATGAGACTGAGGCACCCACTGATACCATCCAGTTTGGCTGCCAGGTTCTCCAACCCCACCCGCACCTGGTCTGCCATCTCATGCTGGACTCCTACCGCACTACGTTGAAATTTTATCGTTGGGTCCTCAGAGTCCAGGTTGATAGCTATGGCGGTAGGTGGTGCCTGCTAGATGTTTTGCGCGGCAGGTGAAGCCGCCACGACGCTGCTGGATCGAACTGCTTACGGAGATGGGCTGCCTATGGAGTCGAGCAGCTCTTGAAGGGTGTCCTGGTCGATGGTCGTGAGCTCTTCTTTATCTTCATCATTGAAGAGTGGGACAGGCTGCTGACCAGGAGGTGATGTTTCTTTCTCTGCAATGTAAAGGGCAGATACTGTTGTATGTGTTTGTCCACTTTGGGCAAGCATTTTACGACAGTTGACAATCAGAGTGCATGACACTTTCCATTCTTAATTGCTACATGATACACCTATTACACGCAGCTTTGTATGTCAATGTACTAAGTCCCTAATGTTACATTTAGTTTGTTAATTTATTTGGACAGTTGCCCTGTATGCCAACAGTGAGGGGCATATTTATGGGCCCTGCTGCACCTGTTGCATCATCTGTTCAGACCTTCCTTTGGTACAGATGGATTCACCTTATTAACAATGCAGGATTAAGCTACTTCATGTGGCTTAACACTGCATTGTGGATAAGTCTCCCTTACATAGTCAAGTTTGTGTTTGGGTGTTGGTCTCTAGTTTTGGATGTGGAGATTAGACTGCACCCCCCCATTGATGTTGGCACTGCCACCTATTTTGTAGTGTGGCATGATGAGGAGGACACTCATGCACTTGAGATCTGGGATACAGTGATGTCCACGTTGAGATGACAAGTTGATGTGTTTGAATTCCCTTAATCTGAGAAGTATCTATGTGTTTCAAGGTGGGCAACACACATTGACATAGGTCACTCCCATGAATGGATGTTAATGTTCAGGGAGGAACACCTTCCTGTTGATTAACAATCATTCCCTCTATCCAAACACCCTTGCACTTTAGTGAAAGGGTGCTTGTGTTGATGCAAGGTAGCTTCAATACCCACAGGCACAATAGCAAACGCAGGGGTGCATTTACAATTTGGGTTGGTAATGGAACATGATATTTAAAGTAGGTGAAGCATTCTGTTTGCAATTATAACTTGAACACACACTTAGCCTTTCTGTGGTTCAGCTACTATGAAGTCACTACCTTCTAAATTTTTGGTTATATGTATATCACTGACATCCTTTGTGTAGCATTGTTTTTGTTGTAGGTGTGGAGCATGATGTGAGTCAGCTTTGGTATGCCTGCTGTACACATGTATGTGTCAAGTGATCCCTCTGTGTGTTTAAGATGGAGGTAAGGACAAACAACTGACTGAAACACAGTTATGTGAGCATGTTGACAAATTTGTAATAAATGTGGCTACTACTCTTGCTTATTTGGTCGCTAGCTATGACTGAAAGATGTTGCTATGTGTTAGTTGGTGACACATATCATTGCAACACACCAGGGAATGACTTTCTTGTGTTGATGGTGTGATTTCACAAATTATACTCCATTGACAAGATTTTGAATGGACATGGTGCCACAAAAACTTTAATTGATTCAAGGTGGCATGTGTCTACAGACACAGGACTGGGCCATAGTTAGTTTAGAAGTGCTCTATTGAAGAGATTGCAAAAAGCAAGTGCAAGATGTATATGAAAAACACAATCAAGTCAATCCAAGCGCATATAAGTACATAAAATATTTAAGGAGCAGTACATCTTTCTATAAATAGAAAAAGAAGATATTCATAGAGGAACCAATCAGAAATAGTAGGGCATACATTACTAAACCATGAACCAAAAAAGCTTGAATTGAAAATATGAACACAATACTGAATGATGCATTTTAACTATTTTTAGGGGAAAAAGGAAGAACAGAGAAAGAAAAGAAGAGGAGAAGAACAAAGATAAAGAGAGAGAAAAGAAAAGAAAATATGATATTGTATTTATTTACAGAGCAAACATTAACAACAATGCAATAATAATTTTAAAGAGTTTATAAACATTCTAATCTTTATGGGGGTCATAACTAATACCCTTAGATATGGGTTGAGCTGATTGCCTGGATAAGAACGAGGTGAGTGGTGACCATAAAAATCTTTTAGATCATTAAAGGGATAGAGGTAGCGTGAGCTTGATCCAGTCTGTGATGATGGCCTAACAGATTCCAACAACAAATGTAAAAGGTTTTAGTAGTGTCTTTCCAATTTGTTGTAATTATTTGAAAAGCAATGGCAACTGTCAGATCAATAAACTTCCCTATCATACCTTGAGATTGCCATAAGGGAGAGGAATCTCCCCAAAAAATGTGTAGAATATCAAAAGGGAATTTAGTGGACACAATTTAATTCAACTTATCCCATATGCGTAGCCAAAGCTTTTTCACCAAAGACAATCAAAGAACATATGTAGAAGGTCACTTTTGTCATAGGAACAGAACCCACATTTGGCATTGTTAGAAAGCTTGAATTTATGTAGGTTCATTGGGCTAAGAATAGTCTGTTATAGAAATAATATAATGTTTGGGTTGTACTTGCCGAACGAGAGGAAGTGTGGATCTTAGCCCATACTGAATTCCAGGTTCGGTGGGAGAATTCTTGATGAAAGTCCATTTCCCACAATAGCTCTATTTTGGTTTAAAGTCTGAAGAACCGATCAAAATCTTATATATGCCAGAAGTCTTCATTTGTGAAGAGAAATCCAATTTAATAGGTGTAGGTTGTGTATGTAAAACTGAAGTGGAGAATTGGGAAATATATTGGAGAAGAAGAGTCTCAAGGCATTGGTAATGAGTGGCGTAGTAAGGAGATATATCATATTTTTCCCGGATTTCGGAGAAATTTAAGGGCGCACCTTTAGAGAGTAGATGACCGATGGTTATAATCCCCTTGTTGATCCATTCTTTCCATGAGAGAACTCTATCATGTAATTTTATGTGTTTGTTGTACCAAATTGTGTTTGTGAAATAATTTCAGAACATGAATTAGAGGAAATAATTAAAGGTTTAACTATAGCTATAGAGTGAGTAAGTATTGGAGAGGAAAATATCTTTGGGGGTTGAAAAATGTGAACCATTTCCGTGAACACAAAAGGTGTGAAATTGTGAATGTTCCAGTTGACCCCAAACTGTTGATATTTCTTCAGGATTTACCGAGAGGGAGGTCCAAATGTTTTTCAGTGTGAAGGCAGAATGGTGTAGCCTAAGATTAGGAAAATTAACCCCTCCACTGTCTTTGGATTGCTGAAGACAGGTTATAGAGATACAAGGTTTTCGTTTGTTCCACAATAATTGAATCAAGGAGTGGTTAATGGTTTAAAAAAAATAACTGGAAGTGTGATTGGGAGCACTGACAAGTAGAAGTTCACAATCGGTAATAACATCATTTTAATTGTAGCTCATCTACCCCGCTAGGACAGAAAAAGAGGGGACCAACCCTCCACCAACGAAGTGATCTATGTCTTGATTTCATGGAGATTAATTTTAATAGTTTCTTTGATACTATTTGAGTAAAGGATACCTAAGCATTTAATACATTTTTTTTAGTTCCATGTGAATCCAGTATCCTTAAACATATCTGGGAGCAGAATTTGTTGAGGGGCAGTACCTCTGATTTATCTATATTGAGTTTATACCGAAAGACTGTCGAGTATGAATTTAGTAATGAAAAGAACTCGGGTAATGATGTGCTAGGGTTAGATAAATATAAAAAAATGTTGTCAGCATACGCTGTAAATTTTATATCTATACCCTTAAATTGAAAACCTGAAAAAGTTGAGGAACGGCGAATTGTTTCTAAGATGGGTACTAATGATAAAATAAATAAAAGTGAGGATAAAGGCCAGCCCTGTCTAGTCCCTCTATGAAGGGAAAAATAATTGGATTGCTTACCATTGACCCAAATAGAAGTAGAGGGTTGTGAATATAATAACTGAATATATTGGAGAAAATGAGGACTAAAACCATGCCATTTTAATGCTCCGAACATAAATTTCCAATTCACCCGGTCGAACGCCTTTTCTGCATCGAGGGTTATAGCAGCTAAAGGGGAGTTTAGTTTAGAGGCCAAATGAATGATGTTGCGAAAAATTCTAGAGTTATCCGAAATTGAGCGTCTCTTAACAAACCCAGACTGATGTAAGTCAAATAAATCAGGAATGACAAGATTAATACGAAGTGTCAATAGTTTAGCGAAAAGCTTACAGTCCATGTTGATCAGTGAGATGGGTCTATAGTTACTACATCAAGAAAGATCTTTACCTTTCTTTGGGAGCAAACAAAGAGAAGGAACCTTGTATCCATCCCGTGTTAAACAATTGATCAATAAGAAGTAATAACTTAGGAATTAAAAGATGTTTGAAGTGAAGATAAAAGCGCACAGAAAAACCATCAGGCCCAGGGGTTTTATCTTTTGGGAGTTAGTTGATGGCATTTAAAATCTCTTACTCAGAAATTGGAGTATCAAGTGAAGATAAATCTACGATGTTATCTGGAGATTTCGGAATAGATTGAAAAAAAGTCATTTAACTGTTCAGTTGAGGGAGAGGATTCTGGGGTATATTACTTCGTATAATATTCTGAGAAGCACTTTAATATTTTAGAGTCACTAATGTGCCTAATCCCAGCTGCATTTGTAATAGTAACAATCTTAGATTTCTGTTTTTTTTATTTTAAGATAATTGGCCAAAGTTTTGCCAGCCTTGTTCCGACCTCCAAACATTGTCGCATTAAACTGGAGTAGGTTACCACAAGCATTGTCCCAGGATTGTTTATTATGCTGCAGCTTGGCCTTCATAAGGTTAGACAAAGTATCATTGCAATTAGAAGAACAATGCCCTAAAACTTTAATTTGTCTTAAAAGTTGCACAGAGTCCCTCTCTTCTTTTTTGCGACAAAATCTAATATGAAGGCCCCGGGCCTGGTGGGCCCTCCCGAATGACTTGTGACCTGCCCGTACTTTGAAGCATGTCCTGGCCGCGGGGGAGGCCACCGAATATACCAGATTTATCTCTGGGCTGGTTCCCACTCACCCACCCGGAGAGCTAAATGAGGGCCTTGGCGGTGAGGAAAGAGTACTGCCGGTCGGCCGTGGGAGGGCGGCGGAGTGCACTATAACTGTTGCAGGACACGCCCTGTGGCTCCCACAGACTACCGGGGCTTTGGGGAGCCCCCCGCTATAAAGGACTTTCAAGCAATAGAGAGGCTTCTACCGCCAACGTTGAAGGGCTGTAATATCTCCCTGGAGTAAGGCCCGAGGTGGGAGCTGGTCGGGAGAGAACACCGAAGTGGGCATCTGGGGCCCCACAGCTAGGGTGCCCCCACCTAAGGGAGTCGGAGTCTCAACATGTCTTCTGACTCAAAGACATGTTGTGGGCTGCGACCAAGTAGGGTGGTGGAACGGCCCTGGTGTCCCTACGACCAGGCAACAGTTTTGCAGCAGCGGCACCTTCCTATCTTCGCCAGCGGAGGGGACCTGCTCTTCTGCTGAACCACTGCGAAAGGTGCGGAGATCTACACGTGGGCAGTGCGGCGGTCGCTCTCGGTCCTCCTGCTCACAGGAACAAACATGGCGATGGCGCGGACCAAGAAGGAGCGTTCTGTGAAAGACATGCTTACCAAGCAATCTACCCTACACTCCGCAGAGCCGTCTGGGGCCTCGGATGTCCCCTCATCGCGGCCTGAGAATGATGGAGGCGACACACCTGTGACCAGGTAATATATGGATACCCTCTTTACAACATTGAGAGAAGAGTCACAGTCTGTCAAGAGAGACTGGGCCCAGGACTTACAAGGAGTGCAGAAAGAGATGTCAGAGCTGGGAGATCGGGTGGATACCCTAGAGAACCACAAGATCACTAGAGATGAAGAAATTGAGCAGCTTAGACAAGAACTCATCCGACTCATGGACCAACAAATAAACCTCCAGTCACATGCCGGGGATCTAGAGAATAGGTCCAGACGCAATAACATCCGAATACTGGACGCCCCCGCGGCTGCCCCGGGGGGAAACATGGAGGAATATGTGACGGAGCTCTTTGCACAGATTTTAGGGGATGTGCAGGCCTCAGACATCAGAATAGACAGGGTTCACCGAACGGGCCTGCCTAGGGCCTCACATTTGCCCCCTCTGGATATCCTGGCGTGTATCCACAGTTTCCCATTGAAGGAGCGCATTCTTTGGAAGGGGAGAGACTCTGCCCCGGTACACTTTCGTGGCCACTCCCTCCAACTCTTCCAAGACCTCTCGGCAATCACTCTGCAGAAAAGAAGGGAGTTCCGTCTAATGGTGGCCTTTCTATGAGAGCAAAATATTTCATATTCATGGGGCCACCCCTTTCTGTTAATTTTAGTTGGGAGGGGAAGACTCACCAGTTACGCTCCTTCCAAGCAGCCTGCAACCTTCTCCATATAGATACTACGGAGGGTGCCCCGGGGAATAACATAAGACCAGGCCCTGGGCATAGTAGGTATCAGGGTTGGAGGAGGAGATCGCGGGGCAATGGCCTAGCCAAGCCGGATTCAGCTACAATAGCTCAGGAGAGGAAAGCAGTTCTAGAGAACTTAGCCGGAGATCTGACGCACGACCAAAACGTCGACGAGGCCGAGGACACACAATAGCCCAGGATCTTACGCTGCAGCAGCTGTCGAGGCCGGCCGGGGAGGACCCCTGATGAATAATGATGGCCACCATGGACCCCATCCTTTTTCTTACTCCGGCGATGGCAGGGGCCGACTTCGTGGCTCTGCCCCTTCCAGATACTCTGCAGTTCCTTTGCTTTTTTGTTCAATTGTTTTTAGCTAATAGGTACCAATGCACAATACCACAAGGGCTTCTAGAACTAGCTGCCTCTGTAACTACTCCACATAAATTACTGAGATGCAAGGGCCCAAAGCACATAGAAGCACCCCTTCATAAACAAAAGAGCAATGGGGAGGCGCACTGCATGAGTCTACACGTACACGTTGATGACCGATGAATCTTTGAAGATACTCTCTCTTAATGTGAAGGGCCTGAATAACCCTGTCAAAAGGAGGGCCATTATTTCATACTTAGAGCACACTGAGGCTGATATTTGTCTCCTTCAAGAGACCCATCTTTTAGCAAAAGACACACCAATACTTTTCCTCCACTGAGTGCAAAACAGCTGGAGTGGCAATACTCTTCGCGCGTAAGTTTCCGGGAACAATAGGTCCAAAACTTATGGAGCTCAAGAGCGGCCTCTTAGTATACCAAATACACCTGGGGACCCGGGTCCTTACCCTGGGTTAATTATATGCACCCAACAAAGGGCAGGAACACTTTATTCGAGCTGCTATAGGGGAGTCCCTCTTATCTCAAGGTCGCCTAGTCTTAATTGGAGGGGATTTCAATATAGTCTTCAATAACGACCGAGACCGTTCTGGCTCCAGGGGGGGGAGGGTCCGGGGCTCTGTCTGGGGAAGGGCTGGACTGGCTGAGGGAGATGGCGCTGACCAACTTATGGAGATCCCTACACCCCCAAACTAGGGACTACACCTTTTTTTCGCACGCTCATAAGTCATATGCTCACCTAGACTACTTCCTAGGAACCCAAGATATACTTCCACTAACACGTTTGGTAGAGATCGAACCTCGATCTCTCTCGGATCACTCAGCTTTAATTATGGAGCTTCGTCACCCCACTCGGAGAGACCCTGGGCGCAGATGGAGGCTCCGAGAGACGATGCTACAAGACCTGAGGTGATAACACAGATTCAGAAGGCCATACGCGACTATCTACAACTCAATGACACCACAGACTTTTCTACATCTACCCTGTGGGATGCCCTAAAATCGGTTATTCGTGGGGTATTTATAGCGATCGCGGCTGCTGAAAACCGCCAATGTAAGGTAAAAAGGGCGGAGCTCCGGGAGCAGGTCAGGGAGCTAGAACATATGCACCAATGTCTTGGGGCTCCGAGGATTTGGCGCCAGCTAGAGACTACGCGGAAACAACTGGACTTGGATAGGACGGAATACTCGCTTCTCAGACTAAAACATTCCTTTTATGTCAATGGGAACAAATGTGGAAGGCTTCTGGAGACCAAGCTTCGAGCCCAGAGACAGTCGCTGGAGTGGACTCTCTCCTATCTGGAGCGGGTGAAGAGATAAAGGGAGATGGTCAAATTGCAGCACACTTTAGAGACTTCTATGCATCTCTCTACTCAAGGCAGCTGGCTTCCCCCAACGCTCCTTCTCATTATCTACGCTTAGCAGCGACTACCCACTTGACCGAGCCCCAGGCGGCCTCTTTGGATGCACCCATTTGCATTGAGGAGGTCATCTCCGCTATCTCCAAAGAGAAATCTCTGAAATCCCCGGGGCCGGACGGTTTCCCTGCGGGATTCAATAAAATCTTTTGCCCAGAGCTAGCCCCAGTTCTCACCCGACTCTTTAATGACATTGCGCACATGGCCAGTCTACCGTCCTCAATGCAAGAAGTGGAAATAGTTGTTATACCCAAACCGGGGAAAGACAGACGTTACTGCGCTAATTACTGCCCTATTTCGCTTCTGAATACGGATGTTAAGCTTTTTACGAGCATCTTGGCGGCCCGTTTGAATCCCTTTATGCAGGGACTGATAGCCCCTGATCAAGCTGGGTTTATACCGCAGAGACAGTGCGTGGACCATACTAAGCGGCTGCTACACATCATTGATATAGCGCGCCGCAAGGAGGGGGCCAGCATGTTACTTTCGGTCGACGCCGAGAAAGCGTTCGTTCGGGTCCACTGGCCATTTCTGGACGCGACACTGGAGCACTTTGGGATGGGAGAACGATTCCGAACTTGGGTCTCAGTGGCTACAGATCCCCAACAGCCAGGGTGAGGGTGAATGGGCATGGTTCAGACACATTTCCCATACAACGGGGCACTAGACAGGGATGCCCCCTCTCTCCTCTCCTATTCGCTCTATACATGGAACTCTTTGTGCAACGGGTGAGAGATCATCCAGACAGTAAAGGGATTCACTTGGGAGGGGAAGAGCACCGGATTAGTCTAAACGCGGATGATATAATGGTCATGCTCGAAGACCCCCAGGAGAGCTTGTCCCATTTCCTATGAGAAATAGAGGAACTTGGCGCGGCCTCTGGAATACGTATGAATGTCCATAAGTCTCAGGGCCTCAATATCACAGTCCCTCAAGCCTAGTAGAAAATCTGCAATGCACGTATGCGGTGGAATGGGCGACCGGTCCCTCCCATACTTGGGAGTCCAGCTATGCTCCACAATGGAGCGCACAAACGCTCTCCATTACCGAGAACTGGCAAAGAAGGTGTGCACAGAACTAGAGCAATGGAAGCACTACCCACTTTCACTGATGGGCCGCATCGCAGCCCTAAAAATGACCACCTTACCTAGAA
The DNA here is from genome assembly GCA_963921515.1 of Calotriton arnoldi. NCBI lineage: Eukaryota > Metazoa > Chordata > Amphibia > Caudata > Salamandridae > Calotriton > Calotriton arnoldi. The sequence goes on from CAWUFW010005814.1 coordinate 1,005,215, forward strand.
TACTTTTCTTTTTCCAGACTCTGCCATTGACCCCCCCTTCGGGGACAATTCCGACCCTGCAGGCTGCTTTCCACCATTTCGTATGGGCGGGTAAGAGACCGAGGATGAGCAAGGAATGCAGTTGGCTCCCGACGGCGGAGGGGGGACTCAGGATACCTTGTCTTCTTAGATACTTTCAGGCAGCCCAGCTACGATGTCTAGTTGAATGGTCCGGACCAGAGTCAGAGAAACACTGGCTATTTATAGATAGGGCAATAGCTGGGACTTCTTTGGAGAAGGTCCCATTTTTACAGTGCCGCCATCGAGCGCCTAGCTTATATATCTCTCCAGTCATGAGCTCTCTTCTGAGGATGTGGGATAGCTGTACGCGCAGAGGGCAATTAACCACCTTTCCATCTCCCCTGACATCGGTCATTGACAACCCGGCCTTTGCCCCAGGGACTGGACCTGCCTTTCGGGTTTGGAGGGAAGCGGCCTGCAGGGCAGCGGGTCACTTTTTTGACACAGACGGCCCAATACCCTTCGATGTCCTTAAGAAAGGCTACACCCTCCCTGAGGGCGAACGCTTCAGATATCTCCAGATACGGCACTGGCTGATACACCCAACCATGAGAGGTGGGGTCGAGCGGATACTGACCCCCCTTTGAGAAGTGGCTGGTGAGCAAACGCTCTGACAAACGCCTCCTTTCTGAACTGTATGATCTTCTGTGACTGACGCAGAAGACAGACAAAAGCCCAGCCCAACGCCGTTGGGAAGCAGAATTGGGGTGTCAGCTTTCTCCAAAACACAACCTATAACACAGCTAGTATAGAGACAGCTCTGAAAATCACTTCATATTGGTACCTCACTCCAGTACGGCTGCATAGGGGCAACCCAACCCGTAGTGATGAATGCTGGCGGCAATGCAGGGAGAAAGGTACGCTTACACATATCTTATGGGAGTGCACAAAAATAACATCATTTTGGGAGTCGGTGCTAAACGACATAGATACTCACTTCTCAACACAACTCCCAAGGTTCCCGGCATACATACTGCTGGGCCTCCCCAATCCCCTAACTTACCCCCTACATCCCGCAGAGGACGCCAAATAGGAATAGCGTTGGGGGCTGCACACCAGACTATTCTCTCACTCTGGGGATCCACCACTATACCGACACATCTGGACTGGCTGCACCGCTTGTGGGGGTTCCTAGGATGGAGAGACTTACCCATACACTCACTGGCTGAGGAGACACTTTTATCACCACCTGGCACACGTTTATATCACTACTCTCCCGAGAATTCCGGGAACTGACTTGTCCCTGTTACTTACGAATACTAAGACTCACAGATCCATCCCACACTGGAAACGATGACCCCACACAATGAAGGGCCCTCACATAGGCACAGAGTCATTGCTAGATGCATAGCCATTGGTACTGGGGTGGGTGGGGGGCTAGTTTGGGGGGTTGTTGGGGGGAGTTATTTGTTTCCTTTTATGTCATTGAAAAATGTCATGTCTCAGCTGATGCCCTTATACCGGTTCCAAACTAAGATATGTAACAAGGCATGTTGTGAAATGAGATAATGACAACAATAAAACAAATCTAAACCTAAAAATTATTGACTTGTCTTTATATGTAACCATGAAGAAACAAGGGTGGACAAAGCCATAACGAGCATTCATGGAACGAAGCGTAGGTCTGAGATCCAAAAATTCCTTCCGGCAACTAGCGGTAGCCCTTGAAACATCTTGACTGAAGAAAATCTTCTGACCAGACCAGAGCATTTGTTTACGTTGTTTAGCTGTTGTGAGAACTAACATTAAATCAGAGTACTGAAGCAAATAAGCAATGATCCCTCGCGATCTATTTGAGGTCGAAGCATTGAGGCGACCAATCCTATGTGCCCTCTGAATATTGAGATCCACAGGTTTCTGTAGGCCAACTATTTTTGGTATATGAGTTTTCGAGAAACTGATCATGTTGGAGCCCTCAGAGGTATCTGGTATGCCATATATGCATAAATTATTGCGTCTGTTACGGTTTTCCAAATCCTCTGTTAATTTCTTTAGCTAAGTCACTTCTTTGGATAAGATATTGACCCTAGCGACCACATCTTGAGCACCACTAACTCTCTGTTCAACCTCTGCAAGTCTGGAATCCAAATGAGACCACTTTTCCTCTATTCTTTGAAGAGCAGAATAGGTATCTTGCATTAATGGTCTGATGTTTTTCAACTCATCCATAATATCTTCCAGTGTCAAAGGCAAAGGGGATTTATTTGGAGAAGAGGGATCTTTTTTGATCCTTTTATTAGCATTGCTTCCAGATTCTTTGCGAGCATTAACACTGGAATTGGTAGAAACCTGTGATTTTGTTGATTGCACGGACTCCATTCTCCTGTTTGGCCAAAGGGAATGGGCAGATTAGCGTAAATAGCCCTCCAGAGACCACAAAGGCGAAGTAGAAACTAAATTTGAAGCATTGACGCTGTGGTCCAATAAAACAGGCCAATTGGATGAAAAATAGTCTCACCAATTTCAACTAATGCATTTTGTAGAGTCTACATAAGAGGCAAAGGTTAAGGCACCGCTCCAGCTGCCCTCAAAATATTGCCCATGTAGTATTGAAAACAATGTGGGAGAGATAAATGAAGAAAAGAAAAACTGCCTTCCCCCATTGAAAAAGGATATCATAGCTATTGCTGCCCACATTGTCAAAGGATAAATGAAGAAATCCCCAGGGCGTCCTCTCCTGAGGAGCCACGGGCTGAGAGCTCGTAAAACTGGTAAAATGGCGGCCGCTGTGTGAGGAGAGCAAGGAGCGGCAGGGAAATGGCAATAAAAAAGATGACCAGACCAATTAAAGGTCTGAAAACCTACCCGGAAGCTCCCGGTAACTTCCGACGTCTATTAATACATTTGTTCCAGCCGCATTCTGCCGGATGAACGTCCCTCCGTATGAAAGCTTCTTGGCGTTTCAGGAGAAGCTTTAGCGAGCGGCCATCTTGTCTCTCTGCTGCCGCTGATCAGGACTGGGCCAAAGTTAGGATGTGCGTGCCCTCCCCTTGTGTTTTCCACAGCAGTGGCAATGGTAATTTAATGCAAGCAGGAGGACATAGGACTTTGAGGCAGGCTTCTGAGATTGGTGCATCACAGGGCTGGGCACATGGATGATGCATACTGTTGGGATCAGGATAATTGGATGCATTTGTTACTGGAAGGATGTTTACAGACATCAATAGCTATGCATTTGTTCACTGCCACTGTTAACTTTACCTAAGAGCCAGTTTCCATGCATGCCAATGTGTCTTTGACCTCCAAACCCAGGACCATGATGACAATGACATACTGCAGACTAAACAACACAAGAAGATACTTTAATGTGGATGACTGCATTTTGAGGAATAATGTCAAGACAACGTGTAGCCAAATGACATGCATTATTACAACTTTGTGAATGAGGCCCATTCTCACCCTTCACTTACCATGTACAGAACGGGGAATGTGTGGTTCTGGGAGCAGTGCAACCAGAACAGGCATGTTGTTATTTTATGGTGCACATTCCTACAATGCTGAGGTCTTACACTGTACTTTAAAATGCAGATCCCTTTTACTTAAAGGTAAACAGCACCTTGGCCGTCCAGTATGTGTTTTGGGACAATATGGAATGTACCCATCATTGACTCAAGGTGCTTGCAAAAGAAGTGCAGCTTTTCATGAGGGCAACAAGGGTGAGTCAACTTAAAAAAGTGCTGTCCACCATTTTTAGATGTGGTTATGTGTGCTGCATTCAGTTGCACACATAAAAGCAGCAGTTAAGCCTTTACAATCGCTCGTGGCATATTTCCAAGACACTATCGCAACTGGGCCATCAACATTTTTTGATTACTGAGGGAAACCATGCTTCACAATATTTACATGGCAGTGTTGACCTACTTAATGTGGAATGGCAACACCTTGTGAAGGAAACACACTTTCATTATGTACTTGGGGGTCATATGTACAAGCCTGTAACGTAACACAGAGTTAGACTTCTTGGATTGATACGGTGCTCAACCACTTCTGAAAAGCAGGGCTCAGAGGTATTTATTACTTTATGTTGAAGCATGACATTTCGTTATGCACAAGCAATAAATGTAGCTGGCTAGCCCCAACGCAGACACTCTTGCACCATTGCGCATGAGTGCCTGCATTTGCACTAGGTAACTACATTTATCAACAGTGCATGTTGTAAAACAGGACTGAGCAATATTGTTGTACATACATTTCAGTGCTGCGTTTCGAAAGTGGCAGAGGGCTGCGTTGAGCCAAGTGGGCTAACCCAACGCTCTGTCACTTTGCTTGTTAATATGGCCCAGAGTTAGGAGACACATAAATGGCCAATTGTCATTATATATATGCATGTTTGCTGGATTGCACGTGATTTACACCACCATTATGTGTCTTTCTATGTATTTGTTAATGATGCCAACAGCTCAAGGGACATGTGAATGTAACCCCAAGTACCTGTGTATCTGGTATTTGATCTGCACACAGTGTGGATGGGCACTGAGACATATCTAGATGGACAGAAGCAACATTACTCCACCACCCCTACCCTCCATGTCCCTGGTTGTTACTTACCCTGTTGCTGATGTCGCTGGTCATAGTCAGCACTATCCTGTCCCTCAACTCCAACCATCGACTCCTCACAGATGACTGCGGACACCTGTTCCTTGAAGGCGTCTAGCTCCTCCGGTCTGCAGTGTTGCCTGCCGATTGCTGGCCAGTTTCTTCTTAGTCTTGCGCTTGGCATCATGCCAGCGCTTCTTACAGTCGGCCACTGTCGTCTTGACTTCTGCTACTACGTTCACCTTGGTCACAATGGACTGCAAATGGCATTTCTGGTCCCCAATGACACCCTGGAGCTGACTAAGAGCTGGTGTTGTTTCTCCGTCACCTCCACAATCAGGATCTCATTTTCCTCCTGACTGAATCTTGTTTTCCTCTTCCTCTTCCCCTGGGACTCTGGCTGGTCATCCTGTTAGGGGGGTTATTGTCTCCTGCTGAACTGGGTCCAGGCTGCTCCATTTTGCTTTCAGGTAATAGTTTTTTATTAATTTCATAGGCTTTTTGTGTATTTTTTCCCCGATAAACGTAAAAAATTGTGACGTGCGGCTAACTAATGTGAGTTTTCTGGCTGCTAATTGAGCGCCCGTCACTTTTTTCACGTTAGCGTTAATATTTTTATTGCCGTGGCGCTAGTGTTTGCGGCAACAATCGCCGTCGCGAGCTGATCCTATTGCCATGTACCGATGTATTATAAATACGTCGCTAACGTGGTGATAGTTTTCGGTGATACGCGGCGTTAAGAAAATTGCCGCTAAGCAACGCTAACTTTGCTTAACAGCAATTTTTGTGAATAAACCCTAAGTGTCATGGATCTGCTACTGTAAGTTGAGTAGCTGCCAACTCAGACTAGTCAGTTGAAAGACAGAAATGTGACAAATTAATAAAAGGCATAATAGCCGCATATGTGCTAAATATTCTTTGTGACTAATGATTATTATTTAATTAACTATACCCTGTGAGAGGGGCGTGGCCTAGTCTAGCACCAAGATGATGACTTGACCGTGAAGCTCCCGAGCAACCACGCCGACAAAGCTGCACAACGACACATCAGCGTGGCGAGCTAAGCTTCTGAGAGTGGCCCCCCACCTCCCCATAGATTTAATACGCGCTGGAAATGAGAGGGACGCGCCACATGGATCGCGGCCGAGATCAGCTGCCTGCCCAACGTTAGCGGGAACAATGGACAATTGCGGAGGCCCCCCGGGGAGCGGTTTGCTCATGTGAGCCCCCATGCTTCCCTTTATTGTTGATATAAACGCAGAGTGTAGCACCTAGAGGCAGCGTGATACAGAAGAAGAGCGGCTAAGTTTATAAATGGAGCAGCTAATGCAGCGAGGTGACGGACATATCTGCAACTCTTACCCAGAATCATGATCAGTGAAGCAGAGGGGTTGTAATTGCTTCCCCCCCGTGCATTGCGCCTCACACTATTGTCTGGTTGGGAGATTTTGCAATCTACCTCGCCCCAACGCACAATCGTTCAGCATGGGTCGGGGTGACCCTAAACAAAGGCAGCTCACCTTTGAGGCCTCCAAGACCCCAAGGAAGGAGGGTGGAGACGAAGCGCCGCATGATGATCCCCCTGAACGTGCCGACCCCCTGGGAGCGGGCGGCGCGGTGTCAGAGGGAGACGCCGCCATCATGGCTGAACTGCGTGCTGGGTTCAAGGCCATAGACGCATGTTTTGATGAACTGGGCGAGCGGATGGAGGGCATGCATGGCCGCCTGGAGCAGCATGAGGCCTGCTTAGAGGCTGCAGAGAAGCGCATCTCCGATGCCGAAGATAGGCAGGCCGCCATGGTTAAGCGCTTAGACCGTACAGAGTGCCTTCTGAAAATGACAGCAGCAAAGGCAGAGGATCTTGAAGCGCGATCGCGCCGCAATAATTTATGAATCGCTGGGATCGCCGAGTCTACCAACACTGGCCCCATGAAGGCATATGTAGAGCTGGTATTGTCGGACCTCCTTGGCAGAGACAGTTTTTCAACCACATTTGCGGTGGAGCTGGCCCACCGGTCCCTGGCCCCCAGATCAGCTCCTGGCACGCCCCCCGGTCTTGTCATTGCACGATTGTTGAATTACCATGACAGAGATGTTGCATTGAGAAAGGCCCGGGAGATGGAAAATCTGCAGCATCAGGGAATGACCCTCTCGCTCTACCCAGACTTCACACCCATTGTGCAGGAGGCCCGGCGCAAGTTTCAAGATATCAAGCAGACCTTGAGGACTGAGAACGTCTGGTATGCCATGCTGTATCCGGCGCGCCTGCGTGTTCAACTTAACGGTAAAACTATCATTTTTGACACGCCTGCGGAGGCAGCGGATTACTGGAAGCGTCACTAATCGGGCAGAGCTGCCTCTCCTGGAAAGTAGGGCTTGCATGGGCTGAGAATATGGAATTAACATTGGGGCGTGCTCCATACCCTCAGAGAAACACTGGCCTCGATGCAAACTCAGGAATATTTGAGGAACAGGATGTTGTGATGCTTTCCCTCTCTCCTTTTTTTTACCAGTGACACGCTTATCATATTGTTCCTTTATGAGTGCAGCTACCCACAAATGATCTTGTATTGTTATCATAACTCGTGGTTTGCTCAGGGCGTTGCTGTCCCCCTAGGAGAACTCCTACTACTCGCACTTGGTGTGGGGCTATTTCTTTGTTTTTCTTCCTTTTACTAAGCAAAAATGTGTTGGGATTCACAGGATATAGGTTGGGTGGATATCCGATGTGGGTGGGGGTGGGAGGGTGGGAGTTCCGGTTGAACGTTTGTTTTTTTTGTTTTTGTTTACAGCCCATGGAAAATAACGACGGTGGGCTATCCAAGCATGACCATAATGTTAAAGCAGACTGCATAATATCGCACCTGCAGTAGTGGGGGTGGGGGGCGACCCAGATGACTCGAATTGCGTTGTATAACATGGAATGTTAGAGGGCTGTCAAATCCGCGTAAGGGACGGCAGGTGCTTGCATACCTAGCTAGGCACAAGATACATGTAGCTGGAGCCAAACTGGGCATTTGCTGCTGGTCCCTGACCTCTATTGCACGCTGCACTTTACCGGGAGTCCCTGGAGGGGCTTCATAAACTTCACGCCGGTCCCGCAGCGCGGGAGACTGCTGGAGCAAAACTGGGCATTTGCTGCTGGTCCCTGATCTCTATTGCACGCTGCACTTTACCGGGAGTCCCTGGAGGGGCTTCATAAACCTCACGCCGGTCCCGCAGCGCGAGACGTGCCCGGGCTCGGCCCGGGCGAAGACCGGGCCAAGACGGGCCCGTCTTAGCCCGTCAAAGATCGGAAGAGGCCGGGCTGGGCCAGGTCTCTTAAATCGATTTTTTTAAAAAGGTACTGTGTTGAGCTCCGCATTAGAAGCCCAGGAGAAGACTTGATAAATATTCGTGTCGCTTTTTTTTTCTTTTTTTTTAACAGATCCGGTGGACAATATTTTACTAATCTGGTAAATGAACTATAGAGCTTGGCAACCATTATTTACCTTAAGTGATAGAGACTAATTTGTTTATATTGAATGTGTAGACCGAGCTACGGTTACTTAATCAATTTATAACTGTTATAATTGTTTTTAATTGTCCCTAAAGACTGGTGTTAAGCAGAAACATGGGGAAGAGAAAAACACCGAGTGTAAACCTTAAAAAGGATACAAAAACAGGGGGACAGTCATGTAAGACCTTATTAAGCTATTTAACAGGTGCTATGGGAGCCATAGAGCAGCAGATTAACACTGTAGAGGAGTCCTTGAATACAGTGAATATAGGTATTGAGGGGGATCTAAGAGAGGATAATGATACGCAAGGGGGTCCTGACACACATACAGTGGCACCTAGAATTCCAACTATTTTAAATGGTTGCATTGTTAATGTGTCGGACCATTTATCAGGAAGCGAACAGGAGAGTGACTCCCAACCGCCAAACAAGCGACCTAGAAGCCCTGACCCTGACCCGGATTTCCTCCCCTCCAATAAAAAAGTGAGAGGGCAACAGATTAAAGAAACCCCCATATTAATCCGGAAGAAAGCTGCAAAAAAGGATAAGATTTTGCCCTCCGACAAGGGCGGGGGTTGGGAAAAGTTAATCACCAGCTCAAATGCACGTATGCAGAATGAGGTGGTTAAGATTAAGGACAAATTAGAAATTATAGACACCTTTCTTAAAGAAACGTTTAATACACTGTTATGTAGAATTGGAAAAATGGAGGAAGTCCTATCCAAGTGTCTAGTAACCCCTATGAAACCTGACGAGGAAATAATATCTGGCTTTACACGTGGCCAGGACATGATGACTGATAACACACGAAGGCCCAATACAAGACATGCACATGATGGTTGTAATGAGCGTATACAGGTATCGCAGGTACTGCATAGTATCACAAAACAGAATAAAACTAGGGAGGTTCCATCTACAAGCGTCCCGCTGCCATTCGATAAACAAAGCGATACCAAAGGGGATGATGGACGGAGCGTTAGAACAAATCAAACACTCACCCCCAGTCAACTGATCTGGGTTTAATCCATCATCATTCTTTAGCTCACTCCACCACCCCAGTTCAGACATGGCCATATGCAAATCAGTCTGACCCTGTGCCTCATGGGAACAGTCCAGCCCGAACTGCCAAGCCATGTCTTCCCTGGACCGGAAACAAGCATCCTGGGACCGGTTTCGGGTTCAAAACCCTCATCAGCCAGGCTATCTTGAATCCAGTGGCAAAGTGAGCAAGGGACCCACGTCTGGGCATACCCTGCCAACTTAGGGCGAACAAAGCGATACCAAAGAATGATGATGGATTAAACCCAGATCAGTTGACTGGGGGTGAGTGTTTGATTTGCTCTAGCGCTCCGTCCATCATCCCCTTTGGTATCGCTTTGTTTGCCCTAAGTTGGCAGGGTATGCCCAGACGTGGGTCCCTTGCTCACTTTGCCACTGGATTCAAGATAGCCTGGCTGATGAGGGTATTGAACCCGAAACCGGTCCCAGGATGCTTGTTTCCGGTCCAGGGAAGACATGGCTTGGCAGTTCGGGCTGGACTGTTCCCATGAGGCACAGGGTCAGACTGATTTGCATATGGCCATGTCTGAACTGGGGTGGTGGAGTGAGCTAAAGAATGATGATGGATTAAACCCAGATCAGTTGACTGGGGGTGAGTGTTTGATTTGCTCTAGCGCTCCGACCATCATCCCCTTTGGTATCGCTTTGTTTGCCCTAAGTTGGCAGGGTATGCCCAGACGTGGGTCCTTTGCTCACTTTGCCACTGGATTCAAGATAGCCTGGCTGATGAGGGTTTTGAACCCGAAACCGGTCCCAGGATGCTTGTTTCCGGTCCAGGGAAGACATGGCTTGGCAGTTCGGGCTGGACTGTTCCCATGAGGCACAGGGTCAGACTGATTTGCAAATGGCCATGTCTGAACTGGGGTGGTGGAGTGAGCTAAAGAATGATGATGGATTAAACCCAGATCAGTTGACTGGGGGTGAGTGTTTGATTTGCTCTAGCGCTCCGTCCATCATCCCCTTTGGTATCGCTTTGTTTGCCCTAAGTGGGCAGGGTATGCCCAGACGTGGGTCCCTTGCTCACTTTGCCACTGGATTCAAGATAGCCTGGCTGATGAGGGTTTTGAACCCGAAACCGGTCCCAGGATGCTTGTTTCCGGTCCAGGAAGACATGGCTTGGCAGTTCGGGCTGGACTGTTCCCATGAGGCACAGGGTCAGACTGATTTGCATATGGCCATGTCTGAACTGGGGTGGTGGAGTGAGCTAAAGAATGATGATGGGTTAAACCCAGATCAGTTGACTGGGGGTGAGTGTTTGATTTGCTCTAGCGCTCCGTCCATCATCCCCTTTGGTATCGCTTTGTTTGCCCTAAGTGGGCCGGGTATGCCCAGACGTGGGTCACTTGCTCACTTTGCCACTGGATTCAAGATAGCCTGGCTGATGAGGGTTTTGAACCCGAAACCGGTCCCAGGATGCTTGTTTCCGGTCCAGGAAGACATGGCTTGGCAGTTCGGGCTGGACTGTTCCCATGAGGCACAGGGTCAGACTGATTTGCATATGGCCATGTCTGAACTGGGGTGGTGGAGTGAGCTAAAGAATGATGATGGATTAAACCCAGATCAGTTGACTGGGAGTGAGTGTTTGATTTGCTCTAGCGCTCCGTCCATCATCCCCTTTGGTATCGCTTTGTTTGCCCTAAGTTGGCAGGGTATGCCCAGACGTGGGTCCCTTGCTCACTTTGCCACTGGATTCAAGATAGCCTGGCTGATGAGGGTTTTGAACCCGAAACCGGTCCCAGGATGCTTGTTTCCGGTCCAGGGAAGACATGGCTTGGCAGTTCGGGCTGGACTGTTCCCATGAGGCACAGGGTCAGACTGATTTGCATATGGCCATGTCTGAACTGGGGTGGTGGAGTGAGCTAAAGAATGATGATGGATTAAACCCAGATCAGTTGACTGGGGGTGAGTGTTTGATTTGCTCTAGCGCTCCGTCCATCATCCCCTTTGGTATCGCCATTCGATAAACAGACACACCATCAGGGGAATCCTGGTAATATTCGTACCCCGATTAGGAACTGTGAATCGACTGATAAAGTGGACATACTGGAGAGACATATGATAGCTCTTGATTTACCACTTGAGGCCACCCCCTGCGTGGTTGTTTTAGCAAACGTCCCGAGATTACAACCTGGAGCGAGCGAGTCTTGGGAGTCTCTAAAGAACAATTCACTGCATTGGCTGGGTGCTAGAACTGGCCTCTTAGAGAGACTATTCGATGAGTTCAAGATGGTTAGGAGAGTGAACTGGGTAGGAAGGAATTGTAAGAATCTGAACGGTGACTGTGTAGTGCTGACTTTTAAGACTCCGCAGTTGGTAAGACTGATCCTGGGTAGAGCAGGAAACACTATAATTGCTGACCAGGATGTCAATATATTCCCACTAGGCTACTTTTACCAACCACTAGGTCATAACAATGCTATTACACATTGGACAACACACACCCTGAATTATTCCTCCCGATTTAATGTTCCCACCAAAAATCGTTTTGAAATGCTCAGCAACCTTGAATCTGTCGGTTGACCACGAATGACGGTACCTATACAGACTGCAGTACTATGTAGGCTGGGGGGTACAGTAAAAGATGGCTCCCTATTGTTAAAATCAAATACAGAAAAAAGGATAGATATGACAGCCAATGAAAATGTAGCTTTACTAGCTAATATAGCCAATGATAACTCGCTGGTCTCTTCTTTACTACCACCTACTAACTCTGAGATGGCAGATATTGATAGTGGGGGGGTAAATGGCAGCGGCGAAGTAACGAAGAATAAATGTCAGCTTATGTTTTGGAATACAGCGGGACTAAAGGCAAAAGTGTCCAATACAATCTGGATGGAGTTTGTGAATGGCTATGATATTGTTAGCCTGCAAGAAACTTGGGCGGTGGATCCTATCCACATAAATGGATATAAAACCTTCCACTCGCCTGCTAGTGCTTCCTCCCATGGCAGGGCTAAAGGGGGCCTCTGTATTTACATTTCTAACTATCTTAACATAAGAAAAATAGTATTAAACGTTAACGAATTATGCTATCAAATCCTTAGCCTCCATCTAGAACAGGCAGCCTGCTTAGTTATACTACATTTTTATAATAATGCACCTCCTACGTTGTTTAAGGGCTAATTGAGCTCGATGATCAATAACATAAATAATTTGCAGTTGCATGATGTATTTGTAATTTGGGGAGGGGATTTTAATTCGCCCTGTGCCAGCACTCGGATAAGGAGATCTGTGGTATCTCCTACGATAAGGGTTCTAGCTTCTCTCACTTCCCGCATACCTCTTTTGGAAACATTTTGAATGATGCTATGTTTACCCTGGACATGGGGTTTGCAAATGACCTGTGTTCTCCAACGGTGCCATTTCGACCGACGTTCAATGGTAGAGGTATATTCTCAACTATTGATTTTATTTTAATAACTAGCAGACATGCATCTCGTGTTAAGAATTTTAATACCCACAAGATAGCCCTAAGTGATCATTTCCCTTTGAGCTTAGACATAATAATGCCTAGTCAGTCACTTAATACCAGAGATGCTCTCCCTGATCCTGTAGATAATATTGTACTGAGTAGGCAAAATGGTTATGCGCTCAGATGGGTAAATATAGATTCCGGGAATTTATTAAAAAAGTTGGACTGAACTGTAAAGAAATGTTCTTAACCTGTCTGAAAGAGAAGGCTACGGATCAGGAAATTATAGAAAATTTTCTGGTTATCTCTAAATTTATAAAAGAAGAATTAAGGGTTAAAAACAAAAAGCGGGCTACACATAAGCAAGGCTGGTTTGACACAAGATGCACAAAGGCCTATTCCAACCTTAAAAATCTTCTACACGCAACAGTAAGGAATAAGGAACTAATTACTGCGGCTAGGAAAAAATATAAGAAGGCTTTAAAAACGAGAAAGTCGGCGCTAAAAGTAGAAGCATGGCTAACCCTAGAAGAAGCTTCTGAAAAACGAGATTCCTCCGCTTTCTGGAAAGCGGTTAATGCACCTTTCTTAGCCGATAATGATATAGCAACGGTTGAGATTGCCATTACAGAATCGGAATGGATCTTACACTATTCTAAAGTGTATGAGAAGCCAGTTAATGATCCTCTTGACACTACGCAGAATACGATTAATAATATGCCTCTGCTTAATTCCAAGGGATTAACACTAGATTTTACCCTTTGTGCGGTTTTAAAAGCAATTAATTTAAGCTCGGGAGGCAAGGCGGCAGGTCCGGATGGTATTCCGGTGGACCTTTTTAAAGCTAATTTGGAACTGTGGGGGCCTCTTTTGACTCAGCTTTTTAATGCATGCTGTTCTAAAGGCTTATTATCAACTTGGTATGAATCTGTAATTGTGCCTATTTTTAAAAAGGGAGATAGGACTAATCCAGAATGTTATCGTCCTATCTCGCTGCTGGATTCCACAATTAAGGTCATCGGGCGAGTTTTATTAGATAGAATGCAGGCATGGGCAGATGAACGGGCTATTTTAAGTGACCTTCAGTATGGCTTCCGTAAGGGCATGGGCACAGTTGAGCAGGGCTTAAATTTACATATAATTTTGGATAAATATACCAGAGCAAAAGGGGGCAGACTTTTTATGATTTTTGTCGACCTAACAGCGGCTTTTGATTGTGTTGTTCATAATAAGCTATGGCAAATTTTAGAGAACATGGGCATGGATGTTTTAATAATTACCTTCTTGAGGCAGCTATATTCAGGGGCAAGGGCGAGGGTCCGGTTCGGGAAGGGTGGTGAATGCACTAAGCACTTTAGCGTATCAAGAGGAGTGAGGCAAGGCTGTGTCCTTGCCCCATTCCTCTTTACATTATATATAAATAATCTTGAATCTGTCTTGGTAAAGGAATGTAGAGACTTGCCCACTGTAGAGAGGCGACCTATCCCTGCATTATTATACGCGGACGACGCAGTGTTAATGGCTCGCACCCCGCTCGCCCTTCAAAGGGTGGTCAACTCCTTTTCAAATTTTATGTTAAGTCTGGGGCTTAAGATTAACTGTTCCAAAACGTTTTCAATGTACTGTGGGGAGGGTGTTAACAAAAGGGTAAAACCCCTCTTTATAGACTCAAAATCCATTGCAAGCGCTAGAACGTTTTCATACCTGGGGATCCTTTTTGATAAGTCAGGAACTTGGACCCAGGCTGTTATAACGAGACGGTTGTTGTTCATTAAGTCATTGATGGCACTTTCTAACTTTAGTCGTAAGTTAGGCAGGCGACCCCCTGTGGAATTGTTACGTATTTACAAGGCGAAATGTGTGGCAATTGCCACCTACGGAGCTGGAGTTTGGGGATATGCGGAGGTAAATGTCCTGCAGACTGCGGAAAATTTGTTTCTTAAATTTCTTTTGGCAGTTCCTGACAGTACAGCAAATTATATCTGCCACTCAGAATTAGGCATGCCGTATCTCGAAGATTTGATTAAGATACAGCCAGTACTTTTGTGGCATAAAATATGGACAACAGATGAAACCAATTTTAATCGTCTTATTTTAACCGATGCTTTAGGATTGGACGGGGTCAGAAACATTAGATGGATACAATATGTTGAAGTGTTTTTAACTGGAATTGGGCACAGTGAATATTTTAATGAGCCGCTTACTATGAGTAATGTGTCCAGGAAAGATTTTAAAGCTAAATGCATCTGTTATCTGGGGGAAAGAAGAGCCATAAACGAAGTGAAAAATCAACAGTCCAAGCCCACCAACTTTCATTGTCGACTGTTAGTATTCAGCCATATATTACATTAACTATGGGCGATTACGATCGATTTTTGTTGACCCGTTTTAGGCTGAATATTTTATACCGATCACTAAGTTTTCCTACACCGAATGACTGGTCTAAAGATTTATGTAAGTGTCCGTGTGATGGGGTCTCCACACAGTCAACCATACATATATTGTTTTTTTGTAAGTACTATATATTAAACCTAGAAAAAGGTGGATTGTCCCCGTGTTACAGAAATTTGGCTTGAAACAATGTCGACCTGCATTATTGGCACTGCAACTTTTGGATGTTGTTTATGTTATTGCCGCAGTCTCTGCGTTTTAAAAAAATATTTTTAAATGTCGCAAATCTATTATATGATCTTAGCTATAGTATTGTGTGTGTATATTATTGAAATGCATAACTGTGCTTTTTTGGTTATCTTAATTGTAACCGAATAAAGATCTTTTGATTGATTGATACATGTAGCTTTACTGCAGGAGACTCATTAAGCCCCGAAATTAGATAACAAATTTGCAGCTACCTGGGGAGGCAAAAAATTTTTCCCGCTGGATATAGTACTTACTCCCGGGGAGTCTGTATATTGATCCGTAAATCGCTCCCTTTTACGACCCAGACTGTGATCAAAGACCCAGAGGGCCGCTATCTCCTAGTGGCGGGGTCCATAGGTGCACAGCGCCCGCTTTTGGTAAATGTCTACGCTCCTAATGTGGATGCCCGGGGCTTCTTCGCTAGCATCTCAACTCACATTACTGGCATACCAATTGACTCTATAATATTTGGTGGTGACTTCAACCTTATGCTACAACCCGGGACAGACACCACGGGAACTAGATCTTTTGGCTATGCACCTCGCACGCCTCCCCGCTATAGCGCCGGGACACCTCTGTTTGAGGTAGCTGTCGCGCTCTATAAATTCTGATATAAATTCTGATATTAACTGGACACAATACTAAGCCCTGCTCCTCTAGGGAGCTTCAGACACTAATACACACACATCTTCTGGCTGATGCCTGGCGGCACCGGTTCCCGGCTGCTCAGGGATATTCCTTTTATTTGGCACCACATGGTAGTTGGTCCCATATAGACCGATGGTATGTTACGCCTGACTTACTCCTCAACATACAGGAGGTGGATCACCTGCCGCGTACTCTATCGGACCACTCGCCGGTGCTGCTGTCAGTAGCCCTACCCTCTGTCGTTCGCCATCTGCGTCTTGGCGCTTCCAAGCTGAGGCGTTGCTAGATACCGTTTTCAGGGGTGAAGTACAGGACGCGATCGTAGAGTACTTTCAGATAAATACTGGCTATGTGTCTCGCTACGCTACCCTGTGCGAGGCCTTTAAGGTGTACATCAGGGGCATCTGTATTGCTAAGCAGGCCGGGGTACTTCGCACGATTCGCCGAGAGCTTGATGCCACTGAGCGGAAGCTACAAGATTTGGAAGCCCGGGCGCTGACGGGTGTGGACCCTTCTCCGTTGCAAATACGTGCTAAGCTACTGGGAGAATTCCAGGAGCTGGCGCAGCGGGAAACGGCTTACTTGGAGAAATACGCTCACGCCTGAGTATACGGGGAGGGAGAGAGGCCGGGACGCACTTTGGCCTGCTTACTCACTCCCAGGCTACATATATCATGCAGCTCCTGGCTGCAAACGGCACTCAAGTCACGGATAGTGCTGATATCCAATCGAGCTTCTTGTCCTATTACACTCGCCTCTACACAACGTGCTCGCCACCCACTGGCGAAACGCTGACAGATTATCTAAATGAAATAGCAATGGTGTGGATAGAGAGGGGACAGGAAGAGTTCCTCGCTTCGCCTATTGGTGCAGATGAGATTATTGAGGCCATAGATAGCCTGGATGGCTCGTGGGCCCCCGGCACGGACGGCCTCACAGGCACGTTTTATAAAGCTTACAAGGAGCAACTTGTCCCGCAATTATTGGAGGTTTATGCAGAAGCGTTAGAATCCGACATTCCCCCGGTAAACAACTATCCTGAGCCCCGGGCGCATTCATTTTGGGGCACCTGATCGGGAAATTGGCCCGGGAGTGTGCCGATCTCCCCACCGTTGCTCAGCGGGCAGAATCACCGAGACCCGAGTTGGTGGAGAACACTCCGGCGAGGAGTAAGATGGCGGCCGGGGATGGGCGGAGCGCTTAACCCATGGTGGAGCGAGGACAGCGCGAGCAGTTGGGGGCTGGGAAAGCCTAGCTGTGATCGACACTGAAGATATAGCAAGCGGAGGCAGCGTGTTTAGCGAGGTGACAGTGGGAGAGCTGTGAACGCTGCCGCTTGTGCCGATGCAGGGACGAAGGATGAGAGCCCCGGGCGAGTGATGCAGGGATCCCCACTGCGAACTTGTTGACCTGCCTCTCCCTGACGCAGACTGGTAAGATGAGGCCTGCGAGCTGAGGGCGGCGGCACTCACAACCAGTGGAGCGAGTAGCCTTGGACTGCCCCGAGAGGATTCCGGAGGAGGACAGGGGCACGATCGGAGAAGGGTGAGCGGGGCCCCTACCCCCTGACATCGCCATATTGGTAGGGAGCGCGTCCGAGTGTACAATAGCACATAGAGTGACTGGATTGCTGGGGTAGCACCAGAAGCGGACCGGAACCTGCAAGTGGTGGACCGGTGCGAGCAGCCTGGGCTTGGGTAGGTCTACACTCCGAACTATCTAGCGGGGGGCCACAGGGGGATCCCGGACACTGTATTGAGAAGCCAGGAACGTTTGAGGGAAGCCTTGCTCTTGCCGGATGTGTGGCCAGCCCAGACATATACATTGGTATGCTATTTAGCGAAGGGGGGTTCTGTGGAAATGAAAGCGGCCTGCCACTAGGATCCCCGGACAATCTACGCAAGGTACTGAACGCCGCTGATTACTGGGATTGTGGCTATATCCAATTAGCCTGATAGTCTTGGTGCACTGGATCACTGAGGTGAACGAGGCTTGGCCAAACTAGCAGGACCACTGTGAAGGCAATCGTCACAACAGTTAAGGTGTGTTCTGGGGGGGGGGGGCCTTTGCCTGAGAGCTCTGCGCGCCCAGTCTGCACTGGGGATCTGCGCGCAGAGGACTTTACAGTAACGCGCAAGTGGAAGCCCACGGGGAGAGATGGGAAAACCATCAAAGAGAAGAGGATTTAGCGCCCTCAGCACGGGGGGAACAGGAACCCAAACAGACGATGAGGAGGAATGTGTAGAATCGGGGAAGGAGACGGTCGGCACGACCCCCACCCTGGCAGATATCATGCAAGCTATCACTGCCTCCAGGGAAGCCTTAGAGGCGAAAATTGACTCAATAGGGACAGATTTAAGCTTACTAAAAGATGACCACCATAAACTCAAAGAACGAGTGCTAGCCTCGGAAAAGGAACTCACTGATATACCGGAGAAAGTGGAGATGCTCCAAAAGGCGCTCAGCACAGTTGAGGATCGAGTCAAAGTACTAGAAGCGTGAGCGGAGGACAGTGAAGGAAAATCACGCAGGAACAATATAAGGATAATTGGAATGCTGGAAAAAACGGAGGGTACAGATATGGTGGGCTTCCTTGAAGGCTGGATCAAAACTGAACACGCCCCAAAGGGACTCTCCCCCTTTTACGTGCTAAAACGTGCCCACAGAGTCCCAGCCCCGCCGCCCCGTCCGGGGGCCCCTCCTCGACCCATAGTGGTGAGATTGCTTCATTTTCGGGATCTTGATCATGTGCTCTTTAAGGCCCGTCAAAAACAGGAACTGCAGGTTGCCAACAGTAAAATTATGATCTTTCCAGACTTCACGAAGGAAGTACAGCGTCAAAGGGCCTCATTTCTAGCTGTTAAGAAAAAACGGAGACAACTTCAGATACCCAATGCCATGTTATTT
The DNA here is from genome assembly GCA_963921515.1 of Calotriton arnoldi. Classification (NCBI taxonomy): domain Eukaryota; kingdom Metazoa; phylum Chordata; class Amphibia; order Caudata; family Salamandridae; genus Calotriton; species Calotriton arnoldi. The sequence goes on from CAWUFW010005814.1 coordinate 1,023,976, forward strand.
CCAGCTCGGCTGCGAGTAGCGGACCAAGCGGGGGTGCAATTTTTCACCACCCCGCAGGAAACATGGGACTGGCTGGAAAGTCGTCGGAGCCAGAATGAAGGGGCTGCGTCACCGGAACGATCGCAACAGCATGCAGGGAAGAACACACTTGTGGCGCGTACTCCATCATCTAGAGAAGCCAGGAACGAGAGGCGTAAGGCACAGCAGGGGGCAGCGGAACTCACCAGAGGGGACTCCAGCCATGGCTCGAACAAGACTGGGCAGGACGCAGATAAATCAGACGGCTCGGTGGCTGCTAGCTCTAATGAAAACTCAGATGAGGAATTGCCGCAGGTCACGCCTCAAACAGCAGACGACATTGCCTGAATTGAACAGACTGGGTGGATGATGTGGCTGTTTAGTAGTACTACCGTTAGGCCTACAATTAATTGGGAGGAGAAAATGGAGATGGCCTTCCAAACGCAGACTTCTTGAAATCCTCCTGGGTCCTGGGTAAGATAATGCTTTGGAACATTGCCGGGGGCAGGTGTCGGTGGAGCTCTGGGATCTGCTGCTTGCGCTTCACAGCCCCATCATGAGACAGAACACTGTTTTGGAGACTACTCCGGGTTTGGTTGGGAAATCGTTTGGTTGCACCTGTCCTGGGGAGATAGGGTTTTTTTTTTTTACTGCACTATTTAGGGGTTGGGGAACTGTTGGGGCCAGGCGTTTCATAATCAGAGAAGTCGTGGAAATGATGTCTCAACATAACTCAATGTTACCCCTCATAGATCTTAAATGTATCTTTTGGAATGTACGGGGGATGCATACTCTGTCACGACGTCATAGGATACATGCTTTTCTAGTCAGGAGGGGAATTCAGATTGCGTTGCTCCAAGAAACTCATGTTATGGCCAAAGAGGGGGCTGCACTCCAGCGCAGATGGAGAGGTCAGGTGTTTTATACTAACTACTCGGCTTTCGCGCGGGGGGTCCTGATTTGGGTAAGAGCGGAAGTGCCCTTCCAATGTACGAACCAAATGATTGACCCCGAGGGCAGGTACATTATAGTTTCAGGTAAATTGGATGGTAGAGACGTAGCCCTGGGACGCCTCTATGGACCAAATATGGAACAGCTAGCGTTCTTGGCCCAGCTTTCTAGAACGCTGGCCCCCGTAGTGACGGGCCCAGTAATCCTAGGTGGGGATTTTAACTGTGTTACTGATGTTGGGTTGGACCGGTCGCATCCGCCACTCCCGGAACGCCTACACATAAAATAGCAGCAGCACGCCTTACCTGGCAATTGCAGTGGGGTTTGGTAGATTCCTTGGGGGAGCGCAACATCCAGGCGAAAGGGACTATTCCTTTTTCTCTGCCCTGCATGAACTCCATATCAGACTGGACTCTATACTATGCTCCCCAGACATTCATGAAAATGTACAGACTACCTCACTAGAACAATCTCAGATCATAACCCAATACTACCGGGCTTAACATGGTCTTGTGAGCGACCTAGAATCCCGACCTGGCGCTTGAAACCAGAAGCATTGGAGGATCAGGTTTACAGACCGGCAGTGGGTACTGCTATTGAGCAGTATTTTGAAGAGAATTCCAACACAGCAACCTCTAAATTAATTGAGTGGGATGCCTTTAAGCAGTTATCAGGGGGCGGTGTATCTCTGAGTCCGTGGGAGTACGTAGGACTTTACTACAAGGCACGATATCAGCAGAGCAAAGACTTCGGGAATTGGAGAGGGAACGGCCAGAACAGAGTGTCAAGCAGGAGGAACTACTAGCGGCTAGGGAAGAGGTGGCTGCCCAGGTGGAGCGACTTCGTTGTTTTGACTATAAAAACTATATAACTAGGGCCCATGCTGAACGGGATAAATCTGGAGCCCTGCTGGCCTGGCTGGCCAATCCGGCTCGACGGGGGTCAGTGATATTAGAACTAAGAGGACAAGGAGAGGAACCTTTGTACCGCCAGCAGGACATCAATAAATGATTCTTTGAATTCTATGAGAATTTATATAAGAGCAAGCAGTCGCCCACTCCCGATGAATTGGCTAACTTTGTCAATGCCGTGGACCTACCGGTGGTGTCGGAAGAAATAGCAAAAGATCTGGGAGCTGACATAGGGTTAAGTGAGGTGAGAGGGGCTATAAAAACCATGGCCAGAAACAAGACACCAGGTACAGATGGACTCCCGGTGGAGTTCTATTTGACCTATATTGATTTACTCGCTCCTAAGCTGGTAGAACTCTATAACCAAGCAATACAGGAAGGTCACCTCCCATGTACAACGAGAGAGGTGGTAATTATTCCATTACTAAAACCGGGGAAACCAGCATGGGACACAGCAGCCTACCAGCCATTGTCTATGCTAAACCTGGACTATAAGGTCTTGAGCCGTATACTGGCGACTCGGCTTCTCCCCCATATGTCAACTTTAATCCACCAGGATCAGGTGGGCTTCATTCCCACCAGAAACACCGCATCAAACATTAGACGTCTCCTTCGGATCCTAGAAGCGAGATCCAACTGCGAGGGTGGTGAAACCATCTTTGCAGTGGATATTGAAAAGGCCTTCGATAGCCTTGAATGGGCTTACCTCTTCAAGGTGATGAGGAAGTTTGGGTTAGGCCCAGCATTCATTAAGTGGACGGCCCTGCTATATGCGGAGTCTACTGCCTGGGTCAAGACGGGCAGACTGATTTCTGGAAGTTGTAGAATAGAACGGGGCACACGACAAGGGTGTCCTTTGTCGCCTCTATTGTTTGCCTTGGCCATGGAGCCATTGGCAGCCAGAGCTGGCACGGGGCAATATTTTCAGGGATTAGAGGTAACCGGCCAGATTCACCACATCGCACTCTATGCAGATGATCTGCTGTTGTTTCTGGCGGATGAGCGAGACGCACTTAGAGGGGCGAAGGATCTCCTGCATGGCTTGGGGCAAGTAGCGGGCCTAAAAGTGAACTCGGCAAAGTCATCCCTGTTTCCGGTCAGGGCGGATGTGGCTGTCCCATTAGCAACAGAAGGGGTACAATGGCAATTCCACTGCTTGGCCTACCTGGGCACCCAGATCTATCACTCTCCTGACGATTTATTAGAAGGGAATGTAGGGCGGGCCTTACAGAGAGTTAAAAGCAGCTTTGACTTTTGGGGGACTCTGCCCTTGTCGGTGGTGGGTAGAGTGGCCCTCCTAAAAATGGTGACGCTCCCGCAGCTGCTATATTATTATGGAGTTCTGCCAGTTTGGATCCCAACCCGAATGTTTACCCAACTGAATTCACTGGAACGGCATTCATATGGGGACCCGGCAAACGGATGGTAGCACTTAATACACTTATGAGGCCGAGAATAGAGGAAGGGTTAGCAGCGCCTGACTTTGAACACTACTACATAGCAGCGCAATTGCAATGGCTCACGAAATGGGTGGCGGATAAACTTAGGGGTCCTGCGGAAAGGAGGGGAGAGGCCCCAGACTTGCGACTCCTGTCGAGAATAATTTTGAGACTTTCTTGCCGTGACAGGGACCTCCCCACGGACCTCAGAATAGCACGTAAATGCTGGAATAGAAGCCTGAGAAGGGCCAAGATCAAACGTCCATACGCGCCGGAAATCCCATCGATTATGTGTGAGGCACTCCCCCATGGCGGGGACTGGCGTAGGTTGGGAGCATGGGCGGATCTGGGAATATCTACGATAGGGGACCTTTATGAGGAGGGCACACTGATCCCATTCAATGACCTCAAGGAACGTCACGATATACAGGGAGGAGACTTTCTATTGCACACAGCACTTACGGCAGCCATGAGGAAACACTGGAGAGAGGGTCTCACTGAGCCAGGAATCTCGATGGGATGCCAATATTTACTCACCGCAGCGGGCACCTTTAAGGCAGTCACATGTCTGTACAGGCGACTTACATATATGACGCTCCCTCCCCTGACTAAAATCCATAGAGAATGGGAAACGGACCTGGGCAAGCCTATAGCGGATAAAGAATGGGGGATACTGGTGGAGAGGGCGTGGGAAAGTACTAGAAATGCACGGTTTCAATTGATAAACTTTTATGTACTACACAGAGCCTACCTTACCCCAGATAAGCTCAATAAATATTTCAATATGCAAACAGCAGCTTGCCCACGATGTCATACAATAGGAGCTGACTTCTTGCATATGTTCTGGAGTTGCCCGAACATAGGGGCCTTCTGGGAGGAAGTAACTTTAATATTGGCGGAAGTGACTGAGAAAGAAATAGTGAATACTCCGGAATACTGTCTGTTGCATTGGTTCCCCCATTCTGCTAAAAACAAGATAACGAGTAAGTTCCAAGATCTTGGGTTAGTTTTGGCTAAGAGAGACATTACCAGTCATTGGAAATCGAGAACTGGCCCTAGTTTCTCTAGGTGGAAAAAAGAGTTCATTAAGTGGGCTGAATGTGAAAATACTGTCAGATTGCGAATAGCTAAACGAACGGGAAGTGAGAAATCGCTGGAGGTGGCTAGAGAGTGGACAGCGTTGCTTGATATATTAAAAATTCCAGACACTGTGGGAGGAAGTGACCAGGAGGGAGAAGACCAAGATGATGCTGTCTGATTCCCCTGCGCTAGGACTATTAAGCGCAATGACCCCATGTTAGATAAACCCCCCCCGAGCTGGGAGGAAGTCCCCTGAGCGTCTTTTAGCGACCCTCAAAGTCAAAATGTGTTGCCCGGCAATCGACTGGGCAGGTAAAAGACTAAAGAGACAAGCCTGGGTGGGAGGGTAGGGTGGGGGGTGCAGTTGGGGTAAGTTTAAGAAAATGCGTAAGAGTCGTAAGGTTTAAGGTACGCAATGTCTCATAAGATAATGATACTATGTAAGAAACAACTGAACTAGAACTGGGGTTATGGAAATGGCCGGTAAGCACTTGTTTCCAGCGAGATCATTAAGGGGAGAGCATATTTTCTAAAATACGTTGGGAATAGTAAGATGAGAATGATATCACATTATTGCTTGATTGTATTGCTTAACTGAAAAGGTAAAAAAAAATCTGTTTACGAAAAAAAAAATGAGAGCGGTAGTGCGGTTTGGCGTCTTCTCCGGACTGGTCATCAATTGGAAAAAATCCGAAATATTCCCCCTGACAGATGCCACCACACCATTCACGCTGGAGTTCCCACTGGGTTGGTGCGATGATCCCCCCAGATACCTCGGGGTAACTATCCACCGCACGGCCTCAGAGGTAGTGCGGCTAAATTATGGTCCGGCTATTAATCGTCTTTCTGGACAGATAGATCGCTGGATTACACTGCCCTTATCAATAGCGGGACGCATTGCGATCATTAAGATGGTTGTGCTGCCCAGCTTTTTATATTTATTTTTGAATATTCCTATCCCACTCACAGTTACCTTCTTCAAAGCCCTTAGGGGGATGCTGACCCGGCTGATTTGGGCGGGAGGGCAGGCGCGGGTGGGTTAGAAAACTCTCATTCAACCCTTCGAAACAGGGGGGTTTGGTGTAACCGACTTCTACTTGTACTATCTAGTGGCAGAGGCGCATTATGCTTACTATTGGTACCATCCAGACGCACGCCTACAGTTCCTGAAGCCTGAGCACACACAAGCCGGTCCATATCCTCTTTCCGCTATCCTTCCACGCGGGCTTAGGAGAACGCCGGCTGAGATTCATACCTTACAAACCACAAGTTGGGCATGGGAGCGCTTGCGCAGGTACCTGGGGGCTGAACACTTGTACTCTCCACATTTACCGATTCGAAATAATCCCTGGATAGCACCCACGACCGAAACACTGACGCAACGGGCACTTAACCGCTGTCAAATACAAAACATGGGCGGCATGTTCAGGGACGGTCAATTACACACGGTGGTAGACTTGACAGCGGATCAGGATGTAAACATGCTAGACCGTTTTCTTGTGCACAGAACGCAAATGGCACTGATCGCTGTGCTTCGCCCTGAGACAGAGGAGCCTGCAGATCTCCCCCCACTAAAAACAATTATTACCGCGCCAGATGGCGCACACTTAGTTTGCAGACTATACCGACAGGCACAGGCGCTCCGACCAATGATGGGTGGTGGAGCGCGCGCGGCCTGGGAGAGAGACCTAACGCAGCCCATGACTGATAAGATGTGGGCCTATTGTTATGAACAGACACGCCCAGTGTCTAATAAATATAAGCACAAACTCCTACACTTTAAGTACCTAAACAGAATCTACATCACCCCTGTGTTGCTCGCAAAGATGGACTGTACGAAACCGGACTGCTGTCAGAGATGTGCGATGGCGCATGCTGATTTTATTCACTTGGCATGGAATTTCCCTGCGGTGTTGGCCTATTGGGAGGCGGTGTTTGGGCATCTCAAACAAATGGTTGAGATTGAGCTCCTGCATACATACTTGCTGGCCCTACTGGGGTATGTGCTCCCGTTGAGTCTGGGGATAAGGCGTTTCACTGCAATTGCGCTAGTGCTGGCTAAAAGACAGGTTTCCCTGAACTGGGGTGGCACTGCGCCACCTCTGGTGGGGGCATGGCTCAGAGATATGATGTATTGCAATACGACTAGCGATGTATATGCATCCTTCCTTCCACTTGCCTCCCGCCCTAAAAACATTTGGCAGCCACTCCGCTCCTACTTGCTACTACACCCGGAACTCACTGACTGAAACGTATCAAATGATGATGTGATTGTTGGATTAGCTGACCGGTCCTAAGGATCGGGATTGCCAAAATATTTCTGTTACATGAGCCTGTATTGTTGTTTCATAGTTAATGATCATGGAACTATTGATGCTATGTGTTGCTAATTTTCTGTCATTATCTTCCAATGATTGGTTCATGTAATCCACATTGCGAGAACAGTGTAATTTTTTTTTCTCTCTTTTGTATGATTCCTTGAAAAATGCAATAAAAACAAGATTAAAAAAAACTATACCCTGTGAGAATGATGTTTCTACTTATTTCCAGCTGGAGCTAGTGGAAAATGGAGTTTGCCAAAGCTGCACACTTTCCAGTGCTTGTTGCTGACTCCACCCACTCAATTATAACACAGCACCTAAGTGCAATCTTTTAAAATGCAAGTGTGAGCATCGCTTCCATTTCAAATGTAACCAACACGGGCCTCATTACGAGTTGGCCGTAGTTTGCAGCAGAAGTACCAGAGAGCCACAATGAAATTTACTGGACGACATGTCCGCTGCAAACTTCAGCCATCATATGTTGTTTCCATTAATTGGGTATACCTGATCGCACCCGGACCTTTTACTAGCATTTTTTTCTCCATTTCAGTGGGAAAAAAGCTGACATTTTCCTCCTGCTTTGTCAAAAGTGACAGATATCTCGTCTGCTGTTACAATTATATCCCACGGCAGTTGTAACAATGCATAAGGGATATCCGGGACAATGTATGCTAAGTACAAGTAAAAATGTGCGTCGTACTACGCAGGTTTGGTCTTTTCACTGCAAAGGGTCTCAGCCTCAGGCACACGATAACTTACTAAGGTAGATGAGTGCAGCTCTTTCTGTTAATTATTGTTTAATTGATTTTCTTAAGTGAGTTGCAGTATTCCCCATACCTTTATGATCAAGAGTTAAAGTGTACATGTAGACCTATACTAGTGAAAGGCAGCCTCCACAGAATGGGTGAAATTTGATATATTTCCTTTGGCGTAACTTTGTGGTTCTGAATATGTATCACCAGCTAGTTAGTGAGGTCAACATATAACAGATTACCAAAATCTCAGGCCACTCACAACGCTGTACGAATGTTAAATTGATATTATAGCAATATGGCTGAAGAGCGCCAAGAAACCTGCTGGTGTACGTGCGCTTAAACAAATACCCAAGTAACATAACATAGAACGTATTATTTGTGTTTTTATCTTTGTTGCAGGCGCTATATTGTGGTGGGAAGGGATGAAACAACTTGTGTGGATCACTCTGATTTACAATCATTGCTCACTTCTACTAGACCTCTTTCTCCCCCTTTCATGGCCAGGAGCCACAGTGTCAATAGCCCCCTAAGATTAGTTCCTCTCAAGATACGTCCCCAGATACTCCAGCATTACCTTTTCTAATAGTTTGGCCACCTGCAGCACTTCAGCATCAGGCCTGCTACTGCTTTAATCGACATGGTCCAAGAACGTTTTCTTTAACAGTTGTATAATCTGTGATTGCCTTAATGCCTCTGGGTGCATTAACATTGTACAGTGGTGTTAATTACTGTAATCTATGGTACAAACTGTTTGTCTTTCATCACCCCTACTGTTGAAAGACTCGAGTTCCCTTTTCCATCCACTGGCTTACACTTACTCCACATTTTACTGATAGCTTTATCTGACACAGAATGTATCCAAAAAGAGCAATCATTTTTCACCATGGTGTTTGCACGTGCTGGTTCTGGCACACTAACCAGGTCTCAGGGTGGGGGAGGGTGTTAGTGATTTTCTGTTTAGTTGTTATGATTTATCCTACAAAGGTGTTCCAGAAATGCTGGAATGTCTAACATTTTCGCAGTGGGGATTTAACTTCCTGAAGAAATGCAAATAAATGGCATGACGATGAGTACGGTTTTTTCAATCTGTATGCCCTGCCTTTGCCCCTGCTACAATGTGCTTCCTATACTCTATTGGTAAAGACACTAATTGCCCCTTGAGGCACACAGCCATTTTCAGGGACTTTTTCTGGATCGAAGCTGGTTTACTTTCTAAATATATGTGAGAATTCTTATGGGACAGGCGAGGCAGTCTGGGTGCTCCTTGGCTGCGAGGTGTGTTTTGAAAGCTTAAGCTGCCTCACCATATCATTCCCCAAAACAAACATATTATGCATACATATTGGCGATTTGTGGTCTGTAGGCTTCATCCATTGGTCGGTTTAATTGTCATTCACATTTTACTTCCACCCACAACAGCATAGAAAATAGAGCAGTGGGCCAATGCACTTTACCCTTTGGACCCTTTCACTTTGAATGACTGCACAACACTTGTGCACATTGATCATACCAACCTACAAATAATTCTTTTATAATTCCTTTATAAAGTTATTGTTATCTTCCTCTTAACGTATATGGCCCTCACAAGCATTGTCATTTTATTGTAGCCACACAACTGTTGGACCATTTGACAGGTGTTTTTGCCTCCTAACCTAACCCTCTACCTGTCATTAGACTATTATTATTGCCACTACTGGATAGAAATAATGACCCTGTGATTCTCTGGTTACATCTGCCCTTGAGGCTCACGCCAGACATGTCACTGGATCCATAGCGGTGCCAAACCTACCTATTCTTAGCCTTTACTGGTTAATTACAATGTCTGTTCTGTTGTTTTCGTTCTGCCAGTTGGGGTCCTCATCAGCAACTCATGTATTGGTGTCCCCCAGCTAACATTGCTTTGTACCCTCAGGGGGGATTTGTCCTACTTTCGGCAACCAGTCTCAGGACCATATCTGCTCCGCCATCCCACCTGGGTGGTTGCCTATCCTGGCCCCAAACCACTAATGATTAGCTCGATACTGTACCTGCGTGTTGTAAGGAAAGCTGATACTCATACCAATGTAACTCATTTTCCCATAGTTTATTTCGCTACCCTGCCCCTGTACTCACATGACTGCTGAGGTAGCGAGTTAACTGGTGATGTGATGGGTCTGGTATAGTCTTTGTATGTTACTCTGCACATGTTAGCTGAACTTTTTGCTCTCTATATAGTTCTCATTCTGCTTCTGCAGGGACCCCTGCATTCATGGGTGTGCTATTTATTCTCCTCTATGGGAGAACTCCTTCTCCCACATGTCGGCTGATGGCTCATTCCAACAAGTGATGTCCCTACCTTTCCCCCTACATGTCACTCGGCAACTGTTGGTGGACTTATTGCTCTCCGTACATTATTCAATCGACCTATGCAGGCGTACCCCTGCTTTTGAAAGTTTGCTTACCCATGTATCGATTGTATCATCACTCATCATGCCCCACCACTCTATTACGGTGCCTTCCTAAACACATTGTTTACTTTATGTGTTATTGCATTGCTTTATAGTTGTAGCGGTGAGCTTGAGCCCTCCTTTCTACCCCATTTGTATATCCCCTGCCTGCCCTTGCAAGTGCCGTCCACTGCTCCGTGAACGGTATCTCGTCCTTTTGGACTTTCGCCTTCCAGGAGACCCCTCCCTTCCTCAATGACCCCGTCCCTTACATTGACCACTAACTCTACTTCTACAATCCTTCGCTGTCCCGAGTCATCTGATACTTGTGTCTTTCTGCCAACTTCTACACACAGTGTATCCAATTAAACCCCTACCACTCCCCAATGGCTACCTTTAACTCTCCTATGCTCAAAGTGATTTCCCTAAATGTCAAGGGACTTAATCACCCTACTAAACATGGGAGATTTTCTGATTATTGCCACTCTCTCAAGGGTGATTTAGTATTCCTGCAGGAGACGAAAATAGGTTTTAAAGAGGCACGTACTAGGTGGGTATAGGATATTGCCTGTTCCCCTGCCATTTCAAAGTAAAATGGGATTCTGACCTTAATTTCCAAACGTTCTGGCCTCTCTATCATTTCCTCTGAACCAGACAATCATGTCCATGGAAATATTTGCTATAAACACATACGCCCCAAACAGTGACGATCCTACATTTTTGAATGATCTATCTGCTAAACTTGCTCTTTTCCCACAAAATGCACACATTATTCTTGGGGGTGATTTCAATCTCCCAATGGATCCATTGTTAGACAGGTAATCTGCCTTTCGATATAGAATCCCTAAATCACAGTCATAAAGCACTCCACGCCCTATGCTCAGCTCATAACTTATCCGATGCCTGGCGACTTCACAATCCCACTGGCAGTGACTTCACCTTTTTTTCATCCCCTCACAACATATTCTCTAGAATTGATTATCTTTTGCTTGATCCTACTCTACTCCCCGTCTCTAACTCCGCCTATATTGAGCCCATAGCTATTTCAGACCATTTGGCTGTTTGTCTACAAATTCAGCTTCTCCCTACCACCCCATCACAAAAAAACTGGCGCATGAACCTTGAAATTCTAGAGGATCCGCAAGCAACCGAAGAAATTCTACTGAGTTTTTACATTTCATTGAATTAAACAGAAACTCTGTCCCCTCTCCAGTTACTCTATGGGATTCCATGAAATGCTACTGTAGGGGCCTTGTTATCAGCCGCATGTCTCGTAAGAACAAACTTATAAAGGAATCTGTTGACAATCTAACCGTAGAAATTAATGCGACATAGCTGTCCTATCGTCAGAAAAATTACCCTGACAGCGTGACATGCCTAAACCTCCTCAAGTATGACCTCAACGTCATCCTTGGCAAGCGTGCCCACCTTTGGGTCATGCCCAAAAAGGCAAAAAACTGCTCTACCTCAATAAGGCTGGTAAAGCCTTTGCAGCCCACCTAAAGTTTAAACGCAATTCTACTATCTTCCAAAAATTAAAGATGAGAAGGACATTCTCCATTCCTCGACTGACAGGATCCTCAAAACTTTCCAGTGCTTTTATTCAAAACTGTACACCCCCTCGGCCCAATCACCATTCGAAGTCTGTCTAAACTTTTTGGACTCTGCCCATTAGGCAATTCTCACATATTAACCGGCTTGCTCTTGCCAGCCCAATCTCTGTGGAGGAGATTGTTTAGGCCATCAAATCTATCCCTGCCAGTAAAGCATTGGGACCCGATGGCTTTCCCATTAATTTTTACAAAACATTTCTTAGTGCAATTATGCCCCCATTAAAATCAACCCTCTCCCATTTTGCTACCTCTGGCGCAGTATCAGGCACCGCTTCTGAAGCCACTATTGTGGTTATTCCCAAAAATGGCATGGACCATTCCGATCCCACAAATAATAGGCCTATCTCACTTATTAATATGGATGCTAATATCTATACAAAAATCCTGGCATTTCATTTATCCCCCTTGATTCCCAGCCTAGTTCACCCTACTTAAACTGGCTTTATCAAAGGCTGATTCGCTAGTGATAACATCCGCTTTTTTTCTCACATTATCGAGAAGGCTTCTGACTTGCTTTTTCCACCCGCAGTGGCCATTGCCCTGGACGCAGAAAAAACGTTTGACAAAGTTTCCTGGCCATATCCTGAAGCCGTCCTTTTGAGGCATAGCCTTGGTAAGGACTGTATTAAGATGACAATGGCACTTTACTCCAACCCTTCTGCAAGGATTAAAATTAACGGATCCCTGTCTCAACACTTTGCCCTCCATCAGGGTACATGTCTAGGTTGCCCCTTATCCCCGTTACTGTTTTTACTAGCCATTGATCCCCTACTACTGATGCTAAATGCTTCACCTGATATTCCAGGCATCCCTTTTAATAATACAAATCTCACTCAACAGAGAAGGACTACAAAAGGTAAAATACGTTCCCCAATCCCTTTTAATAATACCTCATACAAAATGGCTGCTTATGCCGATGACATTTTACTCTTTACTCAATGCCCAGAGGCCGCCATTACCACCACCCTATCTTGCATTGACATCTTTTCTAAGATATCGGGCTATTCCCTTAAAAGGGATAAAACGGAGATCTAACTTCAATGGAAAACCACTCTCAAATACCTTGGTTTATGGTTCTCCAGAGACCTTGGAAAGTCTGTCTCTATCAATGAGGATAAAACTCCAAACAAGATACTAGCGACATGGTCCCCTAAGAACATATCTTGGTGGGGTAGATTTGAAACCATCAAGATGATGGTCTCACCGCTAATTAACTTTTTATTGAGAATGCTTCCCACTCGCCTCTCCCCAGAGTACTTCCGCAAAATAGAAAAGGCTGTCACACTATTCATCTGGGACAATAAAAAAAACACGTTTCAGCCTAAAGAAATTGAGAATGCCAATGAAAGCAGGGGTTGCATGTTCCCAGACTGGGCCTACTTGGCCTCCCAGGGTGTTAGATGTTTTGAACCTAATCCTCTACTGAAACCTATCTGGCTCGGGCTCGTGTCTGCTATCCACTTTCCCCTTTCCCCCTTTCCCCTTTCCACTCTCATCCACATTGACAATGTCACAGTATCCCTAGTCCCAGTCACATATAATCTTTAGGGACACTGTAGCCCCCACACTCTCCATCAACTGGGTATTGAAAACCAACTTCCGTAACTCGACTATGATAACCTTATGGTATAATAAGAAACTACTCACTCCTAACTCTCGTGAGCTTGGACATTTTTGTGGGCTGCCAAAGGGATTACAACAACTTTTGACTTATATGATAACGCTGGTCTGCTGCCTTTCTCATCCTTACAGCATAAACATAACCTGTCTAACCTAGACCTTTATGACTTCCTCAAAATTAAGCCAAAGATCTCCGGGTCCCCTCTCTAATTCTCAACTCATACGGAGATTATAACTGTTTCTTTCACAAGGTCACACTGCTTCAAAATTCTATAAACTACTCTTTACCTCAAAATGTCTTCATCATCCACCTCTAGGACAGAAATGGTCCTCTTATTTCTCCTCCAATAACCTTTTTCTACCAGATGCAGACACCTGCTCCAGGGTAGGCTCACAACTACTTCAACATAAACTGATCCCGTCGCTAACCCAGAACAGACTTTTTGCAGCACACTGATGTATTGGACACTGGCAAAAATGTTCAGGTTAAAATTTAAGGACGCTAATACATGCTGGGCCTGCGACTCATCTCCTGGCGACGAGGAGCACATGTTCTTTTACTGCACTCATCTATAAACCTGGTGGCGGGAGGTGTCCTCATAGCTTCAAAAATGTTTTAGAACACCTATCCCACTATTCTTCTGATCATCCTCCTAGGACCCCAGGTGGCAGACCCTCCACTAGACCTTTCTGCCACTGACTTATCACGCCTTGATCTTTTGCTCACCACCGCTATTAAGTTTATATTACTTGACTGGAAATCTACCAAAAATGTATCCTATCATACCTGGTGGGCCTGGGTAACCTATCTACGAAGTATACAATTCAACCAATCTCATGCAAGAGGCTTTCCGGCCCCCTCTCAGGGTATTTGGAATATGCTTGACATTTTTAATCACAACCCTTCCGTCGAAAGGGAAATCCCGCAACCACCTACCGACCACTAATTCTTAATCTTACTCTTCTTATCATATCTGAATCTCGGATCCTGCCCACACACAGAATCACAAGACTACCCCCTCTCCTTCCCGCCCTCCTACTCCCCCTTTTTCTTTCTTTTTTACTTATTATAATATTGGGACATTCTAGAAAGGTGTACATCTGACAGTTCCACTTGTTTCACTTCATCCAGTTCTATTTGATGCACATAGCCAGGAGTCAAATGCTTCTGTCGCTTCTTATGTACTGCACTTATGTCTGTTGTTATCTCATGCTTTTATCATCAGTATCTGTATGTACCACATTATTGTACACATTATGCAACTGTGGGATGTCAGAGGTTGAATCTTTTTCTTCTCCCTCCTCATTTCCTCTGTATTGCTTTTTATTATTAAAACCAATAAAATATATTGAACAAAATTAAAATTCATTTCTAAGACAAAGCTGTTCAAACCATGCATTTATATTTTCATTTTTGTATATTATCTTTTTTTTTTAAATGCCTATTTACTTTGCCTGCGTTTTGGGTTCCCAGTTACGTGGTGATGTTATAATCTTCATAGCCAGGTCTGGTGGCTTAGAGGACTAATGCAGCCACTGCAGGGTCCTGTGTTGGACCTCATGGTCACAGGTTCAAATCCTGGCGGGTCCAATCAGCCTTTTGTCCATCTGAGGTTGATAAAATGAGTACCATTGAGTTGGGTAACAATAAACATCTGTTATTCAGTGCCAAGATTCCTCCGGGTGAACGTGCACCTTACAAATATATGTTATCTATTTTCTATTTTTTAGGTATACCCCTTTTGAATCATGTATGTTCACTTACTTAAAAGTATGTTTTAAGTGCAAATGCACATATGCCAATATCGTGAAAGTATCTATTTCATTATAAGGTAAAAATTCAATTTGCTTGAATATATTCATGTTCTATTTTAGCATGTTTTAAATTGCATTTCTAGTTATTGTTTTTTAAACAATGAACAAGTATTCATAGAATTCGATATTTGGATTTCTCAGTTATTGGTTTTTAAACAAGAGCAATATTTCACAGAATGTAAATAGGAGAAAGGTTAGCGAGGTTTGATTATTAGTTGTTTATTCTGAAGATGGTTAACGACATGCAGAATGCATAAAATGGAATGAAGCATTTTTAGATAGAGAGGAACTCAGCTGCAGGGATTCGAGGTCGAGGGTTGAATGGTAACTGTAAACACCTTTCTTGCTGAAGTCTACAGAGAAGGCACATCGAGTCCTTTGTGCAATGTGGTTTATCTGCCAGCCTCAAGGACATAGCCTTTCAAACGTTGACACAAAAGCAGCAGTTCAAAAAGATATGCAGGTGTGAACATCTATGAAACTCATACAGGCCCCTTTTCAGTGCTAAGTTTAGCTTGGTTAGCTAAGGGAAAGGAGAAGTTGGAGGATGCAGAAAAACCTTACAATACCGTCATAATGTTACAATAGTTTTTGGTGTTCTGCCTGCTTGTAAATATCATTGTCGCTATTATGTTTATTTTTATAACAACTACTATGCATATTGTGTGCACTAGGATGGGAATTTGATTTTAATAAAATTCACAAAATATATTCCTAGCTCCGGTTCAGAACGCGTTGCCGGCAGTGTTGAAGGGATCAGCGTACTCGCTTCAGATCGCGTGGCTTACTTCGCCCGTGGTAGACAGGACAGCGTACTCGCTGAAGATTGTCATGGCTCACATCGGCCCTTTTGATTTATTTCTCACACGCATCGGCATAGGATCGGTTGCATAAGAAGCTAATTTTGGATATTGAAGGGCAAACTTCCAAAGATTGACGAATCAGAATTGATTTGGTGTGTGATATTGGGATTTGGAATGACCTGCCGGGTCGGAATTATAACCGGTGATTAGGCATCGAATTCCTTTCAATAACTATACAGCCCTGAAGAAGTCGAGGGTTAACACCCTAACGACGAAACACGTGTTGGCTGGACTTTGTAGTGTTCTCTTGAATAAAGAATTAAGAAAATACGCCAAGAGACAATATTTGCTTACAATTTTTTCTACTTTTGATGAACTTTCAAACTACACAGAAGCGTGTGCACAAGAACTAACATTATTTACTGTGGACTCTTAGGTCCCTTTTGGAGGGTTTTAGGGGTTTTTCCCTCACCTGTTGCACCGCACTAATTGAATGTGTTTAGCTACAGTACGTTATATTGCAGGCGCCGCGACTCCTGTGTGAATTAATACCCCCCTTTTGTCATTATCTATGAAACTCAAACAGGCCCCTTTTCAGTGCTAAGTTTAGCTTGGTTAGCTAAGGGAAAGGAGAAGTTGGAGGATGCAGAAAAACCTTACAATACCGTCATAATGTTACAATAGTTTTTGGTATTCTGCCTACTTGTAAATATCATTGTCGCTATTATGTTTATTTTTATAACAACTACTATGCATATTGTGTGCACTAGGATGGGATTTTGATTTTAATAAAATTCACAAAATATATTCCTAGCTTGCTAGTGTTCTTGTGTGTATTTACCCATGATGAAAGAGGGTTGAAATTCCACAAAGTATTCCAATTAAGATCCATAGGACTGATCATTACCAAATGCACACTTCACTCATGTACTGCTCAGTGGATTGTGGGGGTTTGCAGTCCATTGGGTTCTCTGTCTCATGTTGGCATATTGACTAAGTCTTTGGTTCTAAAGGGTCTAGAGCACTCTCTACCAGGCCGTGATCTTCAAAGTTCAGAAAACGTATCCGTGATTTACTCCTCTTTAGAGTTGATGTTATAGTGTATAAGTGACATTATACCTGGCTGCCAGTTGAGTACTTGGCTGTGTGATGATTTCTTCTTGTCACCTTGACAAAAAACATAATAGGAAAAAGCATTACATATTTATGTGTTACTGCATTTTCCTTAATTTTTTTGGCATATGCTTGCAATAAAAAATAAAAATAAAAATGTATCATTTTACTAGCATGCCAAGGCCAGACTTATTGACTTTGCCAATGCTTATTGGCCCAGAAAGGAGGGCACTCCTGTGTCAAGTGGTGATGAGAGAGAAGGTTCAAATAGAAATGCAGCCTATAGTGGTTTGGGGGTGAAAAAGTGGTCGGCTCTGCGCCTTGCCAGATGCTACAACTTGTGCTCCTAGAGTCTCAGTTTATGTGTTTATGTCTATTCATGGTAATAACACATTTGTCAATGACACCAGTGCTGATAAGTATGATGTTTACAGGGGGAGAGATTTCTCAAAAGGGTGCAACCTCTCATCAAAACTAGGTGACATGCTTTCATCATTGTGGTTGATCCTTCGTCAGCAGCTTTATAGTGCTATGTGGGCTCAACCACCGATCTGGACTATTTCATTGTGTGTTTCTATGAATGAGAGTATAGTGGAAATGTGGGGGTGGAGGATGGCCTATCGCTAAAATTAAATTGGGATATGTATAATAATACTCAATTTTAATTACTTGGTTTGCCAAAAGTCCTGTCCCATGCTAGATTAAAAACACATACACATGGGAAAACTAGGTAATTGTTATGATACTTTCCTCACAGTTCTGCTAAAGTCAACGAATTTCAGCCCTGTCATGGTGACAAAAGCATCCTGGGGCTTTCTTTAGGACCAACAGACCCTACTTATCTTTCTATTATCCTAGGTTTTTCTTCCCTATTTACAGAAAGGAGAACACCTTATCTGTTAATGTTTTGAATCCCAGTATCCTAGGGAATAAGCAAATAACAAGAAAATGTTAGTCGTGTCGATGACATAAACAAGCACACATGAATGCACATGGAATATGTCCTCATAAAAACACCCCATTCCTGTTAGCACAGCAAACAACAAATGTGGTACACAATGCTTGGCTATGTTCACCTAAAGCCTTTTGCCCTCTCTCTTATGAAGACTGGTGGGGAGGAGGGTGTAACACATCACCTGCCCAATGCAATTGGTTCTAGGATGCTTTGTGAAGGGAAATCCTAAATAATTAGATGTATTTAGTGTAAGATATGGCATCCATCATTAAACTTAACTTAACATTCCTATTTTTAGCATGATGTGCAGGCTTAAAGAGACTGAGGAAAAGAGGTATTCATGTTATATATGGAGTACACACACTACGGTGTTAAACAAACTTTTGTGAACTTCATGCTCTTCAGATCCGTAAGTAGATTACCCTTCCTAAAAGACTGCAAGGGATAGTAAAATAGGTTTGCTACACATTGTCAAAGTGGCTCAAATATTCAGAGTATGGGCGGCCATCAATATCCCCAAAGGTATCCTGTTTCAAAGTGAACCAGCAAAACTATCTGGAGATAGTCATTCTCTAGCATACGGGTTAGATAATTATATTGATACATACGTCACTAATGATAAATTAGATTCCACCTGAGCTTGTGGTGTCATAAGATAATGTTGTGTCATTTAGAGTTGGCCAGGAAACAGTGAGGTACAGTCGTATGGCACAGCAAACACTAGCCTGCATAAAAGTAACAAGCATTTGCAATGCAATAGGTCTCGCATTCACGCGAGTTTGAGCTAATAGTATTGTAAATGACAATGCCTTTTATTTATGTTTTGGGTTTTAAAACATCAATAAAAGGCATTGTCATTTACAATACTAATAGCTTAAACTCTCGCAAATGCAAGACATATAGCATTGCAATAAAGGGCCTTCTCAACCACTTGTTAGATTGTAAATATCAGAGGAAGAGACCGGCCTGCAACGTCTTCAAAGTAGTGATAAATAGTGCAGTGAAGAAGATGTGTAAGTGTTGTAAATTACACAGACACAAAGTGTGAAGTGAGAGTTACATATGATCCAAGCTATAAACACTAACAAAGTGCTCTAACACCTTTCGCTCTGTGATTACACTGCCACGGCTCAGGAGGAAGAGCGGGAGGGGGGGCTAGTTCCTGCCCTCTCTGTGATTTGAGTGTGCAGTGTGGCATTGCGTAATGTCATTGCTATCTTTGGCCTAATAAAAAACACTTCAGTTGTAGTAGGGCCTTGGCTTCACATCCTGGTGCAGGGCAGGCTGTGCTTTATGGCAGGCATGGAGGGAGGGAGTTATTACTAGTGATCAAGAGGCGCTGAGGTGGTGGTATTGGTGGTGGTGGTATTGGTGGTGGTGGTGGTATTGGTGGTGGTATTGGTGGTGCTGGTATTGGTGGTGCTGGTATTTGTGGTATTGGTGGTGGTGGTATTTGTGGAGGTGGTGGTATTGGTAGTGGCGGTATTGGTGGTGGTGGTATTGGTGGTTTTGGTATTGGAGGTGGTATTGGTGGTGGTAGTACATGTGGTGGTGGTACTGGTATTGAAGGTGGTACTGGTATTGGTGGTGGTGGTGGTATTGGTGGTGGTGCTATGGTGGTGGCATTGTTGGTGGGGTATTGGTGGTGGTATTGGTGGTGGTGGTATTGGTGGCGGTATTGGAGGTGGTGGTATTGGTGGTGGTAGTACTAGTGGTGGTTGTATTCGTGGTAGTGGTGGTATTGGTGGTGGTGGTATTGGTGGTATTGTTGGTGGTGGTGGTATTGGTGGTGGTGGTATTGGTGGTGGAGGTACTGGTGGTGGTATTGGTGGTGGTATTGGTGGTGGTGGTGGTATTGGTGGTGGTGGTATTGGTGGTGGTGATATTGGTGGTGGTATTAGTGGTGGTATTGGTGGTGGTGGTGATGGTAGTATTGGTGGTGGTATTGGTGGTGGTGGTATTGAAAGTGGTGGTGGTGGTGGTATTGGTGGTGATGGTATTGGTGGTATTAGTGGTGGTGGTGGTTTTGATATTGGTGGTATTGGTGGTGGTGGTATTGGTGGTGGTACTGGCGAAGGTATTGGTATTGGTGGTAGTGGTAGTGGTATTGGATTAGTGGTGGTGGTATTGGTGGTGGTATAGGTGGTGGTGGTATTGGTGGTGGTGGTATTGGTGGTGGTGGTGGTAGTGGTATTGGTGGTGGTACTGGTGGTGTTGATAGTGGTGATGGTGGTATTGGTGGTGGTGGTATTGGCAGTGTTGGTATTGGTGGTGGTATTGGTGGTGGTATTGGTGGTGGTGGTGGTATTGGTAGTATTGGTGGTGGTATTGGTAGTATTGGTGGTGGTATTGGTGGTGGTGTTGGTGGTGTTATTGGTGGTGGTATTGGTGGTGGTGGAGATGGTGGTGGTGGTGGTAGTATTGGTGGTTGTGGTATTGGTGGTAGTGGTATCGGTGGTGGTGGTGGTATTGGTGGTGGTGGTATTGGTGGTGTTGATGGTGGTGGTGTTGGTGGTGGTGCTGGTATTGGTGAGAGTGGTGGTATTGGCAGTGGTGGTATTGGTGGTGGTGATGGTATTGGTGGTGTGGTGGTATTGGTGGTGGTGATATTAGTGGTGGTGGTGGTATTGGTGGTGGTGGTGATGGTGGTGGTGGTATTGGTGGTGGTGGTGGTAGTATTGGTGGTGGTGGTATTGGTATTGGTGGTGGTGGTATTGGTGGTGGTGCTGGTATTGATGATGGTGGTATTGGTGGTGGTATTGGTGGTATTGGTGGTATTGGTATTGGTGGTGGTATTGGTATTGGTGGTATTGGATTGGTGGTAGTGGTATTGGTATTGGTGGTGGTACTGGTGGTGGTTTTGGTGGTGGTGATATTGGTGGTAGTGGTGGTGGTATTAGTGGTGGTGGTGGTATTGGTGGTGGTGGTATTGGTGGTGGTGGTATTGATGGTGGTGGTATTGGTGGTGGTGGTATTGGTGGTGGTATTGGTGGTAGTGGTATTGTATTGGTGTTGGTGGTATTGGTATTGGTGGTGGTGGTATTGGTATAGGTGGTATTGGTGGTGGTATTGGTATTGGTGGTAGTGGTATTGGATTGGTGGTGGTGGTATTGGTGGTGGTGGTATTGATGGTAGTGGTGGTATTGGTGCTGGTATTGTTGGTGGTATTTGTGGTATTGGTGGTGGTGTTGGTGATAGTGGAGGTGGTGGTATTGCTGGTGGTATTGGTGGTGGTGGTGATATTAGTGGTGGTATTGGTGGTAGTATTGGTGGTGGTGGTATTGGTGGTGGTATTTGTGGTATTAGTGGTGGTGGTATTGGTGGTGGTGGCATTGGTACTGGTGGTATTGGTGGTGGTATTGGTATTGGTGGTAGTGGTATTGGATTGGTGGTGGTGGTATTGGTGGTGGTGTTGGTATTGGTGGTGGTGGTATTGGTGGTAGTATTATTGGTGGTGGTGGTATTGGTGGTGGTATTGGTGGTGGTGGTATTGGTGGTGGTGGTATTAGTGGTGGGGTTATTGGTGGTGGTGGTATTGGTGGTGGTATTAGTGGTGGTGGAGGTGGTGGTATTGATGGTGGTGGTATTGGTGGTGGTGGTATTGGTGGTGGTGATGGTATTGGTGGTGGTGGTAGTGCTATTGGTGGTGGTGGTATTGGTGGTGATATTGGTGGTGGTATTGGTGGTGGTGGTGGTGGTATTGGTGGTGGTATTGGTGGTGGTGATGGTATTGGTGGTGGTATTGGTGGGGGTGGTGGTATTGGTGGTATTAGTGGTGGTGGTGGTATTGGTGGTGGTATTGGCGGTGGTATTGGCATTGGTGGTGGTATTGGTGATGGTGGTGGTGGTGGTATTGGTGGTGGTATTAGTGGTATTGGTGGTGGTTTTGGTGGTGGTGGTGGTGGTATTGGTGGTGGTATTGGATGTGGTATTGGTGGTGGTGTTGGTGGTTGTATTGATGGTGGTGGTGGTATTGGTGGTGGTAGTGATGGTGGTGGTATTGGTGGTGGTATTGGTGGTGGTGTAAATGGTATTGGTGGTGTTGATGGTGGTGTTGTTGATGGTGGTGGTGGTATTGGTGGTGGTGGTATTGGTGGTGATGGTATTTGCGGTGTTGGTATTGGTATTGGTGGTGGTGGTATTGGTGGTGGTGGTGGTGGTGGTATTGGTGGTGGTGGAGATGGTGGTCGTGGTGGTATTGGTGGTGGTGGTATCAGTGGTGGTGGTATTGGTGGTGTTGATGGTGGTGGTGTTGGTGGTGGTGGTATTGGCGGTGGTGGTGGTATTGGCGATGGTGGTATTGGTGGTGGTATTGGTGGTGATGGTATTGGTGGTGGTGGTATTGGTGGAGGTGGTGGTATTGATGGTGATGGTATTGGTGGTGGTGGTATTGGTGGTGGTGGAGATGGTGGTGGTATTGGTGGTGGTATTGGTGGTGGTGGTATTGGTGGTGCTGGTATTGGTGGTTGTGGTATTGGTGGTGGTGATATTGGTGGTGGTGGTATTGGTGGTGGTGTTGATGGTGGTGGTGTTGGTGGTGGTATTGGCGGTGGTGGTATTGGTGGTGGTATTGGTGGTGATGGTATTGGTGGTGGTGAGATTGGTGGTGGTATTGGTGGTGATGGTATTGGTGGTATTGGTGGTGGTGGTATTGATGGTGGTGGTATTGGTGGTGGTGGTATCGGTGGTGGTGATGTTGTTGTTAATAAAACAGGCTTTTGAAAACAACCCGTGTGGTGGCTTTAGTACAGATGACATGTAACACAGATGTGCTGTTGTCAGCTTCAGCCCATTAGCACAGGATTATGTGCTACCTGGAATTCACATGACTTTCGCTAATCATTTCTAAATCCATATTACTTGGGAGGAGGGTTGAAACAGAAACGAGATAATGCCGGGTTCTAGTGACTGAAAGCAGGTGCACGTGTTACGGGGGCGGCTGTGCTGCCTAAAAAAACACAAGCGGTTTCAGCTGAAGCAGCGCATGTTCGGCCTGCAGTAAGAGAAACTCAATAAAGTAAATAGTGCTTACAGACTAAATAACAGGTCCCGTGAAACAACCGAAGTAAAGGGGCCAGTCGCCATGGGAGGGTACAAATGAAGACAAGGCCATACTAAGGAGGGACTAACAAGCCTATTAACAAATCCGAAGGCAGCATTTAGGAAAGACAATGACCCAAGCCAATGAAAAATATGGGAGGAGAGTGGGCGCAGCTTCTCTCCCATACTCTACTACAGCAGTCTCGCAGAGCGAGCAGCGCATGCGCGCTGCCGCTAGGCTCGACCTAAAAAATATAAACAGGGAAAGAACACATGGCAACACCAGGTGCTGTCACAAGCTCAAGGACATATAACAAAAAGTGCAGCTCTTGTGGAATGACATGTACAGTGCTTGGTTTTGGATATTCCTAGAGATTTTACAGTTTAGGTTGACATTAAAAACGAAGATGCTCTCCAGCAACAGAACAGGTTGTGAGGGTGTGCAAGTTGTATCAAATGTAGTATTTCACTAAAGGACTGAGATGCTTATAATATGACCCAAAACCGCAAAGGGAATTAATTGCCTCAGCTGTCTGGAGTATAATGAGCAGCAACATCGATTCAGGTCACTGTTATTCGTAGCTGCCTTCATTTTAAGTACACAATATTTGCATAATTCCACAAGTGCAGTGGACATTACACGCCTCGGGTAATTATTTTTGTGTCAGAAAGCTTAGGTTGTCTCGCTTCTTCACAATTTCATCCAACAGTATTCCCGTGTGAAGCCTGCTGTGAATTGCTAATTTGGTGACCAGGAGACTACATTTTAATGCATAGCATTCCATGTAAAAAGCTGAAATGAATTCGGTTTTGCTGCACGTGTTTCCTTGCTCTTAAACTTTGCAGAAGCTGTAGGAATGCATATCGGCCCCCGAGCGTGTTCAGAAGAAAACGCTCACAATTTAAAGAGCGAGCGTGACTGTGTCAGCTAAAGACGGGCAGCTCTCATAGATGTGTAATAATCCAAAACCTGTTACTTCGTTTATGGCTGCTCAGAATGATGAACCGACCTCAGTGCCTAACAGCGACAGTCACACAGGGAGCAGTAAAACCTGAGGAAATACATCTACTGTGTGCAAGAAAAATCTTTAGCGGTTCACGTTACAACGAGGGAATTTTACTTACACTGGGCACGAATCACAACTTTTTGCACACTTACGTATGCCTTATAACTGGTATTCAGAAAGCGTAAATAAACACTCACAATGCAGTACTCATAGGTGTAATGAGCCATCAGTATTGGGGAATTTTACGTGCGTGGGGATAAATCTCCTCATAGGCTCAGGGTATGGGTGTTATTGGGTCGAACATCTGTATATACGTAGTACGAGTATGTAGTCACATACCACTGTTTGCAGTTTTTCACCCCCATTACGTTCCCAAACTTGCTAATGTCAAGGGCAGGAGTAAATGCATGTGTTATGTGAGAGTGTAAGGAACAGACCCAACAAGCATTTGCAATGCAATAGGACTCGCATTTACACAAGACCTATTGCATTGCAAACGGTAGTCATCACGGACAACGGGAGGGAGGGCGGGGGAGGCACGGACAACGGGAGGGAGGGCGGGGGAGGAGGGAGAAGGCACGGACAACGGGAATGTGGGATGGGGGACGGGGTAGAAGGGGGCGAGAAGGCACGGACAACGGGAGTGCGGGTGGGGGAGGGGGTGAGAAGGCACGGACAATGGGAGGGAGTGGGGAGTAGAGAAGGCAGTAGGAGAACCTCATTAAAGAAAATAGTGCTCACAGTCTAAATAACACGTACCGTGTAACACTCGAAGTAAAGGGGCCAGTGGCCATGAGAGGATACAAATGATGACATGGCTGTAATAAGGAGGGACTAAAAAGCCTATAAACGAATCCGAAGGCAGCATTTACGTAGGCCAAAGACACAAGCCAATGAAAAATATGGGTGGGGGAGTGGGCGGGACTTCTCTCACGTACTGAACTACAGCAGATCTTCACCAGAGCAGCGCTTGCGCGCTGACTCTAGGCTCGACCTAAAAGGCAATAAACAAAAATTAGCATGTTAATGGAAAATAAAATGAAAATACGCAAATCATTTAGTGCTGACACTCCCTCAGTAAAGCATGCAAGTTCCTAGAAACACAATTGATTGAAGTGAGGGTGCTTTTTACCCTTTCTTTTTGAGTGCCTGGTGGGATCAGGTGCACATGAATTTCCAACAATGTTTATTGAACTATGTAATTTAATTTATTCTGAACTCTTCTAATTGGAAACTAATTGGAAACAATTATGTGTGATTGCCAAGCCCACAGTTATTTTTGAATGTCTGCATTCATCACCTATGTGTTTATATATTTTCGAATGAAAACAAGCCCTGCAAACGTTTACATATAAGCAAAATATATTTTGAAAACAATAAAAAAAAACACCATAATCGGCATGTTACTCCTCATAAATCCGTGGTATCATTTTTATCAAGTGCGATAAATAACACATAAACTCCTAATCAGGGCCTTAGTCTTAATAGGTGAGCGTCCTGGTAAATAGAAGGGTTTATATCATGTTAGCGGTGGGCGTGCCTGGGTGTATCACTAGACTAAAATCCCATAATAGTTTGACGTATTTAAAAGTTACAAAAACTTTTTGAGACTTCCTGTATTTCTAGTGAATACTATGGTTACTACCCGTAGTTTTTGTCGTTGTCTGCGCAGGGGTTTACACCAAAATCAGGATTTTCATGGCCCTTTTAAGCTGTTTTGAATAAAAAACACTACCAACATCCATCCAGCTTCGAAGTCGTGATGGAAATGGTTCTCAAGGTAACTTGAAAGAAAATGGCACATTAATTTTCAGCTCCAACCAGCGATCCCACTGAAATATCTTCAGTTTGTGTGGAAAAACAATGCCAGGCGAGGGCATAGAAGCAGGACAGGTTGAAAACTATTCAAACTAAGCATAGGGCACCAACCAGGACTTATGCAATACTCTGCTCATGGAATGAAAACCTTGCACACCAATATTCTTAAGACGGGTTTCTCTTACCTTCCTAACATCACAGTGCCAAACCCAGGGTGGTTGGTGACCACCATTCTGGTCAAATGATTGCACCAAGTGTTCAAGTTCAAAAATAAAGTTTATTTAGACCTTAGGTCTTTAAACCACATAAGCTCATACATTAAGAAAATTCTAAAATGATAGAAAATTCGTCTCCTTATGCCATTTTAAAATCAAAATTCCCGTGGATTAAACAATCTATTTATCTTAAGACATCATTCCTAACAGTTTTTACAAGCAAAATTTTAAAACAGTAAAATTTCATATTAAATCACAATACTCATAACTTCACTTAACTTATAGTCAGGCAGGGGACCTATTTACAACCTGCAAATACTTTCCAATAGCTATTGTAGTATCTAAATTTTCCATATGGGCGAGAAGCTCCCATGCTTGAGCATGCGACCTTACATCATATTTTAAAAAGATCGGACGTAGAAACAGTTTACGCTGGTTTAAAAATTTTAGGCAATCCAATAAAATATGTAAAATATTACATTTCGTACCTATCTTACACGTACATTTTCCATCAGGTAGCATCAATCCTGATTTTATTATACTGTTTGACAGGGCCGGGTTAATGCCAATTCTTATCCTTAAAACTTCCATTCTCAGCCATTGGTTCGGTAATGTGTCTAGATTGGGGTAACTGATTTCTTTCTCCCAGCTATTACTCATAAACTTTACAGAGTCTTTCTTACTCAGATACTCCCTATCTACCGCTCTAGACAATTCCTTCCCCAGCAATTTAATTACACTCTTTATTGCATCGATTTGCAAGGTCAGCGGGTCTATTTTCACGTTCAAGTGTTCGCAAATGGTCTGGAGTTTCCTTCTTGTGACTTTGGCCCATTTTAATTCATTGTGCTGAATCTCCTTCATACACCATTGGGACACTTTCGTAACCTCCCCGGATTCCAAGCGTTTCCAGAATCTAAGTAAGCTTAATTGTACCTGGACATTCCATGCGGTCAATCCTAGCTCCAATCTAATTGCCTGGATCATTGAAGAGCTAGGGAGGGACAATAGTGATTTTAAACATTTCCCTTCATCCTTATCCCAAGCGCTTTTGCCATCTATGCAAAGAATTTCTGCACCATATTGGAATTGCGGGGGGATCATTGCATTATAGGCCGTTAGCATTGGTCTATGGGACATATCACCATAACTGCGATTAAATCTTTTCAGCCCACATACCGCTAATTGAGCTTTTATTTTCTGCGCCTCCAAGTGCATGCCCCACTTTAAAGAATTAACAAACCATATTCCAAGGTATTTATATTCATTTACGATATCTAATTTGGTCTGACCCAAATACCAATTGTACTTCATATTCCTCTTCCCAAAGCACAGGATTTTCGTTTTGTCCATGTTTACTGTAAGTCGTTTTGCCGTACAATATGAGCTAAAGATGTTTAGCTTCCTTTGTAAACCCATCTCAGTTTGATCTAGGATTACTAGGTCGTCGGCATACAGCAAACAGGACAAATGCTTCCCATTCACTTTTGGGCTGGCACCTCTGGCAGACCCCAGAATAGAAGGCAGATCTGCTAAAAATATGGCAAAGAGAAGCGGGGCCAAAACACAGCCCTGCCTGAGGCCATTGTTTATCACTATTTCGGGTGTTAGGCCCCCTAATGTATCTTTAATAACTTGTGCCCAATTTTGGCTGTGCAACTCCTGTATTACCGATAGGAGATCCTCAGGGGCCTCATAGTTTCTCAGGGTCTCCCACAAGCACTCCCTATCCACCAAATCGAAGGCTGCTCGAAAATCCACGAAGCAGCAATACAGCTTACCTTGCTGCTCTAAGGACTTTCGCGCCACTGCCCAAAGGGCAAAGCAGTGGTCAATAGTAGAATGTCCTTCCTTGAAACCTCCCTGTTCCACTGGCACTATCGACCGCCGTCCACCCACTCCTTTAATCTGCCCAGGATTATTTTGGAGAATACCTTCTCTCCAATGTCCAACAAGTTGATTAATCTATAATTCCTTGGGTCCTTCCTATCACCCTTTTTGTGTAGTGGTCTAATAATTGCCCCTCTCCAAGATTTTGGGATATAGCCTGAATCTAGAATAGCAATAAACATATGGGATAGGAATCCTGCCCACCAATCTATTTGTGTTTTAATTATAATGGCCGGACGATTATCAGGCCCTGCTGCACGAGACAAGTTTAGCTCCTTGATTGTTTCTTTTACTTTTTCTACAGTAAAATCTGATTTTAAATCTTCCATAGACCCTACCCAATTAGGTTTTTCCTTAATTATTTCCGGTGCTCTGCTCACCTCATATAATTTGCCTAAATAATTTACCCATGCAGCCTCCTCCACAACACAGCTCATGTTTCCAGGGGTCCTACCTGAGGCGTCCTGTATCAACCTCCAAAACCCTTTTATATTTTTAGTTTCTATTGTCTCTAGTAGGTTTTCCCAACATTTTTCTTTAAAGATCTTTTTCTGCTTCCTCACTAGAGTTTTATATTCTTTCTTCAAGTTGGTCAGAGTTATTAGGCTTTCCTGGTCGTAACGTAACCTTAGGCGTCTCTCTATTTTCCGTATAGACCTTTTTTTATTCTGACAAACTAAATCAAACCACCTGGATTGCCTTCCTTGCCTGGGTTGTGTATTTACCTTATCCTGTTTCCTATTTTTTAAATGCACTCTAAGACATTGCACGGCCTGTTCTATATTTCCCACATACCATGCTACCTGCTGGCCTTTAGCACTATCCACCTTTACATTTTGTTGAAAACTTGCTAATTTCTCAACATACTCTTCTGTCAATTTTGTAGTCAAGCGTTTGGCGTATACCAAATTTTGGGGAAGAACTCTTTCACGCAAGCTTGTTGGCCCCCTTAAACATTCACAATACAAAGCATTATGATCGCTATCCTTACGCTTAATTATCCAGAACCTTTTTACCATAGCATAGTTCCAGGCATGAATGAATATGTAGTCTATAGGGCACAGTTGGTTACCTACTCTAAAGGTCTGTGTGGCTGGGCGGTCGGGATCCATCCTGCCGTTTAAGCAGAATAATCCTTTAGAACCTAAAAATTTCCCTAACGCTTCATCCCGATTAGTGGATGAGCACGTGGGGAATTTAGCTGGCCCTATATCATAAGAGCTCAAAATTTCCTCAAACTATTGATCTATCTTTCTGTAATTTAGTTTATGGTTAAAATCACCCATTACCACCATCGTATCATTTCCATACATTTCATTTAAGGTATTTATATCTTCTTTAAAGAGCCCTATCTCAGTATCATATTCATTTTGGGATCCCCATTGAATATACACATTTATGAGAATTAGATGGGCATCCTTCTCTTCGGTGACCAATTGGGATACCTTGCAAACCAACAACCATTTACATGTTGTATTTATTAGCTTCACCTCTTTCGCTATCCTAGTTGAGGTGAGAGTCATAATCCCCCCAGACGGTCGGCCAAATCTTTTCTTTTTACTAGCTGGTTTGTGAAATTGGACAAACCCTTCAACTACTGGGGTGTTGCCGCATAGCCATGTTTCCTGCAAACAAATAATATCAACGTACTGTGCTATGTGCTTTAAACTTTCCGCTTTTGTTTGCCCTCCAAACCCATTTATGTTCTAAGAAATTATTTTCAGGCTATGCAGCAACTTGGTAATCCTAATCGATTTCGCTAAGGCACCCTGACCCGTTCAGATCCCACGAGGATGTACTTAAAATACTATTGCCTGGGCTCCAATTGCCCCAATTTTTATTGGGCTCCGGATTCTCTATCGCTATGGTAATATTTGCCCTTTCCCCGCGCACCCCGGCTATCAGTCTCACCTTCCTAAAATCACAGTGCCAAACCCAGGGTGGTTGGTGACCACCATTCTGGTCAGATGATTGCACCAAGTAAAGCTAGACAAAATATCTGGGCCATTACAACTTTCAGTGAAGGTGCATAGTATTCACACATGTAACATATGTAACTTAATAGCAGGGCGTTGGGGTGGAAAACGTCCCCTGCATGGCATACAGTTGTGTTCCCTTGCCCTGATTGTCCAACTGGGTGTATCCTGTTTTTTTTGGGGCCCTATAGTCAGGCTAATTGAGCTTGTGCACAGTGACCTAGACCTGTTCCTTGACATGAGTAAGGTGCTGGACTTGTTCTGTGACCAGGAGGTGCATACCAAGCAGTAGCGTGGCAAGGTTGCTATGGGCCCTAGTGCAAGCAAGAGAAATGACCCCTTTGACTGCTGTTGGGGTAGTGAGGTCAGGGTTCAATGGGCACTCAGGGCTCTGGGCTTGGTACCACTGCGCCTGCTGCACCTCATTCACAGACAGTGGACTAATGAGCCTGTCATGGGTTTAGTACATAGAGCGGTGGTAGCAGCGTTATGGGATTTGTTAAATCATAGTTCTGGCCAGACCTTTTTATTTGTGTCACTGGGGTAGAGGACTACTGTCCCACTCCTGTAAAGTTCCTACCTAGTTTCCCTGTGTGTATGTAATGCATATATGTGTGTGCATCCTGCATGGTACATGTATTGTCTATGTGTGAGTGAGCCAAAGTACTGGAGGCCTGTGGGATCCATTTCGAATACCCCAGGCCTGGCCTTTGCACATGATGGAGGTGTGGTTGCTTCGCCAGGCAGTGGAATGTCTTGCTGACTTTCCTGAAGCTGAAGGGAGGAGTCACAGGCACTTGGGAAGAGGAGACAGGGCTCATTCAGAAACTCGATTAGGCCTGTTGCTTGGCAAAGAGCTGCTGATTAGTCTTCCTGAACACTGCCATCTGGTGGATGGTAGAGATAAAGGTATGGCCGGCAGGCACAGTCGTGCAAGGTGAAAGGGACCTTTAGATGAGGCCTGCCTTTTTCTCATTCACTGGTTAACTTCAATTGGCTGATGGCAGCAAGGTGCAAAACCTTCACCCCTCTTTGTGCTGGAGTTGTCATTTATTTATTATATTTTTAATTGGAGTGCCACTTCTACACTTTCCCTAGGTGTTTACCCCCACTGCTAGTCCTCCCTGCACATACGCGGATGATGCCTTTGGGCCACTTCTGCATACACACGGAGCCCGGTGAGCATTTTTCAGCCCATGCACCCACCTTGATGCTGCTGCTGGGCCACGCCAGAACATTCGGAATGCCTGGCGGGGAATTTTCAGCCTCCATGCGCTTGCCCTAATGCTGCTAATGGCTGTTTCTGTTCCCAGCTCATCCTCCCTGCACATCCCAATGTGGATGCCGGGCTGCTCCTACACTCTACTTGGTCAGGAAATGTCTGAAGGAGCGCCTTCATGCACAAAAACAATCCTCTGAGGCTTATTCCCGTAGAAAGAGGAGAAATAAAGATATTTCTCATCTCTACGCCTCCCCTTGGATGGTGTAGCATTTTAACGCATTCCCACATCTACCACTCATAGTAAATCTGTGAATGCACCAAAATCCATGGGTGGATGCGCGGGAACTTCGACGCTCCACCCATGGAAAGCCTCTCTGGGGCAGAGTAATGCAAGGCAGCGACTTGCGTTATGCCAGATTTACGAAGCCACGCTGGGCTGCGCAAGGTGGCCTTGTGAGGCTGGTAAGTCTCATCTAGATTTTGCGACGTCCTTGCATTACCTTGCTTGGCGCAAGGGCGAGGCGAAACATTGATAAATAAGCCCCTCCTGAGTCTAATATCCTCCAACATACGTCGATGCTGCCTACTGCCTGCTCCCTGCTCATCTTCCCCGCGCCTGCCCTGACGCTGCCGCCTCCTGCACACTCAGGGGCTTATTTACAAGCCCCTTGCGCCACTTTTGCGTCACTTTTAACATGGGAAAAGTGACGCAAAAGTGGCGCAAGGGGGTTGTAAATCTGCCCCTCAGAGTCCCGGGGCAGCAATTCACTGCTAACGCTCTAAGGCTGAACAAGCATTGGCAATGCCAATAGTACGGTAACAGCCTGTTAAAGGCGCGAACTATTGGATGTTCTCTGAATGTATGTACCACATAGCTTATAGCACATTCCTTATTAATACATTTTGTTGTAGCTTTTATTCACTGGTATTTATTTATTTATTTATTTGACATGGACATCTAGACATTTCGACCAAACATTCGGTACAATATTCCCATACTTGTCATGGAGTCCCATCGAGTGCTTTTGGGCTGCGTGGGAGCACTTTCCGAAACAGGTATGATAGAAAGACACTTTGCAAGCAACGCTCAGGGCTATCAGGCGTGTTTATCACGTGAAGGAAACCAGTCATACTTTATTCCAAAATATCCCGCTTTGCGTTACATGACTCGCAGCAATTTCCACTTCTGTAAACGAGTGTTGTGTTTACCTTGCACATGCGATTGTAAAGCCTTCTATTAACGGCCCTCAGCTGCGTCAGTCCTTCGGGTTTCCAGGAAAGCGTGACAGGCCAGGATGATTACACTAGCACGGGCTTTAAGTGTAAACATCATTTATCTGAGCCGTAGGAGCCCGGGAGGAGCTCGCGTTCTGCATGAGGATTGCCGCCTCTGGAGCTGTGATTAAGGCGCATTCAGAGAAACACAAACAGGCCCGTGGGTTCAACAACAGCAGCTTTCAGTAAAAGACGAGCGTCCGTAGTGCAGTTGACATCGGTGAATAACAACAACAACCGGAGGGGGAGGAAGTTATATTTTCCAAGATTTAAGTTATGGACGTCATTCCGTTTTTTCTGAAATTCACATACTTCCGCCCTCAAAGTGTATTTTGCCGGCCCCCCTGTCGCACTTGGGTGGATCAGTATGGCGCTCCCTTGGTGGCTTAGCAGTGCCTCCAATGGGCTGCCCTTGCATGCCCGTGGGTGAAGGCCATACACCCAAGCATATACCTTAGCAGACACACTGGCTACTGCTGGTAAGCGCCTCTGTGCACGACGACGTGAATTCTCTCTCTCTCTGCTACATCCCGTGCTCACATGGAGCACAATGGGCGGCCACGCTTCCTCAAACCAGCCAACCTATGAACAGCGCCGTAGCAACCATGCAATCTGTAGGGCATCCAAGAACCCAATATAAAGCAGAGCGCTTCATGACTGCACCAGGCATATGAAGCGCTACGTAAATAACACAGTTGAACCACCCAGAAAGCGCTTTAGGCCTACAAGGGGCATGAAAAGGGCTATATAAATAGCAATGCAATAGCTGCGGACCCTCGTACTGGCCCTCATTCCTAAAGCCAATCCACTGGTGCGGATCTGTTCGGCGTGGCGGATACTGAGAAACTGTGGTACTTGTCTGGAATAGTTTAAATCGCCCTCAGTTCCAGGGTCGCTCTTCTGCTTCATCACCTTACCAGGCCTCTAGATAAAACATTTTTTGTTATGAATTGTTCCACTTCTGGAGAGTCCATCAAATGTTTGGGTGCTTCCTTCAACAGTGAAACAGGAAATACTGGATGCACCCACAATATCTTAGGCACTGGAACCTGATGTATTCATTAATAAATGCTGAACGGCTCTATGAAGCACACCTGAAATGTTTGTCAAAAAAAAGATTCTGCGCAGTCAACCAAGCTTTCACCAACCTGATGCTGGGGACTGTGCTTCGCTTTGTGCCATTGCATTTCTTGTAGGTTACAGTGGCTTCTGCAAGTGCGGCACAGGTTTCTGATCAGCTGCAGAAACAATTCAATGTATTTGTTCTTCAAACCCCTATAATGGATGTCAATCTCCACCTTAGTACGTCGAGCGCTTGAGGGAATCCTCAGAAAAGACTCACATTCTTCACAGTTCAGATATGACTAACCCTATCTAGGGCTGAGGGGCATTTTCCACCCCTACCTGCACCGCTCTAAGGACAGGTGTCCTACCCCTGGAGTCAGTCCGGCCCACGGTGAGCCTCGGATAGGCGGGGCTGCACCTGGATATTCAGTCGCATTCCTAAGTCCTCTTGAGACTGCGCAGTATGAGGCCCCCATTTGAGAGCACCTTGAACGCGCTTAATTTCCGATCCTTTTGCATACTTCGCTGGCCGGGAGCAAGCCTTCTCTGCGTGGACAAAACCTCTCCTGCCCTGAGGGAGCAATAAGCACTCTCCCTCTCCCTCCCCCTCTCTCTCTCTCTCTTTCTGTCTCTCTCTTGAAGAGTCCTTCTATATTGCTGCGGAGGGATTTTTGCTCAAGCAGTAACCGGGATCTTTGAACTAATATACCAGAAAATGCTAATTAGTATAAGGACCCCCAGAATCCTCTGCGCACAATATATCGTGTTTATGAGTGTTTATGAGGCTGACACCTAATAGAGTACAGTCCAGAGTATTGCACCTGGCGAGTTATTGTTATCTGTGTCTCTGAGGGATGTGTGAAGGCAACTTTTGCTCGCTATAGGTGTCCTAAATTTCATCTCTGGTGGGTACCTCGAACTACTTATTTTCTATAACTTTGCGCAGTGGCAGTATCGTAGCCAATGAGGTCTAACCGAGGCGCGATTATTGAAAACTTTACCCAATACCCTGCTGTGGTGATTTGAAATATAGTCGCTATTGCAATTTTTGACAGTCTCCAAAGAGACTGATTATAATGTCAAAGAAAGATAACTGATGAATAAGTATAAGACGTACAATCCCTACTGAATCTAAATTTGGTGTTTTAACCACATTAGGTTACTATGGGTTTAATGTGTTATTATTTTTCTTATTTGTTTTTTAAACAAGCTTCTATAAATTGTTTCTTTATAGCAAAACATCTTGGCTTGGAAACAGATGCAGCGGCATGTAATGCTTTCCATTCGCCAAGAGAGGTGGAGCACTAACACTTTCTCTGAAGGCTGTGCTTCACAGAGCAGATTGAAGTAACTCTGAAGTGAGGAAGTAAACAGCTTCGTTTTGGGAGTAGGGTGATCGGAGGGATTGTATTTACACAATTGTTAGTGGCTGACATGGAAATAAAGAGTGCGAGTTTAGTTCCACACTCTGCTTTGATCATCCGCCTTTGCGCCGCTCCCACACCAGGGCCGGGGCTCCCTCCATGCCGCTGTCCCTCCCTCTGGCCTTGGTTCCACCCCAGGGCATTGGAGCAGTGAACAATGTGTTACAGCATGTTTTACATAGAGAACGTCCATGGATAGGAACATGGGTATTGCTTTAGCAAAGAATTGCGATAATCAAAACAAAGGTAAGATTTATAACTTTATTTACAGTTGCACATCCTTTGGTATATATTGGGCCTTCTATATTCATGGAGGCGACCTTGGCAAAGCGCTGTTCCATGGCACTTTCGAAGTGACTAACCGTCAAAATGTAATTAATATTTTCTTCAAAGATAGGAAGGTGCACCAGGAAAGAAGTCCATATTCCATTTGATTATTCAATCATCTTCATTTATTGATCATATATAATATTCAGGTTAAAATCCAGCCAACGCGTTTCGTTCCATGTTACAAAGGAACTTCATCAGGGCTCAAGAGTAATATTTGTGTGGAAATCATGTATGTCATTTATAGCGTAGTGTCACCACGTATTGGAAAACATTCTCCTCTTAGAAATCACCGTCTTTTCTGGTCACAAATGGTAACAAGGGACAATATCACTTCCCAATTTGATACCCAAGTCCGAGTTGCGAGGATTGTGGCGTGCACTCACGTTTGATATATTTGCTTGAGGTGCAACGTTCACAGTCCGCCGCTGAAAGTCTTTGCTTGTGTACAAAGTGTAATTAATAGTTTATTATTTCATGGGTTTTTTACTTGAAAGAAGATACTTGAAATTACGTAACTTCAGGTGGCCATTTCTTTAAAGTCTGTGGCTATGTTAAATAATGAGGCAAATGTGGAACTTACAAGCCACCATCAACTACAGACCCCCTGCCCAATCTGCATACATTAATAGGCGGGCCCAGCGAGAGGCTGGGAATAACACCTCCGCCTTGTTCGTAAAAGGGAAGTATTAGAGGACCATCTCCCTCCAAAAGGCCGCTCAAAGCCCCCACTGGGCCGCTGGCGGCATCTGAACACACCAGACACAGCCCAAATCGGCCACCACTCTGTGCTAAAAAGCGGCCCATAGCTGCAACTCAGACACCAGCTCATTGTCCTCCTTGCCTCCCTGCCCTCGGCTCCAATAAGCAATTTTAGATCATAAGCATGCTCGCAAAACTGTCTAAGTCGAAATTTGTTGAAAAACAAAGACAAAAAAAAATTCTGCATACAGCCAAAAGACAGACGTTACAGAGATGGACTTATAACATGCTACCTGTTTGGCAGGCTGCTTGCTAACTTTGAAGGAGTCATTTTATAGCCCAGGTCTGGGGCACATAGAGTTGGTTTGTGCAGACCTGTTTTTCCATGAGCTATGTATCATTGTATTTTAAGATCATAATATTTATCAGCCCCTAGTGCTTACGGAGCTGGTAGCTTAGGTTTGCCCAGTTGCTGTCAGTATTTGTAGGCCGCGGTTCTTACACGTCTTTGTGGGTTCTGATATTTCAATCAATTTATTTGCAGTCCTTGTTTTTCTTGAGCTCATGGCATGTTTAGACCCGCCTTGGAAATATGTAAAGGGTCTTTTTAAGACCTCCTGCTCTCTTAGTGGGAAGTTTAGGCATTAGACACCCTGGGCCTCACTTATGAGGTTTTGCCGTAGGGCAGCACCGCAGGCCTTGCTGCTGCGCTGCCCTACGGCAAAAGAAAAGGGCAGGAATGTGCCGTATCTATGAGATACGGCGCATTCCTGTCCTTTTCCCTTGTGCCGGCGCACATTAGGTCTGCTTAACAAATGTACATATTACTTATACTTACATTATTCTATGTTCAACATGTATATGTGACTGCATAAATAAGTAAATCTTTTATCATCACTATTTATCTACAATTGGTTCACTAGTGAATTACAAAAAATAAAATAAAATACAGCAACACTTGAAAGTCTGAGTCTAATAAATGTAACTTTAATCTGCATATATTAACTTCCTTATACATATATACCTTACATGTTCATATGTATCTTTATATTTATTACTTTGCTTCTAATTCAGCATCTCCAACGCACTACTCTATATATCACCCAATATCTCTCCCAATATATTCTCTACCTCCACTCTCTGACTCATCTCAAACCTCATTCTACTACTCTCTCCGATGCACTACCCTATTTCTCACCCTATCCCGCTTTCAATATATCCTCTACCTCGACTCTCTCATTCATCCCAAAACCCATACCACTACTATGATCTCCAAAAAAAACCTTCCTTGCATCATCTCATACCTTTTACTATTCAGATCTCCCAAACAAGCCTTTCTAAACCCTTCCCTTCGACTCTTCCCCCTCCCCTTTACTCATCTCAAACCTCCTCCTACTGCTATGAACTCCCCAAAAAAAACTTTGTAGACTCAGCCCTCTTCTATCCCCCCACTATTACTTTTCAATCCAAATAACAGACTAATATTTCAACCGCTAAAATTAATTTCATATCTCCCTATACTAATTCCCCACTAATCCTGTATGGGTTCCGGAGTAGCGTGCTACCTGCCAAAAAGTCCTTCAACGCCTAATCAGGGGTAGCAAGTGCTATATAAATGCAAACCCTTCCCTCTTCTATCCCTCCTTTATCCTTTTACAATCCAAATAACAGACTAACATGTCCACCGCTCAAATCAGATTAATTTCACATTTCCCTACACTAATTCACCACTAATCCTTCTTGGGTTCTGGAGTAGCAGGCTACTCGCCAAAAAGTGCTTCAACACCTCATCAGGGGTAGCAAGCGCCATATAAATGCAAACCTTTCCCTCTACCATCCCTCCACTATCCTTTTCAATCCAAATAACAGACTAACATGTTCACTGCTCAAACGAATTTCATATTTCATTATGCTAATTCACCACTAATCCATTTTTGGTTCTGGGGTAGCGTGCTACTCGCCGAAAAGTGCTTCAACTCCTCATCAGGTGTAGCAAGTGCGAAATAAATGCAAACTCTTCCCTCTCACATCCCTCCACTATCCTTTTCAATCCAAATAACAGACTAACCTGTCCACTGCTCAAATGAATTTCATATTTCCCTAGACTAATTCACCACTAATCCTTTTTTGGTTCTGGAGTAGCATGCTACTCGCCGAAAAGTGTTTTAACTCCTCATCAGGTGTAGCAAGCACTATATAAATGCAAACCTTTCCCTCTTCTATCCCTCCACTAACCTTCTCAATCCAAATAACAGACTAACAGATCCACCGCTCAAATTAATTTCATATTTCACTATACTAATTCACCACTAATCCTTTTGGGTTCCTGAGTAGTGTGGTACTCGCCGAAAAATCGCTTTGACGCCTCGTCAGGGGTAGTAAGCACTATATAAATACAATTACAATACAATACAACCACATACCATCAATTGGTTTCTTGTTGGGTCATAATTTCATTTATACTTTGAACCTTTGTTTTTTCATGTAATGCACCAATAGATGCAGCAGGATCTTACTGTTCCAAAAATGTTATTATTTACTGATGAAAGTTTCTAAAAACCTTCTGGCATACTTTATATTCAGCATTTTTATTCAACTTTGCCATTCATTTCAGATAATCTCTTCTTACTTGGCACTTGTGTGAATCACTGTTTCCTGAAGAGAGGATCTTCAGTTGCCCACATACTGTACGACATAAATTGCTCCCTTTTCCTTTGCCACCTGAGCTGCTATTCACCATGTTCTTCAACCTACCAGGTATTCTTCCTCTGGCCTTGGGAACTCACATTAGCTTGGCAAAGAGAGGCTGGTCTCTTCTGTCGTATGGCTTTCACTTTCTCAGTGGTAACTGTGTGGTTGTTGGACAACATAAACGTTGGGATGTTGCCAGACTGATTCTATGAACCCCTTTAGGAGATGTTGGCCTATTATCCTGCTAGCTCACAGTTCCTCCATAAGTACCCCTAAACCTAAGATGGTGATGAATGGATGTGGCAACCTCAGAACATGACAACGCTGACTCCCGAAGGAATCGTAGTAACAGATCTAGAACCTGTTCACTCAGTCACTCGTGTATACCCAGAGAGAGATACACAAAGAAGCGTTTTAATATTTATTGAACTACTGTGATTCTTGTGTAAAATAAATGCTTCAATGATTAGTAGACATAAGCAGATGAAAGTGATTAGCAATATATGAACAGTGAAAAGGATAAACAATTCCACCAGTGTGGTAAAACAGTATATATATATATATATACACTTACTTACCTTCCCATTCTCAGTAGCTTTCCCCCTTTGAGTCCTACTGCTTAAGTCTCTTCTGTGTATCTAGCAATATATTTTTGACTTTATATTTCCATTACCTTTATTTTGATTACACATAGTTCACACTTTTGTATTCACACAGCTATTACTTGTTTCTCAATATGTAACAGTTTTTAATCTCACATGCCTTAACATATTGGTATTCCTTGCACTTTCACTCACTACGAGCACTATCTGTACATATGTGCACACCTGGGTGTTTGCCTCTCACTCACGTGGATGGACCCACCCATCTTCGTTTTATTTATTAATGCTCATCACTTACTTCTTGCTGTCAGTGTACAGCACGCCCCGCCTCACTTTCGAGTCATTCTGACATTTCTTTCGACCAAGTTTGTGTCGATTGTCCGGCTGCTCTAATTAGTGACACTATGTCATCAATTTTTTCTGCCTTGGGCTAACTCCACCTTAGGCTTGATTTGCACCGTCATTTATGTGCAACATAGCCCATCAGCCGGTCCCTCCTTTCATTTCCGTTCTTTTTAGTTTTTCTTTTTAGTTTTCGCAGACGTGAAGACACCTGGTTCAGTTTGGCCATTTGTGCTGTACCTGACTGCTCTCCAGTTCTTTGCAACCATTAGGGGGTTCATGTGATCTATGATTCCCATTTTTCACTTTTTCTCAGGCGCCCTGTACCTCCACTTAGCATTATGCAGTTATGTGCAGAGTACGCCTAGTAGTGATGTTCATTCTCCTTTTCCTTTTACGAATTGAGGTTAGGATTAGCTATTGTGCAAACTTGCATTCTCATTCCCGAGCAGGTCACTATCACGTTGGCATATATACAGTCTTTTCTTCATTTCTTCTTTTCTATGTCTGCTGACTCACTCTTCTATTACTTTCCTACATGTCGACTTGGGGCATTGTCGTAAGTCACGTTATGAGGCAAACCCACTGTAATCACAGTAAAGCATTTGAAAGTCATACCTGCAAAATTACCATAAAGCATGTCTATGTGTAAACGTCACATAAAGCACCTTACCTGCCTACTTATGCTGCTACTTGCACGTAGCGCGACATGTGATCAAGGCCGCAGGTCGGCGGCCGAAACGCGTTATGTGGACCATGTTAACTACGGATTAAACTCTTCTGCAACTGCTATTGTGGTCTGTGCCCGTGTGTTCTTCTTGGCTGACGCTTGGCTATATATATATATATATATATATATATATATATATATATATAGACTAACATATAAGTACGGTGTACAGTATACTCCTACTGTGCTTCTCCTTACCTAGTTACCTAGGGTGGGTGATCTGCCAAAATCCCCTACTGGATGATCTAACTTCCCATTACCTATGGGTGAATGTGTTCAGGTCCCCGTCATGGTCACAAGTTGGACATCCTTCCTTGCAGAGGGAAAACAGGAATCAACTGGGCTGATACTCCAACAAACAGTAACCTCGCAGTGACAGCAGTGTGCTCCTCCGATCTGGACACGGAAATGAGTCCGTATATATATTAACCGCATACAATCTTCTGTGCCGAGGCATCAGCCAGGCTGTCATTGCTTATCCTCTTCTGATAGCTGTGTCGCCTTACGGACGAACAACAAACAACAACATTTGCACAATAGACGTTTAAGCCTTGTACCAATTGTTCAAGGTGTCGTGATAGTGTGCCTACGAAAGTGGAAATGTAAGCAATATGGTTTCAGAGATGGCGCACCAGC
The DNA here is from genome assembly GCA_963921515.1 of Calotriton arnoldi. Taxonomy (NCBI): domain Eukaryota; kingdom Metazoa; phylum Chordata; class Amphibia; order Caudata; family Salamandridae; genus Calotriton; species Calotriton arnoldi. Next base: position 1,064,758 of record CAWUFW010005814.1, read on the forward strand.
AAAAGCCTCACACAGCTCACCACCTTCAAATCGGCCCTCAGCAAATATTACCACTACCTCAGGGAGGGAAAGAAGGACACCCTTATCAACCTCATCAAGATGAGCGCCAACCACACAAAGCAACTCTTCATCAATGCCAGTGAGTTCTCCTGCCCCTCCACCACAGAGAACACGATCCAACCCTCCCAAACCTTCTGCAACTCTCTGGCAGACTACTTCCATGACAAAATATTGGACATCTACTGAATTTCGACCCTTAATGCACCACCACATCTACCTCCTGAAGCCCACCAATGCCACCCACAGCCACCTGTTTACTGACTGGAAACCACTAACCACACAGACCACTGCAGTCATCTTGAACTCGATCCACTCTAGAGCCCCTGCCAACCCCTACCCCACCACCTCTTCAACTTGGGACAGAAGGAGATTAGCAGCACCCTCACTCTCATCCTCAATGCTTCCATCACCGCGGCCACCGTTCCCCGCGCATGGAAACATGTAGAGGTCAAACCGCTCCTGAAGAAACCCTCTGCCGACCCCAGCGAACTCAAAAATAACCATCCAATTTTGCTGCTCCCATTCCCTTCCAAAGTCCTGGAAAAAGCCATCAACCACCAGCTCTCCGAACACCTGGAAGAGAACAACCTGCATGACACCACCCAATCTGGTTTCCGTGCCAACCACAGCACCGAGAACACCCTGATCATTGCGATGGATGACATCAGATCCCTCCTTGACTGAGGCGAGAAGGCAGCCCTGATCCTCCTCGACCTCTCAGGAATGTTTGACACCATTTCCCTTCACACCCTCATCACCAGACTCCACCACATCCGCATCCAGGGCAACGCCCTGAAGTGGATCAACTCCTTCCTCACCGGACGCACCCAGAGAATTTGCCTTCCGCCTTTCCCTTCAGGAGTCCTCCCTCAGCCCTACCCTCTTCAATACCTATATGATGCCACTGGTTGACATCGTTCGCACCCACAGACTCAACATCATCTCCTACGACGACGACAAACAACTCATCCTCTCCCTCACCAAGGACCACGCCACCAACAGCTCCAACTTCAGGATCACCATGACTAGCATCGCCGACTGAATGAGGTCCAACTGATTGAAGTTGAACACAGACAAGACGTAAGTGCTCATCTTCGGAAACAACACCTCACTGTGAGACAACACCTAGTGGCTCACCACACTCGGGCCAACTCCTACCCAGGCAGACCACGCCCGCAACCTCGGCATCATCATCAATAGCCAACTCACCATGAAGCGACAGATCAACACAGTGTCCTCCTCCTGCTTCCACATCCTCCACATGCTCCAAAAGATTTTCAGATGGATCTCCATCAACACCAGAATAACTGTAATCCAAGCCCTCGTCTCCAGCCCACTCAACTACAGAAACTCACTCTATGCCAGAACCACCACACAGCTCCTCAAACGCCTCCCGACTATACAGAACACTGCAGCCAGACTCATCCTTGACCTTCCCAAATGGACCAGCATCACCCCTCACCTCAGAAGCCTCCACTGGCTCCCCATCCAGAAGAGATGCCAGTTCAAGATAATGACCCTCGCATACAAAGCCCTCCACAACATCGGACCCATCTACATCAACCACTGCCTGACTTTCCACCATCCCGCCAGAGAACTCCGCTCAACCCTCGTCGCCCTAGCATACGTCCCATGCATTCGTTAAAGCCACTACGGAGGTAATTCCTTCTCCTGCCTCGCTGCCAAGTCCTCAAACTACCTTCCCCTCCACCTGCGAACTACACCCACCCTCACCGACTTCAGGAAAGGACTTCAAGACCTGGCTCTTCGACTAGAGGCAGTCAGAACCTCAGCACCTTGATACCCCCAAGGGTGATATGCCGCGATTTAAAAATACTTGATTGAGAGAAACTAATCCTGCACTGTCACACAAGAAAATGTGTGTCGAAAGTCATTGTGTAGAAAAGAAGGCAGCGTAAGAAATGTGTGTATGCAAAATGGCAGTGTTTCTTTCCGGGCCTAACCCAGCAACGTGACACCTCCATTGCAGCTGTTGAGGAGCACTGGAATCTTCTGATGTGTGATTTAAACAGACAGCCCATTGCTGAATTGGTATTGGAGTTCCTATATCTTTTTAAAAGGACTCTCACCCACAAAGAACTCTTAATGACATGTTTTATCATTGAGTCCTCACTTGATTAAGGACTGTATCCAGGTGGGCCTGACCTCTATTATAAAAGAAGCACTTAGATATTTTCTTTTGGTGTCAGGATCTTAAATGGTTAAAATTACCTACAGGGTACCCTGGTGATTAAGAAACTTTATTTTGTTATGGGTCCTCAGTTAAATTTAAAAGTACAAGTCAGATGCCAGCACTAGTTTGACTTCTGGTGCCATGAGAAGCATAGCACTGGAAAGCCCTTATTGGGTAACCATGCGCTTTATAAAGCTTCAAAAATAATAATAATGTCATCAGAGACCACTAGCTCTGCTGCATCTTTTGATGATTGGTCTACATGTTTCTGCCAATTACATTACTTCCCATTGGGTCACTCAGCTTTCTTCAGGACCAAGATAAAGATTACTCTAATATTTAGTGGTTTTGGTGCTGGTGTTTGGTGCTCTGTAGGTGTCAAGAGTTTATGTTCCTCCTCTTTCTGACCACAGCCGTTGTGCCCGCCCACAGGCTTGGTGTCAGATTGCCTCCCTCGCAGCTGATCTCCTCGCCGCCAGCCTGCAAGCAAGCCTGCACTTCATTCTTTGGCCCGAGAAAGTCTCCCTTCTTGAAAATAATGAGAGAAACCTTTTCTTGAAGTGTGGTGGCTGGCTGATATCAGCTGCATCGCCCTCCTGCCTCATGCTTGTGTTCAGTTGCATCTGTGGCGGTTTTGCTAGGGAACCTGCGAATTGTGCGGAAGCACAGAGGAACCGTGGGGGATTGTAGTAGTGGTGGTGGTTTAACTGTCAGATCTAAAAGATCCTCCACACTTGGATACCACAAAGCTAGTGGGTGGAGGCGGTGACTGGCTGACAGAAACTGATGGAGGAGGAGGTAATAGGATTATTTCTGCGACTACTGCAGCTCATAAACCTGTATAGCAAAGCACACTTCTGTGATATCGCACAGCTTGTCCATGCAGTAAACCCAGACAATCAGAATTACAGACCAGGCTGAATGTTTTGTGAGCAAGTAGTAATTACTACTGAATTTGCGCCTGTTTGGATCTGGTCCTCTACGGACTTTCAATCTTCTCCTATCTCTGCTCCGTTTTGTTCAGCAACACTGCCATTTTTTTTCCTGATCTGATTATTGGCTGAAAGTCTGCCCAAACTTTTGCTTAGCACGGTGGACTAGCCCCATGCCTCTAAGTGTTTCCACCAAGATTGTGCAGCCATCTGCACAGTCTTTTAGTACTCAGCATTGAGAATCCCACATGGCTCTCAGTCACTTTCTAAGGCCTGTATAAGTCACCATAGTGGCGTGGTGAAGTACGGGCTGTGTGACTTTACAAATGTAATTGAGTCTATAATGATGACCATAAAGCTCCGTTCAGGCAGAATAATCGCTCCCAAATTATGTAGCAAGATTAAGGGCCTGATTTAGATTTATAAAAATAAAAAAGATTATAAAATATAAATCCCGTAGGATATTAAAGGATTTATATTTTGACGGATGGGATATCCGTTACCGTTGTGATGGAGTAACCCGTCCACCGAATTCTAAATCAGGCCCTAAATCTAATCCACTACGAAATAAATAATCTGATTTAAATGCGCTAAAAGGAATCACCCATATTCCAATATATTTCCCGAAAGCGGAGGATGTCTCCGGGACTGCGCTAATGCACTTATTATCTTACCAGGTTTCTCTCCAACAGGCCCCTCAAGACATACAAACCCCGGTTTGCTCAAATACAAATGATTTGTCTTCTGCTGCTATAGGCGGTTGGGCTATGATTCACTCTTTGGAAGATTTTACTCTACTTGTTACTCTGCATCAGATCAAAAACAAGAACAGCTATATGATATTCCTCCATCACAACAAAAACGTCCATGAATCTATTCTGCAGCACCCCAGAACCCTTACCTTGCAATCCCTTAGATGGTCTGAGTTATCTGGTCGCCCTGCCGTAGACTTTTGTTTACCTGACAATCTTTTTGGCAATTCTGTCCCATATTCAAAATCTTTGCTTTGCCTGGAAAGAATTTTGGGCCAGATGCATCAACAATCCATTTTGCGATTTCCTAATTGCGAATTCTTGCAATTCGCAATTAGAAAATCGCAAAATGGAATGCATGAAAGTGTGTTTAACACTTTCTGCAATTCCTAGGGGATCGCAAATGACCTACCTCATAAATATTAATGAGGTAGGTCGCAATTTGCGACCCCTAGGAATCGCAAAATCACGGGATGGTGGCCTGCTGGGGTCAGCAGACCACCATGTCCGTGATTGCTTTTAAATAAAGCAATCTTTTTTTTTGTAAAGCAGCCCGTTTTCCTTAAAGGAAAACGGGATGCTTTACAAAAGAGAAAATGAAAACTTTTACTTTCATTTTCTAAGAGCAGGCAGTGGTCAGTGGGACCACTGCCTGCTCTTAGAAAATGCATTTACAGACATTCACAAAGGGGAAGGGGTCCCTTGGGACCCCTTCCAATTTGCGAATGGGTTACCACCTACTTGAAGTAGGTGGTAAAATACGAATGTTTTGCGACCGCATTCTGCTCGCAAAACATTCATGCATACCGATGCGATTTGGTATTAGGAAGGGACGCCCTAAACACGCCCCTTCCTAATAGCGAATCGCAAACCCATTTTGTGATTCGGTAACAGGTTACCGAATCGCAAAATAGGGTTTGCTGCATCAGAAAGGCATTTTTTTGCGTTCACAAACGGCCGATTCTGCGAATCGGCCGTTTGCGTATGGCCCTTTATCATCTATTTTAAATTTATTTGAAAAATCGTCTAATCGGCAGATTAATCGGCTAATCGACAGATCATATTTTAGATGCTCTATCTGTGATTCTTCATAAAATGGTTGGAAAAAAGGAGCATCTTGAGAAGGAGCATGTTTATAAATCTCAATTGAAGTTTTGAGATTTTGGGACACAGGCCAGTGTACCCCACTGTCTAAAAAACATATAAAAAGCGCAAAGTCAAGTCTGAGAGATTTGAGATATTTTCCATAGAAAATCTATTTGGTGAATAAATGGCAGAAAATGCCTCAAAAGTTGTCCCTACGAACTGATTCAGGCCTAAAGATGTTGTTTATCCTATTTTCTAGGGAAAGAAGAAACAACTGAATCAAAAGGGCTCTCTGATGGAAAACAACAGCAAAAAATCTACAAAAGTGCGGCCATCAAAAAAACGTTGAAGGATTAATAAAAATCGGGCAAGGAAATTGCACTTTGCCCCAGTCAAGCACCTAGAAGTTGTCCAGGCAGTTGTTGAAGAAAGTGATTGAATCTTGGAACCTCAAGCATAAAACCTGATTGTTCCATCCGAGGGGGGCAACCAAGAGGAGGTTTCTCCTCCATGGAGGATGGTTCATTAGAACCCTGCAAGCTCCGCTAGCTGCCCGTCTTCTTTTAGTACCCTTAATCCTCAAGCTATGGTGTTTTCTATTTTAACAAGAACTGAAACCTCTAATTGTTCTCCTGTGCACAAAATTGGCAAAACTGCTAATACTTTAGATGTTCCGTTTATACTAGATTTTATTAACCTATTTGACAAACAGGTGTTGCCAATGAAGAGATCATTTCTTTTGGATTGTCTGTCTGATATTGAAACATTAAAGATGGTCAGTAGTAACAATATACAATTAGTACAAATATTAGACACAGCTCTACGTATAAGATACAGAATCAGATTTACTTCAAAAATAGTTATTCAACTAATTTGACAAAACTGTGACTATTTCCTTAGTTGGGGAATAGATTTTGTACCTTATTCTTTTTAATAAAGGATTACAAATGACCCGCAGCCTAACTGTAGAGCACATGGATGCCATAAAGGGCCATCAGAGAGGGATTTCTCAGATAATGCTCAATGGGGGCAGGTAGAAAATATGATACTCTAAGTTTAAGAGGCAACTTTCCATTTTCAATCAGACTAATGTCAGGAATAAGATGAGCGATGATGACGCCAGGTATCGGGATTGGCTTGCGGGCCCCTTTAATTATAATCGTCATCCGTGATTCCACCCAAGCCACCGAAGTTAACACTGGCTTGAGAGTGATCTCCTGGAACATGGCTGGTCTAAAAAGTTAGATCTGTTGTGTAACTATAATATTGTAATGGATATTTGTATCCAGGAAATATGGTCGACCAGTGTCTTTCAAGCTAAAAAATATTATGTGCTAAATTGTCCAGCAGTCCTCTCCAAAAAGGGTCATGCAAGGGAGTGGATTGTAACCTTGATGTCCAATTATTTTGCCTGATCTTATAGCCTTCATATCCATTCTTCTAACGTAGCCCAATGTGTATAAATTTGGAGAAATATTGGTAAAGAATAGGATGGCCTCTCTTTCCTTTTAGTGAATACATACATCCCTTCAGGCACTCTCTTGTTTATATTTAGCCCCTTCTCTGGAAAGCCTTTGTCCCTACATAAAACAGCCACCCACTAATACCTTCCCTTGTTCTTAACTCTGCTAGTGTCTCTGACAGATTGTCTCAAACTTCGCGAGGTCCCTGACAATAACAGAGGTGAAGCCTGCCTGGATGCATTAATTTTCAGTGCGAGGAATCAATGATGAAACATTCCACCAAGAGTTCTTTGTGTGCGAGAGTCCTTTTAAGAAGACCTTAGGTCTTGTTTGAGGGGATTTAGGAAATCCAATATTAATTGAGCAGTGGGCTCTCAGTTTGGGTTTTTGATTGTTACTTTGGAAGCGGAGCATGACAGTAATATAAGCACCTTCTACCTCACTCCCTTGGTTTTGAGTGAGATTTACATACCCTTTGGCTCCAAGTCTTGTACTGTTGACTTGCAACATTCTAGACTCTTGGGTATTTCTTCCAATGTAGTTTGATTGATTGTCGTCAATGCAATGTTGTCAAATAGTTATTCAGTCACTGTCATTAGCCAGAGTAAGGTATCAACTTGCTAAATACCTGGTGTGAAGCCTTTTCTTTCAGTCCTGAGGCAGTCAGGGGTTACTGGGCATATTTGAGCTTGTACCAATGTGCACTTTGGTGTTGGACAAATGGATAGAGCCAATGAAAAGTGGTGAAAAATGAGTCTCACTCTCTGTAAGCTCTGCCAACATTGGATTTTGAGCTACAACTTGTAGTTCTGCCCTTTTAAAGCAAGGGCAGCTGCACATAGACAACTAGGGTCAGGTGCTCTAGGCAGGTTGCAGGGGACATATGTCGAGAGTGTGTGTTCACTGTGCATGTTGCATGTATGGATTAGGCCAAGCATGAAGGATGTTTGTTGTGCTTCACTCTATAGGGACGGGGCTCTATTTTGGACCGCCTGTGTGAGTAGTTTACAAGAGGGAGGATGGAGAATACGTGTGGGGCTCCTGTGAAAGGAAGGAGAGAGACAGATGCCCCTTTGAAGTGTAAGCACAGTCCCTGTCCCCTTCCTGATTGATTCTTACCCAGATGAGCTACAGTGGGCAGTGGTTTGTGGCAGCTGAGTGGGAAGTCCCTCTTTTGTACCATCATTTTGGGTTTCTCGACATGGAACTCCTAACTCCATCCCCTTTTTAGCTTTGTGTGCATTAAAACACTATTTCTTTTTAAAAGTAAAAGCAAAGAATGGGCAATGCTTAATTGAGTTTATTGGGACAGGAATGTCCTCTGCATGCTGTGAAGTCATGTTCCCTAGCCCTGAGTGCCCAATCATGGGTATCTGGTATCCTGGTTTTTGATTTTGACCATAGTCTCCCACTGATCGAGCATGTGTGTGAAGGCCTACGCCTGTCCCTTCAAATCAGTGAAGTCTTGGACCTGCCTGTGACCTGAAGGGGCACACCAAGTGGGCCCTGATTTATTTAACAGTTGGCTACCCTCCCTGTCATGGGTTTAGCATGTAGAGCAGTGACGGCAGAACACCGTGTTTTGTGAATTAGTTAGTTGTGACCAGACCTTTTAATCTATACTACTGGAGTGGAAGCCTAGTAGCCCACTTATGTAAAGTTCCACTTCCATGTGCTAACCCAGATCCTAGCGCTAACATCCCAAGTGTATGTTATGCATGTGTGTGTATGTTGCCTGTGTAGTACTTGAAGTATTTCTATGAGTGACCCAGAATAATGGAGACCTGAGGGTATCATTTTGGAAGCCCCTGACCTGTTCCTCTGCACATACTGGAGCTAAGATTGCTTTCCCAGACAGTGGACGTGTGTTGCTGACATTCCTGAAGCTGGAGAGTGGAGACCTAGACAATGAAGTAGAGAAAGAGGCGATAAGGCTCCCTTAGAAATTTTGCTGAGAGGGGCTGCTGATTAGTTTTCTTGAGCACTGCCTTTTGGTAGAGAGTGGGGGTAAAGATTGGGACGACAGTCTCTGTCGTACAGGATGAGAAGGGTCCTTTGGTGAGGCCTGTCTTTTATAACTTTCCTGATCATTGTTCAGTGTGACGTTCAGTGTGACTTTTGCTAGCCATGTGCAGAGAGCTCACAATGTTTTTTGCCTCTGTGGTGGATACTCCAGGCTTGGGACTACCAGGCTGTGATGAGCTTCAGTCTACATAAAGACAGTGTCTAGAGAACAGCCTTGCGAGAATACTTGAAAGAAGAACCACCCCAAACCAGTTCTGAAAGGGCAGACAGAGAATCCACATCCCATGCCTTTTTTAACTGTAAAAAAATGGGAGTCACCAACTCATTGGCTGTTCCAGTTCCATGTTCTCTTTGGCCAAGAAAGGCAGTGCTTCTCAGAGTACTCAGAGGGATGCTGCGCTACCAGAGTTAATGGTTGCCCTGACAGCCAGCTTCCCAGAGGTGAGGGGACATTACCCACGAGTTTGCCTGGAAGGATGAAGCTACTCCACTGACCTGAAGTGCTTGGAAGCTAAAATGCCTGCTGAGAGAGGGATGGAGCATACTCAAGCAGTCAACACTGCTTGAAGTGTGACCAGGAGGAAACGTGAGAGCAGTCTCTCCTGATGAAAGGTCAAGTTCTATAACCACAGCAAAGACGAACTGTAACTGAGCGGACAGTACTGCTACTACAACTGCAACAAGGACCTGAGCCTGAGTGAATTATGCTGTTGCATCAACAAAGTTTGCTCAAGTGAACAGTGCCACTACATCAACAAACTGTGCCCGTGGTGGGGGTGCGCTGCTCTAGAAACTGCACCACAGTGGACTGTGATCTTTGACTCCACGGCCCAAATACCCATCTCACCCGAAGCTCAGAAGCGGCTTTGTTGTCAGTCAGAGGCTTGCATCAATGCCAGAGTCCTGCACGCCTACCCAGACTCCAGGCGGTGGTCTCCACTCCTGCTTGCTGTGGCCATTGTCCAAATGTGGGAAAACCTTCAGCTGGATCATCTCGTCCTGAAAGAGAGAGGAAGGCAGACACATGCTGAGGTCCTCACCAGCCACCCAAAAAGGAGTGAGTGACTCCGCTCTGTCGAGCAATAACACTTGGGAACTGTTGAGTGAGCTGAACACACAAACTAGTAAAAAGGAAGAAATATGCACCTGGGACATAATGTCTGCAGAGAAAGAACTCAGAAGGGGGGAACCTACCAAGTCTATGCAGGAGGGACACCCTGTAGAAGGTGGGAGGCCCAAGATGCCAAGCACAGACACCCTATCCCCAGCGAAGCATTTGTACCTGTAGCCTGTTCTGTGAAGGTTTAAGTTTTCTGGGTGTATTAAAGCAATTTTCTAATCAAAACAAAGCACTGGGTGGAACAATCAGTTATTGTGCTGCTGGGTGATTATTGAGTTCTGAGCTTGAGTACCCCCACACTAACTCAGTGAGACGCCTGTGACTACTTGTCATCACTGCCCGCCATCACCACAGCTGAGAGTCAAGTGCCGAAGGATTGTACTTGGCCCTGTTTTACAGAGCAATAATAGGACAGACGCCAGGACATCAGAGGCAAATTACTTCAGTGCCCATTACTGAGGCCCAAGAGACCCGGTGTGCCCCGTTGACCCCAAAGAGGATCTGACAGTGTTGTTATGTGTATTACTGAGTTCTGAGTTTTCCACCCACATCACTTCTTGAGGGAGTGTCGGACTGCTTTGCCATCGCTACCTGGAGAATCAAGTCAATTTGGTTTGACACTAGTACGGGGACACCTGGGACACCAGTGGTGATAGACCTCAGTTTGTGCAATTGAGGCCTAGTAACCGCTGGATGCCCCCGGACTAGTCCTCACAATTTGTGTCCCAGGGCCTCATTGGTTGTGCTCTCAAATTAAATAGCCAAGTTACTTCCTTTCTACTTCCTTTCTAGGAAGTTGAGCAGTCAAGTCTTATTCCAGGAAGTGGAAAAAGGTGTAGAAATCAGATAACTGATTATAAAAGTAATTACACAAATAAAGTAGCAGAGATAAATCTTGAAAAGGAAGAGGGCTTTCATTTCCAGCTAGGAAAGTGTGGCAGTGAATATTATGAAGAAAAAGGAAACATACAAGTATCTTCTGGGGCTAAGTTACGACCCAAGCACAAATATAACACTTACACAATGAGGTGCTACAAATCAAATAGCAAGTGGTCCTACTGCCAGTGTCGTCCCAAGAGGAAAGGTTTGGGTTTCTTTGACAGGCTTTGTGAACTGTCAGGGTTAGTATGACCCTGCTTACCACAGCCAGTTAACAGTGCAGAGGGGCTAGGCAGCAGGGTACCGTGTATTAAGTTGGCTATAATACTTCTGCTGTCTGCCTTGTTTCTCAGAGACCCTAGGTGCAAGGCCGTATGTGTTCCAGTATCTGAGAATCATTAAAATCCAGTAGTCTAACAAAATCAGATAATCCAAATACCCACTATCCGTCATACAAAATGCGATGCAATCCCATCTAACTTTAAAAATTAGGTTGTTACTGGGCCTGGTCACAAAGTCTCTGTGCTCAATTATCAGTGCAAGGTGGGAAGGGGGGGAGGTAGGGGGGAGGGGGTCAGCAGTCAATATGCACAACACAACACAGTTCAGAGTGGAATCAAGTTGATGTGCTAACTGGTCTCACAGTTGAACACACAGGGACACCACTCAAAGAATGCACCCTGACAGTAACCAGTTAATGGAAAGAGGATTGCACCAAGATTCCATTGCCAAATCCTTCTGGTTGCTAGGTAACACCCTGCAAAACATACAAGTGAGATGTGGAGCTCATCTAAAGTGGCAGGTAGAAGCTGATGCAAAGTCTATTGGCCCATGGGGCATCAACCTGGTATATTGGGCAGAGGGTCAAACATAACTTTAAGGGCAATCCTTCTTTTGTGCAGACACTCACAAGGTCCCATGTGCAACACCATTCACCCAGTACATGTTCGACTTCCCAAAACGCATAGGAAACACGTTCCATGCAGTGTTTAGGTGCATGCATGGACTATAGTTATGGGGACTCCTCGGATTTTCCAGGAGATGGCTAGTAGGCTGTTCCCATTCTATTCCCAGTTTACATGTTTTGGGTCCATTCACTAAAGCGTATAGGAGTGTATAAAAAGTACTACAGGAGTACTACTCTCCGTGCCTTTGTAAGTCGGCCCACTAGTCTTTCTTATAAGCAATGCACTCTGTTTTTTTTCTTTAAAAAACATGTAGTAGGGGGCGTGGCTAACCGCCGACGGGAATGGCCGCTCGGTAGCTTTGCTCCAGAGCGCCACTCCCGAATTATCCTGATATTCCTGTGTCGCGCGGGCCTGACTTGCACCCAGATGCCCTCTCTGATGTCCGGTGGTCTCCAGCGACATTTCGGTAAAGTTTGGGGCTGATCGGCGGCTGAATCCGTGAGGAGCTCCGTGGACCGAGTCCTTGCTGGCGGTCCCGCCGGAAGAGGTGCACCAGAGCGGGGGGAGTGTGCTACGCGAGGCTGCGGCCAACCCCTCCGGAGCCCACGACGAATGATGGGGAGCAAATTTCGGCACTCCACCCGGGGACCGGCGATTGCGGCGGAGATCCCTTCTATGGCCCCAAGAGAGGCGGGGGCCGAGTGATTGCTGTGACGGCCCCCGCAGGGGTAAAACGACCAGGCTAAGATCTGCCCACGTGAGTGAGCCCGGCAGCGGCCCTGTGGCCTCTAATATTGTGACTTAGGGGGATTGTCGCATGCTGATTTAAGACGGCAAGGTGATCTTTGGCGACCTCACAACCCACGACGTGCCCAGTGGGAATGGCGCATGGTCCTGCAGCTGATTGAGAGGACCCGGTCTTGGCGCCCTTCAATAGATCATCCTTGCTGGATCGCTGAGGCCTAGTGAGACCTGTTGGTGGGCCCTTGGTGGCCTAGAGAAAGCTTGAATTCCAGCATGGTAGGAGAGTGTGATGCCGGGGCCCTGTGAGGACAGAGGCAGTACCTGATCATTGCTGTAATCTACGCACTTGCGGAGGCGATATAGATAGGTGGATACCTGGGACTTCTAACCCGCACCTCGTATTGGTCAGATCAACGGGTGGGGCAGTGGGAGCAGAGGTGGAGTAGATGTCTTGAGTGCCGTGGGAGAAGAGACCTAACCTGCCCTGGTCCTATATTGCTACGAAGCCGGTGTGGGTGGGCGCCACTGGAACTATATTAGCGCAGTACATTTTGTTAACTACCCCTCTGGTTGGGGTGCGCTCTGCGAAATCCGACAGGCCGAGTGGACGACTCCACTGCAGGCGGCGGGGAGTAGCGGCCGCGCCCTGACATCGGGTGGTGCCATTGGTGACTGAGACCATGGCGTCTGGACGCAACAATAGGACAACTGCCCAGGCCAAGCTGGAGAAATTTGCTTGGCAAAAGCTACAGAACGAGGACCGCGGAGAGACGGCGGCCCCGAACGGCGCGGCGGAACCCACGAATAAGGATCTCCTCGAGGCAATTACGGCGATCAGGACATCCCTCGAGGTGAGGATTGACACGGTGGCCACAGATGTGGGACTGATCCGGGAGGATATGAGGAAAATTGCGGAGCGAGTGGGCACAGTAGAGAGCACCACCAAGGAACTGAGTAACAATACTAACCTTCTCAAGCGGCAAGTCACCGAACTGTGCTCCCCCAACGAAGCGATGGCCCTACAGTTAGACGCTTATGAAGGTAGAATGCGGCGAAACAACGTCCGCATTCTTGGTGTTTTGGAGCACGCAGAGGGGCAAGCAGCGGACCTTTTTGTCGAGGAACTGGTCCTTAAACATCTACAGCCCGAGGACTCTCTAAATGTTTCTCGATTGAAAGAGCCCACCGTGTGCCGGGAGGCCGACCGAAGCCGGGGGCACCCCCTAGGCCGCTCCTTGCTCGAGTGTTCAACTTCCGAGACCGTGATATCATTCTTCAAACCGCGAGAGCGGCCCCGCCGCTTCCCCTCGAGAACAGCAAAGTCATGTTCTTTCCCGACTTCACACTGAGAGTGCAGAAACAGCGACGTAGCTTCCAGGAGGTGAAACGGGCTCTCCGAGACCAAGAGGTTAAATATGCAATGATGTTCCCCGCCAAGTTGAGAGTGGAAGCCAATGGGAAGTCGTGGTTTTTCACTCGTCCGGAGGATGCCTGGGACTGGCTGGAGGGTTGGCGCACGGTCGAAAAGAAGGTGAAGAAAGGATTCTCGGCTGCCGATGAGGCAGAGGATTGGCGCCAGCAGAGACGCTCTCCTCCACACTCGGGCTCTGACTCCCAGGGACACACAGGGGGGCGCTAACCGTGGAAGCTGGTAAGACTATTTGGTATTAATCCTGGTCCCCAGAGGCTCTTTAGAACTCTCCATGGCGTGGACTTGGAATCCCAGCCTCTTAACTGTGGGAACTATGACTACGGATCTGGCGGGGCGGGAGGGGAGAGAACCCTTGCTAGCTGTTCACCACATCTTGTGGTTGTTTAAGGGAATGACCCTGCGCTCAAAGGACCTACTTAAAATTGCAATTGGTGTGTTCTTTCCCCATGTTTAGCTGCTTGATGATGGTTATTTCATGTAATGGGGCTACTGCTGCACTTGTCCTCGATCAGAGACACCGTAAGCTGATAGCAGAGAACCGGATTGGGCCTCGGTGTTGTGCATTGCCTTGGGGGTGGGGTCGGGCCGGGGGACCAGGTACCCACTGCTCGCATGTGGATGAACTGGGAGTGGGGTAGCTCACGTTCCCTCGAGTTGTTCATGGGTGGGCGACAGGCACTCTGCATGTTGGGGGTGGCGGGCGGTTCTAGTCCCGTTAAGCAGGGAGGCAGGGAGGGGGGTAATTTCCTGGAAGTATGGGTTAGTTTGAGCTTGTTTGGTTGGGGGGGTATTTGTAATTGTTTTTTTGCAGCAGGACAAAATGGCATCTTGTATATGTGCATCTTAGCTGGCACCAATAACCAGGTCACTGATGTTAAGTTTCAATGCATTGTATTGCGCTGTAACAAACTAGGAGCCGCTCTGAAAGATGCTGTTGAGGGTTTAATGTGCTATAGCCTCTCCATGTATACCATGGTACCGCTATTAGAGTCAAATGGCAGGAGGTCAGGGACTTAAACTTATCACATGGAATGTCAACGGGTTAGGGGACAAAATTAAGCAAGGCATTGTGTTGCAGTATATCCACCGTCAGGGGCTTGATATAGTGTTGTTTCAAGAAACCCATCTGATAGGTAATTCTTGTATGGCCCTCAATAGGAAGGGATATCGAATGGTAGTACACTCGGGCTTCACCACGGGGTCCAGAGGGGTGGGGGTCCTCCTTCGTAAAGGCTGCCCTTATGTGATACAAAACACTTGGACTGATCCGCAGGGGAGATACGCTGCTTGTACGGGTATATGGGAGGGCAGAGTCCTTAATGTTATCTCTGTGTACGCCCCTCCGGGTCTGCAACGCTTGACATTATCAGATGTAGGGGCGCTATTACTGAACCTACCTGTGGGTACCCTGGTTATGGGAGGCGACTTTAACCTGACGATGGATGGCCTACTTGACCGGTCCCCGCCCAGACGGGACTTGACGAACAGGTCACAACTACGTGATTTCACTAATGCCTTGGGGGTGGTAGATATCTGGAGATGGTCGCATCCCCATGACACACTCTTCACGTTTCAATCCGGTGTACATGGCAGTCAATCACGAATTGACTACCTATTTACCCATGCACAACACATACACGACTTCACCGATTCGGCGTGCCTGGCGCGAGGAGGGTCGGATCATTCCCCGGTCCTGGCGGTCTTCGGAGCTCAGCGCGCCCCACAACCCGGTCCCATCATGATTCAGCCATGGGCACTAAAGATCCCACACATCAGGGAAAATTTACGGAAAGATACCGACTATTATTTTGAGGAGAACATAGGGTCTGTGAAGTCGGCAATTACACTCTGGGGTGCATACGGTGCTGTGATAAAAGGGAGGGCACTGTCTATGATGGTGGGTCATAGGACTGAGCGTAACCAGAGAGTGATCGAATTGGAAACGGAGATCTTAAGTCTTGAGCGCGCCAACTCCCAGGGCCCTGATCCGGATACTCAACACAGTCTTAATATTAAGAGTCAGGATTATAGGCAACTGCTCCTGGAGGACGCCAAAAGGCGTGCCCTTGCCTCCCGTCACCGAGTATACGAGCAGGGCGAACTGGCAAACTATTGGCATGGCTGGAACGCAAGGAACAGTCAGCGAGATGGGTGCGAGCAATTAAGGGGCCGGATGACGTTCTGATCACCGACCCCCAGGGTATCGCTGAGACTTTTGCGAACCACTACGAGCAAGTGTACGGAATTCCACAACACTCACAAGCTCCGATGGCGGCAGATCTCCTCGCTACTATCGATGTAACATGCATCTCCCAACAGGGTAGAGAGGCTTTAGACGTGGACATCTCGGTTGATGACATTCAGAAAGCTATTCAGGATATTCGAGCGGGTAAGGCGATGGGCCCTAATGCGCTTCCCATTGAGTTGCTCAAACCCATGGCTCTGAAGCTAGCGCCCCACTTGCTAAATCTATATAATGAAAGCTATGAGATTGGCCTCCTACCGGCTGATATCGGCGCGGCCACCATCGTGGTTATTCACAAACCCGGTAAACCGGTAGATGAGTGCACATCGTACCGACCCATATCGCTGATAACCGTGGAGGCCAAAATTCTGGCCAAACTGCTGGCTAACCGTCTGCTTCCTTATCTCACCGACCTGGTTCACCCGGACCAGTCGGGATTCATGCCGGGTCGGAATACGGTGCGAAACTTGCGTCGAGTCCATGGCGCGCTGGGCCGTGTGGATACGTTAGAGGAAGAAGGGATCTTGCTTGCGCTTGACGCAAAAATGGCGTTCGACACCGTGGCATGGGAATATCTGTTAGCGGTTCTGACCCACATAGGGTTCGGACCCAAGTTGCTTGGGTGGATCAGACTTTTATATACGCAACCCATGGCGCACGTCTCAGTGAACAATCATCGCTCCACTTCCTTCCCCCTTTGTCGAGGCACGCGGCAAGGATGCCCATTATCGCCGCTCCTTTTTGCCTTGGTCCTTGAACCTTTGGCGGTTTGGATAAGGGGGGACCCAGGTATCAGAGGCCTTAAGTGGACGGACGAACATGAAGACCGCATATCACTATATGCGGATGATATTCTGCTTTATCTCGCCTCTCCAGTGCGCTCACTCCACCGCGTACTTCATATTTTCCATATATTTGGGGCACACTCTGGTTACCAGATAAACTGGTCCAAATCCCAGATGTATTCTCTCTGGGGAGACCCCCCGCGAAGTCCTCGGGGATATACCATTCCAGTGGCGTCCCAGGGTTTTCGATACCTCGGCATCTTTATAACAACGGACGCAGCACTATTTTATGAACGGAATTTGTTGGGACCGTTACAGAGGTTTAAATCAGATGTCACCCATTGGAAGACACTCCCCCTCACTCTTCTGGGACGTGCGTCTTTGTTCAAGATGCTCGCCTTACCACGCTTCCTTTATGCCCTGCAAAGTACTCCCATTCCGGTTCCTAACTCCTATTTTTTGCAGATCGAGGCAGCAGTGAGAGACTTACTTTGGGATAACAAGCCACCTCGGATAGCCATAAATAAACTCACTATGGGATGGTACGATGGAGGTATTGGGCTGCCGGACATGCGCCTCTATTACCAGGCGTCGCAACTAACTGCCATCAATAGATGGGTGTTTGGGCCACATGACGACCCCAGCTTCCGCACCGAGTTTTGGTTGATGGGGAAGGGAGGCTATAGCAGAGCACTATACACAAACCACAGGAAATTACGCCTGACTGGCCCCATGGCCCGTACAGTAGAAGTGTGGCATGGAGTCCAGCGGCGGATGGGTTGGCAGGGGCGCCTAACGAAGGCTACCCCCCTGTGGGAACCTGACATTTTGGGACGACTCAGTGCTTGTGCAGGGTTTGACAAATGGGACATGATCGGGATCTCCACTGTGGGTGATATGTGGATTAAGGGCAAGAAGGCGTCGTTTGCGGATCTCCAACTTAAATATCAACTAGCACCGTCGGAGTACTTCCGTTATCTTCAGATCAGCCACGCCATTGACTCTGCCCTCCCTAAAGACGCCCCTCTCCCGGATTCCTCTCCTCTTGAGGACAGACTATTGTTGGACCCAATGGACCGCAAGGCCATTTCCCTCACGTATAAGAAATTGATCAATAATCGGACCGACCCAATGCAGAAGCTACGGGCGAGCTGGGAGGTAGATTTGGGGGAAATGGCTGACGAGGACTGGATAGAGGCTCTGACCTCCCCCCGGGAGGTGGCCATTCCGATGCGACTTCGGCTAGTCCAGCTTAAGATTCTCCATCGGGTATATTTTGATGCCACACTGTTATTCAGGTTAGGTAGGAGACCCGATACACTCTGCCTCCGTCACTGTAATCAAACAGGTTCATTTATGCACATCCTGTGGGAATGCCCCCACGTACAACAATACTGGATAGACGTCACCCGACAATTAACAAGGACTTGTGACAAACCTATACACCCATCTCCCAAACTATGTTTCCTCAATATCTGGGAGGCAACAGATCTCACACAAGCTGAACAATCGTGGGCCACCATGGGGTGGAGTATAGCGAAACGGAATATTGCCCAGAAGTGGGTGGTGGGCACTGTACCACATTTAAGGGACTGGGCGAAAGACATGGACCACGCCATGGTAGCGGAGAAAACTGTGTATAAAGGAAGAGGATGTCCACGAAAATGGGATCAAAAGTGGGGACGCTGGAACAAATACAGGGGTGAAATTTGCATCTCTCCCACGGTGGAATTTAGGAGGGAGAGACTTTCGGTGTTGGAGGGGGAGGGTGAAGACAGAATGGCATAATCTCAGGGCAATAAGAACAATGAGAATGAGTGATGTTCCCTGACCCGGAGACATAGTTGCAACCCTCATAGTAACTGTTAAGCCGTTCATAGCGTGTAATCCTATGTGCTCCTGATGGATTGCAGGTCGTAATGTAATGATGAAAGTTTGTATCCCCTGCTGAGATGTCTATGTAATGTCATTATTGCTGCAGTTTGTTTCTAATAAAATTGTTATAAAAAAAAAAAAACATGATATTGTTTTCCTATTATAAGGTACATATGTACTTTTATGACACCCTTGCATGTCTGTCCAAACCACAAAATTAATTGTGAGAAATTGCAGCTCCTGGGACGCTTCAGTGCCTCCTCAGTCCTCCCCAGCTTGCAGTGGTCTAGTCTGATTTATACATTGAAATGCTTTTTATTTAGAGATCGGTGAGGATGATTTTAATATTGCACGGTAATGCCCGGCCATAGACCTTTAAAAATGCTATCAACAGCCTTGCAGTTGACACACTTCTGTTTAACAATGTTATTTATTTATCGATTAGCACTTTTATGGAGGGTAGACCATACTTAGTGACAGGACAGTGATCAGTATAAACATATGAGACATTTGCATAGAGTGCTTGGGCCAGATAGTTCCAAACACAATCACGACCCTATCACAAGAGGATGTGATGAGGAACAACAAAACTTTCAGCTCTTTTTAGAAGAATTCGTAGAACCTTGAAAAGAGATGAATCAACTTCCACAGTTTGGGGCACTGCCTAAGAATTGTTTTAAACTTTATTTCTTCCTAAAGGAAGGAATTTCAAGAAGAGCATCAGAACTCCGAGGGTGCTGCTAGGACCAGTTCATTGTCACGGTAGTTAGATGTTCAGGATTGTTGCTTTAAGTACCTAATACTGGTGAGCCCTCCGTACTGGGCCGCCCCAGGCTGCTTACTGGTGCTTATACGATGCTCCCCTCCAAAGCCGTCCTTTGTCCAGGGACCAGATTCAATTGCATCCAACTGAAATTTAGTCCACACTTTATGAAGTCCTTGCTAAGCAAGACTATAAATTTCACCACTAATAAAGGAACAAATGATCTCTTCTCATTTAATCAGACAATTGACTAACGATTTTATTGATCTCACTTGAATCTTGATAAAGAATCTCAGAGATACCAACATCTGTTTCACAATAACTTAATTAGGACATTCGTAGTCTCCAAATTATTAATTAATAGTGCATGTTGCAATTTAATAATAATAATAATTCCTATTTGTAAAGCGCAAACATATCACGCCCTTAAGGGTTTCAAGGCGCTGGGGGCTGTCAGGGAGATTAAGTGAGCTATTGCCCAGAGTCACATGATGCTGAGCTGAGCTGCCGCCGGTGATCGAACCGTGAGCCCCATGCTCTGGAGTCAGCCACTCTGGCCACTGCACCACACCTCTCCCCCCATTTAGATCATTCTGAGTGCAGCATATAGCTAATCCGTCTTGGTTGTCTTCAACTGAGATAGAACAAAAGTGACTTGAAGGTGGGTGTTAGTTTGGAAGAATGGGGCAAATTACTGGGAAAGACACAGGACATTCATTTACACCCTTTTGTACTGAGCTCTTTTCCAGTTCAGCTTAGTTCACGGACCAGTGCAGACATTCCATCTCATTCCCTTGACTTTGTTGACATTGGTGACACTTGAGTTCAGGAAGGCTCGGGTTGAGGTGGGGACCAGTTTTGCTCCTGTAAGATTATTCGGCGCATAATTCGGGTTAATGGAATGCCTTGACGCAAACAGCTGGGAGACAAGGAACTCTTTGAGCTCTCCCCAGTGTAAATTGAAGTCACCAAAGAAGGCATTGCTAGATAAAGAAATTGATTTTTTTAATGATGAGCTCTATAAGTTGTTCAACAATGGGTATGCTATCTTCAAGTTAGTGGTAAATGATAAGGAATTTGGAGGAGTTTGGACTAACCAAATTTCTTTCAACGTAAAGACTTTGAAAGCTAGAGACCAGATAATTGTTGAGATTCCTACTTTCTCTACTGTCTTTTAGCCTGATTCACAAATGCATTTTGGAGTATGTAAAGTAGTACTCTAATAGTGCTCCTTCAAGTACTACAAAATGCAGTTCACAAGCTTATAGCCGAAGATCTCCACCCGCCTCAACTAACTCTTCTGAGTGGAGATCTCTACCCCAGTGTTAATGATGACCACAAATGGCTCAAAAGTCATAGGAGTCTCCACCCTCTTATATGAGAGGGTGGAGACTTTTACGTTTACACCTAGTTAGTAAATCCCCACTTGGAAATAGTGAACAGCACAAAATTGAAAATTAGAAATAGATGTAGGAATAGATCTACATATGAGTACATGTACAGATGTAATCTTACCTATGTTAATCAGGCCCTCTGTGTATTGATGCTAACCCTCCACCAGTTTTTCAGGTCCAATAAAGGAGCATAATAGAACATTTTGGAAAAATAAGCAGGTCCATCACTGGCTGAGAGGATTCATTTAATAATATTTGCTAAAGAATAGTAGGTTAAGAATATTGGGGGTTATCATGTCAGCAATCACAAGGCTACATCTTGTGGTTGCTATTACAGTTATGTAGGAAGAAGCTTGGGGGGGACTGGAACGTGCAGTGCACGGAACTGATAATGTCCCATTTTCCAATTTTGTTATCCTGCTATCAATGATTGAAATGGGGTCTCTAGTTGGCAGTGGTAGGCACCCTGTCCAAGTAGGGACCCACACTCTGGTCAGGGTAAATGTAGTAAACACTAAGTTTACCTGTGCTCACCCACTGGTAGGTTGGCTCAGATCAGTCAGGCTAAACTAAAGAGTCAATGTGTAAAGTATTTGTGCACACACACAGTAACACAGTGAAAACACCACAAAAGTATTCCACACCAGTTTAGAAAAAAAGCCAATATTTATCTGAACCAAAACGACAAACATCCAACATACACAAGTCCAGATATGAATTTTGCAATATTAAATGCAGTTATAGAACTTAGAAACACAACAGCTCCGGTCGGGCTACGTCGATGGGCTTGACGGAGTAGAATCCACAAGTTCAGGCCGACAATGCAATGGAGCACAGGCCGGCTATGGAGTCGTACAGACCCCGGTTACAGTGCCTTGAAAACGTTGACAAAATCATTGCAAGGCGCCAGTGAGTTGAGGCATCGCTAAGACGGTGCGGCGTCGGTTTCCTTACTGCTATTCATGTCAGTGGCATGTCAGCGCGCAGGACAGTGTGTTGCACAACAGAGGTGAGGTGTCACTGAAGCAAGTGAGGCATTGGGCACTGGCCGCGGTGCACAGTCGTTGAGCCGCTGACACTTGGGGACATTGCAGGGTGCAGAGGAGGTTATGTGGTGTTTGCGGCAAGGCGTCGGTCCTGCTGGCGGTGCAGGGTCGATGAAGTGTTGAGGGTCAAGCCTCAATGCATCGACTTTGCGGTGTTGATGTCACACCACGGAGCCACAGGTGCTGCAGCGGAGTCGGGCGTCACGGACTTCAGTGACGCTGTGCTTGATACTCACAATGTGGCACATCTTTGGAGGCGCTGCGGCAGAGTCGGGCCTGCATTGCTAGTTGCGGTCGTTGCTTCAGCGGGGACCACGGCTCAAGCGCAGGCAGCGGCATGGTGTCGAAGAGTGGGGCCGGCTCTGGAGTCACACTCGAAGTCAAGATGCTGGTTTCTTCTCTTGTAGCACAGCAAACTCACTTCAAAGGGCCCAGGAACTGGATGTGGCATCACTTGGCAGAGTAGGGCTCTCAGCACAGGAGCCCAAGTGTTGCAGGTGACGTCTTTGATGGCCCTGAGACTTCCAACAGGAGGCAAGTCAACTCAAGCCCTTGGAGAAACTCTGGAAGTAGGATGCAGAGAGCATAGACCAGTCCTCTCAACACAGGCAAGAAGCAGCAGACTGCAGGCCAACACAGCAAAGCAAGCAGCAAAGTGGCAGCCCCTCCTGGCAATACAGCAGCTCTTGTTCCTGGCAGAATATCCTCAGTCCAGAATTGATCTTAGTGGCGGCTGGTAGGGGATGGTGTCGGGGGGCAATGGAAGGTGGGGGAGGGGGGTTAGGAAATAAAAAAAAGAACCTTACTTGCTGGTCGCCGTCACCAGCCACTGCCTATCCTCGCAGAAACCAAGAACAGGAAGCACCCTGGCTTCCAGACTCCCCTGACCAATCACGACGCTGCTGATAGCAGCGTTGTGATTGGTCTCAGCACAATGATTCGGCGCTCAGAGAGGGAAAGGGAGCCTGGCCGTGTTATTCACCCAGGCTTTAATGCAGCCTGGGTGGAGAACATGCAAAGTGCGCATGACTGTTTGGCCGGCCCGAGGCGGCCGGCCAATCAGTCATGTGCACTTTAGGTGCAGCAGCAGCCACTCCCCCTCCCTGACATCACGGGACCCCAGCCCCGCCCCATCCTAACCTGGAGGCAACTGCTATACAAAAAATAAAATGATAATAACTTCTGTTATCATTTTATTTTTCTCAGTGCACTGCTTTAAAGCAGTGGGGCGATGCTCCTCCGCCTTAGCGGAGGAGACGCCACTGAGTGTTCTGAATATATGGTGTCAGAGGTCCAGTACTTATACCCATTTTAGCCTTTAAAGTAGCGGGACTTCAAAGAAAGTTCTTTGTAGAGCAGAAGACCCTGTCCTTACTGGCCCTGGCTCCAGACACACTACGGAGGTATGCAACTCTTTGAATGGGGACAGACACAGGTGCAAGTGTCAACTCCTCCCTCCGCTCTAGCTCAGGAAGACCCATTAGCCTGGTGATGGGCCATCAGGATACGCAGGGCACACCTCAACTCCCTTTGTGTGTGACTGTCTGGAGTGAATTCACAAAGCCCAACTGTCATCCAACCCAGACGTGTATTCTAGGGACAGGCAGAGGCACAGAATAGTTAAAGTAAGAAAACGCAAACTTCCTAAAAGTGGAATTTTCAAACCTGCAATTTCAAAAGCCAACTTCACTAAAAGATGTGTTTTGAAATTGTGAGTCCAGAGACACCAAACTCCAATTTTCTATTGGCTCCCAATTGGAAGATACACGTGTAAAGTGTTACAAGGCAGTTCTAATGCTAACCTATCAGAGAGATGGGCCTTGCTGTAGTGAAAAAACAAATTTAGCAGTTTTTCATTACCAGGACGTGTAAAACTTAAAAGCACATGTGCTACCTTTTAAATACACTGCAACTTGCCCGTGGGGCTGCCTAGGGCATTGAATTCGTATCTGTATGTGAAGTCAGTGCACACCTATTAAGCAAAAGATATTTTAATGCTAAATAACTACCACAGGATTGCGTGCTACCCAGTGTGAGGCAGCCAGCCTCTAATTGCAAATGACTTGTCTGGTGAATGATCACCAGTGTACTGGATGCACAGCTTAGATATATGAATCAATGCTTAAACAATCATAAGCAACCAACAATAAACAAAATCTTTCAGTATCTTACACTCGGATTTAATGTTGAACCACAAAATCCTTGAAAAAATCTTTTTTAGTTGCAGCAACACATGCTGTCTAATTGAATGCTCAACAAAGTTCAAAGCAATTTTTGAAAAAAATCAAAACATGATACACTCTCATCATTAATATCATTGCGAATTACAACTCTATTACCCAGCCCAGCCCAATGCATTTCGGGATTGATTCCATCCCTTCTTCAGGGGCCACTGTAAGAAAAAACATCATATCAACCATTTAAACTCAGTATTGTGAACATAAACAATCTGTTTCAAGAAACGCATTTAATGCTCAGTGGAGGAATGAACATGCCTACACATGTGTTTGCATACGGCAATACAAGAAAAAAGAAAACATAGATCAAACTTATGATCCAACATAAAAATGATTATGTTAGATGGCAATAGTGTGCAGAGCGAGATCCAAAAAAGTTGTGCTAAAAACCACTTCACCAAAGTGAAAAAGCCAAAGTAGAAAGAATTCACCAGTCACCCGTGATTGAAGAAAAATGATGAACAAAAATATGGTGTAACCATAGAAACTACACCTGTGCTTCAAACCCACAACAACGTGAAACTGCAATGATTGTCGGATCGACCAAGAATAAAGTGAACTGTACTCACTTACTATGTGTAAACCACACTAATCTTGAAGTTTAAAAACGAAGAACGATGAGTGAGAAGCTGGAAAAGACAACAGCAATGTCTTACTGCCACAAGCCTGGTAATATAAAGTACATGGTTCACTAAATGAACATGTTGTAAGGCCATGACTAAATACTTCAGTCACAACCTCCACTGTTGTGAGTACCTACAAACCTACCTACTACAAACTCCCAAGAGAGGCTTACCCCTATACTCTAAATAGCGGCCCTTCGGGTGTATTAATTGCCGCATTTCAATGTTCCAAAAATGTTCACTCATAAAACCAAAACATGATGCCCAATGTGAACTCCAGCTCGCAATATGATTCTAAATTGTAAACTATGTCACGTACATCCAATCACTCAACTTACATATGCCTGGATGTTCCGTGTATAACCTTCCCGGATGCTGAAATTGAACGATCCAATTCACCTCGTCTCGATACTCCAGAAGTATCCCCACCTGCAACCAAGACATAAAATCTAATCTAAATTGAGCTCCTCACTGTATACCGAAACTAATCTCAGTCTCACTCCTCTCTGTAAACCAAACTTATTAAACTGGACACGTAGATACCACTCACCTATAAATCGAAAACTGAAGCGCCTAAAAACTCCACAGGGCTATCGCGTCTTCCAAACTGGCGCATTGCATGCCAGGTGCCTATCTGCTGTTATTTAAAAGCGTAGCCTCAATGCTCTTCCGGGTGAAAACATGCCTGCCTGTAAGTAAAAATAAAAAAGAGACTAACTCGGAGAAAACTGAGATCGCCATCTTGGGCCAGTAAATACCGAAACTGGTGTGAAAAACACGAGCGAGGGGAACCTCAGACTGCTCCAAATTGAATCTGTGATATGATGACTAGCTAATAAAAATATCACATGTAAATTACCAAGAATCAACAATTCTCGTAGACACGCACTGCCATAAGTGTAATCAGACCACACTGCTCGTAGTAGTGTCCATCAACAATTCTTCAAATGTACTGTTAAACAGCAAAACACAGTGAAGATATTCTAATCTTAACCAATACCTCCATTACCACAAACCTTGCGAGTACGTTAAAAGCAACAAAGTAAAAAATCTCCAACGTGCCAAAAAGTGGAACTGATAAAAAGAATAAAAATGAAAAAAATTATAATGACAAGAAACCACCTAGAGAAAATTAAAAAACTATTGTGGTTGCCGTACGAAAACCATGCGTTCACAATCTAAAAAGAACAAGGAAACAAAGTACGATCATCAGAGAAAACATGACATCTCCAATTTGTCATTGAGACCGCCTGGCATCATTGTCTGTAACATTTTAATCCACCACACCTCCCTTTGTGATAACAGTTTGGAATTGTCACAGCCAGTTTTACAAGTTAATGATTCTAACACAGTGAATCTTAATTGCGCAATTGTATGCTTGTACTCTAGCCAATGTACTACCAGGTGAGATTTGATGTTCTGTGTGCGAATTGTGCTTTTATGTTCTGATATGCGTACCTTCACTTTTCGTGTTGTTTTCCCTACGTATAATAACCCACATTCATTCCTCCACTGAGCATTAAATGCGTTTCTTGAAACAGATTGTTTATGTTCACAATACTGAGTTTAAATGGTTGATATGATGTTTTTTCTTACAGTGGCCCCTGAAGAAGGGATGGAATGAATCCCGAAATGCATTGGGCTGGGCTGGGTAATAGAGTTGTAATTCGCAATGATATTAATGATGAGAGTGTATCATGTTTTGATTTTTTTCAAAAATTGCTTTGAACTTTGTTGAGCATTCAATTAGACAGCATGTGTTGCTGCAACTAAAAGATTTTTTCAAGGATTTTGTGGTTCAACATTAAATCCGAGTGTAAGATACTGAAAGATTTTGTTTATTGTTGGTTGCTTATGATTGTTTAAGCATTGATTCATATATCTAAGCTGTGCATTCAGTACACTGGTGATCATTCACCAGACAAGTCATTTGCAATTAGAGGCTGGCTGCCTCACACTGGGTAGCACGCAATCCTGTGGTAGTTATTTAGCATTAAAATATCTTTCGCTTAATAGGTGTGCACTGACTTCACATACAGATACGAATTCATTGCCACTTTAGTCAGGAGCACCCGAACACTGTTCATAATGTCATTTGAAAGCATATCTAATCTCACGGACAATAGAGCTGATACTCGCACATACACATCTACACAAGTAAACGAAATATATGCTTTGATTCAAGATACAACGTCTTTTAATGTCCAGGGAGGTTCAATATCACAACAAGTACGTCAATTAGAGTTCATTACACGAAGAGCATTGAGTCAACGCCTCCACGCTTCAACACTCATACAATATCATAAAGTTCAACGTATTCCGCGTGGACTAAGATTACCCATTAAACCGCTACTATATAAATTTCAGTTCAACAAAACATTCATGGAGAAGTGGCAGGCTATTCTTAATAAATGCTCATTGGACTTGATTCTCTTATTAATAGAAGAGTTATCTCGAACAATTAAAGAATTGGAGGAAGAGGCAGAGGTCATTAAATCTGAACTATCCACACGCTGTGAAGCAGATTATTGGAGAAACACACTTGAAGATCTCAACAACAAGTTGGATGTGTACGGCAAGGAAATACAAGAGAGAAAACTTAGAAAATTTCGCCGTGACACAATTGATTATAAACTCAACGAGGTGTACACCTGGGCAGAGGTGTACGCCCGCAGGCGTCCATTTCAGAAACCTAATACTTCTTCACAGGAATCGGTAGTTTCAGATCAAGAACTAGAACCAATAAGAGCGCCTCTAGAAGCTCAACAGGAAGCATCAGGGTCGAATATACAGTCGAGTGGAGCAGGAGCACCGACCCAGTCGACGTCTTTTTTAGCGAGTGGCCAAAGCACGGGGCGACCCCCAGATCCAAAAAAACAAGGAGGAGTAAAAGACAAGGAGGCAGAGGCTCGGAATCTGAGAAGCAAAACGAAGACCTGATCATCAATATTTCTAGTATCACATTGTCACAGGCACAACAACAGGTACTCAATAAAGGAATGTCTTTTGTTCCTGTTTATCATACCAACGCACTAGAACTTGAAGTGTCTACTTTCAAGTTTTTGAGAAATTTGCGTTTGAAGCACTTTTTCACGAACATAGTACCGACAATGGAATCTGTTAACACCATTGATGTCGAACAAGAAAGTGAGGCGAGGGTTTTCAAGCCCAAGAGTACATATATGGCACCTGTCTCGCACAAATTACTTGATTCTTTCGAGATTCTTATTCGGAATGATTTCTCCAAGTTAAATTTCAGGCCATCAATTAGAACAAATTAAAAAAAATATGAGATGAATGTCATCAAAGAATTGACTAAGGATTCTAGGCTTACATTTCAAATGGCGGACAAGGGGGGTGCGTTGGTCATTATGGATACAGCATTCTATGAACAGAGTGTATTTCAACACCTTCAGGATACTACAACCTACATCAAATTGGATTGTGACCCCACATTCAAGATTATGGAGACTCTCAATCAAATTCTAGATCATGCAGAGAATATGCAATGGATTACTAACAAAACGCGTCAATTTTTGAGTGTTCTTCACCCTAGGAGGCCTAATTTGTATATGCTCCCCAAGGTGCATAAATATTTACGGAATCCTCCGTTTCGACCGATAGTATCGGGCTGTGATTCTATTTTTTCACCTGTTGGCCAGTTTGTTGACCATTTTTTGCAAAAATTTGTTCAAACATGGAGAAGTTACATTAAAGACACTACACACTTTTTACAACAACTTCGTGCAGTAGAAGATCATTGTTCTGCAACATGGATATTGTGTACAATTGATATGACAGCATTGTACACTTCAATACCTCTCCAAGAAGGCATAGAAGCGTGTGAGTGGGCGTTGTTGCAACTACCAGAACTTGGTGTTAACAAAGTACTCATTTTGGAATTATTGATGTTCTGTCTACAGCACAGCTATCTACAATGGAAGGATGACTTTTATCTCCAGACAAGCGGAACCTCCATGGGTTTTTCCGGGGCTCCATCGTACGCGAACACCTTTATGTCCAAATTCGAACTGGATCATATTTTTACAGATGATGCATGGAGCACCAATCTGGCTTTCTATACCAGATTCATTGACGACATTTTCCTTATCTGGAATAGTACAGAGGAACACCTGCGATTCAAAAATCATGAACTGAATTCAAAAAATGAGCGTATCAAATTTACTTATAACATCAGTGATACGAGTGTGGCATTTCTTGATGTATCAATCACAAAAGTGAACAATAAACTACAAACGACTGTGTACACCAAACCTACGGATAGGAACAGTTTGTTGTTGTTTTCAAGCTTCCACCCACCATCGTTACTACAAAATTTACCATATTCTCAGATGTTACGAACTAAGAGAATAGTATCTAACAATGATGAGTTGGAATCGGTTTTGGATGATCAATGTAAGAAGTTTAGACAACGAGGCTATCCACAAACATCATTGGCTAAAGCATTGATTACAACGCAACCCTTGAAACGTGATGAGTTACTACTGTCGAAACCGAAGATGGTACAAAATCGACATGTGTTCGTATCTAAATTCTCAACCAAATCATCCACCATTAAAAAGATCATCAAATCTAGATGGGAATTGCTGAAATTTGAAACAGACTTCAATGGTTTGTTTGCGGACGAGCCATTGTTCGCATACACACGCAGTAAAAACATCAAAGAGATATTGTCACACAAATTTGAACTGAATTCTGATAAATACATGGGGATGCGTAGATGCTATAACTGTGTCAATTGTAACAATGTAATCCCAGGTAATAGTATCAATCACCCACATTCAGGAAAACACATTGGATTCAGGTACAATGGAGATTGCAATTCTAGCTACGTAATCTACACGATCAAATGTCCGTGTGGGTTATTATACGTAGGGAAAACAACACGAAAAGTGAAGGTACGCATATCAGAACATAAAAGCACAATTCGCACACAGAACATCAAATCTCACCTGGTAGTACATTGGCTAGAGTACAAGCATACAATTGCGCAATTAAGATTCACTGTGTTAGAATCATTAACTTGTAAAACTGGCTGTGACAATTCCAAACTGTTATCACAAAGGGAAGTGTGGTGGATTAAAATGTTACTGACAATGATGCCAGGCGGTCTCAATGACAAATTGGAGATGTCATGTTTTCTCTGATGATCGTACTTTGTTTCCTTGTTCTTTTTAGATTGTGAACGCATGGTTTTCGTACGGCAACCACAATAGTTTTTTAATTTTCTCTAGGTGGTTTCTTGTCATTATAATTTTTTTCATTTTTATTCTTTTTATCAGTTCCACTTTTTGGCACGTTGGAGATTTTTTACTTTGTTGCTTTTAACGTACTCGCAAGGTTTGTGGTTATGGAGGTATTGGTAAAGATTAGAATATCTTCACTATGGTTTTGCTGTTTAACAGTACATTTGAAGAATTGTTGATGAACACTACTACGAGCAGTGTGGTCTGATTACACTTATGGCAGTGCGTGTCTACGAGAATTGTTGATTCTTGGTAATTTACATGTGATATTTTTATTAGCTAGTCATCATATCACGGATTCAATTTCGAGCAGTCTGAGGTTCCCCTCGCTCGTGTTTTTCACACCAGTTTCGGTATTTACTGGCCCAAGATGGCGATCTCAGTTTTCTCCGAGTTAGTCTCTTTTTTATTTTTACTTACAGGCAGGCATGTTTTCACCCGGAAGAGCATTGAGGCTACACTTTTAAATAACAGCAGATAGGCACCTGGCATGCAATGCGCCAGTTTGGAAGACGCGATAGCCCTGTGGAGTTTTTAGGCGCTTCAGTTTTCGATTTATAGGTGAGTGGTATCTACGTGTCCAGTTTAATAAGTTTGGTTTACAGAGAGGAGTGAGACTGAGATTAGTTTCGGTATACAGTGAGGAGCTCAATTTAGATTAGATTTTATGTCTTGGTTGCAGGTGGGGATACTTCTGGAGTATCGAGACGAGGTGAATTGGATCGTTCAATTTCAGCATCCGGGAAGGTTATACACGGAACATCCAGGCATATGTAAGTTGAGTGATTGGATGTACGTGACATAGTTTACAATTTAGAATCATATTGCGAGCTGGAGTTCACATTGGGCATCATGTTTTGGTTTTATGAGTGAACATTTTTAGAATATTGAAATGCGGCAATTAATACACCCGAAGGGCCGCTATTTAGAGTATAGGGGTAAGCCTCTCTTGGGAGTTTGTAGTAGGTAGGTTTGTAGGTACTCACAACAGTGGAGGTTGTGACTGAAGTATTTAGTCATGGCCTTACAACATGTTCATTTAGTGAACCATGTACTTTATATTACCAGGCTTGTGGCAGTAAGACATTGCTGTTGTCTTTTCCAGGTTCTCACTCATCGTTCTTCGTTTTTAAACTTCAAGATTAGTGTGGTTTTGATACCTCAGTTCATAGTAAGTGAGTACAGTTCACTTTATTCTTGGTCGATCCGACAATCATTGCAGTTTCACGTTGTTGTGGGTTTGAAGCACAGGTGTAGTTTCTATGGTTACACCATATTTTTGTTCATCATTTTTCTTCAATCACGGGTGACTGGTGAATTCTTTCTACTTTGGCTTTTTCACTTTGGTGAAGTGGTTTTTAGCACAACTTTTTTTGGATCTCGCTCTGCACACTATTGCCATCTAACATAATCATTTTTATGTTGGATCATAAGTTTGATCTATGTTTTCTTTTTTCTTGTATTGCCGTATGCAAACACATGTGTAGGCATGTTCATTCCTCCACTGAGCATTAAATGCGTTTCTTGAAACAGATTGTTTATGTTCACAATACTGAGTTTAAATGGTTGATATGATGTTTTTTCTTACAGTGGCCCCTGAAGAAGGGATGGAATCAATCCCGAAATGCATTGGGCTGGGTAATAGAGTTGTAATTCGCAATGATATTAATGATGAGAGTGTATCATGTTTTGATTTTTTTCAAAAATTGCTTTGAACTTTGTTGAGCATTCAATTAGACAGCATGTGTTGCTGCAACTAAAAAAGATTTTTTCAAGGATTTTGTGGTTCAACATTAAATCCGAGTGTAAGATACTGAAAGATTTTGTTTATTGTTGGTTGCTTATGATTGTTTAAGCATTGATTCATATATCTAAGCTGTGCATCCAGTACACTGGTGATCATTCACCAGACAAGTCAGCTGCCTAGGGC
The DNA here is from genome assembly GCA_963921515.1 of Calotriton arnoldi. Classification (NCBI taxonomy): domain Eukaryota; kingdom Metazoa; phylum Chordata; class Amphibia; order Caudata; family Salamandridae; genus Calotriton; species Calotriton arnoldi. The sequence continues at coordinate 1,096,518 of CAWUFW010005814.1, forward strand.
ATACCTTAGCGGTGCCTTACATGTAATAAAAGGGAAGGCTTGGGCCTGGCAAGTAGGTGAAATTGCCAGATCAACATAGCAGTTTGAAACTGCACACCCAGGCTCTGTATTGGCAGGCCTGAGACATGTTTGAAGGGCTACTCGTGTGGGTGGCACAATCAGTGCTGCAGGCCCACTAGTAGCATTTGATTTACAGGCCCTGGGCACATGTAGTGCACTGTACTAGGGACTTATCAGTACATCAAATAAGCCAATCACAGAGAAACCAAATGCCTTTACATTTGAGACACAGAGCACATGCCCTTTAGCACTGGTCAGAAGTTGTAAAGTGCCCAGAGTCCTAAAACCAACAAAAACGAAGTTCAGCACACAGTCAACAACAGGAGATCAGAAGAAAAACAACAGGCGAAACCACGCCAAAAGATGCCAGGTCTAACATCAAGTTATATTCTCAAAGCAAATCCTAAATGCCTTTTTTCGCTACAGCAGACATAATTCCACTTGAGGGAGGCTGTTCATTATCAGGAGGTCTCAAGTGAATATAATAATTGGGAGTAGAAGTTGTGGAACAAGATAGAGGCAGTGTTTTAACAGAATACTCTAGTGAGGGCTATGAATGCATGCTGTATTTTCTAAGCCACATTGATTCAACTATTAACTAATGACAGTGCATAAATACCCTATGTATTGCATCTTATCTCTGTACTTCTACAGCTCTTATTTATTCAGGTAATATTGCACAGTGGTCTGCGGTATGCCCAGTGGTCTCAGGATCGCAACCTTAAGCCCTGGCAGGGATGACCCAGCCGTTCAAGTTTCTGAGGTTAATAACATGACAGCCATTTGATTAGGTAAAAATAACGCCTAATGTTCAAGTACCTATACACAATTAAGCTTGTAGTATATGCTCTTAAAATAAAAGCTTATTATTATTCATTTTTACAACTAGGTAACTCATGTTTGGTGAAATTTAAAACCTTTTCTATAAACATCCCATTTTGAATTTTGCTGCTTCAGCAGGTCAGGCTCCATTTCGAGTACAATGTCATGGGATTTCATTTCCTTGCCAGCTGCAGAAAGCAAGCTCTGCAGAGCCCTACTTTGTCTGTTTATATGCTAAGATCATCACCTATTTTATCCATTTCCATTACTATCATAGCCTTCAGTATTCATGTCTATTTTGAAAAATGATAGTACACTGAAGTGTCTCTGGTCATAGATGCACACTATGCAATCTTAGGGGCATATTTACGAGGAGGTGGCGGAGGGTGGAGTTAGCCACCTTGGCTTAACGCCGCACTCTGCCGCTTCCAAAATGCAGGGCTGCACCGTATTTACAAGGATATGGTGCAGCCCTGCATTTCCCCCTGCGCTGGCGCTAATTTTAGCTGCCTAGCGCCAACGCAGGCATCCTTGACCATAGTGCAAGGGTGCCTGCGTTGTAGGGGAAGATTGTTTATGTGCAGGAAGGATTTCCTTCCTGCACATAAACAATCAATGGCCTTTTGCTGTTTCTATGTGTGCTGCACAACGCAGCACACATAGAAACAGCAAAAACGAGGAGAAATAAAGCATTTCTCCTCGTTGCACATATTTAAGACCAGGTTTTCCCTGGTCTTAATTTTGGCGCTGATGGAGCAGGGTAAATGAAAACATTTTAACCTCCTAATATTTTCGTTAAAAAATTAATAAACATGTTCGTTTAAGTAACTAACCAACAATGTATGTTACATGTTAAGGGTTAAAGGTAACACGCTATTCCGTGTGCAAAATAATCAACTTATAATTGTTTACGTGTCTAAACATAACATAATAGTTGCGTACTAATTAATATAATAAATGCATGATCTGTGCTTTTAAATAAAACGTGTGGTTGCAAAATAAAGCGATGGTAAGTAAGGGACAGCTTCATATGTTGCTTTTTGGTAGGTAATACCAATTGGGGTACGTAGAAAGACGGGAGGGAAACGAAAGGGTTTATATTTCTTTGTTTTAACAATATTTTGTTTATTTTTGAAAATAGTGCGCTTAGGCCTGGCGAGCAGCAATATAAAATGGCCGCCAGTTGCTAGAGTACGCATGAGCGGGGGACCATGTGATAGAGGAGAGAGGCTGTGGAAAAGGGATGATCACGTGCTAATGCTGAGAGGCTAAGATGGAAGTATGGTCAAGGCTGTTGTGACCTTTCTGAGCAGATGTGTGCCAAGATGATCAGCAAGAAGCGTGAGAAGTCCAACTGAATCAATAGACGGAACTGTTAAACCCAAAATGTAGCAGAAAAAGATACAATTTGGACTGATCAAAACGGATGAGCAATTGCATGAACTGTGGGAAACGATGCTTGCATGGACATTCCACAAGGAACTGGTTAAGACCAGGAAGTTTGATTAAAATGTATATGGGCCTGAGTTTTGACCAATGAGAAAGAGTCACGCCATGAAGAAGAAACATTTTATGCTGTAAGCTAGAATTAGGGTATAAGAAGACCTACTCTTGGTGGGAGGGGTTAGAATGCTGGAGAGTAGATGCTGCGTTAGATGCTGTGGGAGAGGCTGCAGGAGAAGTTGCTGGAGAGCAGATGCTGGAGAAGTTAGATGCTGTAGATGAGAGAAGTTGCGGTTGCTGATGCTGACGAGCTGATGCTGCTGCTGCTATTTTCCTTTTCCAGTTGAGTATAAGATGCTGCTTGAGGAGAATTTTCCTGATAGATTTTATTTTAGAACTATTAGATTTCCCCCAGATAGATAGGTTGATCTTTAAGAGTTCTTACTAAAATATCCTTATTTTTCCGTATAATAAAAATGCATTGCAATTTCAAGTTATTCTTATATTGATGATAAATGTAATGATCTGAATAATAAGCTTAACCTCATTTCCTGCATTCAAAACTTTATATAAACTTTATTTTTCTTTAAACAAATGACTCAGTGATTCTTTAGCTCAATGATTAAAATGAAATATTAAAGAGTTTATTGTGATTGAGCTGGTCTTAATCACCATCAACTGATTCCTACTAGTTGGTCCATTGACCAATGAGCGGAATACCTTAAAGCAAAGAGAAATATTATGTCATGTTAAAGAGGTATCCCGTCTCCTTCCAGCGAATCGTTTTCTCCTAGGTTATTGACGGAGGAAATCCAGGGAACAAATGAGTAAGTAAATGTATATGCGGTGTTATGGGCCCCACCGTCATATGGATATAGTGTGTGTGTTGAAGGAGTAATTGCACCTGGATGTCCGAAGTATATAGGAGAATAATTTTTATTGTTAGCGCTGGATCAGATTTCTTGGTAGCAGAGTTATGGTTACTATAGATTAGTTTGGTGATTATTGATTATTGATTATTGATTAGTGATAAGTTCATGTCTAACACTTTTTGTTGAGTCGCGTTATGTTATATGTAAGTTTTCACGCTTCCGGGAAGTAGGAAGTGGAACACGTGTGGCAAGAGAAGTCACATGGAATTGTACACTGTCTGAGTTCAATTATGGTAATAACACAGGTTGTGTTATAATAGGGACATTTTGCGTATAAAAGGTGTGTAAGTGAAATAGTGATCGGTTTTCTTGTGAAACTTTGGCCTTAATTCTCAGGAGCAGTATAGTCTCCACATGTGTTTTATCCCCAGAGAAACGGGTTTACTGATTGCTTGAAAGAAGGGTAAGGTAGAAGGAAGTACTACTTTATCGGCAAAACTAAAAATTCTGTGGTAGGGTAGAGGTAAGCGCTGCCTACTGGAAAATACAGAATTCTTGTGTAAATGGTCAAAGCTATCTTTTCGGTTTAGCGAATCAGACAATGGAAATGTGGTTTAAATGTTGTAACTAACAACATTTGTTGAAAAAGAAATTGCCGATAAATTTTGTAAAGGAGGGGTCAAGAGCAGAACTGACGTAGACAAAAGCCGCGCTGGGATTGGACAGTGCGCGGTAGACAGAAATCGCTCTGATTGGAGTGTTGGTGTGAGTCGCGCTAGTATTGGTTGAAATAACGCATAGAGAACAGTGTTGAATTGCGGATCGTTTAAGGAGAAAAAGGTTGTGAATCATGTCGTACTATGAGTATGGTAAAGAGAAAACGTCATGGGTGTCGAAAGTTAAGAACTTCTTTAAGAAAGACAAAAAGGTAGTGACTAGAGAGGGACAAATAATTCCTCCACCGAAATCACCAGCTTCACATATGATGCTGAAATATGGATATCATACATGCATGCATATGGTTAGAAAATTGGACAAAATACACCAAGAATGATGGAGCATTGGCTTTCCCTGAGAATGGTTCATTTAATGTAGCCGTACTACGGAACTTGAGAGAAAAGATGGTAATGTTAGAACCTAGACCTAGACCGACACAGTTTGAAGCTTTGACGGAATGGGAAGATGAGATGTATGAGCGAGAGAGATTCAGAGGATTAAAGAATCATGAGTTTCTGCCTGGAAGGTTATGGGGAGTAAATCATGAGGACAGAGTAAAGCGTTGGAGATATGCTAACATGACAGGAGGTTTGTTTCCAGCTTTTACAGTTGAGGAAGAAGCAAAGAGAAAGTGTACAGAGAAAAAGAAGCATTTAGTGGTAGAAAAGTATGTGTATGGTGGTAGTGAAACAGATGACGAATTGCTGGAAGATATTTTAAACAGAAACCCACCTCCATACCAACAGACTTCTGCGGTGGTGACACCTAATGCACCGCCAATGGAAACTGGGAGGAATAAAAAACCCGAACGAAGAAATGAAACAAATAGGTCACAAGAACAATTTAAAACTTCACAAAATGAAGAGATAGAAAGTGACAATGCAACTGAATTAGCAAAAACGACAAAAGAATTGACTGAGAAAATAAGAGAATTGACAAAGAATATGGAAGCTGTAACTGTACCAGTAACGATAGGTCCAGTAATGCCAATTTTTGAGAATCAGAAAATTGATGAACGTTCCTTAGTGATTCCCATGAATTCACATTTGCAAAGAAAAAGAGAAGGGATGGAACTGAATAATGACAGGTTGCACACAATTTGGCTAGTACCTATAGACCAAGCCCACCTACAAATTTGACAATAAATGAAAATGAGATCAGGAGAATGCCTATGGTGACAGAGTCCGCATCAGGAACACCAGAAAGAAGCAGCGATTGGATAGAATTAAATAGTACGCCTGTAGGTCCGACTCCAGATGAGTTAAATGAATGGATGAAAGCGCTAAAAACAAAAGAACCGGAAGAGAAACCATTAGATGTAATTAGGTTGAAAATAGACATGGAAGAATTGATTTTGGGAACAATTGGAACAGAAAAATTAAAAAATTATCAGGATGATGAGATTATGTTTTTGTGCAAGAGTCTTACTTGGAGAGCTAGAAATTTACATGACAAATTGGAAGAGACAGCAGGTGAACTAGGAGTGGAATTTGTAAAAGTGAGAACGTTGCAGAAACCATACAGAGTAGATTTTTGTGAGAAAGACATAGAGAATTTGAACACATCAGGAAGACTGACCCAAATAAAAGAGTTGATTGTTTTATTGAGAAAATGGGGTGATGTGGATAGATGGAGAAATAGATGGTCAAAGAGGAATGAGAAAACAACAGATAAAGCATCTTTGGCTTTTGCAGTGACAGATAGGGAACCAGTTGCTAGGGAATACCCGATGAGAGAAACTCCAGGTGGTAGTTATGTGCATGTTCCGTGGACCAGACAGGATATACTGTCATTTACAAATGACTTCCCCAAATTGAGAGAGAAACCAGTAGAATGGTACAGACAAGTGGAGAGATTTGTTAAGGTGTCAAAAGTGCTGTGGATAGATCTGGATGGATTGTTTGATATAGTAGTGCCAGCTGATTTGTGGACAGAATGTAAGATTACTATTGATTGGCCAACTGTAGAATATCCAAGGGACGCTAAAACAGGAGCGCCAGGACCAGAAGTGATGAGGAAGTACGACCAAGTAATTACCTTTTTGAAGAATAAAATTCCACCTAAAGAAACAGATTGGGTAAAAATAGACAGAACAACGCAGGAAAGTAAAGAGTCAGTGCACGCCTACTATGAGAGATTGTTGTTGGTCTTCAAACAGGATAGTGGTTATGAGACACTGAATGAGAAGGATATGAGTCATTTTGGATATAGGTTTGTATATGGATTGAGACCAGAGATAAGTGAAATGATTAAGCAGCACATGATTGGTTGGCAGAATAGCACAGTCGCCGAAGTTTTGAGCTATGCTAAGTATTGCAGTGATGATATTGAGAGTAGACAGCGTAAATTGAAAGAGAAAGCCATGTGGGCGCAGGTGAAAGTTGCAGAGAAGCAAGAAGCTCAATTGAGTAATACTGGTAATGAAACAGGACAGGTTAAATCCCGACCTAATATAGGTAAAGGAAAAGGACAAATGAGCATAGATGAGGCAAAGAAAAAGTGGCCATGCCACAACTGCGGAAAGCTAGGACATTGGAGAAACGAGTGTAAATTTCCTCCAAAACCTAATGTGGAAAATCAATCATTAAATTCACAGGTGCAGAGTGAGGTAGTTACTCAACAAGGTCAGGTGCCACAACCACCACTTCCCAAGAGTGTTAACCAACAGAAATACAGTGCAGAAACAGGATTCTACGGAGGAGAACAGGTAACACAGTTGCCGCGTGCAGCTGCAATTTCTCAATATTGGTTACGACAGGATGAGGATGACACGGATGAAAGTTCCTGACGGTGCCTAGGAAAGGGGGAAGAGTGCGTGCTTGGCGCAACTCTAGAGGTAGATCAGTCTGGTCCATTTGTGGATGGAGAAGTGAATGGTGCAAATGTAACATTCCTTGTTGACACTGGAGCTACCCGTTCTACTGTTAGGTCAGTGGAAATTCCAAACCTTCCTCTCTCAGGTGAACATATCCAAGTAGTTGGAGTTTCAAATCAGCAAATTAAAACGCCTCTTACTAAATTAGTGAAGGTAAGAATTGGTCCATTTAGTGAAATGCACCGATTTGTGGTATGCGATTGTAGTCCCGTGAACCTTTTAGGACGCGATTTATTGTGCAAGATGAACTGCACTATCTATTGTACCCCAGACGGAATTGCATTTCAGACTCCAGATGAGGATGTGCTGTATAAAATGACAATGGTGAATTTAGAACCAGAAGTAAATGGTTTGTTTCCTGTATTTGATGCAGAGAAAATCCCAATTGAATTGAAAAAGACAGTGAAAGAAGAAGTGTGGGACTTTTCAGAAGAAGATGTAGGATTAATGAAAGGAGTAGATCCCGTTAAAATAACAGTGAAAGAGGGAACGAGTTACCCAAATACGCCCCAGTATAAATTGACACCAGAAATAATTGAAGGAATAACGCCAGTAATAAATAAAATGATTGAACAAGGGATTCTAAAAGAAATCATGAGCAGTCCATGTAATTCGCCAATAATGGGACTGAAAAAGCCAAACGGAACATATAGAATTGTACAAGATTTGAGGAAGGTAAACAAAATTGTTGTGCCTTGTTGCCCAATAGTACCGAACCCTGCTGTGATTCTATACCAGATTCCACGTGAAGCAGAATGGTACACAGTAATTGATTTATGTCATGCATTCTTCTCTATTCCATTGCATCCAGATAGCCAGCCATTATTTGCGTTCCGGTTTGGAGAGCGTATTTTGGCATGGTGCCGAATTCCTCAAGGGTACACAGAAAGTCCCTCAATCTTTAATCAGATCCTAAAGAAATCATTGGAAGATTTAAGAATGCCAGAAAAGTCAGTGATGGTTCAGTATATTGATGACCTACTGGTGGCATCAAAAACGAAAGAAGCATGTGTCAATGATACGATTGCTTTGCTGAATCATTTAGCAAAAAGAGGACATAAAGTGTCCCCTTCAAAATTGCAGTTTTGTCAACAAGAAGTCCAGTATTTAGGGCATAAAATTGAGAAAGGAGTGCGAAAGGTAACGACTGAAAGAATAAAAATGATTCAAGGAATGAGAGCTCCAATGACACAAAGAGAGGTAAGAATGTTTTTGGGAATGGTTGGATATTGTCGACAATGGATAAGCGGTTTTTCACTAATTGCTAAACCATTGCAGAAACTGACAAAGAAGGATGTTAAAGATCCTTTTGAAATGAATGATGAAGAAATGAAAGCATTCAGAGAGCTGAAAAAGAAATTATGTGAAGCTCCAGCATTGGGAATGCCTGACTATGAGAAAGATTTTGAGCTGTATTGCAGTGAAAGAGATGGATGTGCATTTTCAGTTTTGGTACAGAGACATGGAACTATGAAAAGACCAATTGCATATTTCTCGGCTGTTTTAGACCCTGTAGCGAAAGCATTGCCTGGATGTTTGAAAGCAGTTGCTGCTACTTGTGTGAGTCTGGAACAGAGTGAAGGCATAGTGATGGGGTATCCATTGAGAGTGTATGTTCCCCATTCTGTGGAAATTCTCTTGACAAGAACGAAAACCCAATACATGACACATAGTCGGCTGACTAGGTATGAAAAAGTAATTTTGAGTGCAGATAATGTGACCATTGACAGATGTATGAATGTGAATCCTTCGACATCATTGCCAGATGAAGAGAGTGTGATTGAAATGGATGAAGTAGATCACGATTGTCTGAATGTGCTTGAATACTGTACAAAACCAAGGTCTGACATACGAGATGAGCCTTTGAAAGAATCAGATTATATTCTGTTTGTGGATGGGTCATGTTTGAGAATGAGTGATGGAGTTCTAAGTGCAGCATATGCAGTTTGCACAGTAGCAACTGTAATGGAAGCATCTTGTCTGAAAGGTGTACGATCTGCCCAAGTTGCTGAATTAGTAGCTCTGATTCAAGCATGTAAGTTGGGAAGAAATGTACGGGTTACGATTGTGACAGATAGCCAGTACGGCTTCGGGGTGGTGCACGACTTCGGTCAGATTTGGTCACAAAGGGGTTTCTTGACGTCTGCAGGAACGCCCATTAGAAATGGAGATTTTGTGAAAAAGCTGCTTGAGGCGATACAGCTGCCTAAACAGATCGCTGTGGTGAAGTGCAACGCACATAAAAATGGGGAAGACTACATAACTGTTGGTAATAAATATGCTGACGAAATGGCACAGTATTGTGCAAAGAATGTGGTTTCTTTAAACAAATGTCGGGAAAGAGAGCATATTTCTTGTCCTTTGCTTTTTACTAACTCTATTGAAACATGGGATGAGGTGAGACAGTTACAAGAAGCTGCAGAGGATGAGGAAAAAGATACATGGATAAAAGCAGGATGTAGAAAACATGAAGAGACTGATGTTTGGGTTTACAGAGATGAGAGACCAGTTATGCCTGATAGCATGATTTCTGACATGGCACGGATGTACCATGGACAAGCCCATATTGGGAGAGATTCAATGATCAGACTTTTTAGACAAACATGGTACAATCCAAAATTCAGAGCCATAGCTGAGAGTCTTTGTCAGAGATGTCTTATTTGTCAACAGTTAAATCCAGGAAGGAAGACAGTAGTGAGTCTAGGAACAATAGGACGAGAAGGGGGTCCTTTCACTAGAATGCAAATGGATTTTATTGAAATGCCACCTTGCAACAGACTAAGGTATGTCCTTGTGGTCGTCTGTTTGTTTTCCCGTTGGGTGGAGGCATACCCAACAAGAAGGAATGATAGTATTACGGTAGCAAAACTTATGCTGCGAGAATTCATTCCGAGGTATGGTTTTCCAGTCACGATTGAAACAGATAGAGGAACACACTTCCAAAATGAATTAGTTAAACTGATTTGTGAAGCACTTAGTATTAAACAGAAACTACATTATGCATACAGACCAGAGGCTTCTGGAATCGTAGAGCAAGTGAATGGAACAATCAAGAACAGGTTAGGAAAAATGTGTCAAGCTACAGGACTCAAAATGGCCAGATGCTTTGCCATTAGTTCTAATGACAATCAGAAGTATTCCGGAAACGAAAACTGGACTCAGTCCCCATGAAATAATTATGGGACGAGCAATGAGACAAGCACAAGTACCTGTCAACAAACTACTGACTATAACTGATGATCTAGTGCTGGATTATTGCAAAGGATTGGCTGATGTGGTGCGTTCTGTGTTTCATCAGGTTGGACCGGATGCGACCACTCTTGAAAGAAAACCAGCTCACGACTTGAATCCAGGAGATTGGGTCCGCATAAAAGTCCACCGGAGAAGAAACTGTTTGGTTCCTCGCTGGGACGAACCACGACAAGTGATCCTGGTGACGACCACTGCAGTCAAGTGTGCAGGAGTGAAACACTGGGTACATGCCAGTCACACCATCAGAGTTCCAAAACCTAAAGATCGACATGTGAGTCGACATCTGGAAGTATTGGATAACAGTTCAGCATCAGAAACAGAAGAAGAAACAAACAGGGTGCCAGAACTTGAAGATCGACCAGTAAGTCGACATCTGGAAGACCCAACTACAAGTGCAACGACAGAAGAAGTAGAAGAAGTAGAAGAAATAGCTGAAGTTCCAGAACTTGAAGATCGACCTGTAAGTCGACATCTGGAAATATCAGACACCAGTTCAGAATCTGATACAGAGCATTCGGATTGTGAAGAAATTCTAAAAAGAAAGTGGAATTTTGAAAGCATAAGAGAAGAAACTGAGCCAGAAAATAGTGACAGTGAGCAACCAAGTACAAGTTGTGGTAAAAATCCTTCGGAGATAATATTGATAGATGAAGAAGGGAGAGTTTCAAACAAAAAGCTAGAAAAATCGGAAGATCCCCGAGGAGCAATAGGGACAAATAGTCAAACACGAGAACAGGGAAATTTAGAAGCAGATAGGGAGACTGACACAAATTCGGAAGAACCTCGAGGAGGGACAGAAATATGTGAACGAAGGAAGATAAGAAAAGAACCACAAGTAGAAGAAAATGAAATTATAAGTTTCAAAATAAGAGGAAATAACGAGAGAATTGAAACAGAGTCTGAAGAAAGTGGAGAAGAAAGAAACCAAAAGCTAGAGTCAAGAAAAAGAAATTGGAAAACAGAAAGAGAGGAAAAAGGAAGTGAAGCAAAAAGGCCAAGAAAAGGAGACAATTGGCCCAACGAAGTAAGAAAATTAAGATACAGAATCATAAGGTTGGATGGGAAAAGTGCTGAACAAGTGAATGAAATAACAAGTCAGAGAGAGCAAGAAAAACAAGGTGGAAAACACTTGCAGAAAACGAAAAGAGTAAAGAAGGTAAATCCGAAGTATAGATCGCCTGAATGGTTGTATCGTGCTTTGACTAGCAACAAAGAAGAAAAGAACACTCACGAAAACCCAGAACAAAGAAACCTGATGGGAGAAAGTGAAGTGCAAAAAACCTGAAGAAGTTTAGATAGTTTCTACCGGATTTGACAAAACACTGGATCTGACGAATTTACCGGATGTGACAAAGAAAGAATTCTGAGAAAGAATCAAAAGAAAGTACCAAACAAAGACAAAATATTTGAGTACAGAGTGGCAAATAAGTCATTTCTGAGGTGTAGTGACACAATTTTCTGGAAAACAAATAAATAAGGTTATCAAACAAAATGGAGAATACTAGAGATAGAAAATGTAAATGTGAGTTTTTAAGTAGATGGTGCAAGATGTGTTGCTTTTGTACAGGATTATTAATAACAGTATGGGTGGTTTTAGCAATCACTATTCCAATTAGTTTAGCTGTAGTAGAAATGTCTAATAACACTGAGAAAGGAAAAGGAGCTAACACTCAAGAACCAGTTATTTTAAAGAGTAGTGCAGAATTACACAAGGACAAATCAATAACAGATTTTTCCAAAAATGTTTTTACTAAATTATTATATGAGTATGTAGAAACAATGGATGTAAGAGATTGCTATGTTTGTATGCAGTTGCCTGCATCTGTAGCAGAGGGTGTGACTTATCATCACCTCCCTTTGATGTATGGAATAACATGTAGCGTTTTAGCAAGTTTATTTTATAAAACAGGTAGATTAGAATATTATTACACTGACATAAATAAGATTTTTGCGAAAGTTTCTGTAGTTCCCGAGCTGAACAAAATAAAAGAGGGAAAAACGTTTGGTGAATATTTTTTAGAGGATAAGATTTTAACATTAGATAGTATAATTAGGTACAACCTTACCTGTGAGTTAAAGAAAGAAGAAAAGGTATTTTTAGAGATGGTGGAAGAGAGAAGAGTGAAATTTCAAAGAAAAGTGATAGAAGAGACAAAAACACCTCTTTGGGCGTTTGAGGAAGACAATCATGACAAGAAAAAGACAAATGAAGCTATGACTCTGGATTGGCCCCAACAGGGAAGGTTGTGCATTAGAAGAAATAAGACAAGATATGACAATTATTTTGTGGGTTCCAGTATTTGCCATGACAATTACCAAATTTTAGGTGGATGGGGATTCAAAGGGGGAAAAGATCCAATATTTCCAGGGATTTATTATGTTTTGCGGAAATAGGGCTTATTATAGGTTGCCGGACCATTGGTATGGGTCATGTTACTTAGGCCTGGTCTTTCCAAAGATTTTTCATGTGGATAGAAAAGAAAAGGGAACACACAAAATGATAAATACCTTTACACGTAGAAAAAGGGAAAGTTTTTCAGAAATAGTAGGTGATATTTTTGGAGCATTGATACCAGCAGTGGGAATATCTTTGAATGCATTTAGAATTCGGAAATTATCCACAGTGGTAGATCGTTTATCTACAGATACTGCTGGAGGGTTCTTGATGGTAAATACCGAGATGGTTGCCATGAGAGCTATGGTGATGCAAAATCGACTTGCCCTTGACATTCTTTTGGCAAAAGAGGGCGGAGTCTGTGGAATGCTGAAAATCCAACATTGTTGCACTTACATTCCAGATAAAAGTGAAAATAAACAGAAGTATATAACAAATATTACAAGTTTGCACAAAGAACTTGTTCCACTGGAGGTTGAAAGTGCATGGGGAAAACTTGGTAAAGGGTTTTCTTCAATAATAAATTGGTTAACAAGAATGAGTGGATTAATAATAGGGAAAGTTATAATAATAGCAACCGTGATAATAATAATAATATTAGTACTGAAGCTTGCAATAACATGTATAAAGAGAAGAAGAAGGCAGAATAAGATAGAAAAAGAAAACATGATAAACAAGGAAAGAGAGAGAGAAATGGGTGAAATAGAGTTAGAAGAAATAAAAGAGAACATGTACAAGAAAACGAAGAAACAAGTTGAAAGGGATACAGTAGTGTAAACTACAAAAGCAAACGGATAAAAGATATATGCTGTCTGAGAAAATTGTATAACTTGGGTTTTTGTGGTGATATTAAAAATCACCAAAGGGGGAGTTGATGGAGCAGGGTAAATGAAATTTTTTAACCTCCTAATATTTTCGTAAAATAATTAATAAACATGTTCGTTTAAGTAACTAACCAACAATGTATGTTACATGTTAAGGGTTAAAGGTAACACGCTATTCCGTGTGCAAAATAATCAACTTATAATTGTTTACGTGTTTAAACATAACATAATAGTTGCGTACTAATTAATATAATAAATGCATGATCTGTGCTTTTAAATAAAACGTGTGGTTGCAAAATAAAGCGATGGTAAGTAAGGGACAGCTTTATATGTTGCTTTTTGCTAGGTAATACCTAATTGGGGTACGTAGAAAGACGGGAGGGAAACGAAAGGGTTTATATTTCTTTGTTTTAACAATATTTTGTTTATCTTTGAAAATAGTGCGCTTAGGCCTGGCGAGCAGCAATATAAAATGGCCGCCAGTTGCTAGAGTACGCATGAGCGGGGGACCATGTGATAGAGGAGAGAGGCTGTGGAAAAGGGATGATCACGTGCTAATGCTGAGAGGCTAAGATGGAAGTATGGTCAAGGCTGTTGTGACCTTTCTGAGCAGATGTGTGCCAAGATGATCAGCAAGAAGCGTGAGAAGTCCAACTGAATCAATAGACGGAACTGTTAAACCCAAAATGTAGCAGAAAAAGATACAATTTGGACTGATCGAAACGGATGAGCAATTGCATGAACTGTGGGAAATGATGCTTGCATGGACATTCCACAAGGAACTGGTTAAGACCAGGAAGTTTGATTAAAATGTATATGGGCCTGAGTTTTGACCAATGAGAAAGAGTCACGCCATGAAGAAGAAACATTTTATGCTGTAAGCTAGAATTAGGGTATAAGAAGACCTACTCTTGGTGGGAGGGGTTAGAATGCTGGAGAGTAGATGCTGCGTTAGATGCTGTGGGAGAGGCTGCAGGAGAAGTTGCTGGAGAGCAGATGCTGGAGAAGTTAGATGCTGTAGATGAGAGAAGTTGCGGTTGCTGAAGCTGACGAGCTGATGCTGCTGATGCTATTTTCCTTTTCCAGTTGAGTATAAGATGCTGCTTGAGGAGAATTTTCCTGATAGATTTTATTTTAGAACTATTAGATTTCCCCCAGATAGATAGGTTGATCTTTAAGAGTTCTTACTAAAATATCCTTATTTTTCCGTATAATAAAAATGCATTGCAATTTCAAGTTATTCTTATATTGATGATAAATGTAATGATCTGAATAATAAGCTTAACCTCATTTCCTGCATTCAAAACTTTATATAAACTTTATTATTCTTTAAACAAATGACTCAGTGATTCTTTAGCTCAATGATTAAAATGAAATATTAAAGAGTTTATTGTGATTGAGCTGGTCTTAATCACCATCAACTGATTCCTACTAGTTGGTCCATCGACCAATGAGCGGAATACCTTAAAGCAAAGAGAAATATTATGTCATTTTAAAGAGGTATCCCGTCTCCTTCCAGCGAATCGTTTTCTCCTAGGTTATTGACGGAGGAAATCCAGGGAACAAATGAGTAAGTAAATGTATATGCGGTGTTATGGGCTCCACCGTCATATGGATATAGTGTGTGTGTTGAAGGAGTAATTGCACCTGGATGTCCGAAGTATATAGGAGAATAATTTTTATTGTTAGCGCTGGATCAGCGCTGCCTCCTATTAATGTTGCCCTTGTAAATATGGGGCAGCGTCAAAATCAATGGGTGTTGCGGAGGAACACCCACTGCAACACCCATTTCCCACCCTTTCACGCTAAGTATAGTGTGAAAGGGGGCCTTATTCACAAGGCGGCGTTAAGACACGTTAACTGGCTTAACGCTGCCTTGTGAATAAGGGGAAGCCCCTATCGCCACCACAACGTCAGAAAAAGTGACGTTGTGGTGGCGACAGGGGCTTGTAAATATGCCCCTTAGTTTCAAATCAAAATGAAGCTGCAGGAGCGTGGCCGGGTGGTAAACATAATGGGGCAGATTTACAAGACCCCTGCGCCACCAGTACATCACTTTTTGTGACGTACTGGTGGCGCATCTTACTGCTCCCTATTTACAAGGACAGGAAAAGCCACCCTGCGTGGCTTTTCTTGTCCTTATAAATATTGCCCCTTTACACGCAGCACTTTGCGTGAAAGGGGCGTTCCATGGGTGTTGCTGTGGGTGTTCCCACGCATTACCCATGGAACACAACACATTTCCAGATTTACGAGGAATCGTAAATCTGGAAATGCGTCTGAATGCTACGCCGCCCTAGGGGTGGCGTAGCGAGGAGAAATGTTTTTATTTCTCCTCGTTTTTTCCTCTTTCAATGCGTGCTGCATTCTACAGCACGCATTGAAAGAGGAAAATGCCTGTAGTGATTGTTTTTGTGCAGGAAGGTGCCCTTCCTGCACAAAAACAATCTCCCCATGATGCAGGCATCCTTGCACCATGGTGCAATGGTGCCTGCGCATGGCAGCAGTTTGTGCGCCAGCGCAGGGGAGAGCACAGGAATGCGACATATTATTGTAAATATGTCGCATTCCTGTGCTTTGGAAGTGCCGCAGCGTGGCGCAGCCAAAGGGCTTGCGTTGCAGCGCTGCGGCACTTCCTTGTAAATCTGCCCCAATGTGCGCAAATGTTCGTGGTTACTGTGTGGCTAGGGCGATTGCATCAATTTAACAATGGACGCCAGGAAATAGTTATTCCAAAGCCCTCTTGCCACTTGCTAAGGTACTAGAAGACCATCATAACTGGGTGGGCCCCCTCCCAATGTTGGACCCCGGTGCCACTACACCTGTTACACTAATGGTAGATGTGTCCCTGGGTCCGGGAAGAGTTTGATGTTAGCTATGGTTTAGGGTGTAGAAGAAGCAACATTTCGATGTGGTAAACTGATGCCTATGTTCTACGAGGGGCTGCAGGCAGTCTGTCCTTTCACATTTAAATGTCCATGGATTGCCTGCTCCTTTTGTGTAAGAGGCCAGGTAAGTAACGCTGTGGCCCTTCATTATATGTGTGCGTGTGAAGTGGCTAGCAGCTCTGCTGGTGTATTATAGTATTTTAAGGGAGGGGTGCACTGCCTGCTTTATTGGGCTCCTTTTCTTGTTATATACACAGCAATACAAAGTATGTTGCGAAGAAAACATATATATATTTCAAACACAAATACAAATGCTATCCACCTCAGTGTATTTTACTTGCATACATGCAACATTAAATACGTAGGGTAATGGAGCAGCACAGCAACTAACCAAAATGATTAATCACAGTTTAAAATGGGAAATAACAAACAGTGTTCTTGCAAACAGATTTTAAAATCACGATTGACTTTAAAACCTATTAATATAGTGGCACAGACTGCATGGGGTGCACCATATGGACATCTTGGAGATGTATCCAACTGAATAAAAAGAAGATCCCACACAGGAACTACAGGAAGTCTAGGAAGCAATCCAAGAAACCCTACAACATGGCAAAAAGCCAATACTTAAATCTGTGCTCCACAAGAAGCTGTGTGGAACAATTATGTAGTAGTACATGCTTTGGCACAGACATAAGTTTTACTAACTATCTGGGAAAGCATTAAAAGCATATAAATTCCTGCACTTTATTTTCTAAAAACATGGAGGTTCGGATGCTAAAACGTGCCTGTAATCTGAAAACAAGCACTGGCAATGCCAATCGTTTTGGCTCTTGTTTGAAAATTGCTTTTCCAAGCACGTTACAGGTATACAACGGACAGGAGAAGTGCAAGCTTTCCTAACACAAATAGGTACTGGCCAGCTGCAGCAGCACAAGCTTCCTCGATATTCAGGGCCACTGAAATTATGTGGTAGGGGAGGACCAAATTAAGCATTACTGTTGACTAAATTATGCAGCATGAACAGACAAATTATGCGACCTAATGCGGTACATTTTGTGATATTAATATTTTGTCAAGTGTTTACATGTTAACATTGTGTGGGCAAAGGTTGCGCCTCATTAGTACCAGTTTAACATCCAAATACAAGTAATAAGCAACTGAAAGATGACTAGTCAAGCAGGGCATAGGGCCTTCCAGGTTGCTGTGATTTCAGTAACGTTTGATCCGTTAGAGCTAGATAAAACATTTTTGGGTAAAATCTCCAGATTATGCAGCAGATGATGGACTATGGGGCAAATGTGAACAATCCATAATTATGCAGAAAATGCTACAGAATCACATAATGCCAGTGGCCCTGCTTATAGTAACAGTGCCAGTGTGGCACAATAATGGTCTGAATAGGGAGAACATGAGCACCAGAAATTCAGGCTCCCATCTATATGTGTACGGTGCGTTGATAAGAGGAGTGAGGCAGAGAGAGGGAGTGCACATACAGTCACTGAATATACAGCTTCCCAATCTCTGGATTTTTCTGAACCAACAAATAAGAGCTGAGCCAAATTACTGCACTTAAAATATTCCTCAAATCTGAACTTTTCAACAGTCATTCAACTGAGATTTGATCTACCTCAAGGCCTTTCCAGAAAAGATTTGGTTGGGGATTAATACTCACTTCTGACTGGATTCAAACTGCCCTAACTATATCCTGCACAAAGTGCGCTGAAGTCCCCTAAGGCAACATGTGCTTCTGTAGAAATACATACATACAAATACATCACAAATGAAGAGGATGGGGTGTTTTCGGTGTCACAACCATGTAAACTGTTGATTTGGGTGATGGGACATTTATAATGTGAAAGACTTAGCTAATAATATGCCTGAGGGCCAGATAGCATTTGCAGCAGGTTAAAGCCTTTATAACCAGTAATACGAATGCAGTTTACCCTCACCTTGTAATGTATTTGTTACAGGAAACAGACCGCCGTTTCAGCACGACAGCTCTCTCCCAATGACCATGGATGGCTGATTGTGTCACATCTTCATGCTGTCAAGAGACAGTAGATTGTATACATTAAAATCAAATATCTTTAAAATATTTAGAAAATTTAATGTGTGATTTGTGAGCAGACACTTCTTTTTAGCAATGAACTTCACTCTTTGACAACATTTCTTGACCACTAGCACTAGCCTTCTCAACCCTTAGACCTGATAAGGCATATGGGGACAGATTTACAAGTCCCTTGCAACACTTTTGCACCGCCGTTGCATCACTTTTGTGACGCAGCGGCGGCGTAAAAAATGCGGCCAATTTACAACGTGACACATCTAGGGAGAGGCGTCACGTTGTAAAGCCCTGCGTCACATTATACCTGCGTCAGGTACAGTGTATCCCGGGTGGGCGTTCCCACGCAGGAAAGCCTCATAAAAGTGATGCAGTGAAATCTACAAGATTTCACTGCGTTACTTCTAGGACGCCACTGCGTCAAACCCTTACGCCTGCTTAAAGCAGGCTTAGAGAATGACGCAGTGTAGTGGGAATAGGCCTCAAAATGCATTGCTGGAGTTGCGTCGTTCTTGCGACACGACTCCAGCAATGCGTGACTTTTGCCCCAACAGATGCATCAGAATTTCTGACTCATCTGTCAATCCTTGCGCCATGGTGCGCCGTATTGTAAATATGGGGCATCCATGGTGGCGCACGGGTTTTTCAGGGAGGCGTAGGGAAAGTCTCTACCGATGCGTCACTTTCTTGTAAATCTGCCCCATAGTGTGTATCTTGTCACTTACTGAACTTACTACTAGAAAAAAAGTGCCTGCTTCTTCACTTTTATTTGGGAATATCCCGGCCTTCTCCCAAAACCGCCTTTAAAATGTCTCTCGCTTATATTGGATATATTGTGAGATATCATAAAAGTACTACTGGATAATAGTGCTCATTTCATGGAGGCGAAGGCCCCAGGCACAAACCTTGTATTTTAGCTTGCTTGCTTTATTATTTTACATTTTAATTGTGACAAAACAGCTGTTTTTTCTGACGTACACAAGCCCTATTACTGAAGGTGTTAGAGTGGTGTAATTTGGGCATAAAAAGGTTTGAGTATCACTGGTTGCCCAGTCATAAGATGGACGCGAGTGATCTTTGAGGGCAGTCGCGTGAGAATCCCTCGTTGTCACCTGACAGAATACAAGATTTGAAACATCAAACAAATCAGAAACAAAATGACTCATTTAGATGCACTGGTAAGAGCCAGTATTAGTCCAAAAACCTGTCAAATTTGTACAGAAAAATTAAGATGACTCATCATAAACCTCGGGACTGAAACAGATTTCCTGCCTCCTCTTGTTTGATAATGGTTCATTCCCAGATTTGGTATAAGGTTTCTGTAACATATGTTCACACAGGATGTTTACCGAGGGCAATTCTGTGGGAGTATTGCTCAGTGTAAGTTGACATTCTGGCAGATAAATACTGACGCACTTCACACATACTAAAAAAAACAAATGTTTTTAAATATATATAGGTCACTGAAGACTGTATCAACAGTTGTTTCAGATGATGCTATGAATAGTCACAGATTACTGTTTAATAACATTGAAGTTTTGTTATCAAAACGAAATGTTACTTCCAGCTGCACAAGACTTAAAACGTTGGAGCTGTGTGTATACTCTTAACTCCTGTTCCAGTGTTCTATATTCTGGCTTCTGCATTTTCATTTGAAAAAAAAAACACTCACATAATCATTCACATACCCATACAAGTATCTCACACAACCATTCACTCACCCACACAGCTACTCACACACAGACTCATTCACATATACAGCCACTCACACACTCAATCACTCACCCATGCAACCTCTTTAACATAGCCAATAACTCAACCATACAAGCACTCACACACCCACATAACCACTTACATACCTATTCACACATCCATACAAGCACTCCCATATCTGCTCATTCACCCATACAGCCATTCACACAGACACTCTCTCTCCAATACAGCCACTCACACACCAACCCACTTAACCAAACAACCACTCACTTATCCATACACCCACTTACACACCCTCACTCACTCACTTATATAGCCATTCAGACACCTGCTCACACACTTATACAGTCACTCACACACCCACCCAAACAGCCAATCAAGCAGCCACTCACTCACCCATACAGCCACTGACACACCCATATAGCCACTCACACACCCATACAGCCATTCACACAGCCACTGACTCAACTACACAGCTACTCCCACTCCCACTTATACACTCATACAGCCACTCACACACCAACTCAGACACCCATACAGCCACTCAGACACCCACTCACACACTCATACACTCATACAACCACTCACACACCCAAAGAGCTAGTCAGAAACCCACTCAATCCCCCATACAGCCACTCATGCTTGTACTCATACACCCATACAGCCACTCAGACACCCACTGATACAGACAATCACACAGCCACTCAGATGACATATGTTAGAAATAGTATCGCTCATTAGTAGTATACCTAGTATACTAATCTAAGTTTTGTGGTAGGTTAGTATATATGTTTAACACTCATAAACTCTTAGAAAACACTCACAATCACTGGATGATGTCATGAGTGATGTCATCAGTTAGGTCATTTGAGATGTCATGAGTGATGTCACTGACCATGTCACGAGTGATGTAATATGTGAGGTCATAAGCAGTGCATTGTGGGGGCCTAAGTTATAGTTTGCTCAAATAACTATAACTGCTGAATTTCACTGGTTTTGTACGAGTCAAATCTGAGCTTAACTATGATATCCCTGTAACCTTTATTTTTTTTCAGTAAATTTCTACATTTTTTAAAATTCTGTTTCCGAACTATAACATCCCTATAACCTTTTGTTTTTTCAGTGAATTTATAAGTTTTTTAAAACCTTAAGTGAGATGCCCATTGCAATGGGGGGGCAAGGGTGGTTTGAACGCAGGGCATGACCTGGCATCATTGTGCTGCCCCCACCCAAGCTTGCTACTCCTGCCCCCTTCCTCCTTGCTATCTACTGTCCAAGTCCATGACCTTGCTCCCTCATTACAGCTGTGTGTGGCCATTATTCTGCCACTGCCCTTCCCGCCTGCCCTAGGGCATATTTACGTTCCCTGGCGCATCCCTGCATATCAGCAGGGATGCGCCAGGGAAAATGCGTCACGCAAGTTTACCCTTGCGCCACGTCCGATGCGCCGCATTTACAATGCGGCGCATCCTGGCGCAAGGATAAGCAGATGCGTGACGCATCTGCCGGCGGAAGGTTGGCGCAGTGCTGAAGTAAGCAAGCGTAAGGATTTGACGCACCAGCGTCGGAAAAGTGACTGCGTGAAATCTTGTTGATTTCACTGCGTCACTTTTCCGAGGCGTACCTGCGCCGGAACGCCCCCCCCTGCGCCGGTACGCCCACATGAAACCTGACGCAGGTTTCATGTGGCGCAGGGGTTTACTACGTGACGCATCTCCCTAGATGCGTCACGTTGTAAATATAGCGCAACGCGGCGCATGGTTTGCGTCGCCGCTGCATCACATGCGTGATGCAACGGCAGCGCAAAAGTGGCGCAAGGGGCTTGTAAATATGCCCCTTAGCTTGCTGTCCCATCCACCACCTCCTACCCTCTGTTGTCCGAGTCCATGCACCAGCCCCCTCCCTCCTGCCCTGCATAGTCTGATGTGCTGCCACTGCCTTCCATTTAGCTTGATGTCCCTGCCCACTCCTCCAGCCCTCCGTTGCCCAATTCTATGACCCATTATTGCCCTCCTGCTTAGCCTCTGTGCTTAGCTTGCTGCCCCTACTCTACGATGTCTGTGTGTATGCCCCTGCTCCATCTTTTCCACCCACCACATTCCATGGACCTGCCACCCACTTAGCTACTCTTTTTTTTTATAAACTTGATTTTATTAAACATTTGCTCAGTTTGGTATATTACATGCTGTCGCATATGGAAACAGTACAAACTTAAGGAACATGTAGCATCCTACAGTTAGCAATACACTTTAGTCAGGCCTTATATTAAACCTGTGCAGGGTGCCGGTGGTTCCAATTCAGTAGCATCATCATAAAATATACAGTTCCACATCAACATAGTAAGTATACAGAGCATTATATCTGGCAATGAGCCACCCAAAGAAAAACATAGTAACCATCAAATGTGGTAGCAGCAGAGCGGTAAGGGGTGTGATCACCCCCGGCAGTCGGGCAAAAATAAGGAACAGGATCGGGACCCCAGGTCTTCAAGAGAGGCTAGCTGCCTCCCCCTAATGGGGGGCAATTGGGGGGGGATGAACAGAGGGACAGGTAACGTAGAGCCCAACCCGACCGTAGATGGCTCCCACACATCTAGAATCTAGTAGTCTCAACAGCCACAGGGAGCCATCCCGTCCCAAGTGGATCCCCCCGGACATCCACAGGGAGCTCAGCTGTTCCCACCTGTATTGTCTTCGTGGGTGGCCCCTCTCTCCACATACATCCTAAGCTTGCAAACACTGCTACTTAACATTCAGTCATTTAAGGAATTGGTCTCAATTGGTATCAGCGGTGTAGCGGACACGACAGTCTGAGAAATAACAAATGGCACAACACCTGGCTCTTCATCTGTCATCAGCCTTACAGCATTTCTCCCCAGATCTCTAAGTCTCGTTCCGTATTCCCATCAGTACGGACCAGGTTTAGTTGTCACTCCTTGGCTACTCCCCATGCACGCAAATCAGCCCTACATTTATTCAGTCAGGAGGGGGTTGGGGTGTGTCCAATGTATTGCAATGTGGCGCTTGGCCAACACAAACCCCAGCAGTGCGAATCTATGTTGCATTCGTGACTCATTTTTTGGGGTCTGAAGATCACCCTATAGACAGTGCTTAACCAAGGGCTCAATATGGATCCCCGTAACGTCCTGCAGCACTCTCAATACCTCTGCCCAATAAAAGTGCAACCTCGCGTGATTCCCAGTCATATCAAGGAACGTCACCTTTTCCAGACCACACCGTGGACAATCCGGAGAGTGCGCCGCATTGAAATGAGCTATTTGCTGAGGATTCAGATAGGTGCGATGTAAATAATGGAACTGCGTGAGTTTAAAGCAGGCCTTGTTAGCAACCTCTCAGACCTGTGCAAGTGCCCACTGCCATTCCTCCTCTGTGAGGAGTTGTGGCAGGTCTGCCAACCATCTGTCCAGGATATTCGTCACACCAACTTTGTGGTCCGCCAAGGTTTTATATATGCACGAAATTAACCCCCTACAGAAGCTGAATCAAGCAATAATTGCAATGTCTGCTATTTTTACAGCTCAACCGGAAAAGTCATCCACAATTTGCGGGCAGGGCGGGAAATTTTCGCTTATTGCAGAAGTTGACCTGGTGGCAGTTAATAGCATTCCCTTGCATCCTCAAGCGAGAGGAAGATTAAAATAAAATACAAATTCCCAGCCGCTGAGCATTCCCCAGATTAACACTGCGTAAGGTCCATCACGTTCTGTATCTGACGAAAGCTGTGTAGCCATCGAAGGTGAAGCAGCCAAGCGTATGGGGCACTGCGGAGCACTAAAGTAAAACCCTCCCAAACCCCCATGACATGATGGACTATGAACGGGAAGTCAGAGGGGACCTGTGATCCCATCATCACACATTTTGGGAGGTCTGCCTCCTTGCCCCACTCCACCAGCAAGACCTTCTCGGTATTTGGACCCTCAGCACACCACTGAACAGCATAATGCAACAATCCTGCAAAATAATAGAGACTAAGGTCCGGGAGAGCCAGGCCTCCGGACTCCATGTCCAGCTTTAATACCTTTAGCTTCACCATACTGCACTGCCGACCCACACCAGGGAAATCAGAAGGCTGCTCAAAATGGTGAAAGTGGTACGCGGAAAGCAGCAAAGGAAGTTTTGTAGGACAGAGAGGCAACGCAGGAGCAGAACCATCTTGCTTATGGTCACTATTCCCATAATAGAGAGCGGAAGGCGGGTCCAGAATGGAACAGAGTTTTCCAGACCCGTAATGACTGCTCCAATGTTTAGTGCATAGTTAGCCTCTGTCGTATGGGTAACCTGTATACCCAAATACTGAAAGTAGTCTCACTCCCACCGGAGTTCTATCACAGGGAGAGCGGCGGCATCCACCCAACTAGTGATGCCAGTGGGAAGAGAACCGACTTCTGGCGGTAAACGCTTAAGTCTGATACCATCCCAAAGGAGGACAGTGCCAAGAGCACGGGTACCGACCTTTCCGGGTGGCAGGTACGCTCCTATCTACTCTGACTGTTCTGTTGAACTGCCACTGCCCCTCCCACTTACTTAGCATGGTCAGATTGCTGCCACCTGTCCCTGCCACCTCCACCCTGCCTGTCCAGGTTCCATGCCCCTATCCCCTCCCTCCTGTCCTCCATTGTTCATTTTGCTGCCACTCTCTTCTGCCCTCCATGCTCTGTTGTGCTGCAACTGCTCCTGTAAGGTAAGTTTGGTGCCCCTGCCTATCTCCCTCCTGCCCTCTCTTATCTGAGTCCATGTCCCTACCCCATTCCACCTGCCCTCTGTGATCCAATGTACCTTATTTGCCAACATTTTGAACTTGGTAAGAGGGAGAATTAAAAAAGAACCTGTTGAATTGGTTTTCCCTATTGACATACAATGAAAAAGAGTCGATTTTAGGGAGGAAACAGATAAAATAAAGCACTTTTGGGCTTAAAAACATTGGGAGTCTCCTGCCTGAATCGGGTCTGTTGGCATGTATGGTTGTACTGCCACTGCCTCTTCCTTCTGCTCTCAATGGTCTTTTATATTGCCACAGCCTCTCTTGCCTGTACTGCAAGGTTGTTTTGTTGCCCCGCTCTCCTTTCCCCTGCCCTCCATGGCTCCATGCCTCTGCACCCTCCTTCATGGGAGGGTCTTATTCCCATAGAGATTATGGTTAGTGCTCTAAACAACTAAAATGAGGGCATATTTTGTGAGTTCTCAAATAGCGACAAAGCACTTTTAAATAATTTGCTATTTGTATGTTTTTCTTATCCATTTGATCTCCTGAATATATGTTACACTTAAGGGAGAGGATTTGGCATTACGGCCAGAGCTGCAGACTTTGCAACTTGGGAACCAGGTTCGAGTTTCGGCATCAGCTCGACATCCTATAATTCTGGGCAAATCACTTGGGGGCATATTTACAAGGGCTTTATCTCTGCTTTTTTGGCTTAAAAAGCCAAAAAAGCGGAGATAAAACTATCGCCCTATTTACAGAGGGTGCTAACATGCATAATCGCATGTTAGCACCCTTTCCCTAACGCCTCCCTTTGCATCTCTAATGAGATGCAAAGTGGGCGTACCCGGATGGACTACCTTGCAAATATCGCTGATGTTCACATCGCGATATTTACAAAGCTGCTCCAGCATTTTAGCACACGTTAGTTTTTGGAGAAAACCGCTGTTTTCTCCAAAAACTAACGTCTGCTAAAATGCAGACTTACCTATCCCTAACATTGGGGTGGATTATGCTGATGCGACCCTGTGGGTCGAATCAGCAAGGTTATCGACGTTTTGCAGGGAACATCGCTGGAAAACCAGCGATGTTCCCTGCAAAACGGCGATAACCTCGCTATCTCTGGAATTTTTATCGCCCTGGAGAAACGCGTTGTTAATAACGCGATACCAGGGCGATAAATTCCAGAGATAGCCTGCGATAACAAAATTATCGCTAAGCACGGCCAGCGACTAGACAGTTCAAGCTTAATTTTTTAACTCTTGCACAGTCATGCAGTACTGCCGCTGGATGTTATGGGGGGGGCTACACTGAATCCCTCGGTACTTCCGTGGGTAACCATGGGGGCCTTGCTGGCTCCCACGCAGTATAGCAAGACTTGTGGCACAAGAATTCTTTTTTTTAAACTTTTAGCTCAGGGGTCAAGGTATCTCTCCCCAGCCTGTTTATACATTATTTCTTTTTAAAACACAGGACTAGCGTACAGAGTCCTCAAGTCCTAAATTAGCGGCTACAACATTTCTGTTGATGATGCGGCCTGCAAATCAGATTGCTTTGGCGATAGGAAAAAAAACCTTCCAGACCAATCAGAGTGCTCTATTTTTTTTAATTTGCTGTATCGCAGGAGTACTGCGGTACTCCGGCGGGACCAACTATTCAGATATCACTGTATTTTGTAGTTTCATTTCTCAAAAATGACTCAAAAGAATTACACCAAATCAGAAAAAAGCACGCTTTCTGAGTAAAGATCTAACTTTCTGCCAAACTTGGTGTTATTCTCTTCAGTTGTCATTTCTGTATCGCTTCTTAGAATTCTTTGATTCTTATCTCCTACCCATTACATATTACATTAACAGTTTTTTTCCTGGTGCTGTTATCTGCATATTATACACAGATACTTCTGACATGGGGGCTTACAGGTACAGGTGCAACTAGGATACTACAGGCACTACCCCAGCCCTACCAGCCTTCCAGAGGACATAATCTGATTTATCCGTTTTTTAGATCAAGCTTTCGAGACCTTTTGTATATACTTTAGTATATATTTCTTTGTGGGCCTACTGCTTTTCATTGGTTTGTTTCAGTGTCCTTTAAAAATCCTTTCTTGCTAGTGGTTAATCTTTCCTATTTTCCCTCCTCGGAGCAGTGCCACAGTTCTTATACCCTTCCACTTGCCTCATTGTGGCATCTGTTTAGGTACTACTTTCCTCTTTCTCTAAGAGCATTCAACCAGATAGATGTTTCGCTGCTCGTTACTCTTTGCCTGTGCTCCGACTTCTGTTTATCTAAACAGGGCTATAATTCAGTTATCTCCTCACATTTGCTGTGCATTTAAAGACTGAGATCAAATGCAAGACGCAAGATAATGTTCTTTCTCTGACTTCAAAGTGAGAAGATTTTCCCATCCCCCAAACCCCTCCTGTTTTGCTGATCGCTTTTGTTTCCTGCTCATGATTGTCTGACCCCTCTGAATGGTCAGTGCCTGTCCCTTTAACAATCCGTGTGCTCCGCTGTACCTCAACTCGGTCCCCTTTTATTTCCTCGTTGCCCATAGCCGGAAAAAGACCAGCTGTTGTGCTCCGATCGGAGCTGCTGCGATGGGGGTGCTCTGCTGCTTGGTGAGCGCTTTACATGAGCACTAGTTACATTACAAATGTTCATATTCATTTTTTTTGGCATGGGACATTAAAATAATTTGCACATAATCGTACAATGTTAAGCAACCCCCTCAGCAATACTGACTAAAGCCATTTCATATCTCTATTATTCTGACTCTCTCACCCCGACCACAGATTTTTGCTGTAGTTTTTTCTTTCACACTGGTTTCCAGCCACTTCATTATGGTAATTTGAGTAGCTTGTGGTCACGGTCTGCAAAATTTTACACCACGTCAGACATCTCGTGGTGAAAGGAAGAAACCACACAATGTAGTTACATTGCATACAAATGAACAGTCTTAGAAAACAAACTCCCAGCATACACCGAACAGGGGCTTTAAAGTTGCAACAAAAACTACAACAGTTGCAATACGGAGCTTCTAGTGCACTTCACTAGTGAGAAAAAGGCAAAGAAAAGAGTCTGAACCTGAGAAATTAAAAGCCAACACTCAAGCAGAAGTTATCTTTCACATCCTTCCCTCGTGGATGTTATTGCCATGTGACATTTCTGCTCAAACCATCTTTCCTGAGAGACAATGGGGAATATTCTCAAGGACTCATCGCCGAGTTAGCGGCCCATTATCGCAGCCAAAGTGGCGATAGATTCATCGCCCTATTCACAAGCTGGTGCTAACAGCCGATACCGCCAGTAATCCCGCGATAGCAGCCGCAAAAACATCGCCACGGATGACACCGGCAACTAACGCTAATGAGATGCAGAGTAGGCGTTCCTGTGCAAAAAGCCGCGAAAACACCACTTCGCAACATTCTCAACGACCAGCCAGTTCGGCGATAAGATCACAAAACATGCGATAAGGCGCGTTAGCAGCAGGGAATTAACACCTGCTCTTTCCTGGTATTAAGTCGGACGATAACCTGCACCAGAAATGGGAGCCCAGCCCACAGCCACACCAGAAGAACAACAGATGCCATGAAGCCCCTGATCACACAGCCGGACACCCAAGAGGGCCACAACATCCCCCCCCCCCCCCTCCAGGACCGCCCTACCCCGGACAAAGATATTTTACATCAACTTTACGAAATCATGAAATCATGAACAAAACAATTCGCCTGATGTCGCACAAGTACAACAATCAACATTCATGTGTGGTCAGAAAAAGGAGAATCATACATTCATCTTTGAATTTCAGAACAAATTATTTTATTCAAATGTACTCAAAACAACTATTCGGAAGAGTCATGGCGGGTCGTCACTGGACAATCTGTAAGACACAACCTGCAAGACAAAATACAAGAGAAGAAGGTGTGTCATGCGCACATCAAAGGACAGAGAGAGAGAGAAAGAGAGAGAGAGAGAAAGAAAGGGAGAGAGAGAGAGAATGAAAGGAAGAGAGGGAGAAGGAGAGAGAGAGTAACAGAGGAAGAGAGAGAGACAGTCAAAGGAAGAGAGGGAGAAGGAGAGAGAGAGTAACAGAGAGAGACAGTCAAAGGAAGAGAGGGAGAAGGAGAGAGAGAGTAACAGAGGAAGAGAGAGAGACAGTCAAAGGAAGAGAGGGAGAGGGAGAGAGAGAGTAACAGAGGAAGAGAGAGAGACAGTCAAAGGAAGAGAGGGAGAAGGAGAGAGAGAGTAACAGAGGAAGAGAGAGAGACAGTCAAAGTAAGAGAGGGAGAGGGAGAGAGAGTGCCGACACTGCGGACCCAGGCCACACTGCTCACCTGCTGCCACCGGTGTGTCTCCAACCACGTGCCGGTATACACCGCAGTCCACCAGGTCCCTTATCTGAAACAGAGTCCAGATTCATGAATGGCAGAGTACAAATCATTGCACACGCCATCATCGCTTGGCCGCCCCTGCGCACACAGGCTGCTGCACCCCAGCCCCTCCCGCCGCCCAGTGGTGTTTGCCCGCCCCTGCGCACCCCGGCCTCACTGCTCACTTTCCGCCACCAGCGTGACTCCAAGAGGGCCCACCACGTGCCGGTGCAAGCTCCAAGCCCGGGGTCCGCGACCTTGGCAGCCTCCACATCCTGCAAACCCGCCCCGCGGGCCACTAGGTCACACACGTGATTCTGGGTCTCGATTTCGCAATGGCAGAGATCATATCAGTGCACACGGCATCATCGCAGGCTGCACACCCACTCAGCACTATAGGTGCCACTAACTCTGTGAACCGCGAGGCAACGCCACGTGGCGGTAGGCCCACGCTGCCCGCTGGCTCAGGCCTACACTGCGGTCCAGCAGGGCTCACACAAATCCTTACCAGTCCGGACCGCCAGGACGGCGCATCATCGCAGGCTGCACACCCGCTCAGCACCTAGGGTGCCCCTACCTCAGTGCACCGAAAGTCACCGTCCTGTGGCGGTAGGCCCGTTCTGGCCACAGTGTTTCCGGTGCCACCAACTCTGTGCAACGTAAGTCATGGACCCTTTCTGATTGAGTCTCGTGATATGCCAGGCGGACGCAGCCATGTCACCTCCGGCAGTGGGGAAGAACTGGGACACGTAGCGTCGTCGTCCCCCCCTTTATACGTAAGCCGCGTGGGCTGGCTCAGCGTACGCCAGGCCAGCGTAGGGGTGTGAACAATTATTCCTGGGCTCTGGGCGTGGTTCATTTCTGGGCTGGACAGGAAACCAACTGATGCGTGTGTCTCTGTTGCAGTGTCAGCGCCACACGGCCCGCAATCGACAATGTTGCATGCACCCGGAGGGCGGCCGCGCACGAAGGGATTGTACAAGGGGCGCAAGGCCGCTCGGGCTCTTGGCTCATGCATGCCAACTGTTGTGTGTGTATCGCTATTGGTGCACCATAAGCCTAAGGCCTAGCCTCAATTGCAGCGCGAAAGCCACATCACAATTCCAGAATGCAAGCAGTAGTCAGACTAACATTAGGGATGAAAGCTCCTTTGTCTCAATACATGAGGCGGAAGGACACCTGCACCTCCGACCTTGGTCTTGCATGCGGCAGGCACCCCCTGAGAGAGATACCATAGCAGATGATGACGACTCCCACACTACGCACAGTGCTAATGAAAGACCAACGTATCCACACCCCACACACAGAAGTCCTTGCTCGAGGTACTCTTGCATGGAATGCCCTTGACACGTACACAACAACCCATACGTCCAAACGTTGCACACACATACGGCTCATTGCTCCGAGCTGTGGCATTTCATCCACATAACTGCCGCAGGTCAGAAGAGTGCCGGTTCTACGAGAGCCACCACCGCAATGGCAGAACATCTCGGACACATGCGCAACCCCTGTCACGTGGAACTGTACCGTGCACGTATGCTGCATTTGTTGGGGGCACTGCCGCTGGCAGTGCTGCGCATCAGTTACCGTCTGAGCTTCCGTCTTGCATACGTCACCTGCGTCCAGCCCTGGTTCCACTGACAATCATGCATATTCGAGTGGCCCATGGATGTCTGCCTATCCAACACAACGGTAGCTGAACTGGATTATGACTTAGGTGTGCGCCCCCTGTTGGCCCACGACCAGGAGTGTAACCGTGATACCCGTTCATGGGATGCCTTGATATTTGGCGTATGTGCTGGCAGTTGGGCATGGGAGATTGCACAAGTCCTCGTGTGCAGTGACCACATCGAAGCGCTCCCTATTGGGCTGTGTTGCGGATTGGTGAAACTGCGTGGACGGAGCACATCTGTCCGGACCAGTTAATGGATTGGCTCGCCCTCGTGTTCGTTGAAGCCGACAACGACGTACTCTTGGAACTGATTGGCCAGGAAGCTGCGCTCGCATTCATGGACGAGTAACTACGTTCCTGCAGCCACAACTGCTTGTAACCCAGAGCACAGGTCCCAACACCTTGTTGCATCTTGGAGAAATGGTCACATATCCCACCACAACAGTGGACATGGCTGCATTCGCCTGGACTCAGAATGCATGTGCGTGCACCTACGCGTGTTGACACACACCTGTGCAAGGTGAGGCAGTCCCATGGGCGGAGCTGCACAGCGTCGCTTGGCAATATACCTAAATCTGACATACTGCTGGAGGGAGAGTACACACATGGCAATGTAGTACTACATGTGACCTTGTTGGACCCTTTCACCTGCTCACTGTCAGCAGAGCAGACAGGCTGCGCAGTCCAGTGGTACAGCACTATGCAGATCCCATGGGCTGTGAGTCGTGTCCCCTGACACGGGGCAATGAGCATACGCCAAACATCACATGACTCGTCCAGCAAGGCTAGGTGGGCTGAGACTGTTGCCATCCATAATGATTGGTGTTCAATTTTTGCTTCCCCATTTCTTGCACCTCTACATGTTCCCATGCTGCCTGTTAGTGTCTGAAGCATTGGTCTGCATGTATTGGCCCTTGTCTTGCCCGTACTGACACGCACATGCTAATAAAGTCTACGCCACTTCACTAGTGTTCAACTGTGATGAGTGTTGATTAGAATGACAAATCGTGTGCCTCAATGAGCATTGTCCGTACACAGGGAGGGACTGACTGACGCATTTCACTTAGGGGTGAGTCCCTATTGCCAGCTCCACCTCTGTGAGCCAGACATTGTGGTTGGGATAGTTGCTGGTAGACCTGTGCTCTTACGTGTCTTCAGCAATGTGACTATGGTGTCCAACTTCTTGCCATGTGGATCAATGTGATCCATCAAAACAGGCTGTGTCCACACAGTTGAGTGTGAGTAGGTATGCGAAGAGATGTCCTGTTGTCACATGTGATGGGGGACACTACTTTAGGCCTGCTACCGGATTAGACATTTTTACACACAGCCCCACTTAATACATGGACGTGGGGCTACGTTGGGGGGTTGCGAGATTGTTGTTTATGAGCAATGAGGCCACAGCTAGTTCACGCCTTCACAGTCATCTAATTGGCCATGTGGGTCAGGGTCAAACATACGCATTGATGTCATTTCCCAGGGTGTACCTTTTTGTGCAATCATTGTCCCTACATTCATCCATCCTTTAATACTTGATTGGACATAGACATGACACATCTGTGTGATTTCGAATGTTTTATTCACATTCTGTGGAGTGTCGGAGCTGGAGCAGTACATGGCCATGCAAACCCCACATTACATGGTTGCCCAGTGGAGGGCCAACCAGAGTCCTTTGGGGAATGACAATTTAATCGGAAGAGGAAGAGTTCAGTCCGCAGCCTGATTGCTGTGTCATTGGTAACCAGAGCAGATATGGCAGTCCATGTCGGGGTCCAGGTGAATGTCGCAGAGTGTTTCGGGGGACAGTGGAAGGTGTTGTTCCCGGGCATGATGCAGAGGGCTGAACCAAGCAGGAACCGGTCATGTGGCGGGGATGTATGCTACAACCTCCTTTCTCACACAGAGTCATTGCCATCCACATCTTAGTCCTCTGATATGTCTTCTGTGTCAGGTGTGTGTGGTGGTGTTATGGCTGCATCACTGTGTGCCACTGACACATCAGGGGGCGGAGGTGGTATGGCTGCACCACTGTGTGCCACTGACACATCAGGGGGCGGAGATGTGTGTGTCGCAGTTCCTGCAGCAGTCATCTGGGACAGGCTCTGTGGCAGCATTGGCAAGATGAGGTTCTGCAGGGCATGGAAGATCCCAGCTACAGCTCGCTGGTGTTCAGCCGTGGCAGCCATCCTTCCAGCCTTCATCCGCTCCATGTCCTCCATTGTCCTCCGCATCTGTGCCATCTCTGTGCTGTCATCGCTGGAGCCTGTCTGACTGGCGTTCAGATGTGCCAAACTTTTGCCACAAATTCAGAATGTTAGCACTCATTAGAAAACTGTAGTAAAGCTGCTGATCACTAGGGAGTTAACTGGCAGTCTGCTGCTGAAAGTGCATGTTTCACTCACTCTGCATGTCAGAATGTTTTTTTGAAATAGAAAAGAAGCTATTTGAGAACTCACTTAAAATGTGTCCTAATTTTTCTTGCTACAGCACTAACCAGAATTTCTATGACAAACTAAACCCCCTCATTGTGTTCCTTTCTAAATTAAATGTTAGGTTTTACCAGTTTGATTCAATCAACATGGCTTCAGCTGTGCCAGACATGTGTCATGTGTAACACTGTTAGTGCTCTAGTTGTTCTTTAGAACAGCCTGGGAGGCTGCAGTAGAACACAAGAAAATCAACTGACAGGCTGCTCCTGTTCGAAGTTCATGCTTTACTGGGAATATCAGACTTAATTTTCATAGAAAGTGTGAATTTACAGAAAATATGTTCTCATTTTAGCTTCTGGAGCACCTTCCATATCCTCTGTGGCAAAATCATGAGTAAAACATTTTCTCTCAAATATGATTCATGGAATAAATCACCTTAGAACACACCACAATTCCTAAAATTAGTATGGTACCATCAACAATGATTTATATTGTAACAAAAATCTGTTATCATCCTTTATACGTTCTACTTTTTGTGACCCTCAAAACCTGCCATTCACAACAATGCATTTCAGTCGGGTGTTATCATGTATATTGGTCCCAAGATGGCTGCCAACACTTCCTGGTTGAAGTGTTGGCAGCCAATCAGATCCTATCATGAGATCAGTGCTAAGGCTCCGCCCAGATATACAAATATGGGGGCATATTAACAACGGCCAGCGATAATTATCGCTGGCCGTGCTTAGCGATAATTATATTATCGCTGGCTATCTCTGGCATTTATCGCCCTGGTAGCGCGTTATTAACAACGCGTTACTCCAGGGCGATAAAAATTCCAGAGATAGCGATGTTATCGCCCTTTGCAGGGAACATCGCTGGTTTTCCAGCGATGTTCCCTGCAAAAGGCGATATACCTGCTGATACGACCCACAGGGTCGTATCAGCAGAATCCACCTCCTATGGCTAACATAGGTAAGTCGGGATTATAGCAGACGTTAGCTTTTGGCGAAAACGGCCGTTTTCGCCAAAATCTAACGTCTGCTATAATCCTAGTGGGCTGCCTTGTAAATATCGCGATGTGCACATCGGCGATATTTACAACGTAGCCCATCTGGGGTACGCCCAGTAACGCCCACTTTGCATCTCATTAGAGATACAAGGATCGGCGTTGGGGGAAAGGGCGATAGTGCAGGGATTCACGCGATAGCGTGACCTTGCTGATTAGGCGATAGAATTATCGCCGCTTTCCGTCCGAAAACGGACGCTAAAGCGGCGATAATTGACTATCGCCTCGTTGTTAATATGCCCCTTGGTCTCCCTTTATTATCTCCAAATATATATATATATATATATATATATATATATATATATATATATATATATATATATATGTATATTTATATATACATTTACTAAAGAAAAAAACAATGGTTAAAGTGATGTTATAATTAGGTGAAAATTTCATGTCAGTTTAAATGTAACATTTTAAACTGCAAAAACACTGAAATTCACCAGTTATAGTTATTTTAAGTAACTATAACTCCTCTCACTGAGCATAGCTTATCTCTGTGTGCAGTAGGAGCCTGAGGCATGGGCCTGCACCCAACCCATAGCTGCGTACTCCCACAAAACTGAGCACAAGCGGCACACCATAGTACCACTAGACAGTTCAAGCTTAATTTTTAACTCTTGCACAGTCATGCAGTACTGTCGCTGGATGTTATGGGGGGGGGCTACACTGAATCCCTCGGTATTTCCGTGGGTAACCATGGGGGCCTTGCTGGCTCCCACGCAGTATAGCAAGACTTGTGGCACAATAATTTTTTTTTTTTACTTTTGGCTCAGGGGTCAAGGTATCTCTCCCCAGCCTGTTTATACATTATTTCTTTTTAAAACACAGGACTCGCGTACAGAGTCCTCAAGTCCTAAATTAGCGGCTACAACATTTCTGTTGATGATGCGGCCTGCAAATCAGATTGCTTTGGCGATGGGAAAAAAAACCTTCCAGACCAATCAGAGTGCTCTATTTTTTTTAATTTGCTGTATCGCAGGAGTACTGCGGTACTCCGGCGGGACCAACTATTCAGATATCACTGTATTTTGTAGTTTCATTTCTCAAAAATGACTCAAAAGAATTACACCAAATCAGAAAAAGCACGCTTTCTGAGTAAAGATCTAACTTTCTGCCAAACTTGGTGTTATTCTCTTCAGTTGTCATTTCTGTATCGCTTCTTAGAATTCTTTGATTCTTATCTCCTACCCATTACATATTACATTAACAGTTTTTTTCCTGGTGCTGTTATCTGCATATTATACACAGATACTTCTGACATGGGGGCTTACAGGTACAGGTGGAACTAGGATAATACAGGCACTAGCCCAGCCCTACCAGCCTTCCAGAGGAAATAATCTGATTTATCCGTTTTTTAGATCAAGCTTTCGAGACCTCTTGTATATACTTTAATATATATTTCTTTGTGGGCCTACTGCTTTTCATTGGTTTGTTTCAGTGTCCTTTAAAAATCCTTTCTTGCTAGTGGTTAATCTTTCCTATTTTTCCCTCCTCGGAGCAGTGCCACAGTTCTTATACCCTTCCACTTGCCTCATTGTGGCATCTGTTTAGGTACTACTTTCCTCTTTCTCTAAGAGCATTCAACCAGATAGATGTTTCGCTGCTCGTTACTCTTTGCCTGTGCTCCGACTTCTGTTTATCTAAACAGGGCTATAATTCAGTTATCTCCTCACATTTGCTGTGCATTTAAAGACTGAGATCAAATGCAAGACGCAAGATAATGTTCTTTCTCTGACTTCAAAGTGAGAAGATTTTCCCATCCCCCAAACCCCTCCTGTTTTGTTGATTGCTTTTGTTTCCTGCTCATGATTGTCTGACCCCTCTGAATGGTCAGTGCCTGTCCCTTTAACAATCCGTGTGCTCCGCTGTACCTCAACTCGGTCCCCTTTTATTTCCTCGTTGCCCATAGCCGGAAAAAGACCAGCTGTTGTGCTCCGATCGGAGCTGCTGCGATGGGGGTGCTCTGCTGCTCGGTGAGCGCTTTACATGAGCAGTAGTTACATTACAAATGTTCATATTCATTTTTTTTTGGCATGGGACATTAAAATAATTAGCAGATAATCATACAATGTTAAGCAACCCCCTCAGTCATACTGACTAAAGCCATTTCATATCTCTATTATTCTGACTCTCTCACACCGACCACAGATTTTTGCTGTAGTTTTTTCTTTCACACTGGTTTCCAGCCTCTTCATTATGGTAATTTGAGTAGCTTGTGGTCACGGTCTGCAAAATTTTACACCACGTCAGACATCTCGTGGTGAAAGGAAGAAACCACACAATGTAGCTACATTGCATACAATTGAACAGTCTTAGAAAACAAACTCCCAGCATACACCGAACAGGGGCTTTAAAGTTGCAACAAAAACTACAACAGTTGCAATACGGAGCTTCTAGTGCACTTCACTAGTGAGAAAAAGGCAAAGAAAAGAGTCTGAACCTGAGAAATTAAAAGCCAACACTCAAGCAGAAGTTATCTTTCACATCCTTCCCTCGTGGATGTTATTGCCATGTGACATTTCTGCTCAAACCATCTTTCCTGAGAGACAATGGGGAATATTCTCAAGGACTCATCGCCGAGTTAGCGGCCCATTATCGCAGCCAAAGTGGCGATAGATTCATCGCCCTATTCACAAGCTGGTGCTAACAGCCGATACCGCCAGTAATCCCGCGATAGCAGCCGCAAAAAACATCGCCACGGATGACACCGGCAACTAACGCTAATGAGATGCAGAGTAGGCGTTCCTGTGCAAAAAGCCGCGAAAACACCACTTCGCAACATTCTCAACGACCAGCCAGTTCGGCGATAAGATCACAAAACATGCGATAAGGCGCGTTAGCAGCAGGGAATTAACACCTGCTCTTTCCTGGTATTAAGTCGGACGATAACCTGCACCAGAAATGGGAGCCCAGCCCACAGCCACACCAGAAGAACAACAGATGCCATGAAGCCACTGATCACACAGCCGGACACCCAAGAGGGCCACAACATCCCCCCCCCAGGACCGCCCCCCCGGGGCCCTACCCCGGACAAAGATATTTTACATCAACTTTACGAAATCATGAACAAAACAATTCGCCTGATGTCGCACAAGTACAACAATCAACATTCATGTGTGGTCAGAAAAAGGAGAATCATACATTCATCTTTGAATTTCAAAACAAATTATTTTATTCAAATGTACTCAAAACAACTATTCGGAAGAGTCATGGCGGGTCGTCACTGGACAATCTGTAAGACACAGCCTGCAAGACAAAATACAAGAGAAGAAGGTGTGTCATGCGCACATCAAAGGACAGAGAGAGAGAGAAAGAAAGGGAGAGAGAGAGAGAATGAAAGGAAGAGAGGGAGAAGGAGAGAGAGTAACAGAGGAAGAGAGAGAGACAGTCAAAGGAAGAGAGAGAGTAACAGAGGAAGAGAGAGAGACAGTCAAAGGAAGAGAGGGAGAAGGCGAGAGAGAGTAACAGAGAGAGACAGTCAAAGGAAGAGAGGGAGAAGGAGAGAGAGAGTAACAGAGGAAGAGAGAGAGACAGTCAAAGGAAGAGAGGGAGAAGGAGAGAGAGAGAGTAACAGAGGAAGAGAGAGAGACAGTCAAAGGAAGAGAGGGAGAGAGAGTGCCGACACTGCGGACCCAGGCCACACTGCTCACCTGCTGCCACCGGTGTGTCTCCAACCACGTGCCGGTATACACCGCAGTCCACCAGGTCCCTTATCTGAAACAGAGTCCAGATTCATGAATGGCAGAGTACAAATCATTGCACACGCCATCATCGCTTGGCCGCCCCTGCGCACACAGGCTGCTGCACCCCAGCCCCTCCCGCCGCCCAGCGGTGTTTGCCCGCCCCTGCGCACCCAGGCCTCACTGCTCACTTTCCGCCACCAACGTGTCTCCAAGAGGGCCCACCACGTGCCGGTGCAAGCTCCAAGCCCGGGGTCCGCGACCTTGGCAGCCTCCACATCCTGCAACCCCGCCCCGCGGGCCACTAGGTCACACACGTGATTTTGGGTCTTGATTTCGCAATGGCAGAGATCATATCAGTGCACACGGCATCATCGCAGGCTGCACACCCACTCAGCACTATAGGTGCCACTAACTCTGTGAACCGCGAGGCAACGCCACGTGGCGGTAGGCCCGCGCTGCCCGCTGGCTCAGGCCTACACTGCGGTCCAGCAGGGCTCACACAAATCCTTACCAGTTCGGACCGCCAGGACGGCGCATCATCGCAGGCTGCACACCCGCTCAGCACCTAAGGTGCCCCAACCTCAGTGCACCGAAAGTCACCGTCCCGTGGTGGTAGGCCCGTTCCGGCCACAGTGTTTCCGGTGCCACCAACTCTGTGCAACGTAAGTCATGGACCCTTTCTGATTGAGTCTCGTGATATGCCAGGCGGACGCAGCCATGTCACCTCCGGCAGTGGGGAAGAACTGGGACACGTAGCGTCGTCGTCCCCCCCTTTATACATAAGCCGAGTGGGCTGGCTCGGCGTACGCCAGGCCAGCGTAGGGGTGTGAACAATTATTCCTGGGCTCTGGGCGTGGTTCATTTCTGGGCTGGACAGGAAACCAACTGATGCTTGTGTCTCTGTTGCAGTATCAGCGCCACACGGCCCGCAATCGACAATGTTGCATGCACCCGGACGGCGGCCGCGCACGAAGGGATTGTACAAGGGGCGCAAGGCCGCTCGGGCTCTTGGCTCATGCATGCCAACTGTTGTGTGTGTATCGCTATTGGTGCACCATAAGCCTAAGGCCTAGCCTCAATTGCAGCGCGAAAGCCACATCACAATTCCAGAATGCAAGCAGTAGTCAGACTAACATTAGGGATGAAAGCTCCTTTGTCTCAATACATGAGGCGGAAGGACACCTGCACCTCCGACCTTGGTCTTGCGTGCGGCAGGCACCCCCTGAGAGAGATACCATAGCAGATGATGACGACTCCCACACTACGCACAGTGCTAATGAAAGACCAACGTATCCACACCCCACACACAGAAGTCCTTGCTCGAGGTACTCTTGCATGGAATGCCCTTGACACGTACACAA
This sequence comes from Calotriton arnoldi, assembly GCA_963921515.1. Classification (NCBI taxonomy): domain Eukaryota; kingdom Metazoa; phylum Chordata; class Amphibia; order Caudata; family Salamandridae; genus Calotriton; species Calotriton arnoldi. Next base: position 1,135,750 of record CAWUFW010005814.1, read on the forward strand.
CAACCCATACGTCCAAACGTTGCACACACATACGGCTCATTGCTCCGAGCTGTGGCATTTCATCCACATAACTGCCGCAGGTCAGAAGAGTGCCGGTTCTACGAGAGCCACCACCGCAATGGCAGAACATCCCGGACACATGCGCAACCCCTGTCACGTGGAACTGTACCGTGCACGTATGCTGCATTTGTTGGCGGCACTGCCACTGGCAGTGTTGCGCATCAGTTACCGTCTGAGCTTCCGTCTTGCATACGTCACCTGCATCCAGCCCTGTTTCCACTGACAATCATGCATATTCGAGTGGCCCATGGATGTCTGTCTATCCAACACAACGGTAGCTGAACTGGATTATGACTTAGGTGTGCGCCCCCTGTTGGCCCACGACCAGGAGTGTAACCGTGATACCCGTTCATAGGATGCCTTGATATTAGGCGTATGTGCTAGCAGTTGGGCATGGGAGATTGCACAAGTCCTCGTGTGCAGTGACCACATCGAAGCGCTCCCCTATTGGGCTGTGTTGTGGATTGGTGAAACTGCGTGGACGGAGCACATCTGTCCGGACCAGTTAATGGATTGGCTCGCCCTCGTGTTCGTTGAAGCCGACAACGACGTACTCTTGGAACTGATTGGCCAGGAAGCTGCGCTCGCATTCATGGATGAGTAACTACGTTCCTGCAGCCACTACTGCTTGTAACCCAGAGCACAGGTCCCAACACCTTGTTGCATCTTGGAGAAATGGTCACATATCCCACCACAACAGTGGACATGGCTGCATTCGCCTGGTCTCAGAATGCATGTGCGTGCACCTACGCGTGTTGACACACACCTGTGCAAGGTGAGGCAGTCCCATGGGCGGAGCTGCACAGCGTCGCTTGGCAAGGTACCTAAATCTGACATACTGCTGGAGGGAGAGTACACACATGGCAATGTAGTACTACATGTGACCTTGTTGGACCCTTTCACCTGCTCACTGTCAGCAGAGCAGACAGGCTGCGCAGTCCAGTGGTACAGCACTATGCAGATCCCATGGGCTGTGAGTCGTGTCCCCTGACACGGGGCAATGAGCATACGCCAAACATCACATGACTCGTCCAGCAAGGCTAGGTGGGCTGAGACCGTTGCCATCCGTAATGATTGGTGTTCAATTTTTGCTTCCCCATTTCTTGCACCTCTACATGTTCCCATGCTGCCTGTTAGTGTCTGAAGCATTGGTCTGCATGTATTGGCCCTTGTCTTGCCCGTACTGACACGCACATGCTAATAAAGTCTACGCCACTTCACTAGTGTTCAACTGTGATGAGTGTTGATTAGAATGACAAATCGTGTGCCTCAATGAGCATTGTCCGTACACAGGGAGGGACTGACTGACGCATTTCACTTAGGGGTGAGTCCCTATTGCCAGCTCCACCTCTGTGAGCCAGACATTGTGGTTGGGATAGTTGCTGGTAGACCTGTGCTCTTACGTGTCTTCAGCAATGTGACTATGGTGTCCAACTTCTTGCCATGTGGATCAATGTGATCCATCAAAACAGGCTGTGTCCACACAGTTGAGTATGAGTAGGTATGCGAAGAGATGTCCTGTTGTCACATGTGATGGGGGACACTAATTTAGGCCTGCTACTGGATTAGACATTTTTACACAGGTCAGCCAAGGATTGTTGTAGAGCATGGAACGGACTGTGGGTGTCCGTTAGGGACTGTGAGTGGTCCCTGATGGGACTCACACACCCACGTATGGCATCAAGTTTGGCTGCCATGAGGTCGAAACCCACCCGCACCTGTTCAGCCAGCCCCCTCTGGCAGTCTAACATACGGCGTTGGAATGCCATGTGTCTTTCCGTGAGGTGCTGGGAGCCAGCCGTGGTGGTGGGTGCTTCCTGCTGTGTGGGCTGTGCAGGGGGTGGGGTCACCTCGATGCAGCTGGGCTGCCCTGCTCCTGGAGGTGGGGTGCGGAGGCTGTCCACGAGCCGTTGGAGGGTGTCGGAGCAGATGGCCAGGGGTCCTCATCATCATCACTGAAGAGATGTCTGGTCTGCTCTGCAGGAGGTGTTGATTGTCCCTCTGCAATGTAAAGGGGAGATGCAGGTTAACAGTGTGTTCCATGTATGTTGACGCATTGTACATGTTTGCATACAGACTGCATGACAATGTACATTGTGACTGTTTTGGATGAGCTGGCTATTTGATGGGAGACAGTGGACATTTCGACTACATGACGGATGTGAGGTTGTACTCGTACATTATCATCTCACAGTTTCCTGCTATGCCAGATGTGATTGCCCAGTTTCTACGCACAAGCGGCACCAGTTGTGTCCTCTGTTCTGTAGTGCAAGTGTTGCACTTTGTACCACATTGTCGTCAATGTTGATGTGCTGTGATTGCTATGTGTGTGTGCTGCATTGTGGGAGAGTCGCCCCTGCAGCTCTGCTTTAGCGGCCCCTTATCCCTTTGAGGCGGTGTGCCTTTGACTTGTGTGCTTTTAAGGTGCTGAGATGTGGGCGACTTGGGTCATTTGTGCTCTTGGACGGTTTTTGTACTCTTGTGCATTGTTTGTCTGCAGATGTGTTGTTGACGTCAGGGGTTGTATGTGCACGTGGATGTGTCAGAGTGTGACCTGCTCCTTTGAGGATGTGATCCACACTGGGCCACCTCAGTGTCGCGTCGTGCACCATGTCATGTATTTTGACTGCAGCCATGCTATTGGTCATGCAGTGTCACTTGTATTGTCGGTGTGGCTCACAGAGCCGCTGCTTTGCTGGATTCAGCACATGTGCATGGGTAGGTTGTGAGATTGGTGATAGGGAGGGGGGCCCCTTTGTGCACATAGTGGACGGGGGCCGACTTGGTGTTTCTATGTGTGCTGAAGTGTGCCAAGGGTATCAGGGACATGTTCCACAATCATTGTGGGTGTTCAGTGTGCTACACATAATTGTGCATGTGTGCCATTGTGCCCATCTCCCCCCGTCCCCCCAGTCCCTGGTAGTTACTCACCCTGATGCTATTGGGTCAGGTCATATCGAGCTGTGTCCGGACCCCCAACTCCTTGCACCGTCTCCACACTGATGACTGTGGCCACCATTTCCTCCAGCTCATCCAGCTCCTCCTGTGGCGCAGGACTCCCACCTCCAGTCGCCGTTGCTGCCTTCCGGTTGGCAGCAAGTTTCTGCTTGGTTTGGCTATTGACATCATGCCAGCGTCTCTTGACCTCCTCCATTGACTTCCTCAACACTCCGACTGCATTCATGTTGTTCACGATCGACTGCCATATTTCCGTTTGTGTTGCCAATGACACAGTGGAGGTGACGAACAGTTGTTGGTGGTGTTCCATCACCTCCGTGACGATGATCCTGTTTTCCTGCGGACTGAACCCCGTCTTCCTCTTCCTCTTCTCCTTGTCCTTCCCCGACCCCGGGGTTCCTTGCTGGTCGTCTGTGGGGCTTATGGGGTTCGCGTTGTCCTCTGAACTCGGTCCGGGTGCATCCATGGTGCTAGGCAGTTTGAATTGTTTTGTTTGTGTTTTTCGGTGCTTTTATAATGCATTTTCCCGCATGACGCGTGGGAATTGCAGGCCTGTCGCTGGTTATCGCTGATTTTTGTTTCGCGATTTGGGGCGTCGCACCTTTTTTCGCGTTCGTGTTTCGCATTGTTTTGGCGTCGCATTCATTTTAACGCGGTCATTTGGCGCGTTATCGTGAGACTATCGCATGGTGCCGCCGGGTTAAGAATGCAACGTTGACACAGTTTATTTTCCCGCGATGGGCTGCGATGTGCAAAGTTGCGTTAAGCTAATTTTGCGATGATTATCACACGTTCTTGAGAATATCCCCCAATGTATGCAGCCGACATAACCGCGAGGAAAGCAAGCAACTACACAAGACATTGGTAGCTCACAAATTAGGATCTATGCTGAAAAATGCTTGCTTAAATAAAAAATTATAAAACTTATGCATGGGGCTACTATTGCTGCCAGAGAGTATGGTGAATTTGTCTTTAATGGCATCTTGTGTTACATAATTTGCTCTACCTTGATGCATAATTAAAACCCTTTGAGCCTCACAAGGGACAGGAGAGCGCTATATAAAGAAAGTACAGTATAGTTAATCAGTAAATGCTGCAACATTAGTTGGTCCTCCATTACCCTGGATTATTTATACTACACTGATTGCATGTCTTATTTTAGCACACAACAGCCAGGATAATGTGGAAAACTTCACAGATTTATGCAGCGAGTGCTGGACCCACTGAGCCATATTCATGTCAGTGAGCCAGAACTCACTTTGTGGACTTTTCCCTGTAAAGGACCCATTGTCAATTGTGTGGTATAAATACTTTACTGGAAGTATCAACAACAATGCAATTGATGCTGATGATAATAATAATACTTATTATTCCCATTAGTGTTGTTATTATTATTAATGTTATTAGGTTCAGCATATCACATTGCAAAACAGTGAGTATTTCCGTGACCATAAGGAGGTCTCTTTAAGTTCATGTAACTTTGGCGTAACTTGTACTATCGTCATCGACCCGAATTATGCCATTCTGCGGTTTTGATGTTTTCGGCATAGATATGGATTTGCCACATACTCCATTACCTGCTTCCTAATTTGCAGATTTTAACAAAATAAAATGCTTGCTTCAAGCTCAAGCAAAGATCAAACTTTACTAAAACATGACGACATGTGTTGTCATGCAGTGGAACTTCCTTGGCAAAGACGGACTGATCACCTTTTAGTTGCTAATTGCTGTATTTGGGTGCTAAACTGGTACTAATGGGGGTGAAAACTTTCTCCCAATGAGTTTGTAATGTGTAAAAATAACATAATGCATCATGCTATTGCAAAATGTGCCTTATACCACATAATCTGCCTTTTTTCTTGCCACATAATTTTACCCTCCCTTGTCACATAATTCCAATGGCCCTGTGCATGATGTAAGGCAGAAAATATTTTTCTGGACAATCTGTGTGATGCCATGGCATGTCTGTTGTTCTCTAGCCTCTGGTATCATGTTGTAAGCTGGGTCCAATGCTAATTTTTCTCAAATGTTTATTCATATGTGTTGTGTAATGTTTCTGGTTTTAGTTTCACTCCAGATTAAAGAGATGGATAGATGTTTCGATACAAAACTCAACCTCTCGAAGTAGCAATGAGTGTGTTTGGAAGTCAGAAAGCTGATCACATTTTTCTTTCTACTGAAATGTATTGAACTGAACATTTAGGGTGGTCACATAGGGAAACAAGCATTTGCAATGCAATAGGTCTCGGATTTGTAAGAGTTAGAGCTATTGGCGTTGTAAATGACAATGTCTTTTACCCATGTGTTTTGGTTTTGAGTGGATGTATGTGGTGTGGAGTGGAATTATGTGGGTTGTATTGGAATTGTTAGTTGTGGAATTGTGCGGTATGGAGTGGATCTGTGTAGTAGAATTATGTAGCATGGTGTGCAGTGAAATTATGTGGATAGTAGTTATGTGGTATTGAAATCATGTGAAGTGGGATTGTGTGTCATGGAGTGTAATTATGTGGAATGGTATTTTGTGGAGTGGTATGTAGTGAAGTTTAATTATGTGGTATGCTGTTGAATTTTGTGGCATGATGTGAAATTCTGTGGTGTGGATTGAATGTATGTGTGTTGTATAATTATGTTGAATTATGTGGTTTGTTGTCGAATGATGTGGTGTGGAATGGAAATGTTTAGAGTTGAATTGTGTGGTGCGTAAGTGTGTGGGTTTGAGTGAAAATATGCTGATTGGAATGATGTGGCAAGATATGGAGTGTATTTGTGTGGATTGTGTTACCAAGTTTAAAAGGATGAAACAATTACAAAGAAAGGAGGCCTTTCATTGCGCACAAATCCACAAAATTAGCTAGATGTCAAGGTTGAAAGACACGCTAAACACTGGTGAAAAGAAACACTTCACTTTCACTATAAAGTTAATTTAGTAACTGTGTCTGGAGATTTGCATACGGATGGCTGAAATGAAACAACCCAGAAATGAGTTAAAGAAATAAGTTATGAAAAGGCTTCAGTGCCATGAAGAGATGTTGAATAAATGCTCCCTTTATTATAGAAGGCATGATCTGCATTTTGTTTGTGCGTGCGCCACGAAATACCACAGCTTAAACGTTTAAAAAAATGGAAAACGATGTAAAATATATCATTTAGCAGCAGGTGGAGGGCAGAGTGAAAGCAGAAACAAAAAAAATGTTTGACCAATCTTCAGTATAGTGTATGTACTTTTAGAATGTTGTTCTATGCTTATGCAAAGTCTAGAATTCTGGAAACAGATCAATAAATTTGCCAATTTATAAATGCACTGACCTTGCAGCGGACTGGGCCTTATCATGAGTAGCTGCGCTGACTCGGCGCAGAGCTGACAACCTGTTGGTTGAGTTTGAGGTGTTTAAAGTTCATGCATGTAACTCAGAATTTCCCAGAGTTACTGCATGAACTTTAGACAGAACCAGGCGGAAAACACAGCGAGGCAATCTCTGCTCACTATTTTCGACTTGTACTGCCTGCATTTCATGCGCAGACTAAGAGAATTTTCGAGTTATGTGTATGAATTTAAAACACTGCGCACGCACCGAGCCAGTGCAGTTCTGAAACCGCCTAGTTAGCTGTTCATAACGTGAAGGCAGGATCAGTGTTTAATTTAAGTAGTGGTAGAAGGTGGGTCCCACCTCCAATTATTTCTAGGGGTCCGCACTACCTTTTCCTCATTAGAGTAGAGCAACTGAAAGAACGAGAGTTTAAGCTATTGGCATTGTAAATGACAATGCCTTTTATTTATGTTTTAAAAACCGACACGTAAATAAAAGGCATTGCCATTTACAATGCCAATAGCTCAAACTCTCACAACTGCGAGACACAATTTCTTCACCAATAGCGCAATACTGTGGTGCATGTATGGACTCAGCTGCAAACCAGCTAGGGCTTAGAATGCTACCTTCTGTAGGGATATTACAGCCTGGATTAGCCTGAGAACCTTCACGGATCAGCTTCAAAGGAAATGAAAGCAAGAGACTAGGGGAGGGAGAGAGTATTTGCTGCCCCTCCCCGGAGGGCTGCACAGATAGCCTAGGAACCCCGATGGGGAAAGACAGAGACATGGCTGCCTTAAGACCCTAACGAGGATGGAGATACTACCCGTCCAGGTCCATGTCACTGTGGAATGGTAAAAGTGTTTTTCAAAACAACTCCGGATTTCCCAGCATGTATAACAAGGCCATCTCATCCTTAGTTTTAATAGATGTTCGACCAAAGACAAGTTGCTAAAAATGCTATTTGAACCTGTTCTAGATAAACGCATGTATTTAGGTGAAAATATATGCCCAGCACATCATATATACTGTTGAACCCCCAAAACATAACGTTTAATCTAAATCTTATTTGTTTACATATGTTATTTGAAGAACATCTCAATGTTATAAACCTGCTAATACTGCAATATGGAACAGGATGAACTATAACTATAACTTTGAAGTTGCAGAAACATAAGTGTTATGGTCAGCACCCTCAAAATTAGCAGTATTGCTATTAGCACAGACCAGAATGTCTTACCTAGTGCTTTCAGATACTGTGCCGGAGCGTAGGTCGGAGAGGCTTGTAGTGGTTGAAGTTAGAAGCGGAAGTAGAAATCAAGGCAAGCTCCAGCTTCTTGTTCTCAGTGTTCGGCTCTGCCGCTCCAAGGCTCTGTAAATTTAAAGTGGAACCGCTTATTCTGTTACTGGCTGTGGACGGAAGCCATTTTCTGCAGCCTGCTCTGTTTGTGCCCTGCTTGCTGGGGGTTTTGCAGTGGTGGGGAGAGACCTTTAGTTCAGAGGTGTAAGAGGCTGAAGGCACTGTGTGTGCAGAAATAAAGAAAGCCACACGGCCTCCCAAAGCAGCCGCCATTCTGTGCGATGAAGCGCAGCAGCCGTGAAGTGGGCGAAGTGCTGTAGCTGCAAGATAAAGCATGGCGGGCACCGCACTGAGCATAAAAAGCAATAAAAACAAAACACAAGCACTGATGGGAGTGCTTGCAGTGGCTGTGAAGCGGGCGCTGCACTGCAGCTCCAAGATCAAGTGCGGCTGGTGCCGAGCTAAGCATGGAAAGCAATGAAAACAAAACACGAGCACTGATGGGAAGTGCTCGCGGCGGCCATGAAGCGAGCACCATGCTGTAACTGCAAGATGAAGTGCAGCGGACATAAAGCGGGCACGCTGTGCATGAGTGCAAAACTCAAGCATTAATTGGAAGTGCTCATCCCACAAGATCGGGTGAACAAACAGCACAGGACCAATTCAAAGAACAAGCACGGAATCGAAACCAACGCGGGAATCGAAACCAGTGGTGCGCGCGCACCACAGAGGAGCGGGGGGGGGGAAAAAGAGCGCGGCAGCGAGGCGAACGCGCGCTGCTGCGCGCTGCTGCGCGTGCTAGCCACCGATGGGAATGGGCGGAGCAAAGGCGGGACATGCGCCCGCCTTTGCCCAATTGCGTGCATTCCTTTTTTTAAAAAAAACACGCTAAAGCCAATGGCAGCCGGCGAAAGCAAAACCACACGCACGAGCGTGTGGTCTGCTTTCAAAAGCCCATACAAGAGGTCTCGGGCTGCGCGAGCAGGGCTGCGCACTGCAACGCTAGGCCCGAGACCTAAAAAGCTATTTTGGATAACAATAAGTGTAAAATCAGTGCACTTCAACGGAGGGTCTCTATAGAGTTATAGGTGTGTACATATTTTTTATTGGAAATAGATTATTTTGAGCTGTGCTATTATTCCAGAAGTAGATGATGGTCGACTTCACAAGGTGAGGTAAGCAAGCAGCACAAGGCCTCAAAAATATATTTTCCTCAAGTCAGCAGCACAGGCCACATCCTCTTCCCTTCCTTGAGATATATGACTTCACCATCAATATGTTTTCAAGTGACCCTGATGCTGATTCTTCAGGCTGTTCAATACTCTAGTGATACCGTCCACACAGAATTTTATAGTGATGTTGACTTGTTTTTATTGGGCCCAGTGCAGGCCTTTAGTTGGGATGTCACATATTGATGTTTTTTTAGCCAAATGATGAGTGAGACAGCTGTCTGCATTTTGAGACTTTTGCAGTTTTTGGACATGGTAGGTGGCAAGACCGCAATTGAGGCCGGCTGTAGTCAAAGCGGGAGCTAACTAATGCTCCTGAAACTACTGCATGCTTCACTTGGGAAATATTGGGTTCAGGGTCTTTTGTGGAAATTCAGAGGGATTTTCTTTCAGCACCTATTTGATAATTGAGGCAAAGTCCGCTCTGCCTCTATTTTCTTCATTTTTTTCCTCCCAAGTTCTTTTTTTTCCTTGTGTTTTTTCCTTACGTCCTTCTCTCCTTTGATTTGCACTTTGATTTCCTCTTAACTCTCATAACTCTTCTGTGGTTTCTGTGCCATTCTCATTTTTGTCTTATTACTTACCCCCACTACCCATGTTTGCCTTCTCGTGTCTTTTTCCTTTGTATTTTATAACTCTCTTTCCCATACAGTTTTTGTTGCGTTCCCTCCCAGGTTGTCGACCTTTCTCTAACAATCTGTTTATTCCCTATGATGTTTTACCTCTCTTTGCAAATTTTTGTTTACTACTTGCTTCCACTTTAACACATTCCCTTTTATCGTGCATCTTTTCCCTTTCGCCTCCTTAACGCCTTCTCACTCCTTTCCTTTGTTTCAGCTCTACTTTTTCCCTTCTCCTTCTCTTTTAATACTCTCTCTCGTGTGTAATAACCCATTCCACTTTCTCCATTTCGTGGTCCTTTGCACATTTGTATTATTCGCTTTCTCTCTCTCTCCTGATAATGTGCTTATTACAAGTGTGTGCTATTCAGATTGTGGGTCGTGTGCACAAGACATGGTGGGCCAGATGTACGACCTTTTTTTGCGGCCGCAAACGGGAGATCCTCCCGTTTGTGACCGCAAAAAAGGGTAATGGCATGTAGAAATGCTATTTTGCGAGTCACTGACTCGCAAAATAGCATTTGCGACTCCCGCTATTAGGAAGGGGCGTACCTTCCTAATAGCGAATCACCATGCCATGTACAATTGTTTTGCGACCGCATTTGCGACCGCAAAACACTCGCAGTTTACCACCTACTTCAAGTAGGTGGTAAACCACTCGCAAACTGGAATGGGTCCCCAGGGGACCCCTTCCCCTTTGTGAGTATGTGAGAAAATATTCTTAAGAGCAGGCAATGGTCCCAGGGACCACTGCCTCCCCTTAAAAAAATGAAACTGAAAAGTTTCATTTTTCTATTTTAAAGGCATCCTGTTTTCCTTTAAGGAAAACGGGCTGCATTAAAAAACAAGCATTTGCAATGCAATAGGTCTCGCATTTGCGAAGTTTAAGCTGTTGGCATTGTAAATGACAATGCCTTTGATTTATCTGTTTGCAAATTAACACATGGATAAAAGGCATTGTCATGTACAATGCCAATAGTTCAAACTCTTGTAAATGCGAGACCTTATGTTTTAAGTGTTGTGGTCAGTAACCCTTAACAAAAGGGCGTTCCTGAGTCCATTGCTCCAAGGCTGGAATTTGTTGACCAGCACAGAAAGGAACGGTGATCTTGATCGTGGTAGCCTACAGTGACCCTTGACCCCAATTGGGCGGTACCACCAGGCCCAAACATTTGGAGTTAAAATATTCTGTGACCCGTAAGGGATTTGATAATTGGGCGTATACTTCACTTTTATGTCAGTTTACTTAGATGTATACATATATATTTTTTTTAAACAACAACGAAAATAAGGTTAACGTCACCCACCACGTAGAGGCTGGTGCATGTTTCCCAGACCTATGATGTCTGTGACGCAAAACTATCAAATTCCCCGGTCACCTACATAGAGTCACGTAGTAAAAAAACTATAGTGCCTTGGACAGCCCCGAAGTTATCCATGGAGCTGTAATTTCATAGGATAAGATAGCCCCAGTCTGCCATTTGTCATGCACCAATGAATGTTCATTTTGTTAATTGTTTAATCTCTCCCATTTGCATAATGAAACTCATAATTGCTAGTATAGCTAAATGTGGGGCGTAGCGCTTTTCAAACCCTACAGAAGAAAATAACAAAGGACGATAAAACATGCAAGCAATATTCCTGTTACATATTTACATTTCGACACGTGAAATTCGCACTCGAAGGAATACAAATACAAAACAAGGAAATCTTGGTCAGACCCAGAGCGCTCTGTGAATGCCAAACATTTAAGTGTGAACTAAGTTATTGGGCAAAGTAATAACTGATCCGGTGAACCACAAGCGTGACTGCATGCAACAGCGTATCAACGACAAATGCATGAACTCTGTATTAACATAATGGTGAATGCCATGGCCAGCAGCTGCGACGCTGGTGGTGCTATGAGGCAGCAGCGGCTGTCCGGGAGTAGCGCAGGGAGTGGCAAAGCGTCGGTCCCGGGTAGAGAGTGGTGGAGCAAGGCCAACACGTGCACACTGAACGAGAGCGCTGCATTTTATGACGCATCGTCATAGACTGAGACCCGGACACTGCGCTGGCGCACTGCACTGTGTCTACATCTTATAAGTGAATCAAATGACTGCTCACAGCAGGACACCTACACACTGCACACGGGCACTGTGCCTCAGTAATGATAACTCTCTACTCACAACGTGAAAGCTGCAAGCTGTGCTCGAGCGCTGCATCTATCGCGGTTTACTCACACCGTGCCCGTATTTCTGTGCTGGCACAAGCATAGGTCTCGGGCACTGCACTGGGGCTTCCACGCTACACCGGGACACTGTAACTTATGAGTAAACACACTGCTTGCTCACACCTTGGCACTGCCAGTGCCTGCTCAGAGTATGGACTCTCTGCACTGCACGCACTGCATCGCATCTCTTGAACCCAAGGTCTGTGCACCAGTTACAAGCACCCTTCCTCAGATGGGGGACTGCGTGTGCTCACATGAAGCTCACCTACCTTTCAGTACAAAGTAGACTTTTTCCAGTGCCATGTTTCCTGCACCAGGGCGGCGACCCGGGCTGCCAGTCCATGCAGGGCACCGGGAGAGCTGCAGTGAGCGGTGGCACATGGGGGTCCTGCTGGCGGATCCAAGGGGGTGTCAGCAGGGGGCACCGGCACACATCTCGCCATGTGTTCTTTTACTCAGTCCAGTCTTGTAAGTAATGCAGCTGACGTAAGCGCGCCGCGCCCGGACAGGAGATGTGCACGCGTATGGTGCGAGCAGGAGTTGTGATAACGCCGCGAGCCGTACGCGTGCACATCTCCTGTCTTCCACACGCGTGCACATGTCCTGTCCCCCTTCGGCCAAGAAACCGACAACAATAGATCTCGCCAAGGCGAGCAGTGCATGCGCTGCGTCGCTAGGCGAGACCTAAAAAAAGACTGCTTTATTTAAATGCAGTCCCAGACATGGTGGTCTGCTGACCCCAGCAGGCCACCATCCCTGGGAGTTCTATGTTTCTATTTAAAGCACTGAGCACTGCGGGTAATATAATGTGCTTTGCAAACGCTTACATAAGCAAGAAATTGGCCTTACATACAACGTGCTGCTAATACTGGCCCTCCCACGGGTCATGAAAGCAGCGACGAGCAGCTAGGTAATTTACTCATTGTTTGCCTTCTGTTCTGAAGTGAGGGGCAGGCTATACACTCAGCCTCTCCTACTTCATTGTCCACACCATGCATTCATGCGCAGACGGGTTAGTTGACAGCGCTCGTATAGCTTAAGGACTTGCCGGTGTCAGAGCACAGGTTACTTTCAATAGCAAAGGTCCTTGCCTTTGGGCATTGCAAGTCGCAAAGTCTGCCACACTACCCCACCCCGCAACACTGTTTCAGGGGACGTGCGTCTTACTGCCTATTCCTCACGAACATTTTTTAACAGCCTTCAATAAAAGTTCCCCACTCTCTCATTGGGCAGTGCTACAGTGGAAGCTCCTCTATGTGTTGGCCTGACTGGTCACTGGAATGCTTCATGGTCCTTACAGACCTACTGCCACCCTACTGCAGAGAAGAGTTGAGGTCCTTGGACAGGTTGCATTGGCGTTGAGACAGAGACTGTTTCTCGGCTGCTGGCGACTGGGTATGTAATGGTCCTGTGATGTGGTCTGCCTTGTAGGTCGAGTGCAAGATCTTTCATTCTTTCTCTTTCTTCTTTTAAGAAAAGTTACATTACGTACTCACATTCACTCATTCTCTCTCTCGCTTCTTCTAGCTCTCTCTCAACCACAAACAAACATAATTTCTTATTCTATCTCTTTCTCTTGTTTCTGTTTCTCTGTCACTATTTCTCCTTCCTCTGGGTATCATTCTTTTTATTCTATTACTCTCCTCAAACACTAACTCACTCTGGGCCACATGTACAAAGCTATTTTGTGTTTGCAAACAGGCAGATTTGCCGAATTAGTCCATCTGTGAACGCAAAAAAGGCTTTTCCAATGTACCAACCGCTATTTTGCGAGTCGGAATTAGGAAAAGGCGTTTCAAGGGCCCTTCCTAATAACGAGTCACAGAAGTATGTAGGGATGTTTTGTGACCAAATACTGGTCGCAAAACATTTACAGTTTACCATCAGATTCAATCTGATGGTAACCCATTTGGACATGGAAAGGCAGTGGTCCCACGAATCACTGCCTGCTCTTAAAACAAGCATTTGCAATGCAATCGGTCTCGCCTTTGGGACCTTATATGTATTTAGCTATGCAGCACATTAGCCTGGGTGCTGAAACATCTACTGTTCTTTAATATGGAGGGAAAGTGAGCACCAAACTGCGTGACACGCCAGGTACATGGTGTTAATTTGAACAGTGTTGACCCCTTGGGTGGTTTTGACTACAGTGCTTAAAAGATTGTCTTGCAAGATACACTAGATACCCATGTTCTATTATGAAAGATCATACTATAAGCATTGTCCATTTGGGAGGGTGGGATTTAACAATAATATTTGAGCAAAGCTGTCTATTGACAAATGTAACAATGGATACCATCACTTCGTTAAGATCAAGCAAAAATATATAACTCTGACTTTGTAAACCAGTACTGTTTTGGAAAAAAAATGTGAAGTGACTAAACTAGTTAACTTTGCTCCCAATGCTTTGGCCGGGCGTACACTAGATATTTAAGTGTATACAACTCTAGGGATTAACTGACTAAGTGATATCAGAAAAACGATGTGGCAATTTTAAAAATACATTTTTGACAGCATGTGGGCAACAGCATCTGATGTCTTTTTACGGCCATCAATAGCAGCGAAAATATACATGTTTAAAAGATAAAAGGAACTTGTCTCATAGAAGCATATTATACATTGGCACAAAATACTAACCACAAAAATTGGCCAACATCCCACAGAGAGCGCAAATGGCACATGATTCATCAGCAATAAAACCAAAGAAGAACAAGTTATGGGTGCAACACCAAGCGTGGCTGATTAGGAATGCTGAGGACGTTTAAAAACATCCAATCACGCATTTTCAGTCGGGTTGTAAGAAAGCATCGAGAAACTTAACCTTGTAGCCAAGCAGAGAAGGAGTGTTACTGGATTTAATTATATACGTGTGCTGGGCTCTAAATTCGTTAAGAAAAATGTACTTTGCCGTTAGCCATATATTTTGGAGCTCTACTCAATGTATGTCCTGCTCACATATTGATGTCTAAGAAAAAGACAGAACAAAGCACACAGAGCTTATAATCGTGCATGTCAACAATGTCCTGAAATGTTATGTAACTGTGACAAATGTACATGCTTGAAAAAGAATGTCAGAAAACACCTAGGAAAGAGTGCAATGCTCTTCATCCAATATGAACGGGTCGAAGCACCGTAGGCAAACCTAAGCTGCAAGCCACTCCTGCGGTAGCAAATGTTTTCGCCACCCCATAGGCTGTGGTTTTCAGGAGGAAGCAAGTGAGGCCCAAGTACTCTGGGTGATGGGCTGCTTGCAGGGACAGTAGGCCTATCCGAAAGTCAGCCAGAGCTGAGAAGCTGCCTCCGCCGGGTTTCCCCCCTTGAGAGAGGCATATGACTTTGTGAAAGTGAGTGCAGACTATATCCCCACCTTCATGCATTGTGGGGACCGACCACCAATGCCCTCAAAGGATGGACCGCCCTTGCATATCCTCACAGAGAAGAGTGGTCTCATACCATTATGTGAAGGCGCTACATGTTTTACTGCTACACAGCTAGCCAGGGTGCTTGTTATATAAGTGGGATGCAGACGATCTTTGGCTGCTGATTGGCGTGTTTTATGTAATACGCATCCGGGGTAGCTCTGTTGCTTTTCATATCTAGGTCCTTTGCAAAGCAGTCTAGTATACCTCCTCAGGCTCTCTTTCAATAGCACACAACCAGTAACTCGCTCGGGTGATGTAGGGTGACCAACCGTCCGTAAATTTCACGGACGGTCCGTAATTTGGATGTCACGTCCGTTGTCCGTGACGATCCCTTTTTACGAACGCCTTTTGTCCGTAATTTTGGGCATTGGGGAACATCACTGTTCCCCTGCCAGAAGCCTCCTCTCCCTGATGGGGCTGCCACGGGCCGCCCCTGAGCACAAGAGCAGCCCCACCCCGCCCATTGTCATTCTGTATGCGGCTGATTGCCATATACAGAATGACAATGGCCCAGTCTGGGCTGTGACAGCATGTGGTGGGCCTCCTCCTGCCTTGGTCTAGGGCAGGACATTCAATCAGGTGGAAAAAATTAACAAAAACGCCCATGCTGCTAGGTGACAATCCAGATCATGAAAAGGTGGTGAAAATAGTTTTAAAAAAAGGTTATGGGTCTGTCACTGTCTCATCAGTTTAAAACTTACGCAATTGCAATGTTATATTCAACAAAGCCATGGTTGCTGCTTTTTTTTATTTTATGCAACTAGCAACCATTGACAAAGCCAATAGTTCTGGCTTGTAGGTGTAACACTACTTGTGTTATATATCTGGATGCAATGACAGAAGCAGCAAATTACCAGTCGGGCGGCACACTATGCAAAGCACAGATTTTTACCTTAGGTGTTTTAAGCCATGCCCTTAATTACATCTAACACCCCCTTTGGAGACCCCCCAGTTTTTTCATCCCACTTAAAGCCCTGGAAACAACACCATGTCACAGTGGCACTTTTCATCATGCACGACTCATGACTTCCACTTTTTCAGATTGCCTATGTAAAGGGGCATGGTGAGCGTCCCACCCCTTGCTTTAGGAACGACAGCAGGGGTGAAGTCCTTGATGGGCCTCTTCTGTCTGTAACTCAGCAGTCACAGGCGCAGCTCATAATTAATGTGAAAAGGTATTTAAGTGAAGGGATGGGTGGATGGATTAGTGAAAGGGTGAATGGATGAATGAAAGGGTGAATGGATGGATAATGAGAGAAAGGATGGACGGATGAGTGAGTGGAAGAATGGATGAGAGAAAAGGAAAATGGATGTATGGATGGAAGGGTAGATGGATGGGTAAAAGGATGGATGGATGAGTGAAAGGATGGATGGATGAGTGAAAGGATGGATGGATGAGTGCAAGGGTGGATGACAGGTGAGTGAATGGGTGGATGGATGAGTGAACTGATGGATTGATGAATTGATAAGTGAAAGGGTGAATGGATGGATATATGAGTGAAAGGGTGGATGTAAGGCTGGATGAGTGAGTGAAAGGGAGGGTGGATGGACAGAAGGGTGGATAGATGAGTGAAGGAGTGAAAAGGTGGATGGATGAGAGAAAGGATGGATGGATGAGTGAAGGAATGAAAAGGTGGATGGATGTGAGAAAGGATGGATGGATGAGTGAAGGAGTGAAAGGGTGGATGGATGAGAGAAAGGATGGATGGATTTGTGAAAGGATGGATGAGTGATAGGGTCAATGGATGGATTCATGAATGGATGAGTAGATGGATGGGTGGATGGAAGGATGGATGGGTAAATGAAAGAGGGATGGAGAGAGAAAGGGAGGATGGATGGATGGATGACTGAAAGGGTGGAAGGATGAGTGACTGGGTGGATGAATGAGTAAGTGGAAGGATGGCTGGATGGGTGAAAGGGTAGATGGCTGGATGGATGAGTGAATGGATGGATGAGTGAATGGATGAGTGTACAGATGGATAAGGTGAAAGGATGAATGGAGGGATGGATGAGTGAAAGGGTGGATGGAGGGATGGATGAGTGGAATGATGGATGGATGGATGGAAGGATAGATGATGGATAGGTTTGCAAATGGTTGAATATTGATATGGATGGGCACACAGATGGAAGGACAGGATGAATGGTGAAAGACTGAATGATGGATGAAAGAATAATTACATCTTGTAACCCCCATTATCTTAAGTACATTTCCTATAGATTGACTTTCACATTTATATGAGTCATTGTCTCTATATAATATGTGTGTGATGTTACACACTCCAACACCCTGTCCTACTTACTTGGGATGAGTAGCACTATTAAAGAAATTAAATAAACATGAAATAGGGTCTATGCGAAGAGGAGGGTCACCACTGGAGGGTGGTAGCAAGGCCGGACCGGGCAACAGGTGTTTCCCTGGAAGGGTGGGGGCGGTTTTGTTACTACAAAAAGACCTGCACATTTGCTCAAAGCTGCGCGCATACTGAAAGACCACGAAGTGCACAATTGTGTCAACCTAATATAAACTTCTTTTCACTTGCACTTAAGTGGTTGTCTATTTACTTACTTATATACTATTGCGCAACCTCTTCTGATGTGCCTGTAAAAGTTATCTTTTGTCCTGAATTTTGACCTCCTGTCCTCAATTTTTGTCCTGAATTTTGACCCTTTGTCCTGAATTTTTACACTCACCGTCCTGAATTTGCACCCATGCCAGTTGGTCACCCTAGTGATGTGTTGCCTACAGAAAAATAGCAAAAATAAAAGTGTTGCGCCTGCAAGCAGTCACATGTCTTTCCTCCCAGCATTACAGTTCACCTTAGCATTCCAGCCCTCACAACGTCTCACACATTGAAAGAAACCCGATTTATGCTAAAGATCTAATAACAGAAAAGCTTCTTCTTACCCGATAGGCCTAAAAAGCAGAGCCGAGTCAGAGCAAGCGCTATCGTGTTCATGTTCACTCTGAAGGAGCTTCAGGTTGTGCCCTAGGGCCGCAGTTTTTGTACTGTGACGAGATTGGACATATACACTGACCGTCAGAGACATCTGATCCTCCGTGACAGCAGCCGGCATTACCCCCAGAAGTGCCTAGAGGGTGAATTAGGGGCCGCTTGGCCAGGACACACTCTCGGAGCCTTGCATTCCACCAGTGGTTATAACAGAGCTAACTACTAACCATGCAAGTGGGGAGAGGATGTGGCGTAAAGGCCGCAGCTGACGACTTCAGAGCAGGTTGGCGTCTCGGCGTCAGCTCAACATCTTGTGATTTTGGGCAAATCACTTAATCTCGCCGTGCCTACCATAAATGAATGTGTCCTTAACCGGTGCTCATGAAAAGCGTGGTGTTGATAATTAAGTGCTGGTCCTGAAACCAAAATCAATGACTCAAATTAAGCACTGCTGTTTACAGAAAGCAAGCACCATGGAATAATACAGTAAACAGGCAATGATCCAGGGGATGGACTAACTCAAGATGGAAAGCCTAAAACAAATAAAGCCAGCAAATAAAAAGTAAGCAAATGTGAGTTACAAACCACAAAGCCAATGGTAAGCAATGGTCAGAATGCATTTCTTGGTCAGCTTTCCGAATGTCCCTAAGACGTCTTTAGCAAACCAGACAGCTGTACTATCTGGTAGGCTTGGACCTAAAAATGCTAAAACCAGCCCCTGTCCCTTCCTCTCCTTGTGCTATCACTCTCAATCCGCCCCCACCCCCTCTGATTGCTTTCTCTTTACCTCCCCACTCTCTCTCTCTTGAAGTCTCCTTATGCATTTGCAATTTATCTAGGGGCAAGTAACATAGGCAGTAGGCGGGTCCTGGGCTTTCGAAATCTGCCTCCAAGGGTTCAGCCCACGGGGAATGTCCCGGTAGGATATAAGGCCTGTTTATTTCTCATTATATGGCTTTCTGTGTTAGAAGCCCCCTGATTTCGCCCTCGTCCAGACTGCACGTAGAGCATGCCCTCTGACAGCCCTTGTGTCCCTCGGCAGGTGCAGTTGCCTTCTGGTTATAGTGTGATGGGCTGTGTTATAATATACGCCCTGTGGCCCCTGGTCTTAGCCTCCCCCAGGGCCCGCATGGAGGTCGCACCGTGTGATCCTCTTCCAAAGGCAGGAAGAGCGCGCGTGGCTCTGCGGCTGCCAGCGAGGCCCAGGGTGACAGCTGGCGCTCTCCCCCCCCCCAGGCTGGCACTGGCGCTTGCCGCAGGCGGCACACCTCTGATTCACCCTAACGTGGCACAGCAGTGCGGGCCAGGCAGCTCGTCCTGGAGCGGGCTTTGTAGAAGCTTGGAAGCCGCTTGTGAAGTGACAGGCGGGCTAGGAAACAATGCCAATCGCCTCACTGGTGTATTTAAAAAATTCAAAAGGATTGTAAAAGCATTTTTCTTCGGTCTTTGTTTTCTCACACAGGAGTGTTCCGAGGCTTTTGTTTTTTGGGGGTACTCACAGGCTTGCTTGTGCACAGGCACCCTGTCCTGGGCATATCCCGGGGGGCATGGCGGGGGCTGGGGGGCGCATAGATTCCTACAGATGCCAGATGCACCCATCTCTGTGCCTGGAACATCTCCCGCCCCCCTGCGGGTGCCTTGGCGCAGCACAGGGCGAGGCGCCATGAGTCCGGGACTGGCATGTGCCCTGTCTGCAATGCATGCCCCGCCCTCCACCACCTGACCCCGCACGAGCCCTAGAGTGTACATTTACTCTCCCAAACCCAACTGTGCTCCCATGGGTGGCATGTGCACGTGGGTATCAGCCGGCTGACGTCAGTAGGCTCTGGGCACCAGACCCAAGTGTATCCTGGGTACGAATGCGCGGGCCAGCTGCAAGCATGCTGTGTACTTGGACCAACACGCAACCACCCCATGTACGTGCAGCCCCGGCATTCTCACTGCCCTCAGGTCAAGATCATGCGCTGGGATAAGGGGTCTGCAAACTGCATCCAAACTTTTGTGAAGCACATTTTTACGCCTCGCGATTGCGCGTGGCCCGGTTTGTGAAACCGGCACATGGAGATCTTCAGTCTTGTTGACGTTCAGTTTGTTTGTACCCAGGGTACTGGCCACACCGGTGGCCTCTTTCGGTCTAATAAATGGCTGTGGAATTCTATTGGAAGCCGTGAGAGCTTGTCCCCTCCGGTAATGTGATTCCACTCACCCGCACTCT
The DNA here is from genome assembly GCA_963921515.1 of Calotriton arnoldi. Classification (NCBI taxonomy): domain Eukaryota; kingdom Metazoa; phylum Chordata; class Amphibia; order Caudata; family Salamandridae; genus Calotriton; species Calotriton arnoldi. Next base: position 1,156,025 of record CAWUFW010005814.1, read on the forward strand.
GCTCGGCTGCATGAATCTTTGCTGATTAGGCGGGCTGTTTTTGCGCCGAAGGAATATTGGATGTAATTACGAAAAATCAACGAATTTGCTTGAAACCTGTGGCTGATTTTATATTCGCACTGACAGAAGGTTAACAGCACATGCCTTCGATACTATTTTAAAACGGAGGCATATGGAACAAGGAAAAAGGGAGCGAATCAGAAGAGTGAACAAGCCAAGCAAATAAGTGAAGCGCTGGACAGCAGAGACGTCGGCAGCGGGGGCGAGCGAGCGCGGCAGCCTGGGCTTTTGAAAGCTGACCAGACGCTCGTGCGTCATGGCCTTTTCCCTGCGATTACCCGCAGGGCCAGCATGTGTTTCCAATTATCGCGCCTGCGTCTGGGCACGATAATTGGAAACAGATGTCTGCCGCGCGCGTAACCGCAGGGAAAAGGCCATGACGCACGAGCGTCTGGTCAGCTTTCGAAACCCCCTAACTTAAAGTCTCGCAGAGTAGCGCTTGCGCGCCACTCGAGGCTCGACCTAAAAAGAAAGAGAAAACATTTCATTTTTTTCTTTTAAACCTATCCCATTTTCATTGAAGGAAAACGGGCTGGATTTAAAAAAAAGATTACTTTATTGAAAAGCAATCATGGACATGGTGGTCTGCTGACCCCAGCAGGCCATCATCCACGTGATTTTAGTGATTCCCAATGGGTAGCACATTGCAACCTTCTTCACTAATATTCATGAGGTAGGTCAATTTGCAACCCACTAGGAATCGCTAAATGAAACTCATGGAGTTTCATACATTGGGAATAGCTATTACCTAATTGTGATTGACAGAAAATTGCATTCTATATATATATATTATATTATACTGATTTCACACTCTGTCCACAAAGTTTATAATATGCCCCATTACCAAAAATGCAGTCTAACCTCGGAATATAGCATCTCTTCATTCTTCCCTACTGCCTGTCTCCAGGTACTATAATAATTCAAATACTATTTCCCATCCACCCTCCCGTTATTTATATCCCCCCATAAACAACAAAATATATATATATTACAAAGAAGCAATACAACAGGCAGAAAAAGTACCAGCATTACAAACACACAAAAAAACAAACACAGTTTTTATTTTTGTCTTTTTTTTAATAGGATCGTTCAGTAGTACCTAGAACTTTTCAACATGCTACACTACAGTCACACTGCTCTAAAACATAACTTTAACACAGTGGCAGAGCCAATAGCTCCAGCTAAACACTTACAAGGCAGGGGCGGCTCCTCCACTAGGGCGGAGGAGCGTTACCCCACTGCTTTCTCCAGTGTGAGAAGCTGAAACATAAAATGGTAATAACTTTCCATTATTACCATTTTATGTTTGGTTGTGGGTGGGCAGGGCTGCTCTGTGAGCAGCTAGGGCAGGGGAGGAGTGGTGTGCCCACTCCTGAGGGCACAATGACTGTTTGGTCAGCCCTCTGGGGCCGCCCAAACCAGTCATGCGCACTCTGCCCTTTCTCCATGCAGGCTGCAATGCAGCCTGCATGGAGAACATGGCCTCCCTGTAAGCCCCTGGCTGGGCGGCGTCCCCAGCAATCACAACGCTGCCATTGCAGCGTTGTGATTGGCTATGGGGAGGGAGCCTGGCTGCCTGCTTCCTGTTCCTGCCGGAGAGCAGGAGCAGGAGTCGAGAAGACGCGGGACCCGGCCGGCAGAAAGGTACATTTGATTTTTAAAAAAAAATTATTTAATGAACCCGCGAGCCCCCCCAACCCCGCCACCCGCGATCCATTCCGGCCTCGACTGTTACAAGGTCCCAAAGGCAAAACCTATTGGCTATGCCAATACTTGGCATTCTTCAAGTCTTTTGTAGTTTAAGGTTGAGGTGAAGGATGGCCCCTCTCCCCGTTACCCCCGCCACCATCCCAACATTCTGAAAGCGTTAGAGACCCAGATATTCTCTCAAATTATTGCTGTAACAAATAGTTCTTAGGTTGTTCTGGTCCACCTTGTGTGCTGCTTTTCCAAAGCATTACTTTCATCTGGAATAAATAACAGAGCATGGCATAGTAAAATAATATTAAGCCTATGGAGCAGATCTGTAACCCTTTAAATGCCAATGCAGTCCTAACACAAGAAATGTTATTAGAAATTTCAATTGCAAAATTGTTACTTTAAACACATCCTTTTGGTATTCCCCTATTTCCCGAATTATGCTAGGCATTGAATAAAAAAATTATAATAAAATATTGATAATGTAGGTACGTGACATATATATTCAGTAGCATTTTAATTGTCAGAGCCTGTACTTTCACTTTTCCTGGTGGGTAAAGCATCAGTGGTAAAGCATCAGATCTGGCTGAAGGGTTCACACAATGCCACATCTCACAAATCCATGCCGCATAAATCCACTACACACAACACATTTTAACATCTCATAATAACATGTCACACAATCCAACTACACACACTTCTGCACCACATCATTCCACTCCATGCCACATAATTACAAACCAATAAAATACACTACATGTAAATCAACTCCGCTACATTCCACAAATTTCCAATTTACATAATACCAATGAAGTACTCACTTTGTGGAACTATGCCAGTCCTCTTTCTACTTCAACACCAATGAGCCAATGGGGTTCCTCTGGCGATTATTTAACAAACCCTGTGAAAGTCCCATATTGAACTGTCAAGCACAGATCTGGCGTTGAGGAAGGCATCCGCCGAAACGCGTCTGCCAGGTGTGGTGAGCAGAGGACTTGTTTTTAATGTGCCCAGTGGTGTGAATAAAAACCTCGCCGTATGCTAACTCGAGCTGTGTCAGACCCGTTTTTCAGGAAGCGGGATTGGTGTTGTATGTGTGGCAGAGGTCGGCTCTGCATCCTGACACGCCTCTCGATCAGGAGCACCGCGTTTAAGTCGACAGGATATGGTGGCAGTGCATGAGGTTGCACAACGCGGAGCCCGCCCGGCTGTAACATGTTATGGCAAAGGGGAGAGAGAAGCAGATTGTCTGCGTGAAGAGCTGGCACTCGGCGAGGCAAAACCGCCACTGATCGTTCCAGTAAAGGGAGAGAGCAGCGCGACGGCTGGCGGTTGTCAGGGCATCATCGTGTGCACAGGCCGGTCACTGAACCAGGCCTGCAAAGTGCACTGCCCCAGTACCGACAGCAGGAAGATTGGCGCATTGGGTGGCATACTCGGGGACCCCAGGAAAGAGAAAGAGGGGAGTTCTCACTTTGTGGAACTATGCCAGTCCTCTTTCTACTTCGACACCAACGAGCCAATGGGGTTCCTCTGGCGATTATTTAACAAACCCAGCGAAAGTCGCAAATTGAACTGTCAAGCACAGAAATGGCGTTGAGGAAGGCATCCGCCGAAACGCGTCTGCCAGGTGCGGTGACCAGAGGACTTGTTTTTAATGTGCCCAATGGCGTGAATAAAGACCTTGCCGTATGCTAACTCGAGCTGTGTCAGACCCGTTTTTCAGGAAGCGGGATTGGTGTTGTATGTGTGGCAGAGGTCGGATCTGCATCCTGACACGCCTCTCTATCAGGAGCACCGCGTTTAAGTCGACAGGATATGGTGGCAGTGCATGAGGTTGCACAACGCGGAGCCCCCCGGCCGTAACATGGTATGGCAAAGGGGAGAGAGAAGCAGATTGTCTGCGTGAAGAGCTGGCACTCGGCGAGGCAAAACCGCCACTGATCGTTCCAGTAAAGGGAGAGAGCAGCGCGACGGCTGGCGGTTGTCAGGGCATCATCGTGTGCACAGGCCGGTCACTGAACCAGGCCTGCGGAGTGCGCTGCCCCAGTACCGACGGCAGGAAGATTGGCGCATTGGGTGGCATACTCGGGGACCCCAGGAAAGAGAAAGAGGGAAGTACTCACTTTGTGGAACTATGCCAGTCCTCTTTCTACTTCGACACCAACGAGCCAATGGGGTTCCTCTGGCGATTATTTAACAAACCCCGCAAAAGTCCCAAATTGAACTGTCAAGCACAGATCTGGCGTTGAGGAAGGCATCCGCCGAAATGCGTCTGCCAGGTGCGGTGACCAGAGGATTTGTTTTTAATGTGCCCAGTGGCATGAATAAAGACCTCGCCGTATGCTAACTCGTGCTGTGTCAGACCCGTTTTTCAGGAAGCGGAATTGGTGTTGTATGTGTGGCAGAGGTCGGCTCTGCATCCTGACATGCCTCTCGATCAGGAGCACCGCGTTTAAGTCGACAGGATATGGTGGCAGTGCATGAGGTTGCACAACGCGGAGCCCCTTCAGCCACAACATGGTATGGCAAAGGGGAGAGAGAAGCAGATTGTCTGCGTGAAGAGCTGGCACTCAGTGAGGCAAAACCACCACTGATCATTCCAGTAAAGGGAGAGAGCAGCGCAACGGCTGGCGGTTGTCAGGGCATCATCGTATGCCCAGGCCGGTCACTGAACCAGGCCTGCGGAGTGCGCTATCCCAGTACAGACGGCAGGAAGATTGGCGCATTGGGTGGCATACTCGGGGACCCAAGGAAAGAGAAAGACGGGAGTACTCACTTTGTGGAACTATGCCAGTTCTCTTTCTACTTCGACACCAACGAGCCAATGGGGTTCCTCTGGCGATTATTTAACAAACCCTGCGAAAGTCTGAAATTGAACTGTCAAGCACAGATCTGGCGTTGAGGAAGGCATCCGCCGAAACGCGTCTGCCAGGTGCGGTGACCAGAGGACTTGTTTTCAATGTGCCCAGTGGCGTGAATAAAGACTTCGCCGTATGCTAACTCGAGCTGTGTCAGACCCGTTTTTCAGGAAGCGGGATTGGTGTTGTATGTGTGGCCGAGGTCGGCTCTGCATCCTGACACGCCTCTCGATCAGGAGCACCGCGTTTAAGTCAACAGGATATGGTGGCAGTGCATGAGGTTGCACAACGCGGAGCCCCCCCGGCTGTAACATGGTATGGCAAAGGGGAGAGAGAAGCATATTGTCTGCGTGAAGAGCTGGCACTCGGCGAGGCAAAACCGCCACTGATCGTTCCAGTAAAGGGAGAGAGCAGCGCGACGGCTCGCGGTTGTCAGGGCATCATCGTGTGCACAGGCCGGTCACTGAACCAGGCCTGCGGAGTGCGCTGCCCCAGTACCGACGGCAGGAAGATTGACGCATTGGGTGGCATACTCGGGGACCCCAGGAAAGAGAAAGAGGGAAGTACTCACTTTGTGGAACTATGCCAGTCCTCTTTCTACTTCGACACCAACGAGCCAATGGGGTTCCTCTGGCTATTATTTAACAAACCCCACGAAAGTCCCAAATTGAACTGTCAAGCACAGATCTGGCGTTGAGGAAGGCATCCACCGAAACGCGTCTGCCAGGTGCGGTGACCAGAGGACTTGTTTTTAATGTGCCCAGTGGCGTGAATAAAGACCTCGCCGTATGCTAACTCGAGCTGTGTCAGAACCGTTTTTCAGGAAGCGGGATTGGTGTTATATATATATATATATATATATATATATAAATATATATATATATATATATATATATTCACTGAAAAAACCATAGGTTTTAGGGACAGTTATAGTTAGTTGGACATTGCACTCGTACAAAACCCGTGAAATTCCCCCGTTATAGTTAGTCCAGCTAACTATAACTCGCGCCCCGCAATGCACTGCTGATGACGTCACATATTACATCACTCATGACATGGTCAGTGACATCACTGATGACATCACTGATGACATCTCAAATGACATCACTGATGACATCATCCAGTGACTGTGTGTTTCTGTAAAGTTTAAATATGTTTAATATATATAGGGAAAGGCGTATTTGAAGAATGAGTGTGTGTATAAGTGTCTGAATGGATGATTTAGTACGTGAGTGACTGACTCTACAAGTGAGTGATTAAACGTATCTTACTGAATGCATGGGTTAGTGACTAAACTGTGCGAATGTCTGTATCCGTCTGTTTGTTGGTGTGTAAGTGGATGCATGGATTTGCGACTAGCTACATGAGTGTCTATATGGGTTATTGATTGGTTCTCTGAGTATCTGTATGGCTGCCTGAGTGTTTGTGTGGGTGGGGTGTGTGTGGGTGGGGTGTGTGTGGGTGGGGTGTGATTCACTGGGTGCATGATTTCAAGAGTGCATCTGTGATGGACTGCTTGGGTGGGTGAGTGTGTGTATGGGTGTGTTAGTGAGTGAATGTATATCTCAGTGGTACATGTGCGAGTAACTACATATGTAAAAGGCAGTATATATGTGTGTTAGAGTATTTAAATGGCTATAAGTGAGAGTGTGTTATTGTGAGAGTGGCTGTATGGATGCGTGTGTGATTGTATCAGTTATTGTATCAGAGCGTAAGAATGTGCTAGTATTTGTATGAGTAAGTGAGCTGGTGTGTGTATAACTGTATAGGTGAGTAAATGGGTGTGTGATTAATTTTTTGCATGACTGACTAGGTGTGTGAGTACCTCTATGGATGAGTGGCGGTGTGTGAGTGTTTATATAGGTGTATGAGTGCATATGATAGTCCTGTACTGAGTGACTGTAAGTATGAGTGACTGTACAGGTGAGTGAGTGGATGTGTGTGTAGACCTAAGAATCAGTGAGTTGGTATGTAGTTTTTGGTGTTGGAGTGTCTATGGTTTTGCGAATGGCAGTCTGTAATTTAGAGTGGGTGTATCAAAAGTTATATTAGGGTGTGAGAAGATGCATGAAATTATCACATGGATGATGTCATCAGTGATGTCATTTGAGATGTCATCAGTGATGTCATCAGTGATGTCACTGACCATGTCATGAGTGATGTAATATGTGACGTCATCAGCAGTGCATTGCGGGGCGCGAGTTATAGTTAGCTGGACTAACTATAACGGGGAATTTCACGGGTTTTGTACGAGTGCAATGTCCAACTAACTATAACTGTCCCTAAAACCTATGGTTTTTTCAGTGAATTTCAAAGGTTTTTTAAATGCTAATTTGTAACTATAACGTCCCTGAAACCTATGGTTTTTTCAGTGAATTTCAAAGGTTTTTAAATGCTAATTTGTAACTATAACATGTCTGAAACCTACGGTTTTTCAGTGAATTTCAAAGGTTTTGTAAATGACAATTTTTAAATGTATTAATTGTTATATTAATTTTTTTCATACTGATTTACTACATTTTTAGAAACAATTTTTTTTTACATATTTTATTTTTTAAATTACATTGTAATTACATTATACATTACATTACAAAAAATACTTTCTCAGAATGAATTACTTTAGTTTAAATACTTTGCACATAGGCAATAGACTTTTAAGTACAGTAGTTACAGTTGTTGCAATGGGCAACACATTTTCAAACACAATGCAACATTCAGCTCAATGTGAATTTCTAGTTAAATGCAATTAGTTACTTTATGGATTACTTTTCTAACCACAGGACTGGATCCTAGATTCACTCCTGGGACATCTCCTATAAACAGTTGAGTAAAAGCGTTTTGGTTACAGTCGTGATTTTTAAGGGATATTATTGTACTTTAAAAGTTGACACTTAGAAACTTTTTCTCATAGAATCACCAATGTTATCCTATGGAAGGAAATTCACTTAGAAAGTAAAAACTGTTATCGTTACTTTTTCTTACTCAGTGTTGGATCCTGGATCCAGCACTGGTGCATCTCCTGTAAACAGTTGAAAGAATGCGTTTAAGTCATACAGGCGATTTTTTAGGAATATTTGTAGTTTGTGAAAATCGACACTTTGAAACTTTTCTGCTGAAAACCAGACAAAGGATTCCTATGGAAGAAAATATAAGTTACTGGTAAGTACGGTTAAAATTACTTTTCAGGGTCAGTGCTGGGCTAAAAGATGCAGCACTGGGTTCTCTCCTGATAACAGGTGAGTAAATTGGAATTCGTACTTTGGTTGATTTTAGAGGAATATTATAAAGTTCCAAAACTCCACACTTAGAAGAATTTCCAAGTGAAACCAGTCAATGTTAGCCTCTGAAGGAAATTCAAGTTACCGGTAAGTACGGTTAAAATTACTTTTCAGGACCAGTACTGGGCTGAAAGATGCAGAACTGAGGTCTCTCCTGATAACAGGTGAGTAAATCAGAATTCGGATTTCGGCTGATTTTAGAGGAATATTTGTATGTTTCAAAAATCAACACTTAGAAACTTTTTCAGCAAAAAGCAGGCAATGATATCCTATGGAAGGAAATTCAAGTTACTGGTAAGTACGGTTAAAATTACTTTTGAGGATCAGTACTGGGCTGAAAGATGCAGCACTGAGGTCTCTCCTGATAACAGGTGAGTAAATCGGAATTCGTATTTCGGCTGATTTTAGAGGAATATTTTAAAGTTCCAAAACTCCACACTTAGAAGAATTTCCAAGTGAAACCAGTCAATGTTAGCCTATGGAAGGAAATTCAAGTTACTGGTAAGTACGGTTAAAATTACTTTTCAGGACCAGTACTGGGCTGAAAGATACAGCACTGAGGTCTCTCCTTATAACAGGTGATTTAATCGGAATTCGTATTTCGGCTGATTTTAGAGGAATATTTGTATGTTTCAAAAATCAACACTTAGAAACTTTTTCAACAAAAAGCAGGCAATGATATCCTATGGAAGGAAATTCAAGTTACTGGTAAGTACGGTTAAAATTACTTTTCAGGATTAGTACTGGGCTGAAAGATGCAGCACTGAGGTCTCTCCTGATAACAGGTGAGTAAATCGGAATTCGTATTTCGGCTGATTTTAGAGGAATATTTTAAAGTTCCAAAACTCCACACTTAGAAGAATTTCCAAGTGAAACCAGTCAATGTTAGCCTATGGAAGGAAATTCAAGTTACTGGTAAGTACGGTTAAAATTACTTTTCAGGACCAGTACTGGGCTGAAAGATACAGCACTGAGGTCTCTCCTTATAACAGGTGAGTAAATCGGAATTCGTATTTCGGCTGATTTTAGAGGAATATTTGTATGTTTCAAAAATCAACACTTAGAAACTTTTTCAACAAAAAGCAGGCAATGATATCCTATGGAAGGAAATTCAAGTTACTGGTAAGTACGGTTAAAATTACTTTTCAGGATTAGTACTGGGCTGAAAGATGCAGCACTGAGGTCTCTCCTGATAACAGGTGAGTAAATCGGAATTCGTAGTTCGGCAGATTTTAGAGGAATATTTGCACAATGGTGAAGGGAGGGGCGGGGCCTGAGGTGACATCTGTGCAAACGCGCCCCGTGGCGTGTTTTAAGTTGGGGGATTAAGTCCCCTTGAATCCTGAGGGTCCCTAGGGGCCAACTAGCCCACCAGGAACCTCCAATATGCGCCAGGGGGCTGCGTTGCAGAGACGTGTAGAGAGGCCACACCCCTTTTTACACCTCACTGCAACGCAGCTCTGTGGCGCTTTCTGGATGTACCTGTTGGGCTAGTTGGCCCCAGGGACCCTCAGGATTGAAGGGATTTAATTCCCATCTTAAAACGCGCCACGGGGCCTGTTTGCACACATGTCACCTGAAGCCCCGCCCCTCCCTTCACCACTGTGCAAACGCGCCCCGTGGCGCGTTTTAAGTTGGGGGATTAAGTCCCCTTGAATCCTGAGGGTCCCCGGAGTCCAACTAGCCCACCATATACCTCCAAAAGCGCCACAGAGGTGCGTTGCAGAGAGGTGTAAAAGGGGCGTGGCCTCTGTACACCTCTCTGCAAGGCAGCTCCCTGGCGCATACTGGAGGTTCCTGGTGGGCTAGTTGGCCCCCAGGGACCCCCAGTATTCAAGGGGAATCGTTCCCCTCTGCAAACGCGCCAGGGCGCGTTTGCAGAGTGGTGAAGGAAGGGGGCGGGGCCTGCAAGCTCGATCGTTTAAAAAAAAAAAAAAAAAAAATGTTGTCCCCTGAAGGGAGAGCTGTGTGGCCCCCTTCCTTTTTCCTGTTTTTGGGCCCTGGGGACCCCATCCCCCAGGGCCTTACCCCTTTTTAAAATTTTTAATTAAAAAAAAAACGGGAAGGGGTTGCGTGGCCCCCTTCCCTGGGCCTGTATTGGCCCCGAGGACCCCATCCCCCGGGGCATGGCCTTTATTTTTATTCTTTGGAGGGGGCTGCGTGGCCCCCCTCCTCTGGCCATTTAAGGCCCCGGTGACCCCATCCCCGGGGCCGGCCATACTTTTTTTTTTTTTTTTTTTAAACTTTGGGGAGGGGGGCCGCGTGGCCCCCCTCCCGGGCCACTACTTGCCCCGGGGACCCCATCCCCCGGGGCTGGCCCTCTCGTTGGGGACTGTGGGGGGGTCCCCAATCCCCCACAGTCCCGCCGGCTTCCCGCGTCCCTTGGGAGCCGGCATTGCTCTTCCACATGGGGAGCTGCTAAGATGCAGCTCCCCATGTGGAAAAGCAATGTGCTTTGGATATTGGAAGAGAGAGCAGGTTTCCCTGCTCTCTCTTCCAATATCCAAAGCAGTTTGCTATGACAGGACGGGAGCCGGCCCTGGGGGGTGGTGGTCCCCAGGGCCATCAAGGGCTCCAGGAGGGGGGCCGCGCGGCCCCCCTCCCATTCAGTTCAAACCCCCGGGGAAGTGGTGGTCCCCGGGGCTCTGGGGGTCCGTAACGGACCCCCATATTTAAATGTTTAGTGCCCCGGGGAGGTGGCGGTCCCCGGGGGTGTGGGGGGCTGGAGCCCCCACACAGGTTTTTAATTTATTAAAAAAAAGCCCGGGGAGGTGGTGGTCCCCGGGGCTGCGGGAGGGCTCAGAGCCCTCCCGCACCATTTTAAAAAAGCCCGGGGGGTGGCGGTCCCCGGGGCTTGGGGGCCCTTTGAGGCCCCCACACATTAAATTATCCCCCCCACCATGCCCCCGGGACTTGGGCCACCCGGGGGCCAATTAACTATCGAAGCGCGGGAGACCGCGCTTCGATTTTTTTCGGCAGGATTCGCGCACCCTTTTTTTTGCCCAGGGGGTCCTTGTGGGATCCCCTGAGCAAACCTAGGGGGTCAGGGTGTTTCTACCCTGCCCCCTTTGTGCGCTTTGCGCACTTGTTTCTGTCCCTCGGTTCTACCGAGGGACAAAATGGCTGCCAACATTTCCTGAATCGGAATGTTGACAGCCAGCTGACAGCCAATTAACATGCAGCTCGTGATCGGGACGGTGCGCGCAGGGTGCGCTGAGGGTACGCGGACCCTACTCGGCCATAGATATCACTATCTTTTTACTTTTCATTTTCTCAGCAACTACTGAACGGATTTACACCATTTAACAAAAAGTGTTCTTTCTGAACCAAGAACTACCTCTTTGCCAAATTTGGTGTAATTCCGTTCAGCAGTTCGGGCTGTAGCCGTGTCTAAAGTTTCCTATGGAAAAATGCATGGGAAAACGTGTTTTGGGACCCCCCTTTTTCTCGGCCCCCGCTTGACGAATCCCCCGAGACTTTCAGGGTAGGAGCGGACCGGAGCGGGCCACAAAGTTTGAAAATTTCGCGAAGATACGTCAACCGGCAAGAGAGTTATTTCAAATAGAATGTCGCGGATTTCCTATGGATAATAGGTTGTAACTATAACTATCTACTGGCGACCGCCAGTAGATAATAAATATATATATATATATTTTTTGGCCCCTGGGGACCTCTCTGTGACCGTCCCACAGGGCCTAGGGGGGCAGAGTTTCACTACCCTGGACCCTTATATATTTTTTTTAATTACACACAGGACAGGGGATTAAGTCCCTGAGTCCTCTAATGACTGCCTGCAACATTTTTCCTCATGTTGCAGCCAGCCGATCAGAGCCTTGCTCTGGCGGGAGCAAGCTGTCCCAAAGGTAAAAAAGCCCTCTGGGCCAATCAGAAGGCTCTATTTTTTAGAATTGGGTTTGAGGTTCTCTGGCAAGAGTCCCTTTTAGCCCAACCATTCAAATATACAAATATCTTTGAAGCTTAATATCTAAAACTTCTGAATGGATTTACACCAAATCACAAAATGCACGCTTTCTGGAAAAGGATATAGCTTCCTGACAAATTTGGTGTAAATCCGTTTAGCAGTTTTTGAGGTGCGGCTTCTTAAATAAGTCTATGGAAAATGAATGGGGATTTTGTGTTTTGTGACCTCCCCCCATTGTTTCTCGGCCCCTACTTGAGTGACCACCCTGAAACTTTCCAGGAAGGAGCTGAGGAGGATGAACTTTTTTTGGACAGTTTCATGAAGATTCCTCAAACGGCACCAAAATTATTAGCAAACCAAAAAATTGATGGAAAAGCAGACCTAACTATAACTACACAGTGGCGACCACCACTGAGTAATTCTTGTTGATTGAAAAACGATCTACTTGATGTATACCACAATCATAAAATTATGAATAATACTGTGCTAGGGTCCTCACAATTTCATATACATAACCACACTCAGATGCAACACATAAGTGGCACTGCTCCAGCATAACACTGTATTCTGGATTATTCTCAGTCAGTGCTTTAAATGTGGTGACAAAGGTGTGGAGTCGTAAAACAGGTATGACTTGAGAAACCTTAGCACAAGACGTGGTCTATGTAATTAATACATGTGAAATAGCATCCTATGTTGAATACATTCATAAATGTGTTTTCACTGGTTCTTCAGCTAGGGCCAAAAGCAATAAAAAACTTGACAAGCTAAATTTCATGTTAAGTGGCAATATATTAGTTATTCATTTGAAATGAAATAATGCCTTATGCCCTAGAACACCAATGGTAAACAACAGTAGCCACCAATCATTTAGGACTTTTGGTGACATTGTATTTCAGCACTAGCATGTGACAGACAGGAAGGTATTTCTTTTTGGCTGGTGAACAACAGAAATTGAGGGCCCAATAGGGCCCTGTCCAATATCCATTTTTTGGCTTTGCAAGGGCCTGGCCCTGGCCCACCTAGAGCACTGCCTTCAGTATCATTATTGTTACGTTTCATACACAGATAATATACAATAACTGTTTAACATTAGGGCCCTGCTGACTACCTACAAAATATTCTTTGAGGTAAAATTGTGTATGGCATGATTCATGTTTCTGGACTTTGCTATACCAGCTACCTAATCTGATAGCCCATGAATACACAGACCATGTACATTCTACCTGTCAACCTCTGCCACTGGTTGAAGACATTCCAGCAGTATGGGTTGTCTATTATATCAGAACCTAGATGAATCTGCATGGCCTGAGCTCTAATGATGATGATCCTACTGATGCTATTTCTAATGATGAGGTGAGGAGCGGTGTCAGGGTTCCATAACTGCAGCAAAAGCTCTTTCGCTGTATATCAGAACTTCTTTTATAGTGTCTTGTGGATTGTTACCTGCCTTGTTATGTTGGCCTAGGCCTGGCTGCCATGCTGCTTTTCTTTGCGCACGTTACACTGAGCCGGGCCTTCCTCGCCCTTTGCTCGTGCCAAGTTCTTTTGCACTGTCTGCATTTTCTGTTGTTCACCTTTTTGGGCTCAGTCTGCACAAACATGTACAAGGTCACATAACAATGTATTCTGGTTCTTCCTGATATGGCCAGTCACGCGCACCCAGACATAACATTATGTGCAATTGCCATGAAGGATTTGATATGCTTTTAATACTGTGTTTTACTAGCGCTTAAGACACTTGGAGAAATCCCTTTCAGTGAGAAGAGCTATGATGTCCTGCTGATGTAATTCTGCATCTAGAGACTGAGGTATGGGGGTTCGCTAGTCAAAGCCCAGAGGTCTTCTATTACTATAATAAACTATCTTACTGCAAGGGGAGGGTGGTAATGTTATTTATACGTTTATCCACTGAGCTCTGAGATGCTTTCCCCGTTTGTATTCTATGGAATTGTAACCATGCTGCTTATATTAGTAATATGCATTATGTTATTAGTACTGACACGTGTACTGTACATTAGAGCACGTAAGTTGGAATAAACATTTTAACCTATCCAGTGTCTCTTCCTACGCACCTTGTGGACAAGTACGAGTGAGTGACGAAAGAGTGTTCTTGCTTCTGCGAGTCCTGAGATAAAGATACCGTGTTCTGGGTTGTCCAAACATTAGTACTTGGGTGCTAATGGGATGCTAAGCTAGTTGGGTTGGGGTTTTTGGGTGCTACGGTATATGGTGGCAAACCACTGTATTCCGGGGTCCCATTTTCCTGTGCATAGCTCTGTGTATGTGCAGAAACCTTATGACATGGCGCGACCACCGTGGGGCAGCTTATCTGCGAGACGCTTGAGTAGTACTTGTGCTTGTCCACAAACCCCTCGCGTACGCTTCCGGAGGCGTATGTGACGGTGATACCTCCTATATTGAATGTTTTATAGGTTCTTTCAAGCTTGATATTATTAAAAAAGGTTAGTTAATAGACCCATTTTTGTGCTCCCTGTTAGGTTGTCGATTATAATTGTTTAGTCATGGCTGGTGTGGCGATAGCTGCACATAGTCGAGGAGCACTCCGAGACCACTTAGCTGTGTATGGAGTGCCCGATACTGGGGTCGAGTTGGTCTTTGTGGTTCAAGCCGATCCGGCTTATCACTTTGAAGTGTTTTACACTTGGATCACTTTTGAAGCGGTGGATGCAGGTGATAAGCTGTTTCATGAATATAAGCCCACCGCTATTCCTGCTGCCTATCGACCCTATACCACTCTTGAAGTACCTCTCACGGCTTGGCAGCACCGTGTTTGGTTTAATGGCGCCCTACCACAACCAACTACCGCAGTTCGTTTAGGCCCCTTGTCAATTCAGGGGGCCACTTGGCCTGTATTGGCCGGGTATACCCCACATCCGAATTATCTGGCATTACCGCTTGCGGAACTGCGCACTATGCATACCGAATTGGTACGAGTGCATCGAGCCCTAGTGACATACGTTACAGGTAGCCTCCATGGAGCTGCTCCTGTAGTCGCAGGCCAACCAGCTATTGCAGCTGGGGTGACTATAAGTCCTGTCATGGTAAATTCTGTGATGGGCAAACGTCCACAAAATAAGGACGACTATCCTTATTGGCTTGCCGAAAAGTTCGATCAGATAGAAGCGGTGTTTCCACATACGTCCCCAGTGGATAAACATCGCATCCTTACGATAAGTTTGCCAAAAGACATAATCCCCGATTTGACATCATGTGAAAACTGGGGTAAGGTATTCGCAGCAGTTTATTCAAAATGTTTTGGAACTCCTTCCATGACGGTTCTACCCTCTGTAATTAAAAAGTACAGGATGAACATGGCCCTGAAGCGGCTGTGGAATTAGGGATGAGACTAGTGGGAGTGTTTGATGTAGTAGCTGAGCTGATCCTTGGAAATGTCAAGGGCGATGCTATGAACTTTCAAGTAGCGAATGCTTTGGCTTTGGTCCCAGAGTTGGACAGGCCTCGCGAATTACCGAAAATAATAGCCCGGGCTTATAAAACAATTGGAAGAAATAGCCTAGGCAACAAGCCTTTTGTAAAAATGCAAACTCAATCGCAATCACAAGTTATACAAACAAAAAGTGCATCTGAGAAAGATGATAAACCAGTCTTCACTAAAAAGAGTTGGAGACAGAAAAAACAGGGTAAGCAACAAAAGAAGCCGGGGTCGAGAGGCGCTTCCCCAGTTTCGGTTTCTTCTGAACGTACTTATGATTTACGTGATAGGTCAAGGATTAAATCACCAGAAAGGTTTCAGAGCTCTGATACGCGTTCTCCTCGTTCTTCACAGGCCCAGACGTCGTCACAGGCTGGTGGAGGAGGACGGCAAGATAGAGGAAGGGGCCGAGAGGCTCCCCAGGAGCGAGACCAACCTCGACAACAAGTCAGAGGGAAAGCAGAAGATTTTCATCTTCCTCGACCGCAATTTCAGAAGAAAAAGGTTGCCGCTGTCACAGCGAAATATGCCTCAGACCGTGAGAACGAGACTCCAGAATTGGACGTGGGCAGTGACCCTCCTAGACAGCGCCGCGGAAGTTACCATAGTGCGGGAGGCGCTACGTCCTCATATGGAGGCGACAGCAACTGAAACATTCGTTACTGTAGAGACAGCTGACACGAGAGTGGCACCCCTGACAGACTATATAATATAGTTATACAAATCGAAGGTGACATACCGCGTGAAATAAAAGGGATTTTTTGGGAAAATCTAACCTCTTCATATGACATTTTGTTAGCAGAGGTGGATTGGCCACCCCCATTCGTTTTAGCTGCACATAAAGGAGAGGAGGTAATCCTTCCAAGCTTTTCAAAGCATGTCCCAAAAGACAAAGCTGAAGCACTTGCAGCTGAGTGGGCTGTGTACCTGGCACCAGCGTTATACCGCAACCATGTGGGATGGGATGAAGAATCACCTCCTCATGCAATACCTTTGCGGTCACTACCGCAGCCACAACCCCAATATCCCATCAAACGGCAGGCAAAAGGCCCCGTCTCCGAAATTCTGACACAGTTGGAATATCAGGGAGTAATTGAACCATGCGTATCACCTATGAACAATCCCCTTTTCGTGGTTTCTAAACCCGACGGATCGTACCGCTTAGTTTTGGATTACCGGCATTTAAATACTCATTGTCGGAACTTTGCGGTGCAAAATACACACAGTTCTGCGCTTGTAGACAGTCTTGTTCGTAAAAAATACAAAACGACACTTGACCTTTCAAACGGTTTCTACACGCACAACCTAGCCCCGGAGAGTGGTCAATGGACCGCATTCACATCCGGTGGTAAATTATTCCAGTTCCGGCGATTACCCATGGGCTATAAAAATAGTCCGGGTATATTCGCCGCCCGTGTTGTTTCTTTGTTAAATGACATTGATCAAGACGCATGTTCGTACGTAGATGACATCTATCTGACGGACGACGAATTATTTCAGCATTTGTCCCGTGTGGACCGCATTATTCTTGAATTTGCGGAGCAGGGTTACAAATTTAACTTTGCTAAATCACACATTGCTGAATTTACAGTTCTGTTCTTGGGCTATGAGCTCAACAACGAAGGTAAGGGCTTAGCCCCCATTTCTTGGAAAAATGTGCACATTTGTGCCCCCCAAATACTCTGAAGAAACTTCAGTCTTTGCTGGGTTTCTTGAATTTCGGGCGTACTTACATTCCCGAATATGCCCAGCGTATCAAGCCTTTGTATGCTTTGATACAACCTACTTATTCAAGGTCTTGCTGGCTGCCTGAGCATACCTCAATTCTGCAGTCTTTGCAGACAGACCTTTTGGAGTCTAAATATCTTTTGACTCGTGATAACCACACAAACCTGGTGATTAGAATAATTCCGGGGCGGTGGGATTCACATACTTAACCTTTAATGAAGGTGATACAGTACCCATCGCATACAAGTCACATCTGTACACTTCCGCTGAATTGCGCTTTACATCTGTCGAAAAAGTTCTAACTGCAGTGCAAATGGCGATTCTAAAAGAACGCGCACTGGCACAGGGAAAGCGGATTCTAGTGGTAACACCCTGTCCTGCCCTAGAGGCAGTAACAAAGGCAAGTGTACCGAACTCAAAAGCAATGCATCCCCGTTGGATACAATGGGCTACATCTTTGACGTCTTCGGACGTCACTTTTGTTTTTGATTCTTCTCTTCAGACTCAGGAGTTTTTGCAGTATGAATTCGTTCATCCTCCTCCTTTGTTTTTACTACCGCTTGAGGATTACAAATGTGTGATCTACACCGATGGTTCGGCGCAACCGGCCACTGGGTCCAAGCACGCTTATTCGGCTGCATGTGCTATTGTTGCGGGTTCCTTTGTGAATGGAACGTTCAAATCCTCTGAAGTGCACACTCGCACACTTGGAGATAGTACCGCACAATTGGCCGAGCTGCATGCATTGCTACTTGCACTTGAGTTCGCTTCACAAGATGAGACCACTCTAATTGTATGTGATTCTTTTTACTGTGTACAATCTTACAATGACAATCTGTTTTTCTGGTCGAAAACGACTACAAGGACGCAAAAGGGAGCACAATCAAGCATAAAATGCTTTGGGTTCGAGTGGCAGAATTGCAACAACGTCTGCCCCTCACACAGGTGGTTCACACCTTAGGCCATCAGCGGGTGGGCGCACACGCTATTGGTAACGATCTGGCAGATGAAGCTGCCCGTTCAGCAGTAGTCACGTGTTCAGTAGCAGCGGTTACCAGGTCCATGTCTAAAATAGACCCTGTTATATTAGCGGCTATTGCTGCAACCAAGGAAGGTAATAATTACCCTACAGGTTTCCCTTCCAAGTATTCTTACACATTAAGTCCCGATCAGGTTCCTTATGTAACTATACCTGGCGTTGGAGATCGGCTGATCCCCAACGCGGACCGCAGGAGTGCCTTGATATCAGCTGCACACGAAGGCATGGCTTCTGCTCATGCAGGTGTGTCAGCTACGGTTTTCATCTTGCAGCAGCGTTATTGGTGGCGTGGGTTATATAAAGACACCCGTGCTTTTGTGCTTTCTTGCGACGTTTGTCAACAGATTAAGCCTTCCACGGTAACACGTCCACCACAAACACCGCTCTGCATTGCTAACAGACCCTTTGGGTGTGTTTACTTGGATCACTGCGGTCCATTCTCATCAGACACTGCCTATAAATACATCTTGGTGGCAGTGGACTCGTGCACACGGTTTCTCTGGGTCTGGCCACAACGGAGTGCTGACGCCCGAAATGTGATCAGGGATTTGCGTGTCTTTGTGGGAATTTTCGCATGCGGCACCTTCCATTCGGACCAAGGTCCAGCGTTTGCCTCTAGGGCTTACAAGGATGCAATGGCTTCGCTTGGGGTGCGGGTGAAATTTTCGTCTCCGTATAGGCCTGAGGGCAACTCTATCGTTGAACGAATGAACCGTGACTTAAAGCAATCCTTAACAGCTAGGGTTTTAGGTACTGGCAGGAGCTGGCTGGCCCATTTGTATACCGTTCAGCGTGCACTTAATAATCTCCCTAGAAGACCTCTGGGTGGGCGGACCCCATACGAAATGCTCTTTGGCATAAGAATGTTTGTGCCTGACCTTGAGGGTCCAGACATCGCGGCGCAATCCGCCAAGTTTGATGTAGATAACCATTCTGCTATGTTACAGGACTTACAAGAAGCCCGAGACAAACTTGCAACTACACATTTGCCTTCAGCCACAGATCCTGCGTTGCAGATTCCGGTAGCCGGCTGGCTTCCGAAAGTTGGGGAACTGGTTCGGGAGAAGGTTGAAAACAAAAAAGAATTTGGCCCCTCTTTTCGTGCACCGGTTCCAGTTCTTGGTCTGAAGGGAACACGTACAGTCATTTTACCACCGCTTCCTGGTCGCAAAGAGAACAGATACATCTCAGTTGAAAATGTCAAGCTACAGCGCCTGGCCGATCCTGAATAGTGTCACACCAGCGGTCTCTTGTCCTGCCATTTATCGGACATATGTTCGTGGCCCATCTACACGAACGGTCGCTGATGCTGTAATTGAGATGGTTGATTTGCCTGAATCCTCTCTTTTGCCTGAAACTACAATTGATCCCCAACTCTCCACTAATATCGACGAGGATGAGTATACTTATCCTGCATCTGAATCGGTGGCGCATCAACCAACAACGCCACTTGGCCCGGCTCGTTATTCCTTTGATTCGGATTCCACATCTTCAAAAGTCCCATCCAAGTTCAGTATTTTTGTATCCTGGTTTAGAGACAATTTTTTGATTCCACCCTGGACATACCTCTGGTTGGTACTTTTCTTGATATTTTTGTTCATGTCCATTGGCTTTGTCACAGTGTTTTTCTACTAATTAATGGTCACTATTTACCTGAACGCTCTGCTGTAGACTCTGTTTCTGGAACTTTGGCTCCTCATTCCTCGTCTCACATCATGAAGCGTGACCACACATTTGTGAACATTTCAGCCTTCCCAGTTGCTGATGGCATCGTATGGGATGCAGTGAACTATCAAATCCATGGTCCGACGGAAATTATTAATGTACCTAATGTCCTTCGTGTTTCAATGGGTGATGTAGTACAAAATAATATTCATTCTGATGATTGGGATGTGCATGCCGTTGAAGCATTGTTTGCCGATTTAAAATATTATGCATCTTTTAATGCTGAAGATTTATATATGAATTCTGCTAATTATGCCGATTTGTATTGTTACCAACATTGGGGTAATCATTTTCTCCATAAGCCCAGTGCCCTGCGTAGTTCTGTTAACTATACCCAATGGGAACATTGTCCAAACCCCTTGCCAGGTAGCTCTCAAACTCTTCGAAATAAGTTTAATTATTTTACTGATTTTAATCGGTCGAACCCTGCATCCTATTATTTTAGACTAAATAACACATCAACTCAGAAAATTATGTTAACACACACCAAATTGCTTTATTCAGGTTCCTTTCTAAGTGCCTTAGCTGTGGGTGGTTATGAGTACTGGGATAATACAGTGGATTTAAAATCTATTTGGGGCTCCAAGCCATGGCAGGTACAGGGAACCGAGGCGTTGCATCGTGCTTGCCTCATCCCTACCCAAATTATGTTCCTAAATGCTTCCATCTATCAGACTACATGTTGGGGCTTAGCAACCACTAAACAATTGAATACGCCATCAATACCATCCCTGTCGAG
This sequence comes from Calotriton arnoldi, assembly GCA_963921515.1. Taxonomy (NCBI): domain Eukaryota; kingdom Metazoa; phylum Chordata; class Amphibia; order Caudata; family Salamandridae; genus Calotriton; species Calotriton arnoldi. The sequence goes on from CAWUFW010005814.1 coordinate 1,176,532, forward strand.
TTTTCCAAATGAAAGCTCACGATTCAATATGTCCCTCGTGTCCCTGCAGGCAATGTTACAAAATAATTCGTTTAATGTTTCTGAGCTGGTTCAGTCACCCTGGTTAGTATGGCCTATATCATCTAATGCATGTCAAATGCGTTTTCATGATACTGGTGCTAGCTACACACAGAATAGGCCTGATCCGAGGTTTACTGATGCCCGTACTGTCACTACATACTCTGTTGGTAAATTATGCAAACAATGGCTGCAACATTCGTCCCTTGATTCTGTTAAACAACATTTGTCCCTCCTTACAGGCAATATTGATCTGTCCGACTTTGTTTTGGGACCTCGTGGTCCCCGACCTAAAAGATTCATTTATGAAACATATAATGAACTCTGGAAGCTATCACAAATAGAAGCTGCTTCCCGTCTTCGGGAAATAGATCAAGCAAATATGGAAAAGGTGCTTGCTGTTGTTGACAATAGTATTAATACCCTGTCTTCTCGCATTTACACTTTAGAGAATATTGTGTCCTCTGTTGTTGATATTGTACAAGATGATGTTTCTATGTTATATCATGGTCAGAATCAATTGCGCTCAGTTATGCAGTTTGCATGGACTTTGCAAACACTTAAGTTAGGTAAAGTGCCTTGGCATTTCTTGAACACCTCTGCCTTATTTCTACCTTTTAACTTAACTGATAAACAGCAATTTATGTCCATGAAGGATGCAACTTACAATCTATTACATATCGAAAGGTGGATCCATTGCCGTTCTCTGTTGCAGAACTCGATTCGGCTGTATGGCTAGTCCATGGGGTTATAGCTTTACCATTTTCCTTGTTTGAATTTGACTCGTGCATGAAACATTATCCTGTGGGCCGTTACCGGCCCTTGGGCAGTGCTTTCCTGCATGAACTCTGGTCCTTGCCTTTCATGTATAAATGCCTTCGGGACGGCAAGGAAGTCTTTCTCACGGGGAGTACTGCGACTCGACTATAGGTCATTCGCTTATTTGTAAACACATTAAATTGCATGGCTCATGCAGCGTTTCCTCTCCTAATCTTGCTTGTGTGCTGAAAGGTATTCCTGCTCCTGTTATTTCACCTACTTTCACTCTCCTTTCCAATGGTAGTTATTTACTTTTAAATAACGAAAACTGTTGTGGCCTGCAGGCTGGCATTCCTTACATTGTAACAGTTTCGCACAGGGTTGTCTGCTGCAAAAATGTGCTGTTTCCTCCCCCTCACGGCAAGGTTGATATCTCTATTTGGCCTTCCATCCCTACCCTGGAAGCAGATTTCAATAGACTGAGCAGAATAAAGGCACTATTATTAAACGAGGAAGTTATGCTCACGTCCGCCCGGGAGACATTCATTCTCCAGGTGGCGAGTACCCACAGTGAAATACAGGCCCTTTTAAACACTAATCTCCCCCAACATTTTGGGGAGTTAATACATCGTATTTTTAACGCATCTAACACTGAAGGCCTAGTGCACTTTTTTAAGGTCGTGGGGTCGGGCTTGGTGTCCTCCTTCCAAACTATTTTTGGTGTCGTCCCGGCTTTCATACATTCTATTTTTTCCAGTGTCTTTGGCGGTTTCCCATTGATCCTCGCTTTAGCGGCTGGTGTCTTGCTCTTAATTTGCTTTCTGCGCAATGGATGCTCCCCGATGGGACCTGCTCGATCCAGAACGCCTCCAGCTGCTCCGTGAGCGCCTTTTGGCTGGTTTTGGTGTCTTGCCATTGGCGACACTGAGTGTGTCATATACTCTTTCATTTCGCTTTGCGTATTTCACTTGCGTGCAACCTGTGATGACTTGTGTCCGCTGTCCTTTCACCTGGACTCTGGATTATTGCCTCTCCAATTCGTCATTGTCTGTTCCGGATTTTGTTCAGTTGATGGGTCCCTTAGAGGCCCATGAGCAGGACTGTTCCGTTGCTGGCTGTATGGCGCGTGCGGCTGCACTGGGGATTTTGGCGCAATGGGATATCTGGGCGGCTGCCCAGGATCTCCTACAACGAAGCTGTTTCAATTATCACGCAAGCTGTCCCGCATTGCTTCTGGATGCTCCCTTTGCTGAGGAGCATTCCTGCTCTTTTGAACTCATGGATTGGATGGCATCTATGTTTTTTGACGATTCCAATGATGAACTCTTGGAGGGTATGGCCTTTTTCTGCACTTTCACTTTCATGGATTGACCTGCCCTTCGCCGTTTGGGCGCTCCCTGTGCTCCGACGTCAATTTTCTCCTCTGATGGGCCTCTGTCCTGGCCGCCAGACTGTCCAGGGAGGGTGTCTTGTGGATTGTTACCTGCCTTGTTATGTTGGCCTAGGCCTGGCTGCCATGCTGCTTTTCTTTGCGCACGTTACACTGAGCCGGGCCTTCCTCGCCCTTTGCTCGTGCCAAGTTCTTTTGCACTGTCTGCATTTTCTGTTGTTCACCTTTTTGGGCTCAGTCTGCACAAACATGTACAAGGTCACATAACAATGTATTCTGGTTCTTCCTGATATGGCCAGTCACGCGCACCCAGACATAACATTATGTGCAATTGCCATGAAGGATTTGATATGCTTTTAATACTGTGTTTTACTAGCGCTTAAGACACTTGGAGAAATCCCTTTCAGTGAGAAGAGCTATGATGTCCTGCTGATGTAATTCTGCATCTAGAGACTGAGGCATGGGGGTTCGCTAGTCAAAGCCCAGAGGTCTTCTATTACTATAATAAACTATCTTACTGCAAGGGGAGGGTGGTAATGTTATTTATACGTTTATCCACTGAGCTCTGAGATGCTTTCCCCGTTTGTATTCTATGGAATTGTAACCATGCTGCTTATATTAGTAATATGCATTATGTTATTAGTACTGACACGTGTACTGTACATTAGAGCACGTAAGTTGGAATAAACATTTTAACCTATCCAGTGTCTCTTCCTACGCACCTTGTGGACAAGTACGAGTGAGTGACGAAAGAGTGTTCTTGCTTCTGCGAGTCCTGAGATAAAGATACCGTGTTCTGGGTTGTCCAAACATTAGTACTTGGGTGCTAATGGGATGCTAAGCTAGTTGGGTTGGGGTTTTTGGGTGCTACGGTATATGGTGGCAAACCACTGTATTCCGGGGTCCCATTTTCCTGTGCATAGCTCTGTGTATGTGCAGAAACCTTATGACAATAGGGAAAGTGATAGAAAGCTGTGAAGCAACTTAATAATCATATTAATAATCATATCATATCTGCGATCATAATCTAATAGATAATTTTCCATGAGAATTCAGTGTTGCTACAGGAGAAGAAACTTCTAAAAGTTGTAGAAGGTGCGCTCTGCTCCCTTAACTTAAGAAACTCAAGCCTACTTGTGCTTTCAGACCTATCTGTTGATTTTAAATCTGACGATCATATCTCTATGGTCAACTTCCTTGAACATTGAATTGGCATTGATGGTGTAGTGCTAAACTCCCTACTTGTAGTGCTTACCTCCTGCTCGTCAATCCAGTCTCTTTATCTAGCTGTGAAAGTCTGCAAGAAGGGGTCGCTCAAGGCTCCATGTTACCCACACTTTTCAATCTGTATAAGAATGTCCTTGGTAACTTAGGAATCCTCTATCATCCATTTGCTGATGATACATAGGTAAATCTCAAAATCTATTTCCAAAATTACATCTCTCTAATCTCTAAAACTTTGGAGAACCTCCAAACATGGATGACTAGTCATCACTTAAAATGTAACCCTTAAAACAGAATTTTTGCAAATCTCGCTCAAAAAACCCAAAGCAAAAGCGGATTAATTCTAGTAGCAACCTAAATGTAAACCGATTGTAGTGGATACCTCGAAAATCTTTGGGTTTCATCCTTAACAATAGACAACCTACAATCCCAACTTATTGTCATGGCCAAAACTTGAGGTCAAAAACTTTGATTGTTTTGTGGTATCAGGAAATGTGTACATTCTTGGCGAAGAAGTTGTCGTATCGATGACGAAGGCCACACATCATTGGAAAAGTTCTGAGGCCCTGTCTTGAAGGAATCACTTGTAAGTGGTCTTCAGGAAACAAAATCACCAAGGTGAAGAATGCTATTTTTCTCCCAGTATCAAAGTTGAATCGTCCAGTTGAGCCTGAATGGGAGCATGAGGAAATGCGTTGATCTCAGAGCCCGGGTAATACATGAAGGTCGGGGCCCATGCACATTGCCAACTAAGGGAATCATCCTATACCTCGTAACTCGTGACACTTTGGAAAGCCTTTAAAGATGGATGACCGGGGGGGTGGCTAGCAGATGACCAAGATGGGCACATCTTGAAGGGGCTCAGGCGGCTCGCCAAGTAAACCCTCTGGAAATCCGCACAAATGTCCGATCCCGCATTGGCCAACAAATAGGCAGTTACATGCGGTGTCCCTGACAACCAGGAGAGGGTTTGCGGGCCGACTCCAGGTCAAGAGCAAGGGACAAAGGCAAAGACTGAAGCCGAGAGGCAGGGCCAACTCTCTGGAAAATCGCGCCGGCGAAGTAATCAAAAGCAGCCGAGACAGACGTTAACGAGCTGCGGCCGGCGAGTGAGGTCATCGCCCAGCAGTGCGAGGGGTGACAGTGCAGCCATTGTGGCAGTTCCCCACCCGGCTTTGTGGAGGACGTGCCAATGGAGACCAGCCTGGAAGTCGAGGCAGCCACAGCAGTGTTTAGGGCCGCAGCTCGCAGCCAAGAACAGGAGAGCTTCACTCTGCCCCGGGAGCGGGCGAAGACAAAGAGAGAGGACGCATCAAACTGCTGCCGTCTGAGGAAATCATGAGGTGATGAACGACTGGGTGCAGTAACAATATTGAAGCAATGAAGGTGAGGAACTTCAGGCACGAAGCAGTTGGGTGTGGCAGGAGTGGCAACGGGCCCAGAGAGAAACGACCGGGAGGTTGACAGGCCTGCAACACACTGCTTTTGCCTGGCCTCCCTCCCCTTCCCCGGCAATGACATCATTGGGAGGCCAATGTGACAAGGACCTTTGCTGACTCCGTGGGTAGAAGTGCGGTGTCTGTCCCTTTGATAGGCGACACAGGCGCAGCCCTTGTGCCTCAGGATTGCCTGGAGGGGGACACCTTAACAAGGGTGAGGGAGAGCCCATCGCACAGAATGCTCCAAAAGTTGGCCCAGGAATATAAATCGCCGACTGCAGCCCCAACCATATCACCTACCTAGATGATAACCAGCTTAAGGTGAGGTGAGCAGCTGCGCTGCGACTGCTTACATAGAAAAGATGTTGGGGAGTAAGGGTGCACCTGCAACACACCAAATAAAGCACATTCCAAACTAGACTCTCAGGGCACGGCAGTAGATGAGCAACAACCACCGCCCACTGGCCCATAAGACGCCCCAACGTTGCAAGACATAATGGTGGCAATTCAGGGGGTGCGTATGGTGTTGGAAGGTAAAATAGATGCAGTGACATCAGAAGTTACCCTGTTGCATGCAGACCTCCGTAACCTTGGCTCACGTGTCAAGACTGCTGAAGACTCTATAATCACTCTTCAGACCTCCACTAAAAGACTAGAGAAACAGGTCAGGAATCTGTTAACTACTACTGCTACACTAGAGGCAAAGGTGGAGGAGTTTGAGGGGAGGTCCTGTAGAAACAATGCCAGAATCTTGGGGGTGCCTGAACTGGCGAAGGCCCAATAATGGATCTTTTTGTTGAAGATCTCATCGTAAAACAGCTGCAACCGCAAAACCTCTCTAACTTCTTTCCGGTGGAACGGGCCCACCGAGTTCTAGGGGGCATGCCATGACCTGGAGCCCTCCCTCGCCCTATATCGGCACAAATCTTCGATTATAGAGACAGAGATATTATTTTGCAAACTGCTTGCTCTGGCCCGCCTCTCAAACTCGAAAATGCTACAATAAAATTCTTTCTGGACTTTACGATTATAGTGCAGAAACTACGGCGCTCCTTCCTGGAGGTCAAGAAGGCCCTAAGAGATAAGAACTAAAACATGCAATGATATTTCCAGCCAAACTCTGAGTTGCTCCAGAGCGCAAGACTTGGTTTTTTGAGACCTCTGATGAGGCATGGAACTGGTTGGATGGCTGGCGTGAAGTAGGGAATCAGCGATCACAGTTCAACCGTTGTAGAGGCGCCAAGGGCAGTGGAAACACAGAACTACAGCGAGATCAGGAAGCCAGTAATGCTGAGAAAGACACTCCTGAGACTGTGATACCTTAGAAACCTTTGTCTTGGGGCAGCCAGCAATTAGAGACACCATAGACCTGCTGCATGATCCCGAAATTTTAGGGACCAGACAGGGTCCTGATTGATCTGGTTCAAATGCAGTAAAGATGATCCATGACTTGGGGGAGAAATGGCGGGCGGCCGCCCCTGGTTGGGTCTCGTTCCCCAGCAATGGGGCATAGGGAATGGGATACACATGCGCTCTGCAATGTTGGGGGGTGGGCAGTTTTAAGTCCACAGTGCAGGGAGACAGGGAAGGGGTTTGGGGGGGTTGAGTTCAAAATGTTTTTTTGTTTCTAGCATGATTGTATGGGTGGATAGGAGACGACAGTGTACATCACAGATATTTGGACACTGTATATTAACACGTACCTTTATTGGATTTAGTAATAGACATGGATGCTTTCCCTGGTCCCCTGGTACGCTTAGAGACCAGCTCACTACTATACGTGCGAAGCTGACCTCTAACCACAACGTTTTGAAACCTGACAAGAAACCCAATGACAGCAGATCATAGAGCTTTTAGTTTTAAATTCCTCTCCTGGAATGTGAATGGGCTGGGGGACAGGATTAAGAGAGGGGTAGTATTGCACTACTTGAAGCGACAATCACAAGATATAGTCCTCCTCCAAGAGACACACCTACAGGGAACATCTAACTGTGCACTAAACAGATGGGGATACAAATTAGTGGCACACGCGGGGTATACTAGAGGCTCATGAGGATTGGGTATCCTACTCCGCAATTCCTTCCCCTTCACTATTCAGCAAATCCCTCATGGGCACTTCGTTGCGCTTTCTGGGCACTGGGAAGGTCGACTATTAAATATTCTCTCTCGCTACATCCTGCCGTGGCTGCACACAGCGGCACTGGCAGAATTGGGCTAACTCATTGTACAACTACCCCAGGGGGAGTTACTCGTTGGTGGCGACTGCAAAGCAGCTATATGTGGGGAGCGAGATTGGTGGCCAGCACAACAGAGAGACCCCTTGGGCAAGACTAGCAGATTTTTTATCGGCTCTGGGCCTGGTGAATGTATGGCGGGCTTGTAACCCAGACGCCAGTCAATATACCTTTCACTCTCGTGCACATGGTAGTTTATCACGTATAGATTATATATTTGGACTGGCGGAACAACTTCCAACATTCAGAGACATGGATCTCCTCCCCAGGGGCTTTTCAGACCACTTCCCCCTCTGGGCAATCTATGGTAAAAAGGCGGTCCTGGGTGGCCAGGTTGTGCCACTTAATCCTTGGTATTTGATGGTGCCTCGCATTCGAACTGAATTACAAACGGCCATAGACCAAAATGTTCAAGAAAATGAGGGCACAGTGGAATCGACCTGAATCCTCTGGAAGGCCTTCAAAACAGTAATAAGAGGTCAGGGAATTTCCTTAATGGCGGGCCACAAGAAAGAAAAAACAGCGCAGCTAGAGGAGTTAGAAAGGGAATTCCACCTCCTCGAAACCGAATTGATAGCAACAGATCTCCATACAGTGATACATAAATTGAATGTTAAGTGGAAGGAATATAGAGCTATAGTAGAAGATGAGGCTAGACTCAGATACCGGGGAACTCTACATTGCTTATATGAAGTAGGTGACAGGGCAGGTAGACTACTAGCCTAGCTAGATAAAAGGGAAGGAGCATTGAGGTGGGTGTTCAAAATTGTCACAGATACAGGAATCCCCATACGAGACAGACAAGGCATAGCTGACGCATTCGCATCATACTACGTGGAGTTATATTCTCCATCAATGAATGTTACTGCAGACGCGGCTCGAGACCTACTAGCCACCCTTAAGATGCCGACTTTGACGACAGGAGACAGAGATTCATTAGAGACAGATCTCACCGAAAGTGAAGTGACCCAGGCCATCCGGTCCCTAAATGCAAGAAAAGCAATTGGCCCCAATGGTCTCCCGATCGACCTGTATAGATTAACAGCGTCCAAGATTGCTCCCTGTTAGACCTGGCACTGTTGGCGTGGGTCTCCCTTTCATTTTTTGCTGTTGCCTCATGTGTTTTTGCTGGTTATAGATGCTTTGGGCACTGTGCCACTGCTATTCAGTGCCACAGTGCAAGTGCTCCCTATGGTAAATTGGTGTATGGATTAGTGATTCCATGATTGGTTGGTTTGGTTTACTTGTCAGACCCTAGTACAGTGCACTGAGTGTGCCCAGGGCTTGTAAACCAAATGCTGCTGGTGGGTTTGCAGCACTGGTTGTGCCACCCACAGAAGCAGCATGTAAAAGTGTGTCTCAGGTCTGCCATTGCAGAGCCTGTGTGCAGTCTGGTACTGCCATGTTGACTGGGCAAGTGCACCCACTTGCCAGTCCCTAAACCTTCCCTTGTCTTCATATCAGACACCCCTATGGTAGGCCCAAGGGCAGGGTGCATTGTAAGTATAAGGAAGGACATGCCCTGGTGTGTGTGGCATGTCCTAATAGTGAATTACAGCCATTTTCGTTTTTCACTATTGCAAGGCTACCTGTTCCCCATAGGCCAGAATGGGCAGTTTGATTATTACAGCTTATAATCCTAACTGACCCAGGGAACATGGTAGAAAAACGAATTTAGTATGCCTGAACTCAGAATGATAAAATACATCTTTTAGTGAAGTTGGTTTTAACATTCTGTGTTTGAAAATACCACTTTTAGAAAGTAGGTATTTGCTTGCCTAACTATCCAAGCCTGCCTCTGCTAGGTTGTGTATTCCTTGTCTGGGTTTGTGAGTGACAGGGGCTGGGGGATTCCAGGAGACAGGGTGAGTCAGCACAGGGCTGAATAGAGAGATCTGCATGGAGATGGGTGGGAGGAGTTGCACCTGGGACCTGAATAGGGCTGTGCCTTCCCTCCGCAATGCTGGCTCCACCTCCTGGGGTGCGTCTGATATCCCTGGCCTACACTGTGAAAGGAAAGAAGGAGTCTTGTCAACAAAGTGCTCCAGGACTGACCAGAACTGGTTTGGACTAGGCAAAGGCCTCTCTGCCTTCAGAGAACAAAGGGAAAATGAGTATAAAAGAGGGGACCCAAACCCCAGAACTTTAGATCAGATCACTTTTGGGAAACAAGAAGAAACCTTTGCTGAGGAGAGGAACCAGAGAAACTGAGGAAGAGACTATCCCTAAGCTGAGTGCTGTTTGGGGGATTGGCCTGCAGTGGTTGCCTGACTGCCAAAGAAAGGAGAAAGGAACTTTGTGTGTTGAAGCTGAACTCGGACAAGACGGAGGTCCTCATCCTTGGTTCCAACCCTTCAGCCTGGGACGACTCCTGGTGGCCAACATCACTGGGAACAGCCCCGCCACCCACCGACCACGTACGCAACCTAGGGGTCATCTTCGACCCCACCCTCTCCATGACTAAGCAGGTCAACGCCGTTTCCTCATCCTGCTTCAACATCCTCCGAATGCTCCGTAGGATCTTCAAGTGGATCCCCACCGAAACAAGAAAAACAGTCACCCAGGCCCTCGTCACCAGCAGGCTGGACTACGGAAACGCCCTCTACGCAGGAACGACGGCTAAGCTCCTGAGACGGCTGCAACGCATCCAGAACGCCTCTGCACATCTTATCCTCGACATCCCCGACGCAGCCACATCACACCCCACCTGAGAGACCTGCACTGGCTCCCTGTCAACAAGAGGATAACCTTCAAGCTCCTCACCCACGCACACAAAGCACTCCACAACTCCGGACCAGCCTACCTCAACAGACGACTCAGCTTCTACACCCCCACCCGCCAGCTCCGCTCGACCAGCCTCGCCCTCGCCACAGTCCCCCGCATCCGGAAAACGACCGCCGGCGGCAGATCCTTCTCCCACCTCGCCGCCAAGACCTGGAACACCCTCCCCACCAACCTCCGACAGACCCAAGACCTACTGGCCTTCAGAAGACTCCTCAAGACCTGGCTCTTCGATCAGTAGCAGCACCACCCCCCTCTTCCCCCAGCGCCTTGAGACCCTCGCGGGTATGTAGTGCGCTTTATAAGTGACATGATTGATTGATTGATTGTGTACTTTCATCAACTTGTAAAAGATCTCCAAGGGCTTGAGAGCTTGCCTCCTGCTCAGGGACAACAGACTTCACCAACCAGCTCCCCAAGAGTCTTTCTGTAAAGTGCCTGCTGCTGTGCTGGACTTTCTGAGGGACTGCGTGTCGCAAGGAGCTGGAAGCGCGACTCATGAAGAAGAAGCGTCGCCGCTGCAGCCGAAGTGCCTCGCATCGCCGAAGAAAAGGATCAACGTCGCATCAGACGCCGCCGCATCAACGGAGAAGAGTGTCGCCGCCGCATCGTTGCCGAAGCGCCTCGCATCGCCGGAGAAGAGGACCGACGTCACATCAGACGCCGCCGCACCACCGGGAAGCGTGTCGCAGGGCCTGTCGCGGCTCAGAAGAATCGTTGAGTCACCGCACGGCTGTCGCATCGTTGCCGAAGCGCCTCGCATCGCCGGAGAAGAGGATCGACGTCGCATCAGACGCCGCCGCATCACCGGGAAGCGTGTCGCAGGGCTTTTCGCGGCTCAGAAGAATCGTTGAGTCGCCGCACGGCCGTCGGGCGTGCACGCATCGTGTCGCATCAAGAAGACGCCATCTTTTGTTTCTTTGCACCGGATCTTCATCGCATCACGGCGCTGCTTGTCGCATCGCCACGGAAGCGCAGTAAGAAACCGGCGCATCACCTCCCCACGCGGAGAAGAACCGACGCATCCCCTACGCATCAGTAGGGACCCGACGCATCACCGTTCTTGCGTGTAAGGAACCGACGCATCACCTTCCCTGCAACACTTTCGTTGTATAGCGTTACGCATCCTAAGGTACATTGAACTCAAAGTGTCGCATTTACTATCTTAAGAGAACTGAGCTAATTCTACCATTTTTGAAGTACAGTATTGTGGATTTTTGTCGTTTGTGGTCTTGTGTTAAATCTATATAAAAGATACTTATTTTTAATATACAACTGGTGTGGTGTCCATCTGTAGTGTTGTCACTTGATTACTGTATGTGTTCACAAATGCTTTACACACTGCCTCTGAGATAAGCCTGTCTGCTCGTGCCAAGCTACCAAGGGGGTGAGCAGGGGTTATTTTAGTAGTGTATCCCCCTTACCCTGACTAGACACAAGGGTCCCTATTTGGTCAAAGGTACCTACCTCTGCCAACTAGAGACCCCCAAATCTAACATTGGTGGTCAGCGGTGAGGATTCTGGACTTACATTTGTGACTCATGTACAGTGATTGGTGAACACTACTAGTGAGTGCAGACCAAAACGCGACCACATACTTTTGGTAGATTGTTTTTCTGGGATTTTCTATTTTTGCAAAGAACTGCCAAGTTTAACCACCATGGATAAAGCAGCATCCATAGCATCTGTTGATTATGAGTGGGAAGAGGAGAAACTGGAATGCTACAATGTGAAACAGCTCAAGCACTTCTGCAGGAAATTCAAAGTTGCTATGACCGGTCTCTCAAAGAAGGATGAGTTCCAAAAGGCGCTGAGGGCCTGGGTGGAAGCAAGGAATACCTCTGAGAATGAGGAAGGGGCTGAGAATGCAGATGAGCAGCTGGAGGGGCCATTGGGTCCCCAGGGGAAGAGAGCAACTTCCCCAGTAGGTAGCAGTGTTTCTGCCAAAAGCCTGTCTCCAGAGGAGTTGGCGGACAGGAAGGAAAACAGGATGCACGAATTGGAGCTTGCCAAGCTCAAGTTGGGTGAGCAACTGGAGTTAGAAAATAGGAGATTGGCCCTGGAAGAAAAGAGAATGCAGTTGGAGCATGAGAAAAGTTTGAGGGAGTTGGAGTTGAAAGCTAGAAGCTTAGAAATTACCCCCTCTGGTGGCAGCTCACCGTCCATGCCTGTTGAAGCTAGGGTGTATATTCCTAAAGATGTGGTGAGAGAGTTTTATAAGAATGAAGATATTGGGCAGTGGTTCAAAGCCTATGAGGTAGCCATGTCTTCCCACCGGGTCCCTGAGAAGGATTGGGGAGCAGGGTTGTGGGGGTGGTTCCTTAGTGAGGGGCGGGACACACTGTTAGACTTGCCTTCTGAAGTCCATAATTCTTATAGCCACATGAAAGATGCATTGATGTCCAGGTATGGGTTGACTCCTGAATTGTATAGACAGAGGTTTAGAAATTGCAAGAAGGTGGAGTCAGGTACCTGGGTAGAATATGTCACTTTTTTCTGCAGAGCATTGGATGGTTGGGTGAAGGGTAGCAAAGTTAATGATTTTGAGGGGCTCTTTGATTTAATTGCATGGGAGCACTTGTCAAGTAATTGTTTTCCAGAGCTACGCCAGCACCTGATTGATAGCAGGCTGACTAACCCTAGGAAGCTTGCTGAGGAGGCGGACCGCTGGGTGAGCACCCGGGTCCACAAGGGTCACGTGGGAGACTCCGCCAAGAGTGGGCAGGGTCCCCAGCAGAAGAGTGGGGGGACAAGGGTAAACAGTGGGAGTTCCAGAAAGGGCCCCAAAGTAATCCCCAAGGGACCCAAGGGAAGGGTTCCCAGCCTCCCCTGAGAAGAAGCACGGGGCCCCGACAGGTAGGCCTGTTCCCAGGGGACCCCTGAGGTGCTACAAGTGTGGTGAAGCGGGCCATAAGTCTAATGATCCCAAGTGCCCACAGTTTGGAAAGACAGCACCCACTGGTGCTCCACCCCGGCAGATGGCGAGTGTAGCCCTGGGGGAGGAGAGGGGTGTCCAAGGTGGGTGGGGTCCCGCAGAGATGTCCCTTGTCTCTTTAGGAGACTGTGAGGTGGTCCCCAGGACCCAACTGCCTGATAACACTAAGAAGTACAGGCAGTGGGTGACCATCAATGGCCATAGAGTGGAGGCTCTTCGAGACACAGGAGCCAGTGTGACAGCTGTCAAGTGTCACCTGGTGTCTGAAGAGAAGGTTGTCCCCAATGCATTTTACCCAGTTGTTGCCGCTGACAACACAGAGAGCCACTGCAAGGTGGCTCAGGTTCCCTTTGAGTGGGGGGGGTCTCTGGTACTCTTCAAGTAGCTGTGAGGCCAGCCATGTCTGTTGACTGTTTGTTGGGGAACGATTTGGAGAGCTCACCTTGGGCTAAGGTAGAGCGAAGTGCTCATTTGGAGATGTTGGGTCTGCCTGACTGGGCGTGTGTGACCACACGGTCCATGGCAGCCAGTAAGGGTGTTCAAGAGGACCTGGAGCCTGAGAGGGGGGCCCAGGTGCCTGCCTTAAAGAGAAGAGGCAGGGGGCACGGGAAACCGGCACCCGAAGTTCCCACGGTCCAGGAGGAGGTAGACCCTGAGGGGGATGCCCTGGAGCCTACAGGGGAACAAGTAGCTGAACTGGGGGACCTGCCTGAGCTGACCCATTGGCAGCAGGAAGGAGGACCCTCCAGGGAACAGTTCTGAGCGGAGCAGAAGAAGTGCCCTTCTCTTGTGGGTTTGCGGCAGCAGGCTGCAGACCAGGCAGCAGGTGATCAGTCTGGATCACATTGGATCTACTGGGAGAATGATCTCCTGTATACTGAGCCTAAGGTTGCTGAGCCTGGGTCAGCCCGTGTGCTGGTGGTACCCCAGCGCTTCAGAGCCTTCCTACTGGGGCTGGCTCATGATGTGCCGTTAGCAGGACATTTGGGGCAGGACAAGACCTTTGAGAGGCTTGTCACCCACTTTTATTGGCCTCAAATGCGCAGGAGTTCAGATACTCACTGCAGGACCTGTCAGACTTGCCAGGCAAGTGAAAAGAGTGGGAGGAAGCAAAAGGCTCCTCTCCAGCCATTCCCTGTGGTCAGCACCCCTTTGAACGGGTGGGTATTGACATTGTGGGGCCACTGGACCCCAAGACAGCCATGGGCAACAGGTTCATCCTGGTCTTGGTGGACCATGCCACCCGATACCCGGAAGCCATACCTCTGAGGACAGTGACGGCCCCCGTGGTAGGACGGGCACTGATGGGAATTTTCTCCAGAGTGGGATTCCCTAGAGAGGTAGTGTCTGACCGAGGTACAAACTTCATTTCCAAGTATATGAAGTCCCTGTGGCAGGAGTGTGGGGTAACTTATAAGTTCACCACTCCTTACCACCCCCAAGGAAATGGGTTGGTTGAGAGATTCAACCGGACCCTAAAAGGCATGATTATGGGTCTTGAGGAACCTATGAGGCGTAAGTGGGACGTTCTCTTACCATGCCTGCTCTTTGCATACCGTGAGGTGCCACAGAAATCTCTAGGGTTCAGTCCCTTTGAGCTTCTCTATGGTCACCCAGTGAGAGGACCTCTGAGTCTGGTCAAGGAAGGCTGGGAGCAATCTCCCAGGAAACCTCCCCAGGATGTATATAGCTACATGCTGGCCTTCAGGATCCAGACTAGGCATTTCAGGCAACTCGCTGAGGCGAATCTGGAAGCCAGCCAGGAGGAGATGAAGCGGTGGTACGACCAGAATGCCACTCTGGTAGAACTTCAGCCTGGTCAGAAAGTGTGGGTCATGGCCCCAGTGGAGCCCTGTGTGCTCCAGGATAAGTGGACCGGACCATTTGAGGTGGTGGAGCGCAAGAGTCCTGTTACCTACTTGGTGGACTTGCGGTCTCCCAGGAACCCCTTGTGGGTCCTGCATGTCAACCGCCTGAAGCCCCACTTGGAGAGGTCCGAAGTGGGCATGCTCTTAGCGACAGATGCTGGAATGGAGGAGGAGACTGAGCCTCTTCCTGACCTCCTGTCAGCGACAGAGCGAGATGGGTCAGTGGATGGTGTGAACCTCTCTTCCACCCTGACCCCTGAGCAACAGAATGACTGTCACCAGTTGCTGGGGCAGTTTTCTGATCTGTTCTCCCTGATTCCCAGTGTCACTGATTGGTGCATCCATGATGTGGACACTGGAGATAGTCCTCCTGTGAAACACAAAACTTACAGGGTGACTGACAGGGTGAGAGCTTGCATCAAGGAGGAGGTCTCCAATATGCTTGCGTTAGGGGTGATTGAGTCCTCTAACAGTCCTTGGGCCAGCCCAGTGGTCTTGGTCCCAAAGGCTGCCGCACCGGGTGCCACACCAGAACTCCGGTTCTGTGTGGACTACCGAGGGCTCAATTCAGTCACGAGGACTGACGCGCACCCCATCCCCAAAGCTGATGAGCTCATCGATCGGTTAGGGGCTGCCCGGTACCTCAGCACGTTTGATCTAACGTCTGGGTACTGGCAGATCGCCTTGACTGATGGGGCAAGAGAGAGGTCAGCATTCTCCACACTAGATGGGCAATACCAGTTCCGGGTTATGCCCTTTGGGATGAAGAATGCCCCTGCCACCTTTCAGAGGTTGGTCAACCAGGTGTTGGCTGGACTGGAAGAGTTCGGTGCCGCCTACCTGGATGACATTGCAGTGTTCAGCGCCAGTTGGGAAGAACATCTGCGCCACCTCTGGGAAGTGTTGATGGCCCTGCGGAGGGCAGGCCTCACGATCAAGGCGAGTAAGTGCCAGATCGGGCAGGGTTCCGTGGTGTACTTGGGACACCAGGTTGGGAGCGGCCAGGTGGCGCCCCTACAGCCCAAGATTGAGACCATCCTGGCTTGGGAGCCCCCCAAAGACCCAGACTGAGGTAAGAGCCTTTTTAGGACTCACTGAGTATTACAGGAGGTTTGTCATGGGGTATGGCAGCATCGTTGCACCCTTGACAGAGCTGACTTCCAGGGAGCAGCCCAAGAAAGTGATTTGGACTTACACCTGTCAGAAAGCTTTTGAGGCCCTGGAAACTGCCATGTGCACGGCGCCCGTGCTCCTGGCATCCAAGTTCTCAAGAGAGTTTATCATTCAGACAGACGCTTCAGAGCATGGTGTGGGGGCTGTTTTGTCACAGATAAATGAGGAGGGCCTAGATCAACCCGTAGCTTTCATCAGTAGGAGGTTACTTCCACGGGAACAGAGGTGGAGTGCGATTGAGCGTGAGGCATTTGCTGTGGTCTGGGCATTGAAGAAGCTGAGACCATACCTGTTTGGGACTCACTTCCGGGTTCAGACAGACCACAGGCCCCTCAGATGGTTGATGCAGATGAGGGTGAGAATCCAAAGCTGTAGAGGGGTCCATTTCCCTACAGGGGATGGACTTCACGGTGGAACACCGCCCTGGTACAGAACACGCCAATGCTGATGGTCTGTCCAGATTTTTCCGCCTTAGTGAAGAGAACTCCCAGGAGGTAGGGTAGTTCTCCCCACATTTCAGCTGGAGGGGACACGTGTTAGACCTGGCACTGTTGGCGTGGGTCTCCCTTCCATTTTTTGCTGTTGCCTCATGTGTTTTTGCTGGTTATAGATGCTTTGGGCACTGTGCCACTGCTATTCAGTGCCACATTGGAAGTACTCCCTATGGTAAATTGGTGTATGGATTAGTGATTCCATGATTAGTTCGTTTGGTTTACTTGTCAGACCCTAGTACAGTGCACTGAGTGTGCCCAGGGCTTATAAACCAAATGCTGCTGGTGGGCTTGCAGCACTGGTTGTGCCACCCACAGAAGCAGCATGTAAAAGTGTGTCTCAGGTCTGCCATTGCAGAGCCTGTGTGCAGTCTGGTACTGCCATGTTAACTGGGCAAGTGCACCCACTTGCCAGTCCCTAAACCTTCCCTTTTCTTCATATCAGACACCCCTATGGTAGGCCCAAGGGCAGGGTGCATTGTAAGTATAAGGTAGGACATGCCCTGGTGTGTGTGGCATGTCCTAATAGTGAATTACAGCCATTTTCGTTTTTCACTATTGCAAGGCTACCTGTTTCCCATAGGCCAGAATGGGCAGTTTGATTATTACAGCTTATAATCCTAACTGACCCAGGGAACATGGTAGAAAAACGAATTTAGTATGCCTGAACTCAGAATGATAAAATACATCTTTTAGTGAAGTTGGTTTTAACATTCTGTGTTTGAAAATACCACTTTTAGAAAGTAGGTATTTTCTTGCCTAACTATCCAAGCCTGCCTCTGCTAGGTTGTGTATTCCTTGTCTGGGTTTGTGAGTGACAGGGGCTGGGGGATTCCAGGAGACAGGGTGAGTCAGCACAGGGCTGAATAGAGAGATCTGCATGGAGATGGGTGGGAGGAGTTGCACCTGGGACCTGAATAGGGCTGTGCCTTCCCTCCACAATGCTGGCTCCACCTCCTGGGGTGCGTCTGATGTCCCTGGCCTACACTGTGAAAGGAAAGAAGGAGTCTTGTCAACAAAGTGCTCCAGGACTGACCAGAACTGGTTTGGACTAGGCAAAGGCCTCTCTGCCTTCAGAGAACAAAGGGAAAATGAGTATAAAAGAGGGGACCCAAACCCCAGAACTTTAGATCAGATCACTTTTGGGAAAGAAGAAGAAACCTTTGCTGAGGAGAGGAACCAGAGAAACTGAGGAAGAGACTATCCCTAAGCTGAGTGCTGTTTGGGGATTGGCCTGCAGTGGTTGCCTGACTGCCAAAGAAAGGAGAAAGGAACTTTGTGTGTACTTTCATCAACTTGTAAAAGATCTCCAAGGGCTTGAGAGAAGAGCTTGCCTCCTGCTGAAGTCTCAGGGACAACAGACTTCACCAACCAGGTCCCCAAGAGTCTTTCTGTAAAGTGCCTGCTGCTGTGCTGGACTTTCTGAGGGACTGCGTGTCGCAAGGAGCTGGAAGCGTGACTCACGAAGAAGAAGCGTCGCCGCCGCAGCCGAAGCGCCTCGCATCGCCGAAGAAAAGGATCGACGTCGCATCAGATGCCGCCGCATCAACGGAGAAGAGTGTCGCCGCCGCTGCCGCATCGTTGCCGAAGCGCCTCACATTGCCGGAGAAGAGGACCGACGTAGCATCAGACGCCGCCGCATCACCGGGAAGCGTGTCGCAGGGCCTGTCGCGGCTCAGAAGAATCATTGAGTCACCGCACGGCTGTCGCATCGTTGCCGAAGCGCCTCGCATCGCCGGAGAAGAGGATCGAC
The DNA here is from genome assembly GCA_963921515.1 of Calotriton arnoldi. NCBI lineage: Eukaryota > Metazoa > Chordata > Amphibia > Caudata > Salamandridae > Calotriton > Calotriton arnoldi. The sequence continues at coordinate 1,194,636 of CAWUFW010005814.1, forward strand.
GTCGCATCAGACGCCACCGCATCACCGGGAAGCGTGTCGCAGGGCCTGTCGCGGCTCAGAAGAATTATTGAGTCGCCGCACGGCCGTCGGGCGTGCACGCATCGTGTCGCATCAAGAAGACGCCATCTTTTGTTTCTTTGCACCGGATCTTCATCGCATCACGGCGCTGCTTGTCGCATCGCCACGGAAGCGCAGTAAGAAACCGACGCATCACCTCCCCACACGGAGAAGAACTGACGCATCCCCTACGCATCAGTAGGGACCCGACCCATCACCGTTCTTGCGTGTAAGGAACCGACGCATCACCTTCTCTGCAACACTTTCGTTGTATAGCGTTGCGCATCCTAAGGTACATTGAACTCAAAGTGTCGCATTTACCATCTTAAGAGAACTGAGCTAATTCTACCATTTTTGAAGTACAGTATTGTGGATTTTTGTCATTTGAGGTCTTGTGTTAAATCCATATAAAAGATACTTATTTTTAATATACAACTGGTGTGGTGTCCATCTGTAGTGTTGTCACTTGATTACTGTATGTGTTCACAAATGCTTTACACACTGCCTCTGAGATAAGCCTGTCTGCTCGTGCCAAGCTACCAAGGGGGTGAGCAGGGGTTATTTTAGTAGTGTATCCCCCTTACCCTGACTAGACGCAAGGGTCCCTATTTGGTCAAAGGTACCTACCTCTGCCAACTAGAGACCCCCAAATCTAACACTCCCCATTTAGTAAAGATGTTTAATGAAAGTTTAGAGGCAGGGCGACTGCCAGAAGATCAAAGGCTGGATAATATTGTTGTGATCTATAGGGCGGGGAAACCACCAGATCATTTGTTCATGTTATAGACCAATTTCTTTACTGAACGCCAAAGTTAAGATCTTGGCCAAATCATTGGCAACTAGACTAATCCCTGTGATAGGTACATTAATACATCCCGATCAATCAGGCTTGAAGCCTGGTCGAAATACTGCATTAAATTTGAGACGCTTGCACTGTGTACTAGGAAGGGCGGGTTTCATTCAGAAGGATGCTTTGATAGTATCGCTAGATGCTAGAATGGCTTTTGATATGTTAGAATGGCCCTTCCTCTTTGCGGTTTTGGAGGGACTTTTTGTCCTGGGTTCGCCTCCTTTACACGGACCCCCTGGCGCAAGTAACGGTAAATGGAGGCAAATCAGCGGTATTTGCCTTGCAGAGGGGCACGAGACAGGGCAGCCCCCTCTCTCCGTTGATTTATGCATTGGCTCTAGAATCCCTGGCATTTTGGATAAGAGGAGATCCCCTGATTAGGGGATTAACATGTCAGAGGGTTGGGAAGATCGGATTTCCTTATATGCCAATGATATCCTTCTCTACGTGGCGAGCCCTTACTCCTCGCTTCATAGACTACTCCACAGGCCACAGATAGCGCGAAACATGTCGACCACTAGAGACACCCACTAAGGACTCATATCTAGCTACTGAGGGACATAATATCCCACTAGCAGCACCACACACCTTTTACTAAAGACAGAGGGACCACTTTAATAAATAATAGCCACTCTCCCTCCAGTCATTTTTTAACACACTAGTTGAGACCTCACTTCCACTCACACGCACGCACCTAACGGCTTGTTTCATCAAAAGATCTCCGAAAAGAGACCCTTCGGGGACCCGTAGGGCATTGCAGCGCCGGCCCGACGAGGAGCAAAAAGCCCAATGATGAAGCATGACATCCTTCGGGGTGTGTGAGGGCATCATGATGAGGACACACTGTCCCCACACATAGAGTAGCACAGGACACCTTTTCCTTTTTCTTTCTCCACTTTGAACTCTTCTCTTAAGGAACAGTGACCCCCTTTATATACCAGTTACCAATCGGGAGCAAGTGTCACTGGACCTAACAATCAGCTCCCACCGTCCCCCCCTCTCTTTTTGATAAATAGGAATACTCCACATTTTAGCCTATACCAAAAATACTCGGGCTATACCATTAACTGGGATAAATCTGTGGTATATGTCCTGAGTGGCGATAACCCGCACATTCCTCGGACCTGTGTTGCCAAGGTGGTGACAGAAGGGTTTCAATACTTAGGTATCTATGTTACAAGGGACCCCACTGTGTTCCATAATCATAATATAGATCCTCCCTGCGACGGCTTCAAGATGACATACAACATTGGCGGTCCCTGCCCCTGACGTTGCTGGGAAGGGCTTCCCTTTATAAGATTATGGCACTACCTCGATTTCTATATGTTCTTCACAACACACCATACCTGGTCCCACCAATATACTTTCAGGCAGTAGAAGCAGTAGTGAGAACACTGCTTTGGGATAGGAAAACCCCGAGACTCGCTTTGCAAAAATTGACGAGGGGTTGGTATGAGGGTGGGATTGCACTTCCAGCACTACAATACTACTATTGGGCAGCACAACTGACTGTAGTCAACCACTGGGTCCATTGGCCATATGACGATCCAGCCTATTGTATGGACAGGAATAAAATGCCAACGGGGTCTACCTCTGAGCGATATATGGGGGAAAACGCAATAAACCATTAAACACCCCAACCTCCGTGACAGTTAAAGTCTGGCAGACGACATTGGCGACGCTAGGTTGGCGCAACAAGATTACACAAGCTACACCACTGTGGGACTCGATACAACTAGGCCTGTTAGCGGAATATCAAGGCTTTGATAAATGGGACCTCATAGGTCTCTCATGAGTGGGTGACCTGTGGTCTAATGGAGAGGTGAAACCCTTCATTGAATTACAGCAGGAATATGAGTTGGCACCCTCTGAAATATTTTGTTACCTCCAGATACAACATGCACTGCAGCGGGCCATTCCACAGGGGAGGGATCTTCCTGAATCATCCCCATTGGAAGACAGACTGCTAAATGATTACATGCAAAACAAAGCAGTGTCTTTACATACTGGAAAATACTAAATAACTCCCCAGACACCTGGGCGAAACTTAGAGAGAGATGGATGGGAGACCTGGGGCGTACGGAAGATGATGAATGGTCGGAGGTGATGGCTTCTCCTAGAGAGGTGGACATACGCTCACGTTTCCGATTGGTGCAATTGAAAATACGACACAGAGCATATTTCGCTTGCACGACAGTGGTTAAAATGGGAAAACTGACCTCGTCGCAATGCCCTAGAGGCTGTGGATGTCAGGGCACCTTTTTTCATATGTGGTGGGACTGTCCTGTGATCCAGGATTATTGGAGGGAAGTGATGTTGTGCATGATGACACTATGTACAGAAAATGTTGAGGCCACTCCTCAACTATACCTGTTGAATATTTGGGAGGCAATAGATCTCACTGCAGAGGAGAGATTGTGGGTCACATTGGGTCTCATGGTCGTGAAGCGTAATATAGCAAGAAAATGGAGAGCAGATTCTAATCCGACTTCAAGAGATTGGAAGGCAGATATGGATTGGTGGATGCAAGTGGAAAGGGTGACTTATGAGAGTAGAGGATGCCCCCAGAAATGGTATAAGATCTGGGGGAATTGGAATACAAGCAGGGGGATGTTCTGTTCACCCGTTCGGGGACCTACCTAACCTGAAGAAGACTGACAGCATAGAAGGGGAGTCCTACCCCACAAGATGGGAAGAATAGTGAAACGTATTTGAAAATATATGAGGAGAGGTCCTTGTTTCTATGGTTCTATGTTATGTATGATGTACTACATTGCTCCGACTGTGCAAATTAGGCCATTGCTATCATGTTTTTCTATTGCAATAAAAATAATTAAAAAAATGTAAAAAAAGATGGATGACCAGTCATCACTTAAAACTGAACCCTTAAAACAAAATCTTTTCCAAATCTCTCTCAAAAACTTCCAAAGCAATAATGGATTTATATTAGTAGTATCCTGAAATGTAAACCTATTATTGTGGATTACTCGAACATTTTTGAGTTTCATCCTTGGCAATAGATTTATCCTACAATCACAAATTATTGTCATGGCCAGAAGCTTAGGTTAAAAACGTAGGTTGCTTTGGGGTATCAGGAAGTTCATTTCTGAATTGGACCTAAACACCTGGGTACATGTCTTTGTGTCATGAATTCTAGAATTAGCAATCTCCAAGGGTCACAAACAGTATCAAGAGGACACAACCATATTTTTCAGACTCCATGACACAGGCTAGCTGGCCTTGGAAACTTTGGCCCACCCGTGGATGGGAAGGCTCTAGAGTGGTCAAGGTGGCTCAGGTTTTTCGTTCCTTCAACAGAGCCCTTCCTTGCAATACTCAAGAACTCCGGCTCTCCAACAAACTCGCTGAGTTATCCTGGCACACACCCAGCATATCTACCATTGGAGGTGGACCATCACATTCTGTTCGGGGACTGTATCCATATCTGGGGGCTAGTCATGGCTTCTCTGCTTCCATATTCTGGTACGTCCATTATACTGACAAGTACTCACAAGACATTATTACCTGTTGCATGGAAATATGTTCAGATTATTGGTGCCTTGTTTTATAGGATTATGGGGTTTACCAGTCTGTCCATCACAGAGCGATAGTCCTTTGCCGCACGCCTTGCACCATTGCGTGCTCCTGAAGACAGCTGTCCAAGACTCTTACCAAGTGTTTCTTCTCTCTCTACCTTTCTACCCCTTTTACACTGTACAGTCGCTTCATAGTCATAGTCGACACAGTTCTAAATTGACTGAAAGAAGGAGGAGTGGAATTAATGTTGGCGTCGCTGATCTGAATACCCCTGAAATCCTGACACCTCATTCTCTCTAGACTGGATTTCGGTAACTCACTTCTTACAGACATACCAGTCTTACTCCCTTAGAGCTACATTACATGTGGCAACTCATTAGTAGTTAATAATTTGACTACATAACCTCTGTACATCTAATGCTACAAAGGCTTCCTGTTCAAGCAAGAGCTCCATTCAAGATGGCCTGCATTACCCATGAAGCCTTACACATGTCTACAGCCATCTACTTGGCCTAACAAATCATAGTTTCTTGGAGCCATCAACACTTTCCCACTTTCAGGCCCTCTTCTCCTTGAGCCTCCAGGCACATGGGCAAAGAGAAGTTTACGACTCATTCCTTCTCTGGCAGCACTTTAAGAATCCAGAATTCACTTCCACTGGCACTATACACCATTTCCTGTCTCATAACATTCAAAATGGAACTAAAAATCCTCCTGTTCAAAAGGCATTTTAATTTGGGCCGAGAACGATCTTTGGTCTTCAAATACCCATTTCCATTGACTCTTACCCTTAATTTGGCCGCTTATACTTGACTTGCCCGCCTTCTATATTTTTCTCCCTATTGTTTCTCCTTCTCACGGCTGCCATATTATTTATGAACCCCCCCCATTCTATTTGGTTTAATTTACTGGTCTTATAGGTTGTTCTTGCTCCTTTTCACTGCTTTCTTATCAATCTAATTCTTAACTCTCGTCTTGCTTATCCTCTTAATAATAATAATAATAATACAGACATTTATAAAGCGCGAACAGCTACCTCAACAGAGGTGTCCTGGCACTGTAGCAGTAGGCGGCACGCAAGATAGAAAGAGAAAGCCAAAGAGATTTACCCTCGGCTAAAAAGCCAGGTCTTTAAGGCCTTTCTGAACATCGGCTCTGATTGGATTTGGCGGATATTGCTCGGCAGGGAATTCCACAGCTTAGTTGCTCCCACTGTAAAGGATCTACCCCCTAAGCGAGCTTTAACAAATCGTGGTATACAGAGCAGGTTCTGAGAGTTAGACCTCACTGAGCGGTTTTGTTGGTAGCGGCACAGCCTGGTTTTAAGATAACTTGGGCATTTGCCATGTATAGCCCGAAAAGCCAGAGATAAAGCCTTAAACTCAATCCTTCTTGCTACTGGCAGCCAGTGGAGCTGTCTTATATGCGGAGAGATATGGTGCCAAAACGGTGCACGTCTAATCAATCTCGCAGCCGCATTCTGTACCATCTGCAGTCTTCAGACTAGGTACGCAGCCAGACCCAGGTATAGACAGTTTGCATAGTCCAGCCTTGATGTCACTGTGGCATGGACAATGACTCTGCGACAGTCCTCCGGCAGTAGAGGTAAAAATTTCCTCAGGCTTCTCAATTTGCTGAAGCATGAGGCTGTCACCTGCCGAATTTGAGCTGTGAAAGAGAGATCAACTTCCAATTTCACGCCCACATTTTTTGCCGTGGTTGCTGGGGAGGGGGGCAGGCCCATTTCATCCGGCCACCAACCCCCGCTGCCGGCGGCAGAGTCTTGCCGAAGAACAACACTTCTGTCTTCTCTGCATTGAGTTTAAGTTTATTGTTGTTCATCTACTGGGCGATGTCTCTCAGGCAACCCTTAAATCTTGCGAAGGAATCCACAGACTGGTCTTTAAAGGAAAACACCAGCTGGGTATCGTCGGCATATGAAATTGCCTTCACTCCCTAGTTAGCTATGAGTGAGAACAGAGGGGCCAGGTATATGTTAAAAAGAAGCGGGCTCAAGGCTGACCCCTGTGGCACCCCACACTATAGTTGTTTGGGCTCCGACTGGTGGGGTTGAAGGGCGACCTTCTGCGTACGATTTTTAAGGAAGGACTTCAACCAGGAGAATACCACCCCACCAATTCCTATTGCTTGGAGTCTCTGAACCAGGATTTGGTGGTCCACCGTATCGAACGCTGCGGATAAATCTAGGAGCACCAGCATAGCTGATGATCCAATGTCCACCGCCATTCTGACTGATTCTGCCACCTCCAACAATGCAGTCTCTGTACTAAAACCAGACCGAAAGCCGGACCGTGTTTCATGCAAAATGGCATGACTCTCAATAAAATTAGCCAACTGTCGCAGAACTATTTTTTCCAGCATTTTTGCTGGAGCTGGTAATAATGAGATTGGGCGATAGTTGTTTAGCTCCCCTGGATCCACATTGGGTTTTTTTCCTGAGGGGGAGTAACACCGCATGTTTCCATGTATCAGTGAAAATACCAGAGGCAAGAGATGTGTTCCATATATGATTCAGAGAGATGCTGGCCTGCATTTATGTTAACATACTAACAACTGTACGTTTTACCTATTTATCTGCTGTTTAATATGGATCCTGCTTGTGTAAGTTAGCATGTGTAACCTGAATTCATTGTTTCATTGTAAAGCATACCATGGCCCTAGGGCCGTGTTTGTGTATTAGCAAACTGCTGAAATACGTAAATAAATAAAATCCTGCACTGGTAGAATAGGTAAAAGCCGTGAACTGTGCAGATTGCACTAATTCAGGTTGGACTTTGCCAACAGTGAGGATATGCTCGCTTGCATGGGTGGATTTATTAAAACATCCTGGAAAGAGGAAAGAATCCGCAACGGGGAAGATCCACAAGCCAATAGTTTTGACATTTTGCATATGTTGAAAAACCTCCTTCTGGGAAACTTTTAGGGGTCGAAGTGAGGGGGGAAAGATCATTTTTTTAAATTTCTTTTATTATTATGATTAATAGGATCCTGTGTAATCGAGGTGTCTAAAATAATAAATTTGTGTAAATACATTGGGCTTTACATCCAGAAATGCATGCCACACCTGTACTGGGAAAGAAGCATTTTGTTGATGGTTTGAAACACCTTCTCGAGGTATTTGTACTTGTTATAATCATTTTGCTATGCCAATAAGGGCTGTGCCTTTAAAACAGGTTTTTGGTCGGGCCGTAGTCAGTGGCGCTGGAACCAGGTGTGTAGGAGGTGCTGCCGCGTCGCCTCGTTTCATGAAAGAAGAGAAGACCAGCAGGAGAGCAATGACAGTAGCACAAAGGAGAGTGCCAAGGCGACATGACCTCAGAGGTTTCTTGTAAAACCTATGGGCTCATTTACAAGAGGCCTGCACCGACGGAGCATCACTTTGGCGCTTCGGTGGCGCAGGCCTCTCAATCATATCTATGAGGCAACAAAATGCCACCTTGAATGGCTTTGCATGGAGGAACAGCCATTACATTGCGGCTGTTACCCCGCATGCCATTACAATGCATGCGTTACCACGCATGCGTTGTAACAACGCGTAGCCTTTACTACGCATTTTTTTACAACGCATGTGCTTTTACCACACATGCCTTTACAACAAATTTCGTTGTAAAGGTATGTATGGTAAAAGCACATGCGTTGTAAAAAAATATAGACAATCCACGTCGTTGTGAGGAAACAGAGGCTCTTCCGTTTCCTCACAACCACGTGCACTGCCCCACAGACCCGATGTGCAGCAGGAACCAGAAGGAGAGAGAGGAACCACGAGGAGAGAGAGGTAAGGGAGATTGGGTCTGGGGTGATGGTTACTATTTTTTTTAGTTTAGATTTCTTTATTAATTTCAAACATGTCAAAGAAACATACATGTCCATCAGCAGCTATGCATATCGTTGTGTAGCCCAGCTCTCGGACTGTCTCGCTGGGCAATAATGAAACAAACAAATACAAATACAAACCCCTCCTCCCCCGACCCCTCCTTCCTCCACCCTTCAGGCTGCCTAAATCCGAACAAGATTTACCGGAACCTCTATTGCAGGAAGTCTTTGATTATGAGAGGTTAGTGGGGCGTGTGGTCAGCCGGTTGTCTGCGCATGGGTATATCTGCTAACCGCAAGACCCTCAGGTATTTAGGGCAAGTAAGCTCTGTAAATTCTGCCGTCAGCAATGTGAGAAAAGGTTGCCACAGATCTTGAAAGGAGGCACCTGGGCGTGTCAAAGAGAGGGAAATTTTCTCCATCCCCATGATTCCCCAGAGTCTATGGAGCCACCCCAAATGTGTCGGAAGTTTCGGAGTGCCCCAGAGGGAGAGGATATGTTGTAAGACCACTCCTAGAGCCAGTGCCATCTGCCGACCTCGTCTCGCTTTGAGTGGAAAGGTAAGCGGATTTGGTAGGCCCAGAAGGACGTACGCTGGGAGGCGGGGAATCTCCGTGTCGAAGTGTGAGTCAATGTCATCTAGGATGCGTTTCCAGTAATCTGTCAGGAAGGGGCAGTCCCACAAGAGGTGAGTGAAAGTGCCTAGTGAGCCACACTCCCTCCAGCAGTAGGGGCTGTGAGAGGGGTTCCCTCTGTGGAGTCGGGGAGGGGTTAGGTACCAATATGTAACGATTTTGGTGGTGGTTTCAATAGATGCTACATTACGGGCAGAATGTCGGGCTCTATAATACACATCAGACCACTCTTTCTCTGTCAGTGAACGCCCCAACTCCCCCTCCCAACGCAACTGGCTAGGGGATTTCTCAGTGATCGGGGTGTCCCGAATGAATTTATACAAGTCCGTTGTCAGGTGGTCATCCGAATGTCTCGTGAGGAGCCACTTCTCGAAAGAGGTAAGGTGTCGTTCCGCACTCTTGCGGACCTCTGGGTGCATCACCCAATGGCGAATCTGCATGAAGCGGAATCGCTCCGTTTCTGGAACGTCCCAGTCTCTGCGGAAGTCAGTGAAAGACAGGGGCCCTGTCAGATCGAAGAAATGCCCTATGGAACGCTTACCCTCTTTGGTCCAGTGAGTGAATCTCCTCCAATCCAACCCTGGAGTGAAGTCCGAATTCTGCACTATGGGGGTAATCGGTGATGGGAAGGTTGTTAACCCCCGGGCCTCGGCCACCCGGTCCCAGGCTAACAAAACAGGATGAATCACCTTGGAGAGGTAGAGGTTCCGCGGTCTGGCAGAGCGAGAGAGGAAAGGAACACCCCACAATGGCTGTCGGGCCAAGGACCTGTCCATAAACAACCAATGTTTCTCAGATTCTGGGCGAGACCATTCCACCAATGCATGCAACTGTACCGCCCACCAGTACGACTGTAGGTTAGGAATACCCAAGCCCCCATTCCGAGGGTCCCTGTAACTCAGCTCTCTACGCAGCCGGGGTCGCCGGTCATGCCATATGAAGCGCTCTATGTCCCTTTGAAGTGAAAGGATAACTCCCGATGGGGGTGCCAGTGGAAGCGTTTGGAATACATAGATGATCTTAGGGAGAATAGTCATTTTTATGGCCGCAATGCGGCCCAGCCACAAAAGCGAGTAAGGCCTCCATTTCCGGAGGCAGTCCCGCACATGTCGCAAGATCAGAGTATAATTTGTCGTGGTGGTCGTCTGGAGATCAGCTGAGAGGTGCAAGCCTAGATAGGGAATCGTACCTGCTGCCCATTGGATACTATAGGATCCAACGTTGCCACCACATCGTCAGCATACAGACAGAGCTTATGCCTCTCTCCCCCAAATTGCACCCCAGTGATGAGGGGGTCATCCCTGACCCGTTGGGCCATGGGCTCCATATATAAAGCGAACAGCAGGGGTGACAATGGGCACCCCTGCTGCGTTCCTCGCCGGATAGGAAAGGTCTTTGAGAGGAGCCCATTTATCCGCACCGAGGCCGTAGGATTCGAGTAGCTACTTAGCACCCATGTGATAAAACGCTGTGGCAAACCAAAGTGGGCTAGGGTCTCTGCGAGATAGGGCCAATGCAATCTGTCAAACGCCTTCTCAGCATCGACGGAGAGAAGCATCCGTTCGGCCGGAAAGCGCTCGGATCTATCTATAAGGTGCAGCAAGCGCTTCGTGTTATCAGAGCATTGGCGCCCGGAAACGAAGCCGGACTGGTCTGGGTCTATGAGTCCGGGAAGGTGGGAGGAGAGACGCTGAGCCAGGTTCCCCGTAAAAATTTTAAGAGCAACATTCAAAAGGGAAATTGGGCGGTAGGAAGCACACAGCCGTGTATCCTTGCCCGGTTTAGGAATCACTGCGACGAGCGCTTCCAACATCGAGGGCGGAAGGGGACTGGTGGCCCCAATGGAGTTATATACCCTCGTCATCAGCGGAGCCAGAGTCGTGCAAAAGGTTTTTAAAAAGGCGGAAGAAAAGCCAACCGGGCCTGGGGACTTATGAGGCTTTAGTTGAGCTATGGCCGAGATGACCTCCTCCACACGTATAGGAACTTCTAGCTCCTGAGCCTGACTCGGGGCTAACTTGGCTGTGGCTACCCCAGCCAGGTACTGGGCTGGACCGTCCTCTGGGAGGCTCTGGGCCTCATATAGTGTCGCATAAAATTGCCGGAAGGTGTCTGCTATCTCTTGCTCCGTGGATTGTTCCTGGCCAGAATGATCTATAACCCCGGAGATGTGCAAGGCCTGTCTCTGTGCGCGCAACCTATTGGCCAAAAGCCTCCCGCTTCTATCCCCTCCCACATAAAAGGCATGCCTAAGCCGGAGTGCAGCATATTCGGCCCTGTCCGTATCCAAACCTGCTAACTGCACCCTTGCAGCTTTGAGTTGTTTCCAAATCCTGGGAGCCCCCGTCCTCTGGTGGATACGCTCTAGCTCAGTCACTGCATTGGAAAGTTGCTCCCTTTTCTCCCTCCGTAGTCTATTATCCGCTGCAGAAATCCCAAGGAACTCCCCTCGAACCACCGCCTTCAGGGCATCCCACAGGGTAGCCACCGAGACATCAGGGGTATCGTTGATAGCTAGGTAATCTATTATGGTTTTGGTGATCTGTTGAACCACAGAGCGGCGCTGCAGCATGGGTTCTCTAAGGCACCACAGACGGCGAGGTGATGGGCCGTGAGACAGTCAGTGACACCCGCACCGCCGAGTGGTCAGACAAAGGGCAAGGAAGGATCTCTATGTTATGCGTCAGTTGTGTGAGGGTATTGGAGGTCAAGATATAGTCTATCCTGGCATAGGATTTGTGGAGATGTGAGTAGAAGGTGTACTCCCTAGACGTCGGGTGATGTGATCTCCAAATATCCGTAAGCCCAGCTTCTGTCAACAAGCGTTTCCCTCCCTTATTGATAGCCCCGGTCTGCCCCCACCGCTGGGAGTACCTATCCATGTCGTTATTAAAAACTAAATTAAAGTCTCCCTCTGTAAGCAGTGATCTGTCAGGCAGACTAGTCAGCTCCTGAATTGCCTCCCGGATGAACCGTTCCTGCCCATCATTAGGGACATAAACTGAGGCCACTGTAAAGGCATGATGGCCTAGCGTGAAGGTGTAGGCCAAAAGTCGGCCTTTGATCTCGGCCTGCTTGTGTCCTATTTTGCCCTGGAACCCCGCTGCAACCAGTATCGCTACCCCTGCCGTTTTGGTTGATCACGATGAGAACAACTGATGGGGGAAGGCCTGAGATCTCAATCTGTGTATGTCCTGTGATAGGAGGTGTGTTTCTTGTAGAAGACAAATATGGGCAGTGGAGTTTTCTAGGAAGGACAGGATGGCACGCCTCTTTATAGGGCTATTAAGGCCCTTGACATTGAGTGACAGGATTCTGATATCAGCCATCATCGGAGGAAGTATCTAGCAGCGCTTGACGCCCCCGTGCCCCCAGCTCTACCCCCCGGTCCGCCACATATCATATCTAGACCTGCTTGATGACTCAAGTGAGCTACACCACCGGTATCTTGAACAAAGTGCCTAAGTGTAGTAGGTGGAGGAGGGAAACCCATTACCCCAAACACGAAACAAACAAAGCAAAACTGGAACTGGAAGAGTCCATAAGTGTCCTGGAGTGTGAACCCCATGGTGTGGTGTGAGATGTACAGCAGGAGTCTCCCGCGGCCCCCGCCTCCCCCGCCTCTCCCCAGCCCCAGGTACTCAAAAGGACCCCTTAATCCGCCTGCCCCAAGGAGACCAGCACTATATGTGCCTCAGTCCACAGAGGCGGAGTCTTCAGACAAGGATGCAATAACGGCCTGACGTTCCTTGGCCATAGTCTTGGTGTCCGGCCGATGGCGTGTTGAATTCCTTCTCACCCTTTGCCATTTATCAGGGCTATCACGGCGACTCCCTGTTTCCTCTGGCGTCAGGCCACTACCCTCCTCCTCTGGCAGCTTAAGCAGGTGCAGGGCTTCTCGCAAGGAGCAGATTTGGCGGAGCTTGCCCTCCCACTTGAAAACTATTCTGAATGGGTGACCCCAGGAGTAGGAAATGTCTTTAGAGCGGAGGAATGTTGTAACTGGTTTAAACTCCCGTCGTTTTTGCAGGGTGGAAGCAGCCAAGTCCTGAAATAGGAGAGGCCTGGAAGACTGGTAATCGAGAGGGTGTTTTGCCCGTGCTTCCCGGAGGATCCGTTCCTTGAGTTGGAAGTTGTGTTAATATGTCCGGTGGGGGGGCAGTCGCCGATCTCTTAGGCCCTACGTGGTGGGTCCGGTCCAATTTAGTCTGTTGTTCCGGAGGTGCATCTAGAATATAGCGGAAGAGGCCCACCACAAAAGCCTCAATGTCTTGCCCCTCAAGGCCCTGAGAGACTGCCCGAATCCGAATGTTATTCCTGCGGGACCGGTTTTCGAGGTCCTCCGTGTGGGCCTGGAGGTCCCGGTGCTGATCCTGAAGGCGAAGGACCTCCTGCTGGAGCTGGCAGACCTCCTCATCTCTCGACTGTGTTTGAGTCTCCAAAGAATCCACCCTCTCGCCGACTGAGTCAATGTCTCTGCGCATCTCCCGAAGCTCGAGAGAAACCTCCTTCTTCATCGCGTGGAATTCCTCGGTCAATGTGGCAAAGAGAGACTCAAGAAAACCACGAGTGACCGGCCCATCTGCCCCCCCTGCTCGCGGTCAAGCAAATGTCCCCAGGCCGTGGCGCCGCCTCCGTCCCCCTGGCGCCTGCTTTGGTGAGAAGGTCCTTAACGGAACGCTCCTTCCTCGGTTTGGAGGCCGCCATGTCAACTAAGTCCCGCTGCCCCCTGCAGCTACTATAGGCTGGGAAATTAAGTTCTACAGGGGCTGGCCTGGAAGCCCTGGCGAAGGAAGGGGCAGCAACCGCGCCTCCAATGCTATCCCAGGTACAGGAAGGGTCTCGGCAGTGAGGGAAACCTCAAGGGGGGCGCGCGCTCGATTACCCCTTTCGTGCGGCTCCCCCGCTTGCGTAGCACCTCCTCGCGGGCCGCCCAGCCCTCCACCTAGGCCCGCACTTACTTCTTCACTGCCGGGGGAGGGCGGAACCACTACAACTCGTCCAACGCACCCGCAGCTCCGCCTGTACGCTACCCCCAATCATGCGCTGCAGTGTGCTCCGCTACGTTGCTGCGTGTGCTCACCCACGCACCCTGCGCACGTACAGGCAGTCCTCCCCCTCTGGCGGTCACAGCAGCGAGGAGGGGGTCGGGGTCCCAGAAGAACAAGGCCCACCGCTGGGCGCACCCCTCAGATGCCGGTCTGTTCCAGCGCCTCCACGGCCCGCAAGCAATCTTCAGGCAATCCAGGAGAGCGCACCCGTCCGCACCTCCCCCGTCGTGACCGATGGGAGCTAATTGGCCTTCACGTGGGTCAGGTCTGCTGCCGTCCTCAGCCGCTCACCGCTCACCCACAGTACGTGCGTTGCTGGCTGTCACTCACGGCGAGTCACTGCTGGAGGGGGGAGAAGGCCCCCTCTGGTCAAGTCGCCGGGCTCACCTCCAGACGCTGAGCCCTCTGAACGTCCACCGGCAATAGGCGATCCGGCTTGCGCACAGGCCCGGCGCCGTGCCTCAGTGCGTCCCCCTGCTGGCCGGGCCCCACGCAACAGCCGCTCTGGGCGGACCCAGTTCTGCAGGCGGAGAAGGAACCAACGTCGCAGCAGGGCGTCCTGTCACCCGCACCGGATCCGAGCAGCGGAGACCCACACTGCCGCCCTGGGGAGAGTCGCTGATGCAGCCGCGGCTGCGGCAGGCCACGTCCGCTCCCTCGTGGTCCGGTAGCTCAGGCCCAGCAGCGCGGAGCTGAAGAGTGCTGCTCCTCTCTCGCCCCCGTGTAGCAGCCTTCTCTTACGGCGTCGGAGCTCGCCGAGCAGAATCAGGGGGAGTTTCAGCGGTCTCCAACTCGAATTGGGGTCCGCTTGACAAGGCTATGAGGCCGGGGCCCTGGTGGAAGGCCGGAGCGGCGAGCAGATGCGTCCTACTCGGCCGCCATCTTGACCACGCCCCGATGGTTACTATTTTAGGGTAAAAAGGGGTCGGGGTCATGCAGGGTAGCGTGTTAGGGTTTAGGGTAGGGTTGGGGGTCGTGCAGGGTAGTATTTTAGGGTAGGGAGAGGACTGGGGGTCGGGGAGGGTTGTGCAGGGGTAGTGTTTTAGGGTTTAGGCTAGGGTCTGGGGTCGTGCAGGGTAGTGTTTTAGGGTAGGGAGAGGACTGGGGGTCGGGGGAGGGTCGAGCAGGGGTAGTGTTTTAGGGTTTAGGGTAGGGTCTGGGTTGTGCAGGGTTGTGTTTTAGGGTAGGGAGAGGACTAGGGGTTGGTGCAGGGACATGCAGGAGTAGTGTGTTAGGGTTTAGGGTAGGATCAGGGGTTGTGCAGGGTGTGTTTTAGGGTAGGGAGAAGACGGGGTTAGGGGGAGGATCGTGCAGGGGTAGTGGTTTAGGGTAGGCTCAGGGGGTTGTGCAGGGTAGTGTTTTAGGGTAGAGAGAGGACTGGGGGTCAGGGGGAGGGTCGTGTTTTAGGGTTTAGGGTAGGGTCATGTGGGCCGTGCAGGGTGGGGGACTGGGGATCAGGGAGGGTCATGCAGGGGTAGTTTTTTCGGCTTTAGGGTAGGGTCGGGGGGGTCGTGCAGGGTAGTGTTTTAGGGTATAGGGTAGGGTCGGGGGGGTCATGCAGGGTAGTGTTTTAGGGTAGGGAGAGGACTGGGGGTCGGGGGAGGGTCGTGCCGGGGTAGTGTTTTAGGGTAGGGTCGGAGCAGTGGCGTAGGTAGGCCTCAGGCTGCCCGTGGCGGCCCCTGCGTTTGCCGCCCTCGCGGGGGGGGGGTGCGCGGCCGATTCTTGCGACGGCCGCAGGTTAGAGCGGGGGAGGGGGTCGGAGGTCATGCAGGGTAGTGTTTTAGGGTAGGGAGAGGACTGGGGGTCGGGGAGGGTCGTGCAGGGGTAGTGTTTTAGGGTAGGGTCGGGGGATTGTGCAGGTTGTGTTTTAGGGTAGGGAGAGGACTGGGGGTTAGGGCAGGGTCATGCAGGAGTAGTGTTTTAGGGTAGGGAGAGGACTGGGGTCGGGGGAGGGTCGTGCAGGGGTAGTGTTTTAGGGTAGGGTCGGAGGTCATGCAGGGTAGTGTTTTAGGGTAGGGAGAGGACTGGGGTCGGGGAGGGTCGTGCAGGGGTAGTGTTTTAGGGTAGGGTCGGGGGATTGTGCAGGTTGTGTTTTAGGGTAGGGAGAGGACTGGGGGTTAGGGCAGGGTCATGCAGGAGTAGTGTTTTAGGGTAGGGAGAGGACTGGGGTCGGGGGAGGGTCGTGCAGGGGTAGTGTTTTAGGGTAGGGTCGGGGGATTGTGCAGGTTGTGTTTTAGGGTAGGGAGAGGACTGGGGGTTAGGGCAGGGTCATGCAGGAGTAGTGTTTTAGGGTAGGGAGAGGACTGGGGTCGGGGAGGGTCGTGCAGGGGTAGTGTTTTAGGGTAGGGTCGGAGGTCATGCAGGGTAGTGTTTTAGGGTAGGGAGAGGACTGGGGGTCGGGGAGGGTCGTGCAGGGGTAGTGTTTTAGGGTAGGGTCGGGGATTGTGCAGGTTGTGTTTTAGGGTAGGGAGAGGACTGGGGGTTAGGGCAGGGTCATGCAGGAGTAGTGTTTTAGGGTAGGGAGAGGACTGGGGTCGGGGAGGGTCGTGCAGGGGTAGTGTTTTAGGGTAGGGTCGGAGGTCATGCAGGGTAGTGTTTTAGGGTAGGGAGAGGACTGGGGTCGGGGAGGGTCATGCAGGGGTAGTGTTTTAGGGTTTAGGGTAGGGTCGGGGGATTG
The DNA here is from genome assembly GCA_963921515.1 of Calotriton arnoldi. NCBI lineage: Eukaryota > Metazoa > Chordata > Amphibia > Caudata > Salamandridae > Calotriton > Calotriton arnoldi. Next base: position 1,211,278 of record CAWUFW010005814.1, read on the forward strand.
TGCAGGTTGTGTTTTAGGGTAGGGAGAGGACTGGGGGCCGGGGCAGGGTCATGCAGGAGTAGTGTTTTAGGGTAGGGTCGGGGTTGTGCAGGGTAGTGTTTTAGGGTAGGGAGAGGACTGGGGGTCAGGGGGAAGGTCATGCAGGGGTAGTGTTTTAGCGTTTAGGATAGGATCGGGGGGTCGTGCAGGGTAGTGTTTTAGGGTAGGGAGAGGACTGGGGGTCAGGGGGAGGGTCGTGCAGGGGTAGTGTTTTAGGGTTTAGGGTAGTGTCAGGTGGGTCGTGAAGGGTGGTGTTTTAGGGTAGGGAGCGGACTGGGGGGAGGATCATGCAGGGGTAGTGTTTTAGGGTTGGGTCAGGGGGTGCAACTTACCTTAGACACTTTTACCAAGTCTATGCCTTCACCACGCATGCCTTTGTGTTGTAATGGCATGCGTGGTAAAGGCATATTCATGGTGAAAGTTTGCGTTGTGATGGTAGGTCGTGGTAAATGTATTTCTGTAGTAATATCCGCGTTGTAATGGCACGCGTGGTATTAGTACGCATTGTAACGTGTCATATTCCTTTGCATGGCCTCATAGATATGGAGTAAGGCAAGGCAGCGCAAAGCCGTAAATCCTTGCGCCATGGAGCACTGTATTGTAAATAAAGCGCATCCATGGCGTTGTTAGGGCATTTGCGGCAGCTGCAAGAAATCAGACGCATCGATGCGTCAGTTCTTGTACATATGCCCCTCAGTTTTGCTGATTGGAATGAAGGATAATATGCAAATTTGGTTTTCCTGACTGGTAAAACCATTAGGCATTTTTACAAGGAGCTATGCCACAGCAGCGTAATTTTTCTTTGACGCAGCGGCGGCGTAATCAGTGCTCCACACTGCTCCATATTGACAAACTGACGCACAGGGCCCAATGCGACAGTTTGTAGAGGCCTGCGTCACATTATGCCTGCGCCAGGTGTAATGTATGCAGGGTAGGCATTCTTATGTTAAAAGCCATGTAGAACTGACGCAGTGAAATTTACATTTAAACTGCGTCACTCTACGACTTGAAGGCGTCAAAATCCCTATGCCTTCTCAGACCAGGCGTAAGGATTGACACCGGGCTTTTAACATGGGACTCAACTCTGTGTTCTGGTGCATTGCTGGAGTTGCGTCAGTCTTACGACCAACTCCAGTAATGCGTCACTTTAGCACCAAAAGATGTGTCAAAATTTCTGACGTATCCGTGAATCCTTGCACCATGGAGCACTGTATTATAAATACAGCGCATCCATGGCGTTGTTAGGGCATTTGTGGCAGGCGCAAGAAGTCTGACACATCGATGTCGATGCGTCGATTCTTGTAAATATGCCCCATGTGCGTTCACTCATCCTGAGCTGGAAAACCTGAAATAGATATCTTTATTCCCTACACAGATTTTGTCAGGTACTGCCTGGCAAAATGTGCCTGGGGAAAAATTGGAGTCTGTACTTGCTCAGGGCTCATGAAGTCAAATCGTACAAAAACAATAATTTACACCTGATTCAACTTTATTCTCTAGACTCTTAATAAGGCCCTGTATGCTATGTTTTATGTCTGGTGCATTGCAGGGCCAGATTCACAAAAATACCTTGCATTTCCAAAGCCATGGCAGCTGACTGCGAATTCACAGATGTGCACCGTAATTCACAATTGAGTTTTGCCAGTACGTTTGCCAGGTATAGTGTACACCTTGCAAGTGCTTGCTAGTCCTCTTTCATTGTGAATTGCGAGATAATGCACAAATACTTTGTAACCTGCCAGCACTTGCAAAGCATGGAATGGTTGCAGACTTTCAAAGGCAAGCAGTAACAATGCACAGAGTGTAGGGTTAACTACATACATTGTTATTACCGGGCACGACACGCCCTCCGCCTACCATTACTACTGGGCAATGTACTTACATATTGGAAACAGGCTCTTAAGTACACAGCTGTCCCCTCAAATTACGCCCCGAGCTTACCACTAGGAGTACTGCCGACACCGTGGGTTTACTCACATCCATTGGGTTGGAGCCTTGGGAATCTGCCGGGGTTCACATGATGGGAGACATGTTTGTGGACGGACAACTCGTGCCACACCAGGGGCCAGATTTACTAGTTTGTCATGCAGCGCAGTGCAGCAGCAGCAAATGCTGCGCTGCGTGAGAAGTAGAGAGAAGGAGAGAACCATATTTACAGAAATATGGCACTTTCCTCCCCTCTACCGAACGCCAGTGCAGAAATGTCCTGCTGTGGGCCAGGGACACATCTTTGTGCCATAGTGCAAGGGTGTCTCCATGACTCTAGCATAGGTTTTGTACTGGAAGGGTATTATATTTTTTATTTATAAAGGTTTATATAGCACGAACATGACCCAAGCGGGTATCAGAGCACTTCACAATTCTGGGTAGGTAGGATACAAAATTGGGAAGAGAACCCTTCCAGTACAAAATATTGTGCTTAGACTAACTTTAAATCTTTTCCCACTTTGTATGTGTGCTGTACAGTGCAGCACACATGTAAAGTCGTAAAAGAAAGGAGAAATTAAAGCATTTCTGAAATGGGCCCTATTTTCTGAAACTAAACCTTGTCTAATTTTTTTAAGTAAATAGAGCTTAGCGTCAGAAACCTTGGGTGGTTGCATGGGAACACCCATGAACCACCCATGGTATGCCCCCTTGGCGCCAAGTAATGCAAAGCAGCGCTATGCGCTGCTTTGCGTTACTTTCAAGTGATTTTCCAGCATAAAACAGGTTTTACGCCGGAAAGTAAAGAGGTGAAAAAAAGATTTAGTGTAAGTTTGTGTCACTTTTGTGACTCAAACACGGTGCAAAACCTCAGTAAATAGAACCCCAGGACCTTTTTCAGGCTCACGGATTGTCTAACGCTCTCTTTTTAACCCACGCCAACATCTCCAGGTACATTCGCACACATTGGGCACCAGCAAGTACACACTCTATCATTCAGGCGGTATACGAAACGGGCACCAGTAGACACCTGGTATAATGGCTGTATAAAGGCCTGCGCACCTCATCTACACATTTTATTGGCACCCCTTCGAGCTTGGTGGGAGGAAGATCTTGGTCGTGCCTTACGCGATAACAAAATGGCGTTTTCTCATCAAATATCATAGCATGATTCCTCGCAATTCCCTGTTCAAATTTATCCAATTCTCACTTCTACACAGAGCTTATTTTACACCTCAAAAATTACACACAATATTCCCCACAGTACCCCCGAAATGCCTCAGATGTCATGCAGACTCTGCAGACCTATTATACATGTTTTGGGCATGTCCCTCCTTGAAATCCTATTGGGCTGACGGCCACTCAGCCTTGGCGGATCTGGCGGGGGTCTCTCTCTAGAACATCGCTGAACTATGTATCTTGAGCATGTACCCACGCCCCAAGAACTCTAAAACCACATTGTGATTTGTTGACTTGGCGCTTATACTTGCTAGGCGACAGACTATCAGGTGTTGGAAACCCACTGAGCCCCCCTTGTGGCCAGCTGGCGGGAAGAGGTCATACACTAGTGCACGGCCGAGGGACAAGTATTACATAGAGAAGAGTATAGAGGACTTCGAAAACAGCCCATAGCTTTATTGTGGCATGGTTTATTGGAAACATTAAAGTCCCACATGGATGATAATTAGGGACATGTAGATAGGGAGAGGCACCCACCTCGTAGACATTGCTGATGCCCCCAACTGGCATTCCTCGTGACTGTTGCTAAGTGGCAGAATACGCCTATGGTCTTAGCGCCGGCATGCGCTTCATGTCGACCTCTCCTTTAGGGTCTCGCCCCCTCCTTCCCCAAGACCCTCCGAACAATCCTATTTCTCAAAATCACACATGGCAGAAGACTAGTTGGGGTTAGGGTGGGGGGAACAGTATAGGTCATTTGTTTGAGTTGCATAATCTCATCACTATAGGGATACACAGCTTCAATATATCTCGTTAATATCCATTATGTGATGTATCAACCGAATTAACTGTCACAAAGTTTACAATGCACATATCCTTGAATGTCTAAAAACGTACATTATTGAGAAGGACTCAATATATGGCATGTATCTTCTTTAATATGATAAAACTCAACTTATGGGGTCTACCCAATAACCCTAAGAACCAGGGTGAAAACAATCTACTCAAATTACTGTGGTTCACTTGGGATAGCAAAACCTGCAAAGAATAATGCTATGTGAATAATTTAGGATATATGTGTAGTAAGCCTAACACCCAGAACCACACACCAAAAAATCATATATACACAAATATAGAGATAGATCAACAAACAACAGAAATGATCAAATCCTACAATTTGTTCATGGAATTTTATCAACAACAAATCTGGAGCGACACTAAACAGACTGATATAAGCTATACAGAGTAATAGGCTACTGCTTGTGGAACAAAAGACAACAAGGTAATTAGGTACGACAGCAGATAAACAGATTTTTGGATCCAAGGTCAAACATATCAACACTTGAGCAAACAATTTAGCAGTCCATATTACGATAGTACAAGTCGATGTTTCGGCCCCACGGTTAACTTGACTAGGGCCATCATCAGGACAAAGTGTTGAGAGGAACAACCACAGCACAGAGTAGGACAGAGTATGCCAGAGGAGTAATCCTAACAGAGCATACTAGTACATGAGAGAGCTACAAAGGGCTCTAGGTAGTGGAATCCAATGAATCACGCAACCACCAATAATCTATATCGTTACCCCAGTGCGTACTAATTATCCAGTGGGGAAGGCACCCAACCATCATGTGCCAGTAGTGCCTTGAAGCCAGACAGCAATACAGCCAGTTAATGCGTAGTGGGAAAAAAACCTGCCCGAGGACCCTTAACAGTTCGAAGTCAGGAGTAGGCAGCATGCTCAAGGAGCACAGTATGCCCCCACCTCCATACCCAATGTGCATTTCACAATGTGTTATTTTTGTGGCATTGCCTCCACTGTTCCCTTAAAACATAGGAGTTATAATGCTGCACACTGCAACTATGAATGTTGAGATGGAGTTCACCTTTGCCGTCCCCTCACCACCCTTGTGGTGCACAAGTAGGCACACACTCAATTCCCAACCCCTTTAATTTTAATAAGATGGGTAGTGTTGCCCCTTACTTCTCACAGTCAGTTTACACAGTGAAGGATTAGCAATTCGTTCACAGCAGAAAGAGTGACATTGCTAGTTGGCCCATGCAAGGCATTGCACTGCAGGTAGCCTCTTCATGAATATGTCTTGTGATGTTATTTCCTCACACTTTCAACTGTGTTATCAGTATTTACTTACTTTTTGAGGCTTTGTAGTCTGGGCAGAAAGTGCATGAACCCATTGATATACCTCATCACTTAAAATATTCATAGCTGCTCATTTGCTGGTTAGGAGAATCCTTCTGGTCCCACCACTGAATAGCCAACAACCAGAATACTATTTATGTACAAGGTGTTGGGAACAAAGGGCCAGATGCACGAACATTTAGAATAGCGATTTCCAAATAGCCATTTTTTTTAGTATCGCCGTATGGTAATCGCTATTCTTAATGTATGAAAGTTTTATTTTTAAATTCCAGATTCCTAGTGGGTCGCAAACCAACCTACTTCATGAATACTAATGAGGTAGGTCCCACTTTGCTACCCTTTAGGAATAACAGCCGTCACAGTGATGGTGGCCTGCTGGGATCAGCAGACACCATGTCTATGATTGCTTTTAAATTAAATTTTTTTAATGCAAACTGTGGATACATTTCCAAACAAAAAAATTACCAGTTTAACTCTCATTTTTTAAGAAAAGGCAGTGGTCCTTTTTTACCATTCTCAAAGGGGAAGACGTCAGTTGGGGACCCCCTCCTGTTTGCTTAATGGCTTACCACCTCCTTTGAGGGCCGGAATTCCATCACAAACAGTAATACATACCATACAGTATTGCTCTTTAGAAGGGATGCCCTAAACATGCCCCTTCCAAATAGCGACTCTTTATGATTTTCTAAACCCATTTAGCAACTTGGTAATATGTTACTGAATTGCTAAATGGGTTTAGTACACTTGTACAAGTATTTTGCGGTAGCAATGCCCGTGATTTAGCGAATTGCATGCTTTGCAACTGCTAAATAGCTTCATACATCTGGCCCAAGTGCCTATCAAAGTAAAACAGGTTATTGCCTCCAATTTTATATTTTCTAAATTAGAGAAACTAGTTTTTTATTTTTATTACCAAATTAGAGAAACTACTTTTTTTAAATTGCACCCCTTGAAAAGATAGCTCCACCACAAAAGTATTCCGCATTCATGTGTTCCAAATTATATTACAATTAAATATTGGATACCACATTTTTTCCACAGGTAACCTTGGTTTGGTGGCTCAGTGGACTAATGCATCCACAGAAAAGAACCACTCCAGGGTTCTGTGTTTGGCACCATGGTTAAAATCCTGGTAGGCCCACTAAGACTTTTATCCTTATGAGGTCGATAAATTGTATTGCTATAAGTTTGGTAGCAATAAACATCCATTATCTGTCAATAGCATTAAGAGACTGCTTAGTTTTGAATGTGTGCTCTACAAACACGCTTGTATGTTAATCTGGCTCTGCGAGCAGTTAACATTTGAGTGCTCTGTAGATCATGAATTTGAATACCGACAAGACTAACTTATGATACTTTGCGTATCATTAAATTGGATAATAACAAAAACTGTACTTCACATTGCTTGGAAACAGCAGAATCATGTTATTAAGAGCTTTATAAAAACAAGTTATTCTAAGTTACTTAAAAGACTGAGTTTAGTAGTTATCAATGCCAACTGCATAGAGACAAAAGGCATTTCAGCTCACTCTGTCATCTCTTCTATGTGGCTCGTCCATAGTTAAAGACTGGGCAGCCACCCACTAACCTCCTCAATAACTTATTTAAACGCCAACGTTGGACACACGCTCGACTCTATTTTCTCCGCCAGCGGAAACGTCACCCACAGCCACACTACTGAACTCCTCTGGACCGACCACCACTGCGTGCACTTCGCCTCCACCAACCCCACCGTACACCAACGCCTTAGCCGCCCCCCTCCCCTCCGGCCGTAGCTGGAACAAGGTCTCCGAAGAACAACAGCTCACCGCTTCCCTCAGCACTACTACATCGCTGACGCCAATATCGCAGCACGCAACCTCCACCGATGGCTCTCCAGCTGCTCCGACACTCTGGCACCCCTCAAGAAGGCACTCGGCAAGCAACACTCCAAGAAAGACAGCTGGTTCACTCCTGCCCTCCATGAGTCCAGACGCACCTACAGGTGATTAGAAAAGAAATTGAGGAAAAACAAAACCCCGGAAACCCACACAACCTTCAAAGACGCAATCACCGCAAGCCATCTCCTCCTCAAAACCTCAAAGAAAATGGCCCTTGAGGACAGAATAAGTGCCAATGCACACAACAGTGAAGAACTCTTCGCCATCGTTAAGGAGTTTGCCAAGCCCAACAGCGAGACCACGGATGTCCCATTCTCTCAAGACCTCTGCAGCAAACTCAGCACCTTCTTCCACCACAAGATCAGGCAGATCTACGACAGCTGCGACACCCAAGACACTCCCACCAAGCCTCACACCGCCGCACCCAACCAAGCCGTACCCCAACAGATCCTGCTCAACTGGACCCCGCTCACCACAGACATCACTCTCAACACCACGAAGAGCATCCACTCAGGAACCCCCTCGGACCCATGCCAGCACCACATCTTGCACAGAGCAGCAACCGCCATCGCCCCGGAGCTGCACCATCAACTGCTCCATCAAGATGCCACCTTCCCCGATGACTAGAAACACGCTGAGATCAACCCTCTGCTAAAGAAACCATCCGCTGACCCGACAGACCTTAAGAACTTCAGAACCATCGCCCTGCTCCCCTTCCCAGACAAGGTCATCGAGAAGGCCATCAACACCCAACTATCCAAGTTCATCGAAGCAAACCACGTCCTGGACATCTCCCAATCCAGCTTTGGAAGCAACCACAGCACCGAGTCTGCACTTCTCGCTGTCACCGACGATATCCGCTCCCTCCTCGACCAGGGTGAAACCGCAGCCCTCATCCTTCTGGACCTCTCAGCCGCCTTCGACACCATCTCCCACAGCACCCTAATCACGAGTCTCCACTATGCCGGCATCTGCAACAAGGCCCTGGACTGGATCCACTCATTCCTCACCAGTTGAACACAGCGAGTCAGACTACCTCTGTTCCTCTCCAAACCCACGGAGATCAGCTGTGGAGTACCCCAGGGCTTCTCCCTGAGCCCCACCCTCTTCAATGTCTACATGGCTCCTCTCACGGCCATCGTCAGGAACTACGGACTCAACATTGTCTCCTACGCCGACGACACCCAACTGATCCTCTCCCTCACCAATGAACCCACAACCGCCAGAAACAACTTCCACAGCGGGCCGCTGCCACCCTGATGAAAAACAGTTGCCTCAAACTCAAGTCAGACAAGACTGAAGTCCTCATCCTGGGACCCACCCCCTCAGCCTGAGACGACTCCTGGTTGCCCTCCGCATTGGGAACCCCACCCACCCCCACAGACCACAGACGAAACCTCAGTATCATACTGGACTCCTTGCTCACAATGAACCATCAGATCAACGCTGTCTCCTCATCATGCTTCTGCACGCTTCGCCTGCTTTGAAAGATGTTCAGATGGATCCCCACCGAATCCAGAAAAACGGTCACCCACGCACTCATCAGCAGCAGATTCGACTTCAGCAACGCACTCTACGTCGGCATCACCCAGAAACTCCTCCGGAAACTACAGAACGTTTAAAACGCCGCAGCCAGACTGGTCCTCGACATTCCCTGCTGCAGCCATATCACTGAACATCTCAGAGAACTCCACTGGCTCCCAGTCAATAAAAGAATCACTTTCAAGCTCCTCACGCATGCCTACAAAGCCCTCCACAAAGCAGGACCAGCATACCTGAACCACTGCCTGTCATTCCACGTACCCACCAGACACCTCCACTCCGCCCTTCTGGCTCTGGCCACCGTCCCTTGGCTCCTCAAGACTAAAACCGGAGGAAGATTCTACAACTGCGGTTTTGCAGGCCCTGATGTTCAATTGCTTGAAAATTGGTAGAAGCCAATAACGTCTAAGCGAGGACAGAGAGAGGCACAAGCATAGAACATGTGGAAGTGATTTCTGTGTGGAACCACAGAGTGTACATGAGACATCCTGAATGCCAGTCAGACGACCATTCTTGTATGCTTTATGCGGGATTAAACCAAGCCACAAGCGCAAAAGTTGCAACTTGATGTTAAGATTGGAAGCGATAAATACGGCGGAGGAGTTATTGGTTGATATAGAGTAGACGTTATATCAGCGATCCTTTTTGTGTGGATGATTTGTAAATCCTCTTGGGCTGACAATAGCCTGGCTTGCTTCTACAATAGCTCCAAAAGACTTTTCGGAGGCAACGTGGCCTGCAGGTCTTTCACAATGAGTAGATCCGTGGCCACCAGATAGAGCGAGTGGAGATCCGATTCCAGGTCCTGAACTATGTCCCACAAGAGCTGTTTTAGAGATCCCGGCTCAGCAGTGGAAAGCTTGGCAGACAAAGAAAGCTGGCATTGAGACCATACTCTTGATGGGCCAGGTTTAATTCCAGGCATATCTGAGCATTTCTTGTGCAGGCCGGTAGCTTGAAAAGATGCCTACAACATTGGTATTGGGCCTGGTCAAGCCAGCTTGATATACGATTTAGATAAACAAATGATCCGTATGCAAGCGGGTGTGCATCCGATGATTTTACGGATTGCCGACAAATCCTGACCTGAAAGGTTCTTAAAAAGACGATGGAAGACAAAAGTAAGAGCCTTAGCTGAAGTGGCCAGGGCCTCAATGTGAGCAGATGGGAGGCCTCGGTCATTTACTAGACCTCCAGATATTTAATGTTGGGCCCTCTTTCTACCTTCTGGCCATTTACAAACCAGGCTACTTTTTGATGCTCCTTTTGCCAAAGATTAAGATCTTGGTTTTCAATATGTTGATGCTGAGCTTGTTGATCTTTCAGCAGCCGGCCAGGCAGGTCAAGTCACTTTGGAGACCAATTGCAGTTTAGGGCAGAAGTAATGTATCATCAGCGTATTGTTATACATGAACCCTCCGCCCTAAAAGTTCAGGCGGGAAACACTTTGCAATGCTGATATGGTCATTCAAATCCGCAAGATATAAATTGTAAAAATAAGGGGGCCATAATACAGCCTTGTTTAAGGCCCTGATTAGTATAAATCTTTATTGAAAAGGACCACTTGCTGGACATTCATACTTTGACCCATGTGTTCGTATAAAGACTCCTGATGGCTAACAATAGACGCAAAGGAATACACTATTCTGTCAGTTTAGCCCATATCAAGCCTCTATCAACTTTGTCAAAGGCTCTGGAAAAGTCAATGAATGCACTTTAAATTTGACCAGGCTCCTTTTTTATCGTTTTTTTTTATCAAGACCAACATGCATGGCAGATTTACCTCAGTGCCCTGACCCTTTTGAAATCCAGTCTGCGTAACTGGGAGTATTTTATTATCTTGTGCCCAGGCCTTCAAATCTATGTGCAGAATTTCTGAATTGCATTTTCCCTCCACATCCAGGAGGGCAAAGAATCTGAAATTGTCCTGCTTATCCAGAGAGCCCTTCTTGTGAATTGGTGGGAACCACGCCAACACTCAGGCACCAGATTTTTTACTAAAGAGGTGTTGAACAGAAGGGTCAAACAGATGGACCATTTGTCAATTGCTGCCTTAAAGATGCTCACTGGAAGGCAGTTTGGGCCAGGGGCACCTGCAGAGCGGATCCTCACCCAAGTATTCAGGACCATCTCATTGGTAATTTGGTTTAATGTACCACCCGAAATACTGGGCCTGTCGTCGGACAGTGGCAGCAAGTCCACGTGGGCAGAAGTTTGATCGACATACAGAGAGGAAAAGTATGCCGTGCAATCAGCCACAGAGATGTTGGACAATTCCTTTTGTTTTTGGTTCTCAGATAAATTATAAACCATGAGCTAGAATTATTTTGAGTCTCTGGCTTTTTTGCCAAGAAGACCGCCTTCTATTGGATGTCCAGCTCACGCAGCCCTTTCTTGTAGAGGAGGACCTCGCCTGGCAGTTCGCTCTGGACTGTTCCCATGGGGCACAGGGTCAAGACTGATTTGCATATGGCTGGGTCCAAACTGGGGTGGCATAGTGGGCAAAGGAACAATGGATTTAACCCAGATCTCTTGACTGGGTGAGAATGTTTGAATCATTCAGCATTCCGTCCATCATTTGTTGCAGTTGCACTTTTCACCATAAGTGGGACGGGTATACCCAGACGTGGGTCCCTTCCTCACTGTTCCACTGGATTCAAGCTAGCCTGGCTGAGGAAGGGTGACATACCCTGAAACCGGTCCCATGATGCTTGTTTACGCTCCAGGGAGGACCTGGCTTGGCAGTTCTGTCTGGACTGTTCCCAAGGGGCACAGGGTCAAGACTGATTTGCAAATGGCTGGGTCCAAACTGGGGTGGAGTAGTGGGCAAAAGAATGATGGATTTAACCCAGATCTCTTGACTGGGGGATAATGTTTGAATCATTCAGCATTCCATCCATCATTTGTTGCAGTTACACTTTTCGCCCTAAGTGGGACGGGTATGCCCAGACGTGGGTCTCTTGCTCACTGTGCCACTGGATTCAAGCTAGCCTGGCTGATGAAGGGTGACATACCCTGAAACCGGTCCCAGGATGCTTGTTTCCGGTCCAGGGAGGACCTGGCTTGGCAGTTCGGTCTGGACTGTTGCCATGGGGCACAGGGTCAAGACTGATTTGCATATGGCTGGGTCCAAACTCTGGTGGCGTAGTGGGCAAAAGAACGATGGATTTAACCCAGATCTCTTGACTGGGGGAGAATGTTTGAATCATTCAGCATTCCATCCATCATTTGTTGCAGTTACACTTTTCGCCCTAAGTGGGACGGGTATGCCCAGACGTGGGTCCCTTGCTCACTGTGCCACTAGATTCAAGCTAGCCTGGCTGATGAAGGGTGACATACCCTGAAACCGGTCCCAGGATGCTTGTTTCCGGTCCAGGGAGGACCTGGCTTGGCAGTTCGGTCTGGACTGTTCCCATGTGGCACTGGGTCAAGACTGATTTGCATATGGCTGGGTCCAAACTGGGGTGGCGTAGTGGGCAAAAAAATAATGGATTTAACACAGATCTCTTGACTGAAGGAGAATGTTTGAATCATTCAGCATTCCTTCCATCATTTGTTGCAGTTGCCCTTTCTTGTAGAGGCATCACCTGTAATTCTTACGTACTAATTTAATCTCTTCTTTCCGGGCACTATTAGTTGGATCCTTACGCTCTACCCTTATGCTTCTGTTGAGCCGTCTTTTAAGCGTTGTAAGTTCGCAGATGTTAATCGGTCCTAGGTGGGAGCTACTGGAGGCATGTGAAAAAGGTTGTACATCTACTAAGGATTTTAACAAGCCATTACTAAGGTCCAACCATGTTTCAATTGAGATTGGAGGCACTTTTGATTCAAAAAGGAGATGTGTTTGTAATAGCTTTGTAATCAGAAGTTCTAAGTTGACATCCCACGTTATCCTCTTGACAGTTTCCAAATCCACTTGATCTCCTAACAGGATTTCCTTGTGTAAAGGGGTGATCTTCAAACAGAGGGAGCCTGTTAGTATGGCATGGTCGCTTATTAAGTTATGGTCAATTTTGAATTCCGAGGTCCGATTAAAGTCTTGGATCGTAACCCAAAGGTAATCTAATGTTGCAAGTCTTTTGCATGACGTATAAGTATAGACGGTGCCGCGATCAGTGATGGTCCTACCATTCAGGGAGCGCAGCCCCATTATTCGGAGGGCAGAGGACAGCTCAACATTAAGCTTTGAACGTCTGAAAGAAGGGGAGGCTTTTAGCGAGGGAATGCTCCATATTTTATCTTCGACTCCCAACCATTCAAGCTAATTTGTAATCATCAACAAGTTGCCACAGAAGTCACTAGCTACTAGCCATATGGAGTTTAAGTGATCCGGTCTTAGATGATTCAAGGTGTCAATCAGATATTGTATCGTATTCCTTTTTTCTCCAAGCTAGGGTTTATATATATTCACGAGCACCAGTGAATTTGGCGGGCTAAGCTGCACAGCTTAAAATGAAGGCTTCGGCCTCTAAACTCAATACATTCTGCACTGTAAATAAGTGCATACTTGAAGTGTGGTCTAAAAGTATAGTAAGAATGTAAATACTATATTATATGTTGTGTTTTTTAAGAATATAATTTTATGGTGACAACATTAAAACTGATATGCTTTAACAATAATACCTAACAAATATTCTCTGCCATTAACATACTTCTCTTGATGATTTGAATCAACACTTTAGCTCCCGCTTCATTTCGAGGGTTAAATCGACCAGTTTCTTTTCACTGTGATCGTGCGCTACACTAAGGGGTATATTCACAAGAACGTGCGCTAAACATCTCCAAAAAAGGTTAACGCAACTTTACACATCGCAGTCTATCGTGGGAAAATAACCCCGTTTTAACGTGGAATTCACAACACGGCAGTACCATGCGATAGTTTCCCGAAAACGCAGCCAATGTCCGCGATACACCCACTGCGACGGCGATAAAAACACAAACCCCAACACGAAAAAACATGCGATGGGACAAACCGCGATGAGGAAATCAGCGATAAGCAGCGCCAGGTCTGCAATACACACAAGGCAGGTGGGAAAATCACTACAAAAGTAGAAAAAACCCACAAACACAAAATAACCAACACCGAAGCACCATGGAGGCAGCCGGAGCAGGCGCAGAGGACGAGCGGAACCCCACAAGCACCCCGGACGACCAGCCTGGGACCTCAGGGACAGGGAAGGACAAGGACAAGAAGAAGAGGAAGAGGCGATTCGGTCCGCAGGAGAATAGGATCCTGGTCACAGAGGTGATGGAACACCATCAAGAACTGTTCTTCACCTCCAACGTGTCATTGGGCACCAAAAATGGAATATGGCGGTCCATTGTGGACAAGGTGAATGCCGTAGGAGAGCACAGGAGGTCAATGGACGAGGTCAAGAGGCGATGGATTGACATCAAGCGCAAAACTAAGGAGAAACTCGCAGGCAACCAGAAGGCAGCAATGCAGACTGGAGGTGGGAGTCCAGCGCCACAGCTAGAGCTGGATGACATGGAGGAGCTGGTGTCGACAGTCATCAGCGTGGAGACCGTGGCAGGAGTTGGGGGAGCGGACACTGCTCGACATGACACAACACAACAGCAACAGGGTGAGTAACCACCAGGTACTGGGGGGACGGGGGAAGATGGCCACAATGGCACACATGCACAATCAAGCAGAGCACAGTGCACACCCACAATGACTCTGGATCATGACCCTGATCTACAAACTGTCACAATGTACATTGCCATGCTGTCTGAATGTGAACATGTACCATGCTGCTACATACATGTGGACACTTTGTAATACAGCATCTCCCGTTCACATTGCAGAGGCACCGTCAACACCTCCTGCAGAGCAGTCCCAGCCACTCTTCACTGATGACGAGGAGGACACCCCCAGCATCGACACCCAAGCCCTCCAAGACATCATTGACATCATCCGCAACTCCCCTCCAGGATGAGGGCAGCCCAGCTGCATCGAGGAGACCCCACCCACTCCACAAACCACCCAGCAGGAGGCACCCACAACCCCGGCTGTCTCCCAGGACCCCCACGAACAACACATGGCCTTCCAACGCCATGTGTTGGAGGGCCAGAGGGAGATGGCTGAGTAGGTGTGGGTGGGGTTCGACCTCATGGCTACCAAACTTGACGCCATCCATGGGTGTCTAAGTCCCATCAGGGACCACCTCCAGTCCCTAACGGACACCCACAGGCCGCTACATGGTCTCCAACGAGCCCTGGCTGACATCGCTGGAGTCATGACTCGGAGACAAGAACACCTGTCCGCTCAGAGTGGCTCCGGCGATCTCAGCCATGAGCTGGCACACATGCGGAGGCTCATGGAGTACATGGTGCGGATGGAGGTGGAAAGGATGGCAGCCACCACTGCACATCAGCTAAATGTAGCTGGGATCTACCATGCCCTGCAGATCCTCATCATGGCATTGCTGCCACGAGGCGTGGCGCAGATGAATGCTGCTGCTCCTACACCATCCACATCTCCACCCCCTGGTGTGTCAGTGCCTCACAGTGCGGCAGACATTTCCACTCCGGCACCTGATGTGTCACTGCCACACAGTGCGGACGACAATCCACCTCCGGCCCCTGATGTGTCAGTGGCACACAGTGCTGCAGCCGGAACTGCACCACCCACAGGTGAGGCAGAGCACACATTCGAGGACGAGGACGTGGATGGGATTGAGATCAGAAGGAGGCACTAGCATTAATTTCCGCCACCTGGCCTGTTGCTGCTTGGTGCCGCACATGGCCCCATGACCTTCCACCGACCCCCGATACACTCTGCTGCACTCACCTTGGACCGCGACATGGACTGCCATATCCTGTTTGGTGACCAATGACACGGCGACCAGACTGCGGACTGTACTCTTCCTCTTCCGCTGTACTTGTCATTCCCCGATGGACTCTGGCTGGCCCTCCACGGGCCCATATTGTGAAGTGGGGTTGGCATGGCCCTGTACTGCTCCAGCTGCAAAACTGCACTGGATGTGCATTAAACATTCAGAAACGCACTGCTGTGTCATGTCTTTCATCATTCAAGTATGAATGTGTGGATGAATGTAGGGTCAGTGATTGCCCCTAACGTCAATGATGCTCATCTAGTGGGATTCCAGTCACAGTGTGCTACATTGCTGATTGCGTTCCGGGTGCCGTAGACACTACAACAGGGACACACGCATCAGTCACTTCCTTGTCCGGACATGGACATGGACTGAACCATGCCCAGAGCCCCCGAGTCATTGTTGCAAGCCCTGCGCTGGTCCGGCGTACACCAGGCCAGACCACTCCGCTTACGCTCCGAGGGGGGGGGCACATAGATACATGTCGCAGGTTTACACGCTAGTAGTCTGCAGGTCACTGGTCTAGTTGTCAGCATGTCACGGCCACTCCCTGAGGGCAGGTTTGCACACACACCACACCCATCCGGCACAGGCGTCACAGGCCATGTGACCCCGCCAATATAAGGGGCTGACAACGTCACATTCCCCACTGCCGGAGGTGACTGGATGACAGACGTTCCACGATTCTCAATCATAAAGGGCCCATGAGTTGTTGCGCACAGGGTTAGTGGCACCCGAAGCCATGCGGCCGTCACGGGCCTACCACCACGTGGCGCTGACTGGGGTTGCACATGGTTAGTGGCACCCGAAGCCATGCGGCCGTCACGGGCCTACCACCACGTGGCACTGACTGGGGTTGCACAGGGTTAGTGGCACCCAAAGCCATGCGGCCGTCACGGGCCTACCACCACGTGGCGCTGACTGGGGTTGCACAGGGTTAGGCGCACCGAAATTGCTGAGCAGGTGTGCAGCCTGCGATGATGACGTGTGCACTGATGTGGTCTCTGCCATTGATGCCTCAGAACTCAGCGTCATGTGTGGGACCTGCTGGGCCGCGGTGCAGGTCGGCATGATGTGGAGCATGCCATGGTCGCGGGACCGGGGCCTGGAGCTTGCACGGGCACGTGGTGTGCCCACTGGGGGACACACACCATTGGCAGCAGGTGAGCAGTGGGGCCTGGGTGCGCAAGGGCGGACAGCCGGCGCTGGCCGGCGGGAGGGGCTAGGGTTCGGCTGCATGTGTGCGCAGGGGCGGACAGGCATTGTTGCTGTGTGCAGTGAGATGGACTCTGCCATGATTGACTCTGGCCTAGATTACAGATTGCAGACCTGGTGGCTTGCAGTGTATACCGGCACGTGGTTGGAGACACACCGGTGGCAGCAGGTGAGCAGTGGTGCCTGGGTGTGCGGGGGCGGCAGTGTCCCTCTCTCTCTCTCTCTCTCCCTTCCTTTCCTTCTCTCTCTCTCTGCCTTCCTTTCCTTCTCTCTCTCTCTCTGCCTTCCTTTCCTTCTCTCTCTCTCTCTCTCTCCCTCTCTTCCTTTCTCTCACTCCTTCTCCCTTTCTTTCTTTCTCTCTCTGCCTTTCTTTCCTTCTCTCTTTCTCTGTGTCTCGCTCCTTTGATGCGCGCATGACACACGTTCTGATTTTGTGCTTTATTTTCCAGGCTGTGACATCAAGATTGTCCCAGACGGACCCGACAGGAGTCTTCCGCATTGGTGTTTTGTGTTGTATTTCAATAAAGTTTTTGGTTGTTACTTCAATGATGAGTGACTGTTTCTCTTTCTTCTGACCACACATGTGTGTTTCTTGTTGTCATTGTGCGACATCATGCGCTTTTTGTGGCTCTTGTGTCGTGCACGGTGTGTGTTTGTCTGGAGGGGGTGGTCAGGGGGGCTGGGAGTGGTGGCGGTGGGTGTTGTGGCCCTCTTGAGGCTCCGAGCTGCATGAACATTGGCTCCATGGCATCTGTGGGTCTTCAGATGTGGCTCTGGGCTGGGCTCCCTTTCATACTGCAGGTAGCCGTCCTGCTTAACACCAGCAGAAGGCAGGTGTTAAATCCCTGCTGCTACCGCGGCTTATCGCCTGTTTTTGGTTCGCATCGCAGATCTGGCAGTTCGTTGTGAAAGTGGTGTAGTGGTGTTTTCGTGAGTTTTTGCATGGGAACGCCTACTCTGCATCTCATTAGGGTTAGTTGGTGGTGTCACCCGTGGAGTTAAATTTTGAGGCAGTTATCGCGGGAATACTGGCGATGTCTGCAGTTTGCACCCGCTTGTGAATGGGGCGATAAATCTATCTCCACTTTTGCTGCGCTAAAGTGCCGATAACTCGGCGATAAGTCCTTGTGAATATGCCCCTAAGATACAGGGCCGGCTTTAGCGCTGGTGGCGCCCAGTGCAACAGCCTTTTTTGGTGCACCCCATGACCTGCTTCTACACGAATTCCCTTACTCACACTCAGTTCTGTGATCTGCATAGTACACGTTCTTTGCAGCAAGCACATTAACCCTCTGCACTACTTTATAATGAGTCAAAACTGCCACTAGACAAAATTCCGATCTTTCACCAGCGTTATCTTGACATTTTTATTGTTGCCTGAAAACTGCCAGACGTACAAGGAAGTTCACCGACTTTTAAACCTATAAGCTATTTTTAAACACAGCGCCCCCCCCCCCACCAAAGTCAGTGGCCGGTGCAGCTGCACCTGTAGCACCGCCCTAAAGTTGGCCCTGCTAAGATAGTATGTGCACAATGGTCCTTATTCTATACCGTTACTTGCCTGGGCCTTTGTCGTCCTTCTTCAATGTTGCTGGTTATAAGTGCCTCGGTTATTCTTCTTCTATATCACTAGTTGTATCTGCCATTGTGTTTTTTTTAATGTTACACGAATCCATGGTCTTTTTCCCCATTTGTGTTTCTATTTGCATTGCTATCCTTCAAAGTCACTGGTAAGATGTGCCATGTAGTCCGTCTTCCATGTTACTTCTGTGTGCTATTTGCAGACCTTCTGCCTTAGTGGTTCTATGTGCCTTTGTGTTCGTTCTACAGTGCTGCTGGTTGTATGTGCCACTGCAGTCTTCTGTCTTGCTGTTCTATGTGCATTGTAGTCCTTCTTTAATATAGTATTTAAATAGAAACAATGAATGCAGCATACGACTATAAGCACTGTCTCAAACATTTAATATGGTAGTGTAGACTTCTGCTCACTCTTCAGACACCTAGTGACACCCTGTAGTACTGCAGTCCTGTGCTGCTCAATCTTGAGAAACCTAGCATTGACAAAGTGTATAAGTCTGACGTTCACATGGACATGGCAATAGCATTTTCACACCTGTGACCTATTGCCTTTGCTTGTTTAATCTATAAATACATTTTGTAGCAGGAGCACGTGGTGCTGAAAAGCGTGGTACACTGGGTAAATTATAGCCTTGGTTGTCTTGCCTCCTCCACCTCGTTATTGCCCTGCTGTGTCTTGCTTTCTCTTTCTTAAGTAGTTGGCTAATTTATACTGTCTACCAATTCCAACCTGACTCAAACATGTCCCAATCACTTGGGCCTTGGACCTGCATGCCTAAGCTCACATGTTGCCTTTAAATGACATGGGTAAAATTGTGGGAGAAGACAGCGAAGGCCAACAGGGAAGTTCAGTTTCTGGGCTTCCAAACTACCTACAGTGTTTCAATATAAGTCAGAATGCAATGATTCAAAAAATATAAAAAGGTCAAACAAAAAGAACGAAAAAGAAACCAATATATTATAAAATGACTGGAGTTTCCAAATAGTCAGGAATTAGTGCAGTACAGTAGGCATACCACTAAGCAGGTATCCTGCACGACAAAGGGCACATGCTGCTATAGCAGTTGGGGCTGCAAGCACCCAGGCCTGGTGTCTGCGTCTATTGTATTAGCGCCTATCATTTAGATAAGTTGTTGTGATTAATGGTAGGCGCACTAGTGGCGAGGGACTGCAGCAGAATACAATTCCCAAGCGGACTCATCTGACATTTGCAAAAGTCTGAATAGCATAATTCATAAGAAATAGAAAGATGTAACAAATACAAAGACAAACATTGGCTAAGCCCCTATGATTGGCTATTATGTTATGCGTATTTATAAAGCACACTATCACCCCGAGGGTATCTTGGTGCTCAGCAGGGGTGTGGGCCTAGCACGGCCTATAGTAGGCTGTTAACTGAAAAGCCAGGTCTTCGGCTTCTTGCGGATTTCAAGAAGAGCGGAGGAGACTCTGATGTGGACTTGGAGGCCATCTCACACTTTACGAGTGAAATATGAGAATGCCTGTCCTCCTGATCTGGTTCTCTGTATGCATTGGATGCATGCAAGTAGGAGTCCTGCTGAGCAGAGCTGTCTGGGTGGTTGGTGGAAGGAGATGTGACTGTTCATGTAGGTGGGGCCTAAGTTGTGTAATGCCTTGAATGTGTGTGTGAGAAGTTTGAAATGTGCGCATTTGTGTATTGGGAGCCAGTGGAGCTCCCTGAGGGGTGGTGTGATGTGGGATATATATATTGGAGGTTCAGGATGAGTCTGGCTGCTGAGTTTTGGATGGTTTGTGGTCTTCTAGTGAGTTCCTTGGTGATCCCAGTGTAGAAGGTGTTCCCGTAGCCAACTTGCTGGTGGCTAGGTTGAGTCCCAGTTATTCTAGTGTTATATGCAGTGGCAGCTCGCCGAGGGAGTGCTGCGGGGCGGTGGGGTGGGGCGGGGGAGGGGTAGGGCGGGGGGGTAGTGGAGTCCGACATACGACGGACAGGAGTAAGGTAAGTAATTAAATAAATAAAACTATTTACCTTGCGCTCACTGCATCGCCAACTCGGCAATGCAGCGAGCGCAAAGTAAATAGTTTTATTTATTTAATTACTTATCTTACTCCTGTCCGTCGTATGTCGTACTCCACTACCCCCCTGCCCTACCCCTCCCCCGCCCCGCCCACCACCCCGCAGCACTCCCTCGGCGAGCCGCCACTGGTTATATGGAACCTGTTTCAGGATCTTCCCATGCATCTTCAGGTGAGGACGCAGAATGCAGTGATGGCATTGACTTTTGTGTTAATGTACAGGTTGCTGTCAATGATTATTCTGAAGTTCCTGGCATGGGTCCTCGATGTGGATGCGGGTCTGAGTTCAGCCGGCCACCAATTGGAGTTCCATGGGGAGATGTTCTAGCTGAAGATCACTACTTCTATCTTGTCAGTGTTAAGCTTGAGACAGTTGACTTTCATCCAGTTAGCAACTTTGGTCATGCAAGCAGTGAATCTGCTTCTTGTGTTGGGGTCTTTTCCAAGAGTTAGAGTACGAGTTGCGTGTCATAGGAGAGGATGTTGATGTTGTGTGCACAAATGACGTTGGCCAGAGGGATCATGAATGCACTGAAGAGAATGGTGTTGAGCGATGAACTTGAGGCATTACGTAGATGAGTTTGCGAGATTCCAAGGAGTAAGGTGCCAGGCTGAAACTATGAAAGGACCTCTAAACTAACCCACTTAATTTAACTACTGGCTAGAAGCTCTCCTAAAAGACATATCCCTAAAAATACAAATTCATTACAATCTGATTAATTCAAAAAAATGTATTTTATTATTTACAAAATATATATATTTTTTAATTCTTTATCTTTTTTTTGTACCTTTTTTCACAGTTATATTTGTTTTATCATATTAAATAAACATTCATATATTTACAATCTTAATGTAGACATAAACATGAAACACAATTTAAACAATTGTTCATAACCCCATAAAGCACCCATCAAACCTACATTCACACCTCTCAATAATCCTACAATCACACTAACATTCACACAACGTAAACAATAACAAACATTTTTTTTAAAACATGTGTGGGATCCTATTTCCTTCTGACAGAGACAATTGAAGATTTAATTCCTTTCTGCAATTGCTTCCCATCCAGTTCTTTTCTTGTTAATGTCTCTGATAGGATTCCCTTGTGTCTAGGAAAAGGTCTACGCATGTTTCGGTGGATATCGTGTTAAACCACCTTCATCAGGACCAATTATATATTCGGTCAATGTCAGACAGACACGTGGACATGGGGTTATCTGTAAGAATCAATATTAAAAGGGTTTACCTGAGGGAATGTCAAAATACAAAACCTAGTAAGAAAATTTTATTTTACCAAAGTAGCGTCCACAATGCTAAAAGTATTTGTAGATATGTCGCTTCATGCTATACATTACATTAAGATCAAATCACCCATGGTGTGTAAGATTTCACAACACAAGAGTTACTCAAGAGTGATTCAAGGATTTAGGAAACTGAAACGTGATCGTGATTAGAAAATTCATGAAACTTAAAAGACTTAAAAACCTAATAGAAAGGAGACCTCCACCAAAGAGCCAAATCTATAAATTATAAAGTGAGATATATAGAAACTAGTAAAGTCCAAAGTTGCAAAGCCAAAATTCCGAAAGAAATAAGAAGATATATCACTATTTGACATCAACCAATATGCACCTGAACGATTCTTTATGGTCTTCTCCAATGTGTGCAAATGTACCACATGTAGCACAAAGTGCACAACAGGGCCATGTATTTATATTTGCTTCCAAATGTTAGGCCAGTTATCTATTGTTAAAGAGAGTAAGCAATAATAATGGATAAATGTCCCTAGATATTGTCAAAGTCATATTAAAATTACATAGGGGTAATGTCTCTCACCGGATTAGATAATGAGGGGTTTTGCCTCTGGAATTAGTTTATCATTCTCACCCCAATTTGGGTGGATGGTAATGACTCAATTATCAAACGAATTTGATCTTTGCCACTGAGACCATCTTGAGTATGGTACAAAAAAGATTTTTAAATGTTCTTCCTGCAAAAAAAATACCAAAACGCTAGTTTAGTATGTATAAGAATACAAATACAAGAAGAGTTCACTAACTCCTATTCAAATATGGATGTTATTGCCAAAAGCCTGGAAGATTATACAAGCAGAATGTGAGCAATCCAATTAGTAAACGGGGATTTCAGTGCACGTGCCACTCTGCCCATTGCCTATTGGCTTGTAACTACTTAGTGTTGCACATAGTGCTAACCGTATGAGTCAGAATAATACTTATTGCTTGCTCTTAACTCCTAAACATAGTTATACTAGATGCCTAGGAGATTATGCCATAAAATCTAAACTATTAGCAAGGGTGCGCTGTGCACTCGCATGCTTGCCAAGTGCCTGGTGATTCATGGATGCAAGGTGCTACATATAGTACCTACCGTTTGGAGGTACTGACTAACAGTGAGGGAAAGAATAAATTAAACTAAATAATGTTCTTGGGGTGCGGACGTGCTCGTAAGCCTGCTATGCTAGATACTTACATTGTGGCTTGCAGTAATATTTTCTTATCCGTCCGTGACCTCCGCCGGTGTTATCCCAGGGATCGTTTGCCTGTGTGCCATACTCCCTCATTTATAGCGCATGCACCAACTGAGCAAACTAATCTCGCGGTACTACGTACCAGAAAAGCTATTTCCGTTAAGCTATAAGAGGTCTGGATAGTCGCCATCTTTAAGTGTGAATTTTATAGAGTAGAGAGATCTAGATGGATTTTGCCAATGCTGAAGGGTGGGGGATGGAGACAATGTTGACCTGCCTACCTTTATTTACAAAGATTGGATAATGTTTATTGTGTGGGAGCTATGTCTGGTCTCTTGAAGGCCATATTGAAAAAAAGGAAAAGTATTATATGGGAAACATAGCATGAGGCAGACTGATTTTCAGAACAAACGGGGTATAGATTAATTGAAGATGTGATTTTTAAGATCTTAGCGATATTTAAAGATGTAAATATGTAAGGTATTAGTCTTTTTAAACACTAGATTGTATATTTCTTAATGTGCAACTTTTATGATTTTTTTCTACTAAAAATCGAATAAAGTTTAAAAAAAAAAAAAAAAAAGTGTGAATGATACTTAGAGAATCCCTCAGACATAATCAGTCTGTGGTACATAAAATGAATTGTGAGAAGCGTAAAGCATGCCTCTCGACAAATAATCAATTTAAAATAAACGTTGGCCCAGAGATCCTATGTATATAAGTGATACTTACTCATTTGTAGCGAAAACGCACAATGAGAAAACAAGTATCGCGATACTACGTAGCCAGGATTGCCATCTACATAAGGCTTTAAAAGATCTAAATAGTCGCCATTTTGGAATGTTAGAGGTGACTAGAGAAACCTAAAACATGATTAGTGTTTGGCACATAAGTTGAAATATAACAAGACTTCGACATGTGACAGTTTAGTTGTAGATTAATAATGAGAATAACCAAAAGTATAATTTAAAAAAAAATATTTTGTAGGCATCTCATTATTATACTATCTAAGCCAATGGCTAAAATGTCATATGTGCATGACTATGCACAAGGGGTGCAAGAAAGTCTAAATAATTTAAATTCTTGGAGGGGGTGTGCGAGACGTTCGCATCCCCGCTAACTCCCTCGTAGTATATGCATACAAAATGCTGCAGGATTAGAGTCTGATATTATAGACCTGTGTGACATCACTGTGGTGGTTTTAATTAAAGAAAATCCTCAATCCATTATAACCACGTCAGACGAGTCACCTAACAACTTTGTGTGCACATAAGATTAAGTGCAAAGCAACTAATCTTCCGTATTGCACCTTGGCTGATACATATCTAGGTGCCCAAACGATAAGAGAAAATGCGAAAAAATAGTAACAGTCAGCATAGAAACTAAGGGGCCGATTCCGATTCAGGCCGGAAATCTCTCCGACCGAGCCGGACCCGGAGAGATTTCCGACCGAACTGGACTCTTGCAGTCCAACCGAAGGAGTACGATGCGGCCGTATGCTATCAGACTCGATTCGGTCGGATTCCCATAGAAGTCAATGGGAGCCGGTCGTACGACGCGTACACTGGCTCCCATTGACTGAATGGGTGCGTCGCTAACAAGGGCGCCCCCTGCAGCGGGTTCGCGTCGGTGCAACCCACACCGTACATGCATGTGTAGGGGGGACCCATGGGTCCCCCCTGTGTGCGACTCGCGCAGCTACGCGTGCAGGGGCGTCCGACACGGACCGCCGAAGTCCGGCTCCGACAGCTCTTTGGAGCCAGACGGCGCGAGTCGGTCGGACTGTTCGAAGCGCGCATCGTACTTGCTCGGTCGGGTAAAGCCTCCATTGCGTGGTGCGAGTCATGTCCGTATGAGTCGGTCGGAGCGGTTCGGACCCGCGAACGAGTCGGTCGGCGATTTCGCGTACGCTCGCATCGTACTTGCTCACGCGGACGGATGTTCGAATCGGTCGGAAACGAGGCCTCCGAATCGGATCCGGTAAAGCCGAATCCGATTCGGTGCCCTACCGGCCGAGATCGGAATCGGCCCCATAGTGTCATAAGTAACACTCAACTGCATATTTCAGCATCATTATGTATATTACTCTCAGAGTTGAATCATCCGTGGTGTAGAAGACCACAGGGTTATCGGTCGGCATAAGTTACAAAATTGAAGAATAAACGGAGATATTTGGGTGTTCAAGTAACTACCCATATAATTTCTTCGTTTAATCCATGACGTACCGTGTCAAGAAAGAAAATCCCAAAATTTTCTCGCTCTTTTCTCAGTTTTTCTGTGTCTTTACCTGGTATGAATTTCACACGTTCCAATATCAGCCATTTCAGTTCTTTTTCAGTATGCTTAAAGTCTAGGCAATGTTTCACCATCGGTGCCTGCAACTTCTGTGTCCGTATAGCTGATTTATGCTCTGAAAACCTGACACGAAATTCCCTAGAGGTTTCACCTATGTACCCTACCCCGCATGGGCAAAATATGAGGTAAACGATGTTCGTGCTCTTGCAGTTAGTCATCTGTTGCAAATTGCCTGATTTACCACCATATGTCCAAAGTTGGGTAGAGATGGCAGCATCACAGGCGTGACACTGGCCACACCTGTGATTACCCAGAACTGGTGGTAACCCATCTATTGTGGTTTGCTTGGATTCTTTTTTGGACCTTAGTCTAGTATGTACCAGTTTATCCTTCAAATTGGGATTTCTTCTAAATGCCACAATAGGTTTCTGTAAGTGTATCTCCTCTTCATTGGCCGTGAGTATTCTCCAGTTCTTATCAAGTATCGGTTTGATCTTATAGTTTATGCTGGAGTGATCAACTACACAGACCATTTTGTCTAAAGGCTGTTTGGAGTTGCCCATGATGAGGGCATCTCTGTTGTAATATTTCGCCCGTTTCATCGATTGTTGCACCAGTCTACGGGGATAACCTCTGAGTATCAGGCGTTTCTGAAGTTGTTCAGCATGCTCACAAAATTCTTTAATGTTGGTACAATTTCTCCTGATTCTCAGGAACTCCCCAAAGGGGATAGAGTCCTTTTGACATGACGGGTGGTAGCTACTATGTTCCAATATTGTGTTTTTAGCTGTGGGTTTTCTATATAGACTAACTTCCAGCTGTCCATGTCTGCCCATAATCCATATGTCCAAAAATGCAACTTTAACCGCTGAATATTTACAAGTGAACTTTAGATTATTATCGCTCAGATTAAGCCATGCAATAAAATCCAACAGACCTACTTCTTCTCCTGTCCAGATGAAAAAAATATCATCTATAAATCTGTGCCAGTGAGCTACATTCTCATAGAAAGGGGCTACCTCATTAAAAATATGTTTGATTTCATACTCTCCCATGAACATATTAGCCACACTTGAAGCACAAGAAGCCCCCATACTGGTCCCCTTGATTTGCTGATACAAAGTATCATTAAATTCAAAGTAATTCTGATGCAAAACAATATTGAGACATTCCAGAATGAAATTATCAGGTCTCACCCCAGGAACTCTGGCCAATAGAGTTGCCACAGACTCCATGGCCAGGTCCTGGGGTATATTGGTGTACAGAGATTCTATATCAAGGGTAACCAGCAACTGAGTTTCTGGGTTGCAGGGCATGTGCTCCAGTGTGGTTATCATGTGTCCAGTGTCTTTAATGTATGACACATACTGAGTAGTTAAGGGACACAAAAAGGCATCCACATATTGGGACAAAGGTAAGAGTTAATAGATGATATAATTGGTCTTAATGGTGGATCAGATACATTTTTATGAGTTTTAGGAACTACATATATAGCTGGTGTAACTGCATTAATGTTGTTTAAGAAATCAAACTCTTTCTGACAGATGAAGCCATCTGTGAAGGCTTTAGATGCAACAGTTTGTCTGTGTCTTTAACTGTGTTAGAGCCATTCTATTAGTTTTTTGATAATGCTCTGGTATTTGTAACATAGATTCTATCTTTTCAGTATAGTTAACTGTATCCATCACCACAATTCCACCAGCTTTATCGCATGGCTTAATGGTTATAAGAGGATTGCTTTGCAAAGACTTTAAAGCTTCTCTTTCTTGGACAGTCAAATTAGAGGTTGTTTTAGGAACAAACTTTGTGGTTTTCTGCAACTCTTTAATAACCACCTTTTCAAAAATCTCTACTTCGGGGCCTACCATATCCAGAGTAGGAGTAAATTTTGAAGGAGGCTTACATCCAGAGAGATTTTCATCTTGTGTATCTTAGATACTAAGGGACATGTATTTTTTTAATCTCACCTTCCGAAAGAAGGAGAACATGTCCTTGTTAAGTCGAAAAAGATTTAGTTGTGTACTAGGAACAAAGGAAAGTCCCTTGCTAAGGAGACTTATTTCTTCTGTGGAAAGTTTATACTTAGAGAGATTAAAAATAGGAATTAAATCTGTCATGCTGTTACTACTATCTAAGTTTTCCAATACTGTTGATTTCTCGTCCGCATATAAGGCTGCGGATGTGGTGGGTCCATCTGTTGATAGAAATTCCTCTCCTGTCTTTGGAATTTGATCCTGCCCCTGCCTCTGCCCCTCTGTAAAAAAGGGGAGGGTGACTGAGCATGTTGATACTGATCTGGATATTGGCCTCTCTGATGCCTCAGATTATATAGAGGTCCTTCACTCATTCCTTGGCCTTCGTAATCTGAATCTGATGAATTAGTGTCTGAGAAAGTCAAAGTTTTGTTTCTCTTACTCACACGATGGTTATACTGGCCTCCTTTCTGTTGACCTGCTTGTGCTTTATCCGTTAAGAAGGAATTAATCCAGCGGAGAGCGGGTCCTTGGATGCCATTCTCTTGCAGGCGCCTGATGAGGACGCCAAATGCTGCAGAGAGATCCAGGAGAATGAGGGCTGCTGTGTCTCCTCTGTCAAGGATCATGTAGATGTCGTCTATGGACGCAATGGGCCTCATTTACTACATTTCGAGCAGCACAGCAATCCTTTCTGCAGAGCTGCTGTGCGTCAAAATAAAAGGGCAGGAATGCACTGTATCTACAAGATACAGTGCATTCCTTTCCTTCTCCCATGCGCCGGCACACAAACAGCAGCTGTGCACCAATGCAGACCCCTTTTCATCATGTTACAAGGGTGCCTGCGTTGCAGGGATAATTGTTTTTGTGCAGGAAGGGATACCTTCCTGCACAAAAACAATCATTGATGGTATTTACCTCTTTCTTCTGCAGTACGCATAGAAGGAGGAAAAAACGAGGAGAAATAAAAGTATTTTTCCTTGTTGCCCCACTCCTACTTCTCTCCTGGGGAGGTGTAGGATTCTGACACAATCCCAGCTTTACAAAATGTTGTAAATCTGGGAATGTGTCAGGTCCCATGGATGTTGTGTGGGAACACCCACAGCAACATCCATGGAATGTCCCTTTCACACAGAGTAATGTGTGAAAGGGGTCCATATTTACAGGGCCAAGAAAAGTCACTCAGAGTGACATTAAGGGGCCTTGTAAATATGGGCAAGCCCACTGCGCTGCTTGAACATAACAAAAAGTGAAGCACCAGTGGCACAATGGGCTTGTAAATGAGGCCCAATGAGTGCGGTTTCTGTACTGTGGGTTGGGCCTGCATCTAGACTGCATGGCATCGAGGCGCAGATGGTTACTGTGGTGGTTGGTGCGGTGTTCAATGATCAGTTTCTCCAAGGCCTTTGCTGGATATGGTAGAAGGGAAATGGGTCTGTAGCTGGAAAGCGTTGATGGATGAGAGGGTGGTATCTTGAGAAGGGGCATGGTGGTGGCATGTCTCTAGGTATCCAAAAATGTAGCTAAGTCGATGGAGGCGTGGGGGATGGGTATTAGTGCTTGGTAGCAGTTCTTTGATGAAAGCGTGGGGGGGCAAGGGTCATATGGGGCCCTCGAGTGAATGGTCTTTGATGATGACAAAGATTTTCTTGCTGCTGTAAGTGCAGGTATCAATGTAATCTGCAAGAGCTGTGAGCTGACTATTCCATATCTGCTGGTGGTAGAATCTTAGGGCTGATTTTAAGGTGGCTTTGTCTGTGGTGCCTTTACTTTTTTCTCCATTGCCCTCCAGTGACTTCCAGTGGCATTTCCTCAGCCTGAGTTCCTCTTTGTACCAGCTGCCCTGTGGTCGGGCTCTTGCCGTTGGGTTGCACTTGAGGGGAGCCAGGGTGTCAAGACCTGCTGTTAACCAGCTGTTGATGTTCTTGACGGCTTTCAGCATGTTGCTGATGTGCTCAGGCAGATTCGCAGATAGGGTAGAAACCCAATCCTGTTCTGTGATGATTTTCCAGGTGCAGCAGGTGGTTACGTCAGTGGTAGGTCTGTGGTGGTCCGGTTTGGGAATGCTGAAACTGACTAGGTCTTCAAAGTGTGGGGCGCGCCCCCCAGGGGGGGCGCAGTATCACCTCAGGGGGGGGCGCGCACTCGACTCCACCATTTCACCTTCCGTTGTTGCTTCCCACGTTGGAAGTACGTTTCCTGCCTGTGTGCAGACCCCCCATCTCGAGTTAGGGCTCTCTCCGATTGGAGCATCCAAAACAGCCAATCAGCATGTAGTTCCTGCAGCACTGACGTCAACACTGACATTTCTCCATAGAAAGGGAGAGCAGTACAGATGCCAGGAAGTACAGCGAATTTTGCATACATAATGCTGCAAAATTCTTCAACTTTGCTGATAAAGCAGCGCTTCATCACTGCTGCCTTTTGCCCCCTGATTGCTGAATTTCATATTGGGTTGCTGACCATCGCCTCGCTTTTGAAGCCTTCCCCCTCGAGGTTATCATGGTTTGTAACCTCGCAACTACTGCCTTTCGCTCCAAGGATTTGACAACGGGTGCATTCTTCCTGAGGATTCCCTTCACTAGCCGGTAAGTGTGAAGAGTTTTTTATTTTTCGAAAGTCTCCCTCCTGTGCCTTTCTTCCCAACACTAGTGGGAACGTTGGGTGTTTTGAAGAGAAAAGGATGCGTCATTAATGCCAGAGCTGATGACTTTGGTTTTGGGGACCCGGGTTTGAGTCCTGCCATCAGCTCTACATCATGTGATCCTCGGCAAAATCCCTTGATTTACCCGTGACATATGGAAAATAAATGTGACCTTGATTAAAGTCGCTGGTGCATAAATGGAAATATAGCAAGTCTACAATTTCTCATGCGTCCGTGTAACACATTAATGCATGTTCATTGTATAACTTTTTTGTGTTGTTACTTTAGAAGCTCCTTCCACTACATCCCCATCAATTTTGGAGAGTCTCCCATTGCCACTTGAAAATACATCTACACCTTCCCTTTCACTGAAGTACATCTCCAGCAGATTTCAGGGTGAGAACCACCTAGAAATGCCCACAAACTTGTGAATTTGTGGATGATCAACAACCTTTGCACTGGTGCCACTTGGAAACGCTCATGACCCACCTCTGTGAACGGATTTACTCTTGCATAACATTCTCCCATATCAAAGGGATTTTGTTGTATGAATCAGTCATTTGCCATGTAAAAAGTCCATCATTCCCAATCCTGTGAATAAGGAACTGGAATTTTATTTTGTAAATGCTGCTATTTGTGCATTTAGGTACACTTGAGTGAACATATATCTTTGGCAATTGGACACAATGCATCTCTGGAGTAGCCCTGGAATTCTACAAGTAAATCAGTAAATCATGAAGAAATATTCTTCTGCTCTCTTATCTTTTTTTCTCCACAAGGAAAAGATTTTTGCTGTGTTGAGATCTCTTTCTCCATACCCCAAGGAAATGTTTTATTTCCTACCTTGGAAAAGTACTTACTCCTGCTTTTAGCAGTAGTTCTAACTGCACATATCTGTACAATTTGTTATGGGCATCGATTCACCAAATTCCAAAGGGTATCGGAAGAGACATCAATTACCCGGTGACCTTCATGACATCTCAGGAAGTGACATCATATGATGCTTGACACTGATTTTTTTTCCAGAAAGTCATGTCTATTGGCCCTACCATCACAAAACTTGACATAGCTGAAGTTCCATAATAACTGCATGATTAGTAGAACAACATATGACAGACAAATGTTTATCTCAGATACCACCTATTTTATGGTGTGGACTTTGTCTTTGAAAGTTCTGGGGCATAATACTTGCCTGATTTTAGAGAGCAAATAAGCCAAAACTCCACTAGAGGGGCTCTCCCCCCCCGAGAAAAATTGAAAACTATTTTGAGAAATTGTGTATTTCAAAGCACATTTCACATACATTTGCTAAAACACCATAGGCATGGAAAGGAAACTCAGTAAATACTCAAATCCTTTCATGGTGTGCCATGCAAATGAAACCTGATATTTGCCAAGAGTTGATCCCATTTTTTTTCAAAATGTGATATGGGTGCCCCCATATGTGAAAAATGAACTCCATTGTGCCAGGGCCAGCTTTTAGTCATGGGTGCCCTCATATTCCATGAGTGCCACCTTATGTAAAAATGACAAAATATGCCAGGGCCAAGAATTTTGCAATTTATGCTGTCCATATACCATAGGTGACTCTTACGTTAAAAAAATTACCTCCATATGTCAAGGCCAGCATCTTATTGTGGTCGCCACCCTTCCATATGCTAGGCTGTCAATCTTTATGCCAAGAATTACCTCCATTGTGCTGGTACCAGCATTATGTCACTAGTGTCCATATTCCAAGAATTTCCTCAAGCATGCCAGTATTTTTCTATGGGCACCCATATATGCCACTAATTACGCATAGTGTGCCAGTGCCAGTATTTTGTCACAGGTGTCTGTCACGCTAATAATTGCTGCAAGCATGCCAGTGCCAGTATTATTCCTTAAGTATCTCTATAAGACAATAATTACCTTTAGTGTGCTTGGGCCAACTGTAAACTTGCAAGGATCACATCGTATTCTTGCTAACACTCGCATTCACTCACTCATACTTATTCTCTGATTCACTCTCACCCATTCATTCTCACTCACCATAGGAAAGTGCTCCTTTTTGCATGGTTACCCCCTAACTTTTTGCCAGATACCTGATGCCAACTAGACTGAGTGTATGCTGGGACCCTGTTAACCAGACTCCAGCACCTGTATTCTTTCCCAAAAACTGTATCTTTGTTTCCACAATTGGCACACCTCTGGGCCACATACAAGTCCCTTGTAAAAGGTACCCCTGGTACCAAGGGCCCTGTGACCAGAGAGGGCCTCTGAGGGCTGCAGCATGTATTATGCCAACCTCAGAGACCCCTCACCTTAACACTCACACACTCACACACTGCCAGTGCAGGCTGCGTGTTTTAGTGCAGACCAAACTGAAGAGTAGACTGCTGAAACCTATCCCGCTCATTGCCCACTGCCGACGGCGAGGGAAAATATCATTTCCGGTATCGACTGCCTTGGTGCTGATACTGAATTCCGCACCTTTTGAGTGGTCACCTCTGCCCACGACTGACACTGCGCTCAGTGGTGGCCTGTATGCAAAGTATCTTCTTCTAGACCAAAACGTGTTTCATGTACGTGAAAAGTAATGGTTGATGCTATACAAACCTATTGCCAAGAATATTGAAAATATTGCATAATTGGAAAGTCTACCTGTCTGTAACTAAGTTCCCTTCGTTCCAAAAATAAAAGTAACTAAGGTAATGTTTTTACTAACCCTGGGCGGAGACCTCCGCTCCGCCCGCGGAGTGTGCGTTGATTTGCCTTCTCCGCGCAACGCGGAGAAGGCAAATCTCCGCACACTCCCAGCGGAGCGGAGGTGGCCACCCCCGCCTCCACCCCCGTTATAACAAGTAATTAAACATTAATAAAAAATGAATTTAAAACCACTTACCTGTACTACGGCGTCCCCGGGCTGCCCTCCTCCTCTTCCTCTCTGTCTCGCTAATCCTTGTGAGAACTGCGCATGTGCGCGTGCACGCGCATTTCTCGCAAGAAATGCCCGGGCGCGCACGCATGCACACTTTTCACAAGGACTAGCGAGACGGCGAGGAAGAGGAGGAGGGCAGCCGGGGACGCCGTAGTACAGGTATGTGGTTTTAAATTTATTTTTTATTAATGTTTAATTACTTGTTATAATAGGGTGGGTGGAGGTGGATGGCGAAGTTCCACGGAGTTTGTTTGCAACTCCGTAGACCTCTGCGTAGCCCCGCTATGCACACTACGCCTGGGGTTAGTTTTTGCAACCATTGGCCTGGAGTTAAGTCATTGAGTGTGTGTTCCTGCCTTGTATGAGTATGCACAACAAATGCATTCACACTACCCTCTGATAAGCCTAACTGCTAGACCACACTACCACAAATAGAGCTGTTGGTGTTATATACTTAAACCTCTGCCATACCTTTGGGGACTCACTGGACTCTGTGCACACCATATCTCTTTTTGGTATAGTATATACAGAGCCGGCTTCCTACACTCGGCTAATTCTTATTGATTCTTGCTCAGTCACTTGCATTCACTCCTAATCTCACTCATTCTCACTCACTCATACGTACTGACATGAAGGCCCAGGTTTACTAAAGCTTTATGTCGGGTTTGTGTCACTTTTGGATGGGATTTACTATCCAATGAAAATCAGTATTTGCGTTGGACAGTATCCTAAAGTACTGCAAAGTTATGCACTGTTTTGCGTTATTTTGCATCAAATGGGTGTTCCATAGGTGGTGTATAGGCATTCACATGTAACCGCCCATGTGTTTTGATGCAATTCCCTATTTTCAAATTTTGGTAGACAGGAATTTGTGCCAAAATCTTACACCTCCTCATGCTCAAGGCAGGTGTAACAAGGAGAAATGTTTTCTTTTCTCCTCGTTTTTCCAAATTTGCATGTGTGCTGCTTTGCACAGCACATATACAAAGTAGGAAAACCCTTAAAGCATAGTTTTTAGGTCGAGCTAGCGGCAGCGCGCATGCACTACTCGCTCTGCGAGACTGCTGTAGTACAGTATGGGAGAGAAGCCGCACCCACTCTCCTCCCATATTTTTCATTGGCTTGTGTCATTGTCTTTCGTAACTGCTGCCTTTGGATTCGTTAATAGGCTTGTTAGTCCCTCCTTAGTACGACCTTGTCTTCATTTGTACCCTCCCATGGAGACTGGCCCCTTTACTTTGGTTGTTTCACGGGACCTGTTATTTAGTCTGTAAGGACTATTTACTTTATTGAGTTTCTCTTACTGCAGGCCGGACATGCGGTGCTTCAGCTGAAACCATTTGTGTTTTTTTAAGCAGCACGCCGTTCCCGTAACACAGGCGCCTGCTTTCAATCAGTTTAACCCGGCATTATCTTGTGTCTGTTACAACCCCCCCACCCCCCAAGTAAAGTGGATTTAGAAATGATTAGCAAATTAATCATGTGAATTCCAGGTAGCACATAATCCTGTGCTAATGGGCTGAAGCTGACAACAGCACATCTGTGTTACATGTCATCCGTACTAAAGCCACCTGAGGGGTTGTTTTCAAAAGCCTGTTTTATTAACACCACCACCACCAATACCACCATTACCACCACCACCAATACCACCACCATCAATACCACCACCTCCATCAATACTACCACCACCAATACCACCACCACCAATACCACCGCCACCCCAATACCACCACCAATACCGCCAATACCACCACCACCAACACCAATACCACCACCAACACCATCAATACCACTACCACCACCACCACCAATACCACCACCACCACCAATACCACCACCACCAATACCATTAAAACCACCACCAATACAACCAGCACCACCACCATCAATACCACCACCTCCACTACCACCAATACTACCACCAATACCACCACCACCAACACCACCACCAATACCACCACCAATACCAATACCACCAATACCACCACCACCAATACCACCACCACCAATAGCAATACCACCACCAATACCACCACCACCACCAATACCACCACCACCAATACCACCACCAATGCCAATACCACCACCACCAATACCACCACCACCACTAATACCACCACCACCACCAATACCACCACCAATACCACCACCATCAATACCACCACCTCTACCACCACCAATGCCACCACCACCAATACCACCACCACCAATACTACCACCACCACCAATACCACCCCCAATGCCACCACCAATACCACCACCATCAATACCACCACCTCTACCACCACCAATACCCCCACCACCAATACCACCACCACCACCAATACCACCACCACCAATACCACCACCAATACCACCACCAATACCATTACCAATGCCAATCCCACCACCACTAATACCACCACCACCACTAATGCCACCACCACCAATACCATCACTACCAATACCACCACCACCACCAATACCCCCACCACCCCCACCACCACTGCCACCAATACCACCACCACCAATACCACCACTAATACTACCACCACCACCAATACCACCACCACCACTAATACCACCACCACCACAAATACCACCACCACCACAAAAACCACCACCACCACCAATATCACCACCACCACCAATACCACCACCACCACCAATACTACCACCACCACCAATATCACCACCAATACGACCACCAATACCACCACCACCAATACAACCACCACCAATACCACCACCACCAATACCACCACCACCACCAATACCACCACCACCAATACCACCACCACCAATACCACCACCACCACCACCCCAATACCACCACCACCACCACCCCAATACCACTACTAATACCAACACCACTAATACCACCACCACCACCAATACCACCACCACCACCACCACAAATACCACCACCAATACCACCACCACCACCAATATCACCACCACCACCAATACCACCACCACTACCACCACCAATACTACCACCACCACCAATATCACCACCAATACGACCACCAATACCACCACCACCAATACAACCACCACCAATACCACCACCACCAATACCACCACCAATACCACCACCACCACCACCAATACCACCACCACCACCACCAATACCACCACCACCACCACCCCAATACCACTACTAATGCCAACGCCACCAATACCACCACCACCACCAATACCACCACCAATACCATCACCACCAATACCACTACCACCAATACCACCAGCAATACCACCACAAATACACCACCACCAATTCAATACCACCACCACCAATACCACCACCAATACCAAAACCACCACCAATATCAATACCACCAATACCAATTCCACCACCACCAATACCACCACCAATACCACCACCACCAATACCACCAATACCACGACCACCAATACCACCACCAATACCACCATCACCAACAATACCACCACCACCAATACCACCAATACCACCACCACCAATACCACCACCACCAATATCAACACCAATACCACCACCACCACCACCAATACCACCACCACCATCACCACCACCAATACCACCACCAATACCACACAACCAATGCCACCACCACTAGTACCAATACCAATACCACCACCAAAACCGCCACCACTAACAATACCATCAATACCACCTCCACCAGTACCACCACCACCACCAATACCACCACCACCAATTCCACCACCACCATTACCAGTACCACCACCACCAATACCACCACCAATACCACCACCAATACCACCACCACCAATACCACCACCACCAATACCACCACCTCCACCAATACCACCACCACCACCAATGTCACCACCAATACCAACACCACCAC
This sequence comes from Calotriton arnoldi, assembly GCA_963921515.1. Taxonomy (NCBI): domain Eukaryota; kingdom Metazoa; phylum Chordata; class Amphibia; order Caudata; family Salamandridae; genus Calotriton; species Calotriton arnoldi. The sequence goes on from CAWUFW010005814.1 coordinate 1,247,845, forward strand.
CAATACCACCAATACCAGCACCACCACCACCGGGAGGACTCGCCATCGCACACAAAAAAACCTCCACCTCTCCACCTCAAGCGGCTCCTCCCCCGCAGCCGAACACCTGCACTTCCAAATCCGGACCAGCCCCAACTCCACACTCTGCGGCACCCTCACCTACAGACCCCCGGGCCCGAGCCCTCTTCGCCGACACCATCACCGACATCATCGCCCCCACGCCATCGCCTCCATAGACTACACTCTAATCGGAGACCTCAACTTCCACCTCGACAACCCCAGCGACCCCAACACCACCACCCTCCTGGACAACCTCGCCAACATCGGACTAAAGCAACTAATCACCACGCCAACCCACAAGGCAGGACACACCCTCGACCCCATCTTCTCAGGAGGAAACAACATTCATTTTAGCCACACCACGCAACCCCCCTGGACTGACCACCACTGCGATCACTTCCACGTTGACAAACTCAAACCGCCCAGCCCCGCTCCACGCCCGCCACAAAGAAACTGGAGCAGAGTCACCGAGGAACAGCTCAACTCCTTCCTCAACCGCAACCCCCCCACGGCCGCAACCGATGCCAACCTCGCAGCCAACAAATTTCACACGTGGATCTCCAACTGCGCAAACAAACTTGCCCCATTACGCAATGCCGACAGACACCGCCACAGCAAAGCCACCTGGTTCACCACCGACCTCCAAGAAGCCAGACGCACCTGCAGACGCCTCGAGAAGAACTGGAGAAATAGCAAGACACCTGAAAACCACTCCACCTACAAAAACGCCATGACGGAGTACCACCAACGCATAAGAGCCTCCAAAAGAACCTTCATCCACAACAAAATCCTTGCCAACGCCAGCAACTCCAAAGAACTCTTCAACGTCACCCAGGAATTCACCAAGCCCCCTAGCGAAGCCACGGACATCACCCCTTCCCAGGACCTCTGCGACAAGCTCGGATCCTACTTCCACCTCAAGATCAAAAACCTCTACGACAACTTCAACGACCAGACTCCTGACCCAGCAACCACCGCACCCCCCGACAGCACCGGACAGCCCACCATCTCCTCCTGGACCCAGGTCACAACCGAAGAGACCACCTTGACTATGAAGGGCATCCACTCAGGGGCTCCCACCGACCCCTGCCTACCTCACATCTATCTCAAGGCCGCCGCCGCCATCACGCCAGAATTAAGCCGCACCATCAACACCACCTTCAAGATCGGCCCCATACCCGACGAATGGAAACATGCAGAAGTCAGACACCTGCTCAAGAAACCATCAGCTGATCCCACGGACCTCAAGAACTTCCGGCCCATCTGGCTCCTCCCTTTCGCGGCAAAAGTCACCAAAAAAACAGTCAACGCACAACTAACCAGGTTCCTCGAAGACAACGCCGTCCTCGACCCCTCTCAATCCGGATTCTGCAGCAACCACAGCCCCGAGACTGCCCTACTCGCCGCCACGGATGACATCCGCACCCTCCTCGACCAAGGCCACATCGCAGCCCTCATCCTATTCGACCTATCAGCAGCTTTCGACACCGTCTCCCACCGCACACTCGCCGCCAGACTACACGCCGCCGGCATACAAGGAACCGCCCTTGACTGGATCTGCTCGTTCCTCACAGGCAGGAGCCAGAGGATCAGACTGCCACCCTTCCTCTCCGAACCCCTGGAAATCAACTGCGGACTACCCCATGGATCATCGCTTAGCCCTACCCTCTCCAACATCTACATGGCCACCCTCGCCGCCATCGTCAGACAACACGGCCTCAACATAGTGTCCTACGCCGACGACACCCAGCTCATCCTCTCCCTCACCAAGGACCCCACCACTACCACACTCAGATTCCAGGAAGGAACGCAAGACGTCGCATCCTGGATGAGAAACAGCTGCCTGAAGCGCAACTCGGAGAAGACAGAAGTCATCGTCCTCGGAACCACCCCGGCAGCATGGAACGACACCTGGTGGCCCACTGCCCTCGTCACCCCTCCCACCCCCACGGACCACGCCAGAAACCTCGGCATCGTACTTGACTCCTCCCTCTCCATGAACCGGCAGGTCAACGCCGTCACCTCGAGCTGTTTCAACACCCTCTGTATCCTCCGCAAGACCTTCAAATGGATCCCCCCCGAGACAAGGAAGACAGTCACCCACGCACTCATAACCAGCAGGCTCGACTACGGGAACGCTCTCTACGCCGGCATTAACAAGTCTCTACTCCGCAAGCTCCAAACGATACAGAACACCGCCGCCAGACTCGTCCTCGGCCTCCCCCGACATGTACACATCAGCCAACAACTATGGAACCTCCACTGGCTCCCCGTCGAGAAGAGAATCACCTTTAAATTATTTACCCACGTCTACAAATACCTCCACAACACCAGATCTCAATACCTCAACGAGAGAATCACCTTCTACGCACCCAAGAAAAACCTCCGATTCGCCAACCACGCCTTCGCCGAAACCCCACGCATACGCAGAACCAGAACAGGGGGAAGAGCTTTCTCCTAGATTGCGGCAAAGACCTGGAACGGGCTCCCGATCGACATCGGACGCGCCCCCTCCCTGAACGCCTTCACGAAGGCCCTCAAGACCTGGCTCTTCGACTGAACGGAGCTGCAGACCCCCCCTCCCCCCCAGCGCCTAGAGACCCTCGCGGGTGAGTAGTGCGCTTACAATTCCCTGATTAATTGATTGACCAATACCACCACCACCAATACCACCAATACCACCACCACCAATACCACCACCTCAGCGTCTCTCGCTCACTAGTAATAGCAGGGGCACTGTACGAGGCCGGAGCTGCAGCCGAGACCATCCCTCCCTCCGTGCCTGCCATAAAGCACAGCCCGCCCTGCACCAGGAGGTGAAGCCAGGGCCCTACTACAGCTGGAGTTTTTTTTATTAGGCCAAAGATAGCAATGACATTACGCAATGCCCACTGCACACTCAAATCACGGAGAGGGCAGGAAATAGCCCCCCCCCGCTCTTCCTCTTGAGCCGCGACAGTGTAATCACAGAGCGAAAGGTGGCCTGGAGCACTTTGTTAGTGTTTATAGCTCAGATCATATGTAACTCTCACTTCACACTTTGTGTCTGTGTAATTTACAACACTTACACATCTTCTTCACTGCACTATTTATCACTACTTTGAAGATGTCGCAGGCCAGTCTCTTCCTCTGATATTTACAATCCAACAAGCGGTCGAAAAGGCCCTTAATTGCAATGCAATAGGTCTTGCATTTGTGAGAGTTTAAGCTATTAGTATTGTAAATGACAATGCCTTTTATTTATGTTTTAAAACCCAAAACATAAATAAAAGGCATTGTCATTTACAATGCCAATAGCTCAAACTCGCGTGAATGCAAGACCTATTGCATTGCAAATGCTTTTTTACTGGAAGGGACTCCTACCAGTACAAAGTCTATGCTTCAAAGAGTGCATATACCCTTTTTCTGCTGCACAGGGGTGGGTGAGTTGGTGCATTGCTGCCAAAAGTGCGCCAGCACACGTGGAGAAAAAAATGCACCATATCTTAGTAGATATGGCCCATTTTTTCTCTCTCCCTTTGACAAAAGGCAGAGCTGTAACTTTGATGCAGCGTTGCCTTGCGTCAAAGAACAGTAAATTTGGGCCTCAATCTCACTTACTACCTATCACTGACTCTCACTCACTTTCACTCACACAAACATGCTTATACACTTGCTCACACATACATAAACTCCCTCTCACTGAAACACACTCTCACTCGCAAGCACGCACATACCATACATATAAAGCCATTTTTACTTACCACAGTTGCCAACAAAGGTCCTGTTCCAGGTAAGTGGGCTCCACTTTTTATAACACTAATAATGAATATTGGAATATTAGTCACTATTAGTATAATGAAAAACGGGCAGAAAATAAGGAATGTGGAGCAGTCCCTGTGTTCATGGCACCGCTTTTGCCACCTCTGAGGCCAGGGGGCGCATAGGCTGTGCCAGGGGCACAACAGGCAAGCCAGGGCTAGCATTTACGACCCCTGGCGATCCCTTAATAATATCCATGACATTTGTGCGGTTCAATGCATATTATCACCCCCATTACGCAACTTTTCTCACCGCTAACCCCAATTTTGTCTGCCCCAAAGCATCAATGCTTTGAGCAAAGAATCAATAGGGCACTGGAGCGGCGGCTACACCTCCCACCTCTTGGTGACAGTGACTCTAATGGGTAACCTTGGATTTCCTCTAATCCTATTATTCTGAGGAAGTCTCTTGCTACGGAAGTTAGCTGTCAGGGAGCATCTGCTTCTTGCCCATTAGTTGACACCGCATGAATAATTTAAATGCATTTCACAATGGCATTTAGGCTTCATTTGGCACCGAGAGATGACGTCTAGCTTCCGGTGTCGGGGAGGTGAGGCGCCCTGCTCATCTTCGGCTGATTCTATATAATGGAACGAGTAACATATCCAATACTGTTCAAAATAAAAAAAAAACAGAATGGGAAAGGGAAATTATGAAAACATTTAATCACGTACTTCTGCAGATCAACGAACGTTCCAACACCCTCAGAGGGAAAAGGAGGAAAGACTACGGCTGTACGTCCTGCGTCTAGAACGTTTCACTGATTTCACTTCGCGAAAATGTGCGAAACATCAGTGTTCACTGAATTCCCTAGTAATGAATATTAACTGCTTTTGTGGTAAACTCCATCATTAGGAACCATTTAGTTTGGTAGTTTCATAATTAAAGAAAGCTATATTGGAGGCTGCGGATACTTACTTATAGTTTGTTTGACCCCAGGCAGACGAAATGTTGTCATAAATTAATTTTATTTAAATAATGCTGGTGTGACTTCTCAGCATTTGTGTGTGTGTCTGTGTGTATTTTTGCTGGACTTTTCATGAGTGGATGATCTGAACTTTTTAATGGTACATTTTGAAGGTACATTACCTCCCAGCTCGGGGGGATGCAGAACGCAAGGTGGCATGGACGTCAATTCACCAAAATGCAAAGGTTAGCGGAAATGACATCACACGCCCTTGGACCTCCACTTTCAGACACACAGCTTACACATACATACACATTCGCTCATACACGCACACTCTCTCTCACATAAACAGAGTCTCTACCCGCAAGCACACACACAACATACATTTAAAAGCATTTTTTTAATTTACCTTAACTGCCAAGAAGGGTCATATTCCAGCTAATTGAACTCCATTGTTTATTACACTAATAGTGATAATTTAATATTATTCATTATTAGCACAATAAAATAATTGACAGAAAACAAAGAGTGGACGCCCAAACGATGTCAAAAAGGACAAGCTGCCACTGTGTTCCTGGCACTGATTTTGTCATCTCTGAGGTCAGGGGTCGCAAAGGCAGTGCCAGTGGTCATTAGGGAAAGGCCTTAGGTCACAACTGCGACCCCTGGTAACCCCTAAATGATGTTATGAATGGTGGCATGGCATAGCTTGCAACACATTCACACGGGCATGCATGAGATGCAGTTGCAGACGTTTCATGGTGGGCATGGTAACGTTAGTAGGGAAAGGCAAAGGAGAAGCAGGCATGGAGAATTAAAAGCATGGTGTTGAGAGTGACATGTTGGCAGTAGATTGGCATGTGGTGCTTCGGTGGATGTGTACATTCAGGTGGGAAAAGAGCTCGAGGACTGCAGGGAGCTTGACAATCATGAGGGTAATGTGAGTGTTGCGTTGAAAGTGGTACTTTAACAGTGGGCTGCTGTTGAGTGTTGTGAGGCAACAAAAACATAGCACACAGGAATGGATGGATGTGTGGTAGGAGGAGGACACATTTCAGGTCATGGACTTTCACCCCGGAACCAGTGGATATCCCCAACACCATTTGCCAGGCAGCAATAGGCTTGTACATCTTTTCCCGTGCCTCTTTTCTTTCAGCTATAACTCGGTGCATCTGGAGATCACCATGCCTAGCAAACGAGTAATCATTGGAGCAGGGACAATAGATGCAGGATTCCTGGAACAGAAACATAGATGATAAACCACATTTTTGTTCTGCTGTTCAACCCTGGAGCTACTGAAAATATATTTTGTAGGTCAATGCACCTTGGAAAGACCATTGCCACTTGAATTATTCCGGTGACCTTTCTGCAGTGTAATGTTCCCTACTCCAACCCTTGTTATATTTGTTTTTTATTCTGCCACCTTTCCACTGGTCCTGTCTCGTGGTTTTCAGAAACAGCAGCAGTCTCAGAGGGAAGAAATGGAGGCTGGCTACGCATTGTTAGAGGTCAGCCAAGTCCCAAAAACGAAGCCGAAATTGTTCCTGTGGCCCTCATTTATGTCAAGGCCCTTGTCTTTGATTTTAATTTAGAGTCTTAAATGGAGGTGTGCCCCTGTTAAAATGGGGTCTCTAGTTGGCAGAGGTATGCACCCTGTCCAAGTAGGGACCCACACTCTAGTCAGGGTAAGTGTGGTACACACTTAGGGGTCGATTCCGATTCGGGCCGGAAAAAGCACCGACCGACTCGGAGCCGGAAAAATTACCGACCGACACGTACCAGTGGCGCCCGACACGCCAAGTACGATGCAAGCCGCGATAAATCCGACCGACACGTAAGGAAACCAAGTCGACCGACCGAGCCGCACGGAAAATAGCAATCCGGCCGGAAAACACGCGAATCCAACTGACCGACACGCACCCGGAACAAATCCGACCGAAACGTACCCGCCAACTCCAAACCGCAAAGTACGATGCAAGGCGCGAAAACCACGACCGAGTCGGACGGAGGACAAGCCGTACGACCGACACGCATACAAAACCGAGCCGAAGCAACACAATACACCGCGACCGACGCGTACGCAGCATAGAAAACTGCACAAACACAGCGTGAACGAAACGGAAAACACCGTACGAGACCAATGTAGGGTCCGACTCGGTCACAAGAACGTTTCCAACATACACAAACAACACAAAGGAAAAATCACCCAAAAAAAGGCCAAACAAGCAATTACCAAGCCAATAAATACTGGGGGGACAGAGAACAAAGACACACCCACAACTCCACCTATATAAAGGACACAAATCACTACCATGAGCCTTTGCAAATGCCATTCCACTGCCAGCACCCAAGAGAAAGCAACCACACACCCACAGCTCATCCCTCACACAAGCCACACACCAGCAGCACACCAACAAATACCTACCTCACATACACCCAGCAAAACACACACTCACACACCCTCACCTGCACACCAACACACACATCACTCACCATCACCACCCATCACCATGCCCCCCAAGAAGAATCACAAGTTCCTAGATTGTGAATTGGAAGTCCTGGTAGACGAGATCCTCAGGGTAGAGCCACAGCTGTTTGGCACATTGGTCCAACAGACCCCCATGTCGCAGAAAACCAAGATGTGGGAGAGGATCATCAACAGGGTGAACGCACAATCACCATGTCTGCGCACAAAGACCGACATCCAGAACAGGTGGTATGACGTGCGCAGGAGGGTCCGTGAGCTGCTCAAGAAAGACTACCTCATCAGCCAATACACCGGCAGTGGCCCTCCTGCCAAGCCAGTATACCTCAGGCCCTGGGAGGAGAAGGTGCGGGCCATCCTTCCGCCAGTGAGCGTATATGGACTAGAGAACATCCCAGAGCCTGGTGAGTACACAACAAATGTACACAATATACTGCCACAAAACACACACACATCACTGTCAAGGGGAGAGTCAAACCATGCACTCATAGCAATCACACAGCAACCAGAACAGAATCATCCCAAAATGTGTATGTCAGTCAGAGAAACACAACACATGCCATCAAAAAAGTCACATCCAACTGTGCCAACACATGTACAAACACAACCACAACTACAGCTAGGCAGTGGCACAAATAGAACTAACAAACACATCCACACATGTAGCCACCACAACAACACCAACACACAGTGAAGACCACTCAAAGGAAGGAATTCTGTGTATGCTGGCCAAGTCAGTGTAGCCAATAGCATCATGGGAGTCGCAGTCACACATATTGCCCGCACCAAAACTGTCCCATCAACACCACCCTGAACCATGCTCACATCACAGGGAGTGGAGAAGGACTCACAAGATGGCTGACACTGGCTACTGCTGTGGAGAGCACAAGGCCCTGCTGCCAACTGTGCACCAACAAACAGCAGGACACCACTGACTGACATCCTGAGAGACAACTTCCACTCCCTGCAATGCAAGCACGTTCCATGGTGGGATATCTGGCTGGCTGGGTGGGAAGGGGGACGTGCAGCACTGACTATAGTCACCAGCACCTCCCCTCACACCCTCCCCAACACAAACTCCACAGTACCCACCTGGTAGAATGCAATGCCCTCCATCCTAACACAAGATCCCACAAAGCACCACCACCCTGGGTTATGTTGTGTGAAGCACAGGGACACTCTTGGGACTCTTAGCCAAACAACTGCCAGGACAACACTCCCAGCCATCCTGTCAGCACAGCCAGCCCACCCCACAGGGAAGCAGAGTCAAAAGGAAGGAAGCATGGGCATGCTGGGAAGGGGGAGGAGGCAATAGCATGATGGGAGTCGTAGTCACAGACATTGCTCAGCCTCACAACTGTCCCATCAACACCACCCTGAACCATGCTCACATCACAGGGAGTGGAGAAGGACTCACAAGATGGCTGACACTGGCTACTGCTGTGGAGAGCACAAGGCCCTGCTGCCAACTGTGCACCAACAAACAGCAGGACACCACTGACTGACATCCTGAGAGACAACTTCCACTCCCTGCAATGCAAGCACGTTCCATGGTGGGATATCTGGCTGGCTGGGTGGGAAGGGGGACTTGCAGCACTGACTATAGTCACCAGCACCTCCCCTCACACCCTCCCCAACACAAACTCCACAGTACCCACCTGGTAGAATGCAATGCTCTCCATCCTAACACAAGATACCACAAAGCACCACCACCCTGGGTTATGTTGTGTGAAGCACAGGGACACTCTTGGGACTCTTAGCCAAACAACTGCCAGGACAACACTCCCAGCCATCCTGTCAGCACAGCCAGCCCACCCCACAGGGAAGCAGAGTCAAAGGAAGGAAGCATGGGCATGCTGGGAAGGGGGAGGAGGCAATAGCATGATGGGAGTCGTAGTCACAGACATTGCTCAGCCTCACAACTGTCCCATCAACACCACCCTGAACCATGCTCACATCACAGGGAGTGGAGAAGGACTCACAAGATGGCTGACACTGGCTACTGCTGTGGAGAGCACAAGGCCCTGCTGCCAACTGTGCACCAACAAACAGCAGGACACCACTGACTGACATCCTGAGAGACAACTTCCACTCCCTGCAATGCAAGCACGTTCCATGGTGGGATATCTGGCTGGCTGGGTGGGAAGGGGGACTTGCAGCACTGACTATAGTCACCAGCACCTCCCCTCACACCCTCCCCAACACAAACTCCACAGTACCCACCTGGTAGAATGCAATGCCCTCCATCCTAACACAAGATCCCACAAAGCACCACCACCCTGGGTTATGTTGTGTGAAGCACAGGGACACTCTTGGGACTCTTAGCCAAACAACTGCCAGGACAACACTCCCAGCCATCCTGTCAGCACAGCCAGCCCACCCCACAGGGAAGCAGAGTCAAAGGAAGGAAGCATGGGCATGCTGGGAAGGGGGAGGAGGCAATAGCATGATGGGAGTCGTAGTCACAGACATTGCTCAGCCTCACAACTGTCCCATCAACACCACCCTGAACCATGCTCACATCACAGGGAGTGGAGAAGGACTCACAAGATGGCTGACACTGGCTACTGCTGTGGAGAGAACAAGGCCCTGCTGCCAACTGTGCACCAACAAACAGCAGGACACCACTGACTGACATCCTGAGAGACAACTTCCACTCCCTGCAATGCAAGCACGTTCCATGGTGGGATATCTGGCTGGCTGGGTGGGAAGGGGGACTTGCAGCACTGACTATAGTCACCAGCACCTCCCCTCACACCCTCCCCAACACAAACTCCACAGTACCCACCTGGTAGAATGCAATGCTCTCCATCCTAACACAAGATCCCACAAAGCACCACCACCCTGGGTTATGTTGTGTGAAGCACAGGGACACTCTTGGGACTCTTAGCCAAACAACTGCCAGGACAACACTCCCAGCCATCCTGTCAGCACAGCCAGCCCACCCCACAGGGAAGCAGAGTCAAAAGGAAGGAAGCATGGGCATGCTGGGAAGGGGGGAGGAGGCAATAGCATGATGGGAGTCGTAGTCACAGACATTGCTCAGCCTCACAACTGTCCCATCAACACCACCCTGAACCATGCTCACATCACAGGGAGTGGAGAAGGACTCACAAGATGGCTGACACTGGCTACTGCTGTGGAGAGCACAAGGCCCTGCTGCCAACTGTGCACCAACAAACAGCAGGACACCACTGACTGACATCCTGAGAGACAACTTCCACTCCCTGCAATGCAAGCACGTTCCATGGTGGGATATCTGGCTGGCTGGGTGGGAAGGGGGACTTGCAGCACTGACTATAGTCACCAGCACCTCCCCTCACACCCTCCCCAACACAAACTCCACAGTACCCACCTGGTAGAATGCAATGCCCTCCATCCTAACACAAGATCCCACAAAGCACCACCACCCTGGGTTATGTTGTGTGAAGCACAGGGACACTCTTGGGACTCTTAGCCAAACAACTGCCAGGACAACACTCCCAGCCATCCTGTCAGCACAGCCAGCCCACCCCACAGGGAAGCAGAGTCAAAAGGAAGGAAGCATGGGCATGCTGGGAAGGGGGAGGAGGCAATAGCATGATGGGAGTCGTAGTCACAGACATTGCTCAGCCTCACAACTGTCCCATCAACACCACCCTGAACCATGCTCACATCACAGGGAGTGGAGAAGGACTCACAAGATGGCTGACACTGGCTACTGCTGTGGAGAGCACAAGGCCCTGCTGCCAACTGTGCACCAACAAACAGCAGGACACCACTGACTGATATCCTGAGAGACAACTTCCACTCCCTGCAATGCAAGCACGTTCCATGGTGGGATATCTGGCTGGCTGGGTGGGAAGGGGGACTTGCAGCACTGACTATAGTCACCAGCACCTCCCCTCACACCCTCCCCAACACAAACTCCACAGTACCCACCTGGTAGAATGCAATGCCCTCCATCCTAACACAAGATCCCACAAAGCACCACCACCCTGGGTTATGTTGTGTGAAGCACAGGGACACTCTTGGGACTCTTAGCCAAACAACTGCCAGGACAACACTCCCAGCCATCCTGTCAGCACAGCCAGCCCACCCCACAGGGAAGCAGAGTCAAAAGGAAGGAAGCATGGGCATGCTGGGAAGGGGGGTGGAGGCAATAGCATGATGGGAGTCGTAGTCACAGACATTGCTCAGCCTCACAACTGGCCCATCAACACCACCCTGAACCATGCTCACATCACAGGGAGTGGAGAAGGACTCACAAGATGGCTGACACTGGCTACTGCTGTGGAGAGCACAAGGCCCTGCTGCCAACTGTGCACCAACAAACAGCAGGACACCACTGACTGACATCCTGAGAGACAACTTCCACTCCCTGCAATGCAAGCACGTTCCATGGTGGGATATCTGGCTGGCTGGGTGGGAAGGGGGACGTGCAGCACTGACTATAGTCACCAGCACCTCCCCTCACACCCTCCCCAACACAAACTCCACAGTACCCACCTGGTAGAATGCAATGCCCTCCATCCTAACACAAGATCCCACAAAGCACCACCACCCTGGGTTATGTTGTGTGAAGCACAGGGACACTCTTGGGACTCTTAGCCAAACAACTGCCAGGACAACACTCCCAGCCATCCTGTCAGCACAGCCAGCCCACCCCACAGGGAAGCAGAGTCAAAAGGAAGGAAGCATGGGCATGCTGGGAAGGGGGAGGAGGCAATAGCATGATGGGAGTCGTAGTCACAGACATTGCTCAGCCTCACAACTGGCCCATCAACACCACCCTGAACCATGCTCACATCACAGGGAGTGGAGAAGGACTCACAAGATGGCTGACACTGGCTACTGCTGTGGAGAGCACAAGGCCCTGCTGCCAACTGTGCACCAACAAACAGCAGGACACCACTGACTGACATCCTGAGAGACAACTTCCACTCCCTGCAATGCAAGCACGTTCCATGGTGGGATATCTGGCTGGCTGGGTGGGAAGGGGGACTTGCAGCACTGACTATAGTCACCAGCACCTCCCCTCACACCCTCCCCAACACAAACTCCACAGTACCCACCTGGTAGAATGCAATGCCCTCCATCCTAACACAAGATCCCACAAAGCACCACCACCCTGGGTTATGTTGTGTGAAGCACAGGGACACTTTTGGGACTCTTAGCCAAACAACTGCCAGGACAACACTCCCAGCCATCCTGTCAGCACAGCCAGCCCACCCCACAGGGAAGCAGAGTCAAAAGGAAGGAAGCATGGGCATGCTGGGAAGGGGGTGGAGGCAATAGCATGATGGGAGTCGTAGTCACAGACATTGCTCAGCCTCACAACTGGCCCATCAACACCACCCTGAACCATGCTCACATCACAGGGAGTGGAGAAGGACTCACAAGATGGCTGACACTGGCTACTGCTGTGGAGAGCACAAGGCCCTGCTGCCAACTGTGCACCAACAAACAGCAGGACACCACTGACTGACATCCTGAGAGACAACTTCCACTCCCTGCAATGCAAGCACGTTCCATGGTGGGATAACTGACTGGCTGGCTGGGTGGGAAGGAGGTCTGGCTGTCAACCAAACACAAGCAATGCAGACCATGTTCACACCCCAGAAAATACATAGAAATGCCCAAATAATGCAGGACAATGTGCCACACCAATATCAACCCCTGACTGTGACGACTTAGGACAATGCAATGTACAGGCCCGCACCCAGAGGCACAGTCACAACTGTCAGGTGTGTCAACCACTGATGCCTGCAGAAACATGACATACATTGTTTGTGTCTCCCAAAAACAGGTGATGATGGGGACACAGCAGCAGACGCTGAGGAGTCCCAGTCCCAGGCTCAAGAGGATGCCGAGCTCACTGGCGTCGTACAGCCTCTGTCCTCCTCGGACGATGAACAACCTGGCACATCCGGTGCAAGTCAACATGCAGCACCAGCAGGACCACCAGCTGCAGCACCAGCAGGACCACCAGCTGCACTCCCTGCACCCACCCCTACAACGACTGTCACCACGATTACCATCCCTGCCGACATGGACAGAATAAGGAGCAACACCAGCGCAGTGACCCTGGACCAACCTGGGGCCATGGACACCACCACCACCACCAACCCCCAAGGTGGACCAGGGTTATCTGTGCGTGCAACTGCACACACTGCACATGTCAGCAGGGGTGGTGGGAGGGTGGGAGACAGAGGTCGCTGCTTGCAGACGTTGCTGGTGTGCATGAAGACCCACAACTGGTACGCAAAGCTGATGCGTACCAGTCCAGCACCGGAGAGCTCAGCCAGGTAGTGGGGCTCCTCAGAGACATCAAACAGCAGCAGGCTGCCCATCATGCCCGCTTGGACTCCCACATGTCCCACGTGGAGTCACACATGTCACGTGTGGACTCACACATGTCCCGCGTGGAGTCCAAGTGGGATGTACTACATGAGATGACGGCGGTGCACAGGGACATTTTACAATGCCTCCGCCAGATGAACAGCAACCAGTCCACACCTCCCTGTGTGCCAACAACATCTGGTACCGAACAAACTGCAACTGCCACAGGGAGGGAGGAGGACTCTGGCGGAGAGTCCCCTGCACCGCAGCAGCCTGCACTTGAGGGCCCCCCCAAGAAGAGGGGTCGTCCGAGGAGGGGAAAGTGAGAGGCTGATGGCCAAGCGCAACTCCCAGGAAGCCTGAACCTGTTCTGGATTTTCGCCTTTGTGCACAGACTGTTCACCCTGTTGACGGCAACACTACTCCCACACATTGCATGGGGAGTACAAGTTGGACCAATGTGTCAGACAACTGTGGCCCCGATACTGGGGATCCTGTCTACCTGGACTTTCAATTCACCTAGGAACTTGGGATTGCAAGATTTATGTACAGCACAACCCATCCTATGCACTATTAACACAAATGTATCACAATAAACACACTAATACACCATACTTGCCTCTGTCGTGATTCCAACGTGGGTGCTGTTATGGGGATGATGAACTGCAAAATTACACTGTGTATGCGAACTGCAACAGCAAGGACAACACAGGCATGTGAGTACAGGCAACGTGACACATATGAGGGAGACACACCACCAGGGCTACACAACACATACACACCTAGGCCATCTGACTCATTGCCTACACTGATGTTGCCAGGGAAGACGGTGCAATGCACAGACACCACACCCATTCCCAGTTGTAGTCAAGTAGCCCACAGGTGCAGTAAGCAAATGGCAGTCAAATGTGTGACCACAGACAACGCACATCACTAAGTGAAGCACAGGTTTATTACACAGTAGCAACATGCCGTAACCACTACAGATGCAAGGTAACCCCACCTGGTAGCGGGCACACAGTCAACAACTGTAGACGGAAGGAAGTCCATGGGTGTGGCGCACATCACCTGTAGGGACACAACAGCTACCAGCCTAGATGTGCAATCACGTCGTCGGTGGACACAGTTGACCAAACGAATCTGAAAGTACCCTGTGAAGGACAGAAATGACACACAGTCAAAAGCAATGCAGTACAGGACAGAACAGCAAAACTCATGCACAATACATGTTACAAGATACCCACCCAGAACCAAGTTAGCATGTCAACACTGTTGGGGAGTACAGCCCACCTGTAACCACACATCGCAACACACATCCAGTCAAGTAGCCCATGGACACACTCCAACAGCGCCAGAGCCCCACCCACACATCATGCCAACTCACATCATTCACATGACACCTCAGGATACTCACATTCAGCTAAAGAAGTTGGTGATGAGCTGTGTGCGGACATCACCATCACCATCATCATCATCATCGTCACTGGCATCGTGGTCCAGGCCAGGATCCTCCACAGGTGGCGGATGTTGGTCATCGTCATCCTGGATGAGAGGCAACTCCTTCCGCACTGCCAGGTTGTGTAGCATGCAGCAGACGATGATAATCTTGCACACTTTCGCAGGGGCATATGGGAGGGACCCTCCGGTCTTGTCCAGGCAGCGGAAGCGGCTCTTCAGGAGACCAAAGGTCCGCTCAATCACTCTCCTGGTCCGACCATGTGCCTCATTGTAGCGCATCTGGGCAGGTGTCACAGGGTTCCTGAGGGGTGTCAGCAACCACGGCATGTTGGGGTATCCCGAGTCACCTACGGACAGACAAGTGCACATCAGCTGACTTGGAAAAGTGGGCGGAATACTACAGATCAGATCACACACAATGGCACAAAGTCAGTACACACCGACAAGCCAGGCACGCTGGTTCTGCATCTGTGCCATCATCCTGGGGATGCGACTACTCCTCATCACAAAGGCATCGTGTGCTGAACCAGGGAAACGGGCACACACGTGTGTGATGGTCATGTCTGCAAGACACACCACCAGTGCATTGACCGAGTGGTAGTGCTTGCGGTTCCTGTAGGCCTGCTCCTGGGCCTGTGGTGGTACCAAAGCCACATGTGTCCCATCAATGGAGCCAATGACATGCGGCATCCTCCCCAGGGCATAAAAGTCACTCTTCACGTCAGTGAGTCGTCGCAGTCTAGGGAAATAGATGTACCGGTTCAGGAAGAGCAACATTGCCGCCAAAACATCGCGGAGCACACGGCTGAACATGGTCTGTGACATCCCACCAGCAGACGCCACAGTATGTTGGAAGGTACCGGTGGCAAAGAAGTGTAGGGCTGCCATCACCTTCACCTTGGGGGTCAGCGCTGTAGGATACGGCCGGCCAGGCTGCAAATGTGGGGACAACTGCACTGCCAAATCCTCAATCAGCTGCCTGGTGAAGCGGTACCGTCGGATGCTGTCCCGTTCCACCATCGTTGCCAGGTCTGGGAATGGCCGATGGACAGCAGGAGCCCTGCAGTGCAGAGGAGAAGTAAGCAAGATCGTCAGTCACCCCACATATGCGGCATTGAACACACTCAAGATCCCAACATACATCATCATGAGGCACAACTACATGAAGTGTGCAGTACCGGAAGGACATGTATGGTACATACATGGCCAACATCTGTCAACACGGTCCTACAGGTGGCATCAATTTGTCCCAGGTTGGCCCATTGGATATCATGATGCCGTGTCACAGTCACCCCCACAGTGACATGTGAGGACAGATGTGCCCCAGGCACCACAGCTCAACGACAGGTACATTCCCAGGGACCCTGTAATGCCACATGGACACTGGCATCACCTGGAGTATCATGTGTACACCACAGCAAAACAAACATGACCCCCACAGGTAGTGGCCCCACTTGCCATGGCAGGACAGACATGGACGTCTGTGACACACACGCACAACATCAGAGTCCATGCACACACAACGTGGATGTGGAGACTGTCTCCCATTGTGCACATGAAATCAGAGACATTGTAAACACTACATGCACAAAGACTGTGGAGGGCCATCACTATTGTGCCACTGGGACACCCTGGCTCAAACATACCGTCCCACATGGGACTCACGGGGTATGTGACATGACATACACAAACACCACTGTGAAATGTGACCATGACACATGCACAGATATGAACAGTTGCACATCACAGTGGTCACGTACACGTAACACCCAGGATCCTGTCCCCATGAACACGTGCACAGCCTGGGGGTGGCTGCCCACAGGTGACACCCACAGGACAACATGTACACCAACATACACACAATAGGAAATGCAGCCTTACATGCCTTATGATAAGGTTTGGACAGGCTGTCGTGATGTAGGTGTGCCCCTCACTCCCTGGGAGCTATCTGTGGCTGGCATATGTCCATCTGAGACAGGCATGCTGACCTATGCCAGTCACATGTACAGTGATGCGTTGTACCGCAATGGACCGATCGGTGCCTCCGGCCGGCCCATTGCCTTCAATGTGTGCGGGTACACGTTGTACCCCTGTGCGTGTTGTACCGCAATGGACCGATCGGTGCCTCCGGCCGGCCCATTGCCTTCAATGTGTGCGGGTACGCGTTGTACCCCTGTGCGCGTTGTACCGCAATGGACCGATCGGTGCCTCCGGCCGGCCCATTGCCTTCAATGTGTGCGGGTACGCGTTGTACCCCTGTGCGCGTTGTACCGCAATGGACCGATCGGTGCCTCCGGCCGGCCCATTGCCTTCAATGTGTGCGGGTACGCGTTGTACCCCTGTGCGCGTTGTACCGCAATGGACCGATCGGTGCCTCCGGCCGGCCCATTGCCTTCAATGTGTGCGGGTACGCGTTGTACCCCTGTGCGCGTTGTACCGCAATGGACCGATCGGTGCCTCCGGCCGGCCCATTGCCTTCAATGTGTGCGGGTACGCGTTGTACCCCTGTGCGCGTTGTACCGCAATGGACCGATCGGTGCCTCCGGCCGGCCCATTGCCTTCAATGTGTGCGGGTGCGCGTTGTACCCCTGTGCGCGTTGAACCGCAATGGACCGATCGGTGC